>CM062818.1:827654859-830120052 GCA_031772625.1 Pinus tabuliformis | reverse complement strand
AACTAATGATCTATAAGAAGATAGGAGAATGATTAGAGATGCCCCCCAATCCAACCCACTGTCTAATCAAATTAATATTATCTAGCATGGATTCCTTGATAATAAATCTATTTAATCTTCTTTCTAGCATGGCAGAGCTAGTCCTGTGATTCCTCCATGTAGGTTGAGTACACGCAGATTCTATATCAATGAGATTATTGGATTCCATGATTTGTTTGAAAAAGTCTCTTAGAGAATCTGCCTGAGCATTATGACCCCATGAATCAACTAGGCCTAAATAAAAATTCAAGTCTCCCCCCATAATAATATTATACTCCATGAATGAAGCATTCATAATCGACTCCTAAAATTGTGTTATGTTTTGGCACAAACCATATACATTTAGGACCTAGAATTCGATGCCTAATTCCTCAGAAAATACTTCTGCTCCAATCACACTTTCCCGACCCCATACATTTAGTAATTTCAATGATTTTCCATTAATACCTAGTTCCAAACCACCTGATCTTCCTTTAACGTCCAGAGCATGAAAATACCAACCTGGAACCATAGATTCAAGAATGGGAATGATATGTTCACTGAGCCCTAAAGTCTCCTGAAGAAAAATCACGACCAACTTCTTAGACACAATTAATCTTCTAAGGGCTAATTTTTTAGCAGGGCTAACCAACCCTTGGTAGTTAAAGGATAACCACTTCATTGGGTAACGATACTTGGGTTGCTACTTGCTTTAAGAACCCTGTCAATGGACATTTGTCGTCCTTCGGCAAAATCCACACTGGCCTTATGAATGACTTTAGACAAGTGGGATTTCCTACCCTTACTCACTTTAACAGGCTTTTGAGGTGACGAGATACCAATACCCCCTTACAGGCCTATGGCTTGTTTGGCTAAAGAGTGGAGGTTATATCTATGATTGGCATATAAGACTCCGAGGAGGATTCCATAATCATGGACTAAAAAATTATAGGTATATCCGGGATAATTGGGGAGGGTACCAGGAAAATATAGGGAGTTAAAACCAAAGGGCAAGATACAACAAATAAATGATATGCATTGCTGATCCTTTCATTCATAAAATAATGTATTATATTAGATTCATAGGATGAATATTGTACCAAAGAATGGATTGAAAGAGAAGTGCCAGTAATCGCTAAGGCATTTGCAACATGAGATCGGGTAATTCTTGATGGTGCTGATGGACCCGAACCAGTGGCCACACACCCTAGAATTTGATCCAATTTTCTACTTTGGCTTTCCACCTCTTGAGGAGGGACCTACGTACTGGGTTTTGTGGTATCTTCTTGGCCGACCTCCCTAATCTCCTCCTTTTATTTGGCGAATAATGGACATTCCTTGTAAAAATGCATGAAACCGTGGCATCTTCTACACTGAACAGGAACCCCCTCGTAGTCCAGCTTTTGTAGTCTAGAGTAACCCCACCACTGGAGTAGCAAACTCTCGACTAAACCTTCCCTTGTATCCAGATGGACCAGTATCCAGGTAAAGGCCATCTTGCCTGTCTCAGTAAATGATTTTTCATAATCTAAAAAGGTCCCAAGATCATCCCCAATGCTTTTAAAAACATCCTCAGACCAAAATTGCAATGGTAAACCCAAAACCCTGACCCAGATCGGGCATGTTCCCAACTGTTCGCGATCAAGGTCAAATAATGGTGACCATCTTTTCAACAAGATAGGAGCCATTTCAATGTGCCAGAATTTTGAGAGCACCCATTGTGCATGTTCTGACGAAGAGAAGATAAGGGAAAACCATCCTCGAGTCATGGTCACCACCGAAGGCAAGTTGACCAACACTTGACCCCATACCTCCACCACCCACTTCTTGAGTATGACCGAAGAGTAATTTTGTTCTTGAACCCTACCCACTAGGAATCGGTTGGTGGTACCCATAACATCACTCATTTTTATGCCTTCTCCCAGAACCAACTGCCTTCCTCTTTCCTTCACTTTGGTAGCTTTGGATTTCCCCCCTCTTTGGCCGAGATTCACCATCTCCCATATTTTGACAAATGAACTTCTTCTCCCTTTTCCTTATCCTCTCTTTATCCAAGATTAGGGACACAGATTGACAGACCAACAAAGCATCCAGATGATTGTAATGGAGAAGAAACCCCAATTATATTATGTGTATCTGCGTCGATCACCCTTAAAATTTTTACCAGGCCGCCACAAGATGTCGAGGCATTCATGACACATTTAATGTACGCTAATTCATCAACCCATTCTTCATCTACGCTAGGGTTTAGGCAGGAAGTCAAAAACTGCAGAGAGGACGGTGAAAAAACCGGTAATTCCTGCTGATGCTGCCCCAAATCCCATGCCAGATGCCCTAGAATTCCTTCACTGAAAAACCCTACATGCGGCTAACTAGACGCTGAGAATAGAGAATCAACCCTGAGTGCTGATGAGTTACCAAAACCCTCCTTCAGAGCTGACATAGAGGAGTTCACCTGCTGCTCTGGTACGCCAACTGTTCCCGGTAACTCCATTCTGGGTGGTTGATGTGGCGAATCTACCCAGATGGCCTCCGAATCGAAAGGATCGAAAGAGTAGTTGACCAACTCTTCATCCATCTCATCAGATGAACCCATGCAAATCCACAAAACCTGAAAGACTAACAAATATTCCTAATCTTGACTTCAGAGCTCACCCCGTCCCTTCTCTCTGTAAAACCAAAATCCCTGTTACAGTTCTCATGACTGCATGCCTGCAGTTTCAACAGAACGATGATGAATTACCCAAACCCTAACCGTGACCACAAGGTTGACATTCTGCCAAAATTCAGAGCCATTCTCCTCTCCAAACATCAGAACCCCAACACACATATATATCTATTTTCTAAGTAATACAAAGCCTTAATTCAAAAAAAAAACACTATTTTGCTGCAATTTTTTTTCAAAAAATAAATAAATCATAATTTGCAAAATATATTTATATGATTTATATAAGTAACATGATATAATATAAAAACATAGTAAATTCAATATATATTATATATATATATATATATATATATTTTCAAAATTATATATTTAAATTTAGTCCAATATGAGAGAGATGTGTAATTATTTCTGTGCTCAAACTCAATTTGAAATGTCCCTTTTAAAATAATAATAAAATATTCTCTAAATAAAAAGTAATGTAGGCTAGGATAAAAAATAAAAATGAATACATACCTTTGGGTAGTTTTAATTAAATGCATTATAAAACATTCAATAATCCCACTCTTTATGTGCTCCCTAAAATCAGTGCCTTGTTGATATTATAATCCACTATGAAAAAGACGTGCCAAAAATATTTCTCTCTCATCCATAAATAAAATATTTTGAAGTCATGTGAAATAACATAATTGTGCCAAAAGCCACATTCTATAGCTAGATATGAGAAATTTGTGTAATTCCTTCTGTGCTCAATCTTAATTTGACACATGTCCCTTTTAAAATAACAATAAATTATTCTTTAAATAAACAATAATATGGACTATAATAAAGCTCACAGGCTTAGAATAGACCATAATGGGGTGTACTGTTAAGGGACACCATGATGTGAAGGTCACTCACTCTTTAAATAAAAAAATAATATGGATTATAATAAATCCCATGGGGTGTAGAATAAAAGGTGATGACGTGTACTATTAAGGCACTTCGTGATGTGAAGGTCACCAGTTCAAAACTCCCTGGGCAAAAATCCAACCATGTTAAGGGCCACACCCGGCTAGGTGTGATCCTCGATGATTTTAACGGCCTAGATGCCCTTAGTTCCCATTTTTTTCAAGAAAAAAGTTAAGCATGTAGTCATCTTAGGACTCACACAACTTAGCAAACAAATATGGACTATAATAAAAAAATAAAAAGGAATATACTTGTTTGGTTAGATTTAATTAAAATCACTATAAAACTTTAATAATACTTGCTCACTACATGGCCTATAATAAAAAATAAAAGAAAGTTAAGCATGTAGTCATCTTAGGACTCACACAACTGAGCAAACAAATATGGACTATAATAAAAAATAAAAAGGAATATACTTTGGTTAGATTTAATTAAAATCACTATAAAACTTTAATACTACTTGCTCACTACATGGCCCACAATAAAAACTAAAAAGGAATATACATGTTTCATTAGCTTGAATTGAAAGCACTATAAAACATCAATAATACCTGCTCATTGTATTTTACCACATAGTATGAGGGATATCTGTAATTTTAGTGCACAAAATAAAAAAAATAATTTAAGCTATTATAAAAATAAAAATGAATATACATATTTGATTAGTTTTAATTAAAAACATTTTAAGCCATTAATAATCCCATTCTCAGTGTGTTCATTGTTGATATTACAATCCACTAGATGTTATAAAAATATTTCTCTCTTACTCTCAGCCACAAGTAAAATATTTCAAAGTCATGTGAAATAACATAATTTTATATCAGCTCTAGAGCTAGATAAAAACAAAAAAAAAACGACTTACGAAAATTGATAATTTATATATATATTTTTAATAATATTTCAATACAAGATTTAAATAAACTATTTAAATATCCATATTAACTGATTTATTTGAATATCAACATTTTTTATATATAGATAAAGAGAAATACATTTTTTTATTGTAATGTTGAGAATAAAAAATAAATAAATAAATATGGAGGATTTAGCAATATTAACAGTATATTAAAATATATTGATAACAAAAAAAAAAAAAAGTATTTGAATATAGAGAATGTGGTCTATAATAAAATATTTCAATACCCATATTAAGGAAAATATTTTAATGTCAAATATGTATACATTAAATATGGTTAAAAAAATTATGTATATATTCTATAAAGCAATTGAAAAAAATAGTCTCAATATTCTACATTTTGGTGTTTTTCTAGATATATTTTTCAGATAATTTTGTACCTACCAAAGATTTGTTGGAATTACACCTTTAAGCTATGTAATCTACACAATCCAAGTCCCCAAAGGGGATTTTCAAATCATTGAATCCATTTATGCATTGAAAAATGCAATTTAAACATCAAAAAATTACATATGTTGTGTGTGTAGAACCATCATGGATCCATCTTATCCATGGATCTATCAAGCTCCCAAAGGGATCAAATGTCTCAATGTGAAAACTTTTCCTCAAGTTTTGATCCCTTTCAATGTTTGCTAGATCCATGGTTTAATTAGATCTATACTGGTAAGTATATAAAAATTCAATATTTATAATATACATTTTTTTTTCTTTATTTTATTTTATATATATTTTTTTTAATCTATTTTCCGCTATGTTATATATTTATCTATCTATCTATACATATCATTAATGCTATGTATATCGCATTAAAAAATTAAATTAAAAATTTTCACAAAATATTTTGAAGAAAAATGTAGCATATATATGTAATTAATATAAATAATGTTATTAAAAATCAGTCTATATACATCTTAATTCTCGATAAGTTTCAAGAGGAATCAAATATCTAAAGGTGCAAACGTTTCTTCAAGTTTTACACTAAAATATTTGCATTTTGATCCCTATTTAGACTTGATAGATCTAACTATAAAATAGATCTATAATGAACTTAATGAATTTAAATTGATTTGATTAAAATCATATATTATATTTATTTAATTATTTTTTTCCTAAATAATAGAATAAAAATATATTATTTTAATTGAAAATCTAAAGAAAAAATAATAATTATTAAAATATTTTATTTTTAATAAAAAAATTATTTACCTCATAAAGAATTATATTCAAATATGCATTTTATTAAGATGTTAACGTACCAGATGGATAAAATGTTAGGAATCAAGGAATATTGAGAGGGGAGTTTGAGGAGCAGAGAGAGCTTTCTCCTTGGAGGGTTTGAAGCATGTTTTAATTTGTGGCTGTGATTTAGCCTCCATGGCACTCCCATGGGGGGCAGGAAGTGGTCCCTCATTCAGAACATGGTCACCAATCACTCTTCTCAGCAGTCGGTGCGTAGATCTAGCTCCATAGCTGAAAAGCATCCAATTAATGCATTCGAAGCCACAGGCCCCAACACGCAGCAACCATCAGATTCATATCAAGATGTTGTCGGTAAAACAACGCAGTCGGTCGGATCATGCCTCCCATAGACCCAAGAAGCTCCTATATGGAAATCCCACCTGAAAAAGTGGGTGCAATAGTAGTGCATATGAAAGAGCATGCAATTACTTGTAAATTCATGACACCTTGGCCCTCAAAGCGACTTCTTATTAACTGGATGCACAAAAATTGGACAATTAAGGGTAACATAGATCTTCAGTTGTGATCTAGGGGATATTTTTCCTGTAATCTTCAACAATGTTGAAGATAGGGATTTCATATTTCAAGGAGGTCCATACTTCATGAATTGGGCTAGTCTCTTCATGAAACCTTATGTTCCCAGATTCAATTAGGAGAAGGAGGATTTATCCTTCCTTCCAGTTTGGATAAGTTTATACTCCCTTCCTCATGAATTTTGGGTTCCAAATATCTTAGCTCACATTGGTAATAAAATAGGGAAATTTATTATGATGTCAGATATCACAAAGAAAGGGTGATCTGCCTCCTATGCTCGACTATGCACATACCTGGATCTCTCCAAACCATTGCCGTGAAGACATCATATGGGAGAAGTTGATCAATTACATGTAGATGCTACCATTGTCATGTAAATGACCATCTGTTAAAATATTTCCCTACAAATCTGCCCTAACAACCTGAATAAGGTACCACACCCACTCATTCGGTTCCCCCTGAAAATGAATTTACCACTGTTTTAGGTAGAAGAAGAGTTGCTAGAAGACGAGGAGAGGGATTTACTACATAGGGTGACCAAGGGAAAAATTGGTATACAATTCTTCATAAATTGGCAGAGGAGAATGTGATTAACAAGGAAGTACCATCATCAAATCATCCTCTGGAACCAGGTTCTGAGGGAGACCCTTCTAATGTCAAAGACGCTCAAGTTTCCTTGCCTCAAGAGCCAAGGCCATAGAGCAATTTCAATAATCAGGAGATTCTGACCCTACTGGAGGAGGAAATTTTGGAAGATCCAGATTTGCAGGACATGGATCTTCAAAAAATTGCGGAGGAATGGGAAAGAAAAGACACCACTACTATCCTAGAAGAAAAATTCAATTGATTTCCAAAGTGTTCTTCGTCATCAGGATCTACTCCTCCACTGGGTTCACACACTAGGTACCACTCCTTCCTCTCACCCTCCATTTTATTTGCAAGGGATCAAACATAATTCTCCCCAAGATCATTCCATCTTAGCCAAAGAACCCAAGAAAAAAGGTCGTAAATCTAATAGCCAACTTCTTCAAGACCTAGGTGAATTCCTGGTTAATTCAGGTAGAGTCACTCCCATGAAACAAATCTTCCCTCCCCTCTCCAAATCTTAATGATGAAAGTCATATCATGGAATTCTAGGGGCTTAATGGAAAATCTAAACACCACATTCTAAAGAAAATTTCCAAAGAAAATCCTGACATCTTGTTGCTTTAAGAGACTAAGTGTAATCATCATAGTCGAAGTGTAATCATCTTGTTGCTTTAAGAGACTAAGTGTAATCATCATAGTCGAAGTTAAATTGTCAACTCATTATGGAGAAATTGCGATCTTATAACCCAATGCAACATGGGTGCATTAGGAGGTCTAGAAATACTTAGTAATCTATCAACTATAATCCTCAAAGATTCATTTTGTCTTCCTTGAATCTTGACATCTTGCTTTCAATCCATTAGATCCTTCCAAACCGGTTTCATCTTCAATGTATATGGGCCCACATCCCCACTTGAGAAAATATTTTTTATCTCCAATCCCTCAGCTATTTGTCTCCTTGTCAGCCCCAGTCACTAGATCCTAGGAGGGGACTTCAATCTCATTCGATATTTGTAAGATAAGAAGGGAGGAGTGAGAAGATTAGAGGAAGAGATCTTCTTTTCATCTTGTTTATTGATGAATCCAAAATGGTAAATAATCAAACCCCTAGTGGTATCCATACATGGAATAATAAGAGGGGAGGATCACATTAGGTTGCATCAAGGTTGGATCACTTTCTAGTTTCAGAATCACTCTTCTTAGTGGAGATTACCCTCGACACATCAATTATTCCAAGCCACATTTAAATCACTGGTTGATCACTCTTCACGTGGGTTCATCTTCTTCTCCTAGCAACAAGCCTTTCTGATTCAAGGCTTTCTGGATTCGCCATCCAAACTTCGTTTCCAACATAGAAACTTGGTGGAAAGAGTAAGCATCCATTCTAGGCCATGTAATTTCCACTTTCAACAAAGGTTAAAATATATTAAGCATAAATTAAAGGAATGGAATATTGAGGACTTTGGAAACATCTTCAAAGAGAAGCATAAACTAGAGGAGAATATGAGGGAGGTTTAGCAATCTATTATAAAGGAGGGAAGGACAAAATAATTGATAGCATTCGAAGAAGCTCTAAGGCAACAATTAGAGGAACGGTTAGCATGGGAAGAAATTTACTACAAGCAAAAATCTAGGGTGATGTGCCGTGAAAGAGGGGAGAACATAATTCTAAGTTATTTCACAAATCAATGATCAACTACATGTAGTAAAACCACATAAATCATATACACAATGAGCACAATCAACATGTGGAATATCATGAGGATATTGTTCGAGTTCTTTCTCAGCATTTTGGTTCTCTTCTAACAGAGCCAATCCCTGATAGGAGAATTGACATACAAAAGGTAACTCAACACATCCCTAAGTTGGTCTCAGCAGAACAAAATTATTTACTTCTCAAAGAAATCTCATTCCATGAGGTGGAAGCAGTGGTTATGGGCATTCCTAGATACAAAGCCCCTAGCTCAGATGGCTTTAGAATTGAGTTTTTTCAAGCTTGTTGGGCTATTTTGGGAAGGGATGTTTGGAAAGTGGTAGAAGATTCATGTTGTTCTACTTTGTTGCTCTCCGCCTTTGATGCGGCCTTCATATCCCTTATGCCCAAGTCCTTAAAGGCCTCTTCTCCTATAGATTTTTGACCCATTACCTTGTGTAATTTCATCTATAAAATTATCTCAAAAACCATTACCAATGGGATCAATCTTCTCCTTCCATCTCTCATATTCCTTGAGCGGGCAGGTTATGTGGAGGGCATGCAAATCCTTGATATTATCATCCTTTCTTAGGAGAATATCCATTCCCTTCACACCTCTAAGCAACCTAGGATGATTTTGAAACTTGACATGTCAAAAGCATTTGATAAGGTTAGTTGGAAATTCATCTATCATACCCTCATGGCCTATGGTTTTCATGAAAAATGGATTTCTTTGGTGATGGCCCTCATTTGTAACACATTTCTTTCCATTTTAGTCATTGATTCTCCCTCCTCAACCTTTACTCCCTGAAAGGGTATAAGGCAAGGAGATGCTATCTCTCTCTATATCTTCTAATTGGTAGTTGGAGGGCTAGGTCACTCCATCAGGTATGCACTCTCACATCAACATATTAGAGGTCTTCCCGTTGGCTCTAATCAACAATGATCCGCATGTCAACAATTTGTATATGACACCCTACTTTTGGGTTATCCTTCTATTCAAGAGGCTCTGGAATTGAAAAAATTTCTTGATGTCTTCATAGCAACCTCAGGCACAAATATTAACAAAAGTAAGTCGCAAATTTTCTTCTTTAATACCCCTCAAGCAATCCAAATCCATATTTCCCGTCTCTTTGGTTTTAAGAAGAGCTCCCTTCCATCCAAATATTTAGGTCCCCCTTGACATCCAATCCCTTATGATAATCAGTTTGGCAAGGCCTATTGCTTAAAATAGAAGAAAAACTCTCAAGCTGGACCTTTAGCGCTTTGAGCCTTGTTGGTCGGTTCAACCTCTTAAAATTTGTGCTGCAATCCATGCCCACTTATATTCCTTCTGCCCTTGCTTCTCCAAAATCCATTCTTAACAAGATTCGAAACATTCAATGCTCCTTTCTATGGGGCGGTGGCCAAAATTGATCAGAAATGGGTATTGGTTTCCTGAGAGAAACTATGTCTTCCCAAGTCTGCAGGAAGTCTGGGCTTAAGAGACCCCAGGGTTCTAAGCCAAGCTTTGAGTGCTAAAACCTGGTAGAGATGGTTAAAAACCCCTCATATCTATTGTGTCAAATGTGGACTAACAAATATGCATGAAGCATCCATCTCCTTAGCTGGTTAGAATGTACGAAAGCACTTCTGGATCGCACATATGGAATGCAACATGGCAGAATAAATCTCTAATTCATGATCATTGCTTCTAGGAAGTACACATTAGTATGAAGACCATGCTATGGAAGGAATCCTAGAATTAGTGGCATAAAATTTCTTCTATGACCAACCTTCATCAAGTCATAAACAATCTTCCTAGAAAGTCTCAATTTGACGTTGCCTTGGTCAAATTGAGAAATTTAAAATTTCCACATCAACAGATAACATGGAGGTAGTTAATTGAGGTGAAATGGATCTTGTCACTTATTTAGCTCAATAAATTCTAGTTAGAGGGCTTGGAGTTCAGTTATGCATGTGTGATTACTAATTTGTAGCAATCCAATTCAATTATTTCCAGTTATATTCAGTTAAACTAGTTCTAACTATTGATAGAACTAATTGGAGGTCAATTGTGCAGTGGGACAACAGTCAAACTCGTGATCATCTATTTAATTGACCAATCAACCAAAAATAACTAGTGCATGCAAAGAATTTGAGTTACCCAATTGTGGAGGATATTCCAAGGCAGTATATCATCGGTTGTAGACTAGTCTTGAGTGTACATGTGTTGCATGCAGTCGGAGGATCAAACTTGGGAATTGCGCAATCAATTGAAGGAAATTTCCTAAAAGATAGGGGCCTAATTCCTCGGGATTTGTGCAAGGAAATAGGGGATCAAGAAGAGGTAGAAATTGACTAAGTTTGGCCCTTGGGTCAGAGCTTCTCACTGAGCAAAGATATAGGTTATTCACTTGCAGGTTGTGCTCAGAGTGAGCAAGCAATTATAATACATTCTCTATTCATCTTATTAATGAAAGCATGCTTAAGGGGTTCTTACCAGTTGGTTTCTAGTATATAAATGTGTACTAGTGTATGTGATTTATGAATGTTTGTGAATGTTATTCTAAATTGTGAATTAATTTCAGCAGAGATGTAGAGTATAATTATGTTTCTTGATTTAGATTAAATTTCTTGAGAAGTTGCAATTATATCACCATATTTCTACATGGCATCGAAGCAAGATTCACATTAGAAAAATAATTTAGAATTTGTTTCTTAGGAGGTTCAAATCTGTAGCTTTAGTGTAGTAGGATCTCTTTAGAGTTGGGAGAATGACCTTCAACGAGATGAGATTAGAGTATTCCTTGGAAGGCAACTCAAATTTCATTGCATAGAAGGATCATATAGAGGCGGTTCTTGATGAAAATGGATTGCTAGAATATGTCAACAAAAACATTCCAAAACCAAGATCAGCTGATGCCTAGAACCTAGCCCAATGGAAGAAGGATGTAGCCAAGGTGAGAAGAATAATATTGGAGGGAGTGAGAGACCACACTGTCTCAAATATCCATGCGAAAGAAACTCCTTTCAAAATTTAGAAGGCACTGAAAAAGCTATTTGAGAATAACAATGACCATAGAAAATTGTCCCTTAAAGACAAACTTTGAAACATCAAGATGCAGAAGAATGATACTATTCCGCAGTATCTCACCAGATTTACACAAGTTTGGGATGAGCTTGGAGGGGTTGGTGTGAATGTTGCAGAAGATGACTTAGTGAGCCTAGCTCTTCTAGGCCTTCCCAAAAGTTGGCATAGCTACCAGGACTTGATGAATGGGAGGGATAAATTACCGAATTGGGAATGCTTATGGTCTGATTTGGTACAAAAAAGAGATGACATGTAGAATACCAAAGATAGAATTTCATCCAAGGGAGAGGATGAAGAAAATTTTGCATTGGTTGGAAAGGGAAAGAAGGGAAAAGGGAAGAAGTATCAAACCAAACCAGAATCCAACCAAGGGGGAAAGAAGAAAGACTTGTCTAAAATAAAATGCTTCAATTTTCATGAATTCAGGCATTATGTTACAAAGTGTCCACACAAAAGTTCTAGCAAGAAGAACTCAGGAGGAGTAGCAAGTGAAGCTTTGGCTTCATAGTTTGAGCTTGAATTCACCCTTATTGCATGCATGGCCAACATTGTGATGGGGAGTATGTGGTACTTGGACTCAGGTGCCTCATTCCATATGATAGGGTGTAGAGACTTTTTCAGTGATATGGAGGAGAAATATCTCCAGAGGCATATTGAGCTTGGGGACTACAAAAGGTACAATTCTACCGGGATTGGTATAGTAACCTCTTCACCTCAAATATGTCATGTTTATGCCAGGCCTGAAGAAGAAACTCATATCTGTAGTAGTTTTGGAAGACCTTGGTTATGATGTTATCTTTAGTAAAGGTAAATCCTTTCTGAGGCACATAACCACTGGACAGGTGACGCAGATCAGAGTTTGTGTGAAGAACCTATATAAACTTGATGTTGAATATTGTGCTACATTAAGAAGGTTTAGAAAGTGCAGAGTCACGATGTCGGTGAACTTTGGCACAATAGATTGGGCCATTTGAATCATGGTGGCTTAAATATTATGCAACAAATAACCATTGGCCTCTCTAAAGAATCACTTAAGCAACAATATGTCTACAAAGGTTGTACCTTGGGGAAGTATGTAAAATCCACATTCCATGATCGAGATAGAAAAGCACATGCAGTCTTGGAAAGAGTCCACTCTGATGTTTGTGGACCCTTCTCGACAACCTCCACTTCCAGACATAAATACTATGTTATTTTTATTAATTATTTCTCAAGAAAGTGCTAGATCTTCTTCATGCAAAAGAAGGATGATACATTCTCAAAGTTTGTAGAATTCAAGGCACTAGTTGAGAAAGAAATTGGCAAGAAGGTGAAGGCTCAGGAGTGACAATGGAGGTGAGTATGTTTTGAATGAATTCAAGGAATTTTGTGCCAAAGAAGGAATTAAAAGAGAACTGAAAACCCCCACAACCCACAGCAAAATGGGGTAGCTGAGAGAAAGAACTGGAGCATTGTTGGAGTTGCTAGAGCTATGCTACATGACCAAGGCCTACCATTGCATTTGTGGGCAGAGGCATGTAACACAATAGTCTACTTGTAGAACTAGAGTCCTCATCGGATTCTTGGTATGATTATACCAGAGGAGGCTTTCATGGGGAGAAAGCTAGATGTGTCTCATTTGAGAATTTTTGGATCCTCTATTTACTGCCGTGACTCCAAAGGTTCGAGGAAGAAACTTGAGCCGACAACATAATTGGGAGTTTTTGTGGCTTACACTAAAATTCCTCATAATTACCAGGTGTACTTACCTTCCCTCATAATGACAATTTTGTGAAGGGATGTAAATTTTGATGAGGAAAAAGTGATACATTTCTCTCTTGAGAGGGAGCTTCAGATCCCACTAGAGGAGGATCTTTTAGTTCCAAAGGAAGAGCCTCAGGAGAAGAATCAGGAAGTTATGGATTATCCAAAAATGGAGGACCATAGAGGAGGCAGAGGGGAGACATCCAATAAAGTAGAACCATCTAGATAAGTTAGAAAAAGAACCAAGGAAGCTGATAGATTGGTAGATGATGTGAGAGAGAATGTGGGAGCTCCTTCAAATTTGTGTAGGCAAAGGAGGTCACCTAAGAGGTATACTGGGTACATGGCTCTAGTGACTGAGCTTATAGAGGCCAAGCCATCCTTTTTTGAGGAAGTAGTTGAGAAACTAGTTTGGATTTGTTGAAAATAGCAACAAGAAATGTTAAAAATAACATCAAGAAAAATACTAATTTAATTTGTCCTTGAATTAAATTGGGAATAAAATTGTAATTCCACATCTCATGACAACTTGTAATAGTTAACTAAATTAATTTGACTTAGTTAGCTTTTGAGTTGAGGGCCCAACTAGAGTCATGTAGAGTGTCTCCTACAATTAGGAGCACTAGTTGAGTTTATTTTGAGTTGTAATTATTTAATTCAGTCCAACTAAGTTAAAGTTAGTTAAACTAGTTCCAATTGATGGAGGAATTAGTGGGAGGTCCAATAGTGGGGTGTAACCTATTGTAGTGGGGTGTAACCTACAATAATGGGGTGTAACCTACTGTAGTGGGGTGTAACCTAAAATAGTGGGGTGTAACATGTCAAACAATGGGGTGCTGCCTGCAGTGATCAACTAGTAAACTGAAGATTCACTCATAATTAACTCATGCATGTTAGATCAGAGAAATACCTAATTGAGATTAGAGTTCAGGGACAATGTACTATCAGTTGTAAAATCATATAAATTAAACCAATGGTGCATGCAGTCAGAGGAAGGCCTATGAAGATTGCGCAATTCATAATTGAGGAATTTCCCCATTAAATAGGGGCTAATTCCCAAAGGAACAATGCAAGGAAGTAGGATCTTGGAAGGCTAGGAATTTGGCTAAGTATTATCCAAAGGCAGTGAGTTGGGAAGAGGATAGAAAATAATTGTGCAAGTTGAGAAAAGCATATTGTATTCATCCAAGGCTTTCCTAGGAAGCAGTGAGATAGATAGAGATAATGCAGAGGTTGTCTGGGCTTGAGCAAAGAATTGTAATCTTCTCATATTTTCTGACCAATTCAATATACAGATAGAAGGGTTTTTTTAGCTGTGCCTTTCCCCAGGAAATCATTGCGTTATGTGTGATTGAATTCTTTCTCTTCTATGCTTCGTGATTTCATCAATCGTTTATTGTTTCCACTGATGAGTAGAGTAGATTCAAGTCAATTGTTTCAAGATATTACAATATGCAATTTGAATCTACAAGAAATTTCTACAGGGTTGATGCAATGGTGAAAGGATACAAATCCATCATGAAGAAAAATGTTTGGGAAGTGGTCCCAAGACCGACAGATAAATCATTTGTGGGTTCATGATGGATCTTCAAGGTTAAGCATGCAGTAAACGAAAGCATAGAGAAGTACAAGGCCAGATTTGTGGCCAAAGGATTATCTAAAGTTGAGGGAATTGACTATGAAGAAACGTTTTCTCCCATAGCAATGTATTCATCCATTAAATCATTTCTTGCACTAACTACGCAGATGGGGTGAAAGATCCACCAAATGGATGTAAAAAAACATTTCTCAATGGAGTTATTGAGGAGGAAGTGTACATAGAGAAACCATAAGGTTTTGATACATTTGATCAAGAGTCTCATGTGTGTAGACTTAGGCGAGCATTGTATGGTCTCAAACAGGCACCCGAGCTTGGTACACTCAAATTGATAGTTATCTCACTAGATTGGGCTTCACATAAAGTGAAGTGGATGCAAACCTTTATCATATTTTAGTAGAAAAATTTCTTATCATGGTTTTATATGTTGATGATTTAATATTAACAGGTGATGAGCACCTGATCAACTTTTGCAAGGATGAAATTGCAAGGAAACTTGAGATGAAGGACATGGGTCTCATGCACTATTTCCTCAGGCTAGAAGTATGGCAAGGTGATGGGGAACTGTTTGTGTCTCAAGGAAAGTATGCCAACGAGATACTGTAGATATTTCACATGGAGAGTTGTAAGCCCACGGAGACACATTTAGTGACCAACTAGAGGAAGGAAAAGGACACTTCAGATGAAGAGGTTGATGCTACCATTTATTGGCAGCTAATGGGTTCAATGGTGTAGCTTGTGAACAAATAATCATATATGTGCTTTGTAGTCAACCAACTTAGATGAGTTGTGGTTAGGCCAACCAAATTAACAATGTAAACTTTGAAACAGAAACTATAAACTCAAAATGGGAACTTTGGTCAAAAATCCCTGAAAAACATGAAAAACAGTGCTAAAAACGAAAAATGTGTATACTGGAATGATGTTTTTTTTTTTAGGGTCAATTTTGAACATGTTTTAAAAATGGCAGTGAAATTATTTTTTTTAATGCAAAAATTGTGCAAAAAAGAGCCTGAAAATGAAAAGCGTTGATACTGGAAAGATGACTTTTTTTTTTAGGGTCAATTTTCAACTTTTTTAAAAATGCCAGTAAAACCGAATTTTTAATGTGCAAAAATTGTGAAAAAAACACCGTCAAAATGAAAGTGTTGATGCTGGAATAACACTTTTTCTTTCTAGGGTAAATTTTCGACATTTCGAAATAATGGTGTAAAAGATTCTATCATAACTCCGAAAAACATTAAAATCTCAAAAAAATAATGAAAACATAAAACTAGAAATAAAAACAAAAATAAAAACAATGAAAAAAAAATAGTAAAACATAAATAAAAATATGTATTAAAAACAAAACATAAAATTAAGAAAAAAAAATCAATGAAAAAAAAAACACACACACACACCTATAAAAGATAAGAAAAACATATTAAAAAAAAAAAAACCCCTATAAAAAAATATGAAAAACATATTTAAAAAAAAATAACATTTTTTTTTAATCTAGTAAACCATAAAAAATTTGGAAAAATAAATAAATAAAAACACTATAAAATTAAGCAAGTAAAAATATGAAAATTTTAAAAAACATAAAAAAAAAAAAGATTTAAAAAAATAGAAAATTGACAAAAAAACAAACAAAAAAATAAAAAACTATTAAAATTAAGATTAAAAATATTTTTAAAAAATCCTAAAAAAACAAAAATATGTTCAAATAAAAAAAAAAACCAAAAAACAATTAAAATTTTAAAAAATATACATATTTTCAAATTAAAAAAAAAATAAAATAAAAAAACATTTAAAATAAAAAATTAAAAAAAATCTATTTTTGAATTGAAAAAAAAAACATTTCAAATTTTATATTAAAAAATTTAAAATTTAAAATTTGGATTAAAAAAAAATAAATATTAAAATTAAATAAAGCTAAATATATTTTTGATATCTTTTTAAAATTACATTTAAAATATTATATATATATATATATATATATATATATATAAACATTTAAAATTTAAATATATATTTTTAAAATGCAATTAACATATTTAACAAAATTTATTTTTTATTTAAAAAAAATAATTTTATGAGCCACCGCCCCCACGGGAGGCCGAGTGGTAGCTATCGGATTTTGAGAATTAGATAACCACCCCCATAGGCGGTCAGGAGGTGGTTATCCAATTCCAAGAATCGGATAGCCACTGCCTAACTGCCCTTAGGGGTGGCTATCTGATTTTGAGAATCGGATAGCCACCGCCTAGTCACCCGGGGGGGCATGGCCCTGGGTGGCGGAGCTGCGTACATATATGTTTTTTTAAAGTTTTAAATGTTTTTTACTTTTTTAAAATTGAAAATATATGTTTTGTTTTTTTTGTTTTTTTTTTTTTTCTAAATTTTTAAATGGTTTTTTTTTAAAATCCAATAAATATATATATATATATATATATATATATATATATATATATATATATATTTATTTTTTTAGTATATATATATATATATATATATATATTAATTTGAGTATGTTTTTGTTTTTTTTTTAATATTGATTTTAATAGTTTTTTAGATTTATTTATTTATTTTTTTGCTAATTTTTTATGGTTTAAGAGATATTTTTTTTATTTTTAATTTTTTTTTTTTACGTTTTTTATTTTTTGTTTTTGTTTTTGTTTTTTATATATTTTTATATTTGTGTGTTTTTTTTTTAAATGTCAAAAAAAATTGACATAAAAAATTTTAAAGTGTAAAAAATTGTAACATTTAACAAAAATATCCACACTTAATATATTAAAAAATTTAAAGTGTCAAAAATAGTTAAATTTAGAAAATACTTATTTACATTTCATACATTAGAAAATTTGAAGTCCAAAAATAGGTCTTTTAAAAAAAGGGTCTGATGTAGAATCACCACTTTTTAAAATTAGCATGCAAATCACTAACATTCTAAAACATAATGTACATAAAAAAATTTAAAATGCCAAAAACTATGCTCTAAAAAAATATATATGTGTTCTACATCGCTCCTTTTCAAAATCGGGTCACTTTTTTTGTATCTCTACAAAACGGGTAACAGTATCAGTTCTCGTTTCAAAGTTTACATTGTTAATTGTATTGGAAGGAAACAAATTATGTTTTACTGTATCTCATAGGCACTACCCAATATGGATTATGGTACAGACAAATAGAGGGAGTGAAGTTGTGTGGATTAACAGATGCATATTGGGCAGGGAGTCCATTCGAACGAAAGAGTACATCAGGTGGAATTTTCAGTGTTGGGTCCACAACTGTTTCCTGGTATAGCAGGAAGTAGAGATTTGTGGCACTCAAATCAGCAGAAGTTGAATACATGGATGCAATTTGAATAGCATGTGAGGCGATCTGGATGAGAAGGATACTTGTGGGATTGTTTGGTTAGGAGGTGGATCCAACTGTGATCTATTTTGATAATCAAAGTTTCATTAAGCTCCATGCGAATCCGGTATTTCATGATCTATCCAATCATATATATATCCGGTGTCATCATTTACGGGACTATGTGTAGAGGAGGATAATGTTGCTACAGTACATTCTGACAGAGGAACAAGATGCTGAAATCTTGACAAAGGCTTTGTCAATATGGAAGTTCGAATTCCATAGGTGCAGGATAGGGGTGGTTGAAAATCCCTTTCTTGCTAAGAGGGAGTGTCGAGAAGTGTAGCAAGAAAATCTCAATTTGACTTTGCCTTGGCCAAATTGAGAAACTTTGAATTTCCACATTAGCAGACAACTTGGAGGTAGTTAACTAAGGTGACATGGCTCTTGTAAATTCAAATTAGAGGGCTTGGAGTTCAGTTATGCCTGTGTGATTGCTAAATTGTGCAATTTAGTTCATTTATTTCCAGTTGTATTCAATTAAACTAGTTATAATTGTTGATAGAACTAGTTGGAGGTCAGTTGTGCAGAGGGACAACAATCTAACTTAGTAATAATATAGTTACTTGACAAATCAACTAAAAATAGTTAATGCATGTAGATAATTCGAGTTCCCCAACTGTGGTGGAGATTCCAAGGCAGTTTAACATCAATTGTATAACTTCAAATTAGAGGGCTTGGAGTTCAGTTATGCCTGTGTGATTGATAAATTGTAGCAATTTAGTTCATTTATTTCAAGTTGTATTCAGTTAAACTAGTTATAACTGTTGATAGAACTAGTTGGAGGTCAGCTGTGCAGTGCGACAACAATCTAACTCAGTAATAATATAGTTAACTGATAAATCAACCAAAAATAGATAATGCATACAAATAATTCGAATTCCCCAACTGTGGTGGAGGTTCCAAGGCAGTGTAACATCAATTGTAGGCTAGTCTTGAGTGTATAGGTGTTGCACGCAGTCAGGGGATCAACCTTGGGAATTACGCAATCAATTGGAGGAAAATTCCTAAAAAATAGGGGCCTAATTCCTTATGATTTGCGCAAGGAAATAGGGGCTCAAGCAAAGACATAAATTGTCTAATTTGGGTAAGTTCTTCTCATTGAGTAGAGAGATCGGTTATTCACTTGCATGTTATTCATCTGATTAATGCAAGTAGGCTTAAAGGGTTTTTACCCACTGGTTTCCCCTAGGTAAATCTGTGTACTTGTGTATCTGATTGATGCATGCTTACAAATGTTGTTCTAAAATGTGAATTTATTTCCGCGGAGCAATAGAGTAGAATTATGTCTCTTGATTTAGATTAAATTTTTTGAGCAACTGCAATTCTATCACCATATTTCTACAATTCAGGATCATTGCTCCTGGGAAGTACACAATGGTATGACAACCCTCATTAGAAGAAATTTCAACTCAAAAATAGCCACCTAAGAAAAAAATTAAGAAATTAATAAAATAATGCCATGTAGACAATTTTTTAATATATCATTTTTATTATTTTACTTTTATGAAAATTACCCAAATAAATGTGATGGTGATCAAAGTAACAATATATATAATTTATCTTTAAATTAATTTATTAGCACAAGATTTAATAAAATTAAAAAAAAAAAAAAACAGATTTTAAATTTAATAAAATTAAATTTAAATTTAAAGTACCTAAATTTAAATTAAAAAAATAAATTTAAAATTTAAATTAGTTACACGTCATTAAAATTAGATAACCATATATATTATATTTAAATTAATTTATTAACACAAGATTTAATAAAATTTAAATTAAAAAAAGTGAATTTAAAATTTAAATTAACCAAATAAATGCACTTTTTTCAAAATAATAGTATATATATTTTATATTTAATTTAATTTGCTTACACAAGATTTAAGGAAATTTAAATTAAAAAGGTAAATTTAAAATTGAAATTAGTTTTTTTTCTAGTTAAGACTAATCTAAGTACCCACGGGGGATTTGAACCGGTGACCTATCGCAAGGAGTGCCTTAACAGCGCACCCATTCACCATCAATCCAAAGCCCCGTGGGCAAAATTGAAATTAGTTACACGTCATTAAAAATATTATTAATACTATAACTTTTATAGAATAAGATAATAATCTTATTTTTAATATTTAATGTAGTTTTGGGTCACTTGGGAACACTCACGCTTAAGGAAGGTAAATTATATCAATAAGAGAATTGCCAGTGCCTAATCACACCTATATCTCTTTATAAATTTAAAGGATTTTGATTGGATTACATATTATGACATGGAAATTCAATGTTAACCTTTTAAAATCGAATTTCCTTTAATGACTCGAGAAGGAATCCTAAAATTAATGGCCTAAAATTTCTTATATGGCCAACCTTCGTCAAATCAAAGACAATCTTCATCAAGGAGGGATTTTGTTGGTTTCCCACTACTGGGACTCCCATTTTTCTAATTCACCTTTGTGCCCATGGAAAATCCAATTACCAAATTATGCCAATATTCATGTGGAGGATCAACAACTCTTAACGTCCATCGTGGCCACTCACAATATAGCAATGAAAACTGATAATGATGTTTTACAATGGGGTTATGGTCCATCATGGGATTTCAATATCAAGGGAGCTTGTAGAATTTTGATACAACAATAGCCGATTGAACTAAATCAAGCCTAGAAACACTTTTGGAAGTTAAATCACTAGCCTAAAATTACTCTATTCCTCTGGATACTCTTAAAAAACAAAACTATCACTTTGGATAAGCTTCAAAAGCATGGATTCCTAGGTCCCTCTATTTGAAAAATGTGCCTTGCTCAAGTGAATGATCACAACTATCTGTTTCTCACCTGCTCCTTCTCCTCTTCTCCTTGGGAGTGCTTTGCCTCCTTCTTCAGCAGATCCAACTTTGTGCCTCATTCCACCATTTCCTCCCTAGAAAATTGGAATGAATCCACATTTCACAGTCCCATTCTCAGTCGAGCTTGACTCTTGATTGCGGGATTCATAACCTGGAACATTTGGAAAGAGAGGAACTATTGAATTTTCAATAAAAACTCATCTCCATTGGAAGAGGTTTGGCATCTTATTCTCCCCCAACTTAAATATGCCATCGCATCTATGAAATGGGATTCTCAGGACTTGAGTTCTCTCTTAATGAGCAATTTTTTTTTGCCGTCTTGGTATCAATCCTCACAATTCTCTCTCCCTTGGTCCATCTTTCTTTGCTTGACCTGTTAGCCCCTTAACCTGGTCCCCCTCCCCCAAAATTCATAAATGTAACAACCCTTGGTGAAAATTCCATGTAATAGAAGTTAATAAAGGAAAAGTGATAACCACGGTTATGGGACATGTATTCCAAGCTGAGTTGGGGAAAACATCCTAGTGTGGGTGTTCATTTGGTTTATTATGGCTAAGGAAATTGGAAAAGGCAGTGGAAAAGGCTTTGGAAAGGCACGAGGCATTAATTGGCATTTATTTATGAAATAAATTGAAATTAGGAGAAAATAAAGGTGAAAGTTCACAAGTTGCATGTGAGGAGGAAAATGAAGGAAAATAATAGAAAATTGAAGAAAATAGAGGCCTAATTAACAAAAAGGATTTTGCGGATCTGTTGGTATTTTTTGTTGGTTCAATTTTGGAGCTCTCTCTAAATTCTCCCTCTCTCACACTCTTGGAAAGTTAGAGTTTTTTTGGAGCACTCTAGCATTGGATCAAGAAAAGAAAAAATGGAAAAGGAATGTAAGGATCAAGAAAGGAAGAGCAGGATCAAGCAATTACAACAATATTATTTTCAAGTATTGATTTGCATGTGTGATTTCCTTGCTAGATTTGGCATGCATGGTTAGGCATGTGTGTTCTTCGTTCTCTTGTTGTCATTAGCATGGGTTTTTCCAGGTGTGACAATGTTCTTCAGTCTTGCGTTTGCATTTACATATAGCCATGGTGTGATGGGGTTCTCATGTTTTGGTTGAGCTGGATTGCTGGATGGATTCAAAACTGAGTGAGGTGGTCTCTGAAAAAGAACACATGGTCTAGTGATCTCTGAATCAGATCGTGGATTGCGGTAAATCCTTGGCCTAGTAACACTTGAACCAGATTGTGCATTGCGGTAAAGCCAGAATTTTTAATACCTCAGTGGGCATAGGAATCCTAAATCGATGAATGGCGGGATATATGGTAAAGCATATAGGTGGTTTCCCTCAATTAGAACTAGGAATCCTTGGCCGGTAAATGGTAGCATATGTGGTAAAGGCTAGAGGGTGGAGTCTCAATTAGGGCCTAGTGATCTGGTGTGGATTGTAGTAAAGCATAGAGATTAGGAGACATGAAAATTCCTCACGGTGTTGGTGGAGAAATATGATGGGATCCATGCTTGTTTAGGGCCTAATGATCTGGTAGGGATTGCGATATAACCTGGTCCTATTGATGAGGGTGAAGTGGTGTAGCCTCGGGAATCCCTAGTTAAGTTTTTGTTATGATTCCCACATTCATGCTTGGAATATGGCACGTGGGTGATTGGCTGAAGGAAAGATTTGGTTCAGCCAATAAATGGTTGGGTGGTTTGTGGAAGTCCCATACCTGGTTGGATTATGCATTCATTAATAAGAGTTCCTTCTCCTTGGTATTTAATGTGTAAGTGTACTGGTCTATATGTGGATTTCATGGTTGTGGTATCCTTGTTATTTTTGTTGTTTATATGCTGGTTATGAGTATGTTTGATGACAATGATGATGTATGGCTTTCATCATGTTTTGATTTGTAAATGAATGAAAAATGAATATATGACCTAATAGCTGATAATGCAACTAATGCGATAAGGAATAAATGATTCTTAGTGATTGAAAGATAAGTACGAGACCCCTATGCTCATATCTGTTGTTATGACTTGTAGAATGCATATTTGTGACATGTTTGACGAAATGCTTGTCATGGCTAGTAGGGGTCAGTTCAAGTTGTTGTTCATGTATTTGCATTAGTATCATTGTTACAATGTTATTTTTAATTTGTGGAAGTTTCATGGAGTTTTGGGCAGTGGCCTGAGTCCTAGCCCTAAAAAAGTGGCACAAAATTCAGGGATACAAACTCAGAACTAGCTGAAAAAGACCCAAATCGCTTGTAGGCCCTTGTCATGAGAGTGACTAGACGGTCCCAGTCACATGCACTCCCATGTCGTGGGAGCGACTGAGGCTCTAGGGCAGTGAAATGTTTAGTTGTCTAAGAGGTTGGATACCTGGGAAGGTTGGTTGGCTTCTGGAGGTTCTGTAGCATGTGTGGAAGGCCAGGTTGGTTTTTTTTTGCTGGTTCCACTTCCTTAACTATACACGGGGAGTTGAATAAGATCATAGTATCCTCTTGTCACATTAATACCCCAGCGGACTAGTTAACTTTTGTAAATGTGGGAGGAGGGTGTTACAATAAAGCTCAATGTTGTTGGGGCATCACAAGGCAATCTAGTCACAACTAGTTATGGCAGAGTCTTCAAAGATAGTTTAGGACAAATTCTTAACATTTTTACAGGAAAACTTGGATTTACTACCAACAATAAAGTAGAGCTCTAGGGACTTAAACATGGACTGATCATTTCTTTAAGCCACAATTATCATCAACTACTATTGAAGCAGAATCATTTCTTATTGTATCCATCCTAAAGAATCTTTAATGTGGATCACCTCTCTCCAAAATCTCAGGCAGTTGGCATACTGAATCTCACATCTTCAAATTTTCTTCTTTACTTAAACGCATTCAAGCCCCTGTGCTCTCTTATGTTTGTTTCTCAGGAAAAAAACTATTATGTTTTCTAGATGATTATTCGTTGGATTCAGAAGGTTCCTCATTGGATGAAATATGGTCTCAAGCAGTTCTAGTTTAGCTCAAAAATGTTTTTCTCTCCATCACACAACATGATTACTCCCCCATGGAGGGTGAATGATCCTACTGCTTGTCACAATTATGAATATGACATCTGACATTTCCCACTATTCCCAACCACATTGGTTTAAATGCTTGTTGGCTTGATTTGGACTAATATAGGTTTGATCTATACCATGAACGAACAAAACCCTCTATTGTAGCGGCTACAACCACCCTCCAAAATTTTTCCTTAGCTTCGTTTTGGAGCCTCCTTACCAATTATCCTTAGCAACATGTCTTGCATTGACAAGTACATGAGCTTCAACTGAGTTTCAGTGGCTTTCCAGCCAGTGCATGTCAACCTGTTTGTCCCCCACCCACAAGCCGACATTCCGAACTTAGGCAAATCTCTGGCTAAGACGTTCCTTCTAAAAATTGCACAATTCTGGAGGGGAACCAACCTTCCCTCCAGAAATTGCACAATCATGCTGGGCTCCAGAATTGCGTAATCTAGCCAGGTAACCCTCCCTCAAGAAATTGCTCAATCCAGCCTGACACTGGCCTTAGTGCAGAAATTGTGAAATTATGGGAGGTAGCGACCTACTGACCCTAGAAATTGCACACGGCTTGAGGGACAACCAAACTTTCTTAGCTTAGAAACTACGAAAATCCATTTCCCAGTCTTGCAGACTGTTGCATGAGCCTTCAGGTTGACCTGTTCCCTCTGGGACTGAGCAATCCTGACTTACATGCATGGGTTGCTTTTCCTGAAATAACAAAAGGAAACATGCAAAAAATATCCCTAGATTTTAGGGATCTATTTCTAGCAGCTGGAGGTTACATGCAAAGATCATTTTAGAAACTTCCCTCTAAGTGTCACTTTTTCCTAGATTTGTGGCATGTGCGTCATAAGCCTCAAACACATTTATTCGATGTTGTAGAGCTCATTCCTCACATCGATCTTGGAGCTTTGACATCCCACATCGCATATAGGATTCTTTGGCACATTCAACTTAGATTTTTCCAGGTAATTTTGCTTTTTATGTCATTTGTGGCTTTTCTGTCGCTTTTTGTATTTCGCTCTGTATGAATGTTGTTTGCTTGGTTTTTTTGAATGTGTTATTGTTTTAATGCATTTTATCCTGTAGAAGCACTATTTCAAGTTTTTCATTGCATCTCATTGATGTTGCATGCATGACAATGTTTCTGCATCGACGATCCGTTGCGGCGACCCACTTCACACACATGCTTGTTTTCCCATTTTCTGAATAGTGCACTCAATGTTTGCATGCATGATCATTCACTCTTGTTTACACTTAGCTTCACCATGCATTCATAACTTCTTCATGTTTTTAGTCGCCCATCGGTAGGTCTGGGATGCCTTGGCCTAGACCTTGCCTTGCTCGGACAACAATGCACATTTCTGGAAGTGAAGGTTATGCCTTCCCTCCAGAAACTACACAAATCTGGCCAACACTGACCTCTAGGCTTGCATTGCGCAATTCTAGGAGGCAGTGCCCAGTTGGCCCCAGAAACTCCGCAATACAGTTTTCTGGGTTTGCATGTCATTGCTAACTGAAACAGTGCATTGTGTAGTTTCAGTCCTCCATAGGCTAGGCTGCATTATGCATTGTGCAGTTCTAGCAGTCAGTCAGCCTCCTAACGGCCTGGATTGTGCCTTGCACATCTTTTGTAGTTAGTCTCCCAACCTCTTGGTGAAAATTGCGCAATCTTCCCAGTTAGTCACCCAGGTATGTTGCATGACAGTCCTCAAATTTGTTTGGTTTTCAACTGACAGAGTGCTTGCCATGAGTGTTGCTACAACTCTAGGTATCTTAGGTGTTCATTTGTCGCTCAGCAGTACTGGTACAATGGCCTCCAAGAGAGAAGGGTCAAAGGACACCGTTGGAAGTGCAAATGGAGATGCAATTGAACAAGTGTGTATGAGCTTGCCCATTTACGAAGACACCAAATTGTTCATAGACATAGACATCAAAATGAAATGGCAGGACATCAATGACACATTCTCAGGCACATTTGAGGAATATCTGGAAGACTGCAGGGTCTATGTCAACATCCACAAGTATGGCTTGTACCAGATTGCATGTAGGTATCCCGCATTTCCATGCGCGGATATGATCCACTGGATTGTATTGCACATTGATCCTGAGACGATGAAATTGAGCAGTGTCAGTGGGACAAACCTTGCTACCTTCAGGGCGAAGCAATTTCAACAAATGTATCACTTGTCACAACCAGTGATTACAATGGAGAAACCCTTCAACAAACCCAACAGCAACGCAAACTCTAGAGATATCTTGAACAACTGGGTGAAAGAGCTAGCCAAGTTCAAGAAAACACCTAGCCTAGTTTACAAGACAAAGATATTGTGAAAGGCATATCAGTACTTGGTCATCTTTGCATGCCACTTGTATGGCCAAGAGAGCACAGAGACCTTCCCGCATAGCTGGGTGATTGCGTTGGACCAACTAGCCAGTGAAGGAAGGCCATGCAACTAGTCCAACATGTTGGCTCTCAGGTTGAAGGAACATGTGATAGAAGCCCGACATTCGCCCAAAGGTCAGCAAGTGGAGATATACATGTCCACATACATACTAGATGAAATATGTGCCCGTCAGTAGTTCCCAAGTTTAAGTTGGGCATGGACACCTTCAGAAACCTCTGTGCACACTTATTGCAAATTGTTCTCTGAATGAAGCTTCCGCGGAGTTATCACACAGTTGTCAGACCACTTTGTCACCCTGGTGCCCAAAATGATATTTTAGTAAGATCCACCTTGCATGTCGCAGACAACAATGGAGACATTGATCGACATAGAAGATCAGTATGCCTCACCCCTTGGTACCTTCATACAGATGTACAGCATGAAGAAGGCTCGAAATGTTTTACCAAAGTTTGCCATGGACAAGCTCGTCATGCAAGAAGTGTCGTATCACATCTCGACAAGGTTGTCAACGAGACTGCAGAGGAAGAAGAAGACACCTTGGCCCACTCTTCCTTTTCGAATTGGGTTGTACAAGATACAAAATCTCAAGCATGCTGAGGCCAAAATGGAGGAGTTCAAGAGATTCACCTTCGGCACAAGAAGTTTCAATATGTATGAACCGAATTGTTTGGTAAAGGGCCACTGTGCAAGAGTGAAATTTACTTGGATCCACGTGGCGTGTCATTCGCATGAGGAGGACCCATGGAGATATTGTCACAGCTTCTCCAGGCTCAATGAACTGGTTGACATAGTTTTGGAATGGTTAGCAAAGCAGAGGGAAGCAACATCTTAGAGAGCGCCATCATCAACAGTGGCAGAGGGTAGTAGACCTGCGCATGACAGAGGTAAGAGAAAGGTTGTTGACATCGCAGAGGCAAAAAAAAGCTGCAAGTTCAAAGAATATCCACTCATGATGAAACCAACTTTGGATATTGAGGCTAAGAAGCGACACCGCAACATGAGGAACGTGGAAAGGAAAAGAGAGAAACAAAGGATGGAGGAAACAGAAAAGGAGTTGCAAGAGTTGAAGCATCACATCTGGGAAGAACAGGAGCTGCGCAGAAGAGAGAAGGAATTGTAGCAAGGAAAGACACAACAGGAGGCACAACATGCACAGATTAATGAAACTATTCCCATACAGGTTATAGACTCATCCGAGCAGTTGACACAGAGTAGATAGGGTGAGTAGTCGCAGGAGTAGGACTTAGCTCAGGAGATTGAACAGATGCTAGAATAGATGGAGATGGATAGGGTACAGGCAGAGTCAGAAAATGATATTGACCTCATGCCTTGTAACTAAGAGGTCACCCCACTGGCTTCACTAGGTCTAGAAGTAGAGAAAGTCTCAAGCAATCAAGGAGACACAAAGATCCTTGAAGACAATCTAGAGGTAGAGATGCACAACAAATCTTTCGACGAGTCACAACACAAAGTTGTGCAGTCGCGTAGAGTGCCTGCTCCAGATGTCCACATATCTCCCACAAAGTTTGAAGAAAGAGTGATCATATCCGATGTGTGCAAGCATATAACAACATTGGCTAGTGCTACCAGAGCATATGATGAAGCCACCAGCTCGAGTGTTCGATTCTTGATAGTATAGAACGAGCGAATGGCTAAAGAATTACAAGCAGCCAAGCAGGGAGGAGAATAGATTACATCATCTTCCTGAGCAGAGTTGAGGAGAGTGATCTTGGATGAAGTATCATCTCTCGAAGCAATCATGCGGATGTTTTATTCCAGCTTTGGTACCGTTCATAAGTCAATTGTCCATCTCAATGGTTGGAAGCAGCGTTGTACTAGGAGAGCACACATCTTGTCAAATTTGCACACTGCTGTTGATCGCATGTAAACATGGACAATGAGGTATAAAGGAGTCCCATTACACTTGTTGAAGATGATGAAGCCCAATGTGGTAGAGTTGAAGGAACGCATCTGAAGTCAGAGCTGGAACTATGAGGAATGTTGGAAATAATACTGAGAGGGGGGGTGAATCAGTATTATCTGATTAATCAAACTTTTTAAATGCTCAGAAACATATACGCTACTTCAGTTAAGTGAACCAGCGTGTACACGCTACTGTGACGAAGTAAAACAGCGTATAGGAAGAAAACTCACAATTTAGTTAGCTTTTTCTTCAATTAAGTGCATCAGGACATTATTCATCACATTAACAGTAAACATGTGCAGTAAAACAGAACAGATAAAAAGCCACACACATGAACACCAAGATATAAGGTGGAAACCCAATGTGGGTGAAAACCACCTGCTGCAAGTTGTCTCTATCTTTCTTTAATATGAAACTTCAGTTTACAATCTTTTGTACTGGTGCAGCCTTATACCAGTACGCAGGCTACAACCTGCAGAAGGCTTCAACCTTCTCTCGTTCTCCAAACTTCCTTGGAAGGGAGCTCCAACCCCCTTTGCTCTTGTACTAGCCAAGATACTAGTACGTAGGTGCTGACCTACAATCTTCCTTCTTTCAGATATCACTTTTCATACATTTTCAGACTTGGATATTCCTGAAGCACAACATTACAATCTGAAGACCACAAATCATTCAATTTCCACAACAGATCATTGAAGCATAAAACAACCAAACTTTGAATCACTGAACCACTGAACCCTGTCAATCACCAGTTACCAGAACACAGAGCAGACTACAGAACTCTGTAATAACAGTCAGACCCCACTGTAAACCCAAAATCAAGCTTCAAAAGATATACGCTACTTCAATGAGCAAAACCCGCGTATACACGCTCTTTTACCGAAGCCAACCTGCGTACAGATCTAAAAATAAACTTTCTCAATTTGCAGCTGTACCAGACATTAGTTAGATCCAAAACGTAACATTGCGACAATATGCAGATCTAGAAATACGCATAATCAACCATATCATGATAGTGCATTTCAAACCATTAGATCCCGATCTATCCTTAGATCTAGTCTTCCATCAACCGATGTGATCTCTCCTTGGCTTAGATCAAGCAACCCAGAACCTGCATATCAGATCTCTTTCTCTCTTAGATATTCAAGCCTTGTCGAAAGATGATCTTGCCTAATGATCTTCTTCTCCTTATATAGTCTTAGTCCTAACTCAATACCAAGAGCCAAAACCATAGTAACACAATACCATCAACTTCAAAACTAGGGATCGACACGCCCGTCGAGACACAATGGTCCGAAATCATAGGCACAACTTCCAAGGACTAACCACCATGGACCAAAGGAACCTTTCCACATACACGCGCTTTTTATGAATCGAACTTGCGTGTACACGCGACTTGGGCTTAACGAAACGGCGTGTATGAGCTTCCTTGGTATGCTGTACTGAGATCTGTCTTCTGATTAAGTTGCCATCACCTGTACCAACCTCTGAGCACCTGTACCATCCTCTGAGTGAGTTGCCATCAAGGACAACACTTGAATCATAATGCCAACAATCTCCCCCTTTGGACTTGATGGCAACCATCACACCAAGTCACTCTCCCCCTTTGACATCAAGGGCAAAGGGCTGTGCTCCCCCTGAGGACATGCTGATATCTCTGTTTGGCTGTGCTGACTTGTGCTCCCCCTGACCGAAGGCCAGATCTGCAAAAGATGTTCTTCAACAAGAACCAAGACTTATACACCATAAGGGACCTTCCTATCACCAAAAGACTCAATACATACATCCATACTCCCTACCAAGAGGGGACATAACAGAAACAACCAATTATATTACAGCATTCATCCCAGGCATAGTGGGGAAACCAACAAAGGCCGTTACATGACCTTGATACCATAAAAGAGATATGACAAGAGAGATACATGACATAGAGACAACAGATCTAGACCAAGACTTAGGAAAGACACCAGCAGCATCTGATAAACATCTTGTTAGATTAGCAACCAGAATTTCTTTCTGAGCTCCTTCTCCTGAAACCAACAACCAAAACATCTGAATGCCAACAATGCTTTATGAGACTTTTGAGCTGCTCCCCCTGAACCTGTGCCTGTTGCACTCCCTGAAACTGTGCCTGAAGAATTCTGACATTCCTATTGCTGTTCAGAACTTCAGAGTTTTCCCTTGCTGTTCAGAACTTCATATACGCGTTTTATCCTGTACAAAACAGCGTATGTACGCGGATATTCTTTCTGCAACAAGCGTCCAGCATACACGCGACTTACCCAGCATGAATCCGCGTGTATACGCTCATATCCCTTCCGTAACCTGCGTATACCAACTTTTCTGTAGAACAAACAAACTTCAACAACAGGATGAAGCATCAACTACTCCCAGCTTTTGTCTGAGATATTCAAAAGTTTCCCTGGGCAGTGGTTTTGTGAGAATATCAGCAACTTGCTCTTTAGAAGGAACATACTCCAACTTGACCTTCTGCTCAAGCACTTGTTCCCGAAGAAAATGGTACTTGATTGGTATGTGCTTGGTCTTTGAGTGCATGACAGGATTCTTTGAAATGCTGATTGCACTTGTATTATCACATAAGATAGAGACAGGTGGAGTGCAAGTGATTTGAAAGTCCTGCAAGGTCTGCATCATCCAAAGAAGTTGTGTGCAACAAGATGCTGCAGCCACATATTCTGCTTCAGCTGTAGATAAGGCAATCGAACTTTGTTTCTTGCTGAACCAAGATACTAATCTGGAACCCATGAAGAAAGCACCTCCACTTGTGCTTTTCCTATCATCCACACTTCCAGCCCAATCTGCATCTGTGTAAGCATGAAGAGTGAGATCAGTATTTCTAGGATACCATAAGCCATAGTTTTGGGTCCCTTGAAGATATTTGAAGATTCTTTTGACTGCCTGAAGATGAGTTTCCTTTGGGTTGGCTTGAAATCTTCCAACCATTCCTACTGCATGTGTAATATCTGGTCGAGTACCTGTCAAATAAAGCAAACTCCCAATCATGGATCTATAAGTGGGTTGGTGGACTGCTGCTGATTCATCATTTGCACTGAGGCTGCATCCTGTAACCATGGGTGTACATACTGGCTTTGACTCTTCCATGCCATACTTCTTCAAGATCTGCTTGAGGTATTTGGTTTGAGACAAGAAGATACCTCCTTCACTTTGTTGGATTTGCAATCCAAGAAAATATGTCAATTCTCCAAGAAGTGACATTTCGAATTCTTTCTGCATAACCAAGGCAAAGTTTTGACTCATGGTCTCTTCATTGCTGCCAAAAATAATATCATCTACATAAACAACAAGAATTAGCAATTTGTTATTTTCAACTTTTATATAGAGATTGCTATCTGCTGATCCTTTTGAAAAGCCTTGTTGGTGAAGATATTTGTCCAACCGATAGTACCAAGCCCTTGGAGCTTGTTTGAGCCCATAGAGTGCCTTTTTCAATCTGCATACAAGGTTTGGATCATTTCCAAGAATGAACCCATCTGGCTGCTCAATATATACTTCTTCTTCTAAGTCTCCGTTCAGGAAGGCTGATTTCACGTCCATTTGAAATACCTTGAAGTTTTGAAAGCTTGAGAGAGCAAGGAACATTCGGATGGCCTCTAGTCTTGCCACAGGAGCAAAGGTCTCTTCAAAATCTATTCCTTCTTGCTGTGCATACCCTTTACAAACAAGTCTGGCCTTGTTTCTGATTACTTCTCCATTTTCATTTAACTTATTCTTGAAGACCCATTTTGTTCCTATTACATTCTTATCTTTTGGTCTAGGAACTAATTCCCAAGTGTTGTTCCTTTCGATTTGCTCAAGTTCTTCATCCATTGCTTTGACCCAACATTCATCTTTGCATGCTTCTTTCACATTTTGTGGTTCAATGGAGGAGAGTAGAGCCAAGTAGCTTGAAGCTTCTGCAAGTGTCCTTCTTGTTTGTACTCCTGCTTCTTTCTGCCCCACAATCTGAGTTTCTGGATGATTCTTTTGGACATATCTGGATGGAGTCTTCTCTTCTATTCTTGTCTGCTCCACTGGTTCTTCTTGAGATTCTTCTTCTTCTTGAGGTTCTTCTTCTTCATCATTTCGCCTTTGAGAGTAACCTTCATCTTCTTCAATGTCTTCATGATGAACTTGCCTAGGAATATATCCCTTCTCATCAACCACTATATCAATACTGTCAACAATTCTGCCAAGTCTTTTATTGTAGCACTTGTATGCTTTGCTATGTGGAGAATAACCAAGAAGAATGCCCTCATCTGCTCTAGGTTCAAGTTTGCCAAGTTGCTCATCAGTGTTCTTAATATAACATTTGCTCCCAAAGATTTTGAAATGCTTCACGGAAGGAGTTTTACCACTCCAAAGCTCATGAGGTGTTTGAGTGCTGTTTACTCGGACATTTGTTTTGTTAAGAATGATAACAGCAGCATGTGCAGCTTCACCCCAGAAGGTTGCAGGAGTACCTGATTCATCGAGCATAGCACGAGCCATTTGTTGGATAGTTCTGTTCATTCTTTCCACAACCCCATTTTGCTGAGGAGTTCTAGCTGTAGAGAATTCTCTTCTTATCCCATGTTCATCGCAGAAATCGAAAAATTCATTTGATGTGAACTCCCCACCTCTGTCAGATCTGAGGCACTTAATTTTGTGTCCTGATTCATTTTCAGCCAATGCTTTGAAGGATTTGAATTTTTCGAATGCTTCATCTTTGTGCTTCATAAGCCCTAACCAAACAAACCTTGAGAAATCATCAATGAATAATATCAGATATTCTTCTCCTCGAGGTGTCCTTTTCCTAAATGGACCACATACATCTGTATGGACTAGCTCAAGAGGCAAGCTAGCTGATCCTTCCTTCTCTGGAAAGTTAGTTCTGGTTTGCTTTCCAAACTGACAAGATTTGCATATGGTGTTGTCTGGAATTTTGATATCTGGAAGATCGCGAACTGCCTGATATTTGCATGCTTTCCTTATTTGTGAGAAGCTTAGATGTCCCAACCTTCGATGCCATAACCAGTGCTCTTCATCCTTGCTAAGATAGCATTGTTGTTGTCCTTCTTCAAATATGTACAGATTATTTGGAGTTCTTTTGCCTTTGAGAACTGTTTTACCTGTATCAAGATCACGAACAAGACATCCATTCGATCTGAAAATAACCTCGGTTTTTTGATCACACATTTGGCTGACACTTAGAAGATTATGCTTCAATCCATCAACATACAAAACATTTCCAGCCTTAACCTTTTCTTTCAAAGGAGCAATACCTTTTCCTTTTATAGTTGCAGGAGTATCATTTCCAAAAGAAACTTTCTTTCCCTTTTCTAAAGTAGAATAAGATTCGAGTTTTTCTTTATCACCTGTCATATGTTTCGAACATCCACTGTCAATGTACCATAGATTTTCCTGTCCTTCTGCATAAAACGCTATCCCACATCTTTCTGTCTGAGGTTCTTTTATTCTCCATTTTTTGGTGCTCGTGGCTTGTTCCTTTTTCTCCTGAAACCTGCTCCTGCATTCAGACTCTTTATGACCAAAATTATTGCAAATAGAACATTCAACTTCATTTTCAAGAACTGAAAAGTTGTTATAGGTCCTCTTTGTAATCCCTGTCATACTTCTTTGTTTTTGAGCTTCCCTAGTCATGATTGTTTTATATGCAACACATTGAGCTGCTTTGTGACCAAAGTTATGGCAAGAAAAGCATTGTCCATTGAAGAAGCTTCTGCGGTTATTGAATCTACCAGCCAACTGATTGTAATTTCTATTTTCATCTATTCTTGTGCCAAACTGAGAAGATTTTACCTGTGGTTGGTTGTAGCTTTTGTTCACCCTTAAGAAGGATTGTCCCTGATAGTTTCTGTTTGTAATTCGTCCCTGCTTTACCTGATTATCTTCATTGTTCTTCTGCTCATTTCTTCTTGCTGCATCAAGATAACTTTTTGAGGTGGATGCTTGAGAGGTTTCTCCATTATAGCCCAAACCTGTCTTGTTTAGAGGAGACCGCTGCACATTGATAATCTCATCCAAAGTTTCAGATCCTTTGACAAACTTAAGATTAATAGTTTTTGTTTTCTCAATTTCTTTTCTGAGACCAACAATTTCACCTTCTAGTTTTTCAAGATGTTTTTCCTTTTCATCAATTTGAAATTGCAAAGTATCAATGATCACACTCTTTTCTTCTATGCATCTCTTGAGTCTAGTAATTTCATTATAGAGATTATCCACATCTACAGCATCCTCATAATCATCATCTTCAAATGCCATTAATAGCTTATATTTATTACCTTGTTCATCTTCATCACTGTTTGATAAGCCATCACTATCTTCATGGGTGTAGTAGCTTTTCTTATTTGCACTTTGTTTCTTATTCCATCTAGCAGGTTCTTTTCCTTTATCCTTATTAGGACATTTTGCAGCATAATGACCTACTCTTCCACAAGCAAAGCATTTGAAAGGTAGCTTACCTCTGAACCTTCCAGCACCCCTTTGAAGATTTCTGACAAAGTTTGATTCTTCTTCCTCTTCTTCTGGAACATGGCCTGCTTCATAGTAATCTTCTTTTCTTGATGCCTTAAAAGCAGCTTCCCTTCTGTCTGATGGACCTCCCTTTCTCATTTCATAAGCAGTTAGAATTCCATGTAGCTGAGACATAGTGAGAACTTTGAGATTTTCCTTTTCTTCTATTGCAGATACTTTAGATTCAAACTTGGGGGATAATGATCTTAGAATCTTTTGAACTACTATAGTCTCTTTTATTTCTTCACCCAGATTTTTCATACAATTAACAATCTCATCTACCCGAAGAAAATAATTAGCCACACTTTCATCATTATACATCTTGAGGGTCTCATATTGAATCCTGAGAGTTTGAAGTTTAGCTTGCTTTACCTGTTCATCTCCTTCATAGCTAGTGATCATTTTGTCCCATATCTCTTTTGCTGATTTGAAGTGCATGACCTTCATGAATTCTGTTTGAGATATACTTCCTAATAGAGTACTGACTGCTTTTGCATTTGTTTCATATGCCTTTTTCTCAGCTGGATCTGTAGGAGTAGCTGAAGGAAAAGCATAGCCTGTTTCTACAATGTCCCAAACTTCTGTACCAAGAGATTGAAGATATGCAGTAACTCTTACCTTCCAATAATTGAAATTTGTTCCATCAAAAACCGGTGGCCTGATTGATGCTTCTTTCTCGTAGTTGCTCATGATGAATGATCTTCCTTCAAGCGATCAAGCTTCTCTGAAGGACCTGCTCTGATACCAATTGTTGGAAATAATACTGAGAGGGGGGGTGAATCAGTATTATCTGATTAATCAAACTTTTTAAATGCTCAGAAACATATACGCTACTTCAGTTAAGTGAACCAGCGTGTACACGCTACTGTGACGAAGTAAAACAGCGTATAGGAAGAAAACTCACAATTTAGTTAGCTTTTTCTTCAATTAAGTGCATCAGGACATTATTCATCACATTAACAGTAAACATGTGCAGTAAAACAGAACAGATAAAAAGCCACACACATGAACACCAAGATATAAGGTGGAAACCCAATGTGGGTGAAAACCACCTGCTGCAAGTTGTCTCTATCTTTCTTTAATATGAAACTTCAGTTTACAATCTTTTGTACTGGTGCAGCCTTATACCAGTACGCAGGCTACAACCCGCAGAAGGCTTCAACCTTCTCTCGTTCTCCAAACTTCCTTGGAAGGGAGCTCCAACCCCCTTTGCTCTTGTACTAGCCAAGATACTAGTACGTAGGTGCTGACCTACAATCTTCCTTCTTTCAGATATCACTTTTCATACATTTTCAGACTTGGATATTCCTGAAGCACAACATTACAATCTGAAGACCACAAATCATTCAATTTCCACAACAGATCATTGAAGCATAAAACAACCAAACTTTGAATCACTGAACCACTGAACCCTGTCAATCACCAGTTACCAGAACACAGAGCAGACTACAGAACTCTGCAATAACAGTCAGACCCCACTGTAAACCCAAAATCAAGCTTCAAAAGATATACGCTACTTCAATGAGCAAAACCCGCGTATACACGCTCTTTTACCGAAGCCAACCTGCGTACAGATCTAAAAATAAACTTTCTCAATTTGCAGCTGTACCAGACATTAGTTAGATCCAAAACGTAACATTGCGACAATATGCAGATCTAGAAATACGCATAATCAACCATATCATGATAGTGCATTTCAAACCATTAGATCCCGATCTATCCTTAGATCTAGTCTTCCATCAACCGATGTGATCTCTCCTTGGCTTAGATCAAGCAACCCAGAACCTGCATATCAGATCTCTTTCTCTCTTAGATATTCAAGCCTTGTCGAAAGATGATCTTGCCTAATGATCTTCTTCTCCTTATATAGTCTTAGTCCTAACTCAATACCAAGAGCCAAAACCATAGTAACACAATACCATCAACTTCAAAACTAGGGATCGACACGCCCGTCGAGACACAATGGTCCGAAATCATAGGCACAACTTCCAAGGACTAACCACCATGGACCAAAGGAACCTTTCCACATACACGCGCTTTTTATGAATCGAACTTGCGTGTACACGCGACTTGGGCTTAACGAAACGACGTGTATGAGCTTCCTTGGTATGTTGTACTGAGATCTGTCTTCTGATTAAGTTGCCATCACCTGTACCAACCTCTGAGCACCTGTACCATCCTCTGAGTGAGTTGCCATCAAGGACAACACTTGAATCATAATGCCAACAAGGAACTCCTGCAACTCATCACTAGTTTGTAGGCTTCACATGCACAGGTGTTCAGAAGCATGGATGTCACTATTCACATGCATGTGATCTCATCTATTGGCACACACCGAGACGAAGTCAAAGAGCCAAGTCCGACTGGAGCTAGACATGTACTTTGATGAGTTGATGCGTGTAGCCACCAATGCAGACTTGGAGATCAGCACCAATTGTTATCAGGAAAAGTGTCTATTTAGAACGACTCTATCCCACTAAGGTGTGACAGCTACCTTAGAAACAAACAGAGAAAACTACTTTTGTATTCTTCTTTATGAACTATAAACAAAGAGGAATAGGATGAACCAACCTGTGTCTTGCGCTAGTCCTTTGATCCAATCTCTCTCCTCTTTGACAGCTTCCAGCTACTTGCTCCCTTACTTGTCCAGCTTCACCAAGTACCTGTAAGATCACAGAAGAAGGAAACTATACAAAGACATGGGTTTATATTCATAAATAACTTAGGATCAAATTTAAGTTAACCATACAAATGTAACAAGCATCAATGAAACACAAGCATGGAGAAGAAACTCAAATAGTTTTATTGATATACAAGAAGATCCAGGAGGAGTTACAACCGATGATTCCTGACCCAGCATCAACCTCCCAGCAAAGAAATCCCTTCTTCAACCCCAACAAAGCATAGATCACGCAATTCTCTGATATGTATCTCAAAACCAACAACAATTCCTTACAATGTGCAAAATTCAAGCCTCCAACCTCTGGATCTCTGGGATGAGAGATCTATATATAGATATTTGCAGAGGTGTGAGTCAGCTCTGGGTTTTTGCTTAGTGTCTTCTCTCTGATAGTTCTTGATGCCACTTGGATATCTCATTGATCTCTTACTCATCCTTGGGCGATTTTGAGAGGCAAGTGTCCCAGGAGAAGTTTCTGGAAGATTCCATGATCATCCACCTCGCAAACTGTCTCTGCCACTTGTCTTTTCCCGTCCATCGCACCCTCACAGTGTATTTAGGTGCACTTCAATGCACTTCCCGTGTGTACAAGGTGCGATGCAACGCACCCTGGCCATGGAGCAAGTGCACTGATCCAGTTTTGACCAATTCTGAGCAGTTTCTGGTGGAGAAATTCTGGGAGAAGCTGTAATTTGTTGACCTTGTTCCTTTAGGGGTTGGAACAACACTTTTAGGGACTTAGGAGCCATTGGTTTATGGACATTTCATGCTTAGAGCTGTAAGGCACAAAAATGTCTATAACAGTTGCCCCCTAAAGTATGAGGCCGTTTATCGGGTGAAATACTTTATTAGGAGGATCCGAAGTTCTTTCAATGCTGGGAGGAGACCTGTAATAAGATACAATACAATACATTATCTTCATACTATTTTCATGATCTAGCTGAGGCGGGCATTCCCATGCTCAGCTTTATAAATTCATTTTCATGTACATAGGACAGACAATCATCTGATGGTAGACTGATGATTCTGATAGAGCCATCATCCTTTTGGTAGGATGATTATCTGTGCTGCAATGCTATACATTTCAATGTATTTATTTTCCTGAATATATATCGCAGCCCGGATGGATGAAACTAGATCCGGGGTCTTCAATCTCGTCCAATCTTCACTCGGAGTACAAGTCGATCCATGTGAGAAATTTTTTGACGTCGAACATGGAAAGACATCGCTTGATTACCAGTCAATGATGTAAACTGTTAACAAGCGCGAGAGGAATCACCGATAATGATAATGACCCTCAAGGTACTGCAGTACAATTCACGTGGTGTGAATAAAGGGCTTGGCGTCGAACACCACACAAAATCTTTCGGTCGAAGGTCATTGATGTAAACCTGTCGCCGGAAGTGAGAAACTTGCCATTGAGGCATGCAAGCTTCAAAGTACTGAATGGGGTGTTCCTAGATCAACTTCTTGGATAATGAGCTGATGTCGACAAGAAGTGATCCGTCATAGGAGGGCCTTAATGAATCCCACATCAATGACACGGAACGGAGCAAATGATTTTGATGGAGGTGAAAACGATCTGATGATATATGGTTCAGGGTGGCGGTCATGAAAGAATGGAGTATAATGTATGGTAGTGGGCGAGACACAGGTGGCCTTTCTGGATGACTTCTCTTGAACATGTCGGCGACACTTATGTGATGGATTGGTAGCATTAACCCCAAATGTGGATGGTATGGCGAGACCATGGCGATGTGAACGGTGAATGAAACAACCCAACCCGACTTGGGCACGGAGTGGAAGTGTCATGTTCAAGAGCGACTTGCTACCAATAAAGATTCTTTGAGTTTTATTCCCAATTTTTCCCCAGTCATTGCTGACCAGTACCTCTTTATTTTTTTCAAGCTTGAGGAGGATAACATATGCTTGTTCTATAATTTTCCCTTCGGGCAAACCCATCGCTATGTTTTAACGAGCCTAGCGATAGTGAAACTCGTTCTCGTCTAAAGACAAGTTTGTCGCTATTAATCTTTTTAACGAGTCTAACGACAAAGATAACTCGGTCCTTTTCATTTTTAGAGAGTCTGAAAAGGTACGTAAAGGTAACTCCAAAATTCCTTTTTCGTCACCTAATCCCTTAAGTCCGAAAAAGTATAAAACAATACAGAAGGGATGAATTTTCGATCGCTTTAACGAGCCGAACAAAACAAGCGCTCGATCTTTTTGTGCAATAATCCCTCAGGTCCAAAAAGATTAAAATTTAGAGGAGGGATAGCACTTCCTGTCCCTTTAACGAGCTGGAAGGCCAAGGACTCGGCAACCTTTTCATATATTACGAGTCAGTTGAAAAGAGCTTAAAGGAGACTCGTCTTTTGAGGAACGAGTGATAAAACGGGTAGCAGCTGATTCCAGGTAAGGTTTGGAATTTTCCAATCACGGCAGTGTCACAAGGGTGGCTAGTGAAATCACTCTTCGCAGCTATTCCTCAAAATGGGTAAACAATGAAATGGAGGTGAATGATCGGCCAATGGAAAAGTGGAGGTGACGGTGCAAACACGACCAAGGCTTTAATGGCTGAAATGCTACATTCACGGTGGTTATTTACCGGAGAATAGTTCATTTTTTAACGAGCTTAAACGTGGGTGGAAACATTTGCTCGGTCCGGGTTTATTTTTTAACGAGCTTGAACCTCGCGGTAAACACTGCTCGATGCGGGTTTATTTTTTAACGAGCTTGAACCTTGCGGTAACACTGCTCGATGCGGGTTTATTTTTTAATGAGCTTGAACCTTGCGGTAACACTGCTCGATTAATCCAGTCATATGATAATAATGTCTCATATGAAAATGGCAATTTTTAGATTTTTGCCCCACATCCTTTCTTTATGCAAGTTAGGTGATGACTAATCCTACGAGTTTAAAGGGTTAGAGGTCCTAAAAACTTAAAAAAATAAATAGCCGCCCATCGCTTGCACTCCAAAAGGTTTGCATGCCCCCAGGCATAAAACAGAGTTTCGAGGTCACCCTCTATTCGAGTTGACAAAACATTTGTTTTATCAGGAAGGGTCACCCTTTATTCGAGCTGAAAAAACATTCGTTTTATCAGGAAGGGTACTACCTCTTACAGGTTACCCAAAGATTGTTCTATTTACGGCGTAAACAAAAAACTTCTCTGGCGATGTCGACCGAGATAAACAAAGGTGAGTGGCGATGCTCGCCAACTCACATAACTTTGACAAGAGAATCTTATTCTAGAATAACCCCTCTTCCAATCACGGACGGGGTATAGACTAGTCATATTCTCCCGCGGAAACCTACCCTATACCCGAAGTTTTCCTGCCAAAGCAGACCAGGATGCATGCCCCCTGGGTTTCAGTCATATCCCTCCGAATTACTCGTTCTCATCGGGAGGACGGACTGGGGATTGAGACATTTCTTGCGTGAAAAGACCATTTAGGGATGGTATATGACTATTTGCTATGCGTGATCCGGGAAATGAAAGCTGGTCTACGAGCTTGACCACTCTTCCTTCGTGCGGAAAACACATTACTCTAAAGAGTGAGGAGACAATGGCTCCCATGCAATAAATATAGTCTCGTCCAAGGAGTAGATTGTAATCTAAGGGTCCTTGAACTACCATTATGTTCATGCGAACTGTCTTCCTTCTCAATGTTATGGGGACATCAGGAAGGATCCCTAAAGGTCGACTGGTTCCTTTATCAAAGCCTGTCAGATTTCTCATCTCAGGCAAAAGCGATGGCGAACCAAGCGCTTTCCAAGCAGTAGAAAAAAGGATACTCACAGAATCCCCCTCATCTATGATGGTACCAGCCATGACCATTCTATATATTTGAACGATAATTCGGAATGGTATGCTTGCTGGTAGGTGGGGTCTGCCTAGTTGATTCCAGTCGAAGGAGACAACTAGGTTGCTTGGAGGTGGGACCAAATAGACGGCCGGGTATGGCTCTGACGAACTTCCTTCCTGTGGTAAAGGAACGGGTGGATTTCCCCCATGTTCGTCGGAGTCTGTGTTTATGAAGAGAATTTGGACGATGTCATCCTTGTTCTCTTCAGTGACTGTATCATCTGAAGATAAAACCTCTGAAGGCAAGACCAGGTCAACTGCCGCCTCGACCTTTTGACTTTCGTCTGGTATGGATTCAATTGGTTTATCTTCAATGATAGGTGCTTCAGCCGACCACCTGAGCGGGCCAGCCGGATTCTCAACTAGTGACGGACTCGGCAAGAGTTTTTTATATCCAGGAGGAAGTCGTAATGGTGAAACCGGATGATCATCCAAAACTCTTTTAGCCTCGTCTAAGAAGGGACAACGGTGGACGGCATGATTGCCTTCGCATAGTTTACAAGGAAATCTAGCTTTCCCTTTTTGTCCTGGGGCTTCACTTTCACTAGTTGACGGTGTGCTTTCAACATGATCACCAGAGGTTGACGACACTGGGTTGTGCAAACGAGGAGACCAGTCCCTTAGTATCCGGGGAATGCAAGGACAATCTCTGTGAAAGTGGTCTCCTTTGCAAATGACACATGGCGGTTTAGGCCTGGTCGGTGCGGTGTGTGGATTTTCGTTAGACGACACTCGTTTTCCCTCATTCGCCTTTGGCTCCTTCTTCTTTTTCTCTTTCTTCTTCTTTTCCTTCTTCTCCTTAGGAACTTGGCTTTTAGCTTTACCAGTTCCATCAAGCGAAGAGGAAGGAGGAGAGGAAGAATTAGAGGAAGTAGAAGGCTGGTGGGCAACTCTGGACTCGTCTAATTGCTGATTCGATTGTTCAGGAATGGTGGTGTTCTGAACGACATTGGTTGAGAAGAGCCATACTGGCAAGCCAATTGTCAGTCCTGGAAGCGAAAATGTGGCCATATGGGGCGCACCAACATCTCCCCAAGAGGAGAAGGGACTAGGATTTCCACCAAGGGGAATTCCTTGGTTGGTAGGCTCCATTTTCTCAACCCAAGATCAACATAGGAAAAGGGTATGAATATTCCGTTTAAAATAAATTTTAACACGCTTTGACACAACTTGTTTTTTCAGTTTTTAAGAGTCGAGAAAAAACAAAAGATGACTCTAGTCTCCTTCGATTTTTAATGAGCCTGAAGTGACAAGTGCTCAGATGGACCTTTTCCGTTAAGGAGTCTGAAAAGGAACGAAAGGGACTGCTCTGGAGGTCTAGCTAGAGGGAGTACCAAACCAATCGCAAAACTACAGAATACTTTTTACGGTACGACAGTCAATCTTCCCGAATGCTGTGTTCGGTGCATTGTGATCAGTAGGGCGGCTGACACGGCTTCCTATGGATAAAAGTTTTAAGCCTATAGGGGTCTCCCAATATATACTCAACGGTACGTGGGAGCACAAATCCGTACTGGCACTTATCGTCTCAAAGTGGAGGAATCACCCAACCATCAGTGAGGACAACAGTTACCAGGCTTTACGACGCCGGAATACGTCTCTAGCCTAGACCTCTAAATGTTGTGCATTAAGTTCCAAAGCGTTGTTAAGTTCATTGAATTTATTTTAAGTTGATCTTTCTTATGAAGTTTGCCTTTTGGGATCACCACGAGATGTAGATGTAATTCCTAAAATGCGATCTAAAGATGATAAACAAACTTTTATCTCTTTTCAGCAATGAAAATCCTAGCTACTAGGGGAAAAGAAAGACACAATCTTTTCGCAAAGAGCAAAGAGCACACTGTAGATGCACTTTCCTAAATCAAGCCAAACAGACTATCAATATGCAAATGCACATGCATGTATTTGTTTTTCACTTTCTTAATATTGATGCCTAAAAAGAAAGTTGTTGTACAAATCTGAATTTTCTTTCAAGTGACAAACACAAACAAGCTTCTTTTCGAAATCAAAAGGTATAGATGATTACGACACTTTATGATTTTGAAATAAATACTCGTTTTGACACTAGAAAGTCACAAATTCAAACCATAGGCAAAAGTAAAAGCATAATCGACTATCAACAGCAAATAAACTTTCTCCTATGATCAAAATCGACACTTGCGACAGATCTAAATCAAAGGATGACAGTACGACTATTCTACTTTTGTAATGGAAAACTGTAAACAACGCAACAAACACATAAAAGCATATACAATTTCTTTTTTACAACTGAGGTGGAATATCAGTAAGGAAAAGGGGTTTGAAATAATGAAATACTGATCACAGGCTGTAAAAAACAGAGACAAAACTGGAAAAAATGAAGCAAAGAACCTCAGCTGCACAAGGCTAGGCTGATCAGCGCACCTGTTACACAGAGAAACTGCATTGCAGCGCAGGTAGCCCTCTCGGGAAGTGCGTTGAAATGCAGAACCTCTTCATAGAGCCTGCGCTGGGGCAGAAACGAGAATTCTATCCGGGTTCTGGGTCACGGTTTGCAGTTTAATCTTTGGTTTTTGGCCGAATAAAAGCAATCAGTAATGCACAATCAGAGGTAGATCTAAGGGGGGTTCCAAAAGCTATCACAAGGGAAATCAATTAGTTTATGAATCAGCTGTTCAAATCATAAACAGATCTAGTGAATGGATTGAAGCAGCAGATGTCTACTTTTCATTTGTTAATGGCAAATGCAGTTCGATTGCTACTTCTAAGTTTATGAAATAAAAAACAAGAGAAACACAAACAAACTAACTAGACACGCTCCCCAGCGGAGTCGCCATTTTGTTATCGGGAAAAGTGTCTATTTAGAATGACTCTATCCCACTAAGGTGTGACAGCTACCTTAGAAACAAACAGAGAAGACTACTTTTGTATTCTTCTTTATGAACTGTAAACAAAGAGGAATAGGATGAACCAACCTGTGTCTTGCGCTAGTCCTTTGATCCAATCTCTCTCCTCTTTGACAGCTTCCAGCTACTTGCTCCCTTACTTGTCCAGCTTCACCAAGTACCTGTAAGATCACAGAAGAAGGAAACTATACAAAGACATGGGTTTATATTCATAAATAACTTAGGATCAGATTTAAGTTAACCATACAAATGTAACAAGCATCAATGAAACACAAGCATGGAGAAGAAACTCAAATAGTTTTATTGATATACAAGAAGATCCAGGAGGAGTTACAACCGATGATTCCTGACCCAGCATCAACCTCCCAGCAAAGAAATCCCTTCTTCAACCCCAACAAAGCATAGATCACCCAATTCTCTGATATGTATCTCAAAACCAACAACAATTCCTTACAATGTGCAAAATTCCAGCCTCCAACCTCTGGATCTCTGGGATGAGAGATCTATATATAGATATTTGCAGAGGTGTGAGTCAGCTCTAGGTTTTTGATTAGTGTCTTCTCTCTGATAGTTCTTGATGCCACTTGGAGATCTCATTGATCTCTTACTCATCCTTGGGCGATTTTGAGAGGCAAGTGTCCCAGGAGAAGTTTCTGGAAGATTCCATGATCATCCACCTCGCAAACTGTCTCCGCAACTTGTCTTTTCCCGTCCATCGCACCCTCACAGTGTATTTAGGTGCACTGCAACGCACTTCCCGTGTGTATAAGGAGCGATGCAGCGCACCCTGGCCATGGAGCAAGTGCACTGATCTAGTTTTGACCAATTCTGAGCAGTTTCTTGTTGAGAACTTCTGGGAGAAGCTGTAATTTTTTGACCTTGTTCCTTTAGGGGTTGGAACAACACTTTTAGGGACTTAGGATCCCTTGGTTTATGGACATTTCATGCTTAGAGCTGTAAGGCACAAAAATGTCTATAACACCAACACTATGCATCAGTGTGTTGCTGGTCTAGTTGCACTCAAGACTATGATGTGCATGTTATCAGACGAGTTGGAAAGATGTGCCAAATTAGTGTACCCAAATGCAATGGAGGTGAGAGTTCACTTTCAGTAGGATGTCACCATTGAGCATGTGGACACCATCATGGACTACTAAGCTTGGCATCTGTTCGCCACCATCGATCATCATGAGGATGTCGAAGAGTTGGTCTTCCCATAACTATCCGAGTCTTAGTAGTGTCTTACATGGCTTGCTCAAGCCTATTTTGTCTCACATGGGTACATGTGAAAATTGTAATGTAACATCTTGTAAAAGTGAAAGACCAAGTGTCGATAGTAGAATGTAACATTCATGTAGTAGTTGAAGAGTCATGAGGGTAGGTGAAGAGTCACAAAGGGGAATGTCAAGGGTCAACCCACCCTTTTCTATTTATAGAACCTAATAACTCATTATAGAGGCTTTTGGCAGCAAATATTCCTATAGGTGTATCTTAGAGAAATCTTGGAGTGTATTGTAACGAGCCTTGGCTTCTCTACAGTGCAAAGCTAGTATATCTCTTTGGAGGAGCAGGTGGCAGTGACTGTAATGTTCCATTGTCGGGACTAGTAGTTGGACATGGATTTATGTATGATTCAAAATTTCACTTTCTTAATATAACAGAGCCAACATGTTTCATGCATATGTTGTTATTGTATTTCAACTGTCTTGGTTACTCTAATGATATATGTATTTGTTTGCTTACGCATGTATGTATGGACTTTTCTAAATGTATGTATTAATCTTATTGAGATGTGTTGTTGCTTTAACCATCACTTTGGATCATTATTTCACCTGCCTTCCATCTTGTGATGTATCTTTGCTCGTGTGTTCGCTTCCAAGCTGTGTGTTTCCACAGGTTTCCAAGTGGTACACTCATTCCACTTTTCGTGTGTTAGAACCCTTCATGCACCTTCCTTGGCTTGCTGCGGTTGTCACACCCTTGCTACCAACAAGGACATCATGCTTGCCTCTGTGCACAACCATATTCAAGGTGATACCGTACAACCCACCATTGGGAATCCTAAACCAAATGGTCTGAGGTCTAGTTGGGACTTCTTACCGGGGAGATCCCCTGACATGTTGGCGGGTCCAACACCGTCAACATTTATGGTGCTAGAAGGAGGGCCATATGACAAGATCAGTCCTGATATCATGTTTTGGTGACTGCATTTAAAATATCACTTCACGTGATCGGGCCCATGCACCGTCAGTTTGGGAGTAGGGGTAGTGTTTGCTTCTTGTCTTGTTTGCTTGCATGCATGTTTGCTTCTTACTTTTTGTCTTTGTTTTCTTTCTTGCTCGTTTACTTACTCTCTTTTATTTCACACTTTGGTTCTACTCATCACTCTTTTCATTGTTTGTTTGTTTGTTTATGTTCATAGGTTAGTTTCACATGATGCTATGTGCGACTCTTGAAACAAGCGAAGGTAAAGTGCAAGAGGACTTGTGCAGTTATCAATACTTGGTTATCTATCATCCTGTCTATTTATGTAGAACTTGTTGTCTTCAGTCCATGATGCATCAATGGATAATACATTCTGTTCGAAGTGAACCTACATGAAAACACAACGCTTGCACGCTAGCTAGTATCACCTACTCTAGTCAGTTGTTTTGGGTTAACCCTTGTCAGTTATGTCAAGTAGAGTAAGGTGAGGGGGAAAACCTTAACAAGTATGTTAGAGGTATATAAAAAATACTTCTTTGAAGGAACAACTGTTGGAAATAATATTGAGAGGGGGGGGGGGTGAATCAGTATTAGCAAATCAATAATCTTTTCATTTCCATTATCAGATTCATATACGCTACTTTAGTTAAGGCAACCCGCGTGTATATGCAACTGTGTTTAATGAAAATAACATATATCCAGTAAACTTATGATTCAGTTAGTTGATCTTTAATGAGTGCATTAGAACATTATTAACCATATAAATAGTAAACAGGTGCAGTAAAACAGAACAGATCATCACACATAAGAAGCACACATGAACACCATGATATAAGGTGGAAACCCAATGTGGGTGAAAACCACCTGCTGCAATCGTCTCTATCTTCCTTTTAATAAGAAACTTCTTTTTACAATTTTGTACTGGCGCAGACTCATACTAGTACGCAGGCACCCACCTGTAGAAGGCTACAACCTTCTCTCATTCTCCAGCTACTACTGGAAGGGAGCTACAACCCCCTAGCTCTTGTACTAGCCAATATGTTTACTAGTATGTAAGCGCCGGCCTACAGTAGGCTACAACCTTCTCTTTTCTTCCAGGGACCACGTTTCATAGATTTTCAGACTGGATCCATCAATAAAAAACAATCACCACTGTAATACAACCATCAACTATATCTGCATCATCAATTTCTGAATCACCCAACAACTGAATCACTGGAACCCTGTTATCAAAACACAGTCACAAGAACACAGATCAGAACCCAAAAATCTGCAACAACCACTAGAACCAACAACAACCTCAAATATCAAATCTCATAATGTATACGCTACTCGTCTGTGTCGAACCAGCGTGTGTACGCTGTTTCACCAAAGGGAACTCGCGTACATATCTGAAAATAATTACTTACACCTTCGCTGCAATTTTCAACTTCAGATATACCCAGAACATAAGATATAAAGGATAAGACATGCATCAGTATTCATATCTATTCATGATCATACCATATAATGATAATGCATTTTAGTCTTCATGATCTAGGTCCCTCAATCTTCATCAACCGTATAGGTGCACCCTTGGTTCAGATCAAGAAAAGCATCACAAACCCATAACTAGCATACTAGATCTCACACTTCATCAGATATTCATCACTTGCACCCTTGCACTATGGCCTAATGATCTCCTCCTCCTTTTATAGTCTTAGGCCTTACTCAATACCATGGTCCAAAACCACTTAGAAACAATACCTTGGACCAATTACCTGGGGTCAACACGTCGGACCAGATACCTTGGACCAATACCATGGATCAAAATACCATGGACCAAATACCACGGACCAAAACCAAGTTCTCCAACATGTACGTGCCTTTCCTTGCGTGAAAGTGCGTGTGTATGCATATGCGACTTTTGGTCGGCGAACCCGCGTAATACGCGGCTGGGTCAAAGGGAACCTGCGTATATCTCTTTTTCCTTCATTCTGAGAGCCTAAACTGTGATTTTTCATCTGAGTGAATTGCCATCAAGGACAACACTTGTGTCATACCTGTATCATACTGCCAACATTCTCCCCTTTGGACTTGATGGCAACAACCACACCAAGTCACTCTCCCCTTTGACATCAAGGGAAAAGGGCAGACCAAGATATTCTCTTCCTTTATATACATTCTGTTGTCCATACTCCCCCTGAGTACATGCTGAATTCTCTGATTGAGCTCCCCCTTTGTACATGCCAAGATGTACCAATCCATCCATGCTCCCCCTGAGCACATGTCGAGTTTACAAAAATATTTTTCAAGAGAATAACATGACTCTACAGCTCAACTAAGTGATTATGACCTTCCCATTACCAATGACTCATACATACATCAATCTCCGAATCAAGTGGGGATACACCATTTTAACTCATCCACCCAACCAAGTGGGGATATACCAAATGTTTATACATGACTGAAATAGACATTATTACATCATCCTTCCCATGTAAAGTGGGGTTACAAATTGGGTCTTTTCATGACCTTTACATCAAATGATACACATGACTTTTATAACAGTGACTAGCAATCTAAACAAGACCATGATAGTCATCAGCAACTATCGTACACCATATATGATCTAGCATCCAGACTTGTAACCTGCAATCCATTCTCTTGGCCAATCAACAATTAGTAGCAATAAGCATCATCACCAAAGACTTCTAACCATAATGCCAACAATGCATTATTTGAAGCATATGCTCCCCCTGAACCTGTGCCAACCATCATATACCATGACCAAACCATATCAAACTTCTTTTCCTGAGTCCGTTCTACTGCTTTTTCTTCAGAGTTCCATATACACAACTCTGCAGCCTCTAACTCTCGTATATACGCGACTTATCTTCATAATATCTGCGTATGCACATTGGAATACTGAAGGTATACACTTTCAGTTCCCCTTGTGTTTGTTATGTCAGCTAACTGAGTTATGCCACATCTTTCTGTCTCTAATTTTGTCTTCTTCAATACTTGGAATTGTGATGATGTATGATCCTCTTGCTTTGGAGTTCGAATTTTTCTCCTGCATTCCCTTACTTTATGTCCAAATTTTTTACATGCATAACATCTTACATGTTTCATATTCCTTCTATTGCAATCAATTGCTTTGTGACCAAACATATTGCAAGAAAAACAATATCCCTTAAAGTACCTGGAACGTGATGATCTTTCTGTGTGACGGTCTTGAACCATTTTTCTTCTACTTCTCGCTGCAACATGTCCAAGATTATGACATTCATAACATTCAACATTACTCATCGGAGGAAATAACCGTTTATCACTTCCACAGTTAGGAGAAAAACATTTTCTTTGAAGAATTTCTTTCCTTTGGCTGCTGCTGGGGTTGACCACTTATCTCCTTGTTGATCATTTCAGATTTTGCATTAGAATTCCTTCCCTCACCTTGTGAGCTAGATTCACCTTCAACAGTTTCATAAAAACCAAGGCTAGTTTTGATAGCAGGGGATCTTTGACTACTAAGAATATCATCCAAAATCTTAGTACTGTCTTGAAATCATAACAATTTATCCTTTTCTTCTAATTTACCTTTTAAGATATTTACCTCAACCTGATGTTGTTCTTCCTTTTCAAGATATTGCTTCCTTATGTTTTCTTTAGCTTTTCTTCCTTTTTCCACTTGTTGCCTTAATTCGAGCACTTCATGTTCTTGTTCTTCAAGAGCTTCTTTATTTTGCTTCTTTGATTCTTTAAGATCTTATTTTAGAGAGAGTATCTTAGATTCAAGTATCTGAATTGTTATGCTCTGATATTTTACTACATCCTGCAGTTGCTCCCTTACTCAGGTTACTGTCTCTAGCTGTTCTTTTAACTGGCAACTTCTTCTATTTCTATGTCCTTATTTTCATATGCCATGATAAGTCTAATGTCTTCATCACTATTGGATGAGTCATTACTTTTTCATGAGTATAATAACTTCTATTACCTTCTTCAGACATTTTTCCTTTGTTATAGGGGCATCTAGTAGCATAGTGACCAACTATACCACAAGAAAAGCATTTGAAAGGTAGCTTACCTTTGAACCTTCCAGATCCCCGTTCAAGATTATTGACAAAATTTACCTCATATTCTTCTTCTGAAATGTATCTTGATTCACTGAGTTTTTCTTTTCCATTTGTTGATACTTTAAATGCGGCTTCTCTCATATCTGATGGTCCTCCTTTTCTCATCTCAAAAGTAGTTAAGATTTCGTGAAGCTGCGTCATAGTGATTTTCTAGAGATCCTCCTTTTCTTCTATGGCAGACACTTTGGATTCAAATTTAACAGACAAGGATCTCAAAACTTTCTCAACTAAGATGACTTCCTTAATTTCATCACCCAGATTCTTCATACAATTGACAATCTCATCTATACGTAGGAAGTAATTAGCTATGCTTTCATTACTATGCATCTTAAGAGTTTCATACCGAATTATGAGAGTTTGAAGCTTAGCACGTTTTACCTGATCATCTCCTTCCTAGCTTAGAATTATTTTGTCCCATATTTATTTGGCTGATTTGAGTTGCATGACCTTGACAAACTATGATTTTGACAAACTTCCTAATAAGACAGTAACAACTTTGGCATTGAGTTCATATTTCTTTCTACCTGCCGCATCTGTAGGAATTGCTGATGGATAGTTATATCCTCCTTCCATGGTTTCCCAAATATCCGTCCCAAGTGATTGTAGATAGGTTGTGGTTCTTATCTTCCAGCACATACAATTGCTCCCATCGAAGATTGGTGGTTTGATGGCTCCCTCTCTTTCTTGATTACTCATCCTGTTGGATCTTCCTTCAAGCGATCAAGCTTCTTATGAAGGAACTGCTCTAATTCCAATTGTTGGAAATAATACCATGATAAGTCTAATGTCTTCATCACTATTGGATGAGTCATTACTTTTTCATGAGTATAATAACTTCTATTACCTTCTTCAGACATTTTTCCTTTGTTATAGGGGCATCTAGTAGCATAGTGACCAACTATACCACAAGAAAAGCATTTGAAAGGTAGCTTACCTTTGAACCTTCCAGATCCCCGTTCAAGATTATTGACAAAATTTACCTCATATTCTTCTTCTGAAATGTATCTTGATTCACTGAGTTTTTCTTTTCCATTTGTTGATACTTTAAATGCGGCTTCTCTCATATCTGATGGTCCTCCTTTTCTCATCTCAAAAGTAGTTAAGATTTCGTGAAGCTGCGTCATAGTGATTTTCTAGAGATCCTCCTTTTCTTCTATGGCAGACACTTTGGATTCAAATTTAACAGACAAGGATCTCAAAACTTTCTCAACTAAGATGACTTCCTTAATTTCATCACCCAGATTCTTCATACAATTGACAATCTCATCTATACGTAGGAAGTAATTAGCTATGCTTTCATTACTATGCATCTTAAGAGTTTCATACCGAATTCTGAGAGTTTGAAGCTTAGCACGTTTTACCTGATCATCTCCTTCGTAGCTTAGAATTATTTTGTCCCATATTTATTTGGCTGATTTGAGTTGCATGACCTTGACAAACTCTGATTTTGACAAACTTCCCAATAAGACAGTAACAACTTTGGCATTGAGTTCATATTGCTTTCTACCTGCCGCATCTGTAGGAATTGCTGATGGATAGTTATATCCTCCTTCCATGGTTTCCCAAATATCCGTCCCAAGTGATTGTAGATAGGTTGTGGTTCTTATCTTCCAGCACATACAATTGCTCCCATCGAAGATTGGTGGTTTGATGGCTCCCTCTCTTTCTTGATTACTCATCCTGTTGGATCTTCCTTCAAGCGATCAAGCTTCTTATGAAGGAACTGCTCTAATTCCAATTGTTGGAAATAATACTAAGAGGGGGGGGGGGGGGGGGTGAATCAGTATTAAAAAATCAGTAATATTTTCATTTTCATTATCAGATTCATATATGCTACTTCAGTTAAGGCAACCCGCATGTATACACAATTGTGTTTAATGCAACTAGCGTATATCCAGTAAACTTATGATTCAGTTAGTTGCTCTTTAATGAGTGCATCAGAACATTATTAACCATATAAATAGTAAACAGGTGCAGTAAAATAGAACAGATCATCACACATAAGAAGCACACATTAACACCATGATATAAGGTGGAAACACAATGTGGGTGAAAACCACCTGCTGCAATCATCTCTATCTTCCTTTTAATAAGAAACTTCTTTTTACGATTTTGTACTGGCGTAGACTCATACTAGTACACAGGTACCCACCTGTAGAAGGCTACAACCTTCTCTCGTTCTCCAGCGAAAGGGAGCTACAACCCCCTAGCTCTTGTACTAGCCAATATGTTTACTAGTACGTAGGCGCCGGCCTGCAGTAGGCTACAACCTTCTCTTTTCTTCCATGGACCACGCTTCATAAATTTTCAGACTGGATCCATCAATACAAAAAAATCACCACTACAATACAACCATCAACTATATCTACATCATCAATTTCTGAATCACCCAACAACTGAATCACTGAAACCCTGTTATCAAAACACAGTCACCAGAACACAGAGCAGAACCCAAAACTCTGCCACAACCACTAGAACCAACAACAACCTTAAAGATCAAATCTCATAATGTATACGCTACTCGACTGTGTCGAACCAACGTGTGTACATTGTTTCACCAAAGGGAACCTGCGTACAGATCTGAAAATAATTACTTATACCTTCGCTGCAATTTTCAACTTCAGATGTACCCAGAACATAAGATATAAAGGATAAGACACGCATCAGTATTCAGATCTATTCATGATCATACCATATAATGATAATTCATTTTAGTCTTCATGATCTCGGTCCATCAACCTTCATCAACTGCATAGGTGCACCCTTGGTTCAAATCAAGCAAAGCATCACAAACCCATAACCAGCATACTAGATCTCACACTTCATTAGATATTCATCACTTGCACCCTTGCACTATGGCCTAATGATCGCCTCCTCCTTTTATAGTCTTAGGCCTTACTCAATACCATGGTCCAAAACCACTTAGAACCAATACCTTGGACCAATTACCTAAGGTCAACATGTCAGACCAGATACCTTGGACCAATGCCATGGATTAGAATACCATGGACCAAATACCACGGACCAAAACCAACTTCTCCAACATGTACGTGCCTTTCATTGCGTGAAAGTGCGTGTATAGGCATACGCGGCTTTTGGTCGGCGAACCCGCGTAATACGCAGCTGGGTCAAAGGGAACCTGCGTATATCTCTTTTTCCTTCATTCTGAGAGCCTGAACTATGATCTGTCATCTGAGTGAGTTGACATCAAGGACAACACTTGTGTCATACCTGTATCATAATGCCAACAACAACCTATTATGCTCTCAATAAGTCGGGATCCCTCTTCCACCTCTGAAATGAATAAGCGCTGTGCACAGTTATGAAAATGAAAAATAAAAAAAATGAAAATGTGAAAATTTTGAAAAATGAAAGATGAATAAAGTGAAAGAAGAGAAATTCTTCCTGCACAGAGAGGTGATGAATGTAGCTCTGTCGGGGTAATGAATAAGCTTACTGGTAGCACAATGATACTTCTGTTCCTGCATGACTCTGCCGGGGTACTGTCCATGCCTAATGGCAGCGGAGCAACACCAGAGCTGAAACTCAAACTCTGACTATCATATTGCTTGTGCACCAATATACCCTCATCCCAATCAAAACAATTGTGTTGACTTGGCTTGGAATGTGTGCCGACCGACCAAGAGCATGGCAGGTGCTACATATTTCAATCAAGCTAGTGTGGGAGTCAAGATGACCAAAGAGCTGAACAATACTCCCAGAGGTGTTAGACTTGCTTTTCATAGAACAAGGTCCATTCAGAGAGCTAGAGTTCTACCAGTGTGTCACCAAGTGTTGTAGCGGCTACAACCACCCTCCAAAATTTTTACTTAACTTCGTTTTGGAGCCTCCTTACAAATCATTCTTAGTAGCATGTCTTGCACTGACAAGTACATTAGCTTTAGCTGAGTTTCAGTGGCTTTCCGTCCTGTGCATGTCAACCTATTTGTCCCCCACCCACAGGCCGACATTCCAGACTTAGGCAAATCTATGGCTGAGATGTTCCCTCTGAAAATTGTGTAATTCTGGAGGGGAACCAACCTTCCCTCCAGAAATTGTGAAATCCTACTGGGCTCCAAAATTGCGTAATCCAGTCAGACAACCCTCTCTTAGGAAATTGTGTAATCCAGCCCAACATTGGGCTTCAGCCCAGAAATTGCGCAATTCTGGGAGGTAGTGACGTGCTGACCCCAGAAATTGCACAATTCCTGAGGGACAACCAGCCTTTCTCAGCCCCAAAAATGCGCAAGTCCATTTCCCAGGATCGCATATTGCTGCATGTGACTTTAGGTTGACTGATTCCCTCCGAGACTGAGCAAACTTGATTTGCATGCATGGGCTGCTTTTTCTGAAGTAGCAAAAGGTAGCATGCAAAATCATCCCTAGATTTTAGGGATATATTTTTAGTAGCTAGAGGTTACATGAAAAGATCATTTTAGAAAATTCCCTCCACGTGTCGTTTTTTCCTAGATTTGTGGCATGCGCATCATAAGCCTCAAACTTGTTTATTCAACATTGCAGAGCTAATTCCTCACATCAATCTTGGAGCTCTTACATCCCACATTCCATCTAGGAGTCTTCGGCACATTCAACTTAGCTTTTTCCGGGTAAGTTTGCTTTTCATGTCATTTACTGCTTTTTTTTTTCGCTTTTTGTATTTTGCTTTGTATGAATGTTGTTTTCTTGGTTTTGTTGAACACCTATTGTCATTTTAAATCATGTTAGCCTGTAGAAGCACTATTTCAAGTTTTTCATTGCATCTCATTGATATCACATGCATGCCATTGTTTCTGCACTGATGGTCGTCGTTGCAGCGACTCACTTCACACACATGCTTGTTTTCCCATTTTCCGAATCTTGGATTCACTGTTTGCATGCATGGTCATTCACTCTTGTTTACACTTAGATTCACCATGCATTTAGAACTTCTTCATGTTTTCATTTGCCCGTCGATAGGTCTGGGCTGCCTTGGCCCGGACCTTGCCTTGCCCGGACAACAATGTGCATTTCTGGAAGTGAAGGCTCTGCCTTCCCTCCAGAAACTGTGCAAATCTGGTCAGTACTGAACTCCAAGCTTGCATTGTGCAATTCTGGGAGATAGTTCCCGGTTGGCCCCAGAAGCTGCACAATGCAATTTGCTGGGTTTGCATGTCATTTATGACTGAAACTGCTCATCCTTTGCAGGCTAGGCTAGACTGTGCATTGCACAGTTCCAATAGTCATTCAGCCACCTGATAGCCCAAACTGGGCCTTGCACAGTTTTGGCAGTCAGTCTCCCAACCTCCTAGTGAAAATTGCGCAATCTTCCTAGTCAGTCACCCGGATATGTTGCATGACAATCCTCAAATTTGTTTTGGTTTCCAACTCACAGATTGCTTGCCATGAGTGTTGCTATGACTCTAGGTATAGCAGGTGTTTTTCCATCTCTCAACAGTACAGGTACAATGGCCTCCAAGAGAGCAGGTCAAAGGACACCGTTGGAAGTGTAACTAGAGATGTAGTTGAACAAGTGTCTATGAGCTTGCCCATTTACGAAGACACTAAGTTGTTCATAGATAGAGACATCAAGATGAAATGATAGGACATATATGACACGTTCTTAGGCACATTTGAGGAAGATTTGGAAGACAGCAGGGTCTATGTCAACATCCACAAGTCTGGCTTGTATCAGATTGCAAGAAGGTATCCCACGTTTCCATGTGAGAACATGATCCACTAGATTGTCTCGTACACTGATCCTGAGACGATGACATTGAGAAGTGTCAGTGGGACCAAGCTGGCTACCATTAGGGCAAAGGAATTTCAACAAATGTTTCAATTTTAACAACCGGTGATTACAATGGAGAAACCCCTCAACGAATCCAACAGTAGCACAAACTCCAGAGATATCTTAAAGAGTTGGGTGAAAGAGCCATCCAAGTTCAGGACAACACCCACAAACGAAGATACTGTGGAAGGCATATTAGTACTTGGTCATCTTTGCATGCCGCTTGTACGGCCAAGAGAGCACAGAGACCTTCTCGCAGAGCTGGGTGATTGCGTTGGACCAACTGGCCAATGAAGAAAGGCCATGCAACTAGTCTGACATTTTGTCTCTCAGGTTGAAGGAACAGGTGACAAAAGCTCGACATCCACCCAAAGGTCAGTAAGTAGAGATATACATGTCTGCATACATACTAATTGCAATCTGCGCTAGTGAGTAGTTCCCAGGTTTAAGTTGGGCATGGAAACCTTCAAAAACCTCTATACACACTTATTGCAAATTGTTCTTCGAATGTAGCTTTCGCAGAGTTATCACACAGTTGTCATACCACTTTTCCACCTCGGTGTACAAAATGATATTTGAGCAGGATCCACCTTGCATGTTGCAGGCAGTGATGGAGGCATTGATCGACATAGAATATTGGTATGCCTCACCCCTTGGTACCTTCATACGGATGTACAACGTGGAGAAGGCTCCGCATGTTTTACTAAAGTTTTCCATGGACAATCTTGTCATGCAAGAAGTGTTGTATCACATCTCGATAGGGTTGTCAGCCAAACTGCACAGGAAGAAGAAGGCACCTTGGCCCGCTCGTCCTTTGTGGATCGGGTTGTACAATATAAATAATCTCAAGCATGATGAGGCTAAAATGGAGGAGTTCAAGAGATTCACCTTTGACACTAGAAGTTTCAATCCATATGACCCGCATTGCTTGGTAAAGGACCACTATGCAAGAGTGCAATTTCGTTGGATCCATGGGGTGTGTCATTGCCTAAGGAGGATCCATGGAGATATTGTACAGCTTCTCCAAGCTTAATGAAGCAGCCGGCATAGCTGTGGAATGGTTAGAAAAGGAGGGAAACATCATCTCAGAGAGCACCATCATCAGCAGCAACAAAGGATAGCAGACCTATGCATGAAAAAGGAAAGAAAAGGGTTGTTGACAATGCAAAGGCAAAACAAAGCCGCAAGTTCAAAGCAGATCCACTCTTGATGAAAGCAGCTTTGGAGATTAAGGCTAAGAGGCAGAAACACGACAAGAGGAATGCACAAAGGTGAAGAGAGAAAGAGAGGATGGAGGAAACATAAAAGGAGTTACAAGAGTTGAAGCAACAACTTCAGGAAGAACTGGAGATTTGCAGAAGAGAGAAAGAAGTGTAATAGGAATAGACATTTAAGGAGGCGCAACATGCACAAATTGATGATATTGCACCCATACAGGTTATAGACTCATTCGAGTAGCTGGCATAGAGTAGGTAGGGTGAGTAGTCCCAGGAGCAGGACTTAGCTTAGGAGATTGAACAGATGGACATGGATAGGGTGCAACCAGAGTCAGAACAGGATATTGACCTCATGCCTCGTAACCAAGAGGTCACCCCACCTACTTCACCAGGTTTGAAAGCAGAGCAATTCCTAAGCGATCAAGGAGACACACAGATCCTTGAAGACAATTTGGAGGCGGACATGCACAACATATCTTTTGATGAGTCGCAACACAAAGTTTTGCAGTTGAGTAGAGTGCCTAATCCATATGTCCACATATCTCTTGCGTAGTTTGAAGAATGAGCGATCATATTCGATGTGTGCAAGCATCCAACAACATTGGCTGATGCTACCGGAGCATATGTCGAAGCCACCAAATCGAGTGTTCGATTCTTGATAGCAGAGAACGAGCGAATGGCTAAGGAATTACAAGTGGCCAAGTAGGGAGGAGAACATATTACATCATATGCCTGAGCAAAGTTGAGGAGAGCAATAGTGGATGAAGTATCATCTCTCGAAGCAGTCATGCAGATTTTGTATTCCAGATTCAACACCGTGCACAAGTTAGTTGTCCATCTCAATGGTTGGTAGCAACATTGTGCTAGGAGACCAGGCATCTTGTCAAATTTTCACACTACTGTTGATCACATGAAAACATGGACAATGAGATACAAAGGAGCCCCATTTCACTTGCCAAAGATGATAAATCCCAAGGCGGTAGAGTTGAAGGCATGCATTTGGAGTCAGATTCAAAACTATGAGGAACTCCTGCAACTCATCACTAGTTTGCAATATTCACATGCACAGGTGTTCAGAAGCATGGATATCATTGTGCGCATGCGCGCGCTCCTGTCTATTGGCACACTCACCAAGGTGAAGTCAAAGAACCAAGTCCGACTGGAGCTGGACATGCACTTTGATGAGTTGATGCGCGTAGCCGCCAATGCAGCCATGGAGATTAGCATAAACACTATGCATCAATATGTTGCTGGTATGGCTGCACTCAAGACTATGATGCACATGTTATCAGACGAGTTGGATAGAGGTGCCAAATGAGTGCACCCGAATGCAACAAAGGTGAGAGTTTTCTTTCAGCAGGATGTCACCATTGAGCACGTGAACACTATCACGGACTATCAAGCTTGGCATCAGTTTGCCATCATCGTTTAACACGAGGATATCAAAGAGTTGGTCTTCCCATAGTTGTCTGAGTCTTAGTAGTGTCTTGCATGGCTTGCTTAAGCCTATTTTGTCTCACATGGGTAGATGTGCAGATTGTAATGTGACATCTTGTAAAAGTGAAAGACCAAGTGTCGATTGTAGAATGTAACGGTCATGTAGTAGTTGAAGAGTCATGAGGGTAGGTGAAGAGTCACAAAGGGGAATTTGAGGGGTCACCCCACCCTTTGCTATTTATAGAACCTCATAACTCATTGTAGAGGATTTTTGGAGCCAAGCTTCCTATAGGTGTATCTTAGAGAAAGCTTGGAGTGTATTGTATCGAGCCTTGGATTCTCCACAGGGCAAAGCTATTATATCTCTTTGGAGGAGCAGGCGACAATGACTGTAACGTTCTGTTTTTGGGACTAGTAGTTGGACATGGTTGTATGTACGATTGGAACTTTTACTTTCTTAATATAACATAGCCAACATGTTTCATGCATATGTTGTTATTGTATTTCAACTGTCTTGGTTACTCTAATTATATATGTATATTTTCTTACACATGTATGTATGGAATTTTCTATATATGTATGTATGAATCTTATTGAGATGTGTTGTTGGTTTAACCACCACTTTGGATCGTTGGTTCACCTACCTTCCATCTTGTATCTTTGCTCATGTTTTCCCTTCAAAGTCGCGTGTTTCTGTAGGTTTCCAAGAGGCACACTCATTCCACTTTCCAAGTGTTAGAACCCTTCATGCACCTTCTTCGGCTTGCTACGTTGGTCACACCCTTGCTACCAACAAGGAAATCCTTCTTTCCTCTACGCACAACTGTGGTCAAGGCAATATCGTATGACCCACTGTTGGGATTCCTACACCAAGTGGTTTGAGCTCTAGTTGGGACTTCTTACTGGGGAGATCCCCTGACATGTTTGTGGGTCTGGCACCATCAACACCCTCAATCACCGACCCTTTCGGAAACGACCTACAAGTAGATCGCAGTCTCACTCGAAGTGACTATGGGAGGATGCAAAACCAGGTTTCTGCAGCCTTGAGGGACATAAAGATGTAGTATTTTTATGTTTTCTTTATTCTTAATATTCATAAATCACTTCACCACATTACATTAACCACTTAAACATATCATATAAAGCCATAAATCATCATGGTGTTGAAAATAAAGTGCAATTTTAATAAACTGCTACACTACAATAGATAACAAGAAAAGATACACATGAAGACACCAAATTACTGTGGTTCACCCCAATGTGGGGCTACGTCCACAAGAACTGTTGCTAATATAATGATTCTTTGTACAACAAACAATTCTTAACTTGCAAACTAAGTTGTAGGTCATCTGTGCACTCAACTACAGACTCAAGCCTCTGTGCACTCAGCTGCAGAGGTTCACCTCTTCTTCCAACTACAGATAACAAGAATTCGACCATAACACTGATCTACATCATAAGATTTCTTTTTATTCTTATTATTTGACCTTATATATACTATTACATCGAAGGGTACATCATTACAATACCATGGTCCAAATACCATGGACTCCCTAATACAAGCAACTATGGTCCCAAAACCCATTGATATTTTACATTATTACAAAAATAAGGGGCTTCGCCCTATCCCGAAGCCCTTATACCACACGTTATATTCAAACTACTCCACTACGTAGTCCACTTCACACTCTGGTATGTGCTCCACTAAATGCTCTGCTCCACAAAACACAGAGTTTTTGCCAAAAACTAGGCCAAGTTGGGTTGCGGCGAATGTGCCCCCAACACTCACATGTGACTCTTCCCGTGTCACTCAGTTTCTTTGCTCTGATTTTTTCTGCAATACTGTTGTAGGTATTGTTGAATTATTGCAGAGACTCTGTGAATTGCTTCTCTTCACTCCACACCTCTTCCAATAGTGCTTCTGTCATAGGTTCTATAGCCTTTTACTTCACTCTTATTTCCCTCTGTCAAAGTTCTTGAAGCTTCTCGTCTACTGCTTGGGAAAGTTGGAGAGCCTCATCTTGCCATGAATGATTCCTCTCTGTCAAAACCTATTCTTCCTTCCTTAGTTATTATATTTTCTTCTGGAGGGAATTTCCCTTATTGACTTGACGAGCTTCTACAATATTGGTAAGGTCTTCGCAGTTGCCCGAATCTCTTCTAGCTGCTGCTACTTCTGCTGAATGTCTTCTTATAGTTTCTGCACATTTGGGCCTTCCTACAGTGAAGTTCAAATATGTAATATTTCATATAGAATCTTCCCATAGCCTGCCACTGCAGCCTTAATTAGGTCGGTCTCGCTCTGTTCTCTTACTTCCTGTGGTGTGGTTAGCTGCAACTTCATTTGCAACTCACTGATCCGCATTTCATATTTAAATTGTACTATAGTGATTTTCTCCTTATATCCTTTAACTATAAGGCTGAGCTTCATGACCTTGTCCTCCACTGGCTCTTCTTCTCGTACATTAGGGTCCAAAATCTCTCTGCATATTGCTTCAATCATCTCTTTGATCTTTTGTTATTGTTGAACTGCTTGGTCCCTCTCCTGGATCATCTGGTCAAGCTTCTGCTGTAGCGAAGCCCATTCTCTTTCTTCTTAAATGTTCAGTTGCGAGGTGTGTTGTTCACGCAATTTGAACTCTTGTATTATTTCCAAGTGCAGGTTATGTAATCTTTGCAATGGTACTGTTGTGATGTTCATGTTGACATTCCTCCATTCTTTAGCCTGCTGCTGAACCTTGATGGACTTAAACCTTAGGGCTTCGGCAAGTATCAATGCTAACAGTGCTGCATGTGTAGGCTCTATTTTCCTTTCTTCTCCAATTTTCTCCATGCCCTGCGTTGGTTGTCTAACTGTCTGCGCCAATATTTTTAGTTCTACAATCCGCTCTTCGACACCTGTTAGAAGTGCGCTATAGCGATCTTCTAACTTGCTCCATGATTTTGTCGTTGCTTCCTGTATCTTGTCCTCGATTTGGTCTAAGTACCCTTCAATGAGAACCACTAGTGTTATACCCTTTGTCTTATTTTCCTTCTGCTTCTTTTTGGTTCTTGAGGTAGCCTCGATGCCTGCTTTCCTCTTTTCTGCAACAACGAGGTCTATCTTTGTCTTTTCCATCCCCTTATTCTTCTCATCTCCTTTAGGAGGATCCTCTTCATGTTTATCTTCTTCCTCTAAGTCATGCTCATCCTTGTCTTTGTCCTTTCCACTCACCTCTCCATGATGCATTGTGTCCTCCTCTATCACACTATCTTCTTCCTGTGTTTCTAGCGCAATCATCCATTATGCGGGCCATTGCTGTACCTACGGTAAGATATCATCTTCTGTTACTAAGTATGGCAGGAGATGCCATTTCTTCTTTATGTCCCTATGAGCCTATACATATACTTTGTGGAAATCGGCCTTAAACTTAGCAACAATGCTATACTACTTGTATAATCTCAGCGAAATGAAAGGATGATTGTTCACTAACATATGTAAGTCCATATAATATAATACAAAAACCATCCTGTTCTCGATTACTAGTGATGGTTGAGTGATATACCACAACGAGACATACCGCATAGATTCACAAACATCTAAAGCTACCCAAGGGAACTACAAATCCTCTGACTCTCTTCATGCCAACATTGCAATTATCAATATTAACCATGTAAAATGGAGTGTGGTACCTTTCTCCTAGTTCTTGCGACAATTGTCCATAAATTCTTTGCAAAGGTATTTGACCAAGTTGTACTGAACATCATTGGCAAAATATGCAGCTAATGAAACTACCGTTGCAGGGACTTCATTAGCCCAACAATTTCTCATGATATTCCCAGCCAATATGTGTGTTTTGAAGCAAACCCCTTGGTCACTGATTGAGTTTATGTCATATCCTCGCTTCCCTTTTTTGATTCCAAACTTCTTCTTCATGATTTCAGTTATGGCGTGGTCCTGATCTTTTCCAACAAATTATTTTGTGGGGTTCCACCCTTGATATGGTAGTCTCATGATTCTCTTGATCAAAATTGGGTTTATAGGGACCCTCTTCCCCATCCATAGGAATCCATCATGCACCAACATAAGTAGATGTTGCACACATGCCGTGCTCCCTGAACTTTTGTCGAAGTGCAACACATTTAGCATGTTCATCAATCTTGACTATAACAATCCATTCACCCACTGCTGTGACTCTAACCTTTTCACACCACTCTCTTGGTAGTTTACTTGTTTCAAATATTGGTCTCGTGCAAACTGTGGGTATTTCTTTCTATCATTGAAGTCGTAGCATGCGAACTTCAGCTGTAGAATTTTCCCAAGGATTTCTCCAACAAATGGCACTGATTATGGCAATAAGGGTGTGAAGGTGCCAAAATTTGCATCCTTCGTGTCTTTCACTTATTTTGCATTCCATTTTCTAGGTGGAATGTATGGTGGTAGAGGTGATGGAAATGATGCGCCATCTGTTTCCAACTGCACTTGCTTCACTTCTTCTTCACTGTCTCTGACTTGTTTGAGTTTTTGTTGAGGCTCGACGGGTTTCTTGTCTTGTTTCTTATTTGTTCTCTGTTCTTTGGTCAGTTTATATCATGGGGATCTCCAATGTGTTCATTATGATGCTATTGTGGGCATACCAATAGTTCTTGTGACTTCTTTCATGATTCTAGGTAAGCCCCTCTCATGAAAATTACAAACAATTTCTTCCCAAGTACGCTCAAACGACATACGACAGTGAAAATTTATGCAATCTCTTCGCAACAACAACACTCAAATTCTCAATTTAGCAAAGTGTCGAATCTTGGTGGGAGGTAGATTTTTATAACAATTCTGAATTTCTAACCCCATCATTAGCTCAGATTTGTTCAGATTGTGCTTAGATTGTGTTCATTAATTGCATATCTATCCTTAGATCTTGTCAATCTGTCCTCATAAATGCAACTTTCTACGTGTTTTAACGTTAACTTTCCCTTTTAACTGTCATATTTTTCCAGCGAACTTCGACGCATCCCATACTGTAACAAACATCCCTTCTTACGTTGCAACTCCTATGTACTTCGACATAATCTAGATTGTAGTGAAGTAACTTCCTACGCCAAAGCTATCTACAACATAGTTTATAGTCGAGTGCCCACTTTCAACTACAAGTGGCACTAAGACTCTTCTCCTTTCTTCCTTAGAGTGAGGATATAGGGACAGGGTTGTCCCTATAGAGCTTCAACCTGCTGCCATTTACTCTTCCTTGAATCAATTCTCCATTTGAATTTGCTAATTGAACTGCACCTCCATCAATAATATGCTTGATAATATATGGGTCCGACCAATGCATCTTGAATTTTCTTGGAAATTTTACAATCTTACTGTCATAGAGGAGAAGAAGGTCTCCTACTTGCAAATTATTCTGCTTAATATGTCTATCATGCTAGGCCTTTTCTCTTGCTTTCTGTACTTGCTGATGAAATCCCACTATAAATATGTCTTCCTCCAAAGCAATCAACTGCGACATTATTTCATTCATTATGTTAGGGTCTGCGATATCTGTAAAAGTTGCAATCCTCAAGCTAGGGATGATGTAATCCATGGGCATCACAGCTTCTTTCCCATAAACTAATTTGAAGGGTGTTTGACCTGTCAAATTTTTGCATTAAGCCCATAAAATTGCTGGAATTCTAAGGTCCAAATCATCTCTATTCACATTGCATACCTTAGTAAGTGCATTTTCCAAAATCTTATTAAATACTTCTACTATTCCATTTTCCTAAGGATGATAAGGGGTACTTTTCTGATGATAAACTTGGATTTCCTCAGTCAATGATTCCATAGTCTTATTTAGGAAGTGTGAACCTTGGTCACTCATCAAAATCTTCGGACATCCAAATCTAGACAATATATACTCAACAATAAACTTTAGAGTAGTATTTATGCTGCATTTCCTTACTGGTTGTGCTTTGGCCCATCTTGTCAAGTAATTAGTTACTATAATTATGTACCTCGCACCAATCCTCTTTCCAGGTGGGTTGATGGGTCCAACAAAATCAATAGCCCACTTATCAAAGGCATGCAATGTAACTTGTGGTACCAATGGCATCTCATCTCTTCTTGAAGGTTTTCCCATTCTTTGACACATATCACATGCTCTGTGGTACTCCTTTACATCTTTACGTAATGTAGGCCACCACAATCCTGCTCTCAAAATCTTCTGCACAGTAGCTTTTCTTTCATAGTGTCCACTAGCTGCGCCACCATGAGCTTATGCTAGAATCATCTACCTTTCATGTGCATGAACATATCTGCGCAATATTTCATATGGTCCCATCTTATACAACTGCCCTACTATTAATGAAAGGTCAGCTGCCTTAACCACTAATTCTTTCTTTTGTTGCGTAGTATATTTTGAAGGAGCCATCCATGTGGTAAAAAACTTAATGATATTTGCAAAATGGTCATCTGCAACTTTGATTTCAAATAACTGCACATCAGGGAGATTATCCTCTTTATGGGTTGGTTCTTCCCCTATTTCCAATATTGAAAGATGATTAGGTCATGCATTCAGTCTTCCTGGTTTAACAATGATTTCAAAGTCATATTCCTGGAATAATAGTAAACATCTGCAAATATTTCCTCCTAAGACAGGCTTATTAAACAAAAACTTCAGTGTAGGATGATCTGTAAACATTTTTAAGTGTGATCCCAACAAATCATGTCTAAACTTTTGCAAAGCATACACCATGGCCAATCCTTCCCTTTCTATAGTGGTGTAATTCTTTCCTGCTTTAGATAAGTTTCTATTTGCAAAAGGTATAGGATGATCAATTTCTCCTGCACCAGGTTGTGCCAATACTACTCCCAAAGCTATACAAGAGGCATCGACATGGACATGGAATTCCTTATTCCAGCCACAGAACACTAATATAGGCGCAACTACCATTTTTTCTTTCAATATGTCGAGGCTATTCTGCCATTCTTCATTCCACTAAAAAGTTACATCCTTCTTTAACAATTTCTCCATAGGCACAGTAATCTGCGCATACCCCTTGATGAATTTCTTGTAACAGCTAGTATGTCCCAATGTAGTGCGAAGCTATCTTACTATCTTAGGTGGAGGAAAATTCACAATGATAACAATATTAGCAAGTTCCACATTAGTCCCTGCTTGCAAACAATATGTCCCAACAATATGCCGAAGGGTTCACAAAATATGCAATTCTTTAGGTTCAAGGAGATAGGATACTGTCTACATGTGTTGAGCATAAGTATTAAACTTCCAATATTTTTCTCAACAATCCAAATACTATCCAATCATCAAAGTATACTTCTAAAAACTTATGGATGTATTCCTTAAATCTGCAACCACCACTATAGAAAATATAGCAGGGGAATTCTTTAATCCAAAAAGCATTACTGTGTATTTATATGAGCCCCATTCTATAGCAAATGTGGTCTTATGCTGATATTTAGGTGCAATCCTAATCTGATGATAACCTGAAAATCAATTCGTAAATGGGTAAGCTTCCTGACCTCCTACATTGTCTATCACTTCATCTATGAAAGGAGTAGGGAAGGGATCATGTAAACATGCATCATTCAACTTACTCAGATTAATATAGATCCTAATTTCTCCTTGATTCTTCTTCTCTTGCACCACCATAGGACTCACCCATTCTGATTCTTCTACTAGTTCAATAATTCTTGCTGCTATCATATTATCAAGATCTATCTTTACTTTCTCCTTATACTTCGGGTTTAGCCTGTAAGGTCTTTGTTTGACTGGCTTCACATTAGGCTTAAGGGGAATCTTCATGACTCCTAGATCTCCTATTATACCCTTCATCTCTGAAAACTTGGTGGGAAACAGTTCTTGGTATTCATGAAGTAACTCTGTAACTTTACTGACTATCTCTTCATCCCAATAGTCTCCTATTGTTGCAAACTTAGGTTCCTTCTCTGATCCTATGTTCACCTTCTTGGTCTTTAGTGGCTTTGTTATATCTGGTATTTTTGGCTCAGGTCTAGTTACTTCGAGTTATCCTTCTGGTTTTGCTATGTTGATGTTGCGAGGAACTTCTTCTTCATCTGCAATAAGGTTATAGTGTTCCAGTGCATTTTCTATGTGCGCAACCCAATCAAGTTGATGCCATGTCAGTGGGGTTACATTTTCAAAGATCTTCTTCTTAATTGTCTGAAGGGCCAAATCTATGTATGGGAAATCATCCTCAAAGTTGAATGTTAATACGAATCTAGCAACCATGTCTACTCAGTTTACTATACCATGTTGAAGGCTCTGTTTCTAGGTACTAGTTCTCAGGGATTGTCTCTAATGTATGAAAGAATCCATGTACCCATTCATGATGTGGAATGTCCTTCCATGCTGTAGTGCATAGCTGGATATGATTCCTAGGATTAGTTTCACCATCATATTTTATCTCTATCTTAGTATCTATCTGTCCAAACCTTATCCACATCAATCTTTGAAATTCCCTCCAACCTCCTATATTCTTCTTCTGTGCATTCCACCATCTAGCAGGGGTATATTTTAGGGCTATATCCAAGGCTGACAACCTTTGATTTTATGGAACTTGTTCTTCATATTCATCAATAAAAGTATTTACATCACCTAAACCATCATAAGAATGTAGGTTACATACCTCGTATATCATACAACGAACCGACTTAGTAATTATTGCACATCGCCTTGTGGATACTTCATGCAACCTATTTTTCTAGTTTTCCAACTCTTGTTCTGAGTCTGAGGTACAAGAAATATCATGCGCCCAACTCAACTTTCCCTCTACAATAGGGTTAAAAAAATCTTGCTCCTTTGTTGTCATTTGATAGATATTGTCTATATTAGTTGCGCAATATTCTTCTTTGATAGGTTCTGCATCTCTTTCTCCTTCTGATGGATCCAAGCGAACAATTACTCATATTATTTCCTTCAAATATAATTTGTCTCTTCTTCAGATTAATTATAGCCATATTATCAAATGCCCAGTAAATTCCAAGAAATGTAGGGTAAGGGTTATTGTCATTGACGATCTCTATTACTTCAAAATTAGAAATAGTGTGAAATCCTTCAATATCTATTGTCACACCTGTTAGTCTTCTTAGAGTGAAGATATTTTGCTAATTTTCCATCCTTAACTGAGTAGGTGATCATTGTAGCTTTGACTTACCCATTAATTCCCATGTCTATTTTGTCAAGACATTAGCATCAGATCCTAAATCCAGGATAACTTGATCCATCTCATATACTCCTATCTACGCACTAAGCCTCATATCTCTTCCGATCTTTTTTGTTGATGCAAATTATTGACTGCGCACATCTCACTTCACAGTGTTCCTTTGGATGCACAAGAATCTATCAACTCCTGAAGCCCTTCTAAAACCTTTTGATCTCTTGATAATTACATACAAGTCTACAAAAAAGACTTAAAATACCTACTTGATTTGTTGAATTTTGGTCTTGTGTCGAAGCTGATGACATGTCACAATTACTTTTTTGATTGGGCTTTGGTTGTGCACTAGATGTCAAAGCTCCAACATCAAAAATTCACTTTGCTTCCATAAATACCTATTTTTCTTTCTGAATATAAAAAATGGGAACTTTCTCAACATTTTTTCTAACCCATGTACTTTCATATTCTTTCTTCTCATATTCTTTATCACTTCCGATCACAGCTCCACTTCTAATGACAATACTAATTCGAGGTTTGTCAGTCCTCCTTTCAGCAATGATCATTTGAATATCTTGTGTTGGTTGCTGATTTCCTTTTTTTTCATCTTTTCCATAAGTACAGGGTATTATTCAATTACTTGGTCAAAATATTTACAGTACTTACATGCCGTTGTAAGCTTCTGAAAATCTCTCACAAAATGACCTACCTAGCCATAGTTATAGCAAATGATTTGTCCATGTCGACATCCACGACCAACTCCAACACCTCGATCTCTTCCTTGGTAGCTTCCTTGACAGCTTCCTTGACCGCTGCATTATCCACTGCCTTCTTGTCCATGTTCTTCTACTTGCATTCTATATGTGTCAGCGCTGTACTCCATCATTTGTTCATAAGCTCAAAAATTATTCTCATCATGTCCTACTGATTTACAGAATTTGCAATATAAGTTCCTTGGAGTCTGCACATATTTCTGTAACAGGTAATAGTCTTCTGAGCGATTGTTGGCCTCTGGTCTTAATATCTCGCACCATAGGCTGGATCCTTCATTTAAGGGATTTTGTGCCCGACTAGCCATGTAATCCCTAAAGATATGACATTGTTCTTTAGAATGGCCCTCTAATCTGCATTTCGTACACCATACTTCTTCTTTGAATTATTTTCTTTTCTTGATATATTGTAACTGCATGGTTAGGTTCACTAGCTGACATTGAATATATTTCATAACTGCATTAGTATCTCCTATAGGCAAAGCTTCCAACTTCATCACAATTTGTATAGCTTCGGCTTGACTTGTTATCTTTTGTTGCATCAATGGTAATCTGATATGCAATAACAATGCAACTATAAACCATTCTTGATGTTGCTGCGGAGCTATGTCGAAGCTCACTTGAGCCAACAATACCTTAAATATTTGATCAAATTCCCAAATAGACTCAATAGGTTTTTGTTTAATTTCTTTCAACTCAGTGATGTACTACGACTTAGACTTTTGCTTCTTAAATTCTCTAATTAGCGCTGCTTTAATATCTGCAAATGTCTCGATCTGATTATTTGAATACTCCATTTACTGTGTCAATGCTCTATCTCAGAATGTTGTAATGAGCTGAACTTTCTTTATATTTTCATTGTTGATCTGCTTCACAGTCCATACAACTTCACATAGAAACCAAAACTACTCTGGATCCTCCGATCCATTTCCTTTGAAAATAGGCAGCTTAATATCATCAGCCATATTATTTCTTGGAGGGGGATGGGGATGAGTAAGGAGGGGGATGAGGGGTAGGGGGGAGGGAGGGGGAGGGGAAGAGCCAAAAACACCCTGGCTATTACTGGATTCTGGCTTCTGTAAACTCTTAGGCTAGGAAGGTGAATACTGCGAAGTTACCTCGAGTTTATCAGGGTGGATATCTTATTTTTCACATCCAAATTCACTCAAAAGAGGACTATACTCAGTCTCTACGAAGGTCTTTGGGTCTTGTCTACAATCTATATTTCTGGTATCTACTCTATATCTCTTTCCACTTCACGTTACTGTGATCTCTAGCTCATATTTATTCTCTTTTCTTCCAAACATAAGTAAACTAGAAATCTGACTGCATTCGTAAAACTCACTTTTCACACAGAAGCATCTTAATCCAAAGTTTCAAAGACTTCAAATAACTACCTCGCGGTCCTTTGAAGAATCACCATTTCGCTTTGTTGTAGGACACAATAAAGTCTACTACGAACTTAGTAATGAAGCCTCCTGTTGTAACGACTACAAACACCCTCCAAATTTTTTTCCTTAGCTTCGTTTTGGAGCCTCCCTACCAACCATACTTAGCAACATGTCTTGCAATGTCAAATACATAGGCTTCAATTGATTTTCAGTGGCTCGCCAGCCTATGCATGACAATTTTCTTCACTCCCTTCATAGGCTACCATCCTGGACTTAGGTTATTTGCTAGCTGAGAAGCCCCCCATACATTTGCGCTATTTTGGAGGGGAACCAACCTTCCTTCCAGATTTTGCGTAAATCTGCTGGGCTGCCTGCTGACCTCTAGAATTGCACAGAACAGTCAGACAGGCCTCCCACAGAAAACTGCGCAATCTAGCTCGGCATTGGGCCTCAGCCCAGAAATTGTGCAATTCTGGGAGACAGTCACGTGTTGACCCCAAAAATTGTGCAATCCCTTAGGGACAACCAGCCTAGCTCAACCTAGAAACTGTGCAAATCCCTCTCCCAGGTTTGCAAGTTGTTGCATGTGCCTTCAGGTTGGCCGGTTCCCTCCAAGACCCAACAAACCTGATTTGCATGCATGCGATGCTTTTCCCAAAATAACAAAAATAAACATGAGAAAAACATCCATATATTTTAGGGATCTATTTTTAGTAGCTGGAGGTTACATGCAAATATCATTTTAGAAACTGCCCTCCAAGTGTTGCTTTTTCCTAGATTTGTGGCATGCATGTCATGAGCCTCAAACATATTTTTTCTATGTTGGAGATCTCATTCCTCACATCGATCTTGGAGGTCTGACATCCCACATCACATCTAGGAGTCGTTGGCACATTCAACTCAACTTTTTCTGGGTAAGTCTGATTTATAAGTCTTGTGCAACTTTTCTGTTGCTTTTTATGTTTTGGTTTGTGTGAGTGTTGTCTGCTTGATTTCTATGAATGCTTTCTGTCATTTGCATGCATGTTATCCTGTACAAGCGTAGTTTTAGTTTTTGTTTGCATCTCACTGTTGTCGCATGCATGACATTGTTTTTGCACTAACGGTCGCCGTTGCGGCAACTCGCTTCACACACATGCATTTCTTCCGATTTTTTGAATCTTGCATTCATTTTTTGCATGCATGATCATTCACTCTCACTTACACTTAGTTTTTCCATGCATTCAAAACTACACATTTTTTCAGCCACTCGTTGGCAGGTATGGGCAACCTTGACATGGACCTCGCCTTGCCTGGACAACATTTTGCATTTCTAAGAGGGAAGGCTTTTCCTTCTTCCCAGAAAATGTGCAAATCTGGTCAGGCACTATCCTCCAGGATTTCTCTGCATATTTCTAAGAGGCAGTGCTCTGTTGGCCCAAAAAATTGCATAATGCAGTCGCTGGACTTGCAGGCCTTGCTGGCTAAAAGTGCGCATTGCACAATCTCAGCCCCAGTAGGTTAGCCTGGATTGCACACTACGTAATTCCAGTAGCCAGTCAGCCTCCTGACAGTTCGGACTATGCTTTTTGCAAGTCCGACAGTCAGTCTCCTGACATCCTAGTGAAAATTGTGTAATCCTTGCCATAAGTCTCCAGGGTATGTTGCATGTCAGTCCTCAATTTTTCTTTGGCTTTCAACACACAGATTTCTTGCCATGAATGTGGCCATATCTCCAGGTATTGCAGGTGTTCGCCCATCTCTCAGCATTTCAGGTTCGATGGCCTCCAAGAAAGCAAGGTCAAAGGACACCAGCGGAAGTTCAACTAGAGATGCAGCTGAACAAGTGTCTATGAGTTTGCCGATTTATGAAGACACTAAGCTACTCATAGAAAAATGCATCAATTTGAAATGGAAATACATCAACGATACATTCTTAGGCACATTTGGGGAAGATATGGAAGACCGCAGGGTCTATGTGAATATTCACAAGTCTGGCTTATATCTGATTTCATGAAAGTATCCCACTTTTCCATGTGTGGACATGATACATTAGATTGTCTCACACATTGATCCCGAGATGATGGTCTTAAGCAGTGTCAGTGGGATAGAGCTTGCTACGTTCAGGGCATAAGACTATCAACATATGTACCACTTTTCGCAGCCGGTGATCATAACGGAGCACCCTTCAGCAGACCCAACAACAATGCAAACTCTAGGGATATCATGAAGAGTTGGGTGAAGGAGCCAACCAAGTTCAGGACGACACCCAACCAGGTTTACAAGATGAAGATACTACAGAAGGCATGTCAGTACTTGGTCATCTTTTCATGCTGCTTATACGACCAAGAGAGCACAAAGAACTTCCCACAGAGTTGGGTGATCGGGTTGGATCAACTAGACAGTGAAGGAAGACTATGCAACTGGTTCGACATGTTGGCTCACAAGCTAAAGGAACAGGTAACAGAAGCCCAACAACCACCCAAAGGTTAGCAAGCAGAGATATACATGTCCGCATACATTTTGGATGCAATTTGTGCCCGTCAGTAGTTCCCAGGCTTGAGTTGGGCATGGACATCAATGGAAACCTTTGTACACACTTACTGCAGATTGTTTTCTGAATGCAGCTTTTGTGGAGTCATCACACAGTTGTCAGACCATTTTGTCACCCCAGTGTACAAGATGATATTTGAGCAGGATCCACCTTGCATGTCATAGGAAGAAATGGAGGCATTGATCGACATAGTGGATTGGTATGCCTCACCTCTTGGCACCTTGGGTGTACAGTGTGAAGAAGCCTTCGCATGTTTTATCGAAGTTTTCCATGGACAAGCTCCTCATGCAAGAAGTGTCATACCACATCCCGATAGGACTGTCAGCTAGACTACATCGAAAGAAGAAGGCACCCTGGAATGCTTTTCTGTTGCGGATCATGGTGTACGAGATACAAAATCTTAAGCATGATGATGCCAAGACCGATGAGTTCAAAAGATTTACTTTTGGCACCAGGAGTTTCAATCTGTATGACCCACACTGCTTGATGAAAGAACATTGTTCGAGAGTGTGGTTTCCATGGATCCACGGGACGTGTCATTGGCCTGAGGAAGACCCATGGAGATGCTGTCATAGCTTCTCTAGGCTCAATGAATTGGTTGGAATAGCTATGGAATGGTTAGCAAAGTAGCGAGAAGCATCATCTCAAAGAGAAACATCATCCACAGTAGCAGAGGGTAACGTACCTGCACGTGACAAAGGCAAGAGAAAGGTTGTCGATAATGCAGAGGCAGAACAAAGCTGCAAGTTCAAAGAAGATCCAGTTATGTCAAAAGTATCTTTGGAGATAGAGGAGAAGAGGCGATAACACGACAAGAGGAACTCATAAAGGTAGAGAGAGAAATAGAGGATGGAGGAAACAATGAAGGAGTTGCAAGAGTTGAAGAAGCAACTCTGGGAAGAAAAAGAGTTATGGAGACAGGAGAAGGAAGCACAACAGGGACAAACACAGTAGGAGGCACAACATGCACAGATTGATGAAACTGCACCCATACAGGTTGTAGACTCATCCGAGCACCTTGCACAAAGCAGAAAGGGTGAACAGTCATAGGAGCAGGACTTCACTCAAGAGATTGAACAGATACTTGAGCAGTTGGATATGAATATGGAGCAGCTAGAGTCAGAACAGGATATTGACCTCATGCCTTACAACCAAGAGGTCAACCCATCGGCTTCACCAGATCCGGAAGAAGAGAAAGTTCTCAGCGATCAAGGAGATACTGAGATCCTTGAAGACAATCCGGAAGCAGATATGCACAACATATCATTTGACAAGTTGCAACATAGAGTTGTGCAATTACATAGAGTGACTACTCTGGATGTCCACACATCTCCTACGCAGTTTGAAGAATGAGTGATCGTATCTGACGTGCGCAAGCATCCAACAACATTGGTCGATGCTACCAGAGCATATGTCGAAGCCACCAGCTTGAGTGTTCGCTTCTTGATAGTAGAGAATGAGAGAATGGTTAAGGAGTTATAGATGGACAAGTAGGGAGGAGAACAGGTTACAACATCTACCAGAGCAGAGTCAAAGGGAGAAATACTAAATGAGGTATCATCTCTCGAGATAGTCATGCGAATGTTTTATTCCAGATTTATCACCGTGCATAAGTTAGTTGTCCATCTCAATGGTTGGTAGTAATGCATTGCTAGGAGAGCACGCATCTTGTCAGATTTACACACTGTTGTCGACTGCATACAAATATGGACAATGAGATACAAGGGAGCCCCATTACACTTGCCCAAGTTGATGAAGCCCAAGGCGGTAGAGTTGAAGGCACACATCCAGAGTCAAATCTAGAACTATGAGGAATTCCCGCAACTCATCACCAGTTTTCAAGCTTCACATGCATGGGTGTTCAGAATCATGGATGCTGTTGTGTGCGTGCATGCGATGCCATCCATTGGGAAACTCACCGAGGCAAAGAAAAAGAATCCAGTCCGACTAGAGCTGGACATGTACTTTGACAAGTTGATCTGCATAGCCACTAGCACAGACTTGGTGATCAACGTAGACATTATGCATTAGTATGTCGCAGGTCTGGCCGCACTCAAGACAATGATGCACATGTTATCAGACGAGTTGGACAGAGGAGCCAAATTAGTGTACCTGGATGCAACAGAGGAAAGAGTTCGTTTCCAAAAATTTGGCACCATAGAGTACACAAACACCATCATGGACTACCAAGCTTGGCATCAGTTCACCACTGTCAACCATCGTGAGGATGTCGAAGATTTGGTCTTCCCACTGTTTTCTGAGTCTTAGTGATGTCTTGCATGGCTTGCTCAAGCCTATTTTGTCTCACATGGGTACATGTGCAGATTGTATATAACACCTTGCAAAGTGAAAGTCCAAGTGTTGATAGTTGAATGTAACAATCATAGAGTAGTTGAAGAGTCATGAGGGTAGGTGAACAATCACAAAGGGGAATGTTAAGGGTCACCTGACCCTTTGTTATTTATATAACCTCATAACTCATTGTACAGGCTTTTGGGAGCCAAGCTTCCTATAGGAGTATCTTGCAGAAAGCTTGGAGTGTATTGTAACGAGCCTTGACTTCTCCACAATGCAGAGCTATTACATCTCTTTAGAGGAGAAGGCGGCAGTGATTGTAATGTTCCGTTATCGGGATTGGTGGTTGGTCATGGTTGTACTGTATGATTGGAACTTTCACTTTTAATATAATAGAGCCAGCACATTTGATGCATATGTTGTTGTTGTATCTTAGCTATCTTGGTTACTTTCATGATATATCTATCTCTTTTCTTACACATGTATGTATGGAATTTTTCTGTATATGTATGTATGATCTTACTGAGATGTGATGTTGGTTTAACCATCACTTTGGATTGTTGGCTAACCTACTTTCCAGTTTGTGATGCATATTTTCTCGTGTATTCCCTTCTTAGCCGCATGCTTTCACATGTCTCCAAGGGGTGCACTCACTCCACTTTCTGTGTGTTAGAACCCTTCATGCACCTTCCTTGACTTGTTGCACTGGTCACACCCTTGCTACCAACAAGGCCATCCTACTTACCTCTACACGCAACCGCGGTCGAGGCTATACCGTATGACCCGCTGTTGGGACTCCTACACCAAACGGTCTGAGGTCTAGTTGGGACTTATTACTGGGGAGATCCCCTGACATGTTGGTGGGTCCAGCGCCGTCAACATTTCTAGTGCTAGAAGGCGGGTCCTCTCATCCTATTTTGAATCTTCACACATATGTCATGGATACTATTAGACTTATCCCTCCGCAATGTCTTTCGCATACCAAACCTCTTAATATCACGAGGGAGATTTTTGATCTCTTGTCTGAATACACCTAAGATGGTGAAGGCAAAGTAGCATGTCTTGAGTAATTAGAAGACTTCTATGCATTCCTTGAGGATGCAGAGGAGTTCTATACAGAAGAGGTCAACGCTTTCATACACACTTCGTGAATCCCCTAAACAATGGTGCAATAGTATGCCACCCGGCAGTGTGCAATCACTTGATCAGTTATGTGATCCCATTTAAGCTACTTTCCATCATTTTGATCCATAACCTCTTGACAAAAAATTGTTAAAACAATGGAAGATTCTGCAAGAATCACCTATGGATTTTTGGGACCGCTTCCGAGTATTGCAATTTGAAGCTCTGAAAATTCAGATGAAATTCCAGTATCTCATGGACAAATTTGAATATTTCCTTACCAAATATGTCAATCCTAAGATGAAGTTGAAGTTCAAACCCACTCATCATACTTCGGTGATGAAGCTGTGCAATCGCAGACGGACATGGTCGCTATCACAAGTGACCATCTGTCGTCCCCTCATCAAACAGCTCCACCACTGCAGAGTGACGTTGGAGAACATGCACACATGTCTGTTCAATTGTCACATCATACCAACACCACTTCCCTCAATTTTCATGTAGATTTGGTTGCGAAGCCCATGGGTTGTCACATGCATGTCGCACCTCAACCTCTGTCTTCGTGTTCTATTGATCCTTCGGATTGCACTGTCTTGTGTTCTTCCATTCCAGACTCTACACCTGTTGTGAATGAGGATCAAGCCATTGAAGGATTTTTTGTCGTATAACCAACCTGTGCTGTCATTCATGAAGAGTATGACCGGGAGCCTAAACATAAACGCGCATCGAAGGATGATTCCCTTCTGTCCGCACCTCCTCTGTTTTCCCCTGACATCTTTGGTGATTCTGCCATCCCTGATTTTTATTGTGTATCTCCGTCTACAGATGCATCCATTGTTGATCATTCGTAGAACACACTGGATGTCAGTCCATCATTCAATAATGGAGAGGACAAATCATTCTTTGAAAATCCACTTGATTTTTCATCTACCTTTTCCAGAAATGCACGGGGTGAATTTTTCCGCTTCTCATCTACCCCTCTGTTTGATTCATCAGATCATGAGGATTCTGATGAAACCATTGATTTTGCTGATTGTAGTTGTTGTGATCTATTTACCCCTGTATTCGATCATGATGGTGATTCTATCGTAGTTGATTTTCCAAAGCCACCTGTTTATGATGATCTATCTGTCAACAAAGTCGAAACCCCGCAGGCTGTCGAGGCACTTCAACTCGAGATGATGGTTATGTCAGGCCCTCGCTGTCCTGAGGTTGGTTTCACTTCTGATGAAGTAATTATTGAAACACCTCAGGCTCCTCATCACTCATCTGTATGCATTGAAGATCAATATCACACACATATTATGCTCCCTCCACTCGAGCTACACGATCCCATCACTCATGCATTGGTGGAATATTACACAGCAAGCACATGTGTGCGACGCAAGTTGTCTTTGCTTGTTTCGTTTTCTTGCATGCCACAATCAAGATAATGCGCATGATTACATCCACACGTAGCCTCACACAACACGATGGTAAGTCCACGGATTGCATGTCATGCACTCACACTCATGTTTGTTTTGTGGATGCATTTAAACTCAGAGTGTGTTTGTGTTCATTGTTATATCTTTCACGTGTGTTGGTTCGCATAGCTATGATTTTCGTGAACGATGCCTTCACCAACATGGGTCGACCAATGCCCCGATGGCTACATTGGAAGTATCACTTCACATGAGAAGACCCATGCACCATTAGATTAGGAGTAGCAGTAGTGTTTTCTTTTGACTTGTTTACTTGCATGCATGTTTGCTTCTTATTTTTTCCATTTGCTTACTTTCTTTATTTTTTGGTTACTCATACTACTTACACATTTAATTCTACTTTTACTTTGTTTTCAGGTTCGTTTTATTGTTTTTGTTCATAGGATAGTTGGGCATGGATCGTATGCGACTTTGGAAACAAGCAAGGTAAAGTGTAGGGGGACTTGTGCAGTTATCAATAGTTGGTTTAAGGTTATCTGTCGTCTTGTCTCTCTATGTAAAACTTGTTTTATTCAATCCATGATACACCAAGGGAAAATACATGTTGTTCGTAGTGAAGCTTGGTGAAAACACAACGCTTGTGTGCTAACTAGTATCACCTACTCTAGTTAGTTGTTTTTGGGTTAATCCTTGTCAACTCAGTCAAGTAGAGTAAGGTGAGGGGGAAAACCTTAACAAGCACGTCAGAGGTACATACAAACTACTTCTCTAAAGGGAAAACCTCTTTTGCTCTCAATAAGTCGGGATCCCTCTTCCACCTTTGAAATGAATAAGTGTTATGCACAGTTAAAAATGAAAATGAAAATATGAAAATATGAAAAATTTCGAAAAATGAGTAAGGCAAAAGAAGAGAAAGGCTTCCTGTGCAAAGAGGTGATGCAAGTAACTCCGCCGGGGTACTGACCAGGCTCACTGGTACCGGATCAATGATTGTGTTCTTGCGTGACTCCATCAGGGTACTATCCAATCCTGCTAGTAGCGGAGCGACACCAAAGATGAAACTTAATCTCTGATGACCATAAGGCTTGTGCACCAATATACCCCTCATCCCCAATCAAAACAATTGTGCTGAATTGGCCTGGAATGTGTGCCTACCAAACAAGATCTTGGCAGAGGCTACATCTTACAATCAAGCAAGTATGGAAACCAAGACGAACAAAGAACTGAACAATAATTCCGAAGGTGTTCGACTTGCTTTTCACAAACAAGGTCCATTCAGAGAGCTGGAGTTATACCAGTGTGTCGCCAAGTGTTGTAGCTACTACAAACACCCTCCAAAAATTTTGACTTAGCTTTGTTTTTGAGCCTCCCTACCAACCTTCCTTAGTAGCATGTCTTGCACTGTCAAGTACATAGGCTTCAACTAATTTTCAGTGGCTCGCCAGCCTATGCATGTCAGTTTGATTCACTCCCCTCATAGGCTACCATCCCGGACTTAGGTTATTTACTGGTTGAGCAGCTCCCCCAGAAATTTGTGCAATTCTAGAGGGGAACCAACCTTCCCTCCAGAAATTACACAAATTTGCTGGGGTACCTGCTTACCTCCAGAATTGCGTAAAATAGTCAGACAAGCCTCCCACAGAAAACTGTACAATCTGGCCCAACACTAGGCCTCAACCCAGAAATTGCGCAATTCTGGGAGGCAGTGACCTGTTGACCCTAGAAATTGCACAATTCCTCAGGGACAACCAGCCCAACTCAACCTAGAAACTACGCAAATCCCTCTACCAGCCTTGCAGGCTATTGCATGTGCCTTCAAGTTGACTGGTTCCCTCCGAGACCCAGCATGCCTAATTTTCATGGATGGGTTTCTTTTCCCGAAATAGCAAAAAGTAACATGCAAAAAGCATCCCTAGATGCTAGGGATCTATTTTTAGGAGCTTGAAGTTACATGCAAAGATCATTTTAGAAACTGCCCTCCAAGTGTCGCTTTTTCCTAGATTTGTGGCATGCGCATCGTGAGCCTCAAAATTATTTATTAGACGCTGCAGAGCTCATTCCTCACATTGATCTTGGAGCTTTGACATCCCACATCACATCTAGGAGTCATCAGCATGTTCAACTGAGCTTTTTCCGGGTAAGTCTGCTTTACAATTCTTGTGCAGCTTTTCTGTCGCTTTTTGTTTTTTGGATTATGTGAGTGTTGTCTGCTTGATTTCTATGAATGCTTGCTGTCATTTGCATGCATGTTAGCCTATACAAGCACCGTTTCAGTTTTCATTTGCATCTCACTGTTGTCGCATGCATGACATTATTTTTGCACCAACAGTCACCGTTGCGATGACTCGCTTCACACACATGCATGTCTTTCCTTTTTTTGAATATTGCATTCAATGTTTGCATGCATGATCATTCACTCTCACTTACACTTAGTTTCTCCATGCATTCGAAATTACACATGTTTTTAGTTGCCCGTTGGTTGGTCTTGGCAACCTTGACCCGAACCTCGCCTTGCCTAGACAACATTGCACATTTCTGAGAGGGAAGGATCTGCCTTCTTCCCAGAAAATGTGCAAATCTGGCTAGGCACTGTCCTCCAGGCTTTCTTTGCACATTTCTGAGAGGTAATGCTCTGTTGGCCCAGAAAATTGCACAATGCAGTCCCTGCGCTTGCAGGCTTTGCTAGATGAAGGTGCGCATTGCGCGATCTCAGCCCCAATAGGTTAGCCTATACTGCGCACTACGCAATTCCTGCAGCCAGTTAGCTTCCCGACAGTCCGACATATGCTTTGTGCAAGTCCAACAATTAGTCTCCCAGCCTCTCGGTGAAAATTGTGTAATCCTTGCCATAAGTCTCCCGGGTATGTTGCATGGCAGTCCTCAAGTTTCCTTTGGTTTTCAACACACAGATTTCTTGCCATGAATTTGGCCATGTCTCCAGGTATTGCAGGTGTTCACCCATCTCTCTATAGTTTAGGTTCGATGGCCTCCAAGAGATCAGGATCAAAGGACACCATCATAAGTACAACTGGAGATGCAGCTAAACAAGTGTATATGAGTTTGCCGATTTATGAAGACACCAAGCTACTCATAGAAGAATACATCAAGTTGAAATGGAAGGACATCAACGATACATTCTCAGGCACATTTGGGGAATATTTGGAAGACCACAAGGTCTATGTGAATATTCACAAGTCTGGCTTGTACCGGATTGCATGTAGGTATCCCACGTTTCCATGCGCGGACATGATACATTGGATCGTCTCGCACACTGATCCCAAGATGATGGTGTTAAGTAGCGTCAATGGGACAAAGATTGCTACATTCAAGGCACAAGACTATCAACAAATGTACCACTTGTCGTAGTGTTATAGGACAAAATGACCTCCTCATCAACTCAGAGGTGAAAGACAAAATGATTGAAGCAAAGACCACAATTGCAGGCCTTGAATCCACACTAGCACTGGCTTTACACTACTAACCTACTTTATAAAGCTTGTTACCAAGCATAAAGGAGCATTAGTCACCCTGCTAACTCAAGTTGTTAGACTAGGGGGAACGTCAGTGAACCTAAGAGAATTTCAATAAGTCAATCCAATGAATCTGCTCATAAATATCTACAGATTAAATCCCTAAATTTGCTCATGAAAAGCAAGGAAAATCCAAAAATCAAGATATTTGGAGAAATTCCAATTTGAGAACAAAGGAAAATGGGAAAAAGCTTGTAAACAGGGCAGGTTCATGGCTTTTTCCCTGATAAAATCTAGGAGGAACTTGGCAGCCCTAAATCAAATGATATATAAGCATTGAGAGGGCCATTGCAAAAGGATCAGAGCATTTGGAAGGATAGCCCATAGAGCTGTTGCAAATTGTCATATTCTTGAAGAAGCTAGCTGAAAGAGGGATAGAGAGAGAGAGGAAGAAGGGGTAAGGAAGGCTGATACAACGGATGGTTGTAATCACTCTTTCATTCTAAATATAGAACTGCAGTTGTGTTCCCTACTCCATAGTGTCGGTAATGTTGTTCATTTATTTGTTCATTCTGATGCTTGTCGAGATGAGTAGTTAAGTTATACATTAAAACATGTTTGTTGTGCATTCTTACATTAGTTTTTAGAATTGTATGCTATGATTGGTTTGCCTTGTCCTTTGTGTAGGAATTGTCTTGGAGCTGGCCTTGAAGGAGTTCTTCTTGCCGCATAGAGATCCCCAAGAAAATCTAGAAGGAGCTAAAGGTAATCCTCTTTCCATACCCTGTCAATTTATGTTTGATATATGAACATGTGTGTAACTTGGTAGCTTTTGTAGATAATCTTATGGTCTGTCGAAGGTCTCGGGAAGACCTTTGAGGGTAGTTTTCACCCCATAGCAGAATTGGTGACTCCGTTGGGGACTATACATCTAGTTCACGGTCAACTTGGACTCCTCTTAGTTCTTCTCTTTCTTCTAAGAGCTTCCTACTTCTTCAAATCCTTTTATGATCCACCATCTATCTTGTTACATCCTACTAGTTTGCATTCTCCTCAGAAACTGATCCTAAAGGCCCTCTTTTTGAGCTATTTCCCTCACTAACACAGGTTGCTAGTCTACACAGAGCTTTATAAACCTCTTTGACCGTGCACAAGGAGCGTTAGTGGCCAAACTAACTCTATGTTTACATTGAAATAGAGTGTTAGTCTCCCATTTCCATGTTTTCCAGAAGATTCCGTGGACCAAAAGGGGGGGAACTTGTCTCAGGGGCTAAAGTAAGATCTGCAACAATATTATGTTAACAAATTTGGTGTCTTGAAAATTTATTTTTAAGAAAATGTTTTAGTTTTTCTCTCTCAAAAGACTTTTTTTTTGAAAGAAAGACTGATAAATTGTATTGCTCATTCTGTCGAAATAGTTGTAAGCTGCTTCATTTTGGTTTTCAGTAGTTGTTAGGAAATATTGAGAAAACAATCTTTCGGTTATGCAAGTGTTGAATGGCTTTAGATGCATTTACGAATCCATGAATATGTGAAAAGATGAATGTGTAGAATAAGACTTGTTTGCATAAGAAATTGAATTTTTCTTTTAGAGAATTGTTTTGCATGGTTTATTGAGTCGAGAGTCTCACCATATTCATACGTCAACACCCCTACCGAAGACAAATAATCAAGTACACTAAAATTTACATTAAAATCAATCAATTACTCTTTTGAGCAAACCAAGATTAGCTAGATTAGGACCTTGGGATAAGCATGTGAGTGAACTTCCCAAGGTTGAAAATCAAAACTAGTGTCGTTAACGAGTGAAAATCCTTTTGCACTCATATTATCAGGACCACTCCACTAAAAATGGAGCGAAATACGAGAAAACATTGGACTGTAATTGAAGGTAGCTCACCTTCTCCTACAAATTGTTTGACCATTCTCTATATTGGGGGTCCCTTCGGGGATTTTGGAACTGAGTTGGGGACTCAGGTATCCTGCCCACACAGCGTGTTATCTACGACTATGTCCTCGCTGGTAATGTTTGTGATTTGAGGTATCTCTAGTGGCCAAAATTTCTAGGTACTTACACAAGGTGACTGGGACAGGCTGTCTTGGTACCTAAAACGGATGGTCCTACTTTGTCTTCAGTTTTTTGGAGGGTGCTCGTCTTCATGAGAGTACTTGGCCCCTCAATCTGAGGTTCGGGCGAAGCTCGAAAGTAACCGTAACCGTAGATTTGGCCATCCTTCTCCGTTATTCATTGAGATAGTGGGTTTCATCTCCAATGATCAGTGTTTATCAGACGAGGTACTTTCCCTCTGTTTGTTGATTGATATATTTAGTGTATTTTTTCTTTTTAGGTACCTGAGTGCTATCATTTTCGAGACTTTAAAGAATATCACATTAAAATTTATTTGATGTAGTCATCGTGGCTACATCCGGACCTCGTCGTCACTCCAGATGATTGTTAGGACTTCCTCCACTCATTGTGGATGATTTTCCGAGTTCCACTAACTCAGATTCCTCATCTTTGAGGAATCAGTCTCCTAAATCTCACACGGGATCCATGTGGACAACTGACGATTCAAGTTTGCCGGAGGATTTCTTCATGGAAGGATTCCTTCCTCACTTTAACACTCTGCTTACAGATCTGTCAGATCCTATCATTTCTCCCATGGTACCTGTACTTCCTTCTTCAATAGGTGGAACTTTCCCATCTATTCAGTCGACGCCTCATGGGTTGTGGAATTTTAGAGACACCGTTGGTCCTCCACCACTTCCCCAGTCGACGGTCATCACAACACTGGTAATGTGGAATCCCACAGTCCCGTTTGTCCCAAGTACGACAACTCACATAACACCCTCTATCAGTGGAACCCAGCAGATGCCAGGTCCCACTCCTATGGTGCCACAATGAATATCTTCGTCTAGTGCCACATATAGTGCTCTGTATAACACTCAATGTGATCCGGATTTAAACATGAACGCAACAAATTATAGAGATAACCGTAAACACAAATATGTAGCGGAAATAATACTTCATTTCATTAATGTAAAATACTGAGATATGCTTACAGACAGAAAATGGAAATAAACAACTAGGGCGATGGTAGCTTATATCTGAGAAGAGATGTGGTAGCTACATGCCTCTGAACTCTGTTACAATGAGGCTCGAAGGCCTATTTATTGTTGAGAAACAATGGAAAACACTTAACATTCCAAAATTGAACCCTAGAAGATGAAACGCCAAATTGTGGGCCCCGTTTGGGTAAATTGGTATATCAACTTCCCGGGGTCGTAACTTTGGCATACAATCTCCATTTGACGTGTACAATAGCTCGTTAGAAAGATATATCTGAGCACTACCAATTTGGGAAGGGAAAAATTGGTCCATGGACCCATGTTGCCCCCATATTTCCCAAAAAGCGTCATTTAGGGCTTCAAAACGGCTTCGGAAGTTCAGGACCCGAAAAATTGCTAAAAATAGTAAACTGTGCTACAATTTAGGAAACTGAAAAAGTTGAAAGAGACAGTTGTGGGGGTCCAAATGGGATAGGTGGGTGGCCACCAACATCCACCTAGATCATTCCTCCCCCCTTAGGAAGCAATGGTCCCCATTGCGTTGAGTTCCTCCCTAAGATGAGGAAGCTTCTGTTGAACTGGGTCTCTGGTGAGCTGTTTTGCAATCTTTGATGTGTCCAGAAATGGTGGGAAGCATGGACGACGATGGTCCATATTGAACACTTGGTGCAAGAAAAGGAATGGATGAATGCTATGCTTCAAAGCATTGTTTCCCATAGCCTTGGTACTGGTGTAAGGACCATGTCAGAGTGGTATGAGTTTCTAATGGGTTCTGGTAAGGCGTTCTCTCTGCAGATGTAACCAAACTTTGTCACCCACCTGAAACTTGTGTGGCACCCCTGTGGGTGAGGAGAATTTGTTCCTGCGTTCTATCATGACCGTATCCTTTTGTTGCTGCTGCTGCGTGGAGGAACCCTTTGCGGGGGTCGTGGATGTAGCAACGATCTTCCCCTTACTTTGGTAGCGAACCAGATAGAAAATGAATTTCCTAGTTTGGGAGATGAGCTTGCTACCTTTCTTGGAAGTGATCAAAGAGGTGGCGGTAGGTGGGGCTACCTCCGGTATCCTATATAATGATTTATCCAAAGAAATAATGATAGCGCGAGGCCTTGAATCATACACAGCATGTCGCCTACACAAGTATGGTTGGCCTAATAGTACATCACAAACATCCAGAGGTGTAATGTCACACAATACCCCATCTGTGAAGGGCTTGATGCTGTAGGGAAGGCGGCATTGCTGGCGAACTTTGAGATCTCATCCTTCATGAAGCCACCCAATATTATACGGTTGCAGGTGTGGTGTAGTTGATAGGCCTAACCACTTCACGACCTCTGTTGAAATGAGGTTATTTTGGCTGCCATTGTCGACAATGAATTGTAGCGGTGAACCCTTCACCCGCATCTGTGAGTGGAAAAGACGTTCCCCCTCCTCAAGATCTTCGGGTTCATTCTTCTGGATCTTGGCGGTGGCAACAGTGGCGGTGGGATCTGCATCAATGATCTGCTTCCCTTTGCCATTCCCCTTGTCGGGTTATGGCTCAGGTTCAGAACATGCATATGATTTGGAAGCCTTCAACTCGGCCACCAGTGACTGCTTGGTCCAACACTCACTTGTGTTGTGTGTGGGGCTCTTGTGGAACTCACACCACTTTCCTGTGTCCTTCTTCAGCTTCATGGTGTTGTTCTTTTCTTGCGGCTTCGACGAGTTGTCTTGGGTCACCCTGCCTTGGCTTTGTCCTTTGGGCTTCGGATTTGCAGATCCAAAGTCTCACTTCTTCTGTTTAAACTTTTTCTCAATTTTGACAGCATATTGGTACGCCGTGCTGAGCGAGGAGATGTTCAGGAACTCCATCCCTTCCTGGATGTATTTGTGTAGGCAGCCACGGTATTTGAGTACCAAATGCAACTTAGAGTCCTTGATACCCAACTATGTGCGAAGGGTATGAAAAATGTTTGTGAATTCTGGCACATCTTGGTCTCATCCCTGCCGCAGTGTGGTCCATCTGATGTATTTGCCCTCATAGCTTTTGACAGGGTAGTACTACTCCTTGATGGCATCCCGGAATGAATCCCAAGTGGGTGTGACTGAAAATAGTGAGCCCGTATTTTCATCCTTCTGCTCGTAGTAGTTTTCGCACCGGTCCTTAACGTGGGGGGCTGCTTTGAGAAGAGTGAAAACAATCTTTTCCCGAGTCGAAAATTCATGACAGAAAAATAATCCTCTAGCAAATTTAACCATTTATCTATGGCATCTACGTCTATTTGACCCTCGAATATGGGGATTTCAAAATTAACTTGTACCTTAAACGGTGGGTGTTTCTAGAGTAGCTGTTGGAAGCCAATGTGTTGCCTCTTGATAGCCATTGAAGAATCTGGGCAAAGCTATCCATCATTGCGTTCTGTTGTCACTCGAGGGCTTCTTTGAGCAAGATTTTGATAGGATCTACTGCTCCCTCGTCTTTCTTTTCATCGCCATGGGAGGCTGTCGGGTTTTGCGAGGCTGGTCTTGCAAAGGTTCGACTAGTTCAAGCCCTAACTCCTTATATCCCGACCTCATTGGGGACATGCAAAGAAAAACAGAGAAAAAGCAGACCACTCTGATACCACTCATCCGGATTTAAACAAGAACACAACAAATTATAGATATAACCGTAAACACAAAGATGCAGCGGAAATAATACTTCATTTCATTAATGTAAAATACCGAGATATGCTTACAGACAGAAAATGGAAATAAACAGCTAGGGCGATGGTAGCTTGTCTTTGAGAAGAGATGTGGTGGCTACATGCCTTTGAATTGTGTTACAATGAGGCTTGAAGGCCTATTTATTGTTGAGAAACAATGGAAAACCCTTAACATTCCAAAACCTAACCCTAGAATATGAAACGCCAAACTGTGGGCCCCGTTTGGGTAAATTGGTACATCAACTTCCCGGGGTCATAACTTTGGCATACAATCTCCGTTTGACACGTACAATAGCTTGTTATAAAGATCTATCTGAGCACTACCACTTGGGGAAGAGAAACATCGGTCCATGGACCCGTGTTTCCCCCATATTTCCCAAAAAACGTCGTTTAGGGCCTCAAAACGGCTCCGGAAGTTCAAGACCCGAAAAACTGCTAAAAATAGTAAACTGTGCTACAATTTAGGAAATTGAAAAAGTTGAAAGAGACAATTGTGGGGGTCCAAATGGCATAGGTGGGTGGCCACCAACATCCACCTGGATCATTCCTCCACCCTTAGGAAGAAATGGTCCCCATTGCGTTGAGTTCCTCCCTAAGATGAGGAAGCTTCTGTTGAACTAGGTCTCTGGTGAGTTGTTCCGCAATCTCTGATGTGTCTAGAAATGGTGGGAAGCATGGCTGACGATGGTCCATATTGAACACTCGGTGCAAGAAAAGGAATGGATGAATGTTGTGCTTCAAAGCATTGTTGCCCGTAGCCTTGGTACTGGTGTAAGGACCATGTCAGAGTGGTCTGAATTTCTAATGGGTTCTGGTAAGGCGTTCTCTCTGCAGATGTAACCAAACTTTGTCGCCCACCTGAAACTTGTGTGGTACCCCTGTGGGTGAGGAGAAGTTGTTCATGTGTTCTGTCATGACCGTATCCTTTTACTACTACTGCTGCGTGGAGGAACCCTTTGCGGGGGTCGTGGATGTAGCAATGATCTTCCCCTTACTTTGGGAGCGAACCAGATAAAAAATGAATTTCCTAGTCTAGGAGATGAGCTTGCTGCCTTTCTTGGTAGTGATCAAAGAGGTGGCGGTAGGTTGGGCTACCTCTAGTATCCTGTATAATGAATTATCAAAAGAAATAATGACAGCGCGAGGCCTTGACTCATACACAGCATGTCGCCTCCACAAGTATGGTTGGCCTAATAGTACATCACAAACATCCAGAGGTGTAACATCACACAATACCTCATCTGTGAAAGGCTTGATGCTGTAGAGAAGGTGGCATTGCTGGCGAACTTTGAGATCTCGTCCTTCATGAAGCCACTCGATACTATACGGTTGTAGGTGTGGTGTAGTTGATAGGCCTAACCGATTCATGACCTCTGCTGAAATGAGGTTATTTTGGCTGCATTATCGATAATGAATTGCAGCGGTGAACCCTTCACCGAAATCTGTGAGTGGAAAAGACGTTCCCCCTCCTCAGGATCTTCGGGTTCATTCTTCTGGATCTTGGCAGTGGCAAAAATGGCACTGGGATCCGCATCAATGATCTGCTTCCCTTTGCCATTCCCCTTGTCAGGTTCTGGCTTAGGGTCAGAACATGCATCTGATTTGGAAGCCTTCAACTCGGCCACCGGCGACTACTTGGTCCGACACTCACTTGTGTTGTGTGTGGGGCTCTTGTGGAACTCACACCACTTTCCTGTGTCCTTCTTCAGCTTCACGGTGTTGTTCTTTTCTTGCAGCTTCGATGGGTTGTCTTGGGTCACCCTACCTTGGCTTTGTCCTTTCGGCTTCGGATTTGCAGATCCAAAGTCTCGCTTCTTCTGTTTTAACTTTTGCTCAATTTTGACAGCATATCGGTATGCCGTGCTGAGCGAGGAGATGTTCAGGAACTCCATCTCTTCCTGGGTGTATTTGTGTAGGCAGCCGCGGTATTTGAGTACCAAATGCAGCTCAGAGTCCTTGATACCCAACTGTGTGTGAAGGGTATGAAAAATGTTTGTGAATTCTGGCACATCTTTCTCCCATCCCCGCCGCAGTGTGGTCCATCTGATGTATTTGTCCTCATATCTTTTGATAGGGTAGTACTACTCCTTGATGGAATCCCGGAATGAATCCCAAGTGGGTGCAGCTGAAAATAGTGAGCCCGTATTTTCATCCTTCTGCTCGCAGTAGGTTTCCCACCAGTCCTTGACATGGGGGGCTGCTTTGAGAAGAGCGAAAATAATCTTTTCCCGACTTGAAAATTCATGAAGAGAAAAATAACCCTCTAGCAGATTTAACCATTTATCTACGACATCCGCGTCTATTTGACCCTCGAATATGGGGATTTCAAAATTAAATTGTACCTTAAACGGTGTGGCATTTCCAGAGTAGCTGTTGGAAGCCGATGCGTCGCCTCTGGGTAGCCACTGAAGAATCTGGGAAAAGCTATCCATCATCGCGTTCCGTTGTCGCTCGAGGGCTTTTTTCAGCAAGATTTTGATAGGATCTACTACTCCCTCGTCTTTCTTTTCATCCGCCATGGGAGGCCGTCAGGTTTTGCGAGGCTGGTCTTGCAAAGGTTCGATTAGTTCAAGCCCTAACTCCTTATATCCTGACCTCGCTGGGGACATGCAGAGAAAAATAGAGAAAAAGTAGACCGCTCTAATACACTGATCCAGATTTAAACAGGAACACAACAAATTATAGAGATAATCGTAAACACAAATATGCAGTGGAAATAATACTTCATTTCATTAATGTAAAATACTGAGATATGCTTACAGACCGAAAATGGAAATAAACATCTAGGGCGATGGTAGCTTATCTCTGAGAAGAGATGTGGTGGCTACATGCCTTTGAACTGTGTTACAATGAGGCTTGAAGGCCTATTTATTGTTGAGAAACAATGGAAAACCCTTAACATTTCAAAACCTAACCCTAGAAGATGAAACGCCAGACTGTGGGCCCCGTTTGGGTAAATTGGTACATCAACTTCCCGGGGTCGTAACTTTGGCATACGATCTCCGTTTGACGCGTACAATAGCTTGTTAGAAAGATCTATCTGAGAACTACCACTTTGGGAAGGGAAACATCGATCCATGGACCCATGTTGCCCCCATATTTCCCAGAAAACGTTGTTTAGGGCCTCAAAACGGCTCCGGAAGTTTAGGACTCGAAAAACTGCTAAAAATAGTAAACTGTGCTACAATTTAGGAAATTGAAAAAGTTGAAAGAGATAGTTGTGGGGGTCCAAATGGGATAAGTGGGTGGCCACCAACATCCACCTGGATCATTCCTCCCCTCTTAGGAAGCAATGGTCCCCATTAAGTTGAGTTCCTCCTTAAGATGAGGAAGCTTCTGTTGCACTGGGTCTCTGGTGAGCTGTTCTGCAATCTCTGATGTGTCTAGAAATGGTGGGAAGCATGGACGACGATGGTCCATATTGAACACTCGGTGCAAGCAAAGGAATGGAGGAACGCTATACATTAAAGCATTGTTGCCCGTAGCCTTGGTATTGGTGTAAGGACCATGTCAGAGTGGTCTGAGTTTTTGATGGGTTCTGGTAAGGTGTTCTCTCTGCAGATGTAACCAAACTTTGTCACCCACCTGAAACTTATGTGGTACCCCTGTGGGTGAGGAGAAGTTGTTCCTGTGTTCTATCATGACCGTATCCTTTTGCTGCTACTACTGCGTGGAGGAACCCTTTGCGGGGGTCGTGGATGTAGCAATGATCTTCCCCTTACTTTGGGAGCGAACCAGATAGAAAATGAATTTTCTAGTCTGGGAGATGAGCTTGCTGCCTTTCTTGGCAGTTATCAAAGAGGTGGTGGTAGGTGGGGCTACCTATGGTATCCTGTATAATGAATTATCCAAAGAAATAATGACAGTGCGAGGCCTTGACTCATACACAGCATGTCGCCTCCACAAGTATGGTTGGCCTAATAATACACCACAAACATCCAGATGTGTAACATCACACAATACCTAATCTATGAAGGGCTTGATGCTGTAGGGAAGGCGGCATTGCTGGCACCCATATCACCACCTATCATCTCTAGAGTGTTTCTAACTCCATGGTGGATGATAGTGTTCGTTTACGTCTTTTTCCCCGCACCCTTATTGGCAATGCAGCAAAGTGGTATATTGCGTTACCACGTGCGTCAGTAAATAACTTTGATAATTTAGCGATGGAATTCCTGAAGCAATTTCAGTTACCTATCCGCTATGAGACTGGGAAAGAGCTCCTTCATTTCGTTAGGATACCGCCACCCACATCTCTGATCATATTCATGAATGGCGACGTAGGCGGAGGTTAGTCAAAGCTCCCCTCCTAGACTTCCTCTTAACGGACTGGTTCTGTAGGTTGTTACTTCCACAAATCGCTAGAGATGTCGCTTTAGGTGGTGCAGTCACAGAAGACCAATCCATACGTCGTGCCCAACACTTAGATTTTATTTATTCACAGTCTGGCACTCTCTACGACATAATCCCCTATGCTCCCGGTAACCCCAGTCCTCCCACCACTCAGCACCCCGGGGTGCACGCCAACGGGATCGTCGGCGCAACCTTTGGGGTCGTTGTAAAACAACTCAGTGGTTCCATTGCCAAGCTAGCAATGGACCCCTCTACCAAAGTGACTGCTCTTCCTGCCACTGTGATTAACTCTGTGCAGTCTACACAGAAATCTAGTGGCAAGAACAAGAAGAATAAGAACAAGACCGCTCGTTTTGAAGAGAAGTCATCTAAGCAGCCCAAACCGAAACAGAAGGCCGTTGTGCCTACTGATGAGGAAAAGGACGAAGGCACCAAATATCTGTGCAAACTTTGTTTTGAAGACAACATAACCTGGCGTTGTCTGCGTCTTCAAGAATGTACAGATTACCTTGCCAAAAAAGATATTGGTAAGGCACCTGCTGTCCTTAGAAATCCTTTTCCTACTCAACAATAGCAAAATCTTGTTGCCAACCAACCGCAACCCACGCCACGGGACAGTAATGGTTCGCAAAATCCTTCACCTAGTGAAGGAAGTTCTACCATTTACACATTTGAAACGGTAGAACTCGCCACAATAGCCAAATCTTATGGAGCTCCTGTTGCTCCGGCAGTAGAACCATCCTTAGGTCAAAACCCATCGCCGCCCAATGATCTGCATATTGAAAGGCTGGTTGAGGACTTTGTAATTCGACCCCCAAAGGGGGAACTTTGACGCACAATGCACAATACATCTGCACGTGTCGCACAACACTACAACATCGTAGAGGATTTGGTGCAAGCGCCATTGGCTATGTCGAAACTCGAAGTATTGCAAAGATGCCCCAGCCAATGGAAATATTTGCTTTTGGCTATCGGAGGTATTGACCCTACAAATTCCATGCTTACTATTTTCGACATGGATAAGTGTAAACCTCCCCTTTCCCACCAGCTTGCATTTCAAGTGCATATCACTTCGAAAGGTAAAGGTATACACAGAACTGTCATCGACGAAGGTGCTTCAACCTGCATCATGTCGGCTTCATGTTGGCTCGTCCTGGGTTCTCCAACCCTAACCCCGCCATCGAACTCCCTGAAAGCTTTCGACGACCACACCTTTATTCCAAAAGGATACCTAGCCAGTTTTCCCATCACTTTGGCTGGAAAAATAGTAACAGTGGATGTAGAAGTCGTGGACAAGAAACTCGACTATAATCTGTTGTTGGGTCACGGTTGGACATATGCCATGACGACCATCTATCCACTTCCTTTCATATCATCCTATTTCCATTGGATGGAAAGGTCATTATAGTGGATCAGTTGTCTTTCTGAACCCCCGATTATTCATTACCAAGTGGCTCCGTACCTGTAGTAGGTGGTGGAACTGACTCTTATGTTAGTTTAGGTACCGGTCTACTGAAGGCTTCTTCCCTAATGGGTTGTTTTCCTCTTTAGCCACCCCAGGTTTCACAATCGGTCAACATGCTTTCATCAATTCCTCATGAACTGACCGATCCTTGGATCCTCACGGCTCCTTCAGACCTTGACACATTCGAAGACCAAATGCTACTATCACCAGCTGAATCGGCCGACCAAGCCATTCAACCCACATCTCCAGTCATGTTGGTTATGGCCGACGATACCACAGATCCTCCCATAACAACTACTCCTTTAGATCCACTCGATCAACTTCCATTTACGGACGAAGCTATTCTATAAATCATGAGTTTTGGAAAGCAACATTGGGAGGATTGGCATCTTCGTGTTTCAACATCTGATTCGGACATGATGCCTCTTCAAGTCCCATCCTCTGACATAAACGAAATCATTTCCCCACCCTATACAAGCATCCACACTTTTAGGGCGGAAGGAAATACGGGCGACACTTCTAGGTCATTTCCCATAGATATTCCGGTCACGACAGGCATCGTGGAAGACACCCAAATGCGAGCAGATTGTAGTCCTGAGGAAATTGCAAGCTCCACCTACCTACATGAGGAATTCCATGATGAATTTGTTTGGTCTCATGAGGAAATGCCCGACTTTAATCTGTCGTTTGTCGCACATGAGATCCAATTTTACGACGAGGAAAAATGAAATGGGTGGCCAATACCTTCCCTAGAAATAGCCGTTGAACCCATGCCCGGCCCTACTGCCGAAGAAGAATGCTTACTATACCTTAAACAACTGGATAAAACCCATCAAAATGCCGATTTGGCACTCACAGCTCACAAGGAGCGGGTACAAACCCAATTTGTGAAAGCCATTAGGTTTTTTTCTTTCCAAGAAGGCGACTTCATATCGCTCTATCATCCAAAAGATAACCTCTTGGAGGCATGCACCCTTCAACCCATTTGGCTAGGTCCTTACGTCATAACGAAAGTCCTCCCCATAGGGGCATATTGTTATGAAACCAGCTCAAGAAAAGATAGAAAAGATAAATCCACGCCTTAGAATTCAGCCTCTTCGAGGGGGCAACCTCCTTTACATTACATAAATGAACAATTCTTGGATGATACAAATGAAAATAACTCCTTTCTATATATAGGAGTCTAAGGGGTTATAACATAATTAGAGCCGACATAACAATAATAATGTAAGGGCACAATAATAACAATAGTGGGCTTCTATGGGGCACAAGAGTAATAATATGGGCACTACATGGGTACATCAATATAATAAGTGGGTTTTACTAATAACAATAAGGGGTTACACTAGTAGTATAGGGGCCTAACATGCCCCTCTCCTTCAAAAAGCGTTGTCCTCAACGCTTGAGTAGTTCTTGATGCTTTTGTATAAAATTCTTGTCCTCCCATGTGGAATCTTCAGCGGGTAAGTTCTTCCACTTGATGAGATTCTCTGAAATTGATCGATTTCGTAGCTGTCGGGTTCTTGTTTCTGTGACTGCTCCAGGTTCTAATATGATTTTTCCTTCCTTTTCAATATCTGGTAATGTTGTTTGAATTGGGATCTTTTGAAACTTTTGAATAAGTGGCCATACTTCTTTGTCCTTCTTCCATTGATCCCTTGCTTCATTTATCCAATCTGGTTGGCTAATAGAAATAGCACAAAACAATGCTTCCACATCCTCATCCTTGAAGAGTCTTCCCATTCGGTAAGGTCACCATTTTTTAAGTGCATGTAGTATTGCCAACATTTCCTTCTCATAAATATCTTGCTTTAGATGTAGCAGTAAAAATACCCGGTCGCCTACATCAAAACATTTTTCACTATGATGTTGATCTACCTGTTGTTTCATTTGATTTTGCACCGAAGTGGCGTTATCTTTTAAAAGTTGGAGAACTTGTTGTTGATGCTCGATGTGATCTTTCACTGCTTGAACCTTTTTCTTCTTGATATGTCCTTCTATCTTTAGAGTTTGAGGAGTGGTAATTTCTTCCAATCCTTTACAAGATATGGTCGGATTCATTTCTTGACGCTCGATGTGATCTTTCACTTCTTGAACATTTTTCTTCTTGATATGCCCTTCTATCTTGATAGTTTGAGGAGTGGTAATTCCAACGAGTGAATTACAAGATATGGCTGGATTCATTTCTTCTTTCTTGATTTGATCTTTCACTTCTTGCACCTTTTTCTTCTTGATATGTCCTTCTATCTTGAGAGTTTGAGGAGAGGTCATTCTTGCCAATAGGTTACAAGATATGTTCTGATTCATTTCTTCTTTCTCCGGGGTCAGGTCCTAGCATATATCCTCTTCTTTTGATGTTTCTTGATCCTTTTCTTCCTCCTCTTCATACTCTATGTAAAATAATTTCTTCTCAACACACTTATGACCTTTAGTGCATTTGCTGTCACAATTGTAACAAAGCCCTTTTTCTCTTTTTTCTTCCAATTGTTGTGGTGTAACCCTTGTAGGTTTTGGAAGGCTAGGAGAAACAACACGTCCATCTTTAAAGATGTGAGGGGTAGACTTCCTTGTTGCCATATTTTTACTTTCAAATATGTCACAAAGCCCTTTTACTCTTTCCAATTGTTGTGGTGTTGCTCTAAAGAAGGTGTTGCTCTTTGTATCCTCATAATGTGCTATCATTTCCTCCATGAGAATTGACCATGTAACAAGTTTTTTACGAGAACAAAGCCCTTTATACCATAAAAATTGATCCAGTTCTAAATATGATGATGCAATACATACCTTTTGTAACTGTGGTACACCATGTAGATCAAAATATTGCTCCATCTGAAGTATCCAATTTATCGGATCCTTGCCATCAAACTTCCTCATCTTGCTTTTTCTTGATTTTAGGACCTCGATCTTGAAACGACTGTAACTCTGTACTTGCGGATATTTAAGTTCTAAAATTTCTACCCATAGTAGCCCTCTGTGTCCTCTTTCCAATGCCACCAGTCTGATCCAAATTGGATTATCCAAAAAAGAGTTATGCACAATCTCCCAAGATGACCTGATTATAGACCTTTCCAGAAGAGCGAAGTTGTACGACGTGCCACGAGTCACTGTTTCGACCTTTGGATCTGAAAAACACCCACAAGAAACTACAGTCCGTCCTCTTTCTGTACCTTCTTATGAAATTTCAATCTGATGCTCAGAAAGAAAGTTATGACGATTTTCCCCAGGTCACATGTTTTGAGTGTAATTCAGGAGTCTGCGAAAAGGCCAACTTCCTCAGATCATATCTCCGAAAATATTGTGCAAAAAACTCTGAAATTTGGACCCAAGGGTCAGTGCGATTTCTTCTCAAATGGGTTTTTTTTGCGACTTCTGAAACATCACAGAAAAATAGTTATAGCGAAAATTCCACGATGACCTGTTTGGAGCAGCGAAACCCTAGAATCCAAAGCTCTGATACCAAATGTTATGGAACCAGCTCAAGAAAAGATAGAAAAGATAAATCCACGCCTTAGAATTCAGCCTCTTCGAGGGGGCAACCTCCTTTACATTACCTAAATGAACAATTCTTGGATGATACAAATGAAAATAACTCCTTTCTATATATAGGAGTCTAAGGGGTTATAACATAATTAGAGCCGACATAACAATAATAATGTAAGGGCACAATAATAACAATAGTGGGCTTCTATGGGGCACAAGAGTAATAATATGGGCACTACATGGGTACATCAATATAATAAGTGGGTTTTACTAATAACAATAAGGGGTTACACTAGTAGTATAGGGGCCTAACACATATGAACTACAGGACTGGGACGAAATCCCACTCAAGGAGCCCAAATATGGGCTCTATCTAAAAAAGTATTATGCCTAGTATTGCATTGGGCATGTGCTTTGTAATTTTATGTATTCATAAGTTTTGCTTACCTTTTTGATGTGATTGGATTGTTTTGTTATTTAGTGGAGTATTTGTCTCATGCATTATTCTCGAAATGCAGATGTTGTCGTTTCCCTTAGCATACGTAGGATACGCAGATGGTGCCAGTCATCACACACGACACATTGCATCAGCTGCTTTGGTCATCTATACACCCGAGTTAGAACTATTTTGCTCCGGGGGGTCTTTCTTGGTACCACCATCAACAATATTTTCGAGTACATGTCCATCGTTTCGCTTCTCATGGAAGCGTCATCAAGGGGCATATACAATCTAGTGGTCAGGTTAGACTCCTAGCTAGTCGTTATCCAATTGAAAAACCATTATCATGTTCGTAATCCAACCTTGTTACGTAGCTATCTAAGGGCGCGACTCTTGGAACGTCGATTTGAAATAATCACATATGAGCATGTTCCTCGAGAATTAAATACAGCCATTGATTCATTAGCTAACTATGCATTAGATTGGCATTTGTCTCATTCTTTATAGCAGCGTGCATGAGAAGTAAAAAATTTACTAAAGTTAAAAATTTGTTACAAAAAACATTTAAAAACACATTTACACCACCAAAACACCAAAAATATCTGTATATATATATATATATATAGATTATAATCGAGTTTTTTACATCAAAATATTCCAAAACTTGGATGACTTAAGTACAAAATGGCTCAAAGCCCAGCTACAAGCACTCATATGGCTATGCCATAAGACCTGCTAAAAAGAGCCTATTGCTCCAGAAAAGCTAAAACAGCTCTAGCTACCCTTCGAAGAGGAACCAGAAACCGTCAGGTACACCAACAGTGTGTCACTGCATATTAGCGGGAATCTCCCTCATAGGAAGGGGGGGACACCCATAGTTAAACCCTTTAGGTTCCTCAGAACCTCATGGAGACTATCGGCATCACCCCCTCCAACAAGTAGTTCGCCACCTCGTCGCACATAGCGAGGTTCGCCTGCAGGTCGTACTGGCACCACATCTGTGTTAAGCATAAAAGTTTCATGTCAGTTCTTATTTCACCTTTAAAAAACATTACATATACATTCAAAAGCGCAAAAATACTTAAAGTACTATCAAAATTATTCTCACCTTGAGGACCCCAGTTGGTCCTGGACGGTAGCATCAAATCTAAGTCACCGGTAAAGTCCATGCCTTCATAGGCATAATCATCAATAATCACAATCTAGCTATGGAGCCACTGGAAGAAGTCTTTGTCAAAGAAGTGTTGGAGCGGTCCTCCTCCTATGCGAGGATCGAGTGATGACTAGTGACCCTGCCTTGGCTCCCTCAGATCCAAAGGACCTAAGCTCACCCGTGGGCGCATGACAGGTACCCTCTCAAGGAAAAATGAGACTATGATAGTACCGTACCCAAAACTGTGTTGGGGGTACGGGTCTTGCATGCTGTCAATTCTACCTTCAACTGGCGAAGCACTGCTTCACACCATTTGAACATATGTGGCTAGACACAGTCAATCGCAAGCAACAGTTGGGCCTTTGTCGCTACGTGGGGACTTTTTGACCTCACCATCCATACAATCAACCATAAAACTGCCCTCATAGACCATGATCGAATCCTCTCTATAGGGACTCTGTTGCTGACTAGTCCACTGTCAGGGATGTAGTAAATCTGTACCAGCTCTGAAGTAGATCTTGGATCTGACCTACCACCGGTAAGGTTTGCTTGTGCCCCACGACACGACAAAGTAGTCAAAGAGTAAATGTCATCCTAGTCAATTGCCAGCACCTGATCTCCAACCTTGAACGCTTGCTCATGTTCATCCTAGTGCTATATGATCCATCTCAGTAAATCCTCCTATTCGTTCATCAGCGCTAGCTTTGCATACTTCAATAAACCGCAGTGGCACAATGCAAGTATGCATGCTAAATCGTTTCGCATCAGTAATTCCTCATTGTCATGGGCCCGTTCTCTCCATAGGTGAGTCATTTCAGCCCGAAACCTGCACAAAATAACCCTAAAAACTGTTAAAATGGGGCAAAATCACTTAAGGACTCCATGCATGAGGGTTTTAACTGTGCCCTACAGCCCTAACGCTACCCCTAGTGCTGTAGAGGGAGGATTAACGCCCTCCAGTGGCTTGTACATAGCATTTAACACTCCCTACTAGCCATCTGGAGGGCGTTAGTGCGTAAATAAGGCTATAGGTCACCCCAGATCTGCAAAATTCCACCCCTAAAATTGTTAAGAAAGGTTTAGTAAGGCATAAAGCAAGGTTTTAGCTCTCACCTGGGACTGACGACACGTTGAATGGTTGCCTGAATCTCCTGCGATGGTCCGCGGAAAATTTGCTCCTCTTTAGCTCCAACAAAGCTCTCACAAACTTCAAAATAGTGAAAATGATGCATGTGAAAGCTAAAAGCATCTCATATAAATTTGAGATACATGATTTTCTTGAAAATCATTAAAGAAGGAGTAGTCCATTCTCCATGATTTTTTATCATGCGTGAACCCAGATAATAGGAATTGCTGCTTTTTTATACTTTTTACCGCCTTTTGATGAAAGTACTTTCAGGAATGAAAAGCAGTAAAAGCTGCACGCAATTCTAGTTAGAGCACTTTTAGGGATATTTTATTGCTCTTTAAAAAATATAAACATCCCTGAGCTTTTGCCGTTGCACTTGTTAAATCTATGCAACGATAGATAGAGCACTTTTGGAGATATTTTATTGCTCTTTAAAAAATATAAACATCTCTCAGTTTTTTGTAGTGGAGCTCGTTAAACATACATCGCAAACAATCAAGCACTTTTTGTGATATTTTATTGCTCTTTAAGAAATAATAAAAATCTCTGAGTTTTTCATCATTGCACTATTAAATATATGCAATAATGCTCTGAGTGACTCTTTTTTGATCTTTTTCCAGCTCATAAACAGAAAAAGACCAAAGGAGCATACTTTTTAGGTGCTTTTTTCCTGCTCTTTAAACTGAAAAAATCTCGAGCTATGTCTTACTACTCGTAAAACTTGCTAAAGATGACCTGAGAATTCTTTTAGGTAATTTTTTCTTGCTCATTAAAACTGAAAAATCCCGAGCTTTGTTACTGAGATCGTTAAAAATTCATGACAAAGCATGAGTTTAGTCCGTCGACTCGTACTTGTAACAAAATGAGGTCGACATCTATTGAAAATAGGTTTCTCTTTATCCGGGTTCAATAGATTAAAATACAGAAAAGTAACCGATCCAGGTATACTATTAACCTTTTGTCGCACCCAGTTAACAACTATGACAAAGGGACCACCATGGAGTCTCTCTTTACGATCTTTTCAGACTCTCTAAATATGAAAAGACCACCGAGTTGTCTAGTCTGGACTCTTTAAATACACAGAAAAGATATAGAGTCGTTCTTTTTACTATACTTTTCAGACTCTTAAAACATGAAAAAATCGACAAGTTTGCCTGTCTGGATTCATTAAACTAATCATATAGGGCAAAGAGTCATTCTTTTTGCGATCCTTTTCAGACTCTTTAAACTTCAAAATATCGATGAGTTTACCCATCTGGACTCATTAAATTAACTAGACGGGGAAAGTGGATAATACAACTGTATTCCATATTAGAAAGTGTGGTTTGGCAGCAATCGTTCCCTTGAACATGGCACTTCCTCAGATAAACCTTCATTTTTGATAGCCTCTCAATTAGAGCTGTCTGGTTAAAACCGTTGTCATGCCTTGTATTGTTCAAGGGTCCCCATTTGTTTCCTCTATCAACCGATCCTACATATCCTTCCATAATGCCCTTTGTTGTTTAGACCCAAATGCTCAAGAGATTCCTCAAAAAACAAAATCATTCTTGTCCGGTTTCATGTCAACTGATGTAGGACACATCAATGCCTACCTTTCGATAGGTTTCTTCCAATCGACTTCAACACTCTATCTAGGAAGATAACCCAGAAACACATTCAGTTCCTTGGTACTTGCAGACATTAGTGGCAGGTTACCTTGTGTTTGATCATGGGTTTTCATCATTGACTCTTGATTAAGCGATTCTATGAGTGTTCGACAAAAAATAATTTTTTCACACTCGCTAGTTGCACTGTGCATCTTGGAGACCATCACCATTATCAGTGGCCTTCCTCGCATCTATTAACGGTCTCCATTATTGACTGGTAATCAGATGATTTCATGCATGTTCGACATCAACACATCTTATCACATGTACTGATCTATGCTATTCGGTGAAGCAGAAATCAAGACCTTGGGTAGAGGCTTGCATCATTCAGCCTTGTTTCTTCTCCCAAGCTGCAGATATTGTTCTTTGGAGACAGCTATTTCAGGATGATCTATTATGACACTAGACCTGCCCTGTGCCATATTGACGGCTAGCATTGTTATATCTCAGATGAGAAAATTAATCTGACATAGTTACTGAGCATGGGAATGCCCAAATCAGGACATGATTTTAGCAGTTTATATATATGTATTTGTGTTGTATCAGGTTTTCCTTGCCGCCTGAAACTTCTCTCTCTCTACAAAGATTTTGACAACAAATTACAGTTTTTTCTAAAGTTTTTCGGCCGTCATCTCTGCCTTTGATCTCGTACTTTAGGGGGCATATATTATAGGAAAAAATGACCTCCTCATCAACTCAGAGGTGAAAGACAAAATGATTGAAGCAAAGACCACAATTGCAGGCCTTAAATCCACACTAACGCTGTCTTTACACTGCTAACCTGCTTTATAAAGCTTGTTACCAAGCATAAAGGAGCGTTAGTCAGCCTGCTAACTCAAGTTGTTAGACCAGGGGGAGAGTTAGTGAACCTAAGAGAATTTCAATGAGTCAAGCCAACGAATATGCTCATAAATACCTAGATATTAAATCCCTAAATTTTCTCAAGAAAAGCAAGGAAACTCCAAAAATCAAGATATTTGGAGAAATTCCAATTTGAGAATGAAGGCAAATGGGAAAAAGCTTGTAAACAGGGTAGGTTCATGGCTTTTGCCCTAATAAGCTTTAGGAGGAACTTGGCAGCCCTAAATTAAATGCTATATAAGCATTGAGAGGGCCACTGCAAAAGGATCAGAGCATTTGGAAGGATAGCCCATAGAGTTGTTGCGAATTGTCATATTCTTGAAGAAGCTAGCTGAAAGAGGGGGAGAGAGAAAGGAAGAAGGGGTAAGGAAGGCTGATACAACAGATGGTTGTAATCACTCTTTCATTCTGAATATAGAACTGCAGTTGTGTTCCCTACTCCATAGTGTCGGTAATGTTGTTCATTTATTTGTTCATTCTGATGCTTGTCGAGATGAGTAGTTAAGTTATACATTAATACATGTTTGTTGTGCATTCTTACATTAGTTTTCAGAAGTGTATTCTGTGATTGGTTTGCCTTGTCCTTTGTGCAGGAATTGTCTTGGAGCCGGCCTTGAAGGAGTTATTCTTGCCCAATAGAGATCCCCAAGAAAATCTAGAAGGAGCTAAAGCTAATCCTCTTTCCATACCCTGTCAATTTATGTTTGATAGATGAACATGTGTGTAACGGTCTGTCGAAGGTCTCAAGAAGACCTTTGAGGGTAGTTTTCACCCCATGAATTTTAACCCATAGCACGTAGCCGGTGATTATAATGGAGACACCCTTCAAGAGACCCAACAACAGTGCAAATTCTAGGGATATCTTGAAGAGATGGGTGAAGGAGCCAGCCAAGTTTAGGATGACACCCAACCAGGTTTACAAGATGAAGATACTGCAGAAGGCATATCAATAATTTCTCATCTTCACATGCTGCTTATATGGCCAAGAGAGCACAAAGACCTTCCCACAAAGTTTGCTGATCACGTTGGATCAACTGGCCAGTGAAGGTAGACCATGCAACTAGTCCAACATGTTGGCTCTCAGGCTAAAGGAAAAGGTAGGAGAAGCCCTACAACTGCCCAAAGGTCAGCAAGTAGAGATATACATGTACGCATACATTCTAGATGCAACCTGTGCCCATTAGCAATTCCCAGACTTGAGTTGGGCATGGACATCTGCAGAAACCTCTGTACACACTTACTGTAGATTGTTTTCCGAATGTAGCTTCCACAGAGTCATCACACAATTGTCATAGCATTTTGTCACCCCGGTGTACAAGATGATATTTGAGCAGGATCCACCTTGCATGTTGCAGGTAGAAATGGAGGCATTGATCAACATAGCGGATTGGTATGCCTCACCTCTTGGCACCTTCATACGGGTGTACAGTGCGAAGAAGCCTCCACATGTTTTACTGATTTTTTCCATGGACAAGCTCGTCATGCAAGAAGTTTCGTACCACATCTTGACAGGACTGTCAGCTAGAATGGATCGGAAGAAAAAGGCACCCTGGTTCGCTCTTTCGTTGCGGATTGGGTTGTACGAGATACAAAATCTTAAGCATGTTGATGCCGAGACCGATGAGTTCAAAATATTTACTTTCGGCACCAAGCGTTTCAATCTGTATGACCCGCATTGCTTGGTTAAAGAACACTGTTCAAGAGTGTGGTTTCCTTGGATCCATGGGGTGTGTCAATGGCCTAAGGAAGACCCATGGAGATACTGTCACAACTTCTCCAGAATCAATGAACCGGTCATCATAGCTGTGGAATGGTTAGCAAAGTAGAGAGAAGCAGCATCTCAGAGAGAATCATCATCCGTAGTAACATAGGCTAACGTACCTACGCGTGACAAAGGCAAGAGAAAGGTTGTCGAAAAAGCAGAGGCAGAACAAAGATACAAGTTCAAAGCAGATCCACTTGTGCTAAAATCAGCTTTGGAGATAGAGGCGACAACGCGATAGTAGGAATAAGTAAGGGCAGAGAGAGAAAAAGAGGATAGAAGAAACAATGAAGGAGTTGTAAGAGTTGAAGCAACAACTCCGGGAAGAACAAGAGTTGCGCAGACAAGAGAAGGAATTGTAGCAGGGAAAAACACAAGAGGAGGCACAACATGCATAGATTGATGAAATTGTGCCCACATAGGTTGTAGACTCATCCGAGCAGCTGACACAAAGCAGACAAGGTGAGCAGTTGCAGGAGCAAGACTTCTCTCAATAGATTGAATAGATACTTGAGCAGGTGGATACGAATATGGAGTAGCCAGAGTCAGAACAAGATATTGATCTCATGCCTTACAACCAAGAGGTCAACCCACCGGTTTCACTAGATCCAGAAGTAGAGCAAGTCCTAAGCGATCAAGGAGATGCTGAGATCCTTGAAGACAATTCAGAAGCAGAGATGCACACCATATCATTCGACAAGTCACATCATAGAGTTGTGCAATCATGCAGAGTGACTACTCCGAATGTCGACACATCTCATGCGTAGTTTGAAGAACAAGTGATCATATATGACGTGCACAAGCATCCAACAACATTGGCCGATGCTACTAGATTATATGTCGAAGCCACCAGCTCGAGTGTTCACATATTGATTATAGATAATGAGCGAATGGCTAAGGATTTATAGATGACCAAGAAGGGAGGAGAACAGGTTACAACATATGCCAGAGAAGAGTTGAAGAGAGAAATACTAAATGAGGTATCATCTCTCGAGACAGCAATGCGAATGTTGTATTCCAGATTTGTCACCGTGCATAAGGTAGTTTTCCATCTCAACTGTTGATAGCAGCGCTGTGCTAGGAGGGAATGCATCTTGTCAGATTTGCACACTGTTGTCGATCGCATGCAAACATGGAAAATGAGATACAAGGGATCCCTGTTACACTTGCCCAAGTTGATGAAGCCCAATGCAGTAGATTTGAAGGCACGCATCCAGAGTTAGATCCAGAACTATGAGAAACTCCCGCAGCTCATCACCAATTTGTAGGCATCACATGCACGGGTGTTCAAAAGCATGGTTGTTGTTCTGTGTGTGCATGCAATCCCATCCATTGAGACACTCACCGAGGCAAAGACAAAGAATCAAGTCTGACTAGAGCTGTACATGTACTTTGTCGAGTTGATGCACATAGCCATCGACGCAGACTTGGCGATCAGTGCAGATACTATGCATCAGTATGTCGCTAGTCTGGCCGCACTCAAGATGATGATGCGCATGTTATCAAACAAGTTGGACAGAGGAGCCAAATCAATGTACCCGGATGCAACAGAGGCAAGAGTTTGTTTCCAGAAAGATGTCACCATAGAGTACACGGACACCATAACGGACTACCATTCTTGGCATCAGTTCGCCACCGTCAACCATCGTGAGGATGTCGAAGAGTTGGTCTTCCCACAGATGTTTGAGTCTTAGTGATGTCTTGCATGGCTTTCTCAAGCCTATTTTGTATCACATGGGTACATGTGAATATTGTATGTAACATCTTGTAAAGTGAAATTCCAAGTGTCGATATTTGAATGTAAAAGTCATAAAGTAGTTGAAGAGTCATGAGGGTAGGTGAACAGTCACAGAGGGGAATGTCAAGGGTCACCCCAACCTTTGCTATTTATAGAACCTCATAACTCATTATACAAGATTTTGGGAGCCAAGCTTCTTATAGGAGTATCTTGTAGAAAGCTTGGAGTGTATTGTAATGAGCCTTGACTTCTCCCTAGTGCAGAGCTAGTACATCTCTTAGGAGGAGCAGGCGGCAGTGACTATATCGTTCTGTTATCAGGACTAGTGGTTGGTCATGGTTGTATTATATGATTGGAAATTTTACTTTTAATATAACAAATCTAGCACGTTTCATGCATATGTTGTTGTTGTATCTCAGCTATCTTGGTTACTTTAATGATATATGTATCTATATGCTTATGCATGTATGTATGGACTTTTTCTGTATATGTATGTACAATCTTATTGAGATGTGTTGTTGGTTTAACCATCACTTTGGATTGTTGGCTAACCTACTTTACAGTTTGTGATGCATCTTTGCTCGCGTGTCCCCTTCTTAGCCACCTGCTTTCACAGGTTTCCAAGGGGTGCACTCACCCAACTTTCTGTGTGTTAGAACCATTCATGTACCTTCCTTGACTTTCTGCACCGGTCACACCCTTGCTACCAACAAGGACATCCTACTTACCTTTGCGTGCAACCGCGGTCGAGGCTATACTGTACGATCCACTGCTGGGACTCCTACACCAAACGGTCTGAGGTCTAGTTGGGACTTCTTACCGGGGAGATCCCTTGACATGTTGGCAGGTCCAGCATTGTCAACACCTCCCAAGATGTTACCAATCCAGAAATCAACAACCCTTGGAAATCCAATTGTCAGTGATCTTTAGTTGTTGTATTAGTTTAGGAGTCCACACCATAGGTTCTCCATCTTTAAAATAGTTCTTTCTTTTGGTCAACCTCAATATCCACTCGTACAACTCAACAAGAAATGATGTGAAGAAAATCTCGTATTGATCTGTAAAAATATATTTTTGGAACCAAGCTTTAGATGTCAGATGAGGGTTTTTGTTCTCTTGATCTACAAATTCTCGCTTTTTTAGTTCTATCCAGTCTTGAATCTCTTTCTTTCTTTATTCTTAACATTCATATATCACTTCACCACATTACATTAACCACTTAAACATATCATATAAAGCCATAAATCATCATAGTGATGAAAATAAAGTGCAACTATGATAAACTACTATGCTACAATAGATAGTAAGCAAATATACACATGAAGGCACCAAATTACAATGGTTCACCCCAATGTGGGCTACGTCCACAAGAAATGTTGCTAATATAATGATTTTTTTTACAACAATCAGTTCTTGACCTACACACTAAGTTGTAGGTCATTTGCGCATTTAGCTATAGACTCAGGCCTCTGTGCACTCAGCTGCAGAGCCTCACCTCTTCTTTCAACTACAGACCACAAGAATTTGACCATAACACTGATCTCCATCATAAAAAAAAATCTTCTTATTATTTTACCTTATATATACTATTACATCGAAGGGTACATCATTACAATACCATGTTCCAAATACCATGGAATCCCTAATACAAGTAACTATAGCCCCAAAACCCATTGATCTTTTACATTATTACAAAAAGAAGGGGTTTCACTCTATCCTGAAGCCCTTATACCACGTGGTATATTCAAACTTCTCTACTGCGTGTTCCACTTTGCACTCCGGTGCGTGTTCCACTGCAAGCTCTACTTCACAAAACAAAGAGTTTTTTCCAAAACCTAGGCCAAGTTGGATTGCGCTCAATAATTCTCATGTGATGAGAGCCTTCATGCACCTCGGGTTGTCGTATATCATCTCCTTCTTGACTTGTTGGCTAATGATTTCCTTTAATTATTGTTTAAATAAGATCTTCTTTACCATGATAGGGAAATGTGTCATGACACACTAGATTCCTCCTTTAAGCACTTTTATGATCTTTGCAAGCAACCATGTAATTATATCTATGTCTTCACCAATGCTTGTTCATGGTTTCCATGCCTGCATTTCTTTTAATTGCGACACATTCTCTAGTTGGCCTATCCTTGGGTCTTTAATAGTTTTCTTGGAGATGGAGAATTTGTGTCTCCATACATGTCTCATTGGGCACTATTCAATCCCTAGTATTTGTATGCTGGCTCAGCGGCTCCCTTTGGCCTTCAAGACTCATGCTAATGGTTTGCCCCTCTTATGGGTTCTCCACTTTCTTTCTATTTACAGACTTCTCTGATTGTGTTTTCAATTCTCATTTTATTTCTCATGAATTATCAATGGTTTCTCTATTTCTATTATGTATTAGGCTCTATATCTAAGCTAATGGGTATTGCCAAAATTATCATTTTGTGGCTTGCAGTATACAAGGGCTTATCTGTAGGGCTTCTGAGTATCGTTTGGCCATGGTTATGCTTCCTGATGCCCTTCTAATGGTTTGCTCCTCCCATTTGAACTTTTGTTTACTCATAGCTGATGAGGGACATTTCATTAATCATGGGCATAGGGATGTGGCAAAAAAATCAGACTAATGAGTGCGGGCCAATGTCCTATGGTTGGAAGAATCATGCAGTTCATATCCTATGGAGTACCGATGATCGTGGTTTGTTGAAGCTCATGACCCATAGATGATCATGTTTTGTTGATGATTGTTGTTCATTGTTTCTACTCATGGTCTGTTGATGCTCATGGTCCATTGCTACTGCTTGTGGTCCATTGACGCTGATCGTGGATTGTTGAAGTTGCTCATGGTTTGTAAACACTACTACTCTAGGTGGCTTAATGCATGGAATATTCAGGTTATTATGTAGTGACAGTTCCAATTTTAACTGTCCTTAGGTGGTTTCTTTTTGTGTATATGAGGATGGAAGGTTTCTTTTTAAGTTGGCTTAGCTCTATAGATTAGAGCTTTTGTATTTGTAATTGCTTGGAACTCTTTGTGGACTTAGGCAATGTTTTCTTTTTATCAGCTGAACTGATCAAGCATAATACGTATAATCTTAAGCTTCTCAATCTATGCTACTAGGCTGGTTTCCCTATGGGCATGCCAATAACACAAAGAACTATCACTTGTATTGCTCCTCTTCAATAATAAAAAGTTGAACTTTACACACACAAAAAAGATGATAGCGTAACAATTTATCTATAAAATAATTTTATTTTTGCATCGTAATTGCTTTTAATTGATTATTGTTTAGCTAACCACTAAATTATTATTATTATTATTATTTATTTTGAAATCAATAAATTAAAATAAATTGAATTATAAATTATTTTAATTATTGAATTCATAAAGGAAAAATGTATACAATAACAATTTAATATGAAAATTTTAAGCATGGAGAGATTTATATATTAGTTTCCTTATGGAATGTTGGTGTGATTATAGTCTATTAAGTTGGTGTGATTATAGCTATAGTCATCGGTAATATTATATTATTTAATTCTTTTTATCCTTAAATAAAAGAATAAAAATATAATATATAATATTTTAATTAAAATATTAGAGAAATGTATTTTTTTCCTTAATAAAATATCGTATTTTAATTAAAAAAAATTAGAGAAACATAATAACTATGGAAACATTTCATTTTTAATTAATTTTTATTTTTATAAAGAAATACATTCAAATAACCTATGAGATGTAGGTTAATTGGTTTGTGTGGGGTTTAGTCATCACTAGGTTAGAAGATCAAATCTCATGGGGAGGGGTTGAGGATGGGAGCCACCTTTGGGGGAATTTAACTATCCCAAGGGACATCCAAGCTTGATTGAGCTTCGCACCTAGTTAAAAAAAAAAAACCTAGGGGACTAGCTTAATTGGTGATCAAAGTGATGTGAAATCATGCAAACTAGGAGAGCCAAGGCTCAATCCCCCAGTCATGATTCAATCTACAGAGAGGAGGAGAAGTAGTGGGCCCCTAGAGGTATCACGGTATCAACTAGAATCAGTCTCTTGTCATGCGAGTACAAGACTAACCCAATTGCTAATTCCTCTTGGTTACAAAAAAAAGAATTAAATTCAAATCTACCTTTACATTAATATCAATTTATCTATAAAACATTTTTGTTTTGGCCTCTTGGTTCTTTTACTTGATTTTAGTTCATATAACCACTAAATTGGGGCATTTTGGGCATGCTACCACTAATTATTTATTTGCGTCATTGGAGAAATAGGATTCGGGTCCTTGTCTTGTTTGGAAGAGTATGATTCATGCCTCCTTTTAGCATTTTCACTAGATTCCTCTTCTAGTTGGACAAATGGGAAAAACATAGGTTGAGTTGTGATAGTATAGGTATCTTGCACTTCATTAGAGACAAGATAATAGATTTGTTAGAGAAACAATTTAATTTTTGTATGTATTTTGTTAAGTTTGCTAAGCGGTGGTTTATTTGTGACTATATGCACCAAGAATGCGTCCTATTTTTCCCTCTAGAAGTATCCATTTAGTAGTACATGGGTACTTTGTGTTTGGGCACGTCTATTTGTCATGTTCATGGAAAAAATAGATTTTGTAGTAAAATTCAATGTGCTTCTAATCTAGAAATCATGTTCACATTTAATCTTTTCTCTCTAAAATAATTGTCTTAGGAAGAATGATATGTGTGTGTGTGTGGTATTGAAGATATTGAAAACATAGTTACTAGTATTTGGAGTTAGAGTGTTGAACTTGTGTGTGTGTGTGTGGTATTGAAGATATTGAAAACACAATTACTAGTATTTGGAGTTAGAGTGTTGAACTTACCCATAACATTACCTATGTCTTGTTGACTTTGGGACCATAATAGTCTAAGTGGAAACTAGGTAAACTTACCCATATTAGAATCACAAGGAACAAATTTTGTATGTGGGTTAAAGTTGGAGTGCCGTAGGTAGAGAAAAATACCCCCACCCTCCATTTTTTGTGTCCCTCAACTAATAACATGAATTATTTTGCAACAATGTTCCTCTCCACATAAAAAAATGGAGTGGGTACCTTTAAGTAAAAGTTCCATACCCTTCATGGACCAAGGCACTTAACTAGTTACACAAATTATTATGCAATGAGTATTTTTCTTTTCTCCATACAATGTTCCTTAACTCCACTCAAAGGGGATAATTTTTCAAAGCTTTAGAGGAGGTCAAGGAAACATTTAGGGGACAAATAGAGGAGACTTCCCCTTTGTTATTGATGCCACCACAGAGGGGAAACACTAAGTGGAAAGTATACTCCTCTTGAATGCTATATTCACACAATAGGTAGTGATCATCTAAGTATGTGCCAACGAAGCACAAATGTTGTTGATTCAAGGGACTCCATGCCCTTGATTTAAATCTATATCTTTATATCAATGGTTGAATCCCTAGGGTTCACTTCAGAACATGATTTTCCTCCTTGTTAGAGACTTCACAAGAATTTGAATCAATCTTCTAATGACAAATGTAATTTGTGATTTTCACCACCCAATTTGCCGACATGATTTTTCAACTAGTTTTCCAACATGAATTTTGTCAAATATTTTTCCACTAGATTATTGTGGTTGACACATAATGGTTTTGATTGTATTCAATCTTATCTAAAACTTCATTTTATTGTGCCCTTTTGGGTCCCAAAATCAAGTAAGAGAATAATTTAATTGGGTGAGGATTGGATTGCAACCAAAGTTTGAGTAATGTAATAACAATTTGGAAAGCTTGTTGGTGTTCATCCAAGACCTTGTGGATGGTTGAAAAACCATTACACACACATGATAATGATTATCCATGAATGCCACCTTGCACAATCCATTTCTAGTATAATAGTGCATCATGTATTTGTTTCATTGTAAAAATTGATGTTCTTTGGGACGTGTTCTCTAAGTTATGGCATGATCAATCAATATGATGAATTGCTTGATTAATGAACTAAATAAAAACATTTTGGCTTCATACTAAGGTGCTAGCCAATGACAAAGGATTTGATTTCAAAACAATGTCAATGTAAGATCCATCACATGAACACCTACCATCTTCCTAATGTTTGGTTTGGAAAGAGCCGCATGATGTAAATCAAATTGTTATATTTATTATAGATTATTTAAATGCACAAATTATATTTACTCTATAGGTTAATGTAGTAATTGATATGCTATTATGGCCATCAATAACCTATTATTTAATGAAGTCTTTGGGTTAATTTGGAGGTGCTTGCAAATTGTATAAGCTTTTGAATTGACATTTATGAATGCATGATAGAGAATCTATAATTTAAATTATACGATTTTACTTAACATTATTAATTATTTAATAAGATTTATTATCTTAAAATGGCGATTCTAAATTAAAACTCTATAATTTTATGAAAAATTCTTAAATATGTTTCTAAATAAAAAAAAGTGGTGCTACTAGTATTACTATATTTATTTTCATAAAAAGTTTAATTTTTTTTATAATGTTGATGTAATTATGTTTTTGTAGTTTTTCTTTTAAATCCTTGTTTTGTCATTTATTCAAAAGTACTAATATTAATGTCATGACCATTTTTACAAAGCACATTTTTAAAACTATTTTAATATTGAATTTGTAATAATGCATATATATATATATATATTTTTCATTTGGGTTTTTCTTGCTTGAATTTTTCTTTTTGAATATCATTCCAACTTTTTTTTAATCATTAATATTTCTATTTTTTGTTATTTAAATAAAATTACACTTTATTTTATAATGATTATATTTATAATTTATTTATTTATTTCCTCTAAAGAAGTGTGGGGTAATGGCCCCAATCCTATTTTAAGTTAGACAAAATTTAAATAGAAATTTATCTAAATATTATAAAATTAAAAGATAATTATCATGAATTTTAAAAAATTGTGAAAGATTAAGACGATATTTCTCTTTAATCTAGCAAAGAGCCTCATGATGTAAATCAAATTGTTATATTTATAATAAATTATTTAAATGCGCAAATTATATTTACTCTATAGGTTAATGTAGTAATTGAGATGATATTATGGCCATTAATAACTTATTATTTAACGAAGCAAGTCTTTGGGTTAATTTGGGGGTGCTTGCAAATTGTACAAACTTTTGAATTGACATTTATGAATGCAGGATGGAGAATCTATAATTTAAATTATTCGATTTTACTTAACATTATTACTTATTTGATGAGATTTATTATTTTAAAATGATTATTCTAAGTTAAAACTCTATAATTTTATGAAAAATTCTTAAATATGTTTCTACATAAAAAAAATTGTGCTGTTATTAGTATTACTATATTTGTTTTCACAAAAGTTTAAATTTTTTTTTATAATGTTGATGTAATGATGTTTGTAGTTTTCTTTTTAAATCTTTTTTTTGTCATTTATTCAGAAATACTAATATTAATGTCACGACTATTTTTACAAAGCATATTTTTTAAAACTATTTTAGTATTGAATTTGTAATAATGCAATTTTCTTCTTCTTTTTCCAATATGACTTTTTCTTGCTTGAATTTTCCCTTTTAACTCCTTCCAACTTTTTTTAAATGATTATGTTTTCTATTTTCTGTTATTTAGGTAAAATTATCATTTATTTTATAATTATTATTTATAATTTATTTATTTATTTCTTCTAAAGAAGCATGGGTAATGGCTCCAATCCTACTTTAAGTTTTACAAAATTTAAATAGAAATTTATCTAAATATTATAAATTAAGAGATAATTATCATAAATTTTACAAATTGTGAAGAATTAAGAAGATATTTCTCTTTAATCTAGAATAATTTGAGTGAAAATTTGTGAACATTTGAAATTTTTTATTAATGATAATGATGATCATTATTGTCCATTAAGACCAAATGATCAATTAATTTTCTTCAACATTTTGTTTTTATGATAAAAAAGATTGTAGAGAAGCATTCCTAGTTGTCTTTGGTTTTCATGGGTTAACATATTATGAATATCATTAGTATTATAGATATTGTATAATTGGTCCATAATGTGTGCATAAGAAGGGAATTCCAAAAGAAAGTGATTTTCATCCTCTACTTTGTTAGCTCGACAATGAAGTGGATATACATGTGGGTAGAAGTTGCATTGGTTTATGAAAAAGGTTCTTCGGTCCTCCTCGTTCATCGGAAAAGGGAGAGGATCTTTTAGGTATTCTTTACAACCTAGTTTCACTATGAAGTTAATTCATAATTTAACAATGTTGATTTCGTTCTTTAAACTACCAATAGAAGAAAGTTAGTTTTCAATTCCTAACTTGTGATGAGCCTCATCATTGGGTAACTATATGGACATTCATTCACCTCCTAGATTAGTCAAATCAAATCTTCTCACAACTTATTACATGTTTTGATTATATTTTTCTTAATGGGATGAGTTAAAGTGAGATATTATGCATAGTGGACTAATGTGCATTGGATGCAGGTTTGTGAGAGAAAATCATGGAATTTTGGCAAGATTAGGGGTTGAAACTCGAATGGGACAAGGAAGATAGATTGTAGGAGGTAAATCCTCCTCATTTACTCCTCCCTCATTCGAATATTCCTCCATCAATCACACCAGCTCGGAGTATAAGCAACCAAGTCATGAAGATCAAAAGCCAGCCGAGCAAGTGATAGTCAAAGAGTTAGTTCATCTTGAGTTTGGGAGCCGAGCCTCCCTAGATTTAAGGAAGCCATTGGAGACTTCAGTTGTATAAATAGAGAGGCCTAGAACCTCATTAGGATTCAAATTTTTGTGGTAAAATTACTAGTCATTTTTGAGCTCCAGACTTGTGGAAGACATTGCTATGTAATTTTTTGTTTTGATAATGAGAATGAGCTTTTTCATGATCCAATACTGAGTTAACTTAGAGGGATGAAGCTCTTGGGTTAGGGCCCAACCCTAGCAGCAAAGGCTCCTCTTCTTGTATATGTATGCTTAGATTAGTTTCATAGATTCATGGTTAAATTGTCCTTAGAAGTATTTCATTACAAGTAGTGTAGATTTGATTAGTTTGTTTATTAGTTTGCTTCCATTTGTGCTTTACTTCAATAGTAGGTTAGAAGGGATAAAAGGAACACCAAAAAGCTATCAGTAGGTGTCTTGGCCTCACTTCTTCCTTCAGGGATCATGATTTGAGGAAAGGACCCTTATGCAGCCCCAAAAAGACAGATTTCTACTTTCTCATAGAATTTAGAGTTTACTGTACTTGAACCAGCATTTGATCAGTTTGCAAGTGTAGGATTTAATTACCATTTCCTCCATTTTTAGTCTTATAGTAGATCTCATCAATGATTCCATTTTATTTTGCAATTTCCCTCATGCATGAAGTAGACAACTAGCTCATTAAACACTATTTTTCTAGCTCATTGAAATTCTTCTTGTTTACATGATTTTTGGCCAAATATCATTGTTTGATGCAGTGCAGGTGTTTCAAAAGTAGAGAAACATTTCATATCAAGCAACCTCCTTGCAACTTCATCCATCCATAATCATTCCTTTCTTTCACTAAGACCTTCACCAATTTCATCATTTTACATGGAAACTTCTCAAAGCATGTTGAGCAAATCCAACCATCTCCCAACCTTGGTTTTGAGTTCTGAGTGATCCTAGGCATTTCATCATTCCATTCCACCCACCAAACACCTTCCCTAGGCTTTCCATCACCTTCAACACCCATCTTTTTTCTCTCAGTTGTATCCTGTAGAAATATAGGGAATCTTGTAGGTTTTTAGGACATCTTGTAGGTTTTCCTTTAGTGCCCTGTTTTGAGGCTGAATTGAGGGAAAACCTCCAGGAAGCCACACAAGGTCACCTAAGGGTCTCCCAAACCTTCCAACCATCCACAAACATCCCTAAGCCACTTTCCACACCACCAAAAGAGATTAGCTTCCACACTTGTTTTTTCCATAAAAAAGAAAAAAAAGAAAAAAAAGGATTTATTTCAGTCCTTTACATGCACAATAGTGATGTTTGATGTTTTGAACTTCCATGCTTAGGACAATAGCATTTCATGCATGTTAACTAAGCATTCTTGTAAAGCATAGTTTCTCAGCAGTTAATTAGGAAATGACAAAAGGCAGAACAATCACTTTTACTTGTGTATACAACACTGTCACCTCCAAGTTTGTACGAACCCCGGGTTGATAAAGTAAAGCTGGTAGCCCTAGGAGTTGCAGCATTCTTGCTGCAATACTAATGCTCATCACTTTTTGGCACCATTGCAAGAGGCTTAAAATGGTCTTGATGGCAACAAGAATGCTGCAATTCCTAAGGTTACCGACTTTATATATCAACGCAGGGCTCATACAAACTTAAGAGGTATCGACACTCTATGTGCAGCATACAATGTGTCCTTCCTTTGCTGTCATGATGTAATGGAGTGCATGTATTGAAGTCAAATCCTAAACTAATTGCAGAAAATGAAATGTTCGAAATGGAACCTTAACCTATTCTAAGAAAGAAAGTACAAGAAAAGAGACTGAAATCAAATGATAAAACACACCATTTTCTAACTAACCGCTAAGAGGCTTTGCTTCAAAAGAATGCTAAGTTAACATGTATGCAATCCTACTATCTTAAGCATGTAGATTAAAACTTTCTACTGCTGTGCTTGTAAATGATAAATATGTTTTTCTTTTTGTCTTTTTTTCATGTGAGAGTGTGAAAGCTAATCTCTTTTGGCGATGTGGCAGGTGGATTGGAGATGATGGTGAATGGTCAGAAGGCTTGGGAGACAAGTAGGGACCCTTTGCTAGTGTCCTAGAGGATTTCTCCTCAATTCGGCCTCAAAATAGGGTTTCCTACAGGATGCTATAGGATTTCCTACAGGATGTCCTGAAAACCTACATGATCCCCTGAAAACCTGCAGGATACAACCAAGAGCAGAAGGATGGATGTTAAAGGTGATGGAAAGCTTAGGGAAGGTGGTTGGTGGATGGAATGAGGCAAGGGAGTGCCTAGGACCACTTCAGAACTCAAAACCAAAGTTGGGAGATAGTTGGATTTGCTAAAACAGATTGGAGAAGTTTCCTTGTGAAATGATGAAATTGGTGAGGGTTTAGTGAAAGAAAGTGAGAACCATGGGTGGATGAAGTTGGGATGAGGTTGTTGACTATGAAATCTCTATGTACTCTTGAAACACCTGCACTTGCATCAAACATTGATATTTACCAAAAAATCATGTAAACAAGAAGAATTTCATGAGCTAGTTGTCTACTTCATGCATGAGGAAAACTTTGTAGAATGACATAAAACATTGATGAGATCTAATGTAAGACTGAAAATAGAAGAAATGGAAATCAAATCCTACTCTTGAAAACTAGAAAAATGCTGACCTAAGTGTGGAGCAAGAGGGTTAAAATGGTCTTGATGGCATGGAGGTCAAGTAGAGGCCTAATCCCAACTTCAATGATGATTTTTCTCAATTTGGGCTCAAAGCAAGATTTCCTACAGGATGCTACAATGATTTCTTACAGATTGTACAAATTTACTATAATTCATCGAATGAATAAGCAAATCAAATCCAAATTGGATGAGATTTTTTTTTTTATTAACTAGGATGCCTTAGGTCACCATTCCAAGTGGAATCACTAAAAAATACCTCTATTAACCCATGCTAAAAAATATAAAAACATTACTAGTCGAAAATCTAGAAATTCGAGAACTAGTGAGTTAGTAAATCTAAAAAATGCATAACCTAATCAAGTGAAAATGCATTGGGGTAATTTTTGTTATGAACTAGAATGTGTTTTTAATCTAATGAAAGTGGAATCAACTTGATTGAAGCTTGTTAGCATGCTCTAAAAATAGCATAAATTTACTTTTCTTTGCTAAAAAGGAGGTCCAACAATCTAGATTTGGGAATAAGAAGACTAATCCAAGCATCTAAATGATTACTATGAACTTCCAAAGCTTTTACAAGGATGAAATAATGCTTGTGACCCTGCAAAAGAATTTACATCAACCATTTAACTCAATCCTACAACAAGAAATCAATAATACTAAATGCAGAAATAGAAAGAAATAAAAACAAGAGATGCATGTGAATAAGCTGTGAAAAGAAGGAAATAAAATGATACAAAAGGGATTTGAGGCTCCTGGGATGGCCAAGCCCAAGGAAACTTAGAGACCTATGGAGGAGAACAAGATTTAGAAGCTAAACATGACACCGATCTTCATTATTTCATCAATACAATTACATCCCTGCAAGAAAACACAATGGAGCTGCAGAAATATGAGTTCTCTGTTTTGACTAGGTCTCTCTTAAGCTCTGCCATCTTGGGGTTTAACATAATTTGTTCAATTGTTCATTCTTGTAGCAACATTATTCTTCCTCTAGTAGTCATTCCTCCTCTTTTAGGGTCTTCTAACTGTATGGGAGTGATGAGAAATGATGAAGAGGGATTGGATGATGATGCTAGGGCTCAAAGGGAGTAGTGCAGGTTTGTGAAAATGGAGAGGATGCTCTGTTTGTTTTTTTCCAAGAATGAAATGGGATGGATGAGTGATGAATAGATAGTGAATATGAAGTAGATGGAGGGCTCGGAGTGCTGTGGTGACTTGGCCTTTGCAAAAACTTCTTCTTTCAACTTTTGTCCTCATTTCTTGAAATCATCACCCTTCATAATTTGACTTTTCAACATTGCATGAGTGAAGGAGTGAGTTGCAATTAAATAATTGAAGGCAGCTGAGACTACTAACCCATCCTTAGCTTATAAAACCTCATCTCTCATGCATTGACAACACATTTCTAACTATGATATGCTCAAGAGAAGAGGTTAAGAATATTGCATACCTATACCTACCTGATGGTTGTTGGAGAGACCTGCATGCTACTGCTGAGTTGATGTTGATGTGCAGGTGTTGGATGGTGATGCTGGTGATCCTAATGCTACTACTAAGCTTTGGAGGAGCTTCTTTGACCTATGGATCTCCATGCTGAAGTTGACTGCAAATCTCTCGCTACTTCATCATCATATCCCCTCAATTTTTCAAAGAAACCCATCCAATTGTGCCTTGTGAATATCTCTAGTATAGGGGGGTGCTGATGAATCCTAAATGTTTTGATGGGTTCCCCATATCATTTTTCTTTGATGGATGGGGGTTTGTATATGTTTGATACCAAATTTAAAAATGATGTGTATACAATTCCCCTAGACTACAATATTTTTAAATAAACTAGAAGGCTTTTCTATATTCTTTTCACTTGGAAAATGTGGAAAAGTATAGAGCCTGCCTCCTAATCACTGCTTAATGAAGCCAACCTCTATTTTTCCCTTATAAAACTGCTCACTGCCAATCCTGTTGGTGTTGTTCTGTATCCTATAGGATCCTATAGGTTTTCAGGGAATCATGTAGGTTTACAAGACAAAGACTTGTTTTGTCCATATCTTCCAAACGGTAGAATGGATTGACCTGAAATTCTTTGAGCATGTTGCCATCATCATTATGCACCTCCCCATAAAAAAAATTTGGTCAATGGATGCACGGATCTCGAGAAGAACTAAAAATGGCTAAAGGTGATGGAGCTTGATTTCTTAGAAACTGTGCGCTATTATTTGCTGAAATTTCTTGGGCATGTTACCATCATCCATATGCATCTCCCCATGAAACAAATTTTTAAATGGATGCACGGATATTGATAAAATGCAAATATGGTTGTATGTGATGGAGTTTGATTTATCGAAAACTGTGAACTGGAATTTTATGAAATTGCTTGAGCATGTTACCATCATCCATATGCATATCCCCCTGAAGCAGCTTGGCAAATGGATGCATGGTTTTCAAGTTATGGCAAAAACAAATTTCTGCTCTATGTATTTTTGTATCCTGTAGTAAAATAGATCATCCTGTAGTTTTTTAGGACAACAAGAAAATTGAATGGTGGAAGCTTGATAATGATGGGTGGATGGTGAAAATAGATGAGGGTGATGGATTGCATGGCCTTGGCCTTGTTGGGGAATTTGAGCAAAGGAGGAGAAAGTCAAAATTTGACTTCTTTTGACTAGGCTTGACCAATTGTCCTTTTGGTACCAACTTGTTCTTGTTTCTTGCAGATGTTGGAGAGTCCATGCATTCAATCAAGCAGTTACTTTTTCATTCAGTCAATAGTTTTCATTTAGTATGCAATTTTAATTCTGCAAGTACTTTCCAAGTTTGAAAAAACACACAACAAAAAAAACAAAAACATTTTTCATTCCTCATAGGAATAGGGATAAATTAGGAATTTTTTTTCCAAATACCCCCACTTTTTCAAATATCTAACGTTCCCTCTTCTTCGGTGGCTGTGAAATGGAGGAACCCTTAGGTGAGAAACCAGACATATTTGAAGAACCTACAGGGGAAGAAGAAGAAGAAGAACCCATTCCTACTGAACCAATGGCTGAAAATAGAAATGACAGAGGAAATAGGGAAAGAGTTGAGGGTGCCTTCCCCATCAGGGAAACCAATGGGGATACTAAGATGAAAAATATAAGCCCCTCTGCCCTTCCTCATTTCCATGGCATGACCTCAAAATATCCAGACACTTTCTTATTTGAGTTTGTTGTCATATGTCAAACCTATGACTACACCAATGATGAGCAGAAGTTGAAACTATTTCCATCCACTCTCAAGGATGCAACTTTGCGCTGGTTCATGGGTTTACTTGGAGATAGCATCACAACTTGGGCTCAGATGCAGCAAGCCTTCAACAAGTATTGAGACTACTATAGGTCTAAAGACACTAAAGATGAAATTTTTAGGATGACCTTAGGCAATGATGAATCCCTAGAAGATTATGAAGAAAGATTCTAGCTTAGCTACAAAAGGGCCAGGTGTACACTTGACCCCGAGTCACTAAAGCTAGTCCCGCTTAGAGGAGTAAGGGAATATCTTTTGGATACCCTAAACTTGTTAGCAGGAGGGGACATCTACCAGTTACCCTATGAGGATATAAAAACTGTCTTTAGAAACCATTCTAGGGCAGCTAGGAAAATGGGTAGGGGTAGTCAACCTATGGTCAGTCCATCCTCTTCCAATTCATCCATCAAAGGTGAAATTGGAAACATGCTGGAGGATTTCAAGAGTGAGATGCTGCAAACACTTGCCCTACAGATGGAAACTATGCACATTAAGAGAAAACAGGAGGAAGCAGAGAGAGCCTTAGCCATTTTCTGTCCTAGATGCACTAGGAGGCACCCTAGGAACGAATGTCCATTGAATTCTATTGAAATCTGCTCAGTCTATGAAGAAAACCACTCCACAGACAAGTGCCCTTCTCTCCCTAGATTAAAAGTTGTATATCAAGGAGTTGAAGGGGTAATTGAACAACTCTGCTACATAAACCAAAGGAGACCTCATGGGCCTAGGCCATACCAACAGGGCATGCAAGGGTCATCCCATGCATATTACAACCCCAACCAAACCACATCCATACCTTCTTGGGGCCTCCCTACTCATCCTTCCTGGTCTACACCTCCTCCTTAGTAATTTGCGCCTTGATATCATTCCCAACCAGCTATACAGTCATTTCAACCATATGCTTTGCCATAACCTCAGTGGAATGCACCGCCCCAGGGGTGGAGGCCGCCATACAATAATGCTCCAGCTTTATTGCCTTCATCACTTGCTCAACCACAAATTTTACACTCTTATAAACCTAAAAAACCCTAGATGCCTGCCCAGCCAAATCCAAAACCGAACAATAGACAGACACAATAAGTATACAGTGGAGAGACATCCTATCCAGCTTATGCTGTGGAAATTTAGGAAATCAACTTGAGGTATGGGAGAGTACTCCTGGACAACCGACCTCTGCCTCCACCTATGGAGGTTGAGGAGGAAAGAGAGGAAAGCATGCCTAAAGTAAATCCACTACCCTTTCCTAAGAGGTTAACCCAACCACTCTAGCCTACCCCAAAAGAGACTGAACTTTTGGGAGAATTGAAAAACCTATGTGTCAAAATTCCACTTCTCCAAGAAGATGTACCTATTTACAACAAGTTGATTAAGGAGAAGTGCTTCAAGCATCGAGGGAGACGAAGAAGAGATGCCCTACCATTAATGTCATTAGATAGTTGTCTGATTTAATGTTGGGGAAGGTAATCTGTCTAAAGTATTTGGACCCTAGAAGCCTTGTAGTAGATGTGAAAATTAATGGCACCATTGTCCCACATACTTTGATTGATCTTGGGGCTGCCATTAATGTGATGACCAAGGACACCATGCTCAAGCTCAACCTCCAAGGTTCATTGATAAAGACCACAATAGTTCTACAACTTGCAGACCGCTCCACAGTGACACCTGAGGGGATTGTGGAGGATGTGATGGTCTGCATTGACTCTTGGGAGTACCCTACAGATTTCCTAGTTCTCCAGCCTAAGGCTAAGCTTACTGGTTACCCTCTCATCCTTGGGAGGCCTTGGTTAGCCATTACCGATGCCTACATTAGCCGCAAGGTTGGAATATGACCATAAAAAATGGGCATATGTCCAAGCAGTTAGTCCTATACCCTCCTTCTCAGCCATCTCTAGAACATGAATTACCTTTGTGGCTAAAAGAGGAGGAAGAATATGAAGTTTATTCCGCCCAAATCTATACCTTAGAAACAACCATGGGAGGGGGACAACAGGATGAAGATGATTTGATGGAACACATACTCCAAAGTCCAACTCCCAGTACATTGTCCTTAGAATAAGTAGTAAAGGAAACCAAAAACAACTGTCAAATTGATCTATGATTAACTGATTCCAACCCTATCTGTGTGAAAACCATAGAATTCAGCCCTGAAAGAGCTTTGAAAATCAACCCATCTCTTTCTGTTCACCAAGAAGAAAAGTTGTGCAACCTGCTAAAGGAACATCTAGATGCCTTTGCTTGGATTTACAGAGAAATTAAGGGAGTGCACCCCTCGGTGTGTACTCACCACATTTATATCAAAGAAGGTTACAAGCTAGTCCAGTAACCCCGAATGAGGATGAATCTAGCTCTTAAAGATATAGTCAAAGAAGAACTGCAAAAGTTGCTAGATGCAGGATTCATTTACCCTATCTCAAACAGTGAGTGGGTCTCTCCTTTGGTGTTGGTTCCAAAGAAAAATGGTAAGTGGAGGATTTGTGTCGATTATAGGGAGTTAAACAAAGCCACAAAGAAGGACCATTTCCCTCTACCTTTCATCAACCAAGTGCTAGATGGGCTGGCAGGGAAATTTCTTTTGTCTTTCCTAGATGGATTCAGTGAGTACAATCAAATCCAGATCAGCCAGAAAGACCATGATAAAACCACCTTCAGTTGTCCTTGGGGTACTTTTTCCTATAGGGTTCTTCCTTTTGCCCTATGCCATGCTCCTGCTACTTTCCAGAGAGCAGTCCTGAGTATCTTTACCGAATTAGTCCATGATGCGATAGAGATTTATATGGATTATTTTACACCTTATGGATGTGATTTCTAGGAGGCTCTGTCCAACTTAGGTAAGGTGTTGCACAAATGCATTGAAATGAACCTATCTCTCAGTCCCAAAAAATGTGAATTCTTGATGACTGCAGGGATTGTGCTAGGTCATTCAATATCCCAGCAAGGACTGTAGGTGGACCCAAACAAAATAGCTATCATCCAACGGGTTCCACCTCCACAAAAGAAGAGAGATTTCAGAAGTTTCCTAGGGTTGGCTGGATACTACCGAAGGTTTATAAAAGACTTCAGCAAGTTGGCTTCTCCTTTATTTGGGTTGTTGGCCAAATACTCTGAGTTTGTATGGTCAAAAAGTTGTCAAGAGGCCCTGGACACCTTGAAGGACAAGTTAACCACTGCACTGATTCTTCGAGGCCCAAATTGGGCCCTTTTTTTTCATATACATGTTGATGCCTCAAACAAAGCCATATGAGCAACCCTAGGCCAAATAGATGAAAAATTGCCTTATGCCATTTACTTTATCAGTAAGAATCTGTCAAAGGTCGAGCTAAACTATACAGTGACCAAAAAGGAGCTCCTAGTTGTTGTGCATTCATTGAACAAATTTAGGCATTATATTACAGGCTATCAAACATTTGTACATACTGACCATGCTGCAATCAAATATTTAATGAATAAACCTGATGTGAATTCCTAGATTATTAGATGGTTACTTTTATTAGAGCAATTTGATCTAACTATTGTTGATAAGCCTAGAAAGGAAAATGTTGTTGCAGATTTTTTGTCCATATTAACTTTGCCCACAGGTGAGAAGGGAATGGTTGATGATCAGTTACCAGATGAGCACTTGTTCACCATTTCAGTTCTCTCTCCATGGTTTGTTGACATAGCAAACTATTTGGTATCTGCACAGTTACCACCGAATCTGTCCTACAAAGAGAAAAACAATATTGTGAGGAAGAGCCTCCCCTTCACTTGGATTGGGGGAAACCTCTTCAAACTAGGCCCAGATCAAATTCTCAGAAGGTGTGTCAAGGAGGAGGAACTCTTTAACATCCTTCTGACCTATCATGATGGGCCTTGTGGAGGTCACTTTGCAGCAAAGAGGACACCATTTAAAGTGTTACAAGTTGCTTATTATTGGCCCACTCTTCATCAGGACGTGAAAAGATACACTAGTTAGTGTGATCAGTTCCAAAAGATGGGAAAGCCTGCTCCAAGAGATGAAATGCCTCTGCAACCTCAAGTGACTTTCGAGCCATTTGACAAGTGGGGCATGGACTTCATTGGACCTATTGACCCTATTTCCAAGCAAGAGAAGTATATCATTGTATTCACTGAATATATGACTCAGTGGGTTGAAACCAAGGAAATCAATGCAGCAACAGAGGAGAAGGTGGTTGAGTTCTTAAGGGAGAATGTATTTTACAAGTTTGGGTACCCTATAGAACTAGTCACTGATCAAGGTAGCCAGTTTACCTCCAACATGATTTAAGACTTGTTAAGCTAGCATAAGATCAAGAATAGAACCTCCACTCCCTATCACCCACAAGCTAATGGGCTAGTGGAGGTGATTAACAAAGCACTGGAGGGCATCCTGACCAAAGTGGTTAGTAGCAGTAGGAATGATTGGGCATATAGACTAGTTGAGGCCACCTAGGCATATAATACCACTTGGAAGACCACCATTGGATTCACACCCTATGAGCTGGTCTATGGGAAAAAGGCCCTGTTGTCCATTGAATTTGAGTATAATACATTGAGGATGGCAGCCCAACTATATCTAGATCTCAACAGTGCACAAAAAGAGATATTTCTCCAGTTGAATGGTTTAGATGACTTCAAAATGCAGCCCCTCCTACACACAGAGGTAACTCAAATTTAGAGGAAGATTTAGCATGATAAGAACATCAAGGATAAGAAATTTCAAGAAGGTAATTGGGCTTTGTTATATGATTCTAGATATAAATACTTTAAGGGAAAGTTAAGGACAAGATGGTTAGGGCCTTATGTTATAGACAGATGTCATGATAATGGTTCAGTGTAGATAAGAACCATAGATGCAGAGGCCATTGCTTTACTTGTTAATGGGCACAAATTGAAAATTTACAAAAGGCCATTGTCAAATAAAGAGCTCATTGATGATATCAATAAAACAGTGATGGTGGTGGAGCAAGCTTCACCTCCTACCCCATCAAGTCACTGAGAAAAATAAAAAATAAGGAGACTCAGGTGAAAACCTCCATGAGGCACCTGAGCCCCACTATTGAGTTGAAAACCTCTTGGGGCGGCCTAATGGTGTCAAAAAAAAATAAAAATAAAAATCTTTGAGTGAAAACCTCTCTTGAGGCACCCAGGGCAAGCAACTAGGATGAAAACCTCTTGGAGGCAAACTAGTTGTTTAAAAAAAAGAAAAAAGAAAAAGAGAAAATAAAAGAATCATGAAAAATTGTTTGCAGGTCAATAAGAGGACGATCAGAGAGCAAAGGATAATAAAAAAGGGACCTATTACACTCATATTTTTATTTCTCCATTCATTATCCTTCATCATTCCATCATTCCTTTCATTGTTTTCACTCATTTGCCTCAGTTTGCAAGGGTACTTTGTTTTCTATAGGATTCCTTGTAAACCTACAGGATCCCCTAAAAACCTACAGGATGATCCTATAGGAATTATAGTGGCTTGGGAATCCTAAAGGAAGTAACCCTAGGGCAAGGAAATGACCTACACATGTCAAAAAATTAAAATTCCTACATCACCACTTCATTACCATACCTCTCTCCACCTTGATCACCCCTGCATTCATCATTAAAAAATCAGTTTTAAAAAAAAAATACAGTCTTCAAGAAAAAACACAGAGAAAAAATGAGACAGAGAGAAAAGGGGAAAAACACCTTAAGGTTATTTTTCCTTATTCACACACCCCTAGACCTCCTCTTTTTCCATGTTCATCATCCTCAGGTCCCAGTAGTAGAAATGATAAAAAAATTCTGAGGGAGAAGCAGCTATAGGACATCCTGTAGGAAATCCTATAGCAACCTATCCCACATAATAAAAATCATAAGCTGCAGCAAGTTTCCAACATGGATATCCAAGGGTAGAAGAAGCTCCAGAGCAGTAGCGACACCATCATCTTCAACACCAGGTACCTGCACATCAAGGAATTCATCAAAGGACCAAAAACGAGAAAAGGAGAGATCACATCCAACCAACATACAACAAAAACCTCATTTCTTCAACAAACTGCAGCAAGGTATTGTTACCATAGGTAAGTATCTCACTTCACTCTCTCATTTTCATAATGTAATCAAAAGATGTAAATGTTGTGAATGAGTGAGTTTATAAGCGAAGGTGGCTAGTTAACTTGGCCACCTTTGTTCAGTCAACGAGGACAAAAAAATTAGTCCTCACACACACGACAACAGTCAAGTCAAAGAAAAGGAGAATGAGGTTAGAAGAAGTTGAGACTACGAATGCCCAAAGTGGGAGTTGATTATGAGGTGAGGGAATGATGATGTGGTAGTGGGGGACCAACGGTCCAAAAATAGAAATTCGTACCTCGGTTGGTAGCACACCACCTCACTCAACTCGACAATAAGAGGAAATAAATGTTGATCCCCATGCACTCAAGCATTCATCTTCTCGAGGCTCACTCTAGTAAAATAACTCTTATCCTGAAGCAACCTACAGGAGAGGAAAACTTCATTTTTTCCTGCACAAGGCTTCCTACAAGAAATCCTACAAGATCACACAGGAATACTGCGGGATATAGTCAGGTAGTCTATAGGATTGGCAAAGAGAAATTTAAGAGGGGGAAACACAGGGGTTGGCTACAACAAGAACTATGAAGAGGTAGGCTCTTCATTTCCTTCCATTTTTCCAAGTAAAAAGAACAGATAAATCTCCTAGTTTGATTGAAATTGATAGATGTATAAGGGAATTGTATCCACAGAAATTTCAAGTCCCATTTCCTCCTTCATTAAAATTTTGTATCATACATCTCTGCTCCTCAAATTCCCCAGACAAAATGACATAGGGGGTTTAATATAAGGGAGCCCATTAACACTGTAAGGATTCACCAACACCCTCTTGTGCTACAAATTTTCACAAGGCATAATTGGATGGCATACTTTGAGAAAATGAGGGGGTACGATGATGAAGTAGCCAAAGATTTTGCTGTCTCCCTCATTCCACTGACCAGGACCCATGCCATTGTTGTGGTGAGAGGCCTCTCCATAAAGCTCACCCCCGAACTCATAAGAAGAATTACTACACTTCCCTTAGGAGTGCCTTGGAGAAAGGAAGACAAGGGAAATAGCCAAATTGTAAAGAAGAAATTCTTTTTAGAGGGAGAGGAGCCCATTGAATACAAAAATGGAGTGAGGAGAGCAAGCCTACCATACCCCTGGAATGAGGTAAGCTACCACCTTATAAAAAACATATCATGTGAAGGTAGGTATAGTGTGGTATATGGATATCACTTTAGGCTTCTTGAAGAATTGAGGTTTGGAGCAGAAACACCTCCTCACCACCGGCTCAGCATACCTTACATCCTTCTGCAATCACTGATAGATACAAGCATAAAGGTGCAGGAAGGAAACAACCAGCAGCTAGCCCACCATGGGTTAATTAGAATAATCATAGAAGATTCCCTCCAAAACCTCATAATTCCTATCCAATGGGAAATTTTTAGAGACATGCAGACATAGGAGGATATCAAAGTCCTCACATATGATATTAGCCCTATTGTCAGTGAAAAGGATGAAGAAGAGACTGAAATAGATGAATAAGAAGTAGGAAGGAAGGAAGAGGAAGAAAGAAAGCAGTGGGAGGAGGTAGAAAGGAAGGCAAGATTCTATGCAAAAGAAGAGGAAACCATAGCAGAAGCATGGGATGTCAGGGAGGCCACTAGAGCTATGAAAGACATGGATATTGATTGAGTTGCTCAGAGGATGAGAAACACTTTTAGTAGGCGGGTGATGATGAGCCTCATCATTGGGTAACTATATGGACATTCGTTCACCTCCTAGATTAGTCAAATCAACTCTTCTCACAACTTATTACATGTTTTTATTTTGCTTAAAGGGATGAGTTAAAGTGAGATATTATCCCTATTGGACTAATGTGCATTGAATGCAGGTTTGTGAGAGAAAATCATGGAATTTTGGCAAGATTAAGGGTTGAAACTCGAATGGGACAAGGAAGAGAGATTGTAGGAGGTAAATCCTCCTCATTTACTCCTCCCTCATTCGAATATTCCTCCATCAATCACACCAGCTCGGAGTACAAGCAACCAAGTCATGAAGATCAAAAGGCAGCCGAGCAAGTGATAGTCAAAGAGTTAGTTCATCTCGAGTTTGGGAGCCGAGCCTCCCTAGATTTAAGGAAGTCATTGGAGACTTCAGTTGTATAAATAAAGAGGCCTAGAGCCTCATTAGGATTCAAATTTTTGTGGTAAAAATACTAGTTATTTTTGAGCTCCAGACTTGTGGAAGACATTGCTATGTAATTTTCTGTTTTGATAATGAGAATGAGATTTTTCATGATCCAATATTGAGTTAACTCAGAGGGCTGAAGCTCTTGGGTTAGGGCCCAACCCTAGCAGCAAAGGCTCCTCTTCTTGTATATGTATGCTTATATTAGTTTCATAGATTCATGGTTAAATTGACCTTAGAAGTATTTCATTGCAAGTAGTGTAGATTTTATTAGTTTGTTTATTAGTTTGCTTCCATTTGTGCTTTGCTTCAGTAGTAGGTTAGAAGGGATAAAAGGAATACCAAAAGGCTGTCAATAGGTGTCTTGGCCTCACTTCTTCCCTCAGGGATCATGATTTGAGGAAAGGACCCATATGCAGCCCCAAAAAGACAGATTTCTACTTTCTCATAGAATTTAGAGTTTACTGTACTTGAATCAACATTTGATCAGTTTACAAGTGTAGGATTTAATAACCATTTCCTCCATTTTTAGTCTTATAGTATATCTCATCAATGATTCCATTTTATTATGCAATTTCCCTCATGCATGAAGTAGACAACTAGCTCATTAAACTCTATTTTTATAGCTCATTTAAATTCTTCTTGTTTACATGATTTTTGGGCAAATATCATTGTTTTATGTAGTGCAGGTGTTTCAGAAGTAGAGAAAAATTTCATAGCAAGCAAACTCCTTCCAACTTCATCCATCCATAATCATTCCTTTCTTTCACTAAGACCTTCACCTATTTCATCATTTTACATGGAAACTTCTCAAAGCATGTTGAGCAATTCCAACCATCTCCCAACCTTGGTTTTGAGTTATGAGTGGACCTATGAATTTTATCACTCCATTCCACCGACCAAAGACCTTCCCTAGGCCTTCCATCACCTTCAATACCCATCGTTTTGCTCTCGGTTGTATCTTGTAGAAATACAAGGAATCTTGTAGGTTTTTAGGACATCCTGTAGGTTTTCCAGTAGTGGCCTGTTTTGAGGCTGAATTGAGGGAAAACCTCCAGGAAGTGACACAATGTCACCTAAGGGTCTCCCAAACCTTCCAACCATCCACCAACATCCCTAAGCCACTTTCCACACCACCAAAAGAGATTAGATTTCACACTTGTTTTTTCCATAAAAAGAGTAAAAAAAGAAGAAGATTTATTTCACTCCTTTACATGCACAGTAGTGATGTTTGATGTTTTGAACTTCCCTGATTAGGACAGTGGCATTTCATGCATGTTAACTTAGCATTCCTGTAAAGCATAGTTTCTCAGCAGTTAGTTAGGAAATGGTGTGTTTTTAGAATTGGATTTCAGTCCTTTTCCTTATTGTAGTAGACACGCTTTCTCCTAGAGTATATTTCTCTTTCTTTCATCAATAATCAAGTTTCTTCTGAATCCATAGAAGTTTGGGTTGAAAACCATAGTGGTCTCTCACTAGCTGAACAGTGAGAAAAGGCAGAACCATCACTTTTACTTGTGTATACAGCATTGTCACCTCCAAGTTTGTACGAACCCCGGGTTGATAAAGTAAAGTTGGTAGCCCCAAGAGTTGCAGCTTTCTTGCTGCAATACTGGTGCTCATCACTTTTTGGTGTCATTGCAAGAGGGTTAAAATGGTCTTGATGGCAACAAGAATGCTGCAACTCACAAGGTTACCGACTTTAATTATCAACCTAGGGTTCGTACAAACTTAAGAGGTATCGACACTCTATGTACAACATACAATGTGTTCTTCCTTTGCTGTCATGATGTAATGGAGTGCATGTATTGAAGCCAAATCCTAAACTAATTGTAGAAAATGAAATGTTCGAAATGGAACCTTAACCTATTGCAAGAAAGAAAGTACAAGGAAAGAGATTGAAATCAAATAATAAAACACACCATTTTCTAACTAACCGCTAAGAGGCTTTGCTTCAAAAGAATGCTAAGTTAACATGTATGCCATCCTACTGTCTTAAACATGCAGATTCAAACCATCAAACCTTCTACTGATGTGCATATAAATGAATAAAATAAATCTATTTTTCTTTTTGTCTTTTTTTCATGTGAGAGTGTGAAAGGTAATCTCTTTTGGTGATGTGGCAGGTGGATTGGAGATTATGGTGAATGGTCAGAAGGCTTGGGAGACAAGTAGGGACCCTCTGCTAGCGTCCTAGAGGATTTTTCCTCAATTCGGCCTCAAAATAGGGTTTCCTACAAGATGCCACAAGATTTTCTACAGGATGTCCTGAAAACCTACAAGATCCCCTGAAAACCTATAGGATATAGCCGAGAGCAAAAGGATGGATGTTGAAGGTGATGGAAAGCTTAGGGAAGGTTGTTGGTGGATGGAATGAGGCAAGGGAGTGCCTAGAACCACTTCAGAACTCAAAAGAAAAGTTGGGAGATGGCTGGATTTTCTCAAAAATATTGGAGAAGTTTCCTTGTGAAATGATGAAATTGGTGAGGATTTAGTGAAAGAAAGTGAGGACCATGGGTGGATGAAGTTGGGATGAGGTTATTGACTATGAAATATCTCTCTACTCTTGAAACACCTGCACTACAAAGACATTGACATTTACCCAAAAATCATGCAAACAAGAAGAATTTCATGAGTTAGTTGTCTACTTCATGCATGAGGAAAAATTTGTAGAATGATATGAAACATTGATGAGATCTAATGTAAGACTGAAGATAGAAGAAATGGAAATCAAATCCTACTCTTGAAAACTGGAAAAATGTTGACCTAAGTGTGGAGAAAGAGGGTTAAAATTGTCTTGATGGCACGGAGGTCAAGTAGAGGCCTAATCCCAACTTCAATGATGATTTTTCTCAATTCAGGCTCAAAACAAGATTTCCTACAGGATGCTACAGTGATTTCCTACAGGATGTACAAATTTACTATAATTCATCAAATGACTAAGCAAATCAAATCCAAATTGGATGGGAACTTTTTTTTATTAACTAGGATGCCTTAGGTCCCCATTCCAAGTGGAATCACTCAAAAATACCTCTGTTAACCCATGCTAAAAAATAGAAAAACATTACTAGTCGAAAATCTAGAAATTTGAGAACTAGTGAGCTAGTAAATCTAAAAAATGCCTAACCTAATCAAGTGAAAATGCACTGGGGTAGTTTTTCTTATGAATTAGAATGTTTTTGTGATATAATGCAAGTGGAATCAACTCGATTGAAGCTCATTAGCATGCTCTAAAAATAGCAGAAATTCACTGTTCTTTGCTAAAAAGGAGGTCCAACAATCTAGATTTGGGAATAAGAAGACTAATCCAAGCAGCTCAATGATTACTATGAACTTCCAAAGATTTTACAAGGATGAAATAATTCTTGTGATCCTGCAAAAGAATTTACATCAACCATTTAACTCAATCCTACAATAAGAAATCATTAATACTAAATGCAGAAATATAAAGAAATAAAAACAAGAGATGCATGCGAATAAGTAGTGAAAAGAAGGAAAAAAATGATACAAAAAGGCTCTGAGGCTCCTGGGATGGCCAAGCCCAAGGAAAATCAGAGACCTATGGAGTAGAACAAGATTTAGAAGTTGAACGTTGACACCGATATTCATTATTTCATCAATACAATTACATTCCTGCAAGAAAACACAATGGAGTTGCAAAAATATGAGTTCTTTGTTTTGATTAGGTCCCTCTTAAGCTCTGCCATCTTGGGGTTTAGCATAATTTTTTCATTTCTTCCTTCTTGCAGCAAAATTATTCCTTCTTGTAGTATTCATTCCTCCTCTTTTAGGGTCTTCTAACTGTATGGGAGTGATGAGAAATGATGAAGATGGATTGGATGATGATGCTAGGGCTCAAAGGGAGTAGTGTAGGTTTGTGAAAATGGAGAGGATGCTCTATTTGTTTTTTTTTCAAGAATGAAATGGGATGGATGAATGATGAATAGATAGTGAATATGAAGTGGATGGAGGGCTTGGAGTGTTGTGGTGACTTGGCCTTTGCAAAAATTTCTTCTTTTAACTGTTGTCCTCATTCCTTGAAATCATCACCCTTCATAATTTGACTTTTCAACATTGCATGAGTGAAGGAGTGAGTTGCAATTAACTACTTGAAGGCAGCTGAGATTGCTAACACATACTTAGCTTATAAAACCTCACCTCTCATGCATTGACAACAAATTTCTAACTATAATATGCTCAAGAGAAGAGGTCAATAATATGGCATACCTATACCTACCTGATGGTTGTTGGAGAGACCTGCATGCTGCTGCTGAGTTGATGTTGATATGCAGGTGTTGATTGGTGATGTTGATAATCCTGATGCTACTGCTAACCTCTGGAGGAGCTTCTTTGACCTATGGATCCCCATGCTGAAGCTGACTGCAAATCTCTGGCTACTTCATCATCATATCCCCTCAAATTTTCAAAGAAACCCATCCAGTTGTGCCTTGTGAATATCTCTAGTATAGGAGGGTGCTAATGAATCCTCAATGTTTTGATGGGTTCCCCTTGTCATTTTTCTTTGATGGATGGAGGTTTGTATATGTTTGATACCAAATTTAAAAATTTTGTGTATACAATTCTGCTAGACTGCAATCTTTTTCAATAAACTAGAAGGCTTTTCTATATTATTTTCACTTGGAAAATGTGGGAAAGTCTAGAGCCTACCTCCTTATCACTAGTTGATGAAGTCAACCTCTTTTTTTCCCTTTTAAAACTACTCATTGCCAATCCTGTAGGTGTTTTTCTATATCCTGTAGGATCCTGTAGGTTTTCAGGGAATCATGTAGGATCTTGTAGGTTTTCAGGGAATTCTGTAGGTTTACAAGACAACGACTTGTTTTGTCCATATCTTTCAAATGGTAGAATGGATTGACTTGAAAATTTTTGAGAATGTTGCCATAATCATTATGCACCTCCCCATAAATAAAATTTGGTCAATGGATGCACGGATCTCGAGAAGAACTAAAAATGGCTGAAGGTTATGGAGCTTGCTTTTTTGGAAACCGTGTGCTAGAATTTACTGGAATTTCTTGGGCATGTTACCATCATCCATATGCATCTACCCATGAAACAAATTTTGAAATGGATGCACGGATATTGAGAAAATGCAAAAATGGTTGTATGTGATGGAGGCTGATTTCTCAAAAACCCTGCACGAGAATTTTACGAAATTGCTTGAGCATGTTACCATCATCCATATGCATATCCCCCTGAAACAACTTGGCAAATGGATGCATTGTTTTCAAGTTATGGAAAAAACAAATATCTGCTCTATGTATTTTTGTATCCTGTAGTAAAATAGGTCATCCTGTAGTTTTTTAGGACAACAAGCAAACTGAATGGTAGAAGCTTGATAATGATGAGTGGATGGTGAAAATAGATGAGGCTGATGGATTGGCATGGCCTTGGCCTTGTTGGAGAATTTGAGCAAAGGAGGAGAAATTCAAAATTTGACTTCTTTTGACTAAGCTTGACCAATTTTCCTTTTGGTACCAACTTGTTCTTGTTGCTTGCAAATGTTGGAGAGTCGATGCATTCAATCAAGTAGTTAATTTTTCATTCATTCAGTAGTTTTCATTCAGTCTGCAATTTTAATTATGCAAGTACTTATCAAGTTTGAAAAAACACAAAACAAAACAAAAACATTTTTTCATGCCTTGCAGGAATATGGATAACTTAGGGAAATTTTTTCCAAATACCCCCACTACTTCAAATATCCAATCTTCCCTCTTCTTTGATGGCTGTGAAATGGAGGAATGCTTAGGTGAGCAACCAAACATATTTGAAGAATCTACAGGGAAGAAGAAGAAGAAGAAGCCATTCCTACTAAACCAATGGTTGAAAACAGAAATGACAGAGGAAATAGGGAAAGAGTTGAGGGTGCCTTCCCCATCAGGGAAAGTAATGGGGTTACTAAGATGAAAAATATTAGCCCCTCTGCCCTTCCTCATTTCCATGGCCTAACCTCAAAATATCCAAACAATTTATTATTTGAGTTTGTTGTCATATGTTGAACCTATCACTACACCAATAACGAGCAGAAGTTGAAACTATTTCCATCCACTCTCAAGGATGCAGCTTTGGGTTGGTTCATGGGTTTACCTAGAGATAGCATCACAACTTGGGCTCAGATGCAGCAAGATTTCAACAACAAGTATTGAGACTATTGTAGGTCTAAAGACACTAAAGATGAAATTTTAGAATGATCTTAGGCAATGATGAATCCCTAGAAGATTATGAAGAAATATTCCAGCTTAGGTACAAAAGGGCCAGGTGTACACTTGACCCTGAGTCACTAAAGCTAGTCCAGCTTAGAGGAGTAAGGGAAGATCTTCTGGATACCCTAAACTTGTTAGTAGGAGTGGAAATCTACCAGTTACCCTATGAGGATATAAAGGTTGTCTTTAGAAACTATTCTAGGGCAGCTAGGAAAATGGGTAGGGGTATTCAACCTATGGTTAGTCCATCCTCTTCCATTTCATCCATCAAAGGTGAAATTAGAAACATGCTGGAGGATTTCAAGAGTGAGATGCGGCAAACACTTGCCCTACAGATGGACACTATGCACATTAAGAGAAAACATGGAGGAAGCAGAGAGAGCCTTAGCCATTTTCTGTCCTAGATGCACTAGGAGGCACCCTAGGAACGAATGTCCATTGAATTCTATTGAAATCTGCTTAGTTTGTGAAGAAAACCACTCCACAGACAAGTGTTGTTCTCTCCCTGGATTAAAAGTTGTATATCAAGGATTTGAAGGGGTAACTGAACAACTCTATTACATAAACCAAAGGAGACCTCATGGGCCTAGGCCATACCAGTAGAGCATGCAAGGGTCATCCCATGCATATTACAATCCCAACCAGACCACATCCATATCTTCTTGGGGGTCCCCTGCTCATCCTTCCTAGTCTACACCCCCTCCTTGGTCCTTTGCACCTCGGTATCATTTGCAACTAGCCAGCCAGTCATTTATACCATATGCTCCGCCACAACCTCAGTGGAATTCGCCACCCTAGGGGTGGAGGCCCCCATACAATAATGCTCCATCTTTATTGCCATTGTTGAGCCTCAAACCTGCACCTTCCTATACACCCTCTCAGCCTTCTTTTTCCACTTACTTCATCCACCAAGCTGTTAAAATCATTGCATTATAGTCTAAAAAGAGCTTTTTACATGGTTTTCTAACTATGCTTATGACTGTTGTTTGGTTTAGATTTTTGTTCAGACAACTACGGGAACTTGTCAGTTTCCGCAGCCAGCATAGGATTCCGCAGCTATTTTGTTAAAAGCTATGCTACAGGTGTCCTATGAAGAAATGAGCCACATGGGCAAGCTACAGGTGACGGGTACATGGAACGTGTCCCTTCAAATCAGCCAAATCATCCATAGAAGGTCACGGTCAACAAGGGTCAAAGGCAAAGCCAACCAAGGATTTTAGCGGTGGCACGTCTCTGTTTTGAGCACGTGAACGTTTACGTGGCACAGTCCTCAGCCCACGAAGACACCGACATACCTGGAGATCATCCCCGTAACCTGCTACCACTCCGAAGCTTTAATAGACATGATGACAGTTACGCTAGATCTCGGCTGAGGAGATCTACGCGTCCTTGGCAACACAGTTAATAGCATAGGATTCAGTTAGTTAGTTTCAGTACTTTTTCATTATAAATAACGCGTTGATGAACGCTGTGTAGAAGCTTTTGCGATGTAATTTTTGGAACTGTTTCTATTAGCACCCCACTGTACTTTGTTTTATATATGTTGTTGCTGCTTTAATACATGAGAAGACTACTTTGCTGAGCTCGTTATTGTGACTGTTCGTTGACTGGATGAGGTGGCAAAGGGCCCCTGCGCACTAAAGCCCTGTATAGTTGTTTTCATTATGTTTTTGTCTTCATAATCATTAGCTTGTATATAACACGCTGTTTAGATGTTTTTAAATTCACTACTGTTTACATGCTCACTTTCGTTTTTATAGCTGTCAGCTGATCAATGTTTTTCTACAGGTTTTCTTAGGTAGCCCGGGCAAATTTTCATCTTTTTGATAACTATTGACATATGAGATCATCTTGTCCTTCCTACTAACTTTCATTTTCTGAAGTTTAATTCCAGCAATGTTCTTTTTTTCAAGTTGTGATTTGCTTATTTATTTTTCTATTACTTGGACATCATACTACTCATCAGTTTATGGTTTCTTTCTATAGTCAAGTGACTCTATTAGTAAGAAATCAGAATATTACTTATTGTAGTGTGATTTAGTTATCATATTGCTTAAACTCATTCATGATTGCTTCCCACAAGGTAGATTGAGTTGAAGGGTAAAGGATCAAAAGAGTTGAAGTAGTGTGATTAGTTTCCTTTTCTGCAATTTAATTTATTGCCATCTAAGATATCATATTGTTTGACTTGTTCATGATTTCTTCCCACAAGGTAGATTGAGCTGAAGGGTAAAGGATCAGAAGAGTTGAAGTAGTGTGATTAGTTTCCTTTCTGCAATTTAATTTCTTGCCATCTAGATATCATATTGCTTGACTTGTTCATGATTGCTTCCCACATGGTAGATTGAGCTGAAGGGTAAAGGATCTGAAGAGTTGAAGTAGTGTGAATTAGTTGCTTTGCTTTTAGTTTGAGTTGCTTTAAGTTCAGTTTTTACTTTCTTTTTCATTCAGCAACAAGGATACTGGGCCATTGTCATTAGTTCACTGTTTAATACATTGATTTCCTCTTAAGAATTTATTTCATTACAGTTGTTTTAAAGCTTTCTTTTTGAGCACTTTTAAGTTTTGGAAAATCACTGTAGAAATCACCATCACCATCCATACTTAACTTTCATTTTCGCCATCACACATTAGGGAAAGATAAATCCAAAAACAAACTAAAAACTCAAAAACGACAAAAGGCTAAGGAAATGGTTATCTAGTACATATAGTACACTTCACTTCGTCAGTTTACGAACCCCGGATTGACATTTTAAATAGCAATTTAGAACACACTAAATTGACCAAACATTTTGGTGCCGTTGCCGGGGAAGTGAAATTAGGTAGCCAATTTCTTAAAAAAAAAAAAAAAAAAAAAAACACACACACACACACACACAAGAAAATTTCAAGGAAGGAAAATCGATAACCTCTCAAAGTATGCTCTCCTCTTGCACCTAGAGTGATCTGGAGGATCAGAAAAGAGAAAGTTATTGGTTTAATAGTTTCTTGAGTATGCTCTCTTCTTGCACCTAGAGTGACCTGGAAGATCAGAAAGAGAGTTATTAGCCCGACTTGAAGAAAAATAAAAAAAAATGACATGCATAGAGCAAGAGACTCTAGGGGAAGGTTTTTAGCTAGAGCCAAGAGTTCGATTTTTACAACTCCTTCTACTTCAAGGAATAGACAAGAGACACCTCGATCATCTCCTAGCCCTAGGATTCCTGGAATTCAAGAGGCAGTAGTTGACTCTCCCACACCATCCATCGAATCTGAATTAGGAATAGATCCTTTCTTTTCTTCTACAAGGAGACACATTGTAATTGAAGAAGTAGAATCACCTGAGGAAGAAGAGGGAGAAATTCCTCCTCGTTTGCCATTAGTAGAAGAACCAGAGGACTCTGAAATCTCTGAGAAAACTACCATGACATAAGAGGGAGTAAATGGATTTGGTAGAGGTAGAGGTGGAGCAGGAGGAGGAGGAAATAATGGAGGAGGTAGAGGTAACAATGGGGGAAATAGGGATGGAGATAACTCATTCGGATTTCCTATAGTCGATGAGGATTCTCGAGCAACAATGAAAAATATTTCACCATCTATCCTCCCAAACTTTCATGGGTTAAGAAATGAAGATCCTGAAACATTTCTATTTGAGTTTGAGGTCGTGTGTCGAACCTATGATTATCTGGAAGACTCTCAAAAACTCAAACTGTTTCCTTCAACATTGAAAGGAGCAGCTTTGAAATGGTTCATGGGATTACTCACTCAATCCATTAGGACTTGGAATGATATGAAACAAACATTTTTGGATAGATACCTGGACTATTGTATGCCCACCAATCACAAGGATGAGGTATTCAAAATGGTACAAAAAGAAGACGAAAACTTGGAGGATTTACTTGAAAGATTTCAATACAACCTGAAAAGAGCAAAAATGAGTAACTTAGATGAGGAGACCTTGAAAGCCCTTCTATTAAAAGCTATTAGAGATGAATGGATAGATATTTTGAACATGATGGGAAAAGGAGATATATCTCAACTTCAACTTCATGATATAGCAGAACTGTGTGTCCATCTCTCAAGAGGAAAATCTAAAACTGGAAAAGGGCCTTGAGATCCTTCTCTCATCAGTAAGTAGGGCTAAGATTGGCAACATGCTTGATGAATTTAAAACTGATATCTTAGGGAGTCTTAGTGAGCAACTAGACACTCTTAAGATCCACAATAAGCAGAAAGCAGAAGCTGAAGCTTTAGCCATCTTTTGCCCAAAATGTAGAAAAAAACATGCTCTCAGGGAATGTCCCTTGGATGCGAAAGTTGTAGAAACATGTGTGATCTATTCAGAGAATCATGAGACCAAGGATTGTCCTTCAATTCCTGGGCTCAAAGTTGTCTTTCAAGAAGATCCAAATACAATTGAGTCTCTCTGTTTTGTTGCAAGGAGACCTTGGCAGGGGCAACAAAATCAAGGGTTTAAAAACTCTATGAACTTTCAGTCCCCACCAAATTGGAATCCTTGGCAACAACCTTGGTCCCAACCTCAGAATCCTTTTCAATCATGGGTACACAGTATGCAAAATCCTTATGGGAGATTTGCTCAATTTTATCAATATCCTCCATCTTTTCAAAACCAACAAGCTCCACAACTTCCAAATCAAAACCCACAACTATCATTGCCATTTCAACAACAACAACCTTCTCAACAAAACCCAAATTCTCAACTCTTGCTTCCATTCCAACAGAAGTCAAATCAACTTCCTTCTCAGCCATTGCCAAACCTCAATAATAAAAACCCTCAAAATGCTTACATGATAGAAGGTCAACAATTTCCTGCCTATATGATTGTTCCTCTCAATGATGTACAACTCAGATCTGGTAGAGTTCTAGATAAACCTTCTATAGATGCCCAAAATCAAAGCATTTCTGAGGAAGAGTCTCTTGAAGCCAATAAGGGTTCTGAAGCATCTCTTCAAAACCCAAACACTCAAAAAGAAAAAGAAAAAGAGCTAACCCCCACAACTCCTATAGTTGTGCAACCTGCATCTTCATCCACACCTCCTTTTCCTGAAAGATTACAAATTGACAAAGGGGTGGAAAAACAAATCTTGTTGCCTGACTATGATTTTCTAGATGAATTGAAGAATGTCTGTATCAAGATTCCCTTGTTACAAGCCATCAAAGAGATTCCTATTCTAGCAAAAACAATAAAGGAGTTGAGTCTTAAAAGACCAGGAAGAAAACCTAGAGACACAAGAAGAATCCACCTGATAGGGAAAATTGCAGACATCATGATGGGAAAAATTACTATGCAGAAGTATGTAGATCCCGGTAGTCCAATTGTCAAAACACATATCAATGGGGTTGAAATTCCAAATACTTTGATTGATTTAGGGGCTGCTATCAACATTATGAGTAGACAGACTATGGAACAACTGAAACTTCCTAATCTTCTCTTTACACCTACTTTACTGCAACTTGCAGATCGATCAATTATTAAACCAGATGGTGTATTAGCAGACATTTCAGTCTCCTTAGACTCTTGGGAATATCTAGTGGATTTCATGATTTTAACTCCCAAGAGTAATTTAGGAGGACATCCTCTCATCTTAGGAAGACCTTGGCTAGCCACAGCCGATGCTTTCATCAGTTGTAGGTCTCGGGATATGTATATTTCTGATGGTAATTCGACAAAGAAATTCAATTTGTATCCTCCAGCAAAATCAATTACAGAAATAGGAGATAATGAGTGGGTTGATGATGAAGATACTATACAACCTGTCTTTACCATTTCTAAAGTTAGTGAAGATAGTCAAATTCTGAACACATTAGAAAATTTTGAAACATCTTCAGAATATGACCACACACAATTTCAGTTAGATTCTGACATTGAGTATCTATCATCTAGACAAATGTCTCTTTTCTCTATGGAAGAATTTGGTAGTTCCGCCATTGAGATATTTCCAGGAAAAACATTGAATATCAACAAAAATTTGGAAAGATCACAACAGGAAGAACTAACCAAAATCTTGCAAAAAAATTCTACTGCATTTGCATGGGAGTATACTGATATGAAAGGTATTGACCCTAAGACTTGCATTCATCACATCTACATTGAGGAAAACAGTAGACCAATCAGAAAACCTCAGAGAAGGATGAATCCAAACCTTAGGGAGATCGTGAAAGAAGAGCTCCAAAAGTTACTTAATGTGAACTTCATTTATCCAATTTCAGATAGCCGATGGGTTTCTCCTTTGGTTATAGTACCTAAAAAGAATGGTAAATGGAGAGTATGCATTGATTACAGGGAATTGAACAAAGAAACTCTGAAGGATCACTTTCCTTTACCCTTTATCGATCAGGTATTAGATACTTTAGCAGGCAAAAAGTATTTTTCATTTTTGGATGGTTTTAGTGGTTACAATCAGATTCAGGTAGCACCTGAAGATCAGGACAAGACCACATTTACCTGTCCATGGGGAACTTTTTCTTACCGAGTACTTCCTTTTGGATTATGTAATGCACTCGCAACATTTCAAAGGGCAGTACTAGGAATCTTTTCCGATCTAATCCATGATTTTGTAGAGGTTTATATGGATGATTTTACAGTTTATGGTAATTCGTTTGAAGAGGCATTAGGGAATTTGGAAAAAGTCCTTATAAGATGTAAAGAAACAAACCTATCATTAAGTCATGAAAAATGCTTTATGATGTTTACTGAAGGGATTGTTTTAGGACATCATATTTCAGGAGATGGGATTAAAGTTGATAGATCAAAAGTTGAGGTCATCTCCAAGTTGCCTATTCCAAATTGTCAAAAAGATGTTAGAAGTTTTCTTGGATTTACTGGATACTATAGAAGATTTATTGAAAACTTCACCAAAATAGCATCTCCACTCTTCAAATTACTTACAAAAGACTGTGAATTCAAATGGGACCCTTATTGTCAATCTGCATTTGAAACTTTGAAAACAAGAATATCTGAAGCACCCATTTTGAGAGGTCCAAATTGGAAACTTCCTTTCCATATTTCTACAGATGCTTCAGATATAGCTCTAGGAGCTGTGTTGGGACGAAAGGATTTAGTTCCCTATGCCATTTACTACACCAGTAAAAATTTGACTCCCACTGAGTTAAACTATACTGTGACTGAGAAAGAGTTCTTAGTTGTTGTTCATGCAATCAACAAGTTTAGACATTATATAACAGGCTATGAAACTTTTGTCCATACTGATCATTCTGCAATTAGATATCTCATGAACAAACCTGTTACTAATGGCAGAGTTACAAGATGGCTTTTACTTTTACAAGAATTCAATATTACTGTGTTGGATAGGCCAGGGAAACAAAATACAGTAGCTGATTTCTTGTCTAGAATCGAAAATACTAACGAAGATTCTCCTATAGAGGATAAGTTTCCAGATGAATATTTGTTTGCAGTAACTACTAAGACTCCTTGGTATGCAGATATTGCTAACTACTTGGTTACAGGGAAGCTACCTCCACATCTATTTCCTAGTGAAAAAAGAAAAATTATTCAGGAGAGCTCAAGTTATTCATGGATTTCTAATGAATTGTTTAAAACAGGGCTAGATTGTGTGATCAGAAGATGTGTTCGGGAAGACGAAATACCTGACATCCTCAAGGCATGTCATGATGAACCATGCGGTGGACACTTTGCTGACAAAAGGACGGCCTATAAAATCCTTTCTTTAGGATATTATTGGCCTTCCCTTTTCAAAGATGCAAAACAATATGTCAGAAGGTGTGACAACTGCCAAAGAGTTGGGAGACTGACTCTTTTGAATGAAATGCCATTACAACCACAGGTACTCATCGAACCCTTTGAAAAATGGGCTTTAGATTTCATTGGACCCATTAATCCACCATCTAAACAAAAGAAGTATATATTGGTATGCACTGATTATGTCACTAAATGGGTAGAAGCTAAAGCATTGCCTTTTGCCACTGAAAATTCAGTTGTTCAATTTCTTTTTGAGGATATTTTTACTCATTTTGGTGTCCCAAGAGAAATTGTGATAGATCAGGGAAGTCAATTTACATCTAACTTGATGGAGAAGCTGATGGAAGAATACAAAATCAAGCACAGAAAATCTACTCCTTACCATCCGCAAGCAAATGGCCAAGTGGAATCTACAAACAAAGTTCTTGAGAATATCATCACCAAAACTATTCACCTACACAGAAGAGATTGGGCAGAAAGGCTCCCTGAAGCCTTATGGGCCTACAGAACTACATGGAGGAACACAACATGACATTCTCCCTATGAACTTGTTTATGGGAAAGAAGTCCTGCTCCCCATTGAGTTTCAAGTCAAGACTTTCAAGATGGCAGTTCAGTTGGGGATGAATCTATCAGAAGCCCAAAAGCACAGAATGGAGCAGCTGAATGAGCTAGATGAGATCAGACAAGATGCAATTTTAAGGACTGATCTAGTTCAACATCAAAGAGCTAAGTGGCATGACAGATATATCAAAGAGAGAAAGTTTCAAGAGGGAGACTGGGCATTACTGTTTGATTCCAAGTTTAAAGACTTCAAAGGAAAATTTCAGACTCATTGGCTTGGGCCATATGAGATTGACAAAGTCTTTAACAATGGAGCGGTAAGAATCAAGACCATTGATGAGTTTCAAACTCCTCTCATTGTGAATGGCCACCGATTGAAAATTTATCATAAGCCACTCTCAAAAGAGGAATTTGTCAAAATGTTCCAAGAGAATTCTGCAATAAGGCTGGTGGAGAAGAATCCTTCTCCCCCATCAGCCTAGCCTTTGTTTCTTTGCTAAAAAATAAAAATAAAAAAAATTGTATGGGCCTGAAAACCAATCATAGATTGGCAGTCTTATACAGAAAATATAGAGTGAAAATCAGGGACACCTGACACTCTATATTTTCCAAAAAAAAAAAAATCTCCTCTCCTTCTCTTGCCATCTTCACTCCATCTCATTTGCCATTTCACTTCACCTCCATCTCATTCTCATTTCCATTTCACTTCATTCCACTTCATTTTCATTTCATTCCACTCATTCCATTTCACTCCATCAATAAAAGTCCCTTCCAGGACTATTTTCATTCAGTTAGTTCTTCTCTAACTATCTTTGTGCAGTTAAGGGGGTGCTGTCTCAGTTTCCGCAGCCAGAAGCAGTTTCCGCATCCAGAAACAATTTCTGCAGCCAGCATCACTCTGTTTTCAAAATTCACAGTCAACTGTTAGTGCCATAATCATGAAATATAGGTGTAATTGAGCTAAATACATGGGGCATCTCAAAGACATCAAAGAAGAGCAATTGGTTAGAAGCCTTGAGCTAGAAATGACAAAGTTTCCAAAGGTATGATCAAAAATCTTTATCAAATAACAATACAAGTCGTAATTATGCATAGTTATTAAACCATAACAAGTTCTACTATGTGCAATGATTTGATACGATAGCTCCACTACCACTCCTATCCCACAATATCACTCCACACACCTTGCATTCATTTTCCAACGGTCTCATGATTATTCCGAGTTTAAACTCAAGACTGACTGCACTTCTATTTATTACCCGTACTCTTGAGACATGACCTATTGTGTTACGGCTCTTCTTAGCCGTAATTTCCGTAGCCGTCTGTTGAGACGTGTAAAAATTTCATACACAGTCACCCGATTCGAAAGAATCCTGCCGTTATTCCACTCGTTTACCACTCCACTAATACCATACTCCTCACATGCATCCACATTTTAAACTTGTTCACTACTACCCACCCTCTGTTCTTCCGGTAATCTGAGTACTTCCATTCCCTGTTCTCCATTTCTGACTGCAATCACTACAGTCATCCTAAAACCCCTACTGTAGTCACTACAGTCTATCCTAAACCCCGTAACAGAGCCATTTTTTTTTCTGAACCCTCACATGCAGAAGAACTCTCAGTTGGAATTTAAAGCAGCATATGGGAAAATTACTGAGAGCCGAGCCAGAAGGACCGAAATACTTGGAGGGCTATCCTCAAACTAAGGAATTGCTGAAGAAATCCAGATGGCTACGATTTATCCAAAAGTTTAAAGGGCATAATAAGGAGGTGACAAAAGCTTTTGCGCAGTCTTTTGATGGACAAACAATGGAGATTGGAGACTTAAAGTTTACAGTGACTGAGGCCACAGTAGCAACTGCCACAGCCCTACCTCAAGAAGGTGAAAAGTGGTTTAAAAATAGAAGTGTGGACGATCAAATATGGAGAATCATGCTACAAAACCAAGGTATGGATACCATCGTATTTACAAGGGGCATCCCTGTTCATGCACTAAAAGAGGAATGGTCTAGTTTACTGTTAGTCATCCAGAAATTTATCACGTGTGAAGGTCGTTTTGGTTCTATGTATATGTATCATGCCAGATTGATGATGAATTTCATAGAGGGTCACACTCTTAATTTGCCTCATTTTCTGCTATTAAGTTTGAAAAAGATGAGTTTTACAGTTCAAAAACACGTAGGCAACATTGAACCTCATCTTTACCATCATTGATTCATAAAAATTCTTATTGAGGACCAGTTAAAGAAAACTAAGTATACTTGGGAGCAATTCTTGACAAGGAACTACTTCCAAGATTGTCTGAGGCCTTTGGAAGCAGTCCATCAAAGATTCCAAGGAAAAGTAGGAGGAAATAAAAGAACATTACAGTCCAAGACTCCCCTACAATAGAAATTCAAGAAACTGTCCAAAAAGAAGAAGAAGATAGAGCTAAAAATAAGAAACAAAAGAAAGGAAAAGGCAAAAGAACCATTCAAGAAGTCTATCCATCCCCTGAGCAATCCATAGAACAGGATTATCAACCTCTGTCAGAAAGATTAGTACACCTTCAGGCTGCTGCTATAGCCAAGAAAAAGCAAAAAGGAAAACAGAGTGCACAAGAGAAGATTATTAGTCCATACTTAAGGAGGAGCACTAGGCTAAAAGGGAGAGGGAATAAAACCCAAGAAAAATAGTCTCACTTTATTGATTTAGGTGAAGAGACACTTGAAAAATCTCTAGCTCAGCCAAGCATTGAATCAAGTCCTCCACGTGAGGAAAGCCCTTTTCGGCTAGAAAGAGAGAGCAATCTTCCTCCTCCACCAGATTTTGAGCCTAGTCCGAGAAAGACACCTGAGGTAGATCCTAATCAGCAAGAGGTGTATAACTACCTGGAATCCTTAGAACAATCAGCTGCAGGATCGAGTACCACTTTGCCACTTGATGCACAAGTTCAGTCTTTGAAACATGAAGTATTTGAATTAGAAGTCCTAAATAGGCATATCAAACAGGAAAATGAAGCACTCAAAGAGCAGAGTAAGGTAGACAAGATTGTCCATGATAACACTATGCTCCATTTAGGACTGTGGAAAAACAGGAGGCTGAAGAAAAGGTGCAAAAAGTTAAGCAGAGCATTGATTAATCTCAAGTTCAAATGTCTAGTCAGGAAACCAAGGATGATGTTAGCATCAAAGAAGAAGAAAAGAGGGCTAGATGTCCTTGCAGAAGCCTTAGAACATATGGATTAGAGGGAAATAACTAAATTTTGGTTGCATGAGAACATGCAACACCTTCACAGTGGGGGTATGTTGAGCCTCAAACCTGCACCTTCCTATACACCCTCTCAGCCTTCTTTTTCCACTTACTTCATCCACCAAGTCGTTAAAATCATTGCATTATAGTCTAAAAAGAGATTTTTACATGGTTTTCTGACTATGCTTATGACTATTGTTTGGTTTAGATTTTTGTTCAGACATCTACGGAAACTTGTCAGTTTCCGCAGCTAGCACAGGTTTCCGCAGCCAACACAAGATTCTGCAACTATTTTGTTAAAAGCTATGCTACAGGTGTCCTATGAAGAAATGATCCACATGGGCAAGCTACAGGTGACGGGTACATGGAACGTGTCCCTCCAAATCAGCCAAATCATCCATAGAAGGTCACGGTCAACAAGGGTCAAAGGCAAGGCCAACCAAGGATTTTAGCGGTGGCACGTCTCTGTTTTGAGCACGTGAACATTTACGTGGCACAGTCCTCAGCCCACGAAGACACCGACATACATGGAGATCATCCCCGTAACCTGCTACCACTCCGAAGCTTTAATAGACATGATGACAGTTACGCTAGATCTCGACTGAGGAGATCTACGCGTCCTTGGCAACACAGTTAATAGCATAGGATTCAGTTAGTTAGTTTCAGTACTTTTTCATTATAAATAACGCGTTGATGAACGCTGTGTAGAAGATTTTGCGATGTAATTTTTGGAACTGTTTCTATTAGCACCCCACTGTACTTTGTTTTATATATGTTGCTGCTGCTTTAATACATGAGAAGACTACTTTGCTGAGCTCGTTATTGTGACTGTTCGTTGACTGGTTGAGGTGGCAGAGGGCCCCTGCGCACTAAAGCCCTGTATAGTTGTTTTCATTATGTTTTTGTCTTCATAATCATTAGCTTGTATATAACACGCTGTTTAGATGTTTTTAAATTCACTACTGTTTACATGCTCACTTCCGTTTTTATAGCTGTCAACTGATCAATGTTTTTCTGCAGGTTTTCTTAGGCAGCCCGGACAAATTTTCATCTTTTTGATAACTATTGACATATGAGATCATCTTGTCCTTCCTGCTAACTTTCATTTTCTGAAGTTTAATTCCAGCAATGTTCTTTTTTTCAAGTTGTGATTTTCTTATTTATTTTTCTGTTACTTGGACATCATACTACTCATCAGTTTATGGTTTCTTTCTATAGTCAAGTGACTCTATTAGTAAGAAATCAGAATATTACTTATTGTAGTGTGATTTAGTTATCATATTGCTTAAACTCATTCATGATTGCTTCCCACAAGGTAGATTGAGCTGAAGGGTAAAGGATCAGAAGAGTTGAAGTAGTGTGATTAGTTTCCTTTTTTGCAATTTAATTTCTTGCCATCTAAGATATCATATTGCTTGACTTGTTCATGATTGCTTCCCACAAGGTAGATTGAGTTGAAGGGTAAAGGATAAGAAGAGTTGAATTAGTGTGATTAGTTTCCTTTCTGCAATTTAATTTCTTGCCATCTAGATATCATATTGCTTGACTTGTTCATGATTGCTTCCCACAAGGTAGATTGAGCTGAAGGGTAAAGGATCTGAAGAGTTGAAGTAGTGTGAATTAGTTGCTTTGCTTTTAGTTTGAGTTTCTTTAAGTTCAGTTTTTACTTTATTTTTCATTCAACAGCAAGGATACTGGGCCATTGTCATTAGTTCACTGTTTAATACATTGATTTCCTCTTAAGAATTGATTTCATTACAATTGTTTTAAAGCTTTCTTTTTGAGCACTTTTAAGTTTTGGAAAATCACTGTAGAAATCACCATCACCATCCATACTTAACTTTCATTTTTGCCATCACACATTAGGGAAAGATAAATCCAAAAACAAACTAAAAAACTGAAAAACGAGAAAAGACTAAGGAAATGGTTATCTAGTACATATAGTACACTTCACTTCGTCAGTTTACGAACCCCGGATTGACATTTTAAATAGCAATTTAGAACACACTAAATTGACCAAACAACCATCACCACCTTCTCAACCACAAATTTTACACTTTTCTCCACCTAAACAACCCCAGATGCCTTCCTACCCAAATTCGAACCCAAACAACAAACATGCACAACAAGTATACATTGGAGAGACATCCTATCTAGCTTATGCCCTGGAAATTCATGAAATCAACCTAAGGTATGGGAGAGTACTCCTAGACAACCAACCTTTACCTCCACCTAGGGAGGTTGAGGAGGAAAGTGAGGAAAGCATGCCTAAAGTAAATCCACCACCCTTCCCTGAGAGGTTAACCCAACCACTCCAGCCTACCCCAGAAGAGACTGAACTTTTGGGAGAATTGAAAAACCTATGTGTCAAAATTCCACTTCTCCAAGCTATTAAAGATGTACCTTTAGAACAAGTTGATTAAGGGGAAGTGCTTCAAGCATTCAGGGAGGCGAAGAAGAGGTGCCCTACCATTAATGTCATTAGACAGTTGTCCAACTTAATGTTGGGGCAAGCAATCTGTCCAAAGTATTTGGACCCTGGAACAATATTACCCTATTGGGAACTATGAAGATAAGTACATAAAATGGACAACACTATGGCAGGGAAGGGAAGAAGACGTTCTAGAGTTCACAAATATTTCTCATACCCTTTGAAAAAAGTTGGGTATCAAAGATTCTAAGTTTCATTTGGTACTCTAGTACTACGAATATCTACACAAATACATCCAGGACAAGATGGAGTTCCTAGACATCTCTTAGCTTGGTGCTGCCTATTGACACGCTGTCAAGATCAAGCAAAAATTTAAACAGAAAAAGTGATACTTCGGATCTCTGAATCCGAAGTAAGGGAAAGGTGCCCCCAAACTGCAAAATAAAGGAAAAATCCAAGAGGGTTGACCCAAGGCAACCCATCGAAGCGGCAAGAAAAGAACAACACAATGAAGACAAAGAAGGACATAAGAAAGTGGTGTAAATTCCATAATAGCCCTACTCACAACAAAAATGAGTGTTAAGCCAAATAGTCACTAGTGGACGAGCTGAAGGCTTCAAGTTTAGATGCATGTTCCGACTTTGAGTCAAAACCCGACAAGGGGAATGAAAAAGGGAAGTAAATTATTGATGTAGAGCCTAATGCCATTGTTGCCACCACCAAGATCTAGAAGATTGAGCTTGAAGATGTAAAGGAAGGGGAGAATCTATTCCACTCATAGATGTGGGTGAAGGGGACTCTGTTGCAGTTTATTTTCAATAGAGGAGCCAAAAGAACCTCATCTCAGAAACATTCGTTAAGCAGTTGGGCCTACCGACCACACCATACCCACAACCATACACCATTGGGTGGCTCCATCAAGGACGAGATCTTTGTGTTAGCCAACAATGTCGTCTTGCCTACAACATCAAACCCTTCACGGATGAGGTATTGCTTGACATTGTTCCTCTTGAATTTTGTGATGTATTATTAGGCCAACCATACTTGTAGAAGAGTCATGTTGTATACGAGTCAAGGCCTTGCACTATTATTATCGCTTTGGGCAGTAAGTTATATAGGATATTAGAGGTAGCCCCACCTATTTCCATCTCTTTGATATCTGCTAAGCAATGCACTAAGATCATCTCCCAGACTGGGAATTTTTTTTCCTTCTGATTCACTCTCAAAACAAGGGAAATATCGTGGCCGCATCCATGTCCCTCGGGAAGAGTTCCTCCCCGCAACAAAAGCAAGTGGATAAGGTCATGGAAGGATATAGGGGAATCTTCTTGTCACCCACATGGGTACCACTGTACTGTCAGGTCAAGTATTCGATTGATATGAATCCTATATCACCTCTACCCAATGGGATGATATACTGCCACTCCATTCTAGAAAATGAAGAGTTCAATCGAAAAATCTAGGAGTTGCTGCAAAAAGGGAACATCCGACCAAGTTCCTCACCTTGTGGGAGCCCGACTATATTTGTATAGAAGAAGGATGTGTTGATAACTTGACTAAACTAAATTTGGGGGGGCGGTGAATTAGTTTAGCCCATTCATGAAAATTAATTTATTTTATTTAAAACATAGTAACTAAACTTTTAAATGAGCAACTTAACACATAATGACCAACAAATTGAATATGTGAACAACAAGTAATAAGTAATCCAAGACATCACATAAACACATAATATCAACACATATGGACACCAGATATAAGTGGAAATGCATAAAAGGAGAAAACCACAATTTTCTATTTTTGTGATGCAAAGGCAAGCTCTTACTCCCTTATTACATCTGATTTTATGTAGGCTCCAACCTACATGAGGCTACTACCTCAGTTTTTCTGCAAGCTACAACATGCAAGGAAGCTTCAACTCCCATATGTTTCCTGTAGACTACAACCCATAGGAGGCACCTACCTCACTAGGCTCCAACTTGAAATTTATCATGCCACAACTTGAAAGTAGACCCTAATCCCCTCATACAAAATGAAAACAATATTTTGGTTTACTTGGTCATCAATTCTGCATACCTCCATCTTTATTTCTGCCTCTTCTCCCCTTCAAATCTTTTTCACATCAGTTTCATGTGTGCTAGGTAACTCACAAAAAATCAGCTCTCACATACTCTCTAACCCTTTTTCTCTCCAACCTCACATAAATTTTATAAGCAAGATTTGATGGTTGTTGGCTTTCAAAACTTGAATATGAAGTGAATAGTTTTGCCTCTTTGAATTCCACTAGTTTGTTTCCAATATCTTCATATTTTGAATATTAAAACACAATTAAGAACTCAAAATATTATCTCCATCCACTTGTAATGATTAAGTACACCAACATAATACCAAACCATGCAAAATAATACATTATAACATCATAACATAGATGTAAAACATTCACTCTCCCATGTAAGTAATATGCAAGCAACATATGAGAGTAATACATCACTCTCCAACAACCTGTTCTGCAACCTCTTGCATCACAACTTCTTCATGTCATTTCCTTAAAAACATTTCCTTGTCTATCATGGAGTCTTGCCTTTGTTTTCATGGAGTTTTTCCTTTTCCTTGCATCACAACAATGACCATGATTCTGTCTTGCCTTGAATATTTCCATTTTACTTTGATGGTCCTTTTCCATCACCCTTTCTCTTGTTCTTGTGTATAAACATGCCTTGTTGCTGCTTCTTTTCTTTTGTTAGGAAACCATTTCACAAAAGGATAGAAAAGATAGATCAACACCTTAGAATTCAGCCTCTTCAAGGGGGAAACCTCCTTTACATTACACAAATGAACAATTCTTGGATGATACAAATGACTAAACCTCCCTTCTATATATAGGAGTCTAAGGGGTCACAATATAATCAAGCCGACATAATAGTAATAGCATAAGGGCACAAAAATAACAATAGTGGGTTTCTATGGGAAATACTAATAACAATATGGGGACAATAGGTGCACAATAATAACAATAAGGGATACAATGACAATAGTAATGGGGGAATCACTAGTATTATAGGGGCCTAACATGCCCCTCTCCTTTCGAAAAGTGTTGTCCTCAATGCTTGAGTAGTTCTGGATGCTTCTGTATAAAATTCTCATCCTCCCATGTGGAATCTTCAACGGATAAGTTCTTCCACTTGATGAGATACTTCGAAATTGATTGATTTCGTAGCTGTCGAGTTCTTGTTTCTGTGATTGCTTCCAGTTCCAATATGATTTTTCCTTCCTTGTCAAGTTCTGGAAATATTGTTTGAACTAGGAGCTTGTCACCTATAACCTTATTTAAACATGAAACATGGAAAATTGGGTGCACTCAGGAAGCTGCAGGAAGCTCCAATTTGTATGCCATAGTACCAACCTTTTGCAACACCTTGTACAAACCATAATACTTTGGTGATAATTTATTATCCTTCTTAGCTTGCTTGAGGGACATTTGTTTATATGGTTGTATCCGTAGAAATACCTAGTAACCTACATCAAAACTTCTTTTGCTACAATGTTGATCCTTCCTATTGTTTCATTCTATTCTGCACCAACATGAGGTTATCCTTTAAGAGTTGGAGAACTTGTTGTTGATGCTCGATGATGTTCCACTACTTGAACCTTAGAATTTTCTCTTAAATATGATGTGATGGATGGTGGATGATATCCATAAAGTGCCATAAATGGGGTCATTTTTGCTGCAATATGGAAGGAAGTGTTATACCACCATTCAGCCAGAGGAAACCATTTGACCTATTGTGCCTGTTTATCAGATACAAAGCAACGAAGATATCCTTCCAAACATTTGTTTACTATCTCAATTTTCCCATCAGATTGAGGATGATAAGATGAGCTATGATCTAACTGAGTACCGAGACAAGAAAATAATTTTGTCCAAAAATTTCCAGTGAAAATGGCTCTGTCGCTTACAATAATCTTTGGGTTTCCATGTAGCTTTTGAATTGTTTCCATAAATGCAATAGAAACTGTATTGCTTTAAATGGATGTGATAATGCACAAAAGTGTGCATAATTGGTAAGTCTGTCAACTACCACCATGATGACACTCTTTCCTTCGGACTTGGGTAAACTTGTGATAAAATCCATTAAAACCTCCTCCCAATGCTAGCTTGGAATGGATAAAGGTTGTAATAGACCCAGGGTCTTAATTGTTTCAACTTCATTTTGTTGGCAAACCAAACATTCTGCCACAAACTTTTGAATATCCAATTTAAGGCCATCCCAAAAAAAATCCTTCTTAACCCTGTGGTAAGTTTTTAAAAGTCCTAAGTGCCCTCCTAAGGGAGAAGTGTGCAATTCCATAAGAATAATTTTTTTGAGTTGGGAATTCTTACATAGGTATAAATGATCGTTGTACCATAACGAATCATTTTTCCAGCTAAATGTATCAGATGTACTGGGATCTTGTTGTATCTTTCGAATGAGTGCCTACACATCTTCGTCATTCTTCCATTCCTCCCTTGCTTCGTTTATCCAATCCGGTTGGATAATAGAAATGGTGCACAACAATGCTTCCACATCCTCATCCTTTCTTGAGAGTGCATCTGCCACAACATTTTGCTTCCCTTTTTTGTAGATGATTTCAAAGTCATAACCCAACATCTTTGTGACCCATTTTTGTTGCTCTTCAGAGGATAATCTTTGTTCTAAAAAGTATTTAAGACTATCATGATTCGTTTTTACCTTGAAGTGTCTTCCCATTAGGTAGGGTCGTCATTTCTTAAGTGCATGTAGTATTGCCAACATTTCCTTCTCATAAATAGGTTTTTGTAAATAATTTTCCTTGATTGAACGACTTTTGAAAGCAATGGGTCTTTCATCTTGCATTAAAAAAACACCAATTCCATTTCCTGAAGCATTACATTCCACAATAAAGGTTTTTGTGAAGTTCGACGTAGCTAAGACCAGTGCTTGGCACATTGCCTCTTTAAGATGTTCGAAGGCCTTTGTTGCTTCTAGAGTCCATGAAAATGCATCTTTATTCAATAATGTTGTTAGAGATGTTGCTATTCTCCCATAATTCTTAACAAACTTGCGATAATACCTTGTCAACCCAAGAAATCCTCGCAGATGCTTTATGGATGTGGGGATTTTCCATTCCTTAATGGCTTTAATTTTTATAGGGTCTACCTTAACACCTTCATGAGATACAATATGACCTAGATATTCCACCTCTTGTACTCCAAAGAAACATTTGGAGCTTTTTGCATATAATTGTTTCTCCTCCATTAGTTTGACCACCTTGCCAACATGTTCAACATGATCCTTCCAAGAATTGTTGTAGATTAGTATATCATCAAAAAATACTAACACAAATTTTCTAAGGAAGGGTTTGAAAATGGAACTCATCAAACCTTGAAATGTAGAAGGTGCATTGGTAAGGCCAAAAGGCATGGTCAAAAATTCATAATGACCCTCATGAGTTCTAAATGTTGTTTTCAGAATGTCTTTAGTCTTCATTCTGATTTGATGATATCCTGAATGAAGATCCAACTTGGTGAAGTAAATTGATCCATGCAATTCATCCAATAATTCATCAATGACAGGAATGGGAAATTTATCTTTAATAATGATCTTGTTGAGCTCCCTATAATCCAGACACATGCGCCATGATCCATCCTTCTTGTGCACAAATACTACTGGAGTAGAGAAAGAACTTTGACTAGGTTGAATTATACCAGCCTCTGGCATTTCTGTAACCATACGTTCAATTTCACTTTTTTGGGCATAGGGATATCTGTACAGCCTGATGTTTGGAGGAACACTTCCTAGAATCAAATGAATAGCATGATAATGATCACGAATAGGTGGGAGACCTTTGGGAGTCTCAAATACCTTGGAATGTTGTCCAAGAATTTTTGGAGATCTGGAGAAATATATGATTTCAATGTGGGAACCTCTAGCGAACATAATTGTGCAATTACACCTCGTTGTTACTTCTTTAGAAGCTTTGTCATACTGTTAGAGCATATTATCTTTCCCTGTTTCCCTGCAATACCCCTTAATTCAACTTCCTATCATTTCGCACAAAATTTCATGAAAAGTTCTTGAAAATATAAAGCCATTGTACCCAAGGATTGTAGCCATTGGACTCCTAGTACAACATCAGCACTACCCATTGGAATGGAAAGAATTTGGCTATTCAATACATATTCTCCCATGTATAGCTTAATATTATGGCACTTTCCTGAGCAATTTATGGTTCTTCCACTTGCAACCATCACTTGAAACTTTGGTGTTGGATATAGGAAGCAATTCAATTCCTTTGCTATCTTACAATGAATAAAATTATGGGTACTTCCCGAATCAATCAACAGTACTACCTTTTTCTTCTTCATATGTCCTTCTATCTTGATAGTTTGAGGAGTGGTAATTCCAGACAATGCATTACAAGATATGATCAAATTCATTTCTTCTTTATCTAGGGTTTGTTCCTGGAGTATATCCTCTTCTTTTGACATTTGTTGTTCATTTTCTTCCTCCTCTTTACAATCTATGTAGAATAATTTCTTCTCAGCACACTTATGACCTTTAGCATATTTGCTATCACAACTATAACAAAGCCATTTTTCTCTTTTTTCTTCCAATCGTTGTGGTGTCAACCTTGTAGGTTGTGGAATGCTAGGCCAACAACACTTCCATCTTTATAGTTGTGAGTGGTAGGCTTCCTGGTTGCCATAACTTTTCTTTCCATTTTTCTTGTTAACCTGAATGCTTTCTCGAATGAATCAGGTTCCGAAAAGCGAACCTCATGTTGGATATTATCCTTTAAAGTCCCTATGAACACATCAATCCTATGCTTCTCTGGAATATATTTTACCCTTATGTTCAATTTCTAGATGTCCTCAATGTGCTCCATCATTGAACCCTTTTGTTTGAGATTTATCAATTGGCTAAAAAAGGTGTTGCTTTTTGTGTCCTCATAATGTGTTATCATTTCTTTCGTAAAAATTGCCCAAGTAACAGTTTTCTTATGAGAGAAAAGCCATCGATACCATACAAATTGATTTGGTTCCAAATATAAAGTTTAAATATGTACCTTTTGTGTGTTTTGCACATTATGGAGATCGAAAAATTGCTCCATCTGTAGTATCCATGTTCCGAGATCCTTGCCATCAAACTTCCTTATATCGATTTTTGGAACATGGTGGGTCTTCAATCCAATATTAGATTCTATGAAATCATGATTAAAATTTCTTTTGTTCTCATCACGAGTTTCCTTTACTACCCTTTCACCATTAGTGACCATTTCTTGTAGCAACTTATTCAAATTTATCTTCAATTCTTCCATCTTATCGTCCATGCCATTCATATTAGCATCCATGCCATTCATTTTAGCTTTCACGCCATCCATCTTAACTTGAATGCCATTCATATTAGCTTCCATGCAATTCATATTTGGCTTCATTTACCTTTAGTGAGAATGAAATTTGTTGTACTTGGTCTTGTAATTTTGATATATCATGTTGGATTTATTCCTCTTCTTCACGAGTCATGTTAGAGCTTTCAGGTTGCTTACTAGGTGTTTCCATTTTCTTTCTTCGGGGCATTAATTAATGCTAATAATTCTTCACTATTCCCTTTGAATTCCTTCAAACTAATTTTTCAAACTAATCTTATGCAAAATTTTAAAAAAACTACACACATTTTTTTCACTTTGTAAGAGCTCGATATTGAATCTATTGTATCTCTGTAACTATAGATCTTGAATATCTGACATCTCCTCCTACGGTAGCCCTTTGAGTCCTCTTTCTAACCTCGAAAGTCTGATAAATATTTGATTCTCCAAGGAAGAGCTATGCCAAATCTCCCACGGTGACCTGATTATAGACTAGTTCAATAGAGCGAACTTGTACGATGTACCACGTGTCATTGTTTCGACCTTAGTACCTGAAACTGACACATAGAAAACTATAGGCCGTCCTCTTTCTGAAAATTCTTATGAAATTTCAATCTAATTCTCAAAACAAAAGTTATGAAGATTTTTCCCAGGTCACCTATTTGGAATGTAATTCGGGAGTCTACAAAAACCCTAACTTCCTCAGATCATATCTCCGCAAATATAGCGAGAAAAGCTCTGAAATTTGGACCCGAAGTTCAAAGTGATTTCGGCTCAAATGGGTTTTTTTTGTAGCTTCTGAAATTTCACATAAAAAAAAGTTATAGTGAAAACTCCACAATGAATTGTTTGGAGCAGCGAAACCCTAGAATCCAAAGGTCTGAAACCAAATGTTAGGAAACCAGCTCAAAAAAAGATAGAAAATATAGATCAATGCATTAGAATTCAGCCTCTTGGAGGGGGAAACCTCCTTTACATTACACAAATTAAAAATTCTTTGATGATACAAATGACTAAACCTCCCTTCTATATATAGGAGTCTAAGGGGTCACAATATAATCAAGCTGACATAACAGTAATAACATAAGGGCACAAAAATAACAATAGTGGGTTTCTATGGGGCATACTAATAACAATATGAGGACAATGGGGGCACAATAATAACAATAAATGATACAATGACAATAATAATGGGGGAATAACTAGTACTATAGGGGCCTAACAACTTCTCTTTGCCTTGCTACTACTTTGCCACGTTGTTGCTTCTTTGTTGATCCATTGCCTTGCTGCTGCTTCTTTGTTGCCCCTTGCCTTTTTGCTTCTTTTATACTCCTTTTCAATGTTGTTGCTTCTTTTCCATCAATGACCACAATGCCATCAATCCCCCCCGTTGGCATTGATGGAAACACATTCGTCCTCCCCGTATTTTCCTGAAAATATTCTCCTTGAGCATTTGAAGATTTATGTGGTAAGAATTTTGAAGATGCCATTGATTTAGAATTTGACCTACAATAGCCATTTTTATGTCAATGTTTCAAGTCTATAACAAGAATCACCGTTATGACAAAAGTTAAGGAAAAGAGCATGAGTGAGTATTGATAAATAAGGATAGGAGGATGAGAAATGAGCATGAGCCGAACATCCAACCACAAATTAATAATTATTAAGGAGTGTTTAATCAATTATTAAAATCATATGATGGAACTAATTTATTAAAAGGGATAATTTATGAAGATGAGAGATAATGAGTGATATTACTATTCACTTTAAAGTTACAATAATTGGAATAATATAAGAATAAAAATATGATAGTGTTATTAATAATTTAAATGGATAGTTAATATATTTTAAAGTTATCTTCATTCAAGTAGTCCAAGAGTAACTATCTGCACATTTATGTCATTTTCGGAGCATTGGCGACTTAGGGTTTTGTCAAAATCTGCAACAGAAGACCTGCTCAGACCACGACGCCCTTATTACAGCTCAACTGCAAGCATTGGCACCAACATAAGGTACTGAATAGAGTACTCGTAATAGATTACCTCCCGGGGGGGAATTCGAGCCTCCCCCCAATGATCAAAGAGAACCTTCAAATCAGTAGGTAAACGACAGGACAATAGTTTTGGAACAGAAGAACATCCGGACAAAGTAGGCAAATCAGAACAATCAAGGCAAACAAAAAAAGCCACATGAAGAAGCGGAAACGAACCAGCACACACAGGCGGCTAACATAGGATTGATGAGGTTCTTAAAGCAACCTCGACAACCTGCAAACCTGTTGCAACAGTAAGACCAAAGATCGAACTACCCAGTCAAAGAATCAACACCAAAATCCAGTACATGAAGGATCATGCATTAATAGGGAATTTTGCTGGCTTCTGGCCCACAGAGAAAGCCTTGTAGGGTTGGATTGCAACTAAATGGAAACCCAAAGGACATATCACCCTGCAGCTAGGACCAAAAGGTTTCTTCATGACGGTTTTTAACTGCATTGAAGAGAGGAACATGGTAATCGATGGGGGACCCTATTTTTTCAATGCTGCTGGTCTTTACTTGAGAGAATGAATTGAGAGATTCAACCCGGAAAAATAAGATCTAAGTTGGGCACCAGTATGTATTCGTCTCTACTCCCTCCTGTTGGAATATTGGGATGAAGACTCACTGAAAGACATCAGAAATGGTTTGGGGGAGTTCATAAAAACTGCGGAAGAGACAAAACTCAGAAGATACACTTCCTATGCCCGCATTTGTGTCTACATGCATCTAAGCAACGCTCTTCTGGATATGGTAAGTCTATATCATGATGATTTTGAGTGGGTTCAATCAATAGATTATGAACTTGTTTCATTTAGATGTATAAAATGTCATGCCCACGGCCATCTCTTTTGCGACTGCCCGCTAAATGTGAAGCCCACAACCTCTACCTCCTTAGAGAAACCTGATTCTGAAGGTTTCACCAGGGTAAACAATTGAAAAAAGAATCACAAAAAACTGCATCTCAACCCAAAATTCCTCCCGTCAATACCTCAATGCAATCCACTAGCAATAGCTTTGACATTATAGCCAAACTTGCATCAATAGACCCTGAACCCCCCTTGCCCTCCATAGAGACACTCAAGTTAACCTCTAAGGTCATTCCCATAGGCTCAGGGTATATTCAAAATCCCTCAGAAACCAAAGAGTCCAACACTTCCCCTCTCAGCAAGACTCTGATCTAGAAACCTCATGGCATGGATATTGACATTCTTCAATAAATACCCACCACTTCAACGGACTTCTTAACGGAAAATGATGAAATCTATCATATGGAGGAAGAACCTGAAAGTATAGACCTAGGAGATCTAGACATTTTTTGCCTAGAGCAAGTTTGCAGGAAAAGGGAATTTGACAAAATCCTAGAAAGGCAGCTGGAAAGCTTGGAAGTCATTCTCTCTAGAGCACATTAGCAAAGATCTCTAGGAATTCAACCAGGAAGTCACTGGGATGGGAAAAATATTCCTAAAGACACTAAAAAAAGAGGGAGAAAGACAGACCTACAAAGAACCATCCGCGTCGAGGAAATGTTGGTGGAATCAGGAAGATATTCCAAGCTTACAAAGTACTACAGTCCCCTTGCTATAATGAACTATGAAGCTCGCATCTTGGAATATAAGAGGGCTAGATAGCCCTGGGAAATATAGAATGATAAAAAATTTGATACAACAGGAGAAACATCAAATTTTCTTCATGCAAGAAACAAAATGCAACACTATCACACTTGGCCAAACTATTTCTAAAGCCTGGCCAGACAGTCAAATAATAGCAGTGGACGCTTTAGGAGCCTCGGGAGGATTAGCAATAGCATGGGATGAACGAGTCATCACGCTCACAAACATCCACACAAGTCATCACTTCATTCAAGCCACTTTCCATATATTAGGGACAAATGTACATGGTCACCTCACCAATGTTTACTTCCCCCAGGAAGCAACAAATAAGTTAGCAATACTGAATACAATAACACTACTCAACTCCACTGTGGATAGTAGGAGGTGACTTCAATATGATTACCAAATTGGAAGAAAAAAGAGGAGGCAGAAAAAAATTGGATAGTGATAGTACCCATCAAATGAATTTCATACAAAGAAACTGGCTTATTGACATGCCATTCAACAATGGCATTCACACTTGGAATAATAGAAGAACCGACACCCAACAAATCGCCTCCCGACTTGACAGATTTATGCTTTTAGACAATGCCATACATCTTGGAGGAGATCTTTCAGCCTCGATCTTACCTCTTGCTGGATCAGATCACTAGCCCATTTCGCTTCAATGGTAAAGACTTGGGAACATCACTCGAAGACCCTTTCGCTTTGAAGCCTTTTGGCTAAGGCATCTTGACTTCAACAATCTGGTCCAATCAGCATGGAAAAGCTTCAGTCCTCCAGAAGGATAAAAAATGTTTCAATTCCAACAAAAACTCAAATATCTCAAAAAGAACATCAAGCAATGGAACCAACTAACCTTTGGAAATATCTTTCAGGCTCAGAATGCTTTAGCTCAGGAAATGAGAAGCATCCAATAGACAATCATTACAAAAGGAAGAACAGAAGCCCTCTCAGAGCAGGAAAAACACCTTCAGAATTAGATAGCAGAAAGAGAAAAGCAGGAGGAGATACTTTGGAGACAAAAATCTAGAGTCATATGGCTCAGGGAGGGAAAGCAGAATACAAAATTTTTTCACCGCACCACCATATAGAGAAGGATGCACAACAATATCGCTCACATTCAGAATCAACAAGGAGAGTGATTGGAAAACCATGAGGATATTGAACAAGAGCTGCTTACTCATTTAAAAAAAGTGCACCAAGAACCACAAATCGACCGACAGCCAACTACAGAGAAGATTATTTAGAACATCCCAAGAATTATAACAGAAGAACATAATCAGCTACTCCTTAGTCCGATCTCCCTACAGGAAGTTGAATCGGCAATGCGATAGCTCAAGGAAGGAAAAGCACCTGGTCCAGATGGTTTCACCTCCAACTTCTTCCATTACTTCTGGGATCTCATTAAAGAGGAGGTATGGCAGGTAGTTGAAGAGTCTCGCACTCTTCGCTGGATGCTTCCCGCTCTGAATGCAACTTTCATTACTCTTATACCTAAATAATAGCAATCTCTCACACCAGACAAATTCAGGCATATCGCTCTCTGTAATGTAATTTACAAAATCATATCTAAATTCATAGCTTCTCCCTTGAAGCCGCTATTACCTATGCTAATCTCGCCAGAACAATCAGGATATGTGGAAGGAAGGAAATCACAGATGTCATCATTCTCACCCATGAGATCATACACTCCTTAAAGCATCTCAAAAAAGTAGGTATGCTCCTAAAAATTGACCTTTCAAAAGCTTTCGATAAGTTAAGTTGGACTTTCATCCAAAAGATGCTGATAGATTTTGGCTTCTCTCCTCCTTGGATTAGATGGGTCATGAGTTTGATAACCTCTACTATGTTCTCCATTCTCGTCAATGGAATACCTACCAACCCCTTTCATCCCTCCAGAGGCATCCGTTAAGGGGATCCTCTTTCCCCCTTTATTTTTGTCTTAATGGAAGAAGGGATAGGCAGAAGTATAAAAAATGCTCTGCAATTACAGCAACTCAGAGGAATTTCATTCCCTAATACCCCTGCTTTCACCTATCAACAATTTGTGGATGTTTTTTGAATGGAGATCGGATTTTCCACAGTGCTCATGTTTTTTGGTCGACGTTTCGAGTCTGAAACTAGACTCATCATCAGGACAAAATGTGAGGAGAAAAGAAGGAACTGTTAGGTATAAATATGAAAAACCCAGTTGGATGATAATATGTTGTTTGGACATCCCTCGGTTGAAGAAGCCCTTGGATTTAAATCCCTTCTGAATAAGTTCTTTGAAGCATCTGGAGCCAGCATTAATAATGTCAAATCCCAAATCTTTTTCTTTCATAACCCCCCCATCACTCAATCTTCTATAGCCCATATTTTTGGATTCACAGTCACCTCTCTCCCTTCCAAATATCTGGGTGCCCCCATGACTGACTCTGCTTTAAAGCATTCCTCATGGCAACTGCTCCTAGAAAAATTTGAAACTCACCTTTCCTCCTGGACCTTTAGAGCACTCAATATGGCTAGTTGCCTAGTTTTAATCAAAGCCATCCTGCAATCTATGCCTCTTTATCTTTTCTCTGTTTGGAAACACCAAAATGGGTGCTTAAGAAAATCAAAAAATTGCAGCGGAATTTTTTATGGGGTTCCTTGGGACAGAATAGAAAATGGGCACTGGTCAAATGGTCAACTGTGTGCCTTCCAAAATTATCAGGGGGCACTGGACTCAGAGACCCTCAACATAGAAATGTAGTCATGGGTGCAAAATTATGGTGGAAATGGATTTATGCACTGCACACACCTTGGGCAATCCTCTAGACTGCCAAATATGCAAACAACCACTCGACAGATGAGTTAATTAGAATCACAGAAGTGGAAAAAGAATCTTTAATCTGGAATGCGGCCAGTCAGCACAAAGCTATAATCCAACAACACAATTTCTGGGAAATAAGGGATGGCAATAATGCACACTTCTAGGGTGACTCTTGGTAGCAAAGACCAAAATTAAGTAACCTGATCGGACCTTGTCAAACACAGGACTGGGAAGAGCATCAGATGGATAAAGTCAGCCAACATTGGAATCCCACCCTCATTCGGGACTATATACAATGGATAAGCTCAACACATAATATTAGGCAAGGAACTGAATCTACACATAAGGATTTGGACACAAAGCTTAATAACAGGAAAATTTGTTTCTCTGACAAGAAGGATAAAATACGACGCGGGCTATAATGCAAGAGGTATCTTTACCATGCAGGAGGCATACAAACTCATAATTGGAAATCAAACAATCAAGGATCCTATATGGATAAATTCTGGTGTTATAAGACAAAATGACCTCCTCATCAACTCAAAGGTGAAAGACAAGATGACTGAAGCAAAGACCACAATTGCGGGCCTTGAATCCACAGTAACGCTGGCTTTACACTACTAACCTGCTTTATAAAGCTTGTTACCAAGCATAGAGGAGCGTTGGTCACCCTGCTAACTCAAGTTGTTAGACCAGGGGGAGCGTTAGTGAACCTAATAGAAGTTCAATGAGTCAAGCCAACGAATCTGCTCATAAATATCTAGATATTAATCCCTAAATTTGCTCAAGAAAAGCAAGGAAACTCCAAAAATCAAGATATTTGGAGAACTTCCAATCTGAGAATGAAGACAAATGGGAAAAAGCTTGTAAATAGGGCGGGTTCATGGCTTTTTCCCTAATGAACTCTAGGAGGATCTTGGAAGCCCTAATTCGATTGCTACATAAGCATTGAGAGGGCCATTGTGAAAGAGGTCAAAGCATTTGGAAGGATAGGCCATTGAGCTGTTGTGAACTGTCATATACTTGAAGAAGTGAGCTGAAGGAGAGAGAGAGAGAGGAAGAAGGGGCAAAGGAATGCTGATACAACGGTTGGTTGTAATCTCTCTTCCATTATAAATATAGAACTACAGTTGTGTTCCCTACTCCATAGTGTCGGTAATGTTGTTCATTTATTTGTTCATTATGATGCTTGTTGATATGAGTCGTTAAGTTATACACTAATATATGTTTATTGTGAATTTTTGCATTAGTTTTCAAGAGCGTATGCTATGATTGGTTTGCCTTGTCCTTTGTGTAGGAATTGTCTTGGAGCTGGCGTTGAAGGAGTTCTTCTTGCCGCATAGATATCTCCAAACAAATCTAGAAGGAACTAAAGGTGATCCTCTTTGAATACCTTGTCAATTTATGTTTGATAGATGAACATGTGTGTAACTTGGTAGCTTTTTCAGATAATCTTACAGTCTATCAAAGGTCTTGGGAAGGCCTTTGAGGGTAGTTTTCATCCTACAATACATCGTGCATTTTACCCCATAGCATCTGGTCACCCAATATTTGGCCCAAGGTATCCACTTTTCTATGGCTGGTATGCCAAAAAAAATACTCACATGGGATAATTTAAGGAAAAAGAGTTCCATGGACCATTCATATGTCCCAACTGTAAACAATAGGAAGAAACCATTCAACACCTCATGCATACTTGTGTATTGGCAAACAAACTTTGGGAAAAAGTGATTTTTCAATGCAAAAAAGAAGGGAGAGATAAAGAAGATAATACCAACACCATTCGTAGATGGGCAACCAATCCGTATAAAAGCAAACTGCTCAACTCTTTGTGGAAAATCATTCCAGGCCTTCTCATGTGGTCTATATGGAAAGAAAGGAACCGTTGCATCTTCAAAGATCAATGTACACCATTAGAAGTTCTATGGAGCAGCTTTTGTGATAATCTTCAGGAAACCTTAATACTCCAAACTTGGAATGAAGAGGACTTTCCATCCCTTCCACAGGAACAGAATATATGGATGAATTGGAACCTGCGGATGAATCAGGTAAAGGCCAAACATACTAGATCCTCTTTTCACCACATTTCCCCAAGAAAATGGACTCCTCCACCACATAATATGATACAATTAAACTTTGATGGAGCTTCCAAAGGCAACCTAGGTAGAGCAGGATATGGAGGAATATTTCGGGATCACAAGGGCAAAACACTTTTAATTTTTATGGGCTCAATTGGTTGGGATACGAACAATTTAGTAGAGCTATAAGGGATGTGGCAAGGACTTCTTTAAGCCCAACAACAAAGATTCTTTCCCTTAGTTATCAAAGGCGACTCTCAGATTTTAATCAATATGGCAAAACAGATTTTGCAGGGGACCCGTGCATACAAAGTGGTCAGCAGTTGGCGACTGGAAGAAAGGTTAGAGCTCATAGAACATTGGCTCACCAATAACAGAGCAATTACTTTCAAACACATCATAAGAGATGGAAATAAAGTGGCAGATCTCCTGGAAAATTTGGGGGTGGATAGTGATCAAACTCTACACACAGGTTCGTGCAATATTATTACCAATGTTTCCCATTTACAAGAATACAAGGAACTCGTACAAAGTGATGAGGTGCACCTGGATGCGGGTGATTAATTGGAAATGAATGAAGATAAGACAGGGGAATGACAAGCAGCTGAGCCACGTGGCCACCCGCATCCTCCTCCATGCCAATTTATGGCACAACACCGTCAACTTGCAGGCACCATTAATCTGGTGCTCAGGTCAAGACAATTGTAGCAGGATTAAGGCCATGGCAAATGCTGGTCAGAATTCATTCTCCCCCTCCCCGCTTAGATGCTCTTGCCCCCCTCAAGTTGAGGAGCTGAACACCTGCACAGTCACAGGGTGACGTTGTTGGCTTCTCAGCTGTGTGGATTTGGGAAATAACATCCATTTCACCCAAACCATTCACTGCGTTTTGAATGCCACCCAGAACACCTCTGCATCCAGGCTAAACAACATCAGTAATCCCAGAGTGAACTCTACCTCACCAGCTACTCATTCTGAATATACCATTTTCATCCCAACCCAAATATTTAATCGCCCACTTGCCGAACATGCAATGACGCGACTTCGCCATAGGATGTGCAGCAGACACGGTAGTAGTCGTGGCCGTTGCACTCACTCAGCCTCACCACCCACCCCTGAATCGGAGACCCCTTCCTCCTCCCCTTCTTCTGATCAGGCCAGAGGTCATCTCTCTGGAAAATACCTAAATAACCGCAGCGACAGAGGTTGGGCATAGGCTTATGAGGCCAGAAGAGCAAGCACTGCCACCCAAATGACTAGTCCTCCTGACCCCCCTCACTCTTCTTATCACACTGCCTAGTTTCGGTTTCATAGCACGCTGCATCAACCCGCCATTATTGCCACTATCACAGTGGAATTCAACGAAGATTTGAGTCAGCAGGATGAGCAAGCTACATGGGCCCAAGGACCTAAACCAGAGAAAGGGAAGACTGGCAAGCAGAAGAAGGTCGAGGAGACGTGATACACAGGATTTGGAGAAAACACGGATAGAAAGACAACTACACTTAGGCACAAAGATGCCAATGGTAGCACCCTGCATGGAGAGGAATGGCTGGCGGCAAGCATGCAGTTGATGGTTACTTGAGCGGCACGCAAGAGGTCGGTAGCAGCTAGGGTGGCACATTTGCAGCGGTGGCAGAGTGGGATGACTATGGCTGTTGAATCAAGGAAGAGCCGGTGGACTAGGATGACTACGGTTGTCGAATTGTGGAGGAGCCTCCACCAGACGCCTAGTGGGCTTCGCTTGACAGTTGTGCAAGTCAGGTTCCGACTTTTTTGATTTTTTCATAGGGCTCTTTCCTAATGTTTTTTTCAATCCATGTGTTTCATTATGATTGGATCTTACTCAGGACCCCTGTGTGGGCTTTACTTGTTTTTGTTTATGAATTGGGACCCCTGCGTGGGCTTTGATTTTGGGTACACTCGGATTGGCTTCCCCTCGGTGGGCAGTCATGTTTTTGGGTTTTTGGTTTCATAACTGATATAACTATGTTCAGCACTGCAGAGGTCAGAGCCTCGTTGTACTTTTACCCTTTTCATTAATAGAATATCATCACTTAGAATATATGAATATATATATATATATCTATATATATTAAGTTTAATAATTTACTATCATTATATTATTTAAATTAAAATTGAAATAAGGTTGTTATGGTTATTAGATTAGATTAGGAATGATTTGGGAAGGTATGTAAGTTATTATGGAATAAAGATTTTAATAAATAATTTATTTATCATGTGATGGTTTAATGATTTTATTATTATTATATAGTGTTTGGTTATTAGATTAGTATAGGAATTACTGGGGCAGGTGTGCAATCAATAAGGAGAAGGGAAGGTATGTGAGGGAAAATGTGAAGATAAATACAATGATAAGATAAGGGAAGATAATGAAAATGAGGGATAGGGGAGAAAGGAGAAGTCCAAAAGGGGATAAGGGAGGAAGAAGGATGAGGGTTCTTGGTTAAGCCAAGGCTCTAAGGTTATTGGCTTTGAGTAAGGGGAACCAACGTCTGCTAACCTCCATAACCCCCATCTCTATTGAGATTGTGAGGTTGCTTCATAATTTCTAGGGCTTCACAGACCTTTCACCTATACTGATGTTATTCATCAGCGACTATCTTTGTGTCCTCAAGGAAAACATGGTGACAGGTCTTCAATGAGTGTTTTGCAAGTGTAGAAGATCGTGCTCTCCCATTTTTTTACATCAGCGACATGTTCTTTAAGTCTAATTTTGATGGATCTAACATTATCCACAGGCTGCTAGAGTTACCTATTATTGAACCTGAGCTAACTCTCAACCCATTTTCAATTAAAATCTCCCTAGAGGACCCCTGCATGTACACAATGCAGTTCTTTGTGGAATTCTCTTCAACATCTGTCCGTCGGCTATTATTCATATCATGTTTTCTAGCTAAGTTCTTTACTAATAATTTTGAGTTAATTACAACATTATAACTATTCTTGTTACCGCTACCTACACCACTGTTTGATCTCTAGGGTGCCTTCCTTGTTACATTGGAGAAACAGGGACATCACTCAAGATTAGACTTAAAGGAAATGGTGTTGCCATAAAAAATGGGAGAGCACGGTCTGCTACACTTGTAAAACACTCATTCAAGACCTGTCACCATGTTTCCCTTGAGGACACCAAGATAGTCGCTCAATAAAATCACTTGTATAGGCGAAAGGTCTGTGAAGCCCTATAAATTATGAAGCACCCTCACAATCTCAACAAAGATGGGGGTATGGATGTTAGCAGAATTTGGTTCCCCTTACTCAAAGGCAATAACCTTAAAGCCTTGGCTTAACCAAGCACCCTCGTCCTTCTTCCTCCCTTTTCCCCTTTTGGACTTCTCCTTTTTCCATATCCCTCATTTTTATTATCTTCACTTATCTTATCACTACATTTACCTTCACCTTTTCCCTTACATACCTCCCCTTCTCCTTATTCTCTGCACACCTGCCCCAATAATTCTTATACTAATCTAGAAACCGAAATACTATATAATAATAATAAAATCATTAAACCATCACATGATAAATAAATTATTTATTAAAAACTCTATGCCATAATAATTTACATACCTTCCCCAATAATTCCTAATCTATTCTAGTAACCATCGCAACCTTGTTTCAATTTTAATTTAAACAATATAGTAATAATAAATTTTTAAACTTTAAAATTTTACTAACCATCCATTTAAATTATTAATAGCACTATCATATTTTTAATCTGATATTATTATAATTATTGTAACTTTAAAGTAAATAACAATATCAATCATTATCACTCATCTTCATAAATTATCCATTTTAATAAATTAATTCCCTCATATGATTTTAATAATTGATTAAACAATCCTTAATAATTATTAATTTATGGTTGGCTAGTCGGCTCATGCTCATTTATCATCCTCCTATCCTTATTTATCAACACTCGTTCATGCTCTTTTCCTTGACTTTTGTCCTGGAAATGAGTCTTATTATAGACTTGAAATGTTGACACAAAAATGGCTACTGTGGATCAAATTTTGAATCAGCATCATCATTAATATTTCTCCTTATTGGTCATAACCTCTACTTACTTCCCCCTTTGACATCAATGACAAGGGGTTTTGAGATTTAAGCCTAAAAAGCCTAGTTATGTAAGAGTAAAGCAGTCTAGAATATTTTAGGGAGTATATAGTTAAATTTTTCTTCCCTCTTGTAGGTTTCTGAGACCTATTTTCAAACTTGAGCTTCAATAATTTCATCCGATTATAATTTTTCATATTATTAATGCACATCCAATATAGTTTCAATCAATTAATCAAGTATACATCTTCAAAAATAATCTTCATAGATAATAAGAGGAGGTTAACACTCTTCTCTGCCTGACAAATTAGCATTTTGTTCTTTGAATGTACCCATTGGTGATAGTTTTGATTTTACTGATTATATATTAAAAAATAATTCCCATTAGCATTTTGTTCTTTGAATGTACCCATTGGCGATAGTTTTGATTTTACTGATTATATATTAAAAAATAATTCTCTAGCAACCATACTTACTGCAACCATGTGACAGTCAAAGTTTTAATTCCAGAATGAATGTCGCCATATTAGACCCACAAATGACAATAAAATTACACTGGAGATTGTATTCCTCTCCATTAACTCTTATTCCTATGTCAATATCGTGGCACAACTGCATCCCATTGTCCATCCATAGAAATACAAGAATTGAAGAAATATCCACAGGAATTTTGATGTAAAGATAACCGAAACATACAAATATGAATTCTTGTTCTTGTCACATTGTTGTAATGGGACAATAAAAGGAGTTAGATATTGGTGACATGAATAATTGGAAAGCTCTTTGAATTTTCTTCATTGATCATAGAAGTAAACTTTAATGCAAGCACCAATAGATGTCTAAACAATTCAAAGCCTCCATCACCGATGGTGACACTTGGTCCAAGAAAAAAGGAGAACGGAGAGGAGAATGGTGACACTTGGTGTTTTAAATCCATCGCTCATCTTATAATATGGATGATAACAACCAATGTTTTCAAGAGACCACTCTCTAATTTACCATCCCATGTCCCATCAATAGCTTGAGATCCAATGCTTTCCAATGCCTACGAAGGTCAGGTTGTTTCTCTTGATTCTCTAATTGTACCCTATCATTGGATTCCTAAAGAAATGATAGGCACTTTTCTGAAGTAAAAAATAAAGGATGCTACAAAACTTCATTTTCCCTGGGCCTTCGATCACCAACACTATCCAATAAGCGATTGACCAGGTCAACAACTTTAGGTATACCTTTAATTAGGAAGACGTCATATCGACTGTTCATAATGTTCCCATCACATTCATACTCATTTATCTTCTTGACACTGAGAAGGAAACTTGACAGGATCATAGCCATCATAATTTACATCTCCCAAGGAAACTTGATAGGATCATAGCCATCATAATTTACATCTCCCAATAAAATTCCTTGGTTCTACATACCAAAAATTCAATATCAATGAAGTTATCCAATGTTTCTTTGGCGTTGATCCCACGACTCTTCGCGACATTGAGAAAGGATGATATCAATCATCTTCAACATTCGTCATGTCAACGACACATTATGGATTATACTAGGGCATAAAACCCTAAAATCATATTTCTTCATGAAATATATTATAGATCCAAGCAATGCCACATAGCTATTGAACACCACAATATTTTAATCCATCATTGATAAAGCTATGACCATACTCCATTTAGGCCAAACTCGATCTAATTTATTCCACACTTAATCTAATGTTAGAACCAACCCTTATAGATGTCAAATATGGCTGTCACATAACACTGTATATTTGTGCAAGCCAAACATTAGCCTGGTAGAGACATCAACCTTGTATCTGCACTCATCAAAGTATAGAGCCTACACACAGACATGGACAAAATAATGTAACATTTCAAGCTTAGTCATTGGTAACATGTTCAAGTGTATACAATGTGAAAGTATAACACACATCTTTCATAATATATTCAACAATAATAATAATCCTTTGCAATGGGATAATAATAACCATATATATATATATATATATATATATAGATAGTGCGCGTGCTAATATCAAGGTCCGTTTTGAGCCAAAAAAAAAAAAAAAAAAAAAAGAAAAAAAAAAGGAGAAAAAAGGGAAAAAAACAAATTTACATTCACAAAGATACGTTGCATTCAATTCATCTATTAATTTTCAATGCATCCAACCTACTATAGCTATTTTGTCTCATCACATGGAATTGAATTCTTTGACTTGAACGTATACACTTTATATTCCTTTATCTTTCTCTGTCCTGACATTTCTAAGAGAATCTTATTGGCATATATATCACTTAGGGATCTTGTTGAGTCATTAATGCATACTCCAGGTAACGCATGCTACGCTTCTCCCATGCCAATATTAGTGTATGCCAATAACATAATTCAATCAATAATATGTTGTAACATTGTTAATGCATATAACATAACTTCCATTGCCGATAATCGACCATATCAATCTGCCATTTTATTGACCATAATGTCCACATCTCCACCATATCGACCTGTTATTATAACGTTGTTGGCACAATATTTGTTTCATCATAATAATCCATGTAATGCACAACAATAAATCTAGAAATAGCATCTATGCATCCACACCTCCACTGCGTCCCTGGACATGTTCACTGATTTGGAATTCATTATTTGAAACTATTCTGAAACTGATATTTGGAGTATCGACATTCCTCAAACTTTTAATATTTTTAACTCTCCGCTCCAGATCTCCCTACGTATCTATCAACCATTGAATACTTCTAGACTTAAGTAACACATTTCTTGCCATTCAATCAGTCTCTATCCATTTCCTGAAGAAACCATATTTTTGTATTAAAAAAAACTTCATTACAAGACACTCTTTCTTCATTTGTATGTGTTTTCATCGATTTTGTTAATCCTATTTTCCATGGGCTTCCTCATCCATTTTAACTGAATCTCTTTTTTCTTCATGTTTATATTTATCTCCATTCAATTACTTCTCTGAATTTGAAATCTGTTATCTCACCATTATCAAGCAAGTTCTCCACTTGACTACCCATCCTAATCATCTTATATTCATCCTCCACTTTGCACACTTGCAATAGCTATAAGTAACCCAATTGGTTTGGATTTATGTATATGTTAATGAAAAAGGAGATCAATGATCAAAATCACAGAATTTGGCTTGATATATTTGGTTCTATGAATGACATTTGCAACTTGAGCAACTAGAACTAGCATGAAACTTTCCAGTGTTCCATCTATATTCTTAGTTTGGAAGTCATACGATTCGTAGCAGAAAAGTACCTCTCTTGCATGTATGTCCTTCGATGTCTTCATAACTAAAAATTCCAAATATAATAGCTATTTCAATGATGGTACTTGGAATGCCAACATCTAAATTGCATTTTTTATGAGTTTTTCTTTACAGGTGAACCTAACTAGCATACCTCCTCTAAAAGATGGTCCAACATGCCTGGAAATGTTTCTTTTGCATCAATTTGCTTCCCTATCCAAGTATCCATTCATATGGACACCACATTCCTTGGTTCTAAAGTATAGAATTGCCACACGCTCTAATGAGAGCAATAATTGTGCCAAATGTAGGACCACTGGATACAACTCATTTTTCAAAATAGGAATCACACCTTCTTTATCTTACCACTTACTCGCACCTTCAATCGCTTCTTTTCTTTCATATGGTGTTGTTAATTGAGATGTAAAGTGATATATCCACTTGTGCAAGCTTCATTGGTAAACACACCATTGAATATAATTTATATCCAATGATATTATTCTCAATCACGAAAGGTAAGAAATTTGGATTTTTTTCATAGTTGGTATGTCTTCCCAGACATTTTGGGGCTGCTCTCCCCCTAATATATTACTTCTTTTGATTGACCGGATGACTGCATTCATTCCATTGACCAATTCTCCCTGAGGCCAAGATGGCTTCAATTTGTTATTGAGTTTTTAGGTTGCTTCCTTTTCTTCCTCTTCCATACCTTAGTTAGCTACCTTCTTGTGTCTACATTTCCTTTTGGCTCATTTTTTAGTCTATTTGGGGTTGCTTCAATCTTCTGTTTAGAGTTATTTAGAGTATATGGCTACTTGCAATCTTTGGATTTGTGACCAAGGTTGCTACATAAATGACACTTTATATGACCAAGAAAAGTCGAAAAGGTTTGTAAATTCTTGAGTCATTTCTACTTTTATTTACATACATTTTGCATTAAGTAGCTTTATGTCCAAATCCATTGCATAAGTAACAATAACAATACAAATGATTTGTGTACTTGGTGGATGGTTTTCTTCTCTGTTTACTTGCTCGAGGGAGCCTTCTTGTTTTCTGATTAGATTTTATTTGTTTTCTCTTACATTCTACTGCTACATGTCCAATTCAATGATACATAAAACACTTGATATCTTTCAATACAACATAGAATCTCCTTTGATATCTTTCTAAAATTTTCAACTCATATCCACGAGGAAATGACCTTTTTGATACGAACCCTTTCTTAACCTCATTCTTTGGCTCTTGATGTTGCTGCTTGTTTTTTGTCTGCTTCTTTACAACTCATGTTGTTGTTGGATTCTTCTTCTGTAGATATTTTTAAGGCTGCTTCTGATCCACTACACTTTTCTGAGTTCTTCATGGAAACGACCTCCTCTTATAATTGCTTACACAATCTGTTCTTTTCTTCTAACTCACTTCTAATTGAATTGGTCTCAGACTCTAACCTTTCACATTGTTCTTCTTTCCCCTTCATTTGTCTGCTCATAACCTCTCCTAATCTCTTTTCTTCTTTAATTTTTTCCCTCAGGCTAACACTTTCTTCCTTGTACTGATGCTCTCTCATCACATATGTGCACAAGTTTCTTTAGGTCTTTGTTTTCATTCTTTAATCTATTTATGCTAGACAATGATAAGTAAAGCTTAGATTTTTCTTCAACTATATTTTCTTTATGGAAATCATGTCCATTCACACTCGCAGAGACCTCATTTGATTGAAATTTTTCTTTTTCCTTCCTCCTATTTTCCTTCTCCTTTTCTGTATTACTAGTGCTAGTCTCTCCTTCATGAATGAGATGCAATATATCCCATATTTCTTTTGCAGAATTTAAATCTATTATTGTATATGTTGGAATTATGGATAATGTGTTGTCCTTGATGGAAACCTAATTGATAAAGATGCCAACATTGTGATAACGATATGTTTATGCAGAGTGATACATATTCTATAGGTGATATGGACAAAAGAATTTCAGTTTAGAGGCAAATGTTAGTTTAGAGACAGATGGATAGTAAAGGTAATTTTGAGAAAGTATATGTGGGTCCTATGAAGAAGGGTCACGTATATATGTAGGTACTATAAGGGAAAGTCGTGTACAGAATATGCACCATGGTAATTTGAATACGAGGGGTCCTTACCATGGTATTGTCCCATAGTAATGGAAGCGGAAATGGTTATTTGATCTCATCAAAGAATACCAACGACATTTATAAGGGATTTCCATAAGGTATTGGCTAAGGCTAAATGCTATATAAGGAGATGGAGATCAAGGTGTTAAGTGTTCAAGTTATGGGTTATTAAGGAAACGAATACATATTTCTTGTTCTCTTTATGTTTTGATAGATCTACGATGATGGTATGAATCTACATATAATGATGTGTGACTATAAAAGTGTGTATGTCGAGATTTGGGTTTGATAGATTTTGTGTTATGCAACGAAAGTATAATTCAATTCTTTTAGATCTATACACTTGTTTTCCTCTGAATGGTCGCATACATATGCAGATCTGTCTCTACAAGGTCGCGTATAAATTTTGCAAATTTATATTGTATGTTGAGATATGTACGTGGGTGTTGTGTATCGTAAGAACATACATATGTTGATATGTTTTTTGGAAGTTGCGTATATATACTAAGGTTTTGTAGTATGGATTATTGATGAAATTTGATCAATTTTGTTCTTATTGTTGTCTATCGATGATGTCTCTATTATGATGATCTGTATCTGATAGTGTTGACTGGGTAATTGCGGAATGCATATTGATTGGTAATGATGCTACAATATGGTGATATGTGATTAGTTCAAGTGATCGGTGAATGATGGAATGATCTTTGTATGGTTCAGCAATTGATGATTCAATGTTCATTATTTTGAGATCTGTACGCAAGTGTGATACAGTGGAAACACGTATATGCATGGGTGTGCTTTAGAGAAGTACTGTATACATTCTAATGTATGTCTAATCAAGGTTTGCAATGACAATAATTATTTTCTGTGATGAATAGAGTATGGCTTGGTATATTTATGAATGGTTATGAATTGGTATAATATGGTTATGATTGGTTTGATTTGGTTGCAATAATTGGTTGATATTCAGCGATTGGTTTGCTGAAGTTATAGCGATTGAGTTGGTTGAGTAATTGGATGATTTGATTCAGTATTTGGTTTCAGAATTATTACTTGGTTTGGGCTTAATGATGGGAGTGGGTATAGTATGAAAATATGATGAAAGGTGGCCTATAGGTCTGATGTTTTGAGTCAAGTAGATCCAGTATGAAATATTAGGAAACGTGGTCCATAAAAGTGCTGAGGGTTGGAGCCTACAGTAAGGGAGTCGAAGTTTCCTTCCCTAAATTTTCTCAGGGGGTAGGAGCTCCCTTCCGCAGGATCTGGTAAATGAGATTAGGGGGTTGGAGGTCCCTTTTAGTGGGTGTTGGAGAAAGAGAGAAGGTTTTAGCCTTCTACAAGTGGGTACCTATGTGCTAGTAAGAGTATACTCCAGTACAAGATTGTAAGAAGTTTTCTTAATAATAAAAGAAGAAGATAGAGACGACGAAAACGGTGGTTTTCTCCCACATTGGGTTTCCACTTAAAAATCATGGTGTTCTCATGTGTTGTTGTGTTGCTTATGTGTGATGGTTTATTCTACTCTTATTTATGAACAAATGATGAAATATATGAAAAGTTAATCATCTGGATATATGTTTTTTTTCTTTACTAAATTTGCATACATATGCTGGTTTCATGAATGGGAGTAGCGTATGGAAATCAAAATATAAAATAAAAATTTTAAAGTGAGTTTAATATATTGATTCACCCTACCCCTCCTTCTCAGTATTTTTCCCAACAATATCAAGATACTTATTATGAAGGTTGTTATACATAACACATTTTGCCTTAGCATTCCACTATTGTTCTTTCATAGAGAGAGAGAGTCTTTACAATAGCCACATACTATTTTCCATACACCAGGTCCATAAGTTATCAACTCATATTTTACCTTATCTCTCCATTCATGAAATTTTGTTGCAGTCAACACAGGTACACTTTGATAGTCCATGACTCAACTGGACCTAGATTCAAGCTATTAGTCTTAACAAATGGAACTTGCCTCTGATACCAATTGATGAAAACTTGACTAACCTGAGGGGAGGGGGGGATAAATCAGTTTAGTCCATTCGTGGACATTAATTTATTTTATTTAAAACATATTAACTGAACGTTTGAATGAGCATCTTAACACATAATGACCAATATATTGAAACTGTGAACAAAAAGTAATAAGTAATCCAAGAGATCACATAAAAACATAATATCAACACATATAGACACCAGATATAAGTGGAAACCCATAAAGAGAGAAAACCATGACTTGCTATTGTTTTGATGCAAAGAAAAGCTCCTACTCCCTTATTACATCTGATTTTCTGTAGGCTCCAATTTACAAGAGGTTGATACCTCAAATTTTCTGCAAGATACAACATGTAAGGAACCTTCAAATCCCATATGTTTTCTATAGACTACAATCAAGAAGAGGCTCCTACCTCAACAGGCTCCAACCTGAAATTTATCAAGAAATAACCTGAAATGAGACCACAATCCCATCATATAGAATGAAAACAATATGTTAGTTTATCCATTCATCAATTAAACATAACTCCATCTTTATTTTTGCTTCTTCTCCCCTTCAAATCTATTTCACATCAGTTTCATGTGCACTAGGTAACTCACAAACAATCAACTCTCACACACTCTCTAACCGCTTTTCTCTCCAACCTCACACAATTTTTATAAGCAAACTTTGATGGCCGTTGGATTTCCAAACTTGAATATGAAGTGAACAATTTTACCTCTTTGCATTCCACTAGTTCGTTTCCAATATCTTCATATTTTGAATATTAAAACACAATTAAGAACTCCAAATATTATTTTCATCCACCTGTAATGATTAAGTACACTAACATAATACCAAACCATGAAAAATTATACATTATAATATCATAACATATATGTAAAACATTCACTCTCCCATGTAAGTAATATGCAAGCAACATATGAGAGTAATACATCACTCTCCAACAACGTGTTCTGCAACTTCTTGCATCACAACTTCTTCATGTCATTACCTTAAAATCCTTGCCTTGTCTATCATGCAGTCATGCCTTTGTTTTCATGAAGTCTTGCCTTTGTGTTCATGGAGTTTTTCCTTTGCCATGCATCACAACAATGATCATGATTTTCTCTTGCCTTGAATCTTTCCAATTTATTTTGATGATCCTTTTCCATCACCCTTTCTCTTGTTCTTGTGTGTCAAACATGACTTGTTGCTCCTTTACCATGATGCTACTTCTTTGCTGCTCCATTTCCCTGTTGCTCCTTGCCTTGCTACTACTTTGTTGCTCCTTTGTTATGTTTTTTCTTCTTTGCCATCAATGACAACCATGCCATTAGGATGGGACCTAGAGGCTCTACATTGATTAGCAGGCACAAAAAAAACCACGGTCAGGAACACGTTTTCCAGTCGAACGAATTGATGACCGTCTAGACCAGCTCAAAGGGGCCAAGTATTTCTAAAAGATTGATTTAAAGTTTGTCTATCACCAGCTTCCAATAGATCCCATAGATGTATGGAGGACTGCCTTCAAATCCAAGGAAGGGATTTTTGAATGGTTGGTCATGTCTTTCAGGTTGACAAATTCCCCAGCAACTTTTATGAGGCTGATGAATGACATATTATTGCCCTTCACCAACTCATTCATGGTTGTTTATCTAGACAACATCTTCATCTTCAGTAAGTGTTGGGAGGATGATGTGAAACACATTTAGTATGTCCTTCAAACCCCTCGAAAACATAAATTGTGTGCCAACATGGAGAAATGCACCTTTGGAATGAGCCAGGTCCAATATTTGGGTTACATCATATATGAGCAAGGCATGCATGTGGATCTGGCTAAGGTCCAAGTCATTTGAGATTGGCCAACCCCAAACACTCCAACAAAGCTTCACAACTTTTTGGGCCTTACCAATTTTTATCATAGGTTCGTGTTGGGATTCTCCCATATCACTTAGCCTTTGAGTCAGATTACTAAGGGCAGAGTGAAAGAAAAATTTTCCTAGTCCGAGTCCCAACATAAGGCATTCGTTGAGCTAAAGCACTGCCTCTTCTTTGCACCTTTATTCACATTTATAGACCTGCAATAGCCATTTGAAATTGAGACAGACGCCTTTGACTATGCTATTACTGCAGTCCTCACCCAACAAGGGCCATCAATGGCCTATCAGAGTGTGACACTTTATGATACAATTCGGAAGTACCCCGCCTATGATAAGAAGATTTATTCTATCGTGAAAGATTGATGGAAATGGAAACATTACATTCCCGTGAAAGAGACGGTCATTGACATAAATCACCGACCTCTTCAATTTACACAGACGCAAGGGAAGTTGTAGAACGATCACCATAAGAAGTGGTCTACATATTTGCAACAACTCCACTTGAACATTAAATACAAAAAGGGTAGCACCAATCATGTTGCAGATTTCCTCAATTGACCCCCAATTGCAGCACTGACTATTGTTCTCAACTCTTGTGACAATGATACCTCTGGATGACCATAACTATACAAAAATGATCCAGAGTTTTCCACTACATACCAGATGCTAGTGGATGGAAAGAAAGTTCCATATTTCCACCTTTATGATGCATTATTATGTGACCTGGGCCACCATTTTGTTCCTTCAAGCGACCACGCCAAGCTTATTTGGGAGGTTGATTACAATCAGGTCACAGGACACTTTGGCATGGAGAAAGTTGTGTCTATACTACAAAAGTATTTTTATTGGCCCAAACTCTGACAAGATGTTGGAAAATATATCAGATCCTACAATGCCTATGCCATTGCCAAGCCAACCATCAAGAAGAAAGACTTATATACACTCCTCTTCCTACTTCCAGCTAGTCCTAGGAATCCATCTCCATGGACTTTTGTTCTGGCTTCATTTCTATCAAGCATGGTAATGACTGTGTATTTGTGGTCGTGGACAAATTTTCTAAGATGGCTATATCGGTGGCCTGCAAGAAGAGTATCACAGTGGAGGGCACTGCCAAACTCTTTTTTGAACGAGTGTGCGTACATGTTTGGATCCCGCATACCATTATATCATATCATGATAGTAGTTTCCTAAGCACATTTTGGTCAAGCCTTTAAACACTATTGGACACCAAGCTCACCAATTCGACTGCATTCCATCCCAAATTGATGGCCAGACAAAGGTCATCAACAAGATGATAGTGCACATGCTCCACATGTACAAATTCAAGCATCCACGTACTTATGATGAGATCCTTCCCCATGTGAAGCACAACTATAACAAAGCTCTCCATAGCTCGATTGGTCACAATCCCTTTCAAGAGGGTCTGGGATTTCAACCATTGTGTTTGATTGATGTTTCCATGCCTCATGCGACTACGAAAACATAATACAAACATGTACAATTCGAGGTTGTTAAAGAAACCAGGTTTATTGAATGCTTTCAACACATTTACCAATAGGTTCACAACATCTTGGAGAAGTCCAATGTCAAGTACAATCAGTGACTTGATCAACATCAGGTGCAACATAAGTTTCAGGTGGGTGACAAAGTTTGGTTGCATTTGTAGAAAAAAAACCTTGCTAGAGTCCATCGGAAGATCCGACCACTCCGATAGGGGCCTTACACCACCACCAAGGTTGTGGGTGATAATGCTTTCGAGCTCAGCATTTTCCCATTCCTTTGCCTACACCCAATGTTCAATGTGGACTACCTTCGGCCATATTATCCACCATTGCTGGACACATCAGAAATTGCAAAACAACTAACACCAACAAAGATCAACCCAGATTGCATGGAACATCCCACAATTGATTAGATCAGTGACACACAGATCAAAATCTCTCGCCAATGGAAAGTCTAACTATTTGGGGTTGTCAAAGCTGGCCAACTCCTGCACCAAGGCAAGTGGCTTACTAGGGACCAAGTTCAATAGATGTCTCCTCATCTCATGGAGGCACTCAATGCAATGGGAACAATTGCTTCCTAAGGGGGGAGGACTGATCTAGGTGGATATTAGTGGTCACCCTCCTATTCCACCTAAACCCTCACTGTTGTTTCTTTTAGTTTCCTTAACTGTAGCACAACTTACTTTTTTAACAATTTTTTTGGTTCTAAACTTCCGGAGCCATTTTGAGGGCCTAAAAGACATTTTTTGGAAATATGGACCAACCAGAGAAGGGTAAAATTAGTTTACTTATCTTTTTCTGGCCTCCTCTTAGAGATATTTGAAATGAGGTATTATGATAGCCAAATGAATATCTTATGCCAAAGTTACGACCTCGAGAATTTGATGTTCCAACTAACCCCAACAGGGCCCACAAGCTTTTGGCGCTTCATCTCCTAGGGTTAGGTTTGTATGTTTAGGGTTTCCCATTGTTTCTTAATGATAGAAATGCCTTCAAGCCTCATTGTAACACAATTCAGAGGCATGTAGCCACCACATCTCTTCTCAAAGATAAGCTACCATCGCTCGAGCTAATTTATTTCCATTCTGCATGTAAACAATTTTCATTATTTTATTAATGAAGTGAAGCTTAGTTTTCGTTGTAGCTCTATGTTTTTGTTTAAATATTTATTTTAATTCCATTCCTACATAAATCTAGATCAGTGGTATCAGAGTGGTCTCCTCTTTCTCTATTTTTTTTCATGTCCCCAACAAGGTTAGGGTATAAGGAGTTAGGGCTTGAACTGGTTGAACCTTTGCAAGACCAGCTTCGCTGATCCCAACGACCTCCGATGGCAGAAGAAAATAAAGATGAGAGAGTAGGAGATCATTTCAATGTATTGCTTGAAGAAGTCCTCGAGCGACAAGGGAAGGAGATGATGGAAAACTTTTTCTAAATCCTTCGACGGATGACCACAAGTGATGCATCTTCATCCAACAACCACCTTGAAGGCACCACTCCCTTTAAGGTACAAGTCAACTTTGACATTACCACATTTGAAGGCTAGATAGATGCAGATGTCATAGATAAATGGTTAAATCTATTGGAAGGATATTTATTGGTTCATGATTTTTCCAATATGGAAAAAATTACTTTTGCACTCCTCAAAGATGCCCCCCATGTCAAGGATTGGTGGGAAACCTATTGTGAGTAGAGGGATGGGAGGGAGCCCTCACTGTTTTCAGTTACACCCCCTTGAAATTATTTCCAAGAGGCCATCAAGGAACAATATTTCCCTATCGAGATCTATGAAGATAAGTACATAAAATGGACCACACTATGACAAAGAAGGGACCAAGACGTGCCAGAGTTCACAAATATTTTTCATACCCTTTGCACGAAGTTGGGTATCAAGGATTATGAGTGACATCTATTACTCAAGTATTGTGATTGTTTACACAAATACATCTAGGAAGAGATGGAGTTCTTGAACATCTCCTTGCTTGGTGCTGTCTACCAATACGGTGTCAAGTTCGAGCAAAAATTTAAACAAAAGAAGCGAGAATTTGGATTTGTGAATATGAAGCAAGAGAAAGATGCCCCCAAACCACAGAATAAAGGAAAAATCCAAGGCGAGGTAACCCAAGATAATCCATCGAAGCCGAAAGCAATGAAAAACACCACGAAGATAAAGAAGGACACACGAAAGTGGTGTGAGTTCCATAGGAGCCCCACTCATAACACAAGTGAGTGTCGAGCCAAACAATCATTGGTGGCTGGGTTGAAGGCTGCATACTAAGATGCATGTTCTGACTCTGAGTTAGAACCTGACGAGGGGAATGACAGAGAAGGATATTATTGATGTGGAGCCCAGCATCATCATTGCCATCACTAAGATCCAGAGGAAGAGGAGGTCTCTTCCACTCATAGATGTGGGTGAAGGGGTCTTTGATGAAGTTCATTGTCAACAATGAGAGCCAAAAGAACCTTATATTAGTACCATTCATTAAGTAGTTAGGCCTACCAACCACACCACACCCGCATCCATACACCCTCTTGTGGTTCCACCTAGGATGAGATCTCTGCATCAATCAACAATGTCATCTTACCTACAACATCAAACCCTTCATAGATGAGGTATTGCCTAACATTGCTCCTCTTGAAGTTTTTGATGTGCTATTAGTCCAAACATACTTGTGGAAGCATCATGTTGTGTATTATTCGAGGCCTCAAACTATCATTATTACTTTGGGTAGTAAGTTATATAGGATATCGGAGGTAGCCCCACCTATCACCATCTCTTTAATCTTTGGTTAGCAATGTAGTAATATCATCTCTCATACTAGGAAATTTGTTTTCTTTCTGATTCACTCTCAAAACAAGGGAAAGATCATGGCCACATCCATGGACCCCAGGAAGAGTTCCTCCACCCATCAAAATCATGTGGATAATATTGCATACGAATATAGGGACATATTCTCATCACCCAAAGGGGTACCCCTACACTGTAAGGTCAAGCATCTGATCAATATGAATCCCTAAGCACCTCTACCCAATGGTTCGATATACCACTGCTCCATTATGGACAATGAAGATATCAAGTAACAAATCCAAGAGTTTTTGTAAAGAAGGGCACATCCAACCAAGTTCCTCACCTTGTGCAAGCTTGATTGTACTTGTACAAAATAAAGATGGGACCTGGAGGCTTTGCATTGATAATCGAGCACTAAAAAAAATCACTATTAGGAATATGTATCCAATCCCACAGATTGATGACCTTCTGGACCATCTCAAGGGGGCCAAGTATTTCAGCAAGATTGATTTGGAGTCTAGCTATCACTAGGTTCCAATAGAGTCCACAGATGTATGTAAGATCACCTTCAAATCCAAGGAAGGCCTTTTTGAATTGTTGGCCATGCCTTTAGGGTTAACAAATTCCCCTGCAACTTTTATGAGGTTGATGGATGACATCTTGTGGCATTTCACCAAATCATTTGTGGTTTTTTATCTAGATGATGTCCTTATCTTCAGCAAGGGTTGGGAGGATCACTTGCAACACATTCAATAAGTCCTTCAAACCCTACGACAACACAGATTGTGTGCCAACTTGGGGAAATGCACCTTGGGAATGATCTAGGTCTCTGGGTTACATCATAGATGAGAAAGGCGTGCATGTGGATCCAACTAAGATCCAAATCATTTAGGATTGACCAGCCTCGACCACTCTAATAAAGCTTCATAGATTTTTGGGCCTTGAAATTATTTATCGAAGGTTCATGTTGGGATTCTCCCATATCACTTGGTGTTTAAGTCATCTTACTAAGGGCAGAGTGAAAGAAATTTTTTCCTAGTGTGAGTCCCAGCAGAAGACGTTCGTTGAGTTGAAGCACCGCCTCTACTTTTCACCTATACTCACATTTCCAAACTTTCAACAACCATTTGAATTTGAGATAGATGCCTCTACCTATGCTATTGGAGCAACCCTCACCCAGTAAGGGCATCTAGTGGCCTATCATGGTGAGACACTTTACAATACAATTATGAACTATTAGAAAATTATATATTACATAGAACTGGAACACATAAAATATTATAGAAACATAAACACATAAAACACATAAAACAAGAGAGACACAAATATACGTGGTTCACCCAATTCGAGCTACGTCCACAGAGAAACAACTAGTCCTTCCTTTTATATTGTCCAGCAAAATGAAGAGATACAACCTACAACAAATCTATTGTAATTCCCTCTTTTCTCTCACACAATCTCCTCTCTTTGTCTCGTTCAGAATACACATATATATAGCCGCAATACAATTCCCTCATATTTAGCAAGGGGTTTCCTTCTAGGGAAAAAAAGCCTTAATTAAACATAACTTCTATCGTTAGATCATTCGCCTAATGAATGGATCAGACTGACTACGAAATTACAATATTTCACAAGGCAATTTTACATACATTTTTAGCTTTGAGGGCGCTGCCCTCGAACCCCTGTTAGGGGGGTCTCATTAAAATCATGGTGCCACCCCCCTTGGATCTCCATGGTGGTGAAAAAGGGGTGGCATTTCCTCCCAATTACGAACTAGGGTCCAATGTGGCGATACCTTTGGATAAAGAAGATAATCAAGTTCCACACCCAACAATCTCCCACTTGGAGACAGGTTATAGCAGCTCCACCGTTGCTTCATTTGTTGGACAATGACTCCATTTTGGACTTGGATATTTCTCATCTTCATCATCATACTTGAAGACCAATTAAAACTGATAAAAAACTCAGTTTCTCCTTGGTTACAACTTTTGTTAAAATATCTGTAGGACTCTCGCTAGTGTGTATCTTTTCCAGCTTCAATTGGCCATCTTCCAACACTGATCGTATAAAATGGTACTTGAGTTGTATATTTTTAGTCTTGGAATGAAATGCAGAGTTATTTTCAAGATGAATGGCACTCTGATGTCACTGTATAGCCTGCCGAACTCCTTCTTCTTACCCAATTCATCCAGAAACCTTTGTAACCAAATCATTTCTTTACTAGCCTCTATAGCAGAAACATACTCTGCTTTCGTTGTTGAAAGTGCAACACACTTTGCAATTTTGAAACCAAACTGACAGTTTTTCCACCTATAGTAAACACATACCCTGTGGTGCTCCTCTTGTTATCACTATCACCTCCCATATCTGCATCAACATATACTTGTAGAGCAATGTTTGAACTACCAAATCATAATGCTTGATATGTGGTACCTCTCAAATACCTGAGAATCCACTTCACTACCATCCAATGTTCTTTTCTTCAATTGTTCATGCACCTGCTTACAACTCTCACTGCATGTGCAATATCAGGCCTTGTGCAGATCATTGCATACATTAAGCTTCTAACTGCTGATGCATATGGAACTTTAGACATATAATCCATCTCTTCCTGAGTCTTTGGACACATCTCTTTACGTAGTTTGAAATGGCTAGAAAAAGGTGTAGTAATTGGTTTTGTATTATGCATATTAAATCTTTCCAACACCTTTTGTATGTACTCACTCCGAGACAATGTTAATTTGCGATTTTTCCTATCTCTAGTTATTCTCATACCAAGGATTTGTTTTGCAACACCCAAATCCTTCATTGTAAATGAATTTTCCAATTTTCCTTTGAGCACATTTATTTCCTGCATGTTAGACCCTACAACAAGCATGTCATCTACATATAATAATAATAATATAATATAACTGCCATCATTTTAACTTTTGAGACAAACACAATGATCATAGTGACATCTAGTATAACCTTGTTCAAACATAAACCTGTCAAATTTTAGATACCATTGCCTTGGAGCCTATTTTAAGCCATACAAGCTCTTCTTCAACCTGCACACTAGTTTATCCTTCCCTTTGACCTCATATCCTTGTGGCTGCTACATATAGATATCTTCCTCCAAATCCCCATGGAGAAAGGCCATCTTTACATCTAACTGCTCAAGATGCAAACTTTCTGCTACTACTAGACTTAAAATAGTTCTAATTGAAGTCATTTTAACAATAGGAGAAAATATATCATCAAAGTCTATACCTTTTTTTTCCTATGCAAACCCCTTCACCACAATTCTAGCTTTATACCTTTTTCTACCTCCATCTTCTTCCTTTAACCTATGAACCCATTTATTTTTCAATGTTGTTTTACCTGTAGGAAACCTGACTAAGTCCCAAGTCTGGTTGTACCAAGGAATCCATCTCTTCTTTCATGGCTAGCTCCCACTTCTTCCTAGTTTCTACCTTGCATGCTCCATGATTGTCTTGTTCATCCTTTCTGACACACCATTTTTTTGTGGTGTTCTTGGAACTGCCTTCTCTCTGCGAATTCCATGCTATGAACAATACTTATCAAACTGTTTACTCCAATATTCACCTCCATTGTCCAATCTGAGACACTTCAACCTTTTTCATGTCTTATTTTCAAAAAAAGATTTTCATTTCTTGAAAGTATCAAATTTATTTCGAATACAACAAATCTAGGTTTTCCTGGTTGCATCATCAATAAAAGTAACATAATAATGAAAGCCACTAAGAGATGATACTTGAGTAGGTCCCCATACATCTATATGCACAAGCTCTAATTTTTCGCTCTTCTTTTCTTTCTTAATTCCGAAGAATCTAACTCTCTTTTGCTTTCCATAAACACAATTTTCACAAAATTCGAAATCAACATGCTTCAAACATGGCAACAAATTTCTTGAGTGAATAATCTTCATCCCCTTCTCACTCATGTGATCGAGCCTATGATGCCACAATGTTGTATCTACTCCTGTAGAGGTTAAAACATTAACAAAATTAGAAATACCATTGCATAAATACAATGTACCAACCTTTTCTCCTTTTTCTATTACCAGGGGCTCCTTTAGTGACCTTCCAAGTTTTATCTATAAAAGTAGTTACACAGACTTCACCTTCCAACTACCCTATTGAAATTATATTTTTCTTCAAATTTGGAACATGCCTTACCTCATTCAATGGCCATTGGTTTCCATTCTACTGTTTTGTGAAAACTTTACCCATTCCAATGATTTTACAAGGTTTATCATCACCCAAATGAACATGTTCAAAATCTCCTTGAACATAATCATGAAATTTTTTCCTATTAGGTGTGACATGGAATGAGGCCCCTGAATCTACCACTTAGGCATCAATAATATTTTTTAAAGAAATAATCAAGTCATCTTGCAAACATCACCTATCACATTTCTCTTCATGATTTTTTTCTTGCTGCCCGTCTCGTTCTTTTCCCTTCCGAGACTTACAATATTTCTTCAGGTGTCCTCTCTTCCTGCATTTCCAACACATTATCCCCAATCTGGACTTGGATCTACCTTTCCTTGACTTACTATGATATCCTTGGCTCTTTCCATTACCTGATGTCTCACATGAGATTTTCTGTCGCATTTCCTCACTAAGGATTGCACCGACAACATCATCAAACTTTAAAGTACTAGATCTAGAGATAGAGTTACTAATGGCCATAACTAAACCACTCCAACTTTCTAGAAATGAGCACAGAAATAACAGATCCCTAAATTCATCATCAAAAATTACCCCTACAGAACTTAATTGACTGGTAACTGTATTAAATTCATTTAAATGATCAGCAATAGATCCAGCTTTTGACCATAGAAAATTCGCCCTTTGGGGGAATTAAGGGGTTTTAAATTTTTAGTGGGCGAATATTTTGTATCATAGTACATTTTTACGAATCACCTCAAATAGCCCACCTTATTTTAAGGGAGAGGGTCAAAAAGGTAAATTGAGCCATTGAAATTAGGAGTTACAACCTTCCATTCGCCCATTTTCAAGAATAGGTTTTATTTAAGTGAATCCATTCACCCATTTTCAAGAATAGGTTTTATTTAAGTGAATCCTATGGGCCAAAGGCCCAAATATCATATTTATAAAAGAGGTATGGTAAATTAATAAAAATATAAATAAATGAGAGGTATGGTAAATAAATCAAACATTTTTTATATTTACTCCATAAGTCACCTTATATACATGCAAGGGTGCAAACAAATAAAAATATAAGTAAAGTGGAGGTATGGTAAATAAATAAAACGTCTTTTATACTTACTCAAAAGTTATGGTAAATAAATAAAAATATAAATAAACTAGACACATGGTAAATAAATAAAACCTCTTTTTATATTTAGTCCATAACCCTCGTTCTATTTATGAAGGCTCAAGAAAGAGGTTTTATTTAAGTGAATCCTATGGGCAAAATACCATATTTGTAAAAGAGGTATGGTAAATTAATAAAAATATAAATAAACAAGAGGTATGGTAAACAAATAAAACATTTTTTTATATTTACTCCATAAGTCACCTTATATTTACGAACACTCAAAAAATGCGTTATATTTAGGTGAAACCTATGGGCAAAATACTATGGGACAAATACCATGGACTAGATTGTTATTAATACCATGCAAAAAAACATTATTAACCCTAATATTAGTATTAATAAAAATAAAAATGTCACATGGTATTGACCCATGGTATTCACCAAAATGACACATGGTATTGACCCATGGTATTCACCTGGAATGTAGCCTATTTAAATGGGGGAATTAAACTAGCATAGATCCATTTTACTCTGGATCTACTAACCCCGAGAGGTTCAAATATCGTGATATGCAAACTAGCATAGAGTGAAAAAATATTTGATCCGATCAAGAGTAAAAATGGATGTTGTAATTTAATGTATGTTAAACATTTTAGCTTGGTTAAAAAATAAAATAAAATAAAAATCAACTATTAATTTTATTAATTTTTATAAATTACTAATAGTAATTTTTAAGCTCCAAGTTTATGATAACCCATGGTATTGACCCATGGTAATACCATGGTATTCATGTGAGCGTAGACTATTTAAAGGGGAAATTCTATCATCTTAGATCCATCTTAACCCATGGTATTGACCCATGGTATTCATGTGAGCATAGACTATTTAAAGGGGAAATTCTATCATCTTAGATCCATCTTAATTCTGGGTCTACCAAGTGCTCAGAGGGATAAATAGATTTCATCCCCTTAAGAGTGGTAGATGTGGAGTTAAGATGGATATAGGTTGGTTTTTATGATAATAAAGTTATTAAATAGACTTAGGAAATTATATTGTAAAAACATCTTTAGGTGAATGGTTAAAGCATAGACATTGGACAAGTATATTTGTATACTTCTGTTTTAAACTGAAACAAATCTAGGGCTAAAAGGAATGGATTGATTGCACTAGTCATCCTTCTATAACTTTCCAACATATGCTAGAGTAAACAGATTGTAATTTGGGTAATTTTTCTAATTGCAAACAGGAACATACTTGTGTATTGGTAGGGTGGTTACGAGGTCCCTAGAAGTGATGAATTTGAATTTTTCTTGGTTTTATATATAGTATTAGGTTTTTTCTCATGCTTTCTGTGAATGGCACGGGTGAATTTTATCCTACACCCACTAGGTTATCGATATGTAATTTCGGTAATTTTGATTTCAAAAGATATTTTAAAGAAATGCAATTATTTCATTTGTGTATTCAATAAACACAAAATTTTATAATTGAGTAAAATATTCGCCATGCCTGGTGAGAGATTTGCCAAAAAATTATATATACATATCATATTATTGATAAAATCGCCTTCCATTTTTCCTATATACCATGGAGATTCGCCCATTTATTATACATGTAAATTTAGGGTGGGTTCTTAAAATTTTCCTTGCTTTTGACATATTCATATTAAATAAATGCTTCATAAGAAATACCTTATTTGAGGCCGAGGATTTTTCATATAATTTGGCCAATGCTGACAACAAACCCTCTATTATCATTTCCTTTGAAATATTAAAGGCTATTGACTTTGCTAGGCACAACTATATTGTTCTAAGTGCCTTTCTATCGAAAATATCCCATTCTGTGTCTGTGATACTCATCATCTTCTTTGGATTTCCGCTCAATAGTAGGTATAGATCTTTTTGATACAAACAATCTTCCATCTGCATCTTCCACAACTGGTAGTTTTGGCCGTTAAATTTTTTGACCCTAAACCTACCATCTTTCGCCATTGCTCCCACTCGAACCAAGAACCCTTCTCTCCTGCGAGTTTATCAGTCGAATAGACCTTCGGCTTTGATACCATTTGTTAGAAAATTATATATTATAGATCAATGGAAACATAAAATATTGCGGAAACATAAACATAGAAAACACATAAAATAAGAGAGACACAAATATACGTGGTTCACCCAATTTGGGGTACATCCATGGATAAACAACCAGTGCTTCCTTTTATATTATCCAACAAAATGAAGAGATACAACGTACAACAAATCTGTTGTAATTCCCTCTTCGCTCTCACACAATCTCCTCTCTCTGTTTCGCTCAGAATACACATATACATAACCGCAATACAATTTCCTCATATATAGCGAGGGTTTGCCTTCTAGGGAAAAGAACCTCTGAATTAAACATAACTTCTACCATCATATCATTCACCTAATGAATGGCTCAGATTGACTATGAAGTTACAATATTTTACAAGGATATTTTACATCTATTTTTAGCTTCGGGTGTGCTTCCCCCAAACCCCTACCGGAAGGGGGCTCATAAAAATCGTCGTTGCCTCCCCTGGCGGGGAACAACCGGGTGGCGCTTCTGCCCCATTACAAATTGGGGTCCAATGTGGTGATATCTCTGAATAAAGAAGATAATTAGACTCCACACCCAACATGAAATACCCCACCTATGATAAGGAAATGTATTCTATCGTGCAGGATTGCTCGCAATGGAAACATTACGTTCTGGGGAAGGAGATAGTCATCCACATAGATCACCGACCTCTTCAATTTATACAGACACAAGGGAAGTTGCAAAATGATCACAATTAGAAGTGGTCTATATATATGAAATAATTCCACTTGAACATTAAATATAAAAGGGGAACAACAATCATGTTGTAGATTGCCTCTGTCAGCCACCAGTTACAATATTGACTACTGTTCTCAACTCTTATGGCCATGTGTTATAGACATTTTTGTGCCTTACAGCATGGAGCATGAAATGTCAATAATCTAAGGGATCCAAAGTCCCTAAACATGTTGTTCTTACCCTTAGAGGAACAAGGTCAGAAAACCACAGCTCTGCAAATCAGTTCTCCACTGAAAAACACTCAAAAACAGGTCAATTTTGGATCAAAGCAGCTGCTCCAAAGGCTACCTGCGTTGCATAGCAAGTGCAACAAAGGCTACCTACGCTGCATTGCAAGTGCAACAAAGGCTACTTGCGCTGGGCGTACTTTGACATGTGGAGGAATCTTTTTCTCAATGTGCCAGTGCCCAGGAAGCTTCCAGAAAGACACTTGATCATAAGATTCGCCTGATGATGAGTTAAGAGCTTCTAAAACTCCGAGTGGAAGGTAGGAACTCCAAGTGAAGAACTGAAGAAAAACTGGAGTTGAAGAAGACAACAAGTCACACATCAAGCTGACTTATCTTCACTCCAAAACTCTATATAAGGATCTCATCCCATGGGATCTGGAGGCCGGAATTTTGTGCAAAGAATTGCTGTTGGTTTACAGTTGTGAGTATTGGGTGATTGCTTGAGGGAGGTGAAGAAGAGATTTCTCTCCGTCGGGAAGGTGATGCTGGATTGGACCTCTCATGGTTGTATCACCGCCTGAACCTTACTTCCATATATTAATAAAGCATTTGAGGTTCTTCTATTCGCATGTGTTTCAATGGTGTATTGTCTTACTTGCGTCTTTGATTTATGCTAATCCTTGAATCGATTATGAATGCATGCCTCTTGTAGTTTCCTTTTCTTGTCTTATTTGCAGGATCTCGTGTAGCTGGGCCTGTGAAAAGACTTGGATCTGGGAGCAAGCGGCAAACGAAGGAGATTGGATCGACCATTTGCGCAAGACATCGGTAAGTGGATCTCTTCCTTCTATCTCTTGCATGTCATAAAGAAGAAACTTTAGATAGCTTTGCTTTCAGCTGTTGCTAAGGAACTGTCACCCTTAGAGTGGGTTAGGGTCATTCCGAGTTGGATACTTTCTCCCACAACAGACTGGCGACTCCGCTGGGGATCGTGTCTTGTTGGTAGCTTGTGTTTCTTGCTATTCATTTCTTAAACAAAAGGAGTACCGAATCGAACTGCATTCGAGTCCTTCGAATGCAAAGTAGAGGGCAGCTACTCTAGCCCAGTGCTGGGCATGTTTATGATCTGAAGAGCTGATCCACAAGGACTCTTTGTAGCTCTTTGTGATAGTGTTCATCTTCCTTTAATCACCCTCTAGTGTATACTTGACTAATAGCCTCTGATTTGGCCAAAAACCATTGATTTTTGAGCAAACTGTGACCCGGAATCTGAGAGAGACGAGAGTTGTCTCATCAGTGCAGCTGCAACAAAGGCTACCTGCACTGCAACGCAGGTCCCGAAGGGGCTACCTGCGCTACATCTCAGATTGACAGAGCAGCACTTGCACTGATCCAGTTTTGCCTTGTGCAACTGGGGTTCCCCACTGTCTGTTGCCCAGTTTTCAGTATTGTTTTGCAGCCTGTTGTCAACCTGTATACCCAGCTGAAACCACTTCTCTTTTCCTTCATTCCGCCTCAGTTGTATGAAGAAACCGTGATTGTTCTTATTGTATTTCTTGCTGTCATTCACAGTTTCCCATAGCGAAAGTGAACTAGTCTTGCTATGACCTCTTGGATCTAGACCTATGAGAAAGTGTCGTTGTGATTCTAAGAGCTAGTTTATTGCTGTTCATAGCTACTTGAGCATTTGTTTTCATTATATGGTTCGAATTTCAGTATTTCTTGTGTTGAAACGAGTGAATCTTAAGGTGTTCTTTTGATTATTGGACAAACACTTGTTGCTTTCGCTTGAAATTGAATTCGAAATTATACGACAGCTTTCTTTTTGTAATACATCAACATTAAGGAAGAAGAAAAGAAATACTTGCATTGTGCATGTGCATTTTGACAGTTTGCATGTCGATTTAGGAAAAGTGCATCAGTGTGTGCTCTATGATCTGTTTGAAAAGATGATGTCTTTCTTTTCCTTCAGTAGTTAAGGTTTTCATAAGTTGAAAGAATTGAAAAAGCTTGCTTATCATTCTTAGACTGCATTTAGGAGTTGTATCATACATCACGTGGTGATCCATAAAGGCAAACTGCTAAGCAAGATCAACCTAAAAAGAACTGAATTTATCTAACAACGCTTTGAAACATAACGAAACATAGTAGAGGTCTAGGTAGAGACGTGAATCGGCGTCGTTAAACATAGTGACTATCGATCTCTACGAAGGTGGGTGATTCCTCCTGAGGGACGAGAGCGCTAATACGGATTTGTGCCCCCGCGTACCGTCGCGTATATTGGGGGACCCCTATAGGAACAAAGCCTTTATCCATAGGAAGCCGTGTCGGCCGCCCTACTGATCGCGATGCAGTGAACACATCATTCACGAAGATCGACCACTCGTACCGTAAAACGTATTCTGTGGTTTCGCGAAAGGTTTGGCACACCCTCTGCCTAGAACTCCAGAGTAGTTTCTTTTGGCCTTTTTCAAACTCTATAACTGAAAAAGTCCATCCGAGCATTTGTCACTTCGGGCTCGTTAATACATCGAAGGAGACTAGAGTCATCTTTAGCTTTTTCTCGACTCTTAAAACATGAAAAAGCAAGTTGTGTCTTAAAAGCGTCTAAAATTAATTCAATTCGAAAACACATTTTACCCTGTGCATTGTTGGTTGATCAAGTAATCCGCAATCGTGGAAGAAAGTCAATCGATGAACCGTCGTTCGCGGAGGAACACGAGACAAACGTCTTTGTCCCCGGAATCGAAAACAACCCGGGCAAAGCAACCTCGTTCAACTGGTTCCAAATCTCCTGTCAAAGTTAGAACAAGTGTTCCAACGACATCTGAGGTTCCGGTTACTCCAAACATTTCTGGAAACCCTGCCCCTATTGAAGAAGTTCGACAGCCCCAGAAGGACAGTAACACTGATCCTAGTCTGAAAGCAAATACTTGTGTTACTGAATCAGTTCCATCAGTGATCGGTTCAGAGAGTCTTGCTCCTCAAACAACTGTCGCTGTCGAAACAACCCCTTCTTCGACACCGAAAATATTCTACGGACCTGACGGTCTTCCTCTTCCACCCGGTCTGATCGCAATAGAAGAAATTGTAGAAGACCCGCAAGCAACTACTCCGACACATTTTGGAGCAGGGATCGCTCTACTTCCTACTGCATCAGAAGCTAGCCTATCACCCAGAGAAGTTCCTGAAGAGTCACTAGGCAATCTACTGGATAGACTAAAAATGTCTGAACAACCGTCGACATCTAGGACTGTGCCAAGTGACACAGCGACAGCAGAACTCCCTGCAGTCATTCCGACAATGTTCGCCGGCATACCATCTGTCCCTAGCTCTCAACAGTTGGAGAGAGTCCCTTCGGGGGCCATGACGACAGTATGGTCTGTTCCTGTTTGTTCTCCCGGGATAATACCCGGTAACTCCTATGTTGGAACTCAAAAAATTGATCCTTTCAGGAATCAACTTGGGCAATCCGGTCCTCGAGGTGTAATAAATCCTCTCGGTTCCGGACCACCACCGTATGGGGGGCAATATGTTTTTTCATTACCCCCTCCGGGAGGGTACCCATACGGGAGTTCACAACCATACCCAAGTTATACTGGAATAACTACCAGTGGTTGGATACCTATGCTACCCCAGCAACCAAGAGTTGTGTATTCTATGCAACAACAGATGCCTGTGACGAACATCCCGACGACACCAGCTATTGTGACTGTGTCGCAAGTTCAAACAATACCTGTTGCATGTCAACCTCAGTTTTCTCAGGTTGTAATGCAACAACCCTTTGACCCTGCAACTCAACCACAATCGCCAACTGGAGGGGCGACACAAGCACAAACGGGTAACCTCACCCCTCATCTTGGCCCAGTGGTAAGCATAGCACAACAGCCAATGGCGTCACAACCATGGTTGGTGCAGTATCAACAACCGCAGTTCCAGCAAGTGTACCAAGGTACCGAGCAGCAAATTTTTGCGAACAATGGACAACCATACTTACAGTACGGTCAAAACCAACCACTCTATAGTGGAGTAGTCCATCAACCGTATCAATCATATCAGCATCAATTACATTATGCTGGTATGCAAAGACCAACTGCTCAGGCGATTCCATCATATCCTGGGTACGCTTCACCTAACTTGAGTCAGCGGCTACCATTCGTGGCAACTCTGGAGTTACCCGATCTACATCGGTTGAAAAACGATCCTATCGCCTACGCCCCTTGGTGGCCCATGATTCCTCACAAACTTCCATCGGACATTCCTAAATTCAATGGAAATCCAGGTGAAGACCCGTCGAATCACGTCATGACCTTTCATCTGTGGTGTTCATTGAACACTCTGAACGATGATTCGATAAGACTTCGCCTCTTCCAGAGGACATTGACAGGTCCGGCGGCTAAATGGTATATAGAATTGCCAAGAGCCTCTTTCGACAATTTCAGCTCCTTAGCCACGACTTTCTTAACCCATTTTCAATTACCAATTAGGTATGAAACAGGAACCGAAATACTGACCAACTTCAAACAGACGACAGCTACTCACATATCAGATCATATACATGAGTGGCGTCGTCGACGAAGGATGGTGAAAACATACGTTCCTGATCAGCTATTAGCCGAATGGTTTATAAAGTCATTACTTCCGGCTATAACGGAAGATGTGGCCAAAGGGGGAGTCGTAACAGAGGAGCAAGTAATCGCTCGTGCTCAATATTTAGACTTGGTATATACTCAGTCTGGCACGCTCTACGACAAAATACCTGATGCCCCTAGACCTGAATTTTCAATTCCTCCCCCTCCTAAATCGAATATTGACTCTCATGCCGGAGATGGCGTGATTGGCACTGCAAGCGCAAAGTCGAGAAAGGCTTCACCTCAGAAAGCCCGTAAGACTTCAGATCGAAATGCCCATGAAGAAATTCTTGCTTCGGAAGTAAATGCCATATCTGCGGATAAAGGCAAAGAAACCACTCAACCAGGAAGCAAGAAGAAACAAAACAAAGGGAAGAAGAAGCAGCAGGATGATCCGTCACCTGAAAAAGCTTCTTCAAGCTCTCCTAGGAAAGGGAAACCGAAATGGCCATGTCAGATATGTGATGATGAAGATCACAAGACATCAGATTGTCCATACAAAGCTGAGCTCAAGAGATTCTTTAAAAGTCCAAAGAACCCAGCTGTGTTGACTGATCCATTTCCCAATCCAGGTCAAAATATGGTTGATGGTGGAAATGCTTCCCCGTCGCAAGTGCTGATGTTGTCGATCTCTAAGCAGCAAAATGATGCTTTGATTTCGACAAGGAACAAAGATTATGGGAATCTGCAACTGTCAAACGAAAAAGGTAAAGATCAACCTAGTAGTTCGACAACAACTTCGATAGAAGTTGTCCCACCCATAATGCCAGAATTAACAATAAAACCACCTAAGGGTGTAGTACACAAGTCGACGTTTAATCCTCGTGCCAGAGCGGCGCAACATTATAACATAGTAGAAGATTTGGCTCAATCGCCATCCGCTGTGTCGACTCTAGAAGTACTACAAAATTGTCCATCCCAAAGGCAGGCATTGTTATCGGCAATAGGGGGGGTTGATCCTAAGGATTCCAATCTTGTGTCCTTTGATCACAAAGGGTATGACCCCCAGTTACCGGCTCAACTAGCCTTCCTTATTCAAGTGAAGGCCCTCAACAAAACTGTTCACAGAACAATTATTGACGAGGGGGCATCGACCTGTATTATGTCAATGAGCTGCTGGAAAATGCTAGGGTCACCAACCTTGTCGAGATCTTCGTCAACACTAAAGGCTTTCGACGGTAGGACATATACCCCTTACGGTATCCTAAGTAACTTAAAAGTTGAACTAGGTGGAAAAACAGTAGAGATTGATGTTGAGGTCATAGATGGAAATCTGGATTACAACATCCTACTGGGAAGACCATGGATTTATGCCATGGCTGCTGTCGTGTCGACTTATTTTAGGAAGATCGCATTCCCGTTTGAAGGAGGGATTATGGTCGTCGACCAACAGAACTTCCTCCTTAATGGTTCACAAGTTACGGGAAGCATTCCCATGATCCATGAAAGCGACCATTCAATTAAAGATATAGGAGTAGGCCTGTTGAAAGACCCCACAATGATGGGGGCTTTCTCGCTGCCAAATCATATGTACATAGGAAATGTACCATTGGTGGCTACCTGCAACATGATATCTTCCACGACGGTCGCAAAAGACAAAGTCGTCATGGATCGGGCAATGGTGTTACACCCAAGCCCAATCGAAATATTGTAGCAATCAATGTTTCAGGCATGGGAGGCGAGCCCAAACCAATGCTCGTCGAGCATGTGGGTAGATAGGTCAGGAGAATGTGGTACCCCTTTGGATCCTTAGTCACGAGTGCATGCAAGTGACGAAGGAATCCTGCAATCAATGTGGATTGATGGGGCACCATGGGATGATAACCACCATCGTTCCCTTCCAAAGGAAGATACTCAAGGCGACCTGTATCACCCTTCAGTATTTGAGTTCCTAACGAATACTGTAAATACGGTGGACTCCGAGAGAAACCTATCCAATATAGAAGAGACCATAGCCATAGATATCTCGACAAAAACAGACATTGTAGAGAATATTTATGTCGGCAAAGGTTGTTCCCCTTCAGAACAAGAAATATATAAAGCTCTTTTCCGCGAATTTAGAGATGTCTTTGCTTGGTCATATGATGAAATGCCAGGCATTGACTCGAGTATCGTTGAACATGAAATTAAGATGTATCCTGATGTCAAACCGGTAAGACAACGGCTTCGGCAGGTACACCCCAAGAAAGCCGCTACCATTAAAGCGGAAGTTGAGAAGCTTCTCCATGCTGGTTTCATCTACCCGGTTCCTCTAACCGATTGGGTATCGAATATTGTCCCTGTTATGAAAAAACAAGGAATAATACGAGTGTGCGTCGATTATAGGGATGTAAATCAAGCCTGTCCAAAGGACAACTACCCTACACCCTTCATCGACCAGATAATTGATGAATGCGCCGGATGTGAAATCTTTTCGTTTATGGACGGATTTTCCGGGTATAATAAAATTAATATCCGCCCACAGGACCAGTCAAAGACTGCATTTATTTGTCCGTGGGGCACATTCGCTTATCGAAAATTACCCTTTGGTTTAAAGAACGCAGGGGCGACGTTTCAGAGAGCTATGAATTACGCTTTCCACGACATTAAGAACATCGTTCAACCTTATCTCGACGATCTTCCGGCTCATTCGCAAAAGCGGACTGATCATCCGCACCATTTAAGAGCGATATTTCTACGTTGCCGACACTACAAGATAAGACTCAATCCGCACAAATGTGTGTTTTGCGTCGGTTCTGGTCGTTTACTTGGCTTTATAGTCTCCAAGGATGGGATTCGTCTCGACCCTTGCAAGGTGCAGGCAATCATTAATTTGCCTCCACCTTCGAACTTGCTTCAGATTCAGAAACTCCAAGGGAAAGCAAACTTTCTGAGGAGGTTCATTCCAAATTACGCAGAACTTGCTAAAGGTTATACCCGTCTCCTGAAAAAGGATGTACCTTTCATCTGGGACCAGGTTGCACAAGCTTCCTTTGATGCTTTGAAAGAAGCGCTAGTCAAAGCATCATTAATGTACGCCCCAGACTATCTAAGGGATTTTAATATGTATCTGGCTGCAGCAGATACGACCATTGCGATGGTTTTAGTTCAAGAAGTCGACGGAATTGAACACCCTATATATTATTTAAGTAAAAACTTAAATGATACGGAAAGTAAATATTCTCATGTTGAAAAGCTAGCATTGGCGGCTGTTCAAGCGATACAAAGATTTCGGCACTATGTCCTCTTTAGGAAGACCACCATATTGTCAGATTGCAACCCCATGACTTATATACTGTCGCGACAGTTGCTTGGGGGCAAATATTCAAAGTGGATAGCTATCCTTCAGGAGTTTGATTTGGAATTTGTGAAATCCAAATCAAAGAAAGCTTTAGTTTTCGCAGAATTATTATGCGATCTCCCATCATCATCCAACGATGAAACGTCCAAAGAATCGATCGTGGACGAAAGTTTGTTTCTGATATCAGCAAGTGATGAGTGGTATGGAGATATAATAGTTTATCTCCAAACCCAAAATTTTCGGCCAGACACCTCTCACTCAGAACAAAAACGCATTCGATACCAAGCAAAAGACTACATGATCGTCGGTGATACGCTTTACCGTCGTGGTGTCGATATGGTCCTGCGAAGGTGTCTAACCCATGAGGAGGCTGAAAAAGCCCTGAATGAATGTCATTCAGGCACCTGTGGGGGGCATCAATCTGGATATGCTACAACACAAAGAATCTTACGAGCAGGATACTTCTGGCCAACCATGTTCAAAGATTGCATAACTGCAGTTAGAAGTTGCCATGCATGTCAGATTTTTGATAGCAAAACCAGAAGACCCCCCGCTCCTTTACAGCCAATAATAGCTATGGGGCCTTTCGCCAAGTGGGGCATCAATTTCATGCAATGTAACCCCACCTCGACCGGGGGGCATGGGTATATTATAGTCGCAGTTGACTATTTTACCAAATGGGCCGAGGCGATGCCTACATTAGATAACACTGGTGAAACAACAGCCCTATTCTTTTTTAATCATGTAGTCGCCAGATTCGGCGTGCCACAGGCCATAGTAACAGATCATGGATCACATTTTCGCAATCACATGATGGTTGAATTAACTGCCAAACTAGGATTGTCTCACGACAGCTCTACCCCGTACTATCCGCAAGCTAACGGACAAGTTGAAGCGATCAACAAGGTCCTGAAGCGCATGCTGCAAAGGATGGTTGGGGTTCACAAAAGAAGATGGCATTTGATCCTATACTCGGCTTTGTGGGCCTACCGAACATCGGTAAGGAATGCCACTGGGTTCACACCGTTTCAACTGGTGTATGGCCTAGAGGCGATCCTACCAATCCAGTGTGAAATTTCGTCCCTTAAACTCGCAATTGATCTCCTCCCCGGAACCTCGGAAGAAGAAGCTCGTTTCTTGGAATTAATCCAGTTGGATGAAACCCGTCATGATGCCGCCTTGGCCAACGAAGCCCACAAGAAATGAGTCAAAGCGCAGTTCGACAAAAATGTCAAACCACGTGTCTTCTCGGAAGGTGATTTGGTCTTGCTTTATGACCAAGAATCCGATAAATTGGGAGCTGGGAAATTCAAGTCCTTATGGATGGGCCCTTATATTGTTAAAAGTGTGTTAGCAAAAGGTGCCTACGAGCTGGTAGATTATGACGGAATTCCACTGGCGCAACCCCGTAACGGGTTGTACCTTAAGCGTTACTATGCTTAATAGTGACCTGTATGCTTTTGTTACATTTTTGTTTTCGCTAAAGCGTTTGTTCCGGTTTAAGTAATCCGCTTTTTACACTTATTGCAGATGTCAAATCCATTGGAACCATGGGTTGGATATGCTGACGGAGCGAGTCGTAGTTCGAGGAATCTATCCTCTGCAGCATGGGCCATTTTTAACCCAAGCGGCGAGTTAGTGAGTTTCAGGGGGGTATGTATTGGTCAATCAACAAATAATATCGCTGAGTATAGCGCGTTGATAGAACTCCTCTCTGATGCCATCGCCCATGGCATAAGCCGGCTAGTCGTCAGGCTAGACTCACAGCTCGTGGTACTACAGCTCAATGGTACCTACTCTGTCCGAAATCCAGCTATTTATCGCAAGTTCCTAAGAGTTAAAATCTTGGAAAGACAGTTTGATTTTATCCAATATCAACACATTTCCAGAAACTTAAACACATTAACCGACTCATTAGCAAACTATGTGTTAGATAGACATTTGCAAAATTGATAAAAAGAGAAGCATCATCAATGTTTCATACATGGATCACATAAAAATGGAATAAACCCCGAAAATCAAAAATATATATAACTGTTTACGGTTTACATGTAATGTCCTGTAACCAAGACAAAATCGGTCATATGACCCCAAAACTCAAAAATGGCTGGGGGGCACCCTAGCCTAGTGATGCTCATGATAGCATGCCACGGCCTGTGCAATCATGCGCAGAAGACGAGACCATCGTCTAGGAACACCAGCAGTATGTCGCTGCAATCGTAGAGGCAACTCGTCGATCCGTACATCCGGAATCCCAAGGGTAAGACCCTCGACCTGTTCCTGCACAACTGTAAGAGTCTCGGCCAAGTCAAGGTCACGGAGAATAGCTCTCCCAGGAGCCTCCCCTGCGGGGGCAGCGGCCGGAGCTCTCGGACGGACTGCTGGACGGATGGGACCAACATCTGCATGCACACATGAGTTTGATTAGAGTCTTGATAGAATAAAGCACAAGAACATTACAAATAGAAACAGTAAAACAGTGATAAGGTCAAGATTTTACCAAGATCACCCCACTGCTCGCCATCCGGTAGCACCAAATCCGAATCACCTCGGAAATCCATGCCAATATATGGATACTCGGAAAAAGCCATATCCTGCCGCTCGAACCACCTAAAGAAGGCATCAGTAAAAGTAATCCGAGATTGGCCTGCATGTCTAGCCATGTGGTCAACCCACCTCTGCATGCGTGGCTCAGTAGGAGATGGCAAGTCGAGGACAATGTACTGAGGTTGCATCAAGGGTATCTTCTCCAAAGCGAAGGCAGTCAAAACTGAACCAAAGCCAAAATTCTTCAGTCTCCTGTCCTTTACTTTGGTCAACTGGTTTTTCATCTGAACCAGTACTGCATCACACCAGTTAAAAACTTTCGGCTGAAGACACTCCAGGGCATGCTGCACATATGACCTGTTGGCAACATGAGGGGATGCACTACCGGCCATCCTACAAATCGCGTACAGAATAGACCTGAGAGACCTGTCAGTAACATCACAGATAGAAATCTTGCCGTCTCTGCTCGGCTGGGATCCCTCCCTGCAATACTGACGGATATAATCTTTCACGGAATCACTCCCTTGGGCCGAACCGGACAAGGAAATGGGGGCACCCCGCCTTGACAACCCAGTCAAGAAGTAAATGTCCACTATGGTCAAAGGGATGGACTTGCCCCTAATCTGGAACACTTGGTTAACAGGATCCCAAGCATTAAGCAGGTACTGCAGTAAACGTATCTGTGCCCTCATGCTAGATATGCGGAAGAATTTTAGCAAGCCACAGTTCCGCAACGCGCTCACGGTAACAGGATCATGGAGGGCAATCATGTCCTCCTCTTCATGCTCTCGTTCTCGCCACGTAAGAGTCATTCTGCTCCAATAAACTCTGCAAAACAAACAAGAGGAGGAGTAAGATCCCTGACTCAATAAAGAAAATGGCAAAATTCTCATGAAAAAATATGCAACCAAGAAGTTTTCTGCGCCCAACGCAGGTGGGGAAGACTCTCACCTGCGTTGGGAGACAAACTGCCTTTGGAAATGAGCACCCCAACGCAGGTTTCGATATAGGGCACCTGCGCTGATGGCAGAGCGCCCTAGGGAAACCCCAGGGGCTCATGGGGGCAGGAAAACAAGCATAAAACTGAGAAATAGGACCATGAAAAGATAGAGCTAGGGTTTAGCTCCTACCTGGTGGAAACGGCGCTGAAAATCGTCCACAGAATCTCCCGAAATCAGCTGGTGAAAAATCGAGAGGAAGAGGCACCTCCAAAGCTCCAACAAACCAAATGCACATGAAATGGTAAAATGAGAGGTAAAAACATCTTTTAATTGCTTTTTACGTAGTTCAAAGTGAAATATTAGTATTTTTTACTTCATGTTATCCGTTTCTAACAAGTTTGTTGCAGCAATTGATGAAACAGTACTATCTCTGGAAAAGAAAAACTAGTCATGGTAAAATATGAATCTGACCTTATCAAACGAGCAGTTTTGGCAAAGTTCATGCTCGTTAAAAAATAAACGCAAGATCCGAGCAGTTTTAATGCGGAAATTCATGCTCGTTAAAAAATAAACATAAGCTTGTGAGCAGGCTTTCCCCAGAGTTCAAGCTCATTCAGAAAAAATGAACCGGTAAATAACCATTTGAGACCGTAAATTCATCAGCCATAAAAGCCTTGGTCGTGTTTGTGTACCGTCACCTCCACTTGTCATTTGGCCGATCATTCACATCCACTTGATTGTTTACCCATTTTGAGGAACAGCTGCGAAGAGTGATCCCACCTAGCCATCCTTGTAATACTGCTGTGATTGGAAAAATTTCAACCTGTACCTGGAATCTGCTGCTATCCCTGTTTATCACTCGTTCCTCAAAAGACGAGTCTTCTTTGAGCTCTTTTCACTGACTCGTAAAAAAAATGAAAAGTTTGCCGAGTTTTGGCCTTCCAACTCGTTAAAAGGACTGGAAGAGCTATCCCTCCTCTAGATTTTAATCTTTTTGGACCTGAGGGATTATTGCACAAAAAGATCGAGCGCTTGTCTAGTTCGGCTTGATAAAGATATCGAACATTCATCCGTTCTTATTGTTTTATACTTTTTCAGACTTAAGGGATTAAATGACGAAAAAGGACCCCTGGAGTCCACTTTATGTACCCTTTTCAGACTCTCTAAAAATGAAAAGGACCGAGTTGTCTTTGTCGCTGGGCTCGTTTAAAATATTAGATAGCGACAAACTTGTCTTTAGACGAGAACGAGTTTCCCTATCGCTAGGCTCTTTAAAAAATAGCGATGGGCTTGCTCGAAGGGCAGGTTATAGAACAAGCATATGTTATCCTCCTCAAGCTTGACAAAAACAAAGAGGTACTGGTCAGAAATGACTGGGGAAAAATTGGGAAGAACCTCAAAGCTTAATGGTAGCAAGTCGCTCTTGAACATGACACTTTTGCCTCCGTAAATATCGGGTTGGGTTATTATCATTCACCGGTCCCTTCACCATGGTCTCGCCATACCATCCATACATGGGGTAATGCTACCGATCCATCACATCAGTGTCGTTATATGTTCAAGAGATGTCATTCAGAAAGTGTCAACCGGGTCCCATCCACTACCGTACATCATCTTTCATCCTTCCATGACCGCCACCCTGAATCATATTTCACAGATCGTTTTCACCATCATCACTAGCTCCATTCCGTGTCACTGATGTGGGATTCATTAAGGCCCTCCTTTGACGGATCACTTCTTGTCGACATCAGCTCATTATCCAAGAAGTTGATCTAGGAACACCCCCCTCAGTACTTTGAAGCTTGCATGCCTCAATGGCAAGTTTCTCACTCCCGGCGATAGGTATACATTAATGACCTTCGACCAGGAGACTTTGCGTGGTGTTCGACGTCAGATCCTATATTCACACCACGTGAATTGTGCTGCAGTACCTTGAGGGTCATCATCATTATCGGTGATTCCTCTCGCGCTTGTTAACAGTTTACATTATTGACTGGTAATCAAGCGACGTCTTTCCATGTTCGACTTCAAGAAATTCTCACATGGATCGACTTGTACTAGAGTGAAGATCGGACAAGTTTGAAGACCCCGGATCTAGTTTCATCCATCCGGGTTGCGATATATATTCAGGAGATAAAAACATAGACATGTGCAGCAGATGATCATCCTACTGAAAGGATGATAATTGAAAGCAGAGAATTATCAGTCTATTATCAGACAATCGTCTGTTTATGTACAACAAATGTATTTATAAAGCTGAGCATGGGAAATGCCCGCCTCAGCTAGATCATGAAAAGAAAGTATGGAAAGATAATGTATTGTATTGTATTTTGTTACAGGTCACCTCCCGACGATTGAATGAACTTCGGATCCTCCTAATAAAGCATTTCACCCGATAAACGACCTCATACTTTAGGGGGCAACTGTTATAGACATTTTTGTGCCTTACAGCATGGAGCATGAAATGTCAATAATCTAAGGGATCCAAAGTCCCTAAACATGTTGTTCTTACCCTTAGAGGAACAAGGTCAGAAAACCACAGCTCTGCAAATCAGTTCTCCACTGAAAAACACTCAAAAACAGGTCAATTTTGGATCAAAGCAGCTGCTCCAAAGGCTACCTGCGTTGCATAGCAAGTGCAACAAAGGCTACCTGCGCTGCATTGCAAGTGCAACAAAGGCTACTTGCGCTAGGCGTACTTTGACATGTGGAGGAATCTTTTTCTCAATGTGCCAGTGCCCAGGAAGCTTCCAGAAAGACACTTGATCATAAGATTCGCCTGATGATGAGTTAAGAGCTTCTAAAACTCCGAGTGGAAGGCAGGAACTCCAAGTGAAGAACTGAAGAAAAACTGGAGTTGAAGAAGACAACAAGTCACACATCAAGCTGACTTATCTTCACTCCAAAACTCTATATAAGGATCTCATCCCATGGGATCTGGAGGCCGGAATTTTGTGCAAAGAATTGCTGTTGGTTTACAGTTGTGAGTATTGGGTGATTGCTTGAGGGAGGTGAAGAAGAGATTTCTCTCCGTCGGGAAGGTGATGCTGGATTGGACCTCTCATGGTTGTATCACCGCCTGAACCTTACTTCCATATATTAATAAAGCATTTGAGGTTCTTCTATTCGCATGTGTTTCAATGGTGTATTGTCTTACTTGCATCTTTGATTTATGCTAATCCTTGAATCGATTATGAATGCATGCCTCTTGTAGTTTCCTTTTCTTGTCTTATTTGCAGGACCTCGTGTAGCTGGGCCCGTGAAAAGACTTGGATCTGGGAGCAAGCGGCAAACGAAGGAGATTGGATCGACCATTTGCGCAAGACATCGGTAAGTGGATCTCTTCCTTCTATCTCTTGCATGTCATAAAGAAGAAACTTTAGATAGCTTTGCTTTCAGCTGTTGCTAAGGAACTGTCACCCTTAGAGTGGGTTAGGGTCATTCCGAGTTGGATACTTTCCGCCACAACACCATGAGACCCCTGGATGGATGCAAATATACAAAAATTATCTAAATTTTGCCACCACATACCAAATGCTAGTGGATGGTGGGCAAGATCCATATTTCCACCTCCATGATGCATTATTATGCTACCTAGGCCACCTTTGTGTTTCTTCAAGCGAGTGTTCCAAGCTCATTTGGGAGGTGCACTACAATCGGGCCGCAGTACACTTTTGCGTGGAGAAAACTATGGTTGTACTACAAAAGTATTTTTATTGGCCCAAACTCCGATAGGATGTTGGAAAATATATCTGATCCTGCACTGCCTGTGTCATCGCCAATCCAACCATCAAGAAGAAAGGCTTGTACAATCTTCTTCCTACTCCCAGCCAACCCTGGGAATACATCTCCATGGACTGTCTCTCTAGATTCCCTTCTACCAAGGATGGTAATGATTATGTATTTGTGGTCATGGAAATTTTTTCTAAGATGACAATAATCGAAACTTGCAAGAAGAGTATCACAACAGAGGACACTGCCAAACTCTTCTTTGAACAAGTGTGGGTACATTTTGGGATCCTGTATACCATTATATTAGGTTGGGATAGCAGGTTCTTGAGCACATTTTGGTTAAGCCTCTAGAATCTATTGGACACCAAGCTCACCAAGTTAACTACATTCCATCCCTAGACTGATGGCCAAACAAAAGTCGTCAATAGGATGACAGTGCACATACTCCGCATGTACAACTCCAAGCATCCATGAACCTGGGATGAGATCCTTCCCTATGTGCAACACAACTATAATGGATCTCTCCATAGCTCAATTGGCCGCAGTCCCTTTCAAGTGGGTCTGGGATTTCAACCATTGTGTTTGATTGATGTTTCCATGCCTCATGTGACTACATAGACAAAATACACACATGTACAGTCTAAGGATGATAAAGCAACCAGGTTTATTGAATGTATCCAACACATCCACTAGAAGGTCATGAAATCTTGGAGACGTCCAATTCCAAGTACAAGCAATGACATGATCAACATTGGGTGTCACATAAGTTTCGGGTGGGTGACAAAGTTTGGTTGCATTTGCAGAAACACTGTCTTGCCAGAGCCCATCGGAAGATCTGACCACTCTAAAATGGGCCTCACACAATCACCAAGGTTGTGGGTGACAATTATTTCGAGCTCAACATTACCCCATTCCTTGGTCTGCACCCAATTTTCAATGTGGACCGCCTTCAATCATACTTTCCACCATTATTGGACACATTAGACATTGCAAAAAAAATAACACCATAAAACTCAACCTAGACTGCATGAAACAAGCAACAACTGATTGGATCAGGGACACATAGATTAGGACCAGTCGCTAACAAAATATCCAACTATATCGGGTTTTCAAAGTTGGTCAGCTCCCACACCAAGGCAAGTGGCTCACCAAGGAAAAATTTCAGTAGAAGTTTCCACATCTCATGGAGGCACTCAACACATTAAGACCATTGCTTCCTAAGGGGCGAGGACTGATCCAAGTAGATATTGGTGGCCACCAATCTATTCCACTTGGATCCCCATCATTATTTCTTTTAGTTTCCTTAATTGTAGCACAACTTACATTTTTGGTAGTTTTTCGGGTCCTAAACTTCCGAAGTTTTTCTTAGGGCCTAGAAGACATTTTTTTGTTTTGTTTTTTGTTTTGTTTTTGTTTTTTGTTTTTGTTTGTTTGTTTTTTTTTTTTTTTTTTCAACTGAGAGATCGAAAATGTGCAATATTAATTTATTAGTATTTTTCTAGCCTCCTCTTTTAAATCTTCGAAATGAGGTATTATGATAGCCAAACGGAGATCATATGTCAAGGTGATGACCCCGGGAAGGTTATGTTCTGGCTAACCCCAATGGGGCCCACAAGCTTTTGGTGCTTCATGCCTTAAGGTTAGGTTTTTGGATGTTTAGGGTTTCCCATTGTTTCTTAATGATAAAATTGCCTTTGAGTCATGTTGTAACACAGTTCAAAGGCATGTATCGCCACATATCTTCTCAGAGATAAGTTATGATTGCCCGAGTTAGTTTATTTTCATTCTGCATGTAAACAATTTTCAGTATTTTATTAATGAAGTGAAGTTCAGTTTTCGCTATAGCTCTATGTTTCTGTTTAAATCTATATTTTTGTTTTGTTCCTGCATAAATCAAGATCAAAATCCCCCTTCCCCACTCATGAAAATAGGTGATTTTCACCCTATGCCCCTACCCTCCATGTGGAAAATTTCTTATAATTTAGCCAAATTTCTCTTTCTCTCTCTCTCCCCCTCTTTTTGTTAAAATTTTAAACATGGACATAACATTGCCAATGAACATGATGATGATTATCAATCTATTGAAATTATGACAAATGTGTTGTCCTTTATGGCAACCTACTTAATAAAGTTGTCAACATGATGGTAGTAGGATGAGTATTTAGGCCAATACAGATGTGACAGAGAGACTGGACAAAGGAATATCAGTTCAGAGATAGAGGAATGATAAAGATGAAGTTTGAGGAAGTATATGCAGGTTTTGTGAAGCAAAGTCGAGTACATACGCAGGTATGGTGAAGAAAAATCACATACAATTTCCACACCATGGTATTATAAATACTATGGGTCTTTACCATAGTATTGACCTGTAATAATGAGCGCGGTAATGGACATTTGATCTCGTCAAATAATACCATCAACATAACTAAGGGTTTGACCGATGGTATTGGCTAAGGCCTAAGATATATAAGTAAATGGAGATCAACGTGTTTTGTGTGTGCATGATATGGGTTATTGATGAATTGTTTGATATAAAATAAGTGTGCACCCGAAAGTGTGATGATGGATCAGATTGTATAGATCTGAAATGACTACACATTGAATAATCTGCTTGTGGGTTGATAGATTTGTGATGTTGATATTATAATGTGTGTCTTTTGTAGTGTATGCTGAGATTTGGGTTTGATTAATGTTTTGTTGTGTAGCAAAGGTACGATTCAGTAGTTACATATCTGTATGCAGGTTTTCTTTTGAAAGATTGCGTACATACGCAGATCTAGTTATGGGCAGTCAAGTATTGATTCTGCTTTATGGAGAGATTTGTACACGAGTATACTTCTTGAAAGTTGTGTACATACGCGGAAGTGTCTTATAAGGGTCACATACATATGATAGGGTTTTGTTGTATATGGTGTCTAATCAGTCTTGTTGTGCTTGTTGTTGTCTGTTGATGAAGTTTTTGATGATAATCTATGTTCAAAAATATGTGACAAGGTTAGTATGTGTTTCAGTGATTTATTTCAGTAGTGTAGTGATTCAATTTCAAGGTACAGTGTTTTGAGATCTATACGAGGGTTATCTGAAGAGAAAGCGAGTATATACGTGGGTATGTATCATAATAATATCGTATATATTCTAAGATAATATTGAATAGGGCTTACAGTGACAAGATCTAGTTTTTGTGATGAACAATAAGTGGTCTAACATTCTGATGAAGAGTATATAGTGAATTGAGATGATCTAGCTACTTTGGTTGTTTGAGATTTGGTAATTGGTTTATTCAATGATTTGGTGATTAAATTGGTTCATTGATTCGATACAATGATTGGTTTTAATTTTTTATTTGATATTAGGCTTAAATGATATGAAAGGTGGCCTACATGTTGTGATGTTTTGAGTCAGGTGTATCCATTATGAAAATTATGAAACGTGGTCCACGAAAGTGTTGAGGGTTGGACCCTTCAGTAAGGGAGTCAAATCTTCCTTCCAATGGTAGCTAGTAAATTAGATCAGGGGGTAGGAACTCCCTTTCAGTGGGTGCCAGTAAACAAGATTAGGGGGTTGGAGCTCCTTTCTAATGAGTGTTATAGAATGAGAGAAGGTTGTAGCCTTCTACAGGTGGGTTCCTGCACGCCAGTACATGATTATAAGAAGCCTTTCATTGTAATAAAAGATGAAGATAGAGATGACAACAATGATGGTTTTCTCCCACATTGGGTGTCCACCTAAAAATCTTGGTGTTCATGTGTTTATTATGTGTGATGGTTTATTCTATTATTACTGCACATGGTTACTATTTAATTAATGCCTAATGAAGTATTGATACACTGGTTCAAGTTAAACATACGATAAATTAATTGAAAAGTTACTAAATTGGATATATAGTAGTTGTTTGCATAACAATCACGTACATAGGTAGGTTTACTTCATTATAGTCACATATAGAAATCTAAATAAGAAAAAAAAAGTTTAAGTGGGTTTTTTAAAACACTGATTCACCACCCCCCCCCTCTTAGTATTTTTTCAACAATTGGTATCAGAGCAGTTCCTTCAGAAGAAGGTTGATCACTTGAAAGAGATTCATCAAGATGATGAAGAAGAATGGATTCAGAAAACTGTGACAGTGACATATTAGATGTAGTGATAGTTACAAATGTCAGCAAATATTCGGGTTTGGATGCACCTATCTTTCTATTGATCATAAATGAAGAAGACAGTAACAAATAATTATTATGGGATTGTGTTCTAACTGTGGTCCATTTCCTTGTCTATGCAATAATGATAGTGATGATTACATTGAAACAATTGAACTTGCACTCATGCGTAAAAGTGAAAGTAAGCACTATAAAGAGAAAAAAGATTTAAAAATGATGCCTCTAGAAGCAGAATATCAAGGCAAATCAGAAACAATGGACAATGCAGGTGTGCCTATGCCAAGAAAAGATAATTATGAACAATGGAAAGGAAAAATGAAGTCTAATCTAATGAACCTTGATGTTTGGTATCTAGTATGCAATGGCTACACCAAAATTCCCCCATCAGATGAAGAAGTGAAAAAGACCAGTAAGGCATTGAGTGGCATGTTTTAGAGCATACCTGATTCAAGATTAAATAAGGTTATGCATTATACAACTACAAAGAAATTGTGGGGTAAGATACAAGCAATCCATGAAGAAATCCCAAAGGAATATTCCTCATCAAGGGAACTACCAGGTAATCCTATACCTAACAATGTGTCAAAAAATGAATATGATAACAAAACAACCTTTGTTATGTTAGATTGAGTTGATGATTCAGATGAAGACAAGTTAGAGGAATTTTTTTTATCTTAGTACAAAACTTTATATTTCTTTGGAAAATATTATTAATATTAAATAAATTTTGCAAGCATATGATAACAAGGATCATATTAAATCAGTAAATGTTGTTGTCGAATCTAAACAATATTGGGAAGTTCTTGAAGCTAAGATCATCTCTCTAAGAGCATATCTTGAAAAATCAAATAAGCGGAATAAAGAACTACTTCAAGCATTTGAAGAACAAGAAAATGGGTTGAAAGAAGAGATTCTCAAATTAAAAGAGCAAGTGGAAGAAGGAAGAAGGGTTGAAGAAGTTATGAAGAAGCAGATCTAGAAAAGGAAAAACAATATCAAAGAATGGAGGTTGAGGTAAGCACTCTAAAAGGTAAATTAGAAGAAAAATATAAAAATTTCATTAGGGGAATTTTGAGGTCTAAAATGGGCTTCCTAAGAAAATTATAAAATAATAGTGGAAATAATAAAATAAGATTAGATTACATCATCAAATTTTAGAGGGAAAAAAGAAAAAACTACATTTTCAAGTCGTATTTTCAACTTATCTCCCTAAGGTTTTACTCAAATTTCGAGCAGGAACACTCATTGGATGCATAATTTGATTTCTCATCCAAGGAGTACACATGTTGCATATTTTCAATGGACCCTGCTACATGAAAAATGAGAAATACATGAAAAATGTGATTGCAATAACGGTTTTTCATGTATTTCTCATTTTTCATATAGTAGGGTCCATCGAAAGTATGAAACATGGGTACTCCTTGGATGAGGAATCAAATTTTGCATCCAATGAGTACTCCCACTTGAAATTTGAGTAAAACCTTAGGGAGATAAGTTGAAAATACAAGTTGAAAAGTAGTTTTATTATTTTATTATTTTTTAATATTTTTACCTTTTTACCCCAAAAATGGTGAATCATTCCCCATGGTTGACATCATCATTTTGAATCCTATTGGTTCTTATAAAGTTTATTTCAGTTGTACATTTTTCTTAGGAGGCCCATTTTAGACCTCAAAAGTTCTCTAATGGAGATCTCAAGATAGTACTAAGATTTTGGATAATATTCTTAGTAGTCAAAGGTCTCCCACCATCAAATTTGGTCTTGGTTTTCATGAAACTGTTGAAGGAGAATCCAGTTCACAAGTTGATGCAAGGAATTTAAAGTATAACAATGCAAAAGCTGAGATTCTCAACAAATAGATAAGAAGTCAACTTGATCAACAACCAAGGAACGTGAATCTTCAAAGAAAATCATTTACTCCTAACTATAGAAATGTTAATCTATTCTCTCCTTTGATCAATAATGTTGAATGTTTTATATTTCATGATTATGGACATGTTGTAGCCAATTGTAGAAGTATATTGTTTCAATCTCAAGAAAATAACCGCTTCACAGAATGATCATCATCTTCTAGGTATTCAATCTTCTTTAAGGGATATTGTTTTGCTTGCAATATATTTGGTCAGAAAGCTAGTAATTTCAATAGAAGGAATATGAAACAGAAATATTATCATTACTCTGCTCATATAAGATATTATACGTGTAACAAGCTTGGGCATGTAGCAAAAGAATGTAGGAACAAATCTGTGGATCACCTCAGACAACATGGAAATCAATTAGATAAGAATATTGATGTCAAAAGACCTGAAAAAGATGGATCTGTCAACATTTCTCATAATAAGCAGAAAGAAGAAGAACAAATAAGGTGTGGTCTTGCTCTCTGCTTGTTTGAAGAAGAAGATGAATGGTACATAGATAATGGATGCTCTCATCACACAACTGGAGATAAGAGAAAGATTGAGTCTCTCAAGTAAAACCAATATTGTAAGGTTATTCTTGGAAATAATGCTCTAGCAAAAGTTCTGGGAAAAGGTAGAGCCATAATTAATAAACATAGAGGAGAAATTGATACTTAATTAGTTCAAGGGATAAAGAAAAATATTTTAAGTGTAGGTCAAATGACGGATAAAGGAAATATAATTGTGTTTACATCAACCAAGTGCAAGGTTATGGATGAAGAAACTAGAAAGGTCATAGCAAGATGATATAGAATTCTAGACAAATTATACATGTTTAAAGAATTTAATTCTCGCAGAAATGAGGAGGACTTGGACTCAGAGTAAAAGAAGATGATCTCTATTGCAGTACAATATTATTAAAAGAATACTTCTCACAATGACTGTAGAATTGATGTGAGGTACATGACATCATGAGAACAAAAGAAGATTATCAGGTCCTCAGGATCAATGATGTATAATCTCAGGGGGAGAAATACATATGTTGATGATGATTCCCATGGTTGTTTTAATATTCATGATTACTAATAATACATCTAATGTAGTAACAGTGAATAGGTACATATAGTACAAGCTCAGGGGGAGCTGTGGTTATGAAAATTCAACATTTTACTTTCTGTACGTGGATCCTCTGAAGGACAATTGTGTATATACGTGAGTTCAGATCCATACAGTCATGTATGCTTCTCTATTGTGAAGAAATAATAGCATTGTCCTAGGGAGTCCTGATGTGCTTTAGTTAGTTATTATTTGGATTTCTGGTTCTGACTTTGGTTGGTTATAGTTAGTGGATGCTACTTAGCAATGGTATTGGCTTATAATGTTTTATGATTTGTTTCAATATGACATGGATTTACTAATTGATGAAGTTGCTTTAATGACCTTACTAATGGATGAGTTGATGTGATTAGACTTGACAGTGAACAATTAGCATAAGTTCAGGGGGAGCATTTTCTATGCTTCTAATAGTGCATTGTTGGCATTATGATTGCTTGAGAATTTCTTGTTACATAATGATTCTTATATTAATGATGTTGCTGAAGATACTCATGTTGCTGAATTTTTTGAATGATGACTATATGTTGCATCATGCTATGCTGCTATCATGGGTTGCCTATGATGAAATCATGGATGATACTTATATATTGCTTGAGCCACATAGTTGTTATGATGCTACTGATCAGATTTATGATGATAGAATATTATTTTGATGATGCATATGGTACATATGTTATGTTTCTTACATGTTGATCTTCATAAGTTCAAGTAGATAAAAAGAGCTTGATTATACAACCTCATTATTTCATGATGATGAGTGTCACTCATTACTTTTATGTTGATGTCATTATGCCTTCAAAGATGTGTAAGTTGCATATGGTGTAGTTATGGATGATGAAGCCTATAGTGCTTGGTTCTCACATCTATGTGATATGATGCACATGGTATATTATTTGAGGATTGGTGCTCTTGATGGTATCAAGGAGATGGGTTACCAACAAATTTTGATAAATGATGGTGAGCTCGTGGTTTGCTATTGATGACTTTTCTCATTGATGACAAGCTAGATACATACTACTATCTCTATGTCATGGGATATCATTGATGGGTGAATTATAGATAAGGATATTATGAATGATTACTTAAGTTTCATGTTGATGAAGTGGTATTGGTGTCATAGTTGTTCTTGCATGAAGAAAATGGGATAAGGGAATGATGTTACTATAGGTTTCATGAAGACAAGGTTATTAATATACTATTGCTACATCTGCTAAATGATACTTGGAGACATGGCATATTTAGTCACATATTGATGATGTTGAGGAATGATGTTACTTTTCCCTATCTTACTTTATGATGATATGCTTGGTTCTCATATATGTTGATTGATGCATGAAAAGGTATGTGGCTATGCTACAAAAGATCCACATGCCTTTTATGAACATGGATTGAGACTCTTCCTACTAAGGGAAAGAGAAAGTTGACCTTGATGAGGTCAAGAGGATGAGTTGATAACATATCTCTATGAAAAAATCTTATGTTGTTGATGTTGCATACTTGGTCACAGGTTGATGATATTAAAGCTACATTGTCTTATCTTGCAAATTGATGATGAAAATGTGCATGTTGTTGTTCATGTTGTTGCTGACAGATGCTTATGGTGCAAATCCCATATGGTGTATGATGATTTTTGATGACTATCATGGTCTTATTAAGGTCTTTGGTCTTGGTTATAAATTCCATATTTGTCTCTTGATGTAAAGGTCATGTAAATACCTATGTTATAAATCATTGTAAAATTCAGTCATGTATGGACTATTGTGGTCAAGTCATGTAATCCCATCATTTTGGGCATGTGATGTAATGTTGAGTCAAATATGTAACCCCACTATGTTGGGTGATCAATGTAAGCATGAGTCATTGGTGATAGGAAAGGTCATGTCTGGTTGAGTCATAGATTCATGTACTTCTTTGTATATCTTCAGAAAATTCAGCATGTGCTCAGGGGGAGCATGGTCAGTATTCAATGTTCATACTCAGTAGATCAGATCTACAATGCTCATGTCAAAAAAGGGAGAGAATCCTTCATTCAGCATTGGTCATCCATTTGCCCTTGATGTCAATGGGGGAGAGAAGCTTGGTGTTTGGAGAACGATTGATTACTTGGGAATGCTTGGTTTCTTGGGAGAGAAACTTGGTATATCTACAAATGTGTTTACGGGTGGTGGTGACCAAACACCAAAGTGGTTGCCATCAAGTCCAAAGGGGGATATTTTTGGCATTATGACAAATGTATTGTCCTTGATAGCAACATACTTAATAAATGTGTCAACATGATGGTAGCAAGATGAGTATTCAAGCTAGTAAATATGTGACAGAAAGATTGGACAAAGGAATATCAATTTAGAGATAGAGGAATGATAAAGTTGAAGTTTGAGGAAGTATACACTGGTTCTGTGAAGCAAAGTCACATACATACACATGTATGGTGAAGAAAAGTCGTGTACAATTTCCACACCATGGTATTCTAAATACCATGGGTATTTACATGGTATTGGCCCATAGTAATGAGTGTGACAATGAATATTTGATCTCATCAAAGAATACCATCAACATAACTAGGGGTTTGAACCATGGAATTGGCTAAGGCCTAATCTATATAGGAGATGGAGATCAAAGTGTTTTTTGTGTGCATGATATGGGTTATTGATGAATTGTTTGATCTGAAATAAGCGTGCACCCAAAAGTGTGATAATGGATTAGATCTTATAGATCTGAAATGATTACACATTGAATAATTTGCTTATGGGTTGATAGATTTGTGATGATGATGTTATAATGTGTTCCTTTTACAGTGTATGTCAATATTTGGGTTTTATTGATGTTTTCTTTTGCATCGAAGGTATGATTCAATAGTTATAGATCTGTACACAATTTTTCTTCTGAAAGATCAGGTATATACGCGGATTTGTTTCTAAGTAGTCGCATATTGATTCTACAGTATGGAAAAATATGTATACACGTATACTTCTTGAAAGGCATGTACATATGTGGAAGTTTCTTATAAGGGTTTGTAACACCCTCCTCCCACATCTACCCAAGTAACCATCCAATCAGGGTAAACATGTGACGAGAAGTTACTATGATATGATTCGACTCCCTATGTGTTAGTTAAGGAAGTGGAACTGAAAAACACACCATGCAAACCTTCCACGTCAGCAACAGAACTCCCAAGAGCCTTCCCAACCACTCAGGTAACCAACCCCTCAGTCCTACTGAGTTTTTAGACCATTAAAATATTGGACGCTCCCTTGATATGAACAAGCATGCTTCCAGGAGACTCCACACGCTTCCACAACATGGGTGTGCATGCATATGTGTTATAGACATTTTTGTGCCCTACAACTCCAAGCATGAAATGTCCATAAACCAAGGGCTCCTAAGTCCCTAAAAGTGTTGTTCTAACCCCTAAAGGAACAAGGTCAACAGATTACAGCTTCTCCCAGAAGTTCTCCATGAAAAACTACTCAAAATTGGTCAAAACAGGATCATTGCAGCTGCTCCACTGGCTAGGTGCGTTGCATCTCACCCAAATGCACTGTGAGGGTGCGTTGCATTTCAAAACTCCCTTCTGTGGGGTGTGATGGGCGAGAAATGACAAATGGCAGTGTCATTCCGCGAGGTGGAGAGGCAATGGAAGCTTCTAGAATCTCCTCCTGTGACACTTGCCTCACTGAATTCGACCAAGGATGAGTAAGAGGCCCTCAGTTTCCAAGTGGAAGCAAGAACTGACAGAGAGAAGACACTAATCAAATCACAAGCTCACTCATCCTCCTTACAGATATCTATATATGTATCCCTCATCCCAGAGATCCAGAGGCTGGAATTTTGCATATTGTAAGGAATTGCTGTTGGTTTCTAGAGACAAACATCAGATTGTTGGGTGATCTATGCTTTGTTGGAGGTGAAGAGGGGCTTCTTTGTTGGGAGGTTGATGCTGGGTCGGAACCACTGGTTTTAACTCCTCCTGGATCTTTTCTTGTTTATCAATAAAAGCTATTTGAGTTCTCCTCCATGCTTTTGTATCATTGATGCTTGTTACATTTGTATGGTTAACTTAAATCTGATCCTAAGTTGTTTATGAATATAGATCCATGTCTTTGTATAGTGCTATGCTTCTATGATCTTTCAGGTACTTTGTGAAGCTGGGCGTGCTAGTGAGTAGGTAGCTGGAGACTATCAAAGAAGAGAGGGATCAAATCAAAGGATTAGCGCAAGACACAGGTTGGTTCTTTCTATTCCTCTCTATCTATAATTCATAAAGGAGAAACAAAAGTAGCTTTTCTCTGTTTGTTTCTAAGGTAGCTGTCACACCTTAGTGGGATAGAGCAGTTCTAAATAGACACTTTTCCCTGTAACAAAATGGCGACTCCGCTGGGGAGTGACTAATTAGTTTGTTTGTGTATCATTCTTTGTTGTTTGTTTCATAAACTTATAAGTAGCATTCGAACTGCATTTGCCATAACAAATGAAAAGTAGATAATTGCTGCTTCAATCCATTCACTGGATCTGTTTATGATTTAAACAACTGATTCACAAACTATCTGATTGCCCTTGTGATAGCTTTTAGATCCTCCTTAGATCTACCCCTGATTGTTGCATTACTGATTGCTTTTTACTCGGCCAAAAACCAAGGACTGAACTGCAAACTGTGACCCGGAACTCGGACGGAGTCTCGTTTCTGGCCCAGCACAGGTACTGTTCAGAGATTCTGAATTTCAGCGCACTTCCCAAAGGGACAACCTGCACTACATTTCAGATTCTTTGTGTTACAGGTGCGCTGATCAGACTAGCTCTGTGCAGTTGTGGTTCCTGTGTTTCATTCTTTCCAGTTCTATCCCTGAATTTTGCTGCCTGTGATCAGTATATGTCTGTTTGAAACCTCTTTTCCTTGCTGTTATTCCGCCTCCTTTGTACAAAAGAACTGTAGATGTTTTTGTGTGTTTGTTGAGTCATTTACAGTTTTCCTTTGCAAAAGTAGCATAGTCGTACTGTCGTCCTTTTATTTGAATCTGTCGCAAGTGTTGATTTCGATCATAGGAGAAAGTTTGATTGCTGTTGATGGTCGATTATCCTGTTACTATTGCCTTTGGTCTGAATTTGTAATTTTCTAGTGTCAAGAACGAGTGTTCATTTCAAAATCGTAAGGTGTCGTAATCATCTCTATTTTTGATTTCGAAAAAAAAAGCTTGTTTATATTTGTCGCTTGAAAAGAAATTCAGATTTGCACATCAACTTTCTTTTTAGCATCAATACTAAGAAAGTCGAAAACAAATACATGCATGTGCATTTGCATATAGACAGTCTGTTTGGCTTGATTTAGGAAAGTGCATTTACAGTGTGCTCTTTTCTCTTTGTGAAAAGATTCTGTCTTTCTTTTCCCTAGTAGCTAGGATTTTCATTGCACAAAAGAGATAAAAAGTTTGTTTATCATCTTTAGATTGCATTTTAGGAATTACATCCACATCTCGTGGTGAACTCGAAAGGCAAACTTCATAAACAAGATCAACTTAAAATAAATTCAATGAATCTAACAACGCTTTGGAACTTAACACACAACATTTAGAGGTCTAGGCTAGAGACGTATTCCGGCGTCGTAAAGCTTGGTAACTGTTGTCCTCACTGATGGTTGGGTGATTCCTCCACTTTGAGACGATAAGTGCCAGTACGGACTTGTGCTCCAACGTACCGTCGAGTATATTTTGGGAGACCCCTATAGGCTTAAATCCTTTATCCATAGGAAGCCGTGTCTGCCGCCCTATCGATCACAATTCACTGAACACAGCATTCGGGAAGATTGACTGCCGTACCATAAAAAGTATTCTGCAGTTTTGCGATTGGTTTGGTACTCCCTCTACCTAGATCTCCAGAGCAGTCCCTTTCGTTCCTTTTCAGACTCCTTAACGGAAAAGTTCCATCTGAGCACTTGTCACTTTAGGCTCATTAAAAATCGAATGAGACTAGAGTCATCTTTTGTTTTTTCTCGACTCTTAAAAACTGAAAAAACAAGTTGTGTCAAAGCGTCTAAAAATTTATTTTAAACGGAATATTCATTACCCCTTTCCTACATTGATCTTGGGTTGAGAAAATGGAGTCCACCAACCAAGGAATTCCCCTTGGAGGAAATCCTAGTCCCTTCTCCTTTTGGGGAGATGTTGGTGCACCCCATATGGCCACATTGTCGCTTCCAGGACTAACAATTGGTTTGCCTGTATGGCTCTTCTCAACCTCTGTCGTTCAGAACACCACTATTCCTGAACAATCAAATCAGCAATTAGAGGAGTCCAGAGTTAGCCACCAACCTTCTAATTCCTCTAATTCTTCCTCTCCTCCTTCCTCTTCGCTTGATGGGGCTGGTAAAGCCAAAATTCAAGTTCCTAAGGAGAAGAAGGAAAAGAAGAAGAAAGAGAAGAAGAAGAAGGAGCCAAAAGTGAATGGGGGCAAACAAGTGTCGTCTAACGAATATCCACACACTGCACCGACCAGGCCTAAATCGCCATGTGTCATTTGCAAAGGAGACCACTTTCACAGAGATTGTCCTTGCATCCCTCGGATCTTAAGGGACTGGTTTCCTCATTTGCACAACCCAGTGTCGTCAACCTCTAATGATCATGTTGAAAACACACCGTCAACTAGTGAAAGTGAAGCCCCAGGACAAAAAGGAAAATATAGATTTCCTTGTAAACTATGCGAAGGCGATCATGCCGTCCACCGTTGTCCCTTCTTGGATGAGGCTAAAAGAGTTTTGGATGATCGTCCGGTTTCATTGTTACGACTTCCTCCTGGATATAAAAAAACTCTTGCCGAGTTCGTCACTAGTTGAAAATCCAGCTGACCCGCTCAGGTGGTCAGCCGAGGCATCTGTCATTGAAGATGAACCATTTGAATCCATACCAGACAAAATTCAAAAGGTCGAGGCGGCAGTTGACCCGGTCTTGCCTTCAGAGGTTCCATCATCAGATGATACAATCACTGAAGAGAACAAGGATGACACCGTCCAAATTCTTTTCATAAGCATAGACTCCAACGAACGTGGGGGCAATTTACCCATTCCTTTACCGCAGGAAGGAAGTTCGTCAGAGTCGTACCTGACCGTCTATTCGGTCCCACCTCCAAGCAACCTAGTTGTCTCCTTCGACTGGAATCAACTAGGCAGACCCCGTTTACCAGCTAGTTTACCATTTCGAATTATTGTTCAAATATATAGAATGGTTATGGCTGGTACCATCATAGATGAGGGGGCTTCTGTGAGTATCCTTTCCTCAACTGCTTGGAAAGCGCTTGGTTCGCCACTGCTTTTGCCTGAGATGAGAAATCTGACAGGCTTTGATAAAGGAACCAGTCGACCGTTAGGGATCCTTCCCGATGTGCCCATAACATTGAGAGGGAAAACAGTTCACATGAATGTAATGGTAGTTCAAGGACCCCTGGATTACAATCTACTCCTTGGATGAGACTATATTTATTGCATGGGAGCAATTGTCTCCTCACTCTTTAGAGTAATGTGTTTTCCGCACGAAGGAAGAGTGGTCAAGCTTGTGGACCAGCTTTCATTTCCCGGATCATACAGAGCAAATAGTCATATACCATCCCTGAATGGTCTTTTCACGCAAGAAATGTCTCAATCTCCACTCCATCCTCTCGATGAGCGCGAGTGATTCGGAGGGACATGAATAAAACCCAGGGGGCATGCACCGTGGCCTACTTCGGTAGGAAAACTTCGGGTATAGGGTAGGTTTCCGCGAGAGAATATGACCTCCGTACTCCCGTCCGTGATTGGAAGGGGGAGTTGGACTGGAACAAGATTCTCTTGTCAAAGTTATGTGAGTTGGCGAGCACCGCCGCTCACCTTTGTTTGTTTCGATAGACATCGCCGAAGAAGTGTTTTGTTTGTGCTGTGAATAGAGAAATCTTTGGGTAACCTGTAAGAGGTAGGCCTCTCTCGGTAAAACAACTGTTTTAACGGACTAAAGAAGGGGTAACCTTGAAAATCTGTTTTATACCTCGGGGCATGCAAACCTTTTGGAGTGCAAGCGAAGAGCGGCTATTTATTTTTTAAATTTTTAGGACCTCTAACCCTTTAAACTCGTAGGATTAGTCGTTTCCTAACTTGCATAAAGAAAGGATGTGGGGCAAATCTCTAAAAGTTTCCATTTTTATATGAGACTTTCTTATCACAAGACTGGATTAATCGAGCAGTGTTACCGCAAGGTTCAAGCTCGTTAAAAAATAAACCCGCATCGAGCAGTTTTAGCACATAGTTCAAGCTCGTTAAAAAATAAACATAAGAAATGAGCAAATGTTTCCACCCGTGTTTAAGCTCGTTAAAAAATGAACTATTCCCCAGTAAATAACCATCGTGAATGTAGTACTTCAGCCATTAAAGCCTTGGTCGTGTTTGCACCGTCACCTCCACTTTTCATTGGCCGATCATTCACCTCCATTTGATTGTTTACCCATTTTGAGGAACAGCTGCGAAGAGTGATTTCACTAGCCATCCTTGTGACACTGCCATGATTGGAAAATTCCAAACCTTAACTGGAATCAACTGCTACCCGTTTTATCACTCGTTCCTCAAAAGATGAGTCTCCTTTAAGCTCTTTTCAAATGACTCGTAAAATATGAAAAGATTGTCGAGCCATTGGCCTCTCCAGCTCGTTAAAGGGACAAGAAGTGTTATCCCTCCTCTAGATTTTAATCTTTTTGGACCTGAGGGATTATTACACAAAACGATCGAGCGCTTGTTTTGTTCGGCTCGTTAAAACTATCGAAAATTCATCCCTTCTGTATTGTTTTATACCTTTTTCAGACTTAAGGGATTAGATGACGAAAAATGAATTTTGGAGTTATCTTTACGTTCCTTTTCAGACTCTCTAAAATTGAAAAGGACCGAGTTATCTTTGTCGTTAAACTCGTTAAAAAGATTAATAGCGACAAACTTGTCTTTAGACGAGAACGAGTTTCACTATCGCTAGGCTCGTTAAAACATAGCGATGGGTTTGCCCGAAGGGAAAATTATAGAACAAGCATATGTTATCCTCCTCAAGCTTGACAAAAATAAAGAGGTACTGGTTAGCAATGACTGGGGAAAAATTGGGAAGAATACTCAAAGAAACTTTGTTGGTAGCAAGTCGCTCTTGAACATGACACTTCCACTCCGTGTCCGAGTCGGGTTGGGTTGTTTCATTCACCGGTCACATCACCATGGTCACGCCATACCATCCACATTTGGGGTTAATGCTACCAATCCATCACATCAATGTCACCGATATGTTCAAGAGAAGTCATCCAGAGAAGTCACCTGTGTCTCACCCACTACCATACATTATACTCCATTCTTTCATGACCGCCACCCTGAACCTTATATCACCAGATCATTTTCACCTCCATCAAAATCATTTGCTCCGTTTCGTGTCATTGATGTGGGATTCATTAAGGCCCTCATGTGACGGATCACTTCTTGTCGACATCAACTCATTATCCAAGAAGTTGATCTAGGAACACCCCATTCGGTACTTTGAAGCTTGCATGCCTCAATGGCAAGTTTCTCACTTCTGGCAACAGGTTTACATCAATGGCCTTCGACCGAAAGATTTTGCGTGGTGTTTGACGCCAAGTCCTTTATTCACACCATGTGAATTGTACTGCAGTACCTTGAGGGTCATTATCATTATCAGTGATTCCTCTCGCGCTTGTTAACAGTTTACATCATTGACTGGTAATCAAGCGATGTCTTTCCATGTTTGACTTCAGAACATTTCTCACATGGATCGACTTGTACTTCGAGTGAAGATCGGACGAGATTGAAGACCCCGGATCTAGTTTCATCCATCCGGGCTGCGATATATATTCAGGGAAATAAAGACATTAAATGTACAGCATTGCAGCATAGATAATCATCCTACCAAAAGGATGATGGCTCTATCAGAATCATCAGTCTACACTCAGACGGTTGTCTGTCCTATGTACATGAAAATGAATTTATAAAGCTCAGCATGGGAATGCCCGCCTCAGCTAGATCATGAAAAATATTATGAAGATAATTTATTGTATTGTATCTTATTACAGGTCTCCTCCCAGCATTGAAAGAACTTCAGATCCTCATAATAAAGCATTTCACCCAACACCAAAAGGTTAACGGCCTCATACTTTAGGGGGAAACTATTATAGACATTTTTGTGCCCTACAACTCCAAGCATGAAATGTCCATAAACCAAGGGCTCCTAAGTCCCTAAAAGTGTTGTTATAACCCCTAAAGGAACAAGGCCAACAGATTAGAGCTTCTCCCAGAAGTTCTCCATGAAAAACTACTCAAAATTGGTCAAAATAGGATCATTGCAGCTGCTCCACTGGCTAGGTGCGTTGCATCTCACCCAAATGCACTGTGAGGGTGCGTTACATTTCAAAACTCCCTTCTGTGGGGTGCGATGGGCGAAAAATGACAAATGGCAGTGTCATTTCGCGAGGTGGAGAGGCAATGGAAGCTTCCAGAATCTCCTCCTGTGACACTAGCCTCACTGAATTCGACCAAGGATGAGTAAGAGGCCCTCAGTCTCTAAGTGGAAGCAAGAACTGACAGAGAGAAGACACTAATCAAATCACAAGCTGACTCATCCTCCTTACAGATATCTATATATGGATCCCTCATCCCAGAGATCCAGAGGCTGGAATTTTGCATATTGTAAGGAATTGATGTTGGTTTCTAGAGACAAACATCAGATTGTTGGGTGATCTATGCTTTTTTGGAGGTGAAGAGGGGCTTCTTTGCTAGGAGGTTGATGTTGGGTCGGAACCACTGGTTGTAACTCTTCCTAGATCTTTTCTTGTTTATTAATAAAAGCTATTTGAGTTCTCCTCCATGCTTTTGTATCATTGATGCTTGTTACATTTGTATGGTTAACTTAAATTTGATCCTAAGTTGTTTATAAATATAGATCCATGTCTTTGTATAGTGCTATGCTTCTGTGATCTTTCAGGTACTTTGTGAAGCTGGGCGTGCTAGTGAGCAGGTAGCTGGAGACTATCAAAGAAGAGAGGGATCGAATCAAAGGATTAGTGCAAGACACAGGTTGGTTCTTTCTATTCCTCTCTATCTATAATTCATAAAGGAGATACAAAAGTAGCTTTTCTCTGTTTGTTTCTAAGGTAGCTGTCACACCTTATTGGGATAGAGAAGTTCTAAATAGACACTTTTCCCTGTAACAATATGGGGACTTTTCTCCTCAAACCTGTGCATGTTACTCTGGGATTTGTGCCACTTTTTCAGGCCTAGAGAATAGTTCACTACCCAGAGCTCAATGAAAGACTCAAATGAATTTACACAACGTAACAATGATACATTTGCAAAAACATTGATGAGGACTAGATTGGACTCCTACTAGCCATGACATGCATTTCGTCAAACATGTCACAAACATAAAATCTATAGGTATTAACAACAGAGCTGAGAATATGGGTCTCAAACTTATCTAATATTCATTATGAGGCATTGTTTTCTTATCACATTAGTTGCATTATCATCTATTAGGCCATATATACATTGTTCATTCACTTACAAGTAAAAGCATGATGCGAGTCATACATAGCCACTGCCATAATACATGTGCATAACAAGCATAATAACAAAAGAAATACCAAGGAAACAATAACCATTAATCCACACAACCAGTACAATACTCATGAAATAAAAATGAGAATTAACCTCATATTAATGATTAAAGGTCAACCAGGTTCGAGGCTTCCTCAAACCACTCGACCATATACATGGTTGAGCCAAATCTCTCTTCAACCAATCACACCCATGCCATATTCCAAGAATGAATGTGGAATCTCATAAAATAAATCAATCAAAACCATCTAGGTCTTAAAGAGGCCAAACCACCTCAACCCATCAATAGTGATTCCACCTCATGGTCAGACATCACTAACCATCACCTGATTGGTCTCTACCCAAGTTGTCTAGGGATCCAGAGCATTTTTTCCAACCCGGATTCCAAGACTAGTAACTCAACCCACAGTTGTTATCGAGCTTAAGAGCGTTTTTCCAACCAAGTCTCTAGGACTAGTAACTCAACCCAAAACTTCTATCAAGCTTCAAATCATTTGTCCAACGAAGGCTCCAGGACTAGTAACTGAACCCACCAAGGGATCAAGAGCGTTTTTCGAACCAAGGCTCTAGGACTAATATATCAACCCAAGCTATTACAGGGCTTCTAGAGCATTTGTCCAACCGAGGCCCCAGGACTAGTAACTCAACCCAATCCGTTACAGGTCTTCCAAAGCATTTTTCCAACCAAGGCTCCAAGAACTAATAACTCAACCCACAACCTAAGGAATATGAGAACCAACCAGAGAAAAAAAGTAAAACCCACAAAACCATGCTATCTAGGAAATGGTAAGGCTAGGAAAATCCATTGTCAATCCAGGAAATCCTCCTTGCTAATGACATCTCATAACCAAGAAACCACATGCATGTGCCATGCATGCCAAAACTAGTGAGAAAAACATACATGAAACTCGGTACTTGCAAGAAAAACTCGTTGTAGCTACTGATCCCGTTGTCCTCTTGCACTTTCCTTCTCTTCCTTTCCCTTCTTTATCCAAGCATGCAAGTATGCCACACTCTCTAAGAGTGCTACAATAAAACTATAAGTGTCCAAGAGAATGAGAGAGAGAGAATAGAAGAGAGCTCCACCAAAAACTCGTCAAGAGCTTGCCAATTGATCCCCATAAGCCTTTTTATCAACGAGGCCTCTATTTTCTTCAATTTCCATTATTTTCCTTCAATTTCATCCTCACATGAAACTTGTGACCTTTCACCTTCCTTTTCTCCTAATTTCCTTTATTTTCATAAATAAATTGCCAAATGAATGCCTCTTTCCTTTCCAAAGCCTTTGACATTTCCTTTGCAAATTTCCTTAGCCATAATAAATTGAATGAACACCCACTAGGATGTTTTTCCCACCATTCAACTTGGAATACGTGTCCCATGACCATGGTCTTATATATTTTTACTTGGATTTTTAACCGGAGCTATTATAGAACCCTCCCCCTTGGGGGAACACCATCCTTGGTGTTCAAGTGTTCAATGACACCTATAACCAGCAAGACCATTGAATACAAAACATACTTCCCATGGAGCTTTATAACATAGCTTGTTGCAGTATTTTCAATGACCACCACTGAAACATGCCAAACATACCATTTAACACAACTCATTACAATATTTACAATAATAACCACATATACACACATACACATTTGCTTGAACCAGCAAATAACCATAATGTATATGGAGCTTTATAAATCCAACTCAATACAATATTTATAATGATATAAACATATACACATATGCATATTTTCTCAACCAACAAATAAAAGGATATGATGCATGCATCCACAATAAGTGAATCCAGAGGCTCGCACCTCCACCCTCAAAGTAATATCAAGATTCACCTCCTTCCAAGGAAGTCCAGAATCCACTGCAAGGTCAAATCTACACCCAATGCCTAGTGTTATAATCCTATGCTACTTGTCCTCTCAATGAACAGTTACCAATTCATTGTTCCATGACACACTTCCATTGTGAATTTGATTCCATTTGGCAATGCTAATGACCAAAAAAAAAATATCCCTGACCTTCCCTTCTCTACTACATAATCCCTTAGGCAATCTAATCACTCCCTTCCATGCAATTACACACCTTCCAAGTTCTGATGGCACCCCCAACCTGAGTAGTCCATCCCTCGGCCGGGTTTTCTCGCATCGCAAGGTCCAAAAACCAAGGCATAACCCTGCCTCAAACCATCATAATGGACATAGCATGCTCATGGAAATCAATGGAAACTATTGGGTACCAATGTTCCACAATGACCCTGCTCCTGAAGTGCTTTACCAACATATTGTTTCATGTTCGAATTTATTTCACTACTGTTGTTAATTATTGCAGTCGGTTTCAACCACCCAACCTGGGAATTTCCCATGCTTTCCTTTACAAAATACATAACTTCCATTAGATATAAAATAAATTGAAATAAATTCAAATAATACCTCATTGGTGGCCTATCAAGAAGGTACACTTGCAATTTTGCTCTCTTCCTATCACAACAAGTCAAACTATCATCTTTGATCAAATCATCGTGTATAAACATATCAAATTAGGTTAGCTCAAAACACAACCATCATAGATCAAAATCACAAATCATGTGTAACCATCATAAACTAGAATCATAGATCACATGTAATCATCATAGACCATAATCATAAAGCATATGCATAATAAAACTGAAATAAAATATTGATACTTATCCTTTAATCAATCCTTAGCTTATACCTTTGTCCTTATTCCGTAGACACACTGGATTAGTTGCCACACCTGAAAACGACCCAATTCCTTCTCCTCAACCATCTGCACATACACATAGTGTGCATCACACACATACAACCAAACATGACATACAACATCATGCAATACATGCACCTACACCTAACATACCACACATACATCTACACCCAGTGTACAACACAACACAATACATACACCTACACATAATGTACAACAGAATACATATACGTACACAAAGTACAACACAACGAATACACATATTAACATACAACTACTACACAATGCACATACATAGTACCACATGCCCGCAACACAACATGTATGACATGCTCACAATAATGCATGTACACTAGTACCATATGCACAACATGTACGTAGTACCACCTATACAAATCACCACCTTCACAACAAGTGCACAACATCACATGTACATGACACCACCTACACAATGTGTACACAATGCCACATGTACATCGTACCACCTGTACAACATGTACACAACACCAAATGTACATAACACCACATGCACATGTACACGACACCACATGTACACAACACCACTGCACACAATGCCACATGACACCACATTTTTACAACACCATTTGTACAATCATGCACACAACACCATATGTACATAACACCACATGTACAACATGCACACAACACCATATGTACATAGCACTACATATACAACATGTACATAGCACCCTATGTACACAACACTACATATACAACATGTGCACAACACCATATGCAAAACATCACATATCCATCGTGCACTTAGTACAATATGTACACAACGCTGCATATCCGACATCTACATAGAACCATATCTATATAGCACTGCATATGCAATTTACACACAACACCATACATACAATAGGCACACAACATCATATGTACACGATACTACATATATTACATGTACACATCACCATAGTTACAATCACTAAATATACAACATGCACAACATATACACAACAATAGTACTGCACATCCAAAACCACATTGTCTCCACTAGGCAACCTTGCTTCTAGTGTCTCTCTCTCATCCATGCTTATCCTAGCATGTCACGAATCTCAATGCTTTCATTCAACTGATGTATCTCTTAGAGTTGCCTATCATAACATAAACATAGGCATAATACAAGCATACAATATCAATTCATATCCACATGATATTGAGCTCGTATATTTTTCATGACTACTCTCTTCACTTGATTCCCCATAAGACTAGGAACCTCGTCATGCCACTCACCTACATAAGAAATCATTCCGCACAAGAATTATCCTTGACAACCTTGTCAGACAGAGACAAATACATAGATACATATACATAAACATTAGCATAAAAAAATCATGATCCTGTCAGACAATGACATACATACACACATACATGCATATATAAACATCATCATAATCATGATCATAACATAATTACTAGATAACATAAGGTCAAGGTTAAGAGAACTCCCTTTATATATGCACACGATGCACAACATTGAGAATAATGATTCCCAACATAGCCAAGGAATCTGACACCTTAGATACATTTACTTCACCTTTCACATTACCTTTCTCATGGTTGTACTGCCATTGTCCATTTACACCAATGGATCGAACCAATCCAATTTATTGTCATATTTTTACCTTCAAATTTCCCTACTCATGCACCGAGATTCATTTGGGTATTACATTACCTAATAGGTTTCATTCAGATATCCCTAAGCTCCATTAACTTTCCTCTTTCCCAACCAATTCCCAAGACCCTCAAGACATAAACACCAAGAAAAAACACAAACAAGAAGAAAACCATGAAACCCAATAACAATACGACACTGCGAACAAAGTGGTATGGACATACACTAGACATAAACAAAGCACAAAGAATCAAAATCATAAGACTCTTAATAACACCATGACTCAATCCCCATGGTTCCCAGTGCTTCTAAAGGAAACCTCAACTTGAGCCTTCTTCAAAATTTCATGGCAATTTCTTTGCCATACAATCCCTGCATCATATTTCCATAAACACATAACTGTCAGTGTGTAAATAAACATAACAATACACAAGTTACCTTACCTTGTTGCGCCAAGCATGTTTCTTGCAATTGAACACATCCATGCCATCTCTCAAGGGACTCCAATGCTTTGATGAATCTAGCCATAACTAGAACTAGTTGTTGTACTTGTCAAATACATATCCATGAGTAAAGCACATATCCACATAATTTGAGACAACTTAGGGTTAAGAATACTTCTTATATGCAAAAAAATCATTTGTTTGGAATTGGTGGTTCTAAACATAGCCCAAAGAAATTCTCATCCAATTCCCTCCTTTTACCTTTTTACCTTGTTGCAATCGAGTCTTACTATGTATTATCATATCACCCAACTGTTAGTTATATAAACACATCAACTATTACCTTGTCAAGCTAATACCAAGCATGTTGCCCTGCAACTGCTCACACATGTTAGTCTCATGTTCCAAATATCAAGACATCATGTATATGAATTTGAATCCAACCTCTACCAACTCTAAAAACCATGTCATACTCAACAATCAACTCACATTCATCAATCATAATACATAATGCTACAACTATCACCTACTTACACTCAAGTAAATATCATCTGTCTCAACACATATGTATTAGTAAAACCATCTTAAAGCAAGATAATTTCGGCAAGAAATATTATAGACACATACTCATATCATTCAAGTAAACAAACATTAAAACAATAGATAGATGACATAATAGACACCAAACACTCAAACACCAAATAAATGGCATAGTTAAACATTCAAACACCAAATAGATGACATAAGAAAACTCATACCTTAATGTATATCAGTGGAGGCTATCTTTTCTGCACAATCAAGCTAGATTAGCATGATATAATTTCACAACATATCAACTCAAACATAAATAAGGTCACAATATCCATATTGGTCACTAGCTAACATGTTCACATCATAAACTCATAAACAATTATCATCCATAAATAGTAATCACATCTGCACACTCAATCTAGATTAGTATGACATAATATCACAACATATTAACTCATACTTGAATGTCATAACCCTAACCATTTGCATAGACCAATCCAAATTAGTATGATACATATAACATCAATATCTTAATGCCATAACCCTAATCGTCAAGTTACGAGCATATAACAACAAGTTATATATTATGCTCATCAACAACATATAACCTAATCATCAAGCTAACTATCATACAACAACAACAAGTTAACCTATAACATGCTCATCAACCACATATAACATAATCATCAAGTTATCTAACATAAAACAACAATAGCAATGCATATACTATCATTCATGATTATCTGACACATGTGTATATGACTACACTAATCAACCAGCATTTATCATATATGTAACCATAATAATAATAGAATGACAAACATATAAGTAACCCTAATGCTTACAACAACCATGAATCACATACCTGCATGCCAAATATACAAACCTATATGATGATCTACTCTTACCCCAAATTCTAGTGCTGCAACTTCACTTTGATGGTCTGCATCTCCTGCTTTATCTCAACTAACTCATTAGCATCATATCATACCAATAACATCATGATGAACTAATTTCATACAATTAACTCACAATGCATTTCTGACCTACCATACATGCATAACCATAACCATGAAAATACATTCATAACAACATATAGACGCCGACATGCATAAAAAATGCATATACAATCAACATGCATTCATGACAAACACATCCCAACAACAACAACATCAAATCCTACAAGGAAACACAACGACATCACTACACCCATGATCAACACCATGCAAATGCAACAAGCACATGGACTAAAAGCATAAGGAACACATGTGCAACTGACATGAATGCATGATCAACACTCTTGCCATCAAGTCTGAGGGGTGAACCATGCTCTACTACCACTCTGGGACACCCTCCTCCCACATCTACCCAAGTAACTGGCCAATTGGGGTAACCATGTGACAAGACGTTACTATGATATGTTTCGACTTCCTATGTGTCAGTTAAGGAAATGGAACTAATAGAAACACACCATATAGACCTTCCACATCAGTAACAAAACTCCCAGGAGCCATCCCAACCACTCAGGTAACCAGCGCTTGGGTTCCACTGAGTTTTTAGACCATTAAACCCCATATGCTCCATTGATATGGACAAGCATGCATCTAGGAGACTCCAGATGCTCCCACAACATGGGTGCGCATGTGTTTGGGTATGTTTCTCCTCAAACCTGTGCTTGCGACTCTAAGATATGTGCCATTTTTCAGGCCCAGAGCCCATGCCACTGCCCAAAACTCAATGATAGGCTCAGAAATGAATTTATACAACAGAACAATGATACATTTTCAAAAACATTAATGAGTACTGGATTGGACCCCTACTAGCCATGACATGCATTTCGTCAAACATGTCACAAACATAAAAGCTACAGTTCTTAACAACAGAGTTGAGCATAGGGGTCTCATACTTATCTGAGATTCATTATGAGGCATTGTTTCCTTATCACATTAGCTGCATTATCATCTATTAGGTCATAGATACATTGTTCATTCAATTACAAGTAAAAACGTGATGAGAGCCATACATAGCTATTGTCATAATACATGTGCATAACCAACATAATAACAATAGAAATACCAATGAAACAACAACCATATAATCCACATATAAACTAGTTCAATACTCATGAAAGAGCAAGGAGAATTAACTTCATATTAATGATGTAAAGGCCAATAGGTTTGGGAGTTCCATGGACCACCCGACCATAGATATGGCTGAGCCAAATCTCTCTTCATCTAGTCACCCTCATGCCATATTCCAAACATGAATGTGGGATCTCATAAAACACATCAATCAAAACCATCCAGGGCTTCTAGAGGCCAAACCACCTCAACCCATCAAACAGTGATTCCACCTCATGATCGGACATCACTAACCATCACCAAATTTGTCTCTACCCAAGCTGTCTAGGGCTCCAGATCATTTTTTCCAACCCGTCTTCCAAGACTAGTAACTCAAACCATAACTATTGTTGGGCTCCAGATCTTTTTTCCAACCAAGGTTCCAGGACTAGTAACTCAACCCACAACTTGTACCAGGATCCAGGACTAATAACTCAACCCAAGTTGTTACAGGGCTTCCAGAGCATTTTTCCAACCAAGGCTCTAGGACTAGTAACTCAACCCAAGTTGTTACAGGGCTTCCAAAGCGTTTGTCCAACCAAGGCTCATATAACTAATAACTTAACCCATAGCCAAATGAATATGAGAACCAACCAGAGAAAAAAAAAAAAAAATACATGCAACTTGGTACCTGCAAGAAAAACCCATTGTAGCTACTGATCCCGATGTCCTCTTATGCTTTCCTACTCCTCCTTTGGCTTCTTTCTCCAAGCATTGAAATATGCCACACTCTCCAAGATTGCTCCAAGACAACTCTAAGTTTCCAAGAGTAAGAGAGAGAGAGAGAAAATAAAAGAGAGCTCCACCAAAAACCTGTCAAAAGCTTGCCAACTGATCTACATAAGATTTTTTTATCAATGAAGCCTCTATTTTCTTAAATTACCATTATTTTCCTTCAATTTCCTCCTCACATGCAACCTATGACCTTTCACCTTCCTTTTTTCCTAATTTCTTTTTTTCATAAATAAAATGCCAAATAAATGCCTCCTGCCTTTCCAAATCCTTTAACATTGCCATTGCCAATTTCCTTAGCCATTATAAACTGAATAAACACCCACTAGGATGTTTTCCCATCATTCAGCTTGGAATATGTGTCCCATGACCATCATCTTATATATTTTTACATGGATTTTTAACCAAGGTTGTTACAGGGTTGTGTACATATGTTAGGGTTTTGTTGTATATGATGTTTGACCAGCCTTATTGTTCTTGCTACTGTCTGTCGATGAAGTCTTTCATGACGATCTATGTTTGACAGTGTTGGTTGAGGTTGAGCTGATTACATGAAATGTTGAATAGTAATGATGATGTTATGAGATGATATGTATTTGGTTCAGAGATCCATGACAATGTTAGTATGTGTTTCAGTGATTGATTTTAGTAGTGCAGTGATTTAGTTTCAGGGTTCAGTGTTTTGAGATCTGTATGCGGGTTATCTGAAGAGAAAGTGTGTATATACACGGGTATGTCTCATAATAGTAATGTATATATTATGACATAAGATTGACCAGGGTTTGTAGTGACAGGATCTGGTTTTTGTGATGAATAGTAAGTGGTATGACATTCTGATGAAGAGTATACAATGAATTGAGATGATCTAGCTGCTTTGGTTGTTTGAGATTCGGTAATTGGTTTATTCAATTATTTGGTGATTAAGTTGGTTCAATGATTTGATATAGGGATTGGTTCAGTTTGTTATTTGATATTGGGCTTAAATTATGGTAGTGGGTCTAGATTGAAAATCTGATGAAAGGTGGCCTACAGGTTGTGATATTTTTATTTAGGTGGATTCGATATGAAAATTATGAAATGTGGTCCACGAATGTGCTAAGGATTGGAGCCTTTAGTAAGGGAGTCGAAGCTTCCTTCCAGTGGTAGCTAGTAAATCAGATCAGGGGATAGGAGATCCCTTTTGATGGGTGTCGGTAAATGAGATCAGGGGGTTGGAGCTCCCTTTTAGTGAGTTATGGAGAATGAGAGAATGTTGTAGTCTTCTGCAATTGGATGCCTACATGCTGGTATGGGTTTGCACCAGTACAATATTGTACGAAGTTTTTCATTATAATAAAAGATGAATACAAAGACGACAACAACAATGGTTTTCTCCCACATTGGGTTTCCACCTAAAAATCCTGGTGTTCATGTGTTGACGTGATTCTTATGTGTGATGGTTTATTTTGTTCTTAGTAAACATGGTTACTATTTAATTAATTCTTAATGAAGTACGGATACACTGGTTCAACTTAAACAAACGATGAATTAACTGAAAATTTAGTTAATTGGATATACGCTAGTTGTCTGCATAACAGTTGCATACATACATAGGTTTACTTCATTATATTTGTGTACATAAATATGAATAAGAAAAGAAAAGTTTAAGTGAGTTTTCAAAAATACTAATTCACCCTCACCCCCCCTCGCCCACCCCCTTAGTATTTTTTCAGCACATTCCCACTCCCTCCATTCTAGAATTTTATTATTATTTATGTTTTAAGAAATTTGGCCACTTATTTTGTGAATTTTCGTGGGTGTAGGGAGATGAAAAAATGATAAGAACACCCCCTTGCCTCCATTTGTGAAATTGTTCAATTTTTTTTTTAGATTTTCATGAAATTTCTCTTGCTTTCCCTTTGTTATCCCTCCATGCTTGAAATTTTAAACAAGAAACTTAGCCAAGGAGACAATTCTTATAATCACCTTTTGTACCTATATGCATGGCCTTTGGACAAATTTCACCAAAAAATTATAATTTCAAGCATCGAGGGATGGAGGAGATCCCTTTCTTGCGAGCTTATCTCCATGATTGAACTTTTAGACAATTTAGAGAAAATTGGCCAAAATTTGGGGAATTTTAGTGATTTTGTAAATGTGAGGAGTGCGGGGTGGAGGGTGTGTGATTCTAGGCTTCCCCTTGGAATGGCTTGAGGGGGTTTACCAATATCACCCTCTTCCTTCAATGCATGGAATTTCTTAAAATTTCTATAAAATTTTGCTAAGTTAAATGAAATCATATTTTTTATTTTAAGAATTTTTGTTAAACTTTTGAACTTTAATATTTTAATTTATAACACGTAAGCTTAACATTAATTTTTGTAGAGTTATAAGGATGGATTTGAGTGATGGTTCGTCCATTTTTAAAAGAAAAATAAACATATAACCATTATAAAAAATGGTGATCTTATAATCATTAAAAAAAAGGAAAAACAAAACAACAACAGTCAATGAAAAAATAAGCAACTATATCACCTATAAAATGAACTATTTAAATGAGAAAATCCCTTGAAATGAGATAAACCCATGTTAAAAGAAAGAGAAACAAAAGCATATTACTACATCAATAAAAAAAATAACAAATGATATTACTACATCAATACAAAAAAATAACACTTTGATACGGTCACCATTTTCAAGAAGTTGGGAAAAATACATTTTAGAAAATCCCCTATAAAAAATACTACATCAATAATAGCACAAAATAAAAAAACAAAATCTTGAAAAACATTGATACTAGCAACACCTTTTTGAAACTGATATGTAAATTTCCATGGATATTTCACTTGATACTTTGTCACAATAGAACTACGAAAATAAATTGAAATATATACTATGAAGGGTTAATTCCTTTTAGATTTCAGATTTATCATCATTGTTTTTCTAGTTATGCATGCAATAGACTAAATGTATAAAATAAAGAGAAAGTAAATAAAAACACTCATAAACTATAATGAACATGAAGATACACTCTAGGAAACCATTTCAGGAGAAAACCCTACTGGAAGGTGAGGTTCCTATGCCCTCTTTCGTTGGGAATGGAGATGATGTAAGTACAAAGTACAATACACTCTCTATGGCATTGCTTGAGACCTATTCCAATGGGATGCTACAAAACATAAACACCCTTTATCATGCTCTCTTTTTTTCCATACTCTACTATGGAACGAAATGCAAAGAAATTGAATTGACCCCCTTTTCCTCCTAGTGGCCCGATTGTAACACAACACAATAGCCAACTAGGGGTTAAATTGGACCCATTCAAGCCTTAACATGACTTAAAACTTGACTCTTCTAGACTATTCTTCATATTTCCTATGTTAGTAGCCATTTTCCATGAGTAATGGGGGCTAACTTGGCATCCTCTTGAATTATGGTGGTCAATCATGATAGGTCAACTTCCAGGAGGCATAAATTTTGCATTCTAACTCTGATTGATGTAATTATTGCACTGTTGGAAATATATTTGTGTGTAGAATAGAATCATGGGGCCCTACACTTAAGAGGGAAAATTCTACCCACAAAAGACATCATTTAAGGCCTCAAACTACCCTCATAAGGCTTTAGAGCCCAATTCTCCAAACTGGATCCCACTAATAAAATTGTTCTTGTAACATGATTCCTTCATGTCTTCCACTCTAAAAGCATCAAGATGGATGATAAATAATATAATGATCCAATCTGGATAAAAAACAATGATATAAAAACATCATTTAAAACAACCCTTAAAAAGGGAAAACTTTGTAAAAGTTTTATTTTAAAGAGAATTGATATGTATTCATTTATAAAAAATGGGTTATAGATATGTTGAGAGGTTGTAAAGGTCTGGTTAACCTCTCATATATTTTCAATACATTCTTTAGATCCATGCATATATTCATAAACAACCTACACACCAATTTATATTCAAACAAACATGTAAACAAACACTTTTAGAGCTATTTATTTACAAGTATCATATAAAATATTTCTTATAGTCTTCCATAAGTAGTGTGCATGGGAAAGCCCAAAGCTTCCCAATTTAAAATAATGAAACTTAAAGCTTAAACCTAGACCTATCATGACAAACATAGTTATGAAGTAGACCAAAAAACCTTAGGAAGAGTAATGAGACCTTGGCTAAGCTTCCTCATCCTTGAATGGAATATGATGTTTTTGAGTGATTCCTATTGGGAATGCTAGTTTTGCCTATGTTATTGAGTTTCCATGAGCATGTCTATAGTCTAAGAATATAATGTCATTGTGCGGACCATAAATTTCATCTCAATGGGAGTCACATTTTTCATCTTATTGTTGAAGGATGTCTAGAATGTGTTCTAGGAGCAAGCCACATTTCTCTTCTTGTTTATTAATATTGTAAGGTGTAAATTCCTTGTTGTTCTAATATAGTTCTATTACTCTATTATAGCGGTAGATTATGCTATGTTAGATTCTAGTGTTTGAGACTAGTTTCTCCATATATTTATCCACAATCTAACTAATGTTGTTCCACCTCTATTGATAGACCTTATCCTCAAGTTCTCCTAGTTGTTGCAAATCCATACTTTTGCAGCTAGAAACAAACCATTCTATAAGTCCTATGGAGTTTTATAGATGCATATAGGTGTGTGGATGGGTTTTTTGATTTCTTGGGCTTTGAGGGTCTCCCCTTTACCTTTATTATGGTTTGGGTGGGCTCATTTCCCTCCCTTAGGTCACCAAAATCACCATGCTCAAGCTTGTGTGTAGCCAAGGAGGATTTTAGACCATTGCTCATCATCATTTTCCTAATTAATTGAATAGTGGAAAAGGTAGTAGTGTCTCAAGTGGTGGAATATGTAAGTCCTTATTTCCATATTGTTTCCTATAAAAACCATCCCAACAATATTGCTCGTGAAAAAAACTAGTAATGTTCACAACATCTCATAGAATTCCTTTTGTGCCTCATTCATCATCGTAGTCAATGCTAGTCCCAATTTCCTCCAATGTAAATACAAAGCCATCAATGAAACCCCTTCATTATCTTGTCCAATAGATTGACTTAGAATGAATATCAAACTTTCACTCTTCAAACACCTTCAAGACAAACATCCTTGCCACCTCATATAAGTGAAAAAAATTGTAATATTTTTATTAAATATTATCCTTGCCACCTCATATAATTGAAAAACTTTGTAATATTTTTATTAAATAAAAAAATTTAATTTTATATTAAAATTAAAATTATTAACATAAATATTTTATATTTATTAGAAAATATGAATATTATAATTAGAAAACACAAATATTATATAATGCTTCGAAATTTTTATAAACTTTATTTAATTTATTTAATTTTATAATAACTTCTTACATATCTCTTCTATTTTGTTATACCACAGTTCTTACAGAAATATTCAAATTTCTTCTTGCAAAACTCTCCACCATTATTTGTCCTCAACACCTTAATCTTCTTCTTTGTGTAATTTTCCACTAGAGCCTTAAATTCTATAAACTTGTCAAAGACTTCATATTTCTTCCTAAGGAAATATATCCATTTATTCCTCAAGAAGTCATCTATAAATGAGACATAGTACACAAATTTACCTAGAGATGGAACCAAAACAGGTCCAAGCACATCATTGTGCACAAGCTCTAATATCCCCTTTTCCCTCTTAGCACTAGAGGGGAAAGTCACCCAATTTTGTTTTCCATATACACAATGTTAACAGAAATTGAAATCCAGAGAGAAATTAGACATACCTTATATTATACCATTACCATGAAGTATTTGAAGGCCCTTCTATCCAATATGTCCAAGCCTTTGATGCCATAGCATGGCCTTTTCTCCATAGACCACTAGATTTTCAGCTCCACTTTCAGGAACCACAAAACTGTTGTACCCATCAATAACAATGCTACCCAAAAACTTGTACAGAGTTCTAATCCAAACTCCCTGCATCAATACTAGTGCTCCCTGAACTATCTTGCAAGTCTCTTTCACGAACATTGTTTTTACACCTGCATCATCCATCTTGCTTACACAAATCAGATTTATGGCCAATGCAGGAATATGCAGAACACCAGGAAGTGTTCCAATCCTTCCACCTTACAAATTTAGCTTGAATTTTCCACACCCCATGATTATTTCCTTCCTGTCATCCCCTAGGAAGAGATCACCACCATCATATTTATCATACTCACATAACCACTCCCTATGGGGAGTGAAGTGAAAGGATGCACCAGATTCAATCAACCATGCCTCATGATCTACGTGTACTTGAAGAAGAAGAAGCAAAGTACACATCCCCACTTTCATTTGAGGTGGTTTTCACCTTTGTAGTAGGATCATAATCAGATCTCTTTCCTTTCTGAGGAGTTTATATTTACAATCCCTTTTGTAGTGCCCTTCTTTTCCACATTTCCAGCATACCTTTACAAGTTCTCTTCGAGATTTTGATCTCCCTCTAGATTTAGATCCCCCACTTGAGGACTTATTCTATTTTTTTTCTAGGACCGTCCTCTCATAGACAAGGCATCTCCATTCTGGCTCTCCAAATTTTTATGTCTCGTCTCCTTTGACAACAAGGATGAGACTATTTCATCAAACTTCAAGGTAGTTATATTGCTAACTATAGCAACAACTAAATTATCCCACAAATATGGTAGAGAACACAATACAATGATACACTTATCTTCGTCTGAAATTTTAATATCAATAGATAACAACTAGATTACCACAGTATTAAAGGAATTCAAATGCTCTGCCACTGAGTCTCCATCCTTCATTCTCAAGTTATACAACTTTTTTCGTAGGAACAATTTGTTCACTAGAGACTTAGATTGATACAAAGTCCCTAACTTGTCCCATAAATCCTTTAATGTAGCTTCTCCTTAAACATTCAACAATATTGAATCAGAGATACACAACTGTATTGTTCTTTTCCTTTCGATCCAAATTCACACAGTCTTCCATTGACATTGTCATTGGTTTAGTACTTGGATATATCGTGATCCATTGATCTTTATCCACCAACAGATCCTCCATCTTGATATTTCACATCTCAAAACTCTATCTATTGAATTTCTCCATCTCTATCTTTCCACTATTCACCATCTCCTTTCACTGCAAGAATCGATCTCATAGATCTCCCACTGTAACAAAGTCTACCATAGGAAAAAGAAAAACCCCTCACCAACAAAGGTGTCCCATTTGTTAGGTTCCTATACCAATAGGAGTCATAATTTATGAATGGCTGAGTTTAAACCTGTAATATGTACATACCTTTGCTTTCTCAAATGTTTTCCATATTCAAAAAATCAAAAAAATTAAAAAAATGTAAAGAGGTATGTTATAAAAGAAAAAATCAAAGGACAAAAAGAATGAAAAAGGTAAAAAAGATGAAAAATGAACCCCAAGAAAGAAATAGACCATGAAAGTGTGCAAATCCAAATGCCACTACCATTTAATTTTTATGCATAATAATGATTGTGTGCAACTTGTTATTTATGCCACAATCCATGGTAACCAAACAGTTTAATCTTGGTTATTCCATGTTTTGAATTTCATGCTTAGAGATAGAGAATAAAGATCTAACCAAACAGTGTAATCTTGGCAGATAAGTAGATAGGTAGAGTAAATAAAAGGAGCTCAACTGTTTAATTGATGTAATAAGGATAGACTTAGATAGATTTCTATTGTAAAAGAAAAGAAAAAGTTTTGATAAGGTTTTTCCAACTTAAGTGCACCCTAATAAAGAGTAGAAAAAATGGTAGGATGAGTAGATGGGTAAGTAGTTGGATGGTTGCAGAATTATGGTGATTGATTGGATAAAATCATATCATTTACTTTCATCATCAAGTTGTTAAAAGTATGGATGAAAATGGAACATTTACAAAGTTAAGTGATTAATTTCCCCATTCACTTTACCCTAAAAGTTTACTAATTTTCCATAAGAAAAGTCAAAAGTACCTGAAACCTTAAGTTAAAGGGGCTCAGAGCATTTCTCTGACTTCTGGAGGGACCGGACCCTTGGCCCAATAACTTATAGGATCTAAATACTAAAGCCCCCTTACCAATATTCACCCCTCCATAATTCATTCATTTCATTTGAAAAATCCCTTTTCCTAAGGTGAAATCACCATTTACCTAGGGAAAGTTATTACCCCTATACAAAACCCCTTGTTCCACAAAAACCCACAAAAAGCAAATAAATGTCAAACACATTATACTTAGTGCAAAAATCACTTTTCCACTTTCATTTCATATTAACCTTTAATCTTAATTATAGTTATTAACTCCCAAAAATAAACCATTCCCCGTATATTTTATTAAATCCCATATCATAAATATCCTGCCCCCGAGGTTTGAAACATAAGCCTTATTAATAAATTAATTAAATGGATTAATTAGTCGATCAGTGAATAATTAAGAACCATAACCCTCTGCCGAATAAAAAGAGTAATTAGTCAATCAGTGATTAATTAAATCTGTCCCCGCCAATCAAATCATCCCCGTTGTCATTAATGTTAAACACACATGGATAGCACAGGAGATATGAAAGATAAAACATGCAATACATATTTTTTTATTAACATGAGATATACATTTATAGTACATTATGTGACTCTTGGGTTTCAGATCCCAAGGTCTCTTGGACTGCTTTTGTCCATTCGACTTCCACACTAACCCATTGAGGATTAGGTGTCCAACATTCCCCCCCTTAATCCGAAGGGTTATGTATGAGTCCAAGAAGAGAGCTGTAATACAAAATGTGCAAAAAATGCATGGCAGCACTAGGCTGAATGTGCTCTATGAAATGTTGGTATAAAGGGTAGTGCTTTAAGGATGACCACCAACACTGGAACGCTTAGTGCAGTTCCCGGAACTCTTCCAAAACTGGCAAGAAACTGAAGTTTTCTGCTAGAGGAAGTGATCCTATTGTTTTAAAGAGGGAAACCTTCAACCATAAAAGGGAGGTCTCACCCCGCATAAAAGGTAAAACTTCAACCTGAAAAGGGAAGTCTCAACCTGTGATGGTTTAAGGATGACCAACAACTCTGGAATGCTTAATGCAATTCCTGGAACTCTTCCAAAGCTGGCAAGAAGATGGAGTCTTCTGCTAGATGAAGTGTTCTCAATTGTGTTCCTGGAATGCTTCCAAAACTGGCAAGAAGCTGAAGTCTTCTGCTAGAGGAAGTGTCCCAGATTGCCAACTGAAGGCATGTTGAGGGGCATCTTTGTCTCTAGCTACAACCCTGAAACTGTGTGGCAGGTTGTGGCTCAGGCTCGCTTGATGTGACAACCATCATTTTCCCTCCTGTCATCTTTGTCTCTACAACCATCATTTTCCCCCCTGTCAGATACAAGGTGAGATGATGGAGAAAACTCAACTGCAAGACTGTTCAATATTCTGGAACAAGTTCTAACATGTGTTTGGAATATCTTCTTGGTTGTTGATGCCCATTGCCAAGAAGCGATCCATCCAAGATGAATCTTTGTTCTTGCAGGACGTTTGTTTCTGAAGCATCTGTGTGAAGAATGGCTAGTTTTATGATAGTGCTTACATGTATGAAGATCAAAACAGTGATCTTTCAGATGGCCAACTCGGTCATAGTGTTGGAAATTCACAATCTGTTGTTGTTGTTGTGGAAGAGGGGCAGATTCTGGAACAGCTGAAGCTGAACTGTCATGAGAAGCAGGTGAACTGTCATGAATGAATCCAGCACTCTGAAACTGAATGGGCTTTGAGTAGTCTGGAACATGAAAGGACAAGTCCTTGTCATATCCAAGACCATTTCTGTGCTTGTTGTGGACAAGCTATTCCCAAGGTCTGATGATGGGCTTGGGAAGTGCAGACTGAGTTTCTGCATATGCATGTACAACTGCTGCTTTATTGGGTACTAATTCTAGATCAACTTCAACAATATTAACTTGCTTCTGATGGGTTGCAGTCTTAATGTTCTGAACAGAAACATGTTCAGAATGACTCCTCTGTTTTAATTCTTCTTGCTGTAGCTGAGATTCAAGCTACAAAAAATCGATCTTTTCCTGTGCATTTTGTAGACAGACCTGAATGTCTGTGAGAGAAACTTTGCTGACTTTTAATGTATCATGAGTAGTAGACAACATCAGAGTTCTGAGGAACTCTAATACTTCATTGATTCTGGCCATTTTCTCCAATGTTAAACTTACACTTTAAGCCAACTATGAACCAATGTCACTACAAGGTATTCTCAAAGTTTGTTCTCTCAGAAAACTACAACAATCAAATGAGATTATTCCTTGAGGAATGAATCAAAAGCTAGATTTTAACTCTACTTATTCTCCAAATCCACACACAACGATGGTTGGTTGTATACAAGGAAAGTATATTGTGCATTCCCAAACAATGAAACTCAAACGCTACAACAAATAAAATACTTGCTTTTCCACTCAGAAATATATATCAGCAAGGATGCAAGCTTTACACAGATATCTATTCAAGAAATACAATGTATTTTATCAATTTTACACCCAAGGTTCAACACAGAAATAGAAATTCCCTGAATCCACTGCATTAGATGGCTTAAATCAATCAAATAATCTCCCAGCTCCCACTCAACCTCTTCGCCTTCTCCGCTTTCTCCTTGAATAATGCTAACAAGGATACACCAGATACCTTAACAACTTTAAACCTCCCTCCAAGAATATCTCTCACGGCATGCCCCTTTCGCCCAAATTCAACGATCAACACCTTGTCATTTTCTTCAATGTAGTTCAAAGGCCAACACAAATAGGCTCAACCTTGATGCAGTTGGTGTTGAGTGATAATTTAGGTTCTATGAAGGTTGATGATTACTCTAGAAGCACAATTCCAAATATATGGGCAGCTGGAATCTGGACAAATCTCACGCACCAATGGAACTTGACTTTCCATGTGCTCCAAGACAAAGCAGGTGGTCATGCAATTCTATCTGGCGCTCAAGGTTCACCACTTAAAAATGCCATTCGGTCTTCATAAAAGGGATTAACATTACTTCCTGTCTATACCAACATTACTGTCTATATTTTAGAAATGAAAGTCTTGACTTGCACCATGTTCACAGTTCCTGCATCTGCACTGAAACTCACATAAGACCTTAAGAAAGACCTCTGTTAAAAGCAACAACAATTATCTCACTGTATCGTACAATTATAGAGTACAGTTGTAGAAGCATACATGCTTCAACATCATATAATTAATAACAACGTTCAAATTGGGATACCTCTCACAGCAGTACCATTCACAACATCACAACCATTTCTTTGCTTCAGTTATATGAGAGACATCAAGGAGGAACAATCGCACACAGCCATCCAGAGAACCAAGATATAACAGAAATGATTTTAGTAACACTATCTCCGTCGGCCATGGTAAGGTCCAGCAGCGCCCTCCATGCTTCTGAGTCGATTCAACGGGCCACCAGAGCAAGAATTCAATCCAACTACGTATTCAATGGTTATGCACAGGCGTAGGAAGGTGTGACGAGCTCTGCACACATTCGGGTTCACGTCGGGTTCACCGCTCCAACCGGTTTCAATAGGTTCTACGCTTATTCCGTTTGTTCAAATCGTCGATATTTTAACGAGTACTAGAAGTGAAACAATGCTCAGGAAATGAGTTCGATTCTCCCATACCTCTGAAAATGTGGTTGATTCAAATTCCAAAGCTCGAAAGTCTCCATTCAACAAACGCAAATCATCACCTCTTTTGGCTTCCAAATTAAAACGGATCCTAATTTTTCTTAGTGCTTGCCCACGCTTTTCACCTTCTACCTGGCCGTTGGTTCCGTGGCAGCCAACATGTTGTTATCGTGGGCAACTCAGAGTTCTCTGTTTATGAAAAAGGACTCATAAAATCCGACATTACGCCATTGGCAATGTCAATCGTCCGCTCGATATCAGCCACCTGATCTAATGGAGCTTGGACGGCCAGAAGCAAACGATCATAACAACAGAAAATGAAGTTGTCCGACAACAGACAAATCCACAATCTCTCTACAATCCTGAGGATTTCTGGACAAAGCAAAGCTCATAAAATAGGTAATTTCACAATGACAGAGAAGCTAGAGGACAGTCGACATCAAAAGAAGTAACGTTCAATGCAGAATACAATAGCGCCCTCAGACAGGTCAATGATAAAAAACGAACGTTGTCTTCTACAAGCGTTTCACTGTAAAAATTGTTATGAACTGTCAAGTGCATTTGGTAGCCAGCAATGGTGGGCAGAGACGTTATTTACAGGCCTGACAAACAGTAGGAAAAAATAGGCGTTATTTATAAGGTTGCAGAAGGATTGAGCGTAGACAATGACCGCAGAGAGTTGTTATTGGGTGAGTGTTTGCAGGTTGCAAGTTTGGAAAACAAAATCCAGAATGAAGATAATGATGGGTATGTCGAGCAGGCCGTGAACAAGTAATCCACAATGTCCAGATTTTATATTATGGGCAGATCCTGCAAGTTTTCTACCTCCTAACACATGCAATTCAGGCCAAAGAAGTTACACCCAATTAGTGGAGCATTAAGATTCTTACGGACAGGTGTACAATGAGGAATAGAACGCTCAGTTATGATAATCAGATAGGGCAGCGCTGCATGCAACAGAGACCATCACTATTCAAGGAGACAGAGAATCGACAAAGCTTAGTAAATGTCAGGGTTGGCAGGGAATTTCATGGTAGAAGAGAACTTCATGGTCAGGGAACTTGGCTCCGATACCATGTTAAACACACATGGACAGCACAAGAGATATGAAAGATAAAACATGCAATACATATTTTTTTATTAACATGAGATATACATTTATAGTACATTATGTGACTCTTGGGTTTCAGATCCCAAGGTCTCTTGGACTGCTTTTGTCCATTCGACTTCCACACTAACCCATTGAGGATTAGGTGTCCAACAATTAAGCCTCCCTAATCTGCAGTTAATTAACCTTTCCGCTCACTAAAACCTCGTCGGTCCCCTCCATTAAACCTCCGATCAAATCATCGCCCAATCACTGTGCGATCTAACTCCTTCAAATCCAACGGCCGACACTCATATCGAGCAGCCCCTGAAGGTCGACCTTTAAATGCCCGATGTGAGAGGTTTCACTATTCACTCTGCCGCTACATGTCGCCCGATGAATGGCATCGGGCGGCCTTCGCCCAAAACCACTTTTTCCCAAAAGTGGTGCGATGGATTCCGCTTACCACCTCCACTACACGCCAAAACATCACATCCCTCGATTGGCACCAACTTTCCTTTTCCCCAATGTACCCGCCAAGGTCATTGACTTTACACATAAAACCAAAAAAAAACTTATATTTTTTCATTTTATCGTGAAAAAAACATTCCGACTTCCATGTAAAGCACAAAGTACGTTCAACTATCAACCTGCTATCAACCGCCAACTTACCAAAGCTGTTGAACTCCAGACCACCTTGCAAACCCGTGCACTTCCTGCAAATAGTGCATGATCACCATTACTCCGTTAAACAGACGAAACTAGGTATTTACCCCAATTTTCACCAACAAACCTTGTTTTCTTGCTAAGCCTGAACTAAATCGCTTTAAATACTAATTAATTTAGTTAAATAAGTTGCCTTGTGACTCTCAAACACCCTGAAACATACCAGTTCAGCCTAGAATTCACTATAAATCCTTTTCCCCCGTCCTTGAATCCACAAGAGCCAAGGATTGATGCCCCAATTGCATTGAATATCATTCCCATGATGACTCCTCACAGAGATTTAGACCACCTCCCACTTGCAAACAAAGATTTCCAGATTAAAGATACCTCCGTCTCAAAATCCCCTTTGAAACTATTTTGCAAGTACAGAGACCAGTACCTGAATCATAAAGACTACATTGGACTTTTGGAATCAGGTTTACCCAAGTACTAGTTCCCCAAAGTTCATATCTTCCCAGAGATTGTACATTACTGCCACATGAGCTATGATCCCATCCAAAGGGCAGTGAGAACCCCTAACCAGTCTGTTCTATTTACCATCACTGCTGAATCTACTAACGAAGTGCTACAATTACAACCAACCCAAAGTCTGACTCCTCTTTCCGTTGGAGATATTTTGAACATATACCCTACCCTTTCCTTAATCAGACTTGCTCGGTTGTACCAGACCTTCATCAGAGAAGAACAATACACCCCAAAGGACTCTCCCCCTTATCTATGGACTATATTCTCCAACCTCGGCTAAGACATCATAGACATGATATCCAGTGTGCTAGGTTACACCACAAGTGAATTTGTTGATGAAATCATAATATCCTTCATGTCCATCTACTCTCCTGGCCAACCACCATCCATCATGTTTGAATATGCAAAGTTTATTGCTGACAAAATGCATGATCAATTCACGAGATTAGAAAATGAAAGAGTGTTTAAGTATTCCTCAGTTCTATATCATTTATTATTGTATTATCAAGCTGATATATTTCCAATTGCCCTCCAAAAGCTTGATACCAAAGGCAACCCTAGATCAGTGATATTTTGGACTTCATTAATCCATTAGTTTGACTCTCAGTATTCTTATACCGACTTCATAGATCTCTTTGTGTATCCTGTGAAAACTATGCCCTCCCCCAAGAATCAATGCAGACATCAGGAGGGTCCTATAGTTGTCTAAGTAGTATAAAGTGCAGGATTGGTACTTGTACCAAAACAACACTGAAATCAGAATCTATGGATGTGATATGGCTCCCTTCAAACTGCCTAGGTACCTCCCTATGAGATTATTTTCTGTAGTGTACTACAGACAAATGATCAATTCAGATGAGGTGCATTTTGTGAAAGCCAAGAAGAAGGCTATATCTAGTATAAAAGATCAACTTGGCCTATTCATATGCAATAGTAGGGAAGCAGGAAAGGAAGCTGATGAAATCCTCCAAAGGTTGAAACTAAAATAGAGTTTAATTTGGAATTATGACCCCTTAGACTTCATTTGTAATAGGAGACAAAAGAATAAATTATCTCCTTACATCCATCATAGAATCCTTGAAATTGAGAAGTATGCAAATCAACTTGAATGGGTGGAAAATACTCTGGTAGAACGGGATAGCACAAAGACTATTGAAAATAATGTTTTGATTAATTTAGATAGAAGACTTGATGAGGATTTGTTTTTACAGGTGCCAGAAGCAAGTCAATCACAAATACACAGTGAACACATAGTAGAGCAACCAAGCCCCTCAGAGCAACCAAGTCCATCAAAGCAGCAACCTTCAAAGCAACCAAATTCATCAAAGCATTCAGAGAGAACAGAACAACCAGAGGAATCTGGACAGCCTAGAATTTCAGAAGATCTTGCTCCACTAGAACAAATCATGAGCAACCCTGCCATTTTACAGACTCCTCTGAATGAGGGGAGGAACCTAAAAAGAGATAGAGAGGAGACCACCCCCTCTAGTAGACCTATGTTAAGAGGCAAATGCTGAACCCATTTTTAGAGCAAGAATACACTGAGGAAATAGCAGGAACAGTGGGAGAAGAAAGAAAACATGCCACTCTTTCACGAGGGACACAAGAACCTTCCACCTCACATGCTCAAATGTTGGAAAGGCAACAGTACATGGAAGTATCCTCCTTCAGGGCTCCTTCTAGACAGAGCCAAGATATTAAAGAAAAATAAAAGGAAATCAAAGCAAGGAATGAAAGGCTAAAAGTCCAAAGTTATGCTCATTACCTGAAAATGGCTCCAAAAAATCAAACAAGGCTATGTCAGCCTTTGACATTAAAGAAGGTAAAATGCAGATGAGTTTTTTAAAGCCAACTACACAACAACCAAGATCAATGGCATATTATTTGAAAACAAATTTTGAAGTCTTGGCCAAAGAAATTCATCTGATTGATCAAATAGAGCTTCCTAAACAGAATGGTGAAATGGTTTACTCGAAATTGACCAGCAAGGCAATCACAGTCCACCAGCACCAAAATTCATTGAACAACATATCAGCACAATACCAATTGAAAAATGCCTCTTCATAGGCTAAAGACACCAGAATAAAGTCCTTGGAGGACTTGGTCATAGAGCTAGGACATGATCCCAAAGATGTAAAAGCTACAAAGAAGCTCATCAAGAAGAAAAATGATGATACAATTGCACTGAAGAAGCAGCTTAAAATTCCTCCACTACATCATCCTCAGATAGCTGAAGTGTTGGCAACCAGAAGGAGGAAGAGTGTATGGACTTAGTCCTAAAGCTTAATGATCAGTTGAAAGAAACTAAAAAGGAGCTAGACAACTTGATACAGTCTAAGCAGAGTGAGTTGGCCACCACTCCTCAGACTGTAATTCCTACAGTCTCCACTGCAGCACCCTCCACATTGGCTGCTGCCTTGGCACCTACACTTCCACCAGCTACAACATTACCAGTAACAGGTACTTCAATAGGCACATCTACATCAACAAGCACAGAGACACCAACAGAAAAGACTGCAGAATTGATCAAGGCCATGGAAGAAATAAGCATCTAGGCCACTAAGCTTAAGAAATCCAGAGAACAACTGTCAAGTTTAGAAACCAATTGTAAACTTGCACAAATACAACAGAAAGAAGTAGCTCAGAAGAACCAAAAGATGGTAGAAAAGACAAAAGCCCTTGAAAAGAATTTAACATTACAAGAGACTTTGGGAGACATGAAAGAAATTCTTTGGGGCAACATCATTGATTCCATCAATGAGGTTTGACCTTCTATTCAGATTATTTTTGAACAAACTGAATTAGTCAAAATGGCTACAGAAGCAGTCCACAAGACAGTGGAAGAATTTGGAAATGAACCTGAAGAAGCTAATCAGTTAATCACATTTTTGAACAGCAAAAATAGATATCAGCTTGATGAACTGGAAATAGAAGACCGAATAGCAACAATCATAGAAATAAAAAAGGTTCTCACCGAAAGGAACCTAATGCTTAATCTGGAGAAAAGATGTCAGAGCATCTAAGCAGACATTGACAGCTTTATGCTAAAGTATGGCATCTTAAGAGAAAAAGGACTTCTCAGTCCTATGGTAATAAATGACAAGCTGATGACCCAGGAAGATTACAATGAAAGGTTAAACAAGCTCGCTAGAAGCCAAGCTAGTACTTCAGGGATGAAATCTTTACCCACTGGAAAGGGGTTATATGATGGTCTTGAGAATCTGTTGTACATAGAACATGAAGTCAAGCATTTGTTCACAAGCAAACCAAATTTTGCTAAGTACATAGAAGCTGATGAGGTTTACAGGAAAATGATAAGGATGAAATTACTTGACAATGAATGGTGGACATAATTGACAGATTTACTATAAAGTTACCACAGTAAATCTACATGGTAAAACATGGCTGCCAGGTAAAACCGGTAATACAGGGTCAAAGCAGAACGGGTAAAGAGTATTAGTAGGTAAAATATAGAAAGTGATTCCAGCACATAACTACAAAGCAACTAAAAGATCCAAATCTGAGTTACAACAGCCAACACAGTCACAATGAAAGGGATAGCTAGAAAATAGTTCTCCATCTATCTCTATCTTCGTGTTGAAGATATTTTTTGTTTCCTAGAATAATTCTCATATGGTTATGAGATATTTTGTATCAATTTTTGTATAAATACTTCACAAATTGAAGTAATTAGTGTGGATTAAAATACATTTCTGTAGACATTTTATATTGAACCAAGGAGCTATTGTACTCAAGACTGGCTTGGTTTTGCTGGATATGAAATAAGCTAAGGAAATTTCACTGGATTCTTGTGCACAGTTGGAACAAATATTGATTATTTCTTCGTGTTTAAATATTGTTTTCTCTTCATGTTATGAATATTCATATGTGTCTCTTATAAAATATGTAAAGTAAACAAGAAATAATATCACAGAATTAGCTTAAGTGCTCTCTGTTTTAACTGTTTACTTTCTACATGTTTTCTACGAAACTATCTTGGTATGGGAATTCTTGATTGCTCCCTTACTTCCATAGTTTACCCCCACTTTGGTCCACAGTAAAGGATTCTTCATTACCCTTTGCTACTAATCATCCTTCCTTTCTTCATCTTAATCCCAATTAAGGATTCTTCATTCCCCTTTGCCCTGGTTAGAACCTTTTCTCCATTTGAACCTGTAGATTTGATTTTTGTTGTGCTAGCCTGCCCAGTGGACTCTTACCTCAGTGATAGATCAGATCCAGTTAAACCCTTCTTGATTGACTCCATAGCCCAATCGCTTGAAATACCTGCTCTTCCCATCTGTTTTCTTAATTCCACCACACAATCAAAACAAAACACCTTGAGCACTAATAAATAGCCTGAAATCTACCCAAAACAAAGATAAATCATAAAGAGAGAACCCTCTCTGGACTTAGGTTGGCTAGAACCTGAGTCTAAAAGATTAGGTTTTTGGTTACCTCGGATCAATCCTTCTTCAATAACTTCTAGGGAAAATATGAGTGATAACATAGTGGCGACCATACTGGGGAACTCAAAACCCCAGTCTTAATAAACCTTTGAGAAATTCAAATATTTATATTTAAGCATATTAAAAGGTTTGTTAGAAGTTATTTCAAAATCTCATAAAAGATAAGAAGTAGAGAAAGCTCGAAATCTGGCTTCAAGGAGAACTCACGATACCAAGGCCAATCCTGATCCAAATCCTCCCCCCTTATTTAACAATCCCAACCTTATTCCGAGAATAATCAGAAGACAAGAAAGTTCAGTAAGCCCTAGACCTGTTTTTAGATCCAATTCATGCCCTGCTGAGTGGTTATTCATTGACGACATCCCTTTTGACGAGTATTTTGACCTCTCTCTAATTAGAACCAAGTCTGAGAGTGAAATTGTGAACAAAATCCTAGATCCAGAATTCACAAGAGAAATTGAAGTCCAATGAGCCAACTTGACAATTGATCAGTACCTTTTGAATTCCCCTCAGGCATCCTTGACTTTTGATAGAATCCTTGAACTTTCTGAAACTGCTTCCACTTATTTTAGCTCACGATCATTTCCCCACATTTCTGAAGATCGCCCTTCAGCACCATTCATACCTTCACTCCCCCATCAACCTATCATTACCATTCAAATACCCACTACCCCTATTATCCCAACTCCCCTTGTTGTCCCAAATCCCCTGGTTACCCCAACTCCAGTTCTCAATCCTGTCCAACTTAGAGCTATGGCACTTAGATATGCCCCTCTTAACATGCCTGCACCTCAGGGTGTCTTACCAGCAAATTATCAGAGTAAAATTACCTTATTTGATGGCACTGGAACTTACACTCCTCAACAGCACACAAAGAAAATGACAGATTATTTCGAGCTGCATGAGATTGACATAGGAGATGTACAAATGAGAATTTTTGCCCAAACTCTAGTTGGAGAAGTGAGAACATGGTTTAGATCTTTGCCTCCTAATAGTATATATAGTTTAGAACTTTTTTACCAACAATTTTTACATAGGTGGGAGAAGAAAAAGAACCCTCTTCAAATTCTTTCTAAATATGAAAACCTTAAGAGGGGACCAAATGAAACTGTTTAGGACTACTGCACTAGGTTTAACAATGTGTATAATGCAATACCACTTGACCTTAGACCTCCACCTGGTTTAGCCCTGATTAAGTTTCCAGACGGATTTGACACAGATATGGCTTTTCAACTTAGAGAAAGGAATCCCCCTACACTAGAAGATATGCAAAGTGTTGCAGTCAGCGTAGAAGCTAATCTACTATCTAAAAGAGCTAGGGCTAGAAATGAGAGAAGAACACCCCTAAAAGATGAAACTACACCCTTTGATCAAAAAATGGATGCTCTAGCAAAAGGAATGGAAAAATTGATGGACATAATAGAAAAAATTGAAAGAAAACCTCACTAGGATAGCCAACAGGCACCTCCAGTAAGGAATCCAAATTTTAGGAAGAACTAGAACCAAAACACTGGTAAAAATGGGCATGATCAGAACATTAGGCCACCTTTCCAAGAGAATTATGCTGAAACCTCCCATCAAGAAGACCCTAAGCTAGACATCCAAATCAACTTAATGGGGTTAAATGAAGAAGAAACTGTTTTTCTAACTTAGGATGACCAAGAACTATACATGCTTCAACAATTACAGATCCAAACTGGAGAATATTTCTATTAAAAACAAAGGTATGACTCTGCTATTTTTGAAGTGCATAAACAGTACAATTTGAGGAGAAAAAAGAACATTGATGTTCCGGACCAAAACAAAAAAGCAGTACCTAATCAGCCTAAGAAAGTAAAAGGTGCAAACCAGAATCCTCCAGTGACAAAAACCCTGCAAATCCTTTCTAGACCAAGTCAAAATCCTCCCAGTCCTATCATTGAAGATGTAACCAACAACAAACCTTCTAAGGAGAAACCTTCCACTTCAGTTCCCCTCAAGGAAATAGTGGAACAATCTCTAGAAATTGCAGTAGAAAATCCAATTAAAAAGACTCCAAACAATGAAAAAGAAGAACAAACAACTCAAAACCTAGGTGCTAAGATTTCAAATGTTCAAATAGACAAGTCCCCTCTGCCTTTCAATTTGGGAGCAGAGGTGGCCAAACTTAAAATCTCAGTTCCTTTAACAAAACTGGTTAAACGTGAAACTTGTAGATCTCAAATAGGCAAATATTTAAACTTCATTGAAAATGAAGACTTTGTTAACGTATTTGATGACCAACCTGAGTTAATTTCCAGACCTGATATTAATGGAAAACCAGTGGAAGGATGGATACCACCCTTTTACATTAGCCTTAACATGCACGATAAAATCCTACATAATTCCATGCTTGACTCTGGAGCTTCACATAATCTTATGCCTAAGTCTGTTATGGAAAAGCTCAACTTGGATATCACCAGGCCTTACAATGATTTGTTTTCCTTTGATTCAAGCCAAGTTAAGTGTTTAGGGCTTATAAAAGATTTGTGTGTTTCCCTAGTTCAGTACCCTGCTAAGACCATACTTATGGACATAGTTGTTGTTGATATACCACCTAAGTATGGTATGTTGTTGTCCAGATCTTGAGGTGCCAAACTCAAGGGATCTCTGCAACTTGATATGTCGTATGCTACCATTTCAGTCTTTGGACATCCTTAGAAACTATATAGAGAGACTCTGATGAAGTATGCAGTGAGTACCCAGGAGAGGCCTCAAAACTTTCCTATATATTCAGTACATTCTGATATTGATTCTTTCATACTTTAAAAGGCTAAAACTAATCAAGGAAACACTTCAAACAACGTAATAACATAACCAAAAGAAATTGCAGTATTAAAAGAAAATCAAAATTTCCAAATTCATGAGATTTCAGATAACAAAGATGTCCTAGATACCTTAGTCAAAGAAGATTTTGTACCCCTAGACGGTAAGAATTATGAATATGAAATTTTTTGGCATCTTGAATTTGATGGGTTATTCAACAAACTAGGTGAAGGAGCAGGTGTATGGATTTACAACTTAGAAAATGATCACTCAAAGGGTCATGCCTACAGATTAAACTTTAAATGTACAAACAATATGGCAGAATATGAAGCACTCCTGTTAGGTTTGAAATTGGTAAAAAGGTTAGGAGCCATAAGAATCTCTATTATGGGAGATTTTGAGTTGGTAATAAAGCAAATTAACGTAGTTTATACGACTAGAGATCCTAGATTAGGATTTTATAGAGGTATAATTGTAGAAATACTAAATACCTTTCTAGAAACCAAGCTTGTTGTTATTCCACGAAAACATAATATGCAAGCTCACAGTTTAGCGATGTTTGCTAGTACTTGGATGTTACCATTTTAGCCCAACCATTAGTACACTACTGAGGTTAGGCATAGACCTACTATTCTTGACAACTTAAAAATCTGGCAAGTATTTGAGAATGATCAACAAATTAACAATCTTTTGACTTTAGATGAGGAATTTGTAAATAGAAACATATACACAGACATAGCATTAGAATTTGATTACACTGATGAAGTAGAAATTAACAAAGTAGAAGATGATCAGATCGATAGATTGCATCCCACAAAGTTTACAAAATTAGATATTCGAAACCTAAAACAAATGGCGATTGATGAAGCAATTGATGAAGAATCTGAAGTCATTAATCTTAAAGACAATTTTCTACCCAAAGGATTAACTCCTTTGGAGGACTTATTTGATTCAAACGATATTCCTAACAAGCCTAAAATGGAACCCTTGAAATCAGACATTGAAGAATGTAACATAGGCTCTGAAGAGGATCCCAAAATAATAAAGCTTTCAAAATCCTTGCCTCCCAGTTAAAAAGTGAAATATATAGAACTGTTAAAGGAATTCCAAGATGTTTTTTCCTGGAATTATGAGGACTTTAAGTCCTATGATACCAGCATAATACAACACACCATCCCATTAAAATAAAATCAAAAGCCTTTTAGGAAGAAGCTTAGAAGGATTAACCCCATTCTATTGCCTTCTATTGAAAAGGAGATCAAAAGAATGTATGAAGCTAAGATTATTGCACCAATTAGATTCTCAGACTGGGTTTCTAATTTGGTACCTACAAGAAAGAAAACAGGTGAAACTAGACTATGTGTTGACCTTAGGAATTTGAATAAAGTTTCACTGAAGGATAACTACCCCCTCCCTAAAATGGACCACATATTACAGAGGGTAGTAGGTTCCACCAGAATCTCACTGCTAGATGGGTTCTCTGGTTATAACCAAATCCTAGTCCACCCAGATGATCAGGAAAAGACTGCATTCACTACACCATGGGGTACTTTCATGTATGTTAAAATGCCTTTGGGGTAAAAAAACGTAGGGGCCACCTTTCAAAGAGCTATGGACATAGCCTTTGTAAAAGAAATCCACGACTTCCTAGTAATATATCTAGATGATATCACAGTATTCTCTAAATCAGATCATCAACACCTGGATCATCTTAGGCAGGTTTTTATTAAGTGTAGGAAGTATGGAATTTCCCTGAATCCCAAAAAATCTTTATTTGGACTGGAAGAGGGGAAACTACTAGGCCACATAATCTCCAAAGATGGCATTCAGATTGACCCAACCAGAATTGAAGCCATTTTGTAGATACCACATCCTAGGAACATCAAAGAACTACAAGAATTTTTAGGTAAAATAAACTTTTTGAGAAGATTTATCTCTAACTTAGCTGAACTAATTAGATTACTAAACAACATGTTAAAGAAAGATTCAACTATTAAATGGACTCTAGAGGCTAAAAATTCATTTGAAGATATAAAGCTAGCCTTAACACAAACACCAGTCCTCATCAGTCCAATGTTTGATAGGGATTTTATCATTTTTTCTTTCGCCTCAGAACATACAATTGTTGTAGTCCTATTGCAGAAAAATGATCAAGGTTTTGAACAACCAATAGCTTTCTTTAGTAAATCCCTGAGAGATGCACCTTTAAAGTATAATATAATGGAAAAGCAAGCTTTTTCTCTAGTTAAAGCTATTAAATATTTTAGAGTTTATATCCTATACTCTCATATAGTAGCTTATGTTACCAATGCTGTAGTCAAAGACATTCTAACACAAGATGGACCAGATGGAAAGAGAGGGAAGTGGATAGCTACCATATTAGAGTGTGATTTAGAAATTAAACCTACAAAATTGATCAAGGGCCAACATTTAGCCAAGCTCATGGCAGAATCAAACTGTCAGGCTCTAGACATAAATTTCATTGCAGAATTGGATAACGAAGAGGATATGGTAACTCCATAGATTAGCCAAGTCTTTATAGATTCACCATGGTATGCTGATATAATATACGTTCTACAAAACCTTCAAGCTCCGCCTGAGTTGTCCAGAACTAAAAGTAGGTTCTTAAAAATGAAATCTTTAAAGTTTTGCATAATCGACGATGCATTATTTTGGAAAAATCATGAAGGCATCCTTCTTAATTGTTTTCTAAAGGAACAATCTGACAAGATATTGCAAGAATTTCATGCAGGTGACTGTGGTGGGCATCTTTACTGGAAGACCATAACTGATAAAATCTTAAGATCTGGTTTTTACTGGCCCACTCTATTCTCTGATGTGAAAAAATTTGTAACCTCATGCCACAAATGTCAGATCTTTGAAGGGAAAATAAAACTACTACCATTACCTTTGAAACCTATATCTACCGAAACACCATTTCAATAGTGGGGTCTTGACTTCATTGGTGAAATTCACCCCCCTTCCTCTACCCAACATAGATGGATCTTGACTGCTACAAACTATTTTACAAAGTGGATAGAAGCCATATCCTCAAGACAAGCCACTGATCTTGTCATTATAGGTTTCCTTGAGACCAACATTATGTCTCAAATCAAATCTGGATAGAATATTGATTGATTTCTGCCACAAATATCACATAACCCTTGGTCACTCCATAGCCTACTATCCCCAAGGAAATGGATTTGCATATTCTTCCAATAAAAGCTTAGTAAACATCATCAAAAAACTATTGGAAGATAATCAGAAGAATTGGAATAAGAAACTAGTAAATGCCTTGTGGGCAGATAGGCTGACCACTAAGAAATCTATTGGTACCAGTCCTTATCAGCTAGTCTATGGAATGGAGGTTGTCTTCCCATCTTTTTTGGGAACACCAGTAATGAAACTGCTTCAAGAAGCACAGGTTGAGCCAAATGACATTCAAAGGAGGATCAACTAGACAATTCACTTGCAGCAAACTAGGGAAGAAGTCTATATCCGATCCCAAATTATGTAGCAGAAAATCAAAAAGGTTTTTGAAAAAAGAACCAAGGCAAAAGACTTCTACCTAGGAGATAAGAGTTTTGAAATGGGACTCAAGAAGGGAAGAAAAAGGTAAACATGGGAAGTTTGACTTCTTGTGGAGAGGCCCTTATATTATTTATGCTTTCAGAGGTAACAATGCTTATTTTCTCAAAGAATTGGATGGTGTAGAAGTAGAAGGAGGACCAATTAATGGTCAAATGCTAAAGCACTACATAGATCCTAGTCACTAATTCCACTAATTACTTGTACATATTATATCCTTTACAAAAAGTTTAGTGTGGATTGGATGGTAAAATTTTAGAGTTGAAGCCCGAAGAGAAGGCCCTAAGCTTCAAAAGTTTCACTATTATAAGTGTAAATAAAGTAGCAAAGCTAAAGGAAAAATTGCAGAGAAAATCACAACAATTCAGAAGGCCATTGATCTACTAGTTCTTGACATTTCACCAGGATATGCCATCCCAAAGTGGAGCCACCATTAGGTTCCTATACCAATAGGAGTCGTAATTTATGAATGGCTGAGATTAAACCTATAATATGTACATACCTTTGCTTTCTCAAATGTTTTCCATATTCAAAAAATTAAAAAAAAAATTAAAAAATGTAAAGAGAGTATGTCCTAAAAGAAAAAATCAAAGGACAAAAAGAATGAAAAAGGTCAAAAAAGATGAAAAACGAACCCCAAGAAAGAAAAATACCATGAAAGTGTGCAAGTCCAAATGCCACTACCATTTAATTTTTATGCATAATAATGATTGTGTGCAACTTGTTATTTATGCCACAATCCATGGTAACCAAATAGTTTAATCTTGGTTATTCCATGTTTTGAATTTCATGCTTAGAGATAGAGAATAAAGATATGACCAAACAGTGTAATCTTGGCAGATAAGTAGATAGGTAGAGTAAATAAAAGGAGCTCAAATGTTTAATCTAATCCCTTGGATGTAATAAGGATAGACTTGTATAGATTTCTATTGTAAAAGAAAAGAAAAAGTTTTGATAAGGGTTTTCCAACTTAAGTGCACCCTAATAAAGAGTAGAAAAAATGGTAGGATGAGTAGATGGGTAAGTAGTTGGATGGTTGCAGAATTATGGTGATTGATTGGATAAAATCATATCATTTACTTTCATCATCAAGTTGTTAAAAGTATGGATGAAAATGGAACATTTACAAAGTTAAGTTATTAATTTCCCCATTCATTTTACCCTAAAAGTTTACTAATTTTCCATAAGCAAAGTCAAAAGTACTTGAAACCTTAAGTTAAAGGGGCTCAGAGCATTTCTCTGACTTCTGGAGGGACTGGACCCTCGGCCCAATAACTTATAGGATCTAAGTACTAAAGCCCCCTTACCAATATTCACCCCTCCATAATTCATTCATTTCATCTGAAAAATCCCTTTTCCTAAGGTGAAATCACCATTTACCTAGGGAAAGTTATTACCCCTATACAAAACCCCTTGTTCCACAAAAACCCACAAAAAGCATTTAGCCTAAGTTATAATGTGCAAATGAAAATATGTAAATAAATGTCAAACACATTATACTTAGCGCAAAAATCACTTTTCCGCTTTCATTTCATATTAACCTTTAATCTTAATTATAGTTATTAACTCCCGAAAATAAACCATTCCCCATATATTTTATTAAATCCCATATCATAAATATCCCGCCCCCAAGGTTTGAAACATAAGCCTTATTAATAAATAATTAAATGGATTAATTAGTCAATCAGCGACTAATTAAGAACCATAACCCTCCGCCGAATAAAAAGAGTAATTAGTCAATCAGTGATTAATTAAATCTGTCCCTGCCAATCAAATCACCCCCGACATCATTAAGCCTCTCTAATCTGCAGTTAATTAACCTTTACGCTCATTAAAACCCCGTCGAGCCCCTCCATTAAACCTCTGATCAAATCATCACCCGATCACCATGCGATCTGACTCCTTCAGATCCAACAGCTGACGCTCATATCGGGCGGCCCCCGAAGGCCGATCTTTACCTGCGCGATGTGAGCAGTTTCACTGTTCACTCCGTCGCTACATGTCGCCTGATGAATGGCATCGAGTGTCCTCCGCCCAAAACCACTTTTTCCCAAAAGCGGTGTGATGGATTCCGCTTACCACCTCCGCTACACGCCAAAACATCACATCCCTCAATTGGTACCAACTGTCCTTTTCCCTAATGGACCTACCAAATTCATTGACTTTATGCATAAAACCAAAAAAAACTTATAGCTTTTCGTTTTATCGTGAAAAAAAAATTCTAACTTCCATGCAAAGCACACAATACGTTCAACTGTCAACCTACTATCAATCGCCAACTTACCAAAGCTGTTGAACTCCAGACTACCTTGCAGACCCGTGCGCTTCCTACAAACAGTGCACAATCACCATTACTCCGTTAAACAACCAAAACCAGGTATTTACCCCAATTTCACCGACAAACCCTATTTTCTTGCCAAGCCTGAACTAAATCGCTTTAAATACTAAGTAATTTAGTTAAATAAGTTGCCTAGTGATTCTCAAACACCCTGAAACAGACCAGTTCATCCTAGAATTCACTATAAATCCTTTGTCCCTGTCCTTGAATCCATAAGAACCAAGGATGGATGCCCCAATTTCATTGAATATCATTCCCATTATGACTCCTCACAGAGATTTAGACCATCTCCCACTTGCAGACAAAGATTTCCATATTAAAGATACCTCCATCTCAAAATCCCCTTTGAAACTATTCTGCAAGTACAGAGACCAGTACCTGAACCATGAAGACTACATTGGACTTTTGGAATCAGGTTTACCCAAGTACCAGTTCCCCAGAGTTCATATCTTCCCAGAGATTGTACATTACTGCCACATGAACTATGATCCCATCCAAAGGGCAGTGAGAACCCCTGACCAGTCTGTTCTATTTACCATCACTGCTGAATCTATTAACGAAATGCTACAATTACAACCAAGCCAAAGTCTGACTCCTATTTCCATTGGAGATATGTTGAACATATACCCTACCCTTTCTTCAATCAGAGTTGCTCGATTGTACCAAACCTTCAACAAAGAAGAACAGTACACCCCAAAGGACTCTCCCCCTTATCTATGGACTATATTCTCCAACCTCGGCCGAGACATCATAGACATGATATCCAGTGTGCTAGGTTACACCATAAGTGAATTTGTTGATGAAATCATAATATCCTTCATGTCCATCTACTCTCCTAGCCAACCACCAGCCATCTTGTTTGACTATGCAAAGTTTATTGCTGAAAAAATGCATGATCAATTCATGAGATTAGAAAATGAAAGAGTGTTTAAGTATTCCTCAGTTCTGTATCATTTATTCTTGTATTATCAAGCTGATAGATTTCCAATTGCCCTCCAAAATCTTGATACCAAAGGCAACCCCAGAACAGTGATATTCTCGACTTCATTAATCCAACAGTTTGACTCTCAGCATTCTTATACCAACTTCGTAGATCTCTTTGTGTATCCTATGACAACTATGCCCTCCCCCAAGAATCAGTGCAGACATCAGGAGGGTCCTACAGTTGTCTAAGCAGTATAAAGTGGGGGATTGGTACTTATACCAAAACCACACTGAAATTGGAATCTATGGATGTGAGCTGGCTCCCTACAAACTTCCTAGATACCTCCCTATGAGATTATTTGCGTTGGAGTACTATAGACAAATGATCAATTCAGATGAGATGCATTTTTCAAAGCCAAGAAGAAGGCTCAACTTAGGATAAAAGATCAACTTGGCCCATTCATATGCAATAGTTGGGAAGCAGGAGAGGAAGCTGATGAAATCCTGCAAAGGTTGAAACTAAAATAGAGTTTTATATGGAATTATGACCCCTTATACTTCATTTGTAATAGGATACAAAAGAATAAATTATCTCCTTACATCCATCATAGAATCCCTGAAATTGAGCAGTATGCAAATCAGCTTGAATGGGTGGAAAATACTCTGGTAGACCTGTATAGCACGGAGACTGCTGTAAATAATGTTTTGATTAATTTAGATAGAAGACTTGATGAGGATTTGTTTGTATAGGTGCCAGAAGCAAGTCGATCAAAAATACACAGTGAACACACGACAGAGCAACCAGGGCCCTTAGAGCAACCAAGTCCATCAGAGTAGTAACCTTCAGAGCAACAAAAATTATCAAAGCATTTAGAGAGAATGGAACAGCCAAAGGAATCTGAACAACCTCGAATTTCAAAAGAGCTTGCTCCACCAGAGAAAATCATGAGAAACCCTCCCAGTTTGCAGACTCCTCTGAATGAGGAGAGGAACCTAAAAAGAGATAGAGAGGAGACCACCCCCTCTAGTAGACCTGTTTCCCAAACCTGTGCTAAGAGGCAGGCTAAACCCATTTTCAGAGCAAGAATACACTAAGGAAACAACATGAATAGTAGGAGAAGAAAGCAGACATACCACTCCTTCAGGAGGGACACAAGAACCTTCCACCTCACATGCTCAAATGTTGGAAAAGCAACAGAGCATGGACGTATCCTCCTTCAGGGTTCCTTCTGGACATAGCCAAAATATTAAAGAAAAATACAAGGAAATCAAAGCAAGGAATGAAAGGCTAAAAGCCCGAAGTTATGCTCATTACTGAAAATGGCTCCAAAAAATCAAACAAGACTAATGTCAGCATTTGACATTAAAGAAGGTAAAATGCAAATGAGTTTTTTAAAGCCAACTACACAGCAACCAAGATCAATGGTAGATTATTTGAAAACATATTTTGAAGTCTTGGCCAAATAAATTCATCCTATTGATCAAATAGAGCTTCACAAACAAACTGGTGAAATGGTTTACTCGACATTGACTAGCAAGGCAATCACATCCCACGAGCTCCAAAATTCATTGAACAATATATCAGCACAATTCCAATTGGAAAAGGCCTCTTCACGGGCTAAAGACACCAGAATAAAGTCCTTAGAGGAGTTGGTAATAGAGCTGGGACATGATCCCAAAGAGGTAAAAGCTGCAGAGAATCTCATCAAGAAGAAAAATGATGATATAGCTGCACTAAAGAAGCAGCTTAAAATTCCTCCACTACATCATCCTCAAACAGCTGAAGTGTTGGAAACACAGAAGGAGGAAGAGCTTATGGACTTAGTTCTAAAGCTTAATGATCAGTTGAAAGAAACTAAAAAGGAGCTAGACAACTTGATACAGTCTAGGCAGAGTGAGTTGGCCACCACTCCTCAAACTGTAATTCCTACAGTCTCCACTGCAGTACCCTCCACATTGGCTGCTGCCTTGGCACCTACACTTCCACCAGCTACAGCGTTACCAGTAACAGGTACTTCAACAGACACATCTACATCAACAAGCACAAAGACACCAACAGAAAAGACTGCAGAATTGATCAAGGCCATGGAAGAAATGAGCATCCAGGCCACTGAGCTTAAGAAACTCAGAGAACAAGTGTCAAGTTTAGAAACCAATTGTAAACTTGCACAAATACAGTAGAAAGAAGAAGCTCAAAAGAACCAAAGTATGGTAGAAAGGATAAAAGCCCTTGAAAAGGACTTAACATTACAAGAGCCTTTGGGAGACACGAAAGAAATCCTTTGGGCCAACATCATTGATTCCATCAATGACGTTTGGCCTTCTATTCAGATTATTTTTGAACAAACTTAATTAGTCAAAATGGCTACAGAAGCAATCCAAAAGACAGTGGAAGAATTGGGAAACAAACATGAAGAAGCCAATCAGTTAATCACATTTTTGAATAGCAAAAATAGATATCAGCTTGATGAACTGGAAATAGAAGACCAAACCGCAACAATCATAGAAATCAAAAAGGTTCTCACCAAAACGAACCTAATTCTTAATCTGGAGAAAAGATGTCAGAGCACCCAACCAGACATTGACAGCTTTATGCTAAAGTACGGCATCTTAAGAGAAAAAGGAATTCCTAGTTCTATGGTAATAAATGACATGCTGATGACCTAGGAAGATTACAATGAAAGGTTAAAAAAGCTGACCAGAAGCCAAGCTAGTACTTCAGGGGTAAAATCTTTGCCCATTGGAAAGGTGTTATATGATGGTCTTGAGAATCTGTTCTACATAGAACATGAAGTCAAGCATTTGTTCACAAGCAAACCAAATTTTGCTAAGTACACAGAAGTTGATGAGGTTTACAGGAAAATGATAAGGATGAAATTACCTGATAGTGAATGGTGGACACAATTGACATATTTACTATAAAGTTACCACAGTAAATCTACATGGTAAAACATGGTTGCCAGGTAAAACAGGTAATACAGGGTCAAAGTAGAACAGGTAAAGAGTATCAGTAGGTAAAATATAGAAAGTGATTCTAGCACATAACTACAGAGCAACTGAAAGAGCCAAATCTGAGTTACAACAGGCAGCACAGTCACAATAAAAGGGACAGCTAGAAAATAGTTCTCCATCTGTCTCTATCTTCATGTTGAAGATATTTTTTGTTTCCTAGAATAATTCTCATATGGTTATGAGATATTTTGTATCAACATTTGTATAAATACTTCACAAATTGAATTAATTAGTGTGGATTAAAATACATTTCTGTAGACATTTTATATTGAGCCAAGGAGCTATTGCACTCAAGACTGGATTGGTTTTGCTGGATATGAAATAAATCTAAGGACATTTCACTGGATTCTTGTGCACAGTTGGAACAAATAAGTATTATTTCTTTGTGTTTAAATATTGTTTTCTCTTCATGTTATGAATATTCATATGTTTCTCTTATAGAATCTATAAATTAAACAAGGAATAATATCTCAGAATTAGCTTAAGTGCTCTCTGTTTTAACTGTTTACTTTCTGCATGTTTTTAACTAAACTATCTTGGTCTGGGAATTCTTTATTGCTCCCTTACTTCCATAGTTTACCCCCACTTTGGTCCATAGTAAAAGATTCTTCATTTCCCTTTGCTACTGATCATCCTTCCTTTCTTCATTTCCTTTTGACCTGGTTAGGACTTTTTCATCCATTTGAACCTGCAAATTTGCTTTTTGCTGTGCTAGCCTCCCTAGTGGACTCTTACCTCAGTGATAGATCAGATCCAGTTAAACCCTTCTTGATTGACTCCATAGCCCAATGGCTTGAAATACTTGCTCTGCCCATCCGTTTTCTTAATTCCACCACCCAATCAAAACAAAACACCTTGAGCACTAATAACTAGCCTGAAATCTACCCAAAACAAAGACAAATCATAAAGAGAGAGCCCTCTCTAGACTTAGGTTGGCTAGAACTTGAGTCTCAAAGATTAGGCTTTTGGTTACCTTGAATCATTCCTTCTTCAATAACTTCTAGGGAAAATCTGAGTGATAACACCCTTGAAGCCAAAACAAATCTGTTACCAAATGTAGGTTTTAACCCTGTACAAAAATTACCTGCAAACAAATTCTTAAAACAGAAAAATGTACAATGGTGAGAACATAAAACAAACATACATAGAGTTTTTCCCCTAGATCCAAAAACTGGGACTATCAAATTTATTTTTCAATATATTCCTTTCAACACACACACACACACACGTGGAAGCATTCTTAAACCCCAATCCATAACCCTGGATTAGAACATAATTGTAGTTCCCTTGACCGGATCTACAACATACCATGGGAATAAAACCATCATGCCCAAAACCATGTGCAAAAAACATGCAAAAACCCATGGGTAGGTCCACCCAAGATATTTGGGTCTGCCCCCCATCCTCGAGTCCACCCAACTCTTATTGCATCTGCATAAAACAAAAGACTTATAGGGTGTTGCCCTGGACCCCATGACGCATGGAAAGAATATAGCACACACCCAACATTCTTCATCCAAGTTCAAGTTCACACTTTAATTGTTAGTGGGTTTGTGTTGATTGTTAGTTTTTTTCTAAAAGGGTTAGAAAGGTTTATGCCCTGATGAAATTTCCCCTAAGCTATTTTTCAAATATACTACATCATTTGAGATCTTCTTTACAAGTTTGAGTACACTTTCTAAATCAGTAACCTCTTTCTTCATTGGTTAGTCAACATTAGAGGATTCTTCCCACTAGCCTCAGGTTCTTCCTTAGGTTTGTTTCTTGTTGAGGATAAAATTTCCTTCTCCACCTTTATGTTCTCTTCAAAGTTACTTGCTAGAGTGTTCTTGTTTTCCATTTTAACAAACATTCATATAGAAGGGTCAAGGATAAGGTGTATTATTCTATGGTGAGAGGATTTGTAGCCTAGGAGTCTCCCGGAAACTTATTCAGTAGAGTAGTGAAATGTTGATTGAAATACTTGACTTCTCCTTCTTATCTAACTTGATTGTAATGAGTTCTATTATAAGAGTAACAATGAATTTTTCATCGTTTAATTTATTAAGGAAATCCCTCTCAAATGCATCCCAACTGACTATAGAAGCAATATGGAGATTATCATACCTTGTGGATGCTTTGTTCTCAAAGGTGTTAGGAAAAATCCTACGTACAACATTCTCATGTTGCACATTGATAAGATAAAAGGCTAGATAGAATTTGTTTATATGGTCTTCAAGAGTGAGAGTTTTATCATGATCAAATTTTGGTACGAGTTCCTCCGAGTGTCTTATAATATCATGCAAGTTGTTTCCAAGTTTGAGGGCTCCTTGAGACATCCATTTAGGTTGGGGATTATTTGCCATTATGTATTCTTTATCATTGTGATCTATTTCATCTATGGAACCAAAAGAGAAATAGTTAGGATCAAAATGAGTAGTTTCACTGTTAGTGTTAGACTGCACATAGGTAGGGTGAGGAGAACCAAATGAAGTTAGAGTTGTCTAATCGAACAATTAGAGCTCTTTTCCTAGAGAGAAAAGGGGATATAGAGAGCCTTCTAATGTAATTAATGTAAGAATGAGAGTGGAAGAGACAAAATACAATGGTCCATTAAAAGACACAATGTTATTAGATTTGGAAAGAACATATTCATAATTGGTTTCCTTGATAGGACAATCGATTTGAGTGAGAGGGGTATGTGACTACTGGGAGGCGTATTCTTCACTGGGAATGTGTGCATGGTTTGAAGGAGGATTCTTACCATCAATGCAATTCGGTCCCTCCTTCTAGCTCCAAATTAACTATTGGTAGGGATAAATTACCTAGCATTAGTCACAAGGGTTCTCTCCGGTATGAGGTTCCAATTAGACCTTACACCATTTTGGATAAGATATCCATTTAGATTCAAGATCAATGAACATGGTTGATTATGGATGCTATGAGATATTGAATGATTTTCATAATAGAAGGTGTGAGAATTAAACTAATAGATATCTAATTGCAAAAATCTAATTATTATAAACTAATTAAATACTAAAATATAGATGAGGAAAGGAAGAGATGAGTTGATAAACACAATAATTGATAAATTAAGAAAATAATTAGTTGGTTTCTTGGTATTGAAATGTTTGGATTATTAAAGAAAATAAAGTAGAGTTAGTATTTGTTTTAATTAGTACTCATTAAATAAATCTACCATAAATAAAAGTAACAATCTCAGGAAAAACTATCCAGTTCACATAGTAGTATGTTATCTAATAGTAATAAATATCACATAATGCACACATAAATGAGACTACTTAGGAGTAGATTGAATCAAGATCACATAGTATTGAATGTCATAATTCTAGAAATTTTCTTCTCAAGCTTCTCAGTATTATTTATCAAAAGATACAAAATGCATTAACTTCCTATCGTATATGGAAAGATTTCCATAAAATAAAAATTCCTTATCATTAGGAGATTAAAAGCATTATAGGATACATCAATAACCACCTCTTAGGAATTTTGAGCTTACCTTAGCCAATTACAACCTTTAATATTCTCATTGTTTTCAAATATGGTTAAGGAAAATAATTTGCAAACTCCTAGAAAATGAAATTTAAAGTTGATACAATATGATTAGTTCCTCAATTAGGACCCCCAAGACTTTATGAATATAGTCTATCCACAACTTGTAATACGATGAAATCATGTTGATGTGAATAGTTAATAACCCTTCCATAATGACATGGTATTTTGATCCGTGTTAAGAAAAAGCTTGTACATCCTTCTTTAATGAGACCATGAAGGAATTCAAATTGTTTGTTGGTTGGAGGGTTCTCTCATTTTTTACTTGATTTTTTCTTAGTGAGTTTGTTGGTGAAAGCACTACAAGACAACTCTATAGCATTTAGAATCTCTTCTATTTCTCTGTCCACTTCTTCATATGGCTTGGATTCTCCCTCATCCATAATAGTTAGCAACCCATTTATCTTAATTAACCTTTCAACTAAGGAATAATTCGGCTAGTATTTTCCCACATACCTAGAGATGCCCTTATCTAGCTTTTAGTATATCTTCATGGCCTTATTGACAATAATTGACTCACATGTTAATTATCCTTCATTGATTTTAGTACCTTCATTCGGGGCAAGGGGATAATCCTTGGTGTTAGAAATACTAAGAGTGGGGAGTGAATCAATATTTTATGCTAGATATAATTTTACTTAGTTTATGCTTTCATTTTCAAATTTATATGAACCATAATTTCATTTATAGCACTTTATGTAGTAGATCTAGGCATATTCAGTAAACCATGAGCAACATTAAGCATGTAAATCATAATAATGCAACACATCATTAAAACATCAACACATAGGGACACCATATTTTTAGGTGGAAAACCCATGGAAAAACATCAATGTAGTTACCTTTGTCTTCTTCTTATTATAAATAAAAATATATTTACATCTTGCACTAGCACAGACTCTTACCAGTGCAGAAGCTCCTACTTGTTGGAGGCTCCCACCTCCCCTTGTTTCTCTAGATACCACTGGAAGGAAGCTAGTACTCCCTCATCAAATTTACCGGGCACCACTGGAAGGAAGCTACCACTCTCTCATTGAGGGCTCCAACCCTCAAACCCTCTGTGGACCACATTTCAAAATATTTCACATTAGATCCACCTGACTCAACCACAAATCCTGCATACCATGTTACATCCAATTTTTGAATTGTACCCACATATACCATTATGCTCGAACTAAATACCAATATACCAAAACTTGTCAACAAATATGTGATAAACAAACAATTTTGTTCAATACATAATTGATCCTTGCACAGTTGTCAATCAAAACTCTCCTTGCAAAAAATCTATTTATCAAACTCTGGCTTTCACTATTGTCAAATGTGACGAATACTCAATAAAACATAAAACCATATCTGAACAAATTTAACCAAGCCTCTCTTCAGTAACCAATCTCAATAAATCAACTTAAAAAAAAAACCTTTTATACAATAGGAACATCAAACCCTAGTCAAGTCCAAATTGTCTAGCACTAGTCTATGCTCAAGGATCAATATCAACAACACTCTTCTAATGACATGACTCAAAATACATCACATCTCACTTTAACCAAGGAAATTTAACACATCAAAAATTTCTACCAAAACCCTAATGACAACATACATCAAATCCTTCAAAGTGGTATGTCTATATCTCTTCAAATCATATATATGCTTAATACTAATAGTAGCATCATCATAGGCACATGTAAATGTTGGGTGTGTGTTATATTCTTTCCATGACTACCCCATGCGCAGGGGGCTCATGGGGGGGGTGGTAGCCCCCCTGCACGAGATTCGGGGCAACACCCTGGGAAATTTGTTTTTGACCCTATATTAGGTGGGCAGAGTTGCCTATAGTTTTGTGCATGGATTTCGCACATGGTTTTGGGCATGATGGTTTTTTGTCCATGGTATTTTTTAGATTCGGTCAAGGGAATTAGGGTTAAGTTCTAATCCAAGTTTAATGGATTGGGGTTTATGGATGCTTCGGCATGTATATATATATATATATATATATATATATATATATATATATATATATATATACATTGAAATGAATATAATGAAAAATCAATCTGGTAGTCCCAGTTTTGGGATCTAGGGGAAAATCTTTGTGTATATTTGTTTTATGTTTTATGCTCTCGCCATTATTTATTTTTTTCTTTTAAGACTTATTTTGCAGGTAATTTATGTACGGGGTTAAAACCTACATTTGGTATCAGAGCCTATGTCATGAGTTCGATACACACCCAGCTTGCGTTGGGGGGGATATTGTTGGACATTAGATAAACCAATGCTCCCAGTGTGTTTCGCAACGTGGACTAACTACCTCTAGTGGATCCTTATCTCTGGTGATGTGATCATTGAATAACACCTGCGGGTTTTTGTCTAACGGCAATCATGATTCCCAACAAGTGTTATCATAGTTATTTTGGCTTCAAGGGGATGCCTTTGTTGCTGAGGGGTTTTGCTCGGGCCTATGGTAGACCCTGTTGAGTGGGAGATCTACGGGATCGATTCTTGTGATAAAAGAAGATGGCGAGCAGTGGAAAGATAGAGATCGATAAATTTAATGGTCAGAGTTTTGAGTTGTGGAAACTCAAGATGGAGGATTTTCTAGTGGATAAAGAATAGTGGATCATGGTAGATCTAGTACTAAACCAATTGCAATGTCAATTGAATATTGGGCAAAGTTGGATCGGAAGGAAAAGAGAACAATACAATTGTGTGTCTTAGGTTTAGTATTGTTGAATGTATCATGGGAAGCTTCGGCTAAGGATTTGTGGGAAAAGATAGGGACTTTGTACCAATCTAAGTCTCTGGTGAATAAACTATTCCTATGGAAAAATTTGTATAACCTGAGTATGAAAGATGGAGACTTGGTGACAGCATCTGAATGCCTTTAATACTGTGGTAAGCCAATCATTATCTGTTGATATTAAAATTTCAGATGAAGATAAGTGCATCAGTTTGTTGTGTTCTCTACCAGATTCATGGGATAGTTGGTTGTTGCAATAGGTAGCAATGCAACTGCCTTGCAGTTTGATGAAATAGTCTCATCCTTGTTGTAAAAGGAGATGAGACGGAAAAATATGGAGGGAAAGACTAGTGATGCCTTGTCTGTATGAGGATAGTCTCAGAACAAAAACAAAAATAAGTCCTCGAGTGGGAGATCTAAATCTAGAGGGAGATAAATCTCCAGGGAAACCTATAAAGGTGTGTTGGAAATGCGGAAAGGAAGGGCACTCCAAAATGGACTGTAAATCTAGAGCTCTTGAGAAAGGAAAGGGATTTGATGATGCTCCTTCTCCAGAAGTGAAAACCACCTCAAATGAACGTGGGGATGTGTACTTGGCTTCTTCTTCAAGTACACATGTAGATCATGAGGCATGGTTGATTGACTCAGGTGAATCCTTTCACTTCACTCCCCATAGGGAGTGGTTCTGCGAGTATCAGAAATATGATGGTGGTGATGTCTTCTTAGGGGATGACAGGAAGGCTAGAATCGTCGGTCGCAAAAAATTCAAGTTGAAGTTGCGAGGTGGAAAATTTAGAACACTTTCGAGCATTATAGATATTCCTTCATTGGTCAAAAATCTGATTTTGGTAAGAAAGCTAGATGATGCAGGTGTAAAAACAATGTTTGAGAAAGATACCTGCAAGATGGTTTGAGGAGCACTGGTATTGATGCAGGGAGTTCGGATTGGAACTCTATACAAGATTCAGGGTAGCATTTTTATTGATGGGTGCAACAATTATGTGGTTCCTAAAAGTGGATAAGAAAATCTAGTGGTCTCTGGAGAAAAGACCATGCTATGGCATCAAAGGTTTGGACATATTGGAGAGAAGGGTCTTCGAATACTTCATGGTAATGGTATGATAAAAGGTATGTCCAATGGATCTCTAGATTTTTATTTCTGTGAAAATTGTGTATATGGGAAGCAGAATCGGGAGAGTTTCCCCTCTTGTGCTAAGAGGGCGAAACAGATATTAGAGCTTGTGCATAGTAATGTGTTTAGACCTATGTCAATTCCATCACTGGGTATGTCTGTGTATTGTGTATCATTTATATATTACTTCTCAAGGAATACATGGATATATTTCCTCAAGAATAAATATGAAGTCTTTGACAGGTTTAAGGAATTTAAGGCTCTGGTGGAAAACTAGACAGAGAAGAAGATAAAGGTGTTGAGGAAAGATAACGATGGAGAGTTCTGCAAGAAGGAATTTGAAGAGTTCTGTAAGAAGTGTGGTATAGCATGGCATAATACTACTCCATACACAACTCAGCAAAATGGAGTTGTAGAAAGAATGAACAGGATGTTGATGGAAAATGCAAGAAGCATGCTCAATGGTGTCGAGTTAGGACAGGAATTATGGGCAGAGGCAGTGGAGATTGTATGTTACTTGGTCAATAGATCACCTTCATATACGTTGGAGGATAAGACTCCACAAGAGGTATGAACTGGTGAGAAACCCTCTCTTTCACATCTAAGGGTATTTGGATGTGATGCATATGTACATGTTCCAAGGGAGAAAAGAACAAAGTTGGATAGTAAATTTGAAAGGTACATCTTTATTAGGTATAATGATGGTTTCAAGGGTTATAAGATTTGAAAACCATAAATAAGGTAGGTTGTGTATAGCTGAGATATGGTGTTTAGAGTGGTGAAATATTTTATTAAACATGAATTCCTACCAAAGGAACCAGAGAATATAGAGTTTGAGCTAAAGGAGGAAGAATCAGACTCTACAGTAGAAGAGGAATCAGAAGATGAAGAGCCACAAACTCCAGCTGTGAGAAGATTAGATCGAGAAAGAAGGTAGCGAGAAAGGTATATCCCATCTAATTTCTGTTCAAGTTTTTCTTTATCTATTACTGATGATGATCCCAAAACTGTGAGGGAAGCAGTAGATTCAGAGGATGGAAAACTTTGGAAAGAGGCCATGGTTGATGAAATAGCATCTTTGCACAAAAACGAGGCTTGGGATCTAGTGGAGTTGTTGGCAGGAAGGAAACCTATTGGCATCAAATGGGTGTTTAAGAAGAAGACAAATGCAGAAGGCAAGGTGGAGAAATAAAAATCTCGGTTGGTAGAAAAAGGTTATTCCCAGGTGTCGGGAATTGATTTTGGTGATATTTTTTCTCCTGTTGCCAAGGTAGCTTCTATTAGATGACTTTTATCTGTTGTTGTGCTTTTGATTTTTAGGTAGAATAGATGGATGTGAAGACAACATTTCTTCATGGGGATCTGGAAGAAGAGATCTACATGAAGCAACCTGAAGGCTTTGCGGTGAAGGGTAAGCAAGAACTGGTATGAAAGTTAAAAAAAATCTTTGTATGGGTTAAAACAGTCACCAAGGATGTGGTATCGGAAATTTGATACATTTATACGGGACTTGGCTTCACTAGAAGTAAAGTAGATCACTTTGTGTATTTTAAATTAATTGGCGACCGTGTTATTTATGTGGTCTTGTATGTGGATGATATGTTGCTGGTTTGAAATGACAAAGAAATTATCCAGGATTTGAAGACTCAGTTGTCCTCCAAATTCGACATGAAAGATCTTGGTGCTGCAAACTATATTTTGGGCATAGAAATTAAATGAGAGTGGGCAAAGAGGAAGCTATGGTTAAACCAGAGGAAGTATGCCAAGACAATACTGCAGAAGTTTAATATGCAGGATAGTAAACCGGTGAAGGTTCCTATTCCTGTAGGTGTAAAGTTATATCTTGAACAGTATCCCAAGACACAAGAAGAGGAGGAGGACATGTCCCGTGTTCCATATGAATGTGTAGTCGGTAGCCTGATGTATGCAATGGTCTGTAATAGACTAGACATTGCACATGCATTAGGAGTATTGAGCAGGTTTATGTCAAAACCAGGGAAGGTGCATTGGACAACAGTGAAGTGGGTTTTTAGGTATTTGCATGACACTAGTGTTTATGATTTGTGCTACCAAGGAAGACCAGGATTGGATAGATTTTTGGACATTTGTGGCTTTGTTGATGTAGACTTAGTTGGATATATCGATCAAAGAAGATCTACAAGTGGGTATGTGTTTAACCTATTTGGAGGTGCAGTCAGTTGGATGAGTAAGAGACAGTGTGTAGTGGCCCTTTCAACTACAGAGGCAGAATACATGGCATCCACTCATGCAAGAAAGGAAGCAGTTTGGTTGTAGAGATTGTGTTCAAGTATGGGGTTAGTACAATGAGCTATAAGGATAGACTGTGATAGCGAAAGTGCAATTTTCTTGGTAAAGAACCCCGTTTGTCATTCAAATACAAAGCACATTGATGTTCAGTATCACTTTGTGATGGGTATGGTTGAGGAAAATAATGTGTTGCTAGTAAAGGTGGACACTTTGAAGAATACTGCAGATGCATTGACAAAGTCTTTGAGCACTAAGAAGTTCTCTTGACATAGAGAAATAATGGGTGTTGGATCAATGACTAAGCTCTCCTATGTCCCCCTGTGGAAAGAAAACAACAAGTGGGAGAATGTTGGGTGTGTGTTATATTCCTTCCACGACTACCCCACCCACGAGGGGGGGGTGGTATCCCCCTTGCATAGGGTCCGAGGAAACACCCCGAGAAATATTTTTTTGACCCTATATTAGGTGAGCGAACCTACCTATGGTTTTGTGCATGGATTTCACACATGATTTTGGGCATGATGGTTTTCTGTCCATGGTATTTTGTAGATCCAGTCAAGGAAACTATAGTTATGTTCTAATCCATGGTTAATGGAATGGGTTTTATGGATGCTTCGACATGTGTATATATGTATTGTAACATTGAAAGGAATATAATGAAAAATCAATCTGGTAGTCCCATTTTTGGGATCCAGGGGAAAATATTTGTGTATATCTATTTTATGTTTTATGCTCTCGCCATTGTTTATTTTTTTCTTTTAAGAATTCGTTTGCAGGTGATTTATTTACGCGGTTAAAACCTACCGTAAACATAAAGTGTGAATATTGTCATAAAACTTTGTCCACTACAAACAAACAACAAAATTCTTGTTTTCTAGCATCAAATTAAAACAAGAGAATAATCAATTCCTAGGCAAGTGTCACAATGTTGATGAGAAAAAGCCCGTATGCATTCACTGACTCTTAAATAAATATCTCAAGAATTCATTACTCAATCTATGTATGATAGGAAAAAGAAAAAAACAACATGATATGAACAACATAAGATATGTCCTTGCGACCATCACAATTAGTTTCAACAATCTCTAAATTTTCATAGAAGAACCTCTGGTATGTGCCCTCATTTAATCCTTGCATAAAATATTTTCCATGACCATACTTAATTCAATTTGAAAGGACAAGAAAAAATTTCAACTTCACCAATCCTACATACACATCAGATTTTTGAGTCTATGTCAAAATAATACTATAAATAAGCCTTTATCCAGTGAATAGAATATTTCAACAACAGTAGATAAGTAACCAAGCATATATCTATCAACAATTGTCTTTGCAAATTTCTTTTTTCGACTACATTCCTTTAGTCATACAAAGATCATATGAGAGTCAATTAATTGCAAGAGAAAATTTTGTCAATAGATGTCTATCATTGATTTATGTACACACCATATTCAGTCAACAATTCTGCATTTAACCTCTACAAACAGTGGAATCACAAATATCCCAATCAAATATAAACCAATCATTTAAAAAAAAATCTTCATCCTCTACAACAGGTTAATGGAAATCTATCAATCTATCGAAAAGAGAGTCATTCTACTAAACCATTACACACTCTTGTAGATATTAAATAAAAAATCAAGTCACAGAAATGGTGACACTATACAACAACTACACACATTCACCTATGTCCAACCATCTAGGTTTCTACCCTACAAATTCATGAAAGTATATTCAATGTATACAAACTCATAAACCAATGTGCACATATGGATTTACGATTAGACCCCAGTGAAAGAATAACCTCTTGAAAACATGTTATTAGAAGTTATACCAACAAAAACATTCAACAATTTTCATACTATGTCTCATCAGCCATTCTATGCACACAACCATCCATACTTACAAAATACCTCTACATTAGATTTCTCATCAAGTAATTAGTTCTCAGCCTCCTCCTTGTGCCTTGGTATACATCTCTTCCATAACTAATCAAAAAATAACTTATCAAATGCACACGCAGTTGATCCAATTTATTTTTCTTTTATAACCACTTTGTCTTGCCAATACCACATGAAAATCTATGGGATTTATTGATGGTAATATTTTACGGATCAAATAGATGTTACTAAACCTTCCACACAAGAATACCTTGGGAAATTCCATGGTTTAGCCCCGAGATTTTTGTTTTTCTACACATATAGGAAGTGGCACACCTCATCCCTTCGAGAAGTGCGTTATAGCATACCTCTTGCTCTGGGGACCAACATTATAATTCTCCTTGTGCTCCGGAGACCTTTGTTACCCCGGTTTCTAACCCAAAATGAAATCATTCCTTTATCAAACTACTTCCATCTTCTACTTGTCTTCTTCAATACTTGTAGGACCTGTTCAAACCTTGACAAGACTCTTTGACCCCTCATAAACTTTTGTACACATCAGTAAACCTTCCTAAATCAGTCACTTGTGGTACCTTACTTTTCTTCACTTTCAAGCATCTGCAAACCTTGCCCATTCTTTTGCAACTATTTAAAACCTTGTGCAATTTTTTACAACTCCTATGCAATATTCAAGACTCTTGCAACTCCTCTGTAATTATCAATCATTAATAGTCATACTTAGGATTCATCATCCTTCCATGACCTAGTTAGGTATATTAATAGAAATGTCATAGTGTGACAAGATCACAATCTAAGTTGACATCCAGGTTGACATCAATTCCAACACATTAGCCATAATGCCAACAATATCCCCCTTTGGACTTGATGTCAACCTCCTACAAAACACCAACTCCTTCTCTCCCCCTTTGACATCAAGGGCAAAGGGTTGTACCAGGCTAAAAAAAGTACCCCCCTGCAATGTTTAACATTACTAAGCTGAAGATATTTCTACTACAAAGAACTCAGTTGCACAAGTTGACCATGCCCCCCCTAAGCATATGTTGAAGCTACTAACAATTTAGCTTCTTCAATGGACTTTCTAGTGATATGAAATACAAGTACAAGGCTTTATGAAGAAAATGCATGGTTGTACATAAGAACATGTGACTAATATATACCTCTCCTATAAGCATGACTATCACCAACCAATGACTCTATGAACCCAAGTTTACATCAATCACCCAAAGCAATAGGGCTATATCAATGACATACATGACAAGACATGACCTTGACATCCAATATCCCATACATGGCTGAATTTTCCAATGTTTACAATACATACTACATAACATGGGTCTCTTCATGACTATTGCACTAAAATATGGGACAATGATGATACATGGATATTCAAATGCACACACATTTTATCTCCTTTATGCATGATCAATACACTATTTGTAAAAAATAAATGACATACATCAACAATAGAAGTACAATACATGATACCACATGTCTTGTTTCGCTCGCTCAACCATAAACAAGAATCTCAACAACAACATATCTGGAAATGTAATCTCAATGAAGACCTTTTGGAGCATCTAAAATCCTCACAAGCCATTAAGTAAAGAAATAAAATAATACTGATCAATAACATATCAAATACCAACCAATATCAACAATGAACTTTCTATAGAAACAACACAAATAACATGACATATTGACAACAACATGTATATCCTCCTTATCAATGAAAGTTCTAACCAACAGCAAACAAAGCATCAAGGAAGCAATGTAGGAAAACTATTATGTACAACAAAAACAATAATATGGAATGAGGCATAATAAGAAGCTTATGAAATCATCGTATATCAATTCGCTCTCATACTATCCCAAGAAGCATAAGGAATCATCAATAGACTGATAAATCCCTCAACAAACCAATGTTAGATATAACAAGTTTCTCCAAGCAGTTCCTTTTCCCATTTTTTGCTAGTAAGGAATCATAATTCCAACAATGAACTATCATAAACATATGAGATGATCCCCCTGAACCTATTCCAAGCATTCATCACCAATCGTGATCACAATAGCTTTACCAGATGCAACATTAGTAACATAAATCATCAAAGGAATAATACAGCAACACATGGAGTCATCGTTAAAGTTGAACCAACAAAGATGTATACCTTCTTTTCATGCATTTCTCCCCCCAAGATCATGCACCTCTCATCCATTTTTATAGTCCTTTTAGAAATATGCATAAGGTATAATAGACTATAGTGGGGACTATCTTCCCCTACTCTGAATTTGAAGAAGAGGAGATTGACCTCTTATTTTTTCCCGAATCTTTCTTTAGTACATATACTTTGTCTGCATTTTTGATCCCATTTGCTATAATATTTCCATTGTATTCTTCTATAATTTTGCATCATGTTGAGGTAAATATAAATACATTCCCTTTATCAATTATTTAACCCACGCTTAGAATGTTCTGATTTAGCCCTTCAACCAACAATCCATTAACTCCTTTTGTATTTTTAACATCAATATCAAATCCACCTTTTCCTAATATTGTTTTCAATGCGTTATTTCTAAGAATAACTTCAACACCCATGTTTTTCTTAAGAGAGATAAATCTACTCTTATTTCCAGATATGCGATGGGAGCATCTGCTATCTATGTACCATTGATCTTCTTCTTGTAGTGCATATAGAGCAAGGCCACACTTCACTTGTTTCTCTTCCTTTTTCTTGAAATGATGATTGTTGATAGATGCATATTCTTCAGGTCTTTTGACAACTGTATTATTATTCAGTTGTCTATCTTGGATAGGCTAATTGTCGTTTAAAATGTCTAAATGAATTCATTGACTTGGTGCTACATTCGTTTGATACATGTCTGAATTTATTGCATGTATAACACCTTATGTGATCGTAGAAGGGAGCAAGAGAATCATATTACTTCTACTTTGTATTTCTTTCATTTATATATGATATGCAATCAATATATTTATAATTAAATAAATTGCATGTAAAATAATACCCCTTAAAGAAATTTGAATACCTGATAATTAATGATCTTCCTAGGTAAGACTATTTTCTTGAGGTATTAACAATTTTCTTTTGCAATTGGTTGCAATGTGTCCAAAGTTGTGACAGATGAACCATTTGATATTATTGATCAAGGGAGATGATGAATTTTTGTTTATATTTCTGCCATACTCATTGGAAGCCAATGATTTTCTTAATTCTTTACCAAGATATCTAAAATTTTCTTTGTTGTCATTGAAATTAGACTTTGCATATGTCTGCGGTGATGATCTTAAAATTGTGATGCCAGAAATTGCTCCACAATAAACATTTTATTGTTGATTTTTCGAGTCTAAACCAAGAACCATCGTCAAGACAAAGGTCGAGAAGAAGCTAATGAGAAATGGATAATAAATAGAGAGATGAGAAATTAAAATGGTTGATAGAATGAAATTACGTTAAATAAAATATGCTTAATGTCGGCAAAGGGAGGTGTGAGATCAAAATCCTTGACTGCTTTAGAAAAAGTAGATTCGCTTCTCTTCTCTCAATTTTTATACTAATTTTCTCGAGTGTATGAACCTCAAGCCAAATTTTCCTTCCGTTCAGGGAACTGATTAGTGTTTCCAGATTTCTATGGTGATGACCTTGAAATTGTGATGTCGGAAATTGCTCCACGGTAGACATTTTTATTGTCAGCGTTTCGAGTCTAAACCAAGACTCATCGTTAGGACAAAGGTCGAAAAGAAGCTAATGAGAAATGAATAATAAATAGAGATTTGAGCAACAAAAATTTTTGACATAATGAAATCAGATTAAATAATCTATGCTTAATGTCAACAAAGGGATGTGTGAGATCGAAATCCCTGCATTGCTTCAGAAAAAGTAGATTCGTTGCTCTTCTCTTAATTTTTACCCTGATTTTCTCGAGTGTACAAACCTCAAGCTAGATTTCCCTTCCATACAGGGAACTGATTAGTGTTTCTAGATTTCTGTGGTTATTATCTTGAGTTGTGATGTTGTAAATTTCTCCATAGTAGACATTTTTATTGTCGATGTTTTGAGTCTAAACTAATACTCATTGTTAGGACAAAGGTCGAGAAGAAGCTAATGAGAAATGAATAATAAATAGAGATTTGGGCAATGAAATTGACCAACAAAATGAAATCATATTAAATAATATATGCCTAATGTCGGTAAAGGGAGGTGTGAGATTGAAATCCCTGTATTGCTTCAAAAAAAAGTAGATCGTTGCTCTTCTCTCAAATTTTACCTTGATTTTCTCGAGTTGAACCTCAAGCCATATTTTCCTTTCGTACATGGAATTGATTAGTGTTTGTAGATTTCTGTGGTGATGATATTGAAATTGTGATCTTGGAAATTGCTCCATAGTAGAAATTTTTGTTGTCGACGTTTCGAGTCTAAACCAAGACCCATCGTCAGGACAAAGGTCGAGAAGAAGCTAATGGGAAATGATAATAAATGGAGAGCTGAGTAATGAAAATTGTCGACATAATGAAATCAGATTAAATAATCTATGCTTAATGTTGGCAAAGGGAGGTTGTTGTTGGGAAAAGTATCTATTCAGAATGCCCCTATCCCACTCTAAGGTGTGATAGTGCCTTTGCAACAAACAAGGAAACTTATTTGAGTATTTCTTCTTTATGAAATGTAAATGAGGAGGAAGGATGTAACTAACCTGTGTCTTCCGCTAGTTTGTTGATCCAATCGCTCCTCTCTTCAGTGGCTCCCAGCTCCCTGCTCCCTCACCGGCCCAGCTTCACCGAATTCCTGCAAGATCACAAGAGAGAGAGACTACACGAAGATATAGATATACATTCATAAAAAGCTCAAGATCAGATTAAGCTAAACATGTAAGTATAACAAAACATCATTGATACACAGCATGTAGGAGAAACTCAAATAGTTTATTGATAGAATAAGAAAGTCCAAGAGGAGATACAACCAAGTGAGTTCCAATCCAGCATCTACCTCCCAGCAAAGGAATCCCTTCCTCTCCTCCAATAAAGCATAAATCACCCAAAGTACTAATCTCAATCTCAAACCAACAGCAATTCTCTGCAAAGTACAAAATTCCAGCCTCTGGATCTCTGGGATGAGGGATCCATATATAGATGTAAGCAGAGAGGATGAGTCAGCTTATGTTTTGACTTGTGGCTTCTCTCTGTCAGTTCTTGCTTCCACTTGGAGGTTCAGAGACTCTTACTCATCACTAGTCGAATTCATTGAGGCAAGTGTCACTGGAGAAGATTCTGGAAGCTTCCATGGTCTTTCCACCTCGTTGAATGAGCTTGCCATTTGTCATTTCCCGCTCAGCGCACCTGGGTAGTGTATCCAAGTGCGTTGCAATGCACCTAGCCAGTGCATTTGGGTGCTTTGCAACGCAGGCAGCTAGTGGAGCTTCTGAATTGATCCTGATTTGACTAATTCTGAGTGATTTTTGGTGGAGAACTTCTGGGAGAAGCTGTCATTGGTTGACCTTGTTCCTTTAGGAGCTGTAAAAACATCTTTAGGGACTTTGGATCCCTTGAATTATGGACATTTCATGCTTACAGCTGTAAGGCACAAAAATGTCTATAACAGTTGCCCCCTAAAGCATGAGGCCGTTTATCGGGTGAAATGCTTTATTAGGAGGATCCGAAGTTCATTCAATGCTGGGAGGAGACCTGTAATAAGATACAATACAATACATTATTTTTCATACTGTTTACATGATCTAGCTGAGGCGGGCATTCCCATGCTCAGCTTTATAAATTCATTTTTATGTACATAGGACAGACAATCGTCTAATGGTAGACTGATGATTCTGATGAAATCATCATCCTTTTGGTAGGATGATTATCTGTTTTGCAGTGCTGTACATGTCAATGTCTTTATTTTTCCTGAATATATATCGCAGCCCGGATGGATGAAACTAGATCCGGGGTCTTCAATCTCGTCCGATCTTCACTCTAAGTACAAGTCGATCCATGTGAGAAATGTTTTGAAGTCGAACATGGAAAGACATCGCTTGATTACCAGTCAATGATGTAAACTATTAACAAGCGCGAGAGGAATCACCGATAATGATAATGACCCTCAAGGTACTGCAGTACAATTCACGTGGTGTGAATAAAGGACTTGGCGTCGAACACCACGCAAAATCTTTCGGTCGAAGGTCATTGATGTATACCTGTCGCCGGAAGTGAGAAACTTGCCATTGAGGCATGCAAGCTTCAAAGTACTGAAGGGGTTGTTCCTAGATCAACTTCTTGGATAATGAGCTGATGTCGATAAGAAGCGATCCGTCAAAGGAGGGCCTTGATGTATCCCACATCAATGACATAGAACGGAGCAAATGATTTTGATGGAGGTGAAAACGATCTGATGATATATGGTTCAGGGTGGCGGTCATGAAAGAATGAAGTATAATGTATGGTAGTGGATGGGACACGATTGACTTCTCTGGATGACTTATGTTGAACATATCGGCGACACTTGTGTGATGGATTGGTAGCATTTACCCCAAAGGTGGATGGTATGGTGAGACCATGGTGATGTGACCGGTGAATGAAACAACCCAACCCGACTCAGGCACGGAGTGGAAGTGTCATGTTCAAGAGCGACTTGCTACCAATAAAGGTTCTTTGAGTTTCTTCCCAATTTTTCCCCAGTCATTGTTGACCAGTACCTCTTTATTTTTGTCAAGATTGAGGAGGATAACATATGCTTGTTCTATAATTTGCCCTTCGGGCAAACCCATCGCTATGTTTTAACGAGCCTAGCAATAGTGAAACTCGTTCTCGTCTAAAGACAAGTTTGTCGCTATTAATCTTTTTAACGAGTCTAACGACAAAGATAACTCGGTCCTTTTCATTTTTAGAGAGTCTGAAAAGGTACGTAAAGTTAACTTCGGAAGTCCTTTTTCGTCATCTAATCCCTTAAGTCCGAAAAAGTATAAAACAATACAGAAGGGATGAATTTTCGATAGTTTCAATGAGCCGAACAAAACAAGCGCTCGATCTTTTTGTGCAATAATCCCTCAGGTCCAAAAAGATTAAAATTTAGAGGAGGGATAGCTCTTCCGGTCGCTTTAACGATCTGGGAGGCCAAAACTCGGCAATCTTTTCATATTTTATGAGTCAAATGAAAAGAGCTTAAAGAAGACTCATCTTTTGAGGAACGAGTGATAAAATGGGTAGCAGCTGATTCTAGGTAAGGGTTGGAATTTTCCAAGCACGGCAGTGTCACAAGGATGGCTAGTGAAATCACTCTTCGCAGCTGTTTCTCAAAATGGGTAAACAATCAAATGGAGGTGAATGATCGGCCAATGGAAAAGTGGAGGTGACGGTGCAAACACGACCAAGGCTTTAATGGCTGATAATGTTACATTCATGGTGGTTATTTACCGGAGGATAGTTCATTTTTTAACGAGCTTAAATGCGGGTTGAAACACTTGCTCGATCTTATGTTTATTTTTTAACGAGCATGAACTATGTGCTAAAACTGCTCGATAATCCAGTCATATGATAAGAATGTCTCATATAAAACGGCAACATTTAGATTTTTGCCCCACTTCCTTTCTTTATGCAAGTTAGGAAACGACTAATCCAAAAAACAGATAAATAATCTCTCTTTGCTTGCACTCCAAAAGGTTTGCATGCCCCCATGTATAAAACAGAGTTTCAAGGTTACCTCTACTTCACTTCCGCCAAAACATTTGTTTTACCGAGAGAGGCCTACCTCTTTCAGGTCACCCAAAGATTGTTATGTTAATCTTTCAAACAAAACACTTCTTCGGCGATGTCTACCGAGATAAACAAAGGTGAGCGACGAAGCCCGCCAACTCACATAACTTTGACAAAAGAATCTTATTCTAGAATAACCCCTATCTCAATCACGAACGGGGTACAGACTAGTCATATTCTCCCGCGGAAACCTACCTTATACCCGAAGTTTTCCTGCCGAAGCAGACCAGGACACATGCCCCCTGGGTTCCAGTCATATCCCTCCGAATTACTCGCGCTCATCGGGAGGACGGACCGTGGGTTGAGACATTTCTTGCGTGAAGAGACCATTTAGGGATGGTATGTGACTATTTGCGATGCGTGATCTGGGAAATGAAAGCTGGTCCACGAGCTTGACCACTCTTCCTTCGTGCGGAAAACACATTACTCTAAAGAGTGAGGAGACGATGACTCCCATGCAATATATATAGTCTCGTCCAAGGAGTAGGTTATAATCCAAGGGTCCTTGAACGACCATCACGCTCATTTGAACGGTCTCCCCTTTCAATGTTATGGGCACATTGGGGAGGATCCCTAAAGGTCGACTAGTTCCTTTATCAAAGCCTGTCATATTTCTCATTTCAGGCAAAAGCGATGGCGAACCAAGCGCTTTCCAAGTAGTAGAGGAAAGGATACTCACAGATGCCCCCTCATCAATGATGGTGCCAGCCATGACCATTCTATATATTTGGACGATAATTCTGAATGGTATGCTTGCTGGCAAACGGGGTCTGCCTAGTTGGTTCCAGTCGAAGGATACAACTAGGTTGCTTGGTGGTGGGACCGAGTAAACGGCCGGGTATCGCTCTGACGAACTTCCTTCCTGCGATAAAGGAATGGGTGGATTGCCCCCATGCTCGTCGGAGTCTATGTTGATGAAGAGAATTTGGATGGTGTCATCTTTATCCTCTTCAGTGACTGTATCATTCGAAGATAAAACCTCTGAAGGCAAGACCGGGTCAACTGCCGCCTCGACCTTTTGACTTTCGTCGGGTATGGATTCAGCTGGTTCATCTTCAATGACCGGCGCTTCAGCTGACCACTTGAGTGGGCCAGCTGGATTTTCAACTAACGAAGGACTCGGCAAGAGTTTTTTATATCCAGGAGGAAGTCGTAACGGTGAAACCAGACGATCATCCAAAACTCTCTTCGCTTCATCTAAGAAGGGACAACAGTGGATGGCATGATTGCCTTCGCACAGTTTACAGGGAGATCTAGCTCTCTCTTTTCGTCCAAGGACTTCACTTTCGCTAGTTGACAGTGTGCTTTCAACATGGCTATCAGAGGTTGATGCCACCGGATTGTGCAAACGGGGAGACCAGTCCCTTAGTATCCGAGGGATGCAGGGACAATCTCTGTGAAAGTGGTCTCCCTTGCAAATGACACATGGCGATTTAGGCCTGGTCAGTGCAGTGTGTGGATTTTCGTTAGAAGACACTCGTTTTCCCCCAGCCGCTTTTGGCTCCTTCTTCTTCTTCTCTTTCTTCTTCTTTTCCTTCTTTTCCTTAGGAACTTGGTTTTTAATTTTACCAGTTCCGTCAAGCGAAGAGGAAGGGAGAGAGGAAGAATTAGAGGAAGTGGAAGGTTGGTGGGTAACTCTGGATTGGTCTAACTACTGATTCAACTGTTCAGGAATAGTGGTGTTCTGAACGACATTGGTTGAGAAGAGCCAGACTGGCAAGCCAATTGTCAGTCCTGGAAGCGACAATGTGGCCATATGGGGCGCACCAACATCTCCCCAAGAGGAGAAAGGACTAGGATTTCCATCAAGGGGAATCCCTTGGTTGGTAGGCTCCATTTTCTCAACCTAAAGATCAACGCAGGAAAAAAGGTATGAATATTCCGTTTAAAATAAATTTTAACGACGCTTAGACACAACTTGCTTTTTCAATTTTAAAGAGTCGATAAAAAGCAAAAGATGACTCTAGTCGCCTTCGATGTTTTAACGAGCCCGAAGTGACAAATGCTCGGATGGAATTTTTCCGTTATAGAGTCTGAAAAAGGCCAAAAGGAACTGCTCTGGAGTTCTAGGTAGAGGGTGTGCCAAACTTTTCGCAAAACCGCAGAATACTTTTTAAGGTACGGGCGGTCAATCTTCCCGAATGCTGTGTTCAGTGCATTGCGATCAGTAGGGCGGCCGACACGGTTTCCTATGGATAAAGGTTTTCTGCCTATAGGGGTCTCCCAATATATACTTGACGGTACGTGGGAGCACAATCCGTACTGGCGCTTATTGTCTCTCAGGAGGAATCACCAAACCATTAGCGAGATCGACAGTCACCAGGTTTTACGACGCCGGAACACGTCTCTAGCCTAGACCTCTATGTTGTGCGTTAAGTTATAAAGTGTTGTTAAGTTCATTCAATTTATTTTAGGGTGATCTTTCTTAGAAGTTTGCCTTTTTGGATCACCACGAGATGTATAATACAATTCCTAAATGCAGTCTAAAGATGATAAGCAAGCATTTATCTCTTTTCAACAATGAAAATCCTAGCTACAAGGGGAAAATAAAGACACAATCTTTTCTCAAAGAGCAAAGAGCACACTGTAAATGCACTTTTCCTAAATCAAAGCATGCAAACTATCAATATGCAAATGCACAAATGCATGTATTTGTTTTCAGTTTCTTAATATTGATGCCTAAAAAGAAAGCTGTTGTACAAAATTTGAATTCGATTTCAAGTGAAAACACAAACAAGTTTCTTTTTGAACTCAAAAAGACGATTACGACACTTTATGATTTTGAAGTAAACACTTGTTTCGACACTAGAAATTCATAAATTCAAACCAAAAGACAAAAGTAAAAGCGCAATCAACTGTCAACAGCAATAAACTTACTCCTAAGATCAAAACGACACTTACGACAGGTCTAGATCTAAGGGCGACAGTATGACTAGTTTACTTTTGTAATGGGAAACTGCAAATGATGTAACAAATACACAAAGAACAAATACAGTTTCTTTATACAACTGAGGCGGAATTGAGGCAAAGAAAAGGGGTTTCAGATAGGTACACACACTGATAACAGGCTGCAAAAAAACAGAGATAAAACTGAGCAAAAGGAAGCAGGGAACCACAGCTGCACAAGGCAAAGGCTGATCAGCGCACCCCCAGCACAGAGAAACTAAAATTCAGCACAGGTAGCCCTCTTGGGACCTGCGTTGAAATGTAGAACCTCTTCACAGAGTCTGCGCTGAAGCAAAAACGAGAATTGTCTCTAGGTTCTGGGTCACGGTTTGCAGTTTAATCTACAGTTTTTGGCCGGATAAAAGCTATCAATTAGGTACAATTAGGAGGATGATTTAAAGGAGGACTAAGATCTATCACAAAGGGTTGTTAGAGCACTTGTGGATCAGTTTGTTCAGATCATAAACAGGCCCAGTGAGTGGACTAGAGTGACAGATCTCTACTTTGCATTTGTAAATGGCAAATGCAGTTCGATTCAGCACTCCTAAGTTTATGAGAAGAACAACAATTGAAACACAAATAGACTAACTAGATACGGTCCCCAGCGGAGTCGCCAATTTGTTGTTGGGAAAAGTATCTATTCAAAATGCCCCTATCCCACTCTAAGTGTGATAGTGCCTTAGCAACAAACAAGGAAACTTATTTGAGTATTTCTTCTTTATGAAATGTAAATGAGGAGGAAGGATGTAACTAACCTGTGTCTTCCGCTAGTTTGTTGATCCAATCGCTCCTCTCTTCAGTGGCTCCCAGCTCCCTGCTCCCTCACCGGCCCAGCTTCACCGAACTCCTGCAAGATCATAAGAGAGAGAGACTACACGAAGATATAGATATACATTCATAAAAAGCTCAAGATCAGATTAAGCTAAACATGTAAGTATAACAAAACATCATTGATACACAGCATGTAGGAGAAACTCAAATAGTTTATTGATAGAATAAGAAAGTCCAAGAGGAGATACAACCAAGTGAGTTCCGATCCAGCATCTACCTCCCAGCAAAGGAATCCCTTCCTCTCCTCCAACAAAGCATAAATCACCCAAAGTACTAATCTCAATCTCAAACCAACAGCAATTCTCTACAAAGTACAAAATTCCAGCCTCTGGATCTCTGGGATGAGGGATCCATATATAGATGTAAGCAGAGATGATGAGTCAGCTTATGTTTTGACTTGTGGCTTCTCTGTGTCAGTTCTTGCTTCCACTCGGAGGTTGAGAGCCTCTTACTCATCACTAGTCGAATTCATTGAGGCAAGTGTCACTGGAGAAGATTCTGGAAGCTTCCATGGTCTTTCCACCTCGTTGAATGAGCTTGCCATTTGTCATTTCCTGCTCAGCGCACCTGGGTAGTGTATCCAAGTGCATTGCAACGCACCTAGCCAGTGCATTTGGGTGCTTTGCAACGCAGGCAGCTAGTGGAGCTTCTGAATTGATCCTGATTTGACTAGTTCTGAGTGATTTTTGGTGGAGAACTTCTGGGAGAAGCTGTCATTGGTTGACCTTGTTCCTTTAGGAGCTGTAACAACATCTTTAGGGACTTTGGATCCCTTGAATTATGGACATTTCATGCTTATAGCTGTAAGGCACAAAAATGTCTATAACAGAGGTGTGAGATCAAAATCCCTACATTGCTTCAGAAAAAGTAGATTTGTTTCTCTTCTCTCAATTTCATGCACATTCTTGTGGGTAAGATTCTCCCTTCACAGTTTCATGAAAACCAAGGCTTGATTTAATGTATGGGAACCTTTGACTGCTAAGAAGATTGTCCAATATCTTGGTACTATCTTGAAATCTCAATTGTTTTATCCTTTTTTTCTAATTTATATTTTAGTGAGCTTACTTCATCCTCTTTTTCTCTTCTTGACTCTTCCAATTGTGTTCTTAACTTGATAATTTCTTCTTTAAGCCCATTTTCTTGTTCTTGAAATACTTGAAGTAGATCCTCATTTCATTTATTTGATTTTTCTAGATCATATTTCAAATAAATGATCTCAGCTTCAAATCCTTCACAATATTGTTTCTTTTCATTATGTTGTTCAATTATTGTTGCAGTGTTAGGTGATTCATCATGATCCCTATTTTCATATACCTACAACCTAACCTTAATATTGTCAATCCTTTTCAAATAAGAGGCAAGTTTTCTCCTAAGTTTAAATACTTCGTCTAAACTCTCTACTTTTGAATCAGTAATTCCATCTAATATGATGAAGGTCATTTCATGGTCACACTCATATTATAATAGGCTACAACTTTCTTCTTCAGTTTCAAAAGAAATATTACCTGGTGGTTTACCTTATGAACAAGCTTCTTCCTTTATTGTATTTCCCTCTCCTTCACGGATGGCTTGCATGTTATCCCATGCCTCCTTTGCAGTTTCATATTGCATAATTTCCTTAAGTTCTAAATTAGATAAGTTAAAAAATATTTCATTTAATGCTTGACCATTTTTTGCAGTTCTTGATTTGATGGGGGAGTTTTAGTATAACCATTACAAACTAAATTTCAAACATCATATTCAAGGAATATTATCCTAGAATTCATATTTTCTTTCCAATCCTAATAATTTACATTATTGAGTATGAGCATATCTTTTTTATCCATAGTTTCTTACTTGACTTGTTCAGCTACTGATTGTCCTTGATCGATAATTGCAGATATTGCTACTACATCTGATACATCGCTATCATTGTCATAGTTTTCATGAATTGTCTTCTTCATTTTTTCTTCCTTCTTCTTGTGCTTCTTTCCCATACTCCCCAATTTTCTTTTAAGCATTTAATATTTACTAGAGACAACATGAGCTGATACAAATTATTAGAAATATTGAGGGGGGGGGGGGGGGGGGGGGGTGTGAATTATTATTTCATGCCGGATCAAACACTTAGTTTATTCTTTCATTTTAAAATTTATTTGAACCTTCATATCATTAGTAGCACATTATGTAGTAGATTTAGGCATATTTAGTAAACCATGAGCACGATTAAGCATGTAAATCATAAGAATGCAACACATCATCAACACATAAGGACACCAATTTTTTAGGTGGAAATCCCATATGGGAAAAACCATTGTTGTTGTTATCCCTATATTTTTCTTATTATAAAGAAAAAAACCTTTACATATTGCATTGGCGTAGACTCTTACCAGTGTGCAGGCCCCTACCTGTTGGAGGCTACCACCTCTCATTGTTTCTCCAACTACCACTGGAAGGAAGTTACTACTCCCTCATCAAATTTACTGGACACCACTAAAAGGAAGCTACCACTCCTGCATTGAAGGCTCCAACCCTCAGTCCATCTATAGATCATGTTTCAAAATATTTCACACTGGATCCACCTAACTCAACCACAAATCGTGCAGGCCACAGTTCATACAATTTTCAAAATGGACACACATATACTATTATTCTCAAACTGAGTACCAAGATACCAAAATTTCTCAAAAAATCTCTGATAAAAACCAATTTTTTTCAATACACAATTGAGCCCTGCACAACTGCCAAACAAAATTATCTCTACAACAAATTTGTTTATCAAATTCTAGCTCTTCAACATTGTTAAATGCAATGAATACTCAATAAAACATCAAACCATGTCTCATAAAACTGAACCAAGCCTCTCTTCAATAACCAATCTCAGCAAAACAACTTTAAAAAAATCCTTTATACAGAAAGAACATCAAACCCTAGTCAAGGCAAAACTGTCTAGCACTATTCTCTACTCGATGATCAATATCAATAACACGCTCATAATGACATGACTTAGAATGCATCATACCATCACTTTAACCAACGCAATTTAACCCAACAAAAATTTATGTCAAAACCTTAATGACTCAATACATCAAATGCTTCAAAACTAGTATGTCTATATCTCTGTTTAATACCAATATTAACATCATCATAGGCACATGTAAACATAAAGTGTGAATACTATCATAAAACTATGTCCACTATAAAAAAAAAACAAAAGTCTTGCATTCTAGCATCAAATGATAAACAACAACATAATCAATTCATGGGCAAGTGCCACAATGATGATCTCTTCAAAAGCCCCTATGGATTCATTGGATCTTAAATAAATACCTCAAGCATTCAGTACTCAATCTTTGTAAGATAGGAAAAATACAAACAACAACATCATATGAATAACATAAGATATGTCCCTGTGACCATCACAATTAGTTTCAATGATCTCTGAATTGTCTTAGAAGAACCTTTGATCTATGCCCTCATTTAATTCCTAATATTTTCCATGACCAGACTCAGTTCAATCTCAAAGGACAAACAAATGTTTCAACTTTATTAATCATGCATACACATCAAATTTGTGAGTCGATGTCCAAACAATAATGTAAATAAGCTTTTATCCAGTGCACACAACCTTTCAGGGATAGCAGATAAATATCCAAGCATAGATCTATCAATAGCTGCCTCTGCAAAGGCCTCTCTATAAATCCATTCCTTTAGGCATACAATATCATATGAGAGTCAACTAAATGCAAGATAAAATTTTGTCAAAATAAATTTATCACTGATTTCTGCACACATCATATTCAATCAACAATTATGCATTTAACCTCTACAAACAGTCACATCATAGAGATCCCAATCAAATATAAATCAAGAAATTCAAAACTTTGATCTTCATCCTCAATAGTAGGTTAATGGAAATCTATCAATCTATAAAAAACGAGAGTCATTCTATTGAACCATTATACACTTATGTAGATTTTAAACACAAATCTAGTCACAAGGAAACTGTGAAAATGTTCAGCGACTACACACATTCATCTTTGTACAACCATATAGATATTTTCCTTTTAAACTCATGAAAATATATTCCATTAGATAAATTTTGAGGTTTAATATGGGCCTCCTAAGGAATATTATAAAATAATAGTGGAAATATTAAAATAATATTAGATTGCCTCATTAAGTTTTAGAGGGAAAAAATAATAAACTATTTTTTCAACTCATATTTTCAACTTATTTCCCTATGATTTTACTCAAATTTTGAGTGGGAGCCCTCCTTGGATGCGGAATTTAATTTTACATCCAAGGAGTACCCATGTTGCATACTTTCTATGGACCCTACTACACAAAAAGGGTGAAATACATGAAAAAGTGTTATTGCAATAACATTTTCTCATGTATTTCACATTTTTCGTGTAGTAGGGTCCATCGAAAGTATGAAACATCAATACTCCTTAGATGAAAAATTAAATTATGCATCTAATGTGTTATCCTGTAGGACTTTACAAGGTAATTTCCTTAGATGGAACACCATGTTATTGGGAAAAGTATCCAATACGGAATGACCCTATCCCACTCTAAGGGTGATAGTACCTCAGCAACAATCGAAGTAAAGCTATTTGAGATTACTTCTTTATGAGATGTAAAAGAGGGGAGAAAGAGATCCACTAACCGATGTCTTTCGCTAATGGTTGATCCAATCTTCTCTCCTTGCTGCTTGCTCCCAGCTCCTTGCTCTTTCACTGGCCCAGCTACACCAAGATCCTGCAAAATGGCAAGAGAGGGAAACTACAAGAAGCATACATTCATAATTGATTCAAGGATTAGAATAAATCAAATACACAAGCATAACAACACACCATTGAGACACATGCATATAGAAGAACCTAAAATGCTTTATTAATGGAAGAAGTAAAGTTCAGGAAGTGATACAACCATAAGAGGCCCAATCTAGCATCACCTCCCAGCAGAAAGAAATCTCCTCTTTACCTCCTTCAAAGCAAATCACCCAATAGTTCTAAACTCAAACCAACAACACTTCCTTACATTCACAAGATTCCAGCCTCCCTAGACCTCATGAGAGAGATCTATATATAGGGTTTTGGAGAAAGGATGAGTCAGCTTGAGAGCTGACTAGTGTCCTCTCTCACTTCAGTTCTTGAGTCCACTTGGAGGTTCTTTCTTCCACTTGGAGATCTAGACCCTCTTACTCATCACTAGTCGAATTCCTTGGTCCAAGTGTCATTTTGGAAGCTTCCTGGGCATTGACACCTTGAGGAATGACTGTGCCACATGTCCCAATTCGCCCAGCGCATGTAGCCTTCTTTGCAGTTGACATTCAGCACAGGTAGACAGTGGAGCAGTTGACATTCAGCGCAGATGCTCAGTGGAGCAGTTGACATGATCCAGAATTGCCTTGTTTTTGAGTGTTTTCAGGTGGAGAACTGTTATTCAGTGTTGTGGTTTGCTGATCTTGTTCCTCTAGGGGTAGGAACAACATGTTTAGGGACTTTGGATCCCTTAGATTATGGACATTTCATGCTTCATGTTTTTAGGCACAAAAATGTCTATAACAGTTGCCCCCTAAAGTATGAGGTCATTTATCGGGTGAAATGCTTTATCAGGAGGATCCGAAGTTCATTCAATCGCTGAGGGGTGACCTGTAATAAAATACAATACAATACATTATTTTTCATTATGCTTTCATGATCTAGCTGAGGCGGGCATTCCCATGCTCAGCTTTATAAATTCATTTTGGTACATAGAACAGACGATCGTCTGATGATAGACTGATAATTCTCTGCTGAAATTATCATCCTTTGAGTAGGATGATCATCTGCTGCAATGATGTACATGTCAAATGTCTTTATATTTCCTGAATATATATCGCAGCCCAGATGGATGAAACTAGATCCGGGGTCTTCAAACTCGTTCGATCTTCACTCTAAGTACAAGTCGATCCATGTGAGAATTGCGCTGAAGTCGAACATGGAAAGACATCGCTTAATTACCGGTCAATGATGTAAACCGTTAACAAGCGCGAGAGGAATCACCAATAATGATAATGACCCTCAAGGTACTGCAGTACAATTCACGTGGTGTGAATAAAGGACTTGGCGTCGAACACCACGCAAAATCTTTCGGTCGAAGGTCATTGATGTACACCTGTCGCCGGAAGTGAGAAACTTGCCATTGAGGCATGCAAGCTTCAAAGTACTGGGGGGGGTGTTCCTAGATCAACTTCTTGGATAATGAGCTGAAGTCGACAAGCGATCCGTCAAAGGAGGGCCTTAATGAATCCCACATCAGTGACACGGAATGGAGCTAATGACTTTAATGGAGGTGAAAACAACCTGTGACATATGATTCAGGGTGGCGATCATGGATGGATGAAGGACAATGTATGGCAGTGGATGGGACACGGTTGACTCTTTCTGAACGACATCTCTTGAACATATAACAACACTGATGCGATGGATCGGTAGCATTACCCCAAATGTGGATGGTTTGGCGAGACCATGGTGATGAGACCGGTGAATGAAACAACCCAACTCGATGTGGTATGGAGGAAAAGTGTCATGTTCAAGAGCGACTTGCTACCATTAAAGCTTTGAGGTTCTCCCAATTTTTCCCCAGTCATTTCTGACCAGTACCTCTTTATTTTTGTCAAGCTTGAGGAGGATAACATATGCTTGTTCTATAACCTGCCCTTCGGGCAAGCCCATCGCTATGTTTTATCGAGCCTAGCAATAGGGAAACTCGTTCTCGTCTAAAGACAAGTTTGTCGCTATTTAATCATTTTAACGAGTCTAACGACAAGGAAAACTCGGTCCTTTTCATTTTTAGAGAGTCTGAAAAGGTACAGAAAGTTAACTCCAAAATTCCTTTTTCGTCATCTAATCCCTTAGGTCCTAAAAAGTATAAAACAATACAGAAGGGATGAGTTTTCGATAACTTTAACGAGCCGAATAAAACAAGCGCTCGACCTTTTTGTGCAATAATCCCTCAGGTCCAAAAAGATTAAAATCTAGAGGAGGGATAGCTCTTCCGGTCCTTTTAACGAGCTGGAAGGCCAAAACTCGGCAAACTTTTCATATTTTACGAGTCAGTTGAAAAGAGCTCAAAGAAGACTCATCTTTTGAGGAACGAGTGATAAACAGGGATAGCAGCAGATTCCAGGTACAGGTTGGAATTTTCCAATCACGGCAGTGTCACAAAGATGGCTAGGTGAAATCACTCTTCGCAGCTGTTCCTCAAAATGGGTAAACAATCATATGGAGGTGAACGATCGGCCAAATGACGGTGGAGGTGGCAGGTGCAAACACGACCAAGGCTTTTATGGCTGATGAATTTACGGTCTCAAATGGTTATTTACCGATACTGGGTTCATTTTTTAAAGAGCTTGAATGCGCCAAAACACTGCTCAATCTTATGTTTATTTTTTAACGAGCATGAACTATGTGCTAAAACTGCTCAGATCTCGCTTTTCTATTTTTTAACAAGCATAAATTCCGCGGTAAAACTGCTCGATGATAAGTTTGCATGCCCCCAGCATAATAATGCAAATCGAGGTGCACGCCCCCCCAAGCTTCATTGCATTCAACTCGGTGATTGGAATGAAGGTTTACCTCGGGGATTTGCTTCATTTTTAAACGAGGTTGACACAAGATAGGAACTATCCTCGACTCTTCATTTTTTAATGAGGTTGACATGAGATAGGAACTATCCTCGAAGTTTTAGATCCATTAGAAATAGAAGGTTTCATATTCCACTGTGGCCATTTCCGCCGGATTACTCGGAGGCGGTAGGGAAAAATTACCCATTAAAGTGGGGTCTTTTAGGAAAATTACTCTGATATTTTGGAGAGAATGATTGCTTCCATGGATCATCGGAATGCTTCCCGTAATACATGGTGGCACAAATTCTGTCGAAGTTGTCATCGAACTGCTTGGTTGATCTTTTTCCTTGCCGTTCGACAATTGCGGGTTCCCGTAATCTTTGTTCCTTGTCGAAATCAAAGCATCATTTTGTTGTTTTGAAACCGACAACATAAGCACTTGCGACAGAGAAGCATTTCCACTATCAACCATATTTTGACCTGGGTTGGGAAACGGATCAGTCAACACAGCTGAGGTTTGGGAACTTTTAAAGAACCTCTTCAACTCAGCTTTGAATGGACAATTTGTTGTCCAATGATCCTCGTCACATATCAAACATGGAATTTTTGGTTTTCCTTTCCTAGGAGGGTTTGAAGAATTTTTTCCAGGAGATGACTCACCCTGTTTCTTCTTCTTCCCTTTTTTTTGCTTCTTCTTGCTTCCTGGTTGATTGGTTTCTTTGCCTTTATCTGTTGATACGGCATTTACTTCCGAAGCAAGAATTTCTTCTTTTGCATTTTGATCTGAATTCTTACGAGCTTTCTTAGACGAAGCCTTTATCGATTTCGCGTTTGCCGTGCCAATCACGCCATCACCGGCATGAGATTCACTATTGGATTTAGGAGGGGGAGGAATTGAAAATTTCGGTCTAGGAGCGTCAGGTATTTTGTCGTAGAGCGTGCCGGACTGAGTATAAACTAAGTCCAAATACTGTGCACGAGCGATAACTTGCTCCTCTGTTACGACTCCTCCCTTGGCCACATCTTCCGTTATAGCAGGAAGTAACGACTTTATAAACCATTCAGCTAACAGCTGATCGGGAACGTATGTTTTCACCATCCTACGACGACGATGCCACTCATGTATATGATCAGATATATGGGTGGCAGTTGTCTACTTGAAGTTGGTTAATATTTCTGTTCCCGTTTCATACCTTATCGGTAATTGAAAATGGGTTAAGAAAGTCGTGGCTAGGGAGATAAAATTGTCGAAAGAGGCTCTAGGTAATTCAATATACCATTTAGCTGTTGGACCTGTCAATGTCCTCTGAAAAAGGTGAAGCCTTATCGAATCGTCGTTTAGGGTGTTCGACGAACACCACAGATGAAAAGTCATCACGTGATTCGATGGGTCTTCACCTGGATTTCCATTGAATTTAGGAATGTCAGATGGAAGTTTATGAGGAATCGCTGGCCACCAAGGGGCATAAGCAATCGGATCGTTTGTTAACCGGTGTAAATCGGGTAACTCTAAAGTTGCCACGAATGGTAACTGTTGATTCAGGTTAGGCGAAGCATAACCAGGGTACGATGGAACGCTTGAGCAGTGGGCCTTTGCATACCAGCATAATGTAATTGATGTTGGTATGACTGATACGGTTGGTGGACTTGGCCACTGTCAAGTGGTTGGTTTTGACCGTTTTGGATATACGGTTGTCCACTATTCGCAAAGATCTGCTGCTCAGAACCTTGATATACTTGCTGGAATTGTGGTTGTTGGTATTGCACTAGCCATGGTTGTGAAGCCATGTTCTGTTGTGCTATGCTAACCGCTAGACCGAGGTGTGGGGTAATTGTACCTGTTTGTACCTGAGTCGCCCCACCAGTTGGCGATTGTGGTTGTGACCCATGGTCAAGTGGTTGTTGCATTACAACCTGAGAAATCTGAGGTTGACATGCAACAGGTATCGCTTGAACTTGTGACACAGTTACAATAGCCGGTGTGGTCGGGATGTTCGTCATAGGTACACACTGTTGCATAGAATATACAACCCTTGGTTGTTGAGGTAGCATAGGTACCCAACTACTTGATGCAATTCCAGTATAACCTGAATACTGTTGAGAACTGCCATATGGATATCCTCCCGGAGGAGGTAGTGAAAGGGCATACTGCCCCCCATACGGTAGTAATCCGGAACTCAAGGGGATTGATTGTCCTTGGGGACTGGATTGCCCAAACTGACCTCCTTGAGGATCAATCTGTCGAGTCTCAACGTAAGAGTTTCCGGATATTATTCCGGATGAACAAACTGGAACAGACCACACTGTCGTCATAGTCCCTTGGTGGACTCCTTCTAGCGGTTGTGAGCTAGTCAGGACAGCTGGTATGCCGGCAAACATTGTCGGAGTGACGGCAGGGGTTTCTGTTGTCGCTGTGTCATTTGACACAGTCCTAGATGATGACGGTTGTTCAGACATTTTAAGTCTATCCAATAGATTGCCTAGTGATTCTACAGGAACTTCCACTTGTGGTGAATTAACTTCTGATGAAGGAAATAGAGTGACCCCGACTCCAAAATGGGTCGGAGTACTTGCTTGCGGATCCTCTGCAATTTCCTCTATCGCAATCAAACCCGGTGGAAGAGGAAGACCGTCAGGTCCATAAAATATTTCTGGTGCCGAAGAAGTGGTTGTTTCGACAGCGATAGTTGTTTGAGGAAAAAAACTCTCTGGACCGGTTACAGATGGAACTGGTTCAGGTATACAAGTATTTGCCCCCAGACTAGGATCAGTATTACTGTCCTTCTGTGGCTGTTGCACTTCTTCTATAGAGGCAGGGTTTCCAGAAATTTTTGGAGTAACTGGAACCTCAGATGCAGTTGGAACACTTGTTCTAACTTTTATAGGAGATTTTGAACCGGTTAAACGAGTTCGCTTTGTCCGTATTGTTTTCGATTCCGGAGACAAAGACGGTTGACTCGTAAGCCTCCGTGAACGACGGGGTTTCAATTGACTTTCTTCCACGATTGCGGATTACTCGATCAACCAAAATATTAAAAGGGGAAATTTTTGTTTCCGAATTGAATGAATTTTATTAGACGCTTTTAGACACAACTTGCTTTTTCACTTTTTAAGAGTCGAGAAAAAGCTAAAGATGACTCTAGTCTCCTTCGATGTTTTAACGAGCCCGAAGTGACAAATGCTCGGATGGACTTTTTCAGTTATAGAGTTTGAAAAAGGCCAAAAGAAACTACTCTGGAGATCTAGGCAGAGGGTGTGCCAAACCTTTCGCAAAACCACAGAATACGTTTTACAGTACGAGTGGTCGATCTTCGTGAATGTTGTGTTCACTGCATTGCGATCAGTAGGGTGGCCGACACGGCTTCCTATGGATAAAGGCTTTGTTCCTATAGGGGTCTCCCAATATATACACGACGGTACGTGGGAGCACAAGTCCGTATTAGTGCCATCGACTCTCAGGAGGAATCACCCACCTTCTTCAAGATCGACAGTCACTACGTTTAACGACGCCGGAACACGTCTCTAGCTTAGACCTCTAGGTGTTTGCGTTATGTTTCAAAGCGTTGTTAGGTTCATTCAATATATTTTAAGTTGATCTTTTTAAAGTTTGCCTTTCAAGGTTCACCACGAGATGTATGATACAAATTCCTAAATGCAGTCTAAGATGATAAGCAAGCTCTTTCAATCTTTTCGACTTATGAAAATCTTAACTACTGAGGGAAAAGAAAGACATCATCTTTTCACACAGATCATAGAGCACACACTAATGCACTTTCTCCTAAATCAACATGCAAACTTATCAAATGCAAAATGCACAATGCAGGTATTTCTTTTCTCTTTCTTAATGTTGATGTACTACAAAAAGAAAGTTGTTGTATAACTTTGAATTCAATTTCAAGTAAAAGTAAACAAGCTTTTGTCCAAAATCAAAAGACACCTTAAGATTTACTTGTTTCAACACTAGAAATACATAAATTCAAACCATATGACGAAAGTAAAATCTCAACCAGCTATGAACAGCAAACAAACTAACGCTTAAGATCAAAACGACACTTATCACAGGTCTAGATCTAAGAGGTCACAGCAAGACTAGTTCACTTTCGTTATGGGAAACTGCAAATGATGTAAGAAATACACAAAGAACAAATACGGTTTCTTTATACAACCGAGGTGGAATAGTGGCAAAGAAAGGTGGTTTCAGATAGGCACATTGACTGATAACAGGCTGCAAAAACAAGGATGAAAACAGGGCAATAAACAGGAGGGAACCCCAGTAGCACAAGGCAAAACTGGTTCAGCGCAGGTAGTACACTGTCAGTTTGACATTCAACGCAGGTAGCCCCTTCGGGATCTGCGCTGAAATGCAGACTGCCTTCACAGTGCCTGCAATGAAGAGATAAACTTTCGTTTTTCTCAGTTTCCGGGTTACAGATTGCTCAAAAATAAACAGTTTTTGGCCAAATCAGAAGCTATCAATCAAGTACACACTAAGGGATGAAAAGGAGGATGAAAAGCTATCACTAAGAGCTGTTCAGATTCCTTGTGGATCAGCTCTTCAAATCATAAACATGCCCAGAAACTGAGCTAGAGTAGCTGCCCTCTACTTTGAATTTGAAAGATCCAAATGCAGTTCGATTCGGTACTCCCTGTGTTTATGAAATGAATAGCAAAAACACAAACAACCAACAAGATACGAATCCCCAGTGGAGTCACCAATTTGTTGTTGGGAAAAGTATCCAATACGGAATGACCCTATCCCACTCTAAGGGTGATAGTACCTCAGCAACAATCGAAGTAAAGCTATTTGAGATTACTTCTTTATGAGATGTAAAAGAGGGGAGAAAGAGATCCAATAACCGATGTCTTTCGCTAATGGTTGATCCAATCTTCTCTCCTTGCTGCTTGCTCCCAGCTCCTTGCTCTTTCACTGGCCCAGCTACACCAAGATCCTGCAAAATGGCAAGAGAGGGAAACTACAAGAAGCATACATTCATAATTGATTCAAGGATTAGAATAAATCAAATACACAAGCATAACAACACACCATTGAGACACATGCATATAGAAGAACCTCAAATGCTTTATTAATGGAAGAAGTAAAGTTCAGGAAGTGATTCAACCATAAGAGGCCCAATCCAGCATCACCTCCTAGCAGAAAGAAATCTCCTCTTCACCTCCTTCAAAGCAAATCACCCAATAGTTCTAAACTCAAACCAACAGCACTTCCTTACATTCACAAGATTCCAGCCTCCCTAGACCTCATGAGAGAGATCTATATATAGGGTTTTGGAGAAAGGATGAGTCAGCTTGAGAGCTGACTAGTGTCCTCTCTCACTTCAGTTCTTGAGTCCACTTGGAGGTTCTTGCTTCCACTTGGAGATCTAGACCCTCTTACTCATCACTAGTCGAATTCCTTGGTCCAAGTGTCATTTTGGAAGCTTCCTGGGCATTGACACCTTGAGGAATGACTGTGCCACATGTCCCAATTCGCCCAGCGCAGGTAGCCTTCTTTGCAGTTGACATTCAGTGCAGGTAGACAGTGGAGCAGTTGACATTCAGCGCAGATGCTCAGTGGAGCAGTTGACATGATCCAGAATTGCCTTGTTTTTGAGTGTTTTCAGGTGGAGAACTGTTATTCAGTGCTGTGGTTTGCTGATCTTGTTCCTCTAGGGGTAGGAACAACATGTTTAGGGACTTTGGATCCCTTAGATTATGGACATTTCATGCTTCATGTTGTTAGGCACAAAAATGTCTATAACACACCAAAGGACACCGCTCACAAACAGATCATAGATCAGTACACCAATATTCTTAACATGCTTAAAACCCTCAAAGAGGGAAATAGTCCATGGCCTAAGCCAATGCGGCCACTTCAGGAAATTTATTAATGTAAAAGAAATAAAATTTACATAAGCTTCTCTCATGAACAGTCACCAGAAAAATGACCCTCCATGCTCTTTAAATAGAGATCATGGACCAATCAGGTGTTAAGCCATGAATCAAGTGTCGATAATACCAAGGAGAGAATGAACCGTCGGATCACTTCATGTCTAGAACATATCATGACCGTCGGATTGTAAGTTACAAAAAGTACATACTAAAGAAACACACTTTACCTAACTATACACTAGACCAAGTTATACTTAATTATTTCCTATATGTAGGAATATTCTACTATCTCCGCTTAAGAATAACTTGGGATAGGATTGAAGGGTGTAAAAATATGACACAATAGGAGAAGGAGGCATTAGATCCTATCCCCCCTTAGTGACAACTTCCTGAAATCCAACCATAAGTCAAAGTTTATTAAACTTTGCCTCTGTGTGAGCCTTTGTAAAGATGTCTACAACTTGATCATCAGTTGAACAATTTTTCACTTCATGAACAATGTGTTTGTTGCACTGACGTTGGACTGGATCTTTGCATAGTTGAATGGCACTTTGATTATCACCCCAAAGTGTAGTCGGATGATGCTGTTGAAAACCAAACTCTGACAGGATTTGATGAAGCCATAGGGCTTCCTTACTATCTTCAACAGTGCCACGATACTTTGCTTCTGATGAAAAAATAAATGGCACTTTGTTTCTTGCAAGCCCATGTAATAGGTATAGAACCAAGAGTGAAGACATAACATGCAGTAGACTTCCGATCATCAAGGTCACCAGCCCAATCAAAATCAATGAAACCAACCAATCGAGGAGATGCTTCTGCACTATAATTAATCCCAAACTGAATTTTACTTCTAACATAACAAAGTATTCTTTTAGCTGCTTTCCAGTGACTTTCATGTGGTTTTTGCATAAATCGAGCAATAAGGCCAACAACAAAGGAAAGGTCAAGATGGGTATGGGTCAGATACAAGAGTTTTCCAACAAGTTGATAGTATAAGGTAGCATCAACTTCAAGGGAAGTACAAGTGACTGAAAGTTTGACTCCAGAATGAAAGGGAGAAGGGGTTGGATTATAATAGTCTTCCATGTGGAAGTGTTGTAGAAGATCACATGCATACTTGGACTAGGAAAGGGAAATACCTTATTTGGATTATGAGAATTGAAGACCAAGAAAATAATGCAAGTGTCCTAATTCTGTCACTTCAAACTACTTTTTAAGGCCAGACTTCACATGGTTTATAAGGTTGGGATCACTACCAATAAGGATAAGATCATCAACATAAAGAACAAGAATGGTAAGAGACTTACCCACTTTCTTGGTGTAGACAGTATTGTCAGAATGACACCTAGAAAAGCTAATATCTAAATGAAAGCTATCCATTTTGGCATACCAAGCCCGAGGGGCTTGCTTGAGACCATAAAGGGATTTCTTAAGGCAACATACAACGCTAGAGTCTTTTTGTATAAATTCAAGAGGTTGTTCCATATAGATTTCTTCATGTAAGTCCCCATGCAAGAAGGTAGATTTAGCATCCATATGATGGAATTCCCATTTGAAAGAGGCAACAAGGGAAAGAATAAGGTGGATAGAGTTCATTTTGGTAATAAGGGAGAAGGTTTCAGCATAGTCAATGCCTTCAACTTGTGAAGAACCCTTAGCAACAAGACGATCTTTATGTTTATCAACTTTTCCATCTGGTCCAAACTTGGTTCTGTAAACCCATTTACATCTAGCAAGTTTTCATCCCTTTGGACGAGGAACAAGGTCTCATGTATCATTTTCCAATAATGAACGATATTATTCATTCATATTTACGTCCCAATCTGGATGGATTGAAGTTTCTGTAAAGGTATCAAGATCATAATTCGCTAAAACTTGAGCTAGCAAAGAAGAGGCTCTATTGAACTGAGAACATGTACAACTTTGATATGTAGGATCGCCTGCAAGAGCACCTGCTACATCCCGAGTAGCGCAGAACCATTTTGGAAGCTAAGGATCTAAAGGAAGATCCCAAGAAGGCAAGGTAGGATTTTCTTCCTTGGTGTCATCATTTGAAGAAGGAATATTTTCAAAAGTAGAAGGGATAGAGAGAGGTGGCACATCGGCCAAACTAATCTCGTAAGCTGATATATTTTCACCAAAATTTTTTTCTCTTCTAATGATAACATATTTTGATTTAGGTTGAAGAAGTCTATATCCTTTGACATCTTCAGAATATCCAACAAAAATACACTTTTCACTCTTAGGTTCTATGGATTTATGTTTCTCATCTGAAATATAGGCCGATGCTTCACTTCCCAAAACACGAAAGTGACTTACATCTGGGTTAATTAAGCTCCATGTTTCTTAAGGAGTGATATTCTTTAAAACCTTAGTAGGAGTATGATTTACTATGTAATTTGCATAGTTAATTGCTTCTTCCCAAAAATTAAGACTAAGTCCTTTAGATTGAAGCATACAATTAGCCATTTCCTTTGAGGTGCGATTCTTTCTTTCAAATACACCATTTTGCTGTGGAGTATATGGAACAGTATGTTGCAATTGAATTCCATGCTCAGCGCAAAATTTGATGAATTTTTTGTTAACATATTCTCTGCCATTATGAGATCTTAGCTTAAGAATTTGATGTCTAGATTGTTTCTCAACAGAGGCCTTAAAGGCCAAGAACATGTTAAAGACTTCACTCTTGAGTTTTAAGAAGTATACCCAAGTGTGTTTGGAGAAATCATCAATGAAAGTTAAGAAATACTTGTAGCAAGCGAATGAAACAACTGGAAGTGGACCACATAAATCACTATGCATAGGCTATAAAGGGGTTGAGGTGTGCCAAGAGGCATATTTTTCAAAACTATCCTGATGATGTTTTCTGAGTACACATCTGGAACAAACACCATCTCTGCAAGATACCATAGGAAGACATGTCACCATATTTTCTTTACATAGATTTTGAATGGAGTGATAGTTTAAGTGACCAAATTGTTCATGCCAAAGTTTGCTCACTTCATCATTATGAGAAACAAATACCGGGGGAAGAGTTGATAACCCAAATTTTATAAACTTATACAACCTTATAGAATCATCAACAATGTCAGTAGCTAGAATCTGTCTAGGATCTCTTAGGTCCTTAATTACAACATCATGAGGTGAAAATTCAATAGTTTTACCTTCACCTGAATGAGTTATCTGATATATAGATAGAAGGTTGCAGGATAAGGTAGGAAGACATAATAGATCATTAAATTGACTATTGTCTAGATGAATAGTTCCAGTCCCTACAACACTAAGAGATCTATCATAAACAACATATATATTTTTGGTGTTATAATCATTTAAAGAATAAAACATGGCTTTGTTTTTGGTAATGTGATCAGAAGCTCCAGAATCAATGAGCCACTCATGAGAATTTGTAGAAGAAGATACATTTAGTGCATAATCAGATCGGGATGCTTGACAACCACAAGCAGAAAGTGTTATTCCTAAAGATGAAGTTGAAGTTGAAGAGTGCTCCAAATGGATGTTATGCTTCTTCATGGCTACTTCCAAGGCTTACATCTTCTTAAAGCATTTGGATTCTAAGTGGCTATCATGGTTACAAAATTTGCAATGTCTATCAGTCTTCTTCCCTTTGTTTTTATTTGACTTATCATTTTGTTGAGTTGATTTTTCATTTTGAGACTGAAATTTCTTAGGACCCTTGTTTGGTTTAGGACCATTCTTTTTAGGATGTTGTTTCTTAGGATTCTTTGAAATTGGTTGTTGCTGAGATGTTAGGGCTTTCTTAGAAGAGTTTCCAATATTAAGAAGACCAAGATGTAAGATTTTTTCTTGTTCTCTTATTAAAGAACCACAAAGGCATCAAAAGAGGGGGACTTGTAGGCTTGTCCTTGAGAAATGAAGGCTTCTCTAGTAGAATGGAAGGTGTTAGGCCCCTATTCTACTAGTGTAACCCCTTATTATTATTAGTACAACCCCCTACTATATTGATGTACCCATGTAGTGCCCATATTGTTACTATTGTGGCCCATAGAAGCCCACTATTGTTATTATTGTGCCCTTACATTATTATTGTTATGTTGGCTCTAATTATATTATGATCCCTTAGACTCCTATATATAGAAAGGAGGTATTTTCATTTGTATCATCCAAGAATTTTTCATTTATGTAATGTAAAGGAGGTTTCCCCCTCGAAGAGGTTGAATTCTAAGGCGTTGATCTTTCTTTTCTATCTTTTTCTTGAGTTGGTTTCATAACATTTGGTATCAGAGCTTTGGATTCTAGGGTTTCGCTGCACCAAATAGGTCATCGTGGAATTTTTGCTATAACTTTTTTTATACAATGTTTCAGAAGCTTAAAAAAAAACCCATTTGAGAAGACATCGCGCTGAATCTCGAGTCTAAATTTCAGAGCTTTTCGCTCTATGTTTGCGGAGATATGATCTGAGGAAGTTGGTCTTTTTGCAGACTCCTGAATTACATTCCAAACAGGTGACCTGGGGAAAATCGTCATAACTTTCTCTCTGAGCATTGGATTGAAATTTCATAAGAAGGTACACAAAGAGGACGTACTATAGTTTCTTGTATATATTTTTCAGTGCCAAAGGTCGAAACAGTGACTCGTCGCACGTCGTACAAGTTCGCTCTACTGAACTAGTCTATAATCAGGTCACTGTAGGAGATTTCACATAACTCTTCTTTGGAGAATCCAATTGGGATCATCCTGGTGGCATTGGAAAGAGGACATAGAGGGCTACTGCAGATCACAATTTCAGAACTTAAAGATCCGAAAGTACAGAGTTACAATCATTTCAAGATCGAGCTCCTAAAATCAAGAAAAAGCAAGATGAGGAAGTTTGATGGCAAGGATCCGATAAATTGGATACTTCAAATGGAGCAATATTTTGATCTACATGGTGTACCACTATTACAAAAGGTATGTATTGCATCTTCATATTTAGAACCAGATCAATTTTTATGGTATAAAGGGCTTTGTTCTTGTAAACGACTTGTTACGTGGTCAATTCTCACAGAGGAAATGATAGCACATTAAGAGGATGCAAAGAGCAACACCTTCTTTAGAGCAACACCACAACAATTGGAAAGAGTAAAAGGGCTTTGCGACATAGCGGAAAGTAAAATTATGGCAACAAGGAAGTCTACCTCTCACAGCTATAAAGATGGAAGTGTTGTTGTTTCTCCTAGCCTTCCACAACCTACAAGGGTTACACCACAACAATTGGAAGAAAAAAGAGAAAAAGGACTTTGTTACAATTATGATAGCAACTGCACTAAAAGTCATAAGTGTGCTGAGAATAAATTATTTTACATAGAGTATGAAGAGGAGGAAGAAAAGGATCAAGAAACATCAAAAGAAGAGGAAATACGCTAGGACCAAACCCCAGAGATAGAAGAAATGAATCAGACCATATCTTGTAAAGCATTGGCAGGAACTACCACCCCTCAAACTATAAAGATAGAAGGACATATCAAGAAGAAAAATGTTCAAGAAGTGAATTATCACATCAAGCATCAAGAAATGAATCCAACCATATCTTGTAAAGGATTGGAAGCAATTACCACTCCTCAAACTCTAAAGATAGAAGGGCATATCAAGAAGAAAAAGGTTCAAGCAGTGAAAGGTCACATCGAGCATCAAGAACAAGTTCTCAAACTTTTAAAGGATAACGCCACTTCGGTGCAAAATAGAATGAAACAACAGGTAGATCAACATTGCAGTGAAAAATGTTTTGATGTAGGTGATTGGGTATTTTTACTACTACATCTCAAGCAAGCTATTTATGAGAAGGAAATGTTGGCAATACTACATGCACTTAAAAAATGGTGACCTTACCGAATGGGAAGACACTTCAAGGTAAAAATGGATCATGATAGTCTTAAATACTTTTTAGAACAACTATTATCTTTAGAAGAACAGAAAAAATGTGTCACAAATATGTCAGGTTATGACTTTGACATCATCTATAGAAAATGGAAGCAGAATTTTGTTGCAGATGCACTCTCAAGAAAGGATGAGGATGTGGAAGCATTGTTTTGTGCTATTTCTATTATCCAACAAGATTGGATAAACAAAGCAAGGGATGAATGGAAGAAGGATGAAGAAGTATGGCCACTTATTCAAAAGTTTCAAAAGATCCCAATTCAAACAATATTGCCAGAAATTGAAGAGGAAGGAAAAATCATATTGGAACTTGGAGTAGTCACAAAAACAAGAACCCAACAACTACAAAATCAATCAATTTCATAGTATCTCATCAAGTGGAATAACTTACCCACTGAAGATTCCACATCGGAGGACAAGCAGTTTATACATAAGCATCAAGAACTACTCAAGCGTTGAGGACAACACTTTTTGAAGGAGAGGGGCATGTTAGGCCCCTATACTAATAGTGTAACCCCTTATTATTATTAGTACAACCCCCTACTATATTGATGTACCCATGTAGTGCCCATATTGGTACTATTGTGCCCCATAGAAACCCACTATTTTTATTATTGTGCCCTTACATTATTATTGTTATGTTGGCTCTAATTATATTATGACCCCTTAGACTCCTATATATAGAAAGGAGGTATTTTCATTTGTATCATCCAAGAATTTTTCATTTATGTAATGTAAAGGAGGTTTCCCCCTCGAAGAGGCTGAATTCTAAGGTGTTGATCTATCTTTTCTATCTTTTTATTGAACTGGTTTCATAACAGAAGGTGGAAGCAAACACAAAGTAGGCTGATCCTAACTTAGTAAGAATGGAATAGATAAGGCTACCATCTTCTTTCTTAACCTTAACACATTACAAGAGAAGTCTAAGGGTCTTGAACTTGGATAAAAAATATTCAATGGAAGAAAAAAAATTGGGGTCCAACGTAAGCAACTCATTTTCGAGTTGATGGGCTCTAATTTCATTTTTCATTCCAAAAACATTACTGAGATTGTTCATTTCTTCATCGAGGGTATCAATTTCTACAATAAGAAACCTAAGGTCTAGAGAAATAGACATCCCTATCAACCGACATGCTTGATCTTGCTTATTTTCCCATTTAGCTTGCTTATCTTCATCTTGAGGTTTAGACTCTTGGCTTGAGGCTATTTTATAAAGACCTTTACTTCTAAGTAAATCCACCATGTAGGATAGTCATTGGAAGTAGTTGGTGTTGTCAATAATAACTAGGCATGTACTTTCCATTTTAAAAGAAACTGAAGTTATATATGCTGAAACTAAGTGTTCAAATGAAAATATAACGAAAAATTAGGTCGATTAAAAAAAAACAACTCTGAAAATGACTTCCGGATGAAGAAGTTACGGCTTTTTGAAGAAAAGTTGTTGAAGATGTCAATGAACCACGTGAATGTTTGGAAGTTGATGATACTGTTATATTTAACAAAAAATCTCCCCCTTTCCAAACTTATTCTAGTTAGCTCACTTTTAAAAAAAATAATACTTTATGTGACCCACTTTTATAAATAAGTGAAAGTCACTTTTACAATGGTACTTTATGTACTATCTACTAAATCATAACTTAAATAAAAGATAAAATGACTTTAGAATTATAAGTTACTCACTTTTTATAATGGATGAGAACACTTTTACATAAAGTAACATTTAAACATAAGTTACATGTGCTTTTTGAAAAATTAACTCAACAAAAAGGAAGACTTGAACCCAAGATCTCTATTCTCATAAAGTAACTTTAGACGAAGTGAGCTAGTTCAAAAAGTTAGTAATTGTTGGAAAGGAGGAAGGGTTTTTTTTTTTTGACTCATTGAAGCTTTGAGGTGCATGCTTACTTTAAAAACCCTTTTTTTCCTACAAAAGAACACAACCACACAAATCAAACGAACAAGCAAAAGTTTCCAAGCCTTACGACTTAAAGTGAGATTTGGCTGGAAACTATATATTTTCCTCAATGTTTTTAATTTTCCGAGATCACACTAAGGCGCAGCAGAAAAGAGCATACACATGAGAAAAACCCTTTCTTTCTATTTATGGTTTTCCCATATCGCACAGAGTCGCGGGGCAAAGAGCATACGCAAAAATGAAAAGTACAGATTCAATAATATAGATATATATATATATATATATATATATATATATATATATATAGCTATATATCTATATATGTATATGTATATATATATATGTATATATATATATATATATATATATTTATCACTATCAACTGAAATAGACAGAGGCATAAATAACTATAACTGAAAATATAGATTATATACCTCAAGATCTTAAAAATGATGTAGCTAGGGCTATCGTAAACATTAATGAAATGGGTTCCTCACTAGAACATATGATCCTAACACAGTAGAGCAGACCTCTTGGCCTAAAAGCAGTCAAAAACAATAGATCTAGGAAATGATAGTCGAATGCAGTTGTATTGGCTTCAGATTTGGATCACCAATGGATGCGACCCTCGAATGGCTTTGATACCACTTGTTGGGAATCACGATTGTCACTAGACCAAAACCCATAGGTGTTAGTCAATGATCGCATCGCCAAAGATAAGGATCCACGAGAGGCAGTTAGTCCATGTCACAAAACACACGGGGAGTGTTGGTTTATCCAATGTCCAACAATCTCACCCCCAATGTGAGTCGTGCATGTATCGAACTTGTGACCTATGATCTGGTACCATGTAGGAATTTACAGGGTAATTTCCTTAGATAGAACATCAAAGAACACTGCTCACTAACAGATCACAAATCAGTACACCAGTATTCTTGACGTGGTTAAAACCCTCGAAGAGCGAAACAGTCCACAGCCTGAGCCAACGCGGCCACTTCAGACTATTTATTAATGTAAAAGAAAGAAAATTTACATAAGCTTCTCTCATGAATGAATAATCATTAGAAAAATGACCCTCCATGCTTTTTAAATGCAAATCATGGACCAATCGGGTGTTAAGCCATGGATCAAGTGTCGGTAATACTGAGGAGAGAATGAACCGTCAGATCACTTCATGTCTAGAACATATTGTGACCATTGAATTGTAAGTTACAAAAAGTACATACTAAAGAAACACGCTTTACCTAATTATACACTAGACCAAGTTATGCTTAATTATTTCCTATGTGTCGGAATATCCTAACATCTCTCGCTCGAAATTTGAGTAAAATATTAGGGAGATAAGTTGAAAATACAAGTTGAAAAAATATTTTTTATTTTTTTATTTTTTTATCTTTTTACCTTTTTACTCGAAAAATGGTGAATCATCCCCCATGGTTGACATCATCATATTGAATCCTATTAGTTCTTATAAAGTTGATTTTTGTTGTACATTTTTATTTTGAGGCCCATTTTTTACCTAAAAAAATCTCTAATGATTATATACAAACTCAAAAACTGGTGCACACATATGGATCTATGAGTAAACCCCAGTGAAAGCTTATAACCTCTACAAAACATGTTATTAGTAGCTATACCAAAAAAAATATTCGACAATTTGAATATTGTCTCATCAACCATTCTATGCACACAACCATCCATACTTACAAAATTCCTCTACATGATATCTATCATTAAGTAATAGATATGTACCTCCTCCTTGTGCTTTGGTACACACCTGTTCCAGAACAAATCACAAAACAATTCATCAAATTCACACATAACTGATCCAATTGATTTCTCTTTTATAACCACTTTGTATTTCCAATACCACAGGAAAATCTATGGGATTTGTTGATGATAATCTTTTGTGGGATCAAATAAATGTTACTCATCCTTCCACACAAGAATACCTTGGGAAATTCCATGCTTTATCCACGAGGTTATTTTTCTACACTTATAGGAAATAACGCGCCTCAACCCTTTGGGAAGTGTGTTATAATGCACCTCTTCCTCTAGGGACTATCATTATAATTTTCCTTGTGCTCATGAGAATTGTGTTACCCAAGTTTCTAGCCCAAAACCTAGTCATTCCTCAGTCAAACTGCTTCCAACTTTAGACATGTCTTCTTCAATACTTGTGGGAAGTGTTCAAGCCTTGAAAATTCTCCGCAACCCCTCAACAACCTTCGTACATATCAGTAAACCTTCCTCAATCGGTCACCTGTGCTACCTCAGTTTTCTTCACTTTCAAGCATCTGCAAACCGTGTCCATCCTCTTGCAATTGTTCTAGACCTTGTGCAATTTTTTACAACTCCTATGCAATCATTAATACACCTACAACTCCTCTGCAATCATCAATCATTAAGAGTCATCATCCATCCATGACCTAGGAGTAATCATCCTTCCATGACCTAGCTAGTTATATCAATAACAATGTCATAGTGTGACAAGATCATGGTGACATTGTGTGACAAGATCACGATCCAAGTTGATATCCAGGTTGAAATCAAGGCCAAAACATTAGCCACAATCCCAATACTTGGGTCATTACTCCAGTTAACTCCCAACATTTTATACCCCTTGGAGTTGGGTACCTCTGTTCTTAGCCAATTCGTAGATTTCTAGTAGCCTTGTGGAGATATTTTGGAACTGCTAGAGGTATGGGTAAAACTATTTAGCCATAGCCTTGTAAGATTCATGCACTTTGGAGGCAAAAAAATATAATCCTCCATTTTATTTCCCTCCTATTTTAGAGTTCTATTTTTAGTTTTCAATAGCTTGACATGCTACTCTAGTTCTACTATACAACCATCTTTTAACTTCAACTATTCAACAAGGTCTTTCACACTTCTCTCATTAACTTAAGAGAATGTTATGCCTATGGAGAACAGAGTAAGTGGATATTTCCTGGTGTTTGGCACAATGGTCCTTTTAGTGGTGGCTAAAACTGGAGGCAAATGAGGAGTTGACATGGTCTTATCCTTGTGTGCCACTATCCTATTCAAAGCGTGATCATATCTAGATCTACCTAGGTTAACCACTTTCTGCTTACTAGTTGGTGTAATTCCCATATATGTAATCCGTAAATAGCCTTCTATGATGACAAGAGCTACCAATTGAAGTGGGTCAATGTCCATTGTAACTATGTCCCAATGGGCATCTTGTTCATGTGCTTCTTGTTGGACCTTAAGAGTTTCATATTTAGTTTTGTCTTATACTTCTTCTTTCTATCTCTCCTCCTATTCTTCCTATTTTATTCTTTTTTCCTCTAACTTCCTTTTCCATTATTTATCTCTCCTCATCCTTTACTCTCCCTTCTCATTAAGTTCAAGTTCTTGAGCTATCTTGGTTACCTCCTAGTCTTGTTTTATCTTATTTTCTTTTGCATCTCAAGTTGTTTTATGTTAGGAAGCTTGCTTCTGGGCAAGGGCTTCTCTCTCTTAGCTTGATATTTTTCCTTCTTCACTTAGGAGGAATTATAATCTATTTTGAAAATGACCTCTATGAAATTTAAAACATTTTTTTGTTTCTCTTCTTCAACCCATGTCTATGATTGGTAGTCTCACATGTAATTGCATGCCTTGCAATGATTTTTCACTACAAAGATGGGATTAAATTGTTGAAAAATTCAGCAAGAAATTATCAATTTAATTTTTCCTTGATTAAATTGAGAAAAATTGAATTTCCACATCAAAAAACAACTTGGATGATGTTAACTTGTGTCACATGGCTTGTGTCACCCAATTTACTCAGTAAATTTGAGTTGGAGGAGTTAGAGTTTAGTTCTACATGTGTGATTGCTAATTTGTAACAATCATGGTCAGTTATCTCATGTTGTTTTCAGTTACACTAGTTCCAACTTTTGGAGGAACTAGTGGAGGGTCAGTGAAGCAGTGGGACTTTAGTCAAACTTAGTGAACATCCAGTTATTTGATCAATCAACCCATGTAGCTAGTGCATGTAGAGAATTTGAGTTACCCATTTGAGGTCGATATTCCAAGGTAGTGTAACATCAGTTGTAGACTAGTCTTGAGTGTACAGGTGCTTCATGCAGTCAGATGATCAACCTAAGGAATTGATCAATTTAATTGGAGGAATTTCCAAATAACAGGGGCTAATTCCTCAAGGAACAATGCAAGGAAATAGGAGTTCAAGGTAAGGAAAAATTTGACTAAGTGATCTGTATATGAAACTACTTGAGGCTTATGTAAAATTGCAAGTGATTAAATTTGAGATTTTAAGGCTTTTATGCCAAATTCATAAACACATAAACATGAATTTAAACTTCAAAAATTTCATAATATTGTAGACAATACCACCATAATAGTAAACACAAAACAACAAGTGATGAAGGATTTCACCCCTCCTATGCTACGTCTCCTAGTCCAACTTCCAATAGTTGGGCTTATATCATTATGCTCATGAAAACATTGATTTCATCAAGTTACAATGCTCAAATATCTTCAATAAAAACTACAATGGCTTCAGAGCTATCAAAAACCCCTGTCTAGCCTCTTTCTTCTCCAAAAAGACCAAAAATTGAGAAAGTTATGCGTCTTTCTCTCGTTTCCGCAATTCTGTAGGTAATCTCCCACAATTCGACCAAAACCTAGCTCGAGCGCCCTGAACACAGAAACTTTCCATTAAACCTGGCACGATTCCCACTCGGTGGGTGGAATTTCAGGAGAGATAAGGGTGCCTTTAAATCCCCGATCCCGAAAATTTCGACCACATGGAGGCCACATGACCACGTAAAGTGTGGAAGTTAGGGGGCTCTATCTAGCCCCTATCTGTGTGCGCCCTTGGTCACGTGGATGCCGCATAGAACCTAGGGTTGGCCCCCGTGGGATGGTCCCTTCTGGCTAGCCCTATTCCTCCTGCGTTGGTGGTATTATGGGTCCACATGGGACCATGCATCGGATCTTTGGGCTAGCCCCCTCCGACTAGCCCTTTCTCATTCCCGCGCACCTGGACACGTTGTTCCCCATGAAAATTGGGGCTAGAATTTAAAGTTGGCTCCCTCCAAATATGTGGCATCCTAAACATTATATAAAGTTTGTGCCATAAATTTATTAACAACCATTGCTTGGTATGTTGGTGAGGGTCGCGATTAGTGTGGATGAGATCACGATTTCGAACCCCCAAAGTTGCATTTCAACCCTTAACCAAATTTTGGTGGCCTCCAACGTGACACGTGCTAGCCTTTGGTTGGGCCACGTGGCAACCTGTGGTTAATGGTCCACCTCAACCAATCATCCCCCAATCAAATTCAACCATTTTGCACCAATAATACAACGCCACTTGTCGAGCAAACATAGGAGCATGAAAATTCAAATTTTTCAACCAATTAGGAGAGGCCACGTGGCAGCCTGCCACTGACCCAAAATCTATAGTCAGTTGTCCCTTTTTTCCAAAATTCCCCTGTTTGACAAATCGATCAGAACTCATTTATGGTAGCATACGTCGTTCATTTTTCATGAAACAAATTGCGCCAGATTCAGAATGCATAGATCTATGCGATCATTCAGGTTTCAATCCATTCAGACAACTTTGAAATCTGAGCATATTTTTTATCCACCGGATCACTCCTTCCCATTGGAAGCTTTTGGACCCAAAATCTCTTTATTACTAAACAATTAGATGAGGTTACAACTCCCTCACCCTTCTAGTCTCAACCCACTGGAATTTTCCTGAATTTGACAATTTGAGCTTTTCATGAAAACTAATCTTTTTCCTTTATTCTAAAGACCATGTCTTGCTATTGTAGATGCCATCTCGCTGCAGTTTCCCATAATTTACAGAACAACAAACCGTCCTTGAAGGAACAAACATATTCCCTCCTTGGTCATCAATCAAAGGAAACTTAAACAACTTGAAATTATTCTCACCTCAAACACTGTTGACATGATGATGTTTAGCTTGTATTGCCTTATGCTTGGCTTGACTCTTGATCAAGTGTGTTCTCCATCAACATGCTCCATTTTGAAACCCCCAAGAAGAACTTGTGGAACCAATTCCATCTTGGTAAAATTATTTGGCACTTTCTCTTTGATCTTTGCACTCTTTAGCATTGACATCTTGTTCCCAACACTGTTCAACAATGATCTATGTTGCTATAATTTTTCCTCATCTTGTTTACCTCTTTTAGGAGACAACATATTAAATCCCTAAAACAACTTATCACAACCATTAGCAGCCTCAATGAAATCATATTTTTCATTTGATGCATTTCCTTGAAAGGCCTCATTCACAACATCTTGATGCTTGAACATTAACAAAGCAAAATTTTGACTTCCATTCACAATTTTCTTCATTTGTCCAGCATGCATAAGAGACACACTCATCTTCTTATGATGTGCTCTAACTATGTACTCAACCCCATTCTTGAATAAGTGATACTTATCTCATGGCAATGAAATATTTCTCTCTTATCATAAAGATATGGGCTTCCCAAAACAATACTAGAAATCTCAAGCGAAACCACATCAAGTTCAACTTCATCAAGAAAGTTTGTAGTGATTGAAAATCTAAAGATGCACTTCCTTGTCACCTACAAATTTGCATTCTTACATATCCAGCCTAAAGGATAAGGTCATGGATGTGGAATGGTTTATAGATTTAACTTCTTGACTAAGTCTTCAAAAATTAGATTTTCTTGTGACCCACTATCAAATAGTGTGTCAATTTTGGTATGCTTTGAAACAACTCTAATGTGGAAAAGTTCAATTCTTGTTTCATCATTTTGAGTATTATTGGAACAACTTGAAGAACTGGTGCTTGCTATGTTCCCTTTCAAACCCATTGTTGTAATATTTATTTCATCTCCCGAATCAGAACCTAAGTCATGTTCTATAATTGCAGCTATTTTCTCATTCTCTTTGTTTTTAGGTTTGTTGGGTCTCACTTCTGGATGAAGTTTCCAACAATGGTCTTCATCATGGCCATCTTTAAAAAAAAAATTGCATGTGAGTTTTTCTTTCTCCATCTTAATGGAAGCATTCTTCTTCCCTTTTCCCTTAAGCTTACCCTTTCCTTTTTCTCCATCCTCAAGGTAACTCTCACTTTTCTCATCTAAAATATTTTTCCCTCTTGCTTCTAGATGTGTGGCTTGAACACAAACCTCATCTAAATTTGTGGGATTGAACATGAGAATAGTGTTCCTTAGATAACTATGTAAACCTCCAATATATTTTAACAAAGTGTCTTGAGATGAAAAATCTACACCCAATACTATTGCTCTTCTCCTAACCTCTTGAGTATAGTTTTGAACACTTTATCCTTTTAATTGCATAAATTTTTTCCAATCCATAATAGCCTTCTGCATATAAGCTAATGGATAAAATTGTCTTCTTAATGCAGCAATAAAATGAATACAAGAGGTTGAGACCTTACCATGATTTTTCATATCCTCTTGTGTTTTGGCTTCCCACCAAATTAGTGTTGCACTCTCCAACCTTAATGAAGCCAACTGAATCTTTATTTCATCATCCTTGTTGTTTTGTATCCTACAATATACTTCAAGTTAACAAACCCAATTATCTAGTCTTTCAACATTAACCTCACCATTATACATAGGCAATTCGAATTTAATATCAAGTTTCAACAAGGGAGTTTTACCATGTCCCTTTGGAGTATGTGAAGGTGTTTGTGAAATGGTTGTTGTGGAAGAGGATGAAGATGAAGGTGAGGATGGAGGTGAAGATGATGGCGGTTTATCTCCATTCCCTTTTTGAGGCTTGTCCTCATCTCCTCCTTTTCCTCCTGAAGAACCCTCTCCTTTTGAATTCTTGGAGCTCTCTCCTTGCAATCTTATGTTTCTCTCTTCATAAGAACTTTCACCATTCGAGTCATGTCAAAGAATGCTTTTCTAAAATCCTTCTCATCCTTTGATATATTATCAGGCCCTCCTTCATGTGACATGCTTACTGAAGCTTCAGGTACAATTTTAGGTGAAATTTGTGTTGTAGATTGTGGCAAATGTGCTCTCCTTGTCCTTGTCCCAACTGGAGGAGTTGCAACCACAAGCTTTCATTCTCCTCTCTTGAGCTTCAACCTTGTAAGTATCAGAAACACTTGCAAACAAATTAAACCCTCACAATAACAAAGAACCTAAGCTATGATACCAGACTTGATTTGCATATGAAACTACTTGAGGTTTATGTAAAATTGCAAGTGATTAAATTTGAGTTTTTAAGGATCTTATGTCAAATTCATAAACACATAAACATGAATTTAAACTTCATAAATTGCAAAATATTACAGAAAATATCACCATAACAGTAAACAAAGAACAACAAATGATGAAGGAGTTCACCTCTCCTAGGCTACATCTCCTGGTCCATCTTCCAATAGTTGGGCCTATATCATTATGCTCATGAAAATAGTGATTACATCAAGTGAAAATGCTAAAATGGCTTCAATAATAGTTGCAATGGCTTCAGAGCTATCAAAAACCCATGTCTAGCCTCTTTTTGCTCCCCAAAAGACCAAAAACTGAGAAAGTTATGCCTCTTTCTCTCTTTTCCCCAATTTTGCAGCTAATCTCCACACAACTTGGCTGAAACCTGGCTCGGGCACCCCGAACATGGAAACTGCCCATTAAATCTGGCAAGATTCCCGCTTAGTGGGTGAAATTTTAGGATGGATAAGGGCACCTTTAAGCCCCTAGTCCCAAAAATTTCGACCACGTGGAGGACATATGACCGCATAAAGTTTCAAAGTTAGGGGGCTCTATCTAGCCCCTGTCTATGTGTGTGCTTTGTCACGTGGATGCCGCATAGAACCTGGGGTTGGCCCCCTCTAGCTGGCCCTATTCCTCCCACACTGGTGGTCTTATGGGTCCGCATGGGACCGTGGGTTGGATCTTCAAGCTGGCCCCCTCTAGCTAACCCCTTATCATTCCCATGTGCTTGGACACATTGTTCCCCATGCGACTTGGGGCTAGAGCTTAAGGTTGGCTCCCTCCAAACATGTGCCACCTTAAACATTAAATAAATTTTGCGCCATAAGTTTATTAAGAACCATTGCTTGGTCTGTTGGTGAGGGTCGCGGTTAATGTGGATGAGGTCATGGTTTCGAACCTCCGGGGTTGCATTTCGACCCTTAACCAAATTTTGGTGGCCTCCAAGGTGCCACGTGGTAGCCTCTGGTTGGGCCACATGGCAGCCTATGGTTGGTCCACCTCAGCCAATCAACCCCCAATCAAATTTGACCATTTCACACCAATAAGATAGTGTCGTTTGTCGAGCAACCACAAGGCATGAAAATTTTAATTTTTTAACCAATTATGAAAGGCCACGTGGAAGCCTACCACTGGCCCAAAATGTACAGTCAGTTGTCCTTTTTAAACAAAATTTCCTTGTTTGACAAATCAATTAGAACTCATTTCTGGGATCATATGACGTCCATTTTTCGTGAAACAAATTGCATCGGATTCAAAACGATGAGCTCTATGTGGTCGTTCAAATTTCAATCCATTCAGACAACTTTGAAATTTGAGCATATTTTTTATCCATCAGATCACTAAGTCTGGGTCAGAGGCCTTTAATGAGAAGAGAGATAGGTTGTGCACTTGCAGGGTTAGTTCAGTTGAGAAAAGAAATTGTAATACATATCTATTCATTTGATTAATGCAAGAAGGCATTTGGGTTTTTAGCAGATTGCTTTCCCCATATAAAATTACTTATTACTTGTGTGTTATTTCTTCTTGCATGTTTGAGATTTTTGTTCTAAATTGTGAATTAATGTCCTTAGATCAGTAGTATAGGTTTGTTTCTTGTGATTTTGATTAAAACTTCATGAGTAGCTACAAATCTACAACCTAATTTCTACATGGTACCAGGGCGAGATTCACATTAGAGCAAGAAATTTGAAGTTGTTTCTTAGTGGTTCGAATTTGAAGATCAATGTAGCAATATCTCTTCAGAGCTAAGAATATGACCTTCAATTTACTAAGGCTAGAGTATACCTTGGAAGGAACCTATAATTTTGTTGCATGGAAGGATGGCATGGAGGCAGTATTGGATGATAATGAATTGCTAGAATATATAAAGGAAAATGTTGCAAAACCTGAAGCATCTGATGCCCACAACCTTGCTCAATGGATGAAACATGTAGAAAAGGCAATGATAATAATCTTAGAGGGAGTACGGGATCATATTGTCTCGAATCTCCACAAAAAAGAAACTATGTTCATGATGTGGAAAGCACTGACAGAATTGTTCAAGAATAGTAGTGACCATAGGAAGCTAGCATTCAAGGATAAACTTTGAAGTATCAAGTTGTAGAAGCATGACACAATTCTGCGATATCTAAGAAATTTTACACAATGTCATGATGAACTTGGTGCATTCAGTGTTAATATCCCTGAAGAAGACTTGGTAACCCTAGCAATCATGGGCCTTCCCAAAAGCTAGCATAGCTATCAAGATTCGGTGAATGGGAGGGAGAAACTACCGTGTTGGGAGCACTTATGGTATGATTTGGTATAGGAGTAAATAAGGAAGAATACCATAGATGGGACTTCATCCAAGGGTGAGGATGAAGAAAAATTTGCATTGGCTAGAAAGGCAAAGAAGGGAAAAGGGAAGAAATCCCAATCAAAATCAAAATCCAGTCATGGGGGAAAGAAGAAATATTTGTCAAAAATTAAATGCTTCCATTGTCATGAATTTTGGCACTATGCCACGAAGTGTCCACACAAGAAGGAAAACAAGAAGACCTTGAGAAGAGGAGCAAGTGAAGCTTTGGCTTCACAGTCCGAGCTTGACTTTACCCTCATTGCATGCATGGCCAACACAATGATGGGGAGTGTGTGTTACTTGGACTTAGGTGCATCATTCCACATGACAGGAAATATAGATTTTTTTAGTGACCTGGAGGAGAAATATTTTTTGATACACATCGAGATGGGGGATGACGAAAGGTATAGTGCGACTTGGATTGGTACACTCACCTTTCAAAGGGAGTCGGGCTCCCCCCTCAGGCTCAAGGATTTCATGTTTGTTCCAGGCCTAAAGAAAAATCTCATTTGTGTTTTAGTTTTGGAAGACCATGGTTATGATATGATCTTTGGTAAAGGAAAGGAATTCTTGAGACACATAGCCACGAGATAGGTGAAGTAGATTGGGGTTCATGTGAAGAACTTTTACAAGCTAGATGTGGAGGATTATGTTTCATTGAGAACAAATGTGGAGAAGGTGCAAAGTCGCAATGTCGATGAACTTTGGCATAGAAGACTTGGCCATTTGCATCATGGTTATTTGAAGATCATGCAACAGATAACCATAGGCCTCCCAAAAGGAGCACTTGAGTAGTACGATGTATGCAAAGGATGTATGTTTGGGAAGTACACAAAAGCCACCTTCCATGATCGAGATAGAAAAGCACATTCAGTCCTTGAAAGGATCCACTCTAATGTTTGTGGAAATTTCTTCACAGCCTCCACTACCAGGCACAAATATTTCGTCATTTTTATTGATGACTTCTCACAAAAGTGTTGGATCTTATTCATGCCGAAGAAAGATAAGACATTCTCCAAGTACATAGAATTGAAGGCATTGGTTGAGAAAGAAACCAACAAGAAGGTGAAGGCTCTCATGAGCAATAATGGAGGTGCATACTTGTTGAATGAATTTAAAAAAAAATGTGCAAAAGAATGCATTTGATGAGAGTTGAAAACACCCCACAACCCACAACAGAATGGGGTGGCTGAGAGGAAGAACCGTAGCATTATGGGAGCAGTAAGGGAAATGTTACATGATCAAGGCCTGCCTCTACATTTGTGGTCCAAGGCATGCAACATAGCAGTCCATTTGCAGAACCAGAGTCCTCATCGGATTTTGGGAATGAATACACTGAAGGAGGATTTCTCAGGGAGAAATATGAATGTGTCACACTTCAGGATTTTCAGAGCCTTTGTTTACTGCCATGTCTCCAAAGAATCAAGGAAGAAGTTAGAGCTGACAATATAATAGGGAGTATTTGTGGGTTACACAGAAACTCCCCAAAACTATCGTGTGTACTTGCTATCCCTCGAAATGACAATTGTGTGAAGGGGTATAAAATTTGATGAAGAGAAAGCAATGTGGTGCTCTCTTGAGAGGAAGCTTCAGATCCCACTAGAAGAGGAGATTTTAGATCCAAAGGAGGAAACTCAAGAAGTTGTGGATTAGCCACAAGTTGAAGAGCAGAGAGTGGATACAACCACTCAATTAGAGCCATCCAGAGAAGGTGGGAAAAGGACCAGGGAAGCTAAGAGACTTATGCAGGATGTGAGGGAGAATGTGGGTGCTCCTTCAAATAAAATCAGGTAGAGAAGGTCACCAGATCAATGCATTAGATACATGGTTCTAATGATTGATATTGTAGATACTAAGTGATCCTCTTTCAAGGAAGAAGTAGAGCAACCTTTGTGGGTTTATGCAATGGTGGAGGAATACAAATCCATTGTGAAGAACGGTAATTGGGAAGTGGTCCCAAGACCAGCATGTAGCAAACAGAAGCATATAAAAGTACAAGGCCATATTTGTGGCCAAGGGGTACTCTCAAGTTGAGGGATTGACTATGAGGAGACCTTTTCTCTTGTAGCAAGGTACTCATCCATTAGATCAATACTTGCTCTAGCTACATAGATTGGGTGGAAGATCCACCAGATGGATGTAAAAATAGCATTCCTTAATGGATTTATTGAGGAGGAGGTGTACATCGAGCAACTAGAAGGATTTGAGACTTTTGACCAGGAGTCTCATGTGTGTAGACTCAAGCAAGCATTGTATAGTCTCAAGTGAGAACCCCATGCTTGGTACATCAGGATCGATAGTTATCTCACTGGTTTTGGCTTCACAAAAAGCGAAGTGGATGCAAACCTCTATTATATCTTGGTAGAAGGTAAATTATTGATTATTGTCTTATATGTTGATGACTTGATTTTAACTGGTGATGAACAACTGATCAGATCTTGCAAGGAGGACCTTGCAAGAGAATTTGAAATGAAGGACATGGGTCTCATGCACTACTTCCTCATATTGAAAGTATGGCAAGGCGATGGGGAATTGTTTGTCTCTCAGGGCACGTATGCCAATGAGATATTTCAAAGGTTCCACATGGGTAGTTGAAAACCCATGGAGACACCTCTAGCAAATAACTTGAGGAAATAGGATGCCACTTCAGGTGAGGAAGTGGATTCTATTGTTTACTAATAGTTGGTGGGTTCACTAATGTACCTTGTGAACAAACAACCAAATATGTGTTATGCAGTCAACCAGCTAAGCCAGGCTACAGTTAGGCCAACCAAATTATTTTGGAGGGAAGCTAAGAATTTTCTACCATACCTCAAAGGAACTACCCAATTTGGACTATGGTACAGACAAAAAAAGGGAGTGAATCCATCTGGCTTCAAAAATGTAGATTGTGTGGGGAGTCCATTAGACTGAAAGAGCACATCAGGTGGAATTTTTAATGTTGGGTCTGCAGTTTTTTCCTAGTACATCAGGAAGCAAAGATCTGTGGCACTTAGCTCAGTAGAAACAGAATATATGGCTACCAATCAAGCAACATGTGAGGCAATTTGGATGAGAAAGATACTTGTTGGATTGCTTGGTCAAATAATGGATCTAACTGGGATCTATTGTGATAATCGGAGTTGCATCAAGCTCTTTGAAAATCAAGTTTTTCATGATTGATCCAAGCATATAGATATCTAATATCACCATTTATGGTACTGTGTGCAGAGGTGGATAATGTTGTTGCAGTATGGTAAGCACCAGTATTGCAGCAATAATGCTGCAACTCCTAGGCTCCCTACTTTACTCTTATCAACTTGGTAGTTCGTAACAAACTTGGAAGCGATGATGTTGTATGCACAAGTACTAGTTCTTACTGCAGGTTGTCACTTGGTCAGCCAGCGCAAGATCACTAGGAGCTCAAGCCAACTTCTACGGATTCTAGAAGAAGCTTTATATGTGATGGAAGGAAAAAACTCTACTAATGTTATTCTACTTGCAGAAAGGAAGACTGAAATGTAAGGAAACCAAAGAAATCCTAGTTAACCACTAATCCTACTTTTGCAAAAAACACTATGAAAACCATGAAAAGAATGCCATTATCTACTCAAGGAAGTAAACAACATATACCTAAGATATTTATGAAAGTAAATGAGCAGAAAACATCTTTTTGGATTTTTATGTACTTTTATGTGAATTTATTATGACTGTAATTTATTTGTTTGTGGATGTGGCAGCGAATAGGTGGCAATGGAAGGAGGTTTTGGGACTTGAGAGGATGTAGGATGGCGTGGATGGGTCCTAGGAGGTATCAGGTGGCCTTCTGGAGGCTTTTCCCAAACTCAGCCTTCAAAATAAAGCCTACAGGAAAATCTACAGGAGGACACAGGAAATCTACAGGAGGAAAAACAACGTTCTACAGGAGGCCTACAGGAGGAGGCCGAGAGCGGTTTTCATTGTTTTCAAGGTGTGAGATTCAATGGAGAAGGTAGATGAAGGTTGGAATGAAGTGTTGGGGAACCTAGGGTCTACCAAGAATCATTAGGAGAGAGAAATATGATTGGATTTGCTCAAGGAGAGAGAGGAAAGTCTATGGAAAATGCAGGAAACTAAGGCAGAATTGAGGGGAGACTTGGGTGACCTGTAGGGCATGGAATATATGGAGAATGGAGTGCCTGATAGGTTGGACTGCTGCTATAAGATATCTACTGCATAAACAACTAACAGACAACCAATGAGATCAAGCAAGCAAGGAAATAAGTGTATTAAAAAAACATAGTTTTTGCATCAAAGTAAACTATGATCTATGGAAGAAAATGTTGATAACCATTACATGAAAGAAAAGCATGAAAGAAAATTGTTGCAAATAATGAAATGAGCATGATGAAGAAGTTTTGAAGTAAAGCAAACTAGACTATGAACCAATTAGAAAGCTACAAACACTAGAAGTCCTATGAAGGAGAAAAATCTATGTTTTTTGGGCAGCAAGAGGGTCTTTGCCTCATATCATTGTCCCAAAGAGAGGAAGAGAGGCCAAGGCACTCATACTAGCCTTTTGGATCTTTTCTTTATCACTGCTTAACCTGCTATTGAAAACACAAATGGAAGCAAACTACCGAATCATCAAAAACAACCTATTCTTAACCATAAAAGAAATATATCTAACAACAACCTAATCTACAAACTGAAATGAAACATACAAATACAAGAAAAGAGGATCTTGGTGTTGGCATTATGATTCAAGTGTTGTCCTTGATGGCAACTCACTCAGTGGATGGTACAGGTGCTCAGAGGTTAGTACAGGTGATGGCAACTTAATCAGAAGACAGATCTCAGTACAGCATGCCAAGGAAGCTCATACACGTTGTTTCGTTAAGCCCAAGTCGCGTGTACACGCTAGTTCGATTCAGAAAAAGCGCGTGTATGTGGAAAGGTTCCTTTGGTTCATGGTGGTTAGTCCTTGGAAGTTGTGCCTATGATTTCGGACCATTATGTCTCGACGGGCGTGTCGATCCCTAGTTTTAAAGTTGATGGTATTGTGTTACTATGGTTTTGGCTCTTGGTATTGAGAAAGGCCTAAGGCTATATAAGGAGAAGAAGATCATTAGGCAAAATGATCTTTTGACAAGGCATGAATATCTAAGAAAGAAAGAGATCTGATATGCAGGTTCTGAGTTGCATGATCTAAGCCAAGGAGAGATCACATCGGTTAATGGAAGACTAGATCTAAGGATAGATCGGGATCTAATGGTTTGAAATGCACTATCATGATATGGTTGATTATGCGTATTTCTAGATCTGCATATTGACGCAATGTTACGTTCTGAGTCTAACTAATGTCTGGTACAGCTGCAAATTGAGAAAGTTTATTTTTAGATCTGTACGCAGGTTGGCTTCGGTAAAAGAGCGTGTATACGCGGGTTCTGCTCATTAAAGTAGCGTATATCTTTTGAAGCTTGATTTGGGTTTACAGTGGGGTCTGACTGTTATTGCAGAGTTCTGTAGTCTGCTCTGTGTTCTGGTAACTGGTGATTGACAGGGTTCAGTGGTTCAGTGATTCAAAGTTTGGTTGTTTTATGCTTCAATGATCTGTTGTGGAAATTGAATGAATTGTGGTCTTCAGATTGTAATGTTGTGCTTCAGGAATATCCAAGTCTGAAAATGTATGAAAAGTGATACCTGGAAGAAGGAAGATTGTAGGTCAGCACCTACGTACTAGTATCTTGGCTAGTACAAGAGCAAAGGGGGTTGGAGCTCCCTTCCAAGGAAGTTTGGAGAACGAGAGAAGGTTGAAGCCTTCTGCAGGTTGTAGCCTGCGTACTGGTATAAGGCTGCACCAGTACAAAAGATTGTAAACTGAAGTTTCATATTAAGAAAGATAGAGACAACTTGCAGCAGGTGGTTTTCACCCACATTGGGTTTCCACCTTATATCTTGGTGTTCATGTGTGTGGCCTTTTATCTGTTCTGTTATACTGCACATGTTTACTGTTAATATGATGAATAATGTCCTGATGCACTTAATTGAAGAATAAGCTAACTAAATTGTGAGTTTTCTGCTTATACGCTGTTTTACTTCGTCACAGTAGCGTGTACACGCTGGTTCACTTAACTGAAGTAGCGTATATGTTTCTGGGCATTTGAAAAGTTTGATTAATCTGATAATACTGATTCACCCCCCCTCTCAGTATTATTTCCAACAATTGGTATCAGAGCAGGTCCTTCAGAGAAGCTTGATCGCTTGAAGGAAGATCATTCATCATGAGCAACTACGAGAAAGAAGCATCAATCAGGCCACCGGTTTTTGATGGAACAAATTTCAATTATTGGAAGGTAAGAGTTACTGCATATCTTCAATCTCTTGGTACAGAAGTTTGGGACATTGTAGAAACAGGCTATGCTTTTCCTTCAGCTACTCCTACAGATCCAGCTGAGAAAAAGGCATATGAAACAAATGCAAAAGCAGTCAGTACTCTATTAGGAAGTATATCTCAAACAGAATTCATGAAGGTCATGCACTTCAAATCAGCAAAAGAAATATGGGACAAAATGATCACTAGCTATGAAGGAGATGAACAGGTAAAGCAAGCTAAACTTCAAACACTCAGGATTCAATATGAGACTCTCAAGATGTATAATGATGAAAGTGTGGCTAATTATTTTCTTCGGGTAGATGAGATTGTTAATTGTATGAAAAATTTGGGTGAAGAAATAAGAGAAACTATAGTAGTTCAAAAGATTCTAAGATCTTTATCCCCCAAGTTTGAATCTAAAGTATCTGCAATAGAAGAAAAAGAAAATCTCCGTGTTCTCACTATGTCTCAGCTACATGGAATTCTAACCGCTTATGAAATGAGAAAGGGAGGTCCATCTGACAGAAGGGAAGCTGCTTTTAAGGCATCAGGAAAAGAAGATTACTATGAAGCAAGCCATGTTCCAGAAGAAGAGGAAGAAGAATCAAATTTTGTCAGAAATCTTCAAAGGGGTTCTGGAAGGTTCAGAGGTAAGCTACCTTTCAAATGCTTTGCTTGTGGGAAAGTAGGTCATTATGCTGCAAAATGTCCTTATAAGGATAAAGGAAAAGAACCTGCTAGATGGAACAAGAAACAAAGTGCAAATAGGAAAAGCTACTACACCCATGAAGATAGTGATGGCTTATCAAACAGTGATGAAGATGAACAAGGTAATAAATATAAGCTGTTAATGGCATTTGAAGATGATGATTATGAGGATGCTATAGATGTGGATAATCTCTATAATGAAATCACTAGACTCAAGAGAGGCATAGAAGAAAAGAATGTGATCATTGATACTTTGCAATTTCAAATTGATGAAAAGGAAAAACATCTTGAAAAACTAGAAGGTGAAATTGTTGGTCTCAGAAAAGAAATTGAGAAAACAAAAGCTATTAATCTTAAATTTGTCAAAGGATCTGAAACTTTGGATGAGATTATCAGTGTGCAGCGGTCTCCTCTAAACAAGACAGGTTTGGGCTATAATGGAGAAACCTCTCAAGCATCCACCTCAAAAAGTTATCTTGATGCAGCAAGAGGAAATGAGCGGAAGAACAATGAAGATAATCAGGTAAAGCAGGGACGAGTTACAAACAGAAACTATCAGGGACAATCCTCCTTAAGGATGAACAAAAGCTACAACCAACCACAGGTAAAATCTTCTCAGTTTGGCTCAAGAATAGATGAAAATAGAAATTACAATCAGTTGGCTGGTAGATTCAATAACTGCAGAAGCTTCTTCAATGGACAATGCTTTTCTTGCCACAACTTTGGTCACAGAGCAGCTCAATGTGTTGCATATAAAACAATCATGACTAGGGAAGCTCAAAAACAAAGAAGTATGACAGGGATTACAAAAAGGACCTATAACAACTTTTCGGTGCTTGAAAATGAAGTTGAATGTTCTATTTGCAATAATTTTGGTCATAAAGACTCTGAATGCAGGAGCAGGTTTCAGGAGAAAAAGGAACAAGCCACAAGCACCAAAACATGGAGAATAAAGGAACCTCAAACAGAAAGATGTGGGATAGCATTTTATGCAGAAGGACAGGAAAATCTATGGTACATTGACAGTGGATGTTCGAAACATATGACAGGTGATAAAGAAAAACTTGAATCTTATTCTACTTTAGAAAAGGGAAAGAAAGTTTCTTTTGGAAATGATACTCCTGCAACTATAAAAGGAAAAGGTATTGCTCCTTTGAAAGAAAAGGTCAAGGCTGGAAATGTTTTGTATGTTGATGGATTGAAGCATAATCTTCTAAGTGTCAGCCAGATGTGTGATCAAAAAACAGAGGTTATTTTCAGATCGAATGGATGTCTTGTTCGTGATCTTGATACAGGTAAAACAGTTCTCAAAGGCAAAAGAACTCCAAATAATCTGTACATATTTGAAGAAGGACAACAACAATGCTATCTTAGCAAGGATGAAGAGCACTGGTTATGGCATCGAAGGTTGGGACATCTAAGCTTCTCACAAATAAGGAAAGCATGCAAATATCAGGCAGTTCGCGATCTTCCAGATATCAAAATTCCAGACAACACCATATGCAAATCTTGTCAGTTTGGAAAGCAGACCAGAACTAACTTTCCAGAGAAGGAAGGATCAGCTAGCTTGCCTCTTGAGCTAGTCCATACAGATGTATGTGGTCCATTTAGGAAAAGGACACCTCGAGGAGAAGAATATCTGATATTATTCATTGATGATTTCTCAAGGTTTGTTTGGTTAGGGCTTATGAAGCACAAAGATGAAGCATTCGAAAAATTCAAATCCTTCAAAGCATTGGCTGAAAATGAATCAGGACACAAAATCAAGTGCCTCAGATCTGACAGAGGTGGGGAGTTCACATCAAATGAATTTTTTGATTTCTGCGATGAACATGGGATAAGAAGAGAATTCTCTACAGCTAGAACTCCTCAGCAAAATGGGGTTGTGGAAAGAATGAACAGAACTATCCAACAAATGGCTCGTGCTATGCTCGATGAATCAGGTACTCCTGCAACCTTCTGGGGAGAAGCCGCACATGCTGCTGTTATCATTCTTAACAAAACAAATGTCCGAGTAAACAGCACTCAAACACCTCATGAGCTTTGGAGTGGTAAAACTCCTTCCGTGAAGCATTTCAAAATCTTTGGGAGCAAATGCTATATTAAGAATACTGATGAGCAACTTGGCAAACTTGAACCTAGAGCAGATGAGGGCATTCTTCTTGGTTATTCTCCACATAGCAAAGCATACAAGTGCTACAATAAAAGACTTGGCAGAATTGTTGACAGTATTGATATAGTGGTTGATGAGAAGGGATATATTCCTAGGCAAGTTCATCATGAAGAAGATGAAGGTTACTCTCAAAGGCGAAATGATGAAGAAGAAGAACCTCAAGAGGAAGAAGAATCTCAAGAAGAACCAGAGGAGCAGACAAGAATAGAAGAGAAGACTCCATCCAGATATGTCCAAAAGAATCATCCAGAAACTCAAATTATGGGGCAGAAAGAAGCAGGAGTACAAACAAGAAGGACACTTGCAGAAGCTTCAAGCTACTTGGCTCTACTCTCCTCCATTGAACCACAAAATGTGAAAGAAGCATGCAAAGATGAATGTTGGGTCAAAGCAATGGATGAAGAACTTGAGCAAATCGAAAGGAACAACACTTGGGAATTAGTTCCTAGACCAAAAGATAAGAATGTAATAGGAACAAAATGGGTCTTCAAGAATAAGTTAAATGAAAATGGAGAAGTAATTAGAAACAAGGCCAGACTTGTTTGTAAAGGGTATGCACAGCAAGAAGGAATAGATTTTGAAGAGACCTTTGCTCCTGTGGCAAGACTAGAGGCCATCCGAATGTTCCTTGCTCTCTCAAGCTTTCAAAACTTCAAGGTATTTCAAATGGACGTGAAATCAGCCTTCCTGAATGGAGACTTAGAAGAAGAAGTATATATTGAGCAGCCAGATGGGTTCATTCTTGGGAATGATCCAAACCTTGTATGCAGATTGAAAAAGGCTCTCTATGGGCTCAAACAAGCTCCAAGGGCTTGGTACTATCGGTTGGACAAATATCTCCACCAACAAGGCTTTTCAAAAGGATCAGCAGATAGCAATCTCTATATAAAAGTTGAAAATAACAAATTGCTAATTCTTGTTGTTTATGTAGATGATATTATTTTTGGCAGCAATGAAGAGACTATGAGTCAAAACTTTGCCTTGGTTATGCAGAAAGAATTCGAAATGTCACTTCTTGGAGAATTGACATATTTTCTTGGATTGCAAATCCAACAAAATGAAGGAGGTATCTTCTTGTCTCAAACCAAATACCTCAAGCAGATCTTGAAGAAGTATGGCATGGAAGAGTCAAAACCAGTATGTACACCCATGGTTACAGGATGCAGCCTCAGTGCAAATGATGAATCAGTAGCAGTCCACCAACCCACTTATAGATCCATGATTGGGAGTTTGCTTTATTTGACAGGTACTCGACCAGATATTACACATGCAGTAGGAATGGTTGGAAGATTTCAAGCCAACCCAAAGGAAACTCATCTTCAGGCAGTCAAAAGAATCTTCAAATATCTTCAAGGGACCCAAAACTATGGCTTATGGTATCCTAGAAATACAGATCTCGCTCTTCATGCTTACACAGATGCAGATTGGGCTGGAAGTGTGGATGATAGGAAAAGCACAAGTGGAGGTGCTTTCTTCATGGGTTCCAGATTAGTATCTTGGTTCAGCAAGAAACAAAGTTCGATTGCCTTATCTACAGCTGAAGCAGAATATGTGGCTGCAGCATCTTGTTGCACACAACTTCTTTGGATGATGCAGACCTTGCAGGACTTTCAAATCACTTGCACTCCACCTGTCTCTATCTTATGTGATAATACAAGTGCAATCAGCATTTCAAAGAATCCAGTCATGCACTCAAAGACCAAGCATATACCAATCAAGTACCATTTTCTTCGGGAACAAGTGCTTGAGCAGAAGGTCAAGTTGGAGTATGTTCCTTCTAAGGAGCAAGTTGCTGATATTCTCACAAAACCACTGCCCAGGGAAACTTTTGAATATCTCAGACAAAAGCTGGGAGTAGTTAATGCTTCATCCTGTTGTTGAAATTTGTTTGTTCTACAGAAAAGTTGGTATATGCAGGTTACGGAAGGGATATGAGCGTATACACGCGGATTCATGCTGGGTAAGTCGCGTGTATGCTGGACGCTTGTTGCAGAAAGAATATCCGCGTACATACGCTGTTTTATACAGGATAAAACGCGTATATGAAGTTCTGAACAGCAAGGGAAAACTCTGAAGTTCTGAACAGCAATAGGAATGTCAGAATTATTCAGGCACAGTTTCAGGGAGTGCAACAGGCACAGGTTCAGGGGGAGCAGCTCAAAAGTCTCATAAAGCATTGTTGGCATTCAGATGTTTTTGGTTGTTGGTTTCAGGAGAAGGAGCTCAGAAAGAAATTCTAGTTGCTGATCTAACAAGATGTTTATCAGATGCTGCTGATGTCTTTCCTAAGTCTTGGTCTAGATCTGTTGTCTCTATGTCATGTATCTCTCTTGTCTCTTTTATGGTGTCAAGGTCATGTAACGGCCTTTGTTGGTTTCCCCACTATGCCTGGGATGAATGCTGTCATATAATTGGTTGTTTCTGATATGCTATGGTTGTATGTATTGAGTCCTTTGGTGATAGAAAGGTCCCATATGGTGGATAAGTCTTGGTTCTTGTTGAAGAACATCTTTTGCAGATCTGGCCTACTGTCAGGGGGAGCACGAGTCAGCACAGCCAAGCAGAGGTATCAGCATGTCCTCAGGGGGAGCATAGCCCTTTGCCCTTGATGTCAAAGGGGGAGAGTGACTTGGTGTGGTGGTTGCCATCAAGTTCAAAGGGGGAGATTGTTGGCATTATGATTCAAGTGTTGTCCTTGATGGCAACTCACTCAGTGGATGGTACAGGTGCTCAGAGGTTAGTACAGGTGATGGCAACTTAATCAGAAGACAGATCTCAGTACAGCATGCCAAGGAAGCTCATACACGCTGTTTCGTTAAGCCCAAGTCGCGTGTACACGCTAGTTCGATTCAGAAAAAGCGCGTGTATGTGGAAAGGTTCCTTTGGTTCATGGTGGTTAGTCCTTGGAAGTTGTGCCTATGATTTCGGACCATTATGTCTCGACGGGCGTGTCGATCCCTAGTTTTAAAGTTGATGGTATTGTGTTACTATGGTTTTGGCTCTTGGTATTGAGAAAGGCCTAAGGCTATATAAGGAGAAGAAGATCATTAGGCAAAATGATCTTTTGACAAGGCATGAATATCTAAGAAAGAAAGAGATCTGATATGCAGGTTCTGAGTTGCATGATCTAAGCCAAGGAGAGATCACATCGGTTAATGGAAGACTAGATCTAAGGATAGATCGGGATCTAATGGTTTGAAATGCACTATCATGATATGGTTGATTATGCGTATTTCTAGATCTGCATATTGTCGCAATGTTACGTTCTGAGTCTAACTAATGTCTGGTACAGCTGCAAATTGAGAAAGTTTATTTTTAGATCTGTACGCAGGTTGGCTTCGGTAAAAGAGCGTGTATACGCGGGTTCTGCTCATTAAAGTAGCGTATATCTTTTGAAGCTTGATTTGGGTTTACAGTGGGGTCTGACTGTTATTGCAGAGTTCTGTAGTCTGCTCTGTGTTCTGGTAACTGGTGATTGACAGGGTTCAGTGGTTCAGTGATTCAAAGTTTGGTTGTTTTATGCTTCAATGATCTGTTGTGGAAATTGAATGAATTGTGGTCTTCAGATTGTAATGTTGTGCTTCAGGAATATCCAAGTCTGAAAATGTATGAAAAGTGATACCTGGAAGAAGGAAGATTGTAGGTCAGCACCTACGTACTAGTATCTTGGCTAGTACAAGAGCAAAGGGGGTTGGAGCTCCCTTCCAAGGAAGTTTGGAGAACGAGAGAAGGTTGAAGCCTTCTGCAGGTTGTAGCCTGCGTACTGGTATAAGGCTGCACCAGTACAAAAGATTGTAAACTGAAGTTTCATATTAAGAAAGATAGAGACAACTTGCAGTAGGTGGTTTTCACCCACATTGGGTTTCCACCTTATATCTTGGTGTTCATGTGTGTGGCCTTTTATCTGTTCTGTTATACTGCACATGTTTACTGTTAATATGATGAATAATGTCCTGATGCACTTAATTGAAGAATAAGCTAACTAAATTGTGAGTTTTCTGCTTATACGCTGTTTTACTTCGTCACAGTAGCGTGTACACGCTGGTTCACTTAACTGAAGTAGCGTATATGTTTCTGGGCATTTGAAAAGTTTGATTAATCTGATAATACTGATTCACCCCCCCCTCTCAGTATTATTTCCAACACTTGGATGCTTGGATTGGGCCCTAACCCAAGAGATTTAGCCCTCTGAGGTAACTCAGTGCTAACTCAAAAAGGATTCCATTTTTATTCTCAAAACAATAACAAGATTACATGAACTGTCAAGATAATAAGCTCGAAGTTGAGCAGAGTTACATAAGCAATACTGCAGAAACAATCCAACAAAAATTCAACCCTAGTGAGGCCCTAGGCCTCTCTACTTATAAAAATTAAGCTCCCAACAACTTCCTCAAAATCAGGGAGGCTTGGCTTCCAAAACTCGAGATAAACATCAGTTATCCTCCACTAGCTCCGCTGCCTGCTAATGCATGACTTAGCTGCATGTACTCCGAGCTGAATGAAGGGGAATTCGAAGTGGGGAGTAACAAATGAGGGGGATCCCCTCCTATAAGTCCTCCCATTTGTCCACTTCGAGTTATTGTTGCCATTTGTCCACTGTATTCTTGACTTTGTCCACAAAAATCATCAATAACCTGCATTAAACACATATTAGAACTCATGGCATCATAACTAACTCAACTCACTCTATAAGCATAAATATAATCATAAAATCATGTCATAAGCTAAGAGAATGGTTTATTTGACTAGATTAGGAGGTAAAATGAGCCCATATAATTACCCATTTATGAGGCTCATCATCACCCCCCTACTGAAAGTGTTGCTCATCCTCTGAGCAACTTAGTCCATCTCCTCATATTTTATGGACCTAGTAGCCTCCCTAGCATCCCATGCTTCTGATGTGGTCTCCTCTTCCTTGTCATAGAATCCTGCCTTCCTGTCTACCTCTTCCCGCTGTTGTTTCTCTTCTTCTTCCTTTCTACCTTCTAGCATTACTAGCAGCAGTGGGGGACTCAATTTGAGGCCAATCCAATTGACCTGCAGCCTCTGCATGGAGAACTTGTACATTGTCACTCTATTTAATGCCTCTTTCATCCTCATTGGGGAATGATACTCCCTGATCTGTAGATTGTGTGGTAAGGTGTTCCATCTCCTCATACATGCATGCACACAGTGATCCCCAAGTAACCTTTCCATATCCTCAAAATGTGCAATGGCTTGAGCCTGATCACTGATATATATGGGGGAAATTTGAGGATTATGTGCAAGCAAGTGATGTGTTTTGATGAGTGCCATGGGGTCTGATGGCTCAGCTCTAATCATTAAGGGCTCATTTTATTCCTTTATCATCAACCTTCTTATTTATGTTGCCCTTAACTCTTCATGGTTCATCCATGAGGCCATGGCCATTAGTTGCAGGTCCCCTAGCTTAGCATTGGGGTCCCATACATTCATGCATGTGAGGGCCATGTTATGGAGATAGAATTATGCCATATTTGCCTTATCTTCTAATGTGATTTGGTCACAAAGGTCCATAAACTGCCTATAATCTTGGAAAGGCATTGTGCCTCTTTGTGCCAAAGTCTTGATCTGAAAATGCATCCACTGGTTCTTGAGATACATGCCATAAGCTTTTGCTGGTGTCCTACATTGCAATGCCTCCATGGACCAGTTGGCCATGCATGCCAGTTCGGTCTCTTTCTCTTGCAGTTGTCTTCTTAGCAATTCATTTTCAATTTCAAGGTGACTTCTTGTGATTGCTTCCCTGTGTCTGACAACACTTAACTCTCTGCCCATTTCTCTAAGTTTGTTCTTCATATGGAACATATCCTCAACTCCTTTGAATTTGGCTATTTGCGTCCACCTATGGGTCCTTATTCTTTCTTTCTCCAATTCAAAGAATAGTGGAATTGCAAATTTTTGTGGAATTATTCTTCCCCCCTCAAGAATATTGTAGTAAGAGCGAAGACTAGGCTGGGTGTCAGGTTCTTGTGCCTTTGTTCATTACTCCTTTCCTTGTGGTTGTCCTTCTACCATTTTTTCAAGTTTTTCGGTCTCCTGTAGTTTTGACAGGGTCTCCTGTAGAACGGTCTGTGCCTCTTGTAGAACTGTTTTTGAGTCCTGTAGTTCTACTTTTTCTTTCCATGTGGGAGATCTAGGAGTCCCACTTTCATAAGTGATAGGTGCCTTGGAAGGGGATTCTTTTCCTTGGGTAGAGGGTGAATCTTCAATAACAATTGGCACTTTAGAAGAAGGCTGGGGTTTCCCTGTTTTGATCCTTGTGCTCTTCCTAGCCCTGAAATACATTGAGGTCTGCCTCTTCCTCTTTTGTTTTGGCTTAATTGGTGTGTTGAGGGCAGTGAGAGTAGTTGTTGCCTCTCTTTCTAAGGTCTCAAGAGACACTTCTGTCTTTTCTGCCCCTTTTCCTCCTCATGTCTCTGTTTTCTCCTTCTCTCTTTTGGTTTCTTTCTTCTTCCCTTCTTGTTCCTCTAAATCACCAGTTTCTTCTCCTTCTCCCCCTTGCTGCTCTTCCTCCTCACTACCAGTAGGGCTAATATCATAGGTAAGGGCCTTTATGTCATCTTCAACAATCATGTTTCGGAAAATTTCCCATGCTATAGGGATTGTAAATGTATGGAGGGATTCTTCCACTAAAATTTTGATTAACCCATAGTGAGCTAGCTGTTTGGATTTCTTGCTTTTACTTTAGTACTGGAGTCAATGAGGGACTGCAGGAGGAAGTAAGGGATACTAAGCTTCTGAGGGGCTGGAGTGTCCATGTCATACCTAATTCATGCATGATTCTAAAGTGGTAACTATAGACAATGCTATACCTCCCCTCACAGGAAATATACTTGATTATTTGATAGCTAACCTCATCCCAAGGGTATGGTATGCTAGCTCTTCTTATGCCATTCTTATCTTCTACAGGGGTTTCATTGTTTTGGAAGAAGTTTTTCTTGGCAGCCTGGCCAATTTGTTTTTCATCCTTACCCCAAGGCAACCTAAGAGGAAGGGTGGTGACCCTACTGATAAATTCAGGGGTTATCTACATGGAAAGGCCCCTAAAGGTGACAGTGGCATGTGTTATGGAGTGAGGGACCAAAGAGTGGGAAAATTCCTGAGCAATTTCCTCATCAAACCCTCGGAATTTCTAAAAAAAGTTCATCCAATTGGCTCTTGTGAATATGTCCACTACTTGGGGGTGTGCATGGAGCCTAGAGGAATTGGTGAGCCTTCCTCATAAAACCTCCTATCATTTTGCCTATGCTTCCTTGGAAAATCAACTACGAAAATAGAGAGAACAATTTCTGAATAAAACAGAGAGACAGATAGACTATGCTTTTTTCTTTTTTCTTTTAAAGAAATAAGCAGCAATTCTTTTTATCAATTTCCTCCACCCAAAATTTCTATTTTCTCCTCAAAACTAAACCACTGCTTGCATATTTTGATATTCAATGGAGCTATGCCAAGAACCTACCTCTTCAGCCTGAGAATTGTGCTAAAAATTGTGTTTTCCCTCTCCAAAACAGCTTACTGGCCCTCCTGTAGAACATTGTCAGCCCTCCTGTAGGATTCTTGTAGGTTCTCCTGTAGAACCTGTAAGTACTCCTATAGAACGCCAAGAGTAGGGATATGGGAGAGATTAGTGGAGAACAATAGGTACAAGGCTTTTGGGGGCACAAGAAGGTAGCAAGAGTGGAGTTTCGAGGAGAGAATGAAGGAGAAAGGTAGTGAGAGTGCTTTGGCGAGGAGTACTTACTGCTTTTAATGGATATTTCTGGTGATGAAGGGTGAGCTGGCCAAGTGTACATTGAACCCATTTGGATTGTTTGTCCCCACCTGACTTTTCATCATTTCCCTTTCCTCATAATAATCTCTCATGATTGCATCGGAGTTCCCATCACCTCCACTACCTGTCCTTGACATCTCTCTTGAGTTTGACCAAGCACACGTGCGGTGACATCTTCAAATGAGTGAAGTCAACTGGATAAGGTGGCCAAGTTAACTGGACACCTCAATCCCAACCAACCTCAACCATCTCGTTGTTGTTGCATCCTTTCTAATTATACCAATGCAAACAGAGGAGCGGGTTAGTTACTTACCTGAGATTCGAATGTGTTTGCTGTGAGGTGCTATGGCCTTTCCTTCTGTTGCATGCCTTTATTTCTTTTGATGCATGCTTGTCTTCTTGTTGAGATATGGTTGTGCTGTGTGCAAGTTCCTTTTGGCTGGATCTGGTCTTCAAGTGTCTGCTTCAACCTTTCATATTTGCACCCTCATGCTGCTGATGCTAGATTTTAATGGGATTAGCTACTACAAGAATTCCTACAGGAGCTCCTGTAGCTACTTCTCATTTTGAAATTTTAGCTTTTTCTGTGCTTGGAGCTGGGAGGGTGATGCCAAAAATGTGGATAGAGATGGAGAGGAAAATGGTAGGCTTTAGGTGAGGTGGATGGTGCGGTTCCCTTTCTTATTTTTTTGTTTTTTTTCTTTTTCTAAAAAAACTGTTTTTCCTGTGTTTTTTCTTGGGCAAGAAGAAGAATGATGATTGGGATGTGATACAGGTCTAGAAAGGATGGAAAAGAGGTTTGAAGACTACAGGATAATTTATAAATCTTTTATGAATTTTCCCTATTCCTCAAACTTCCTTTAAAATCAATTTCTGGCTCTCTGTAATTTCTACAGGAGCCTCTTGTAGAAAACACAGTTTTCGAAAAAGAAGCACATTGAGGTGAAAAGAATGTCAAGAATGATGGAGAAAGGTGAGGGAAGATAGGATAGATGTTGGTATTGGTTTCAGAGCTCCCTTGGCACCTACTGCTGCTTCCTGTAGTCCTCTTGCAAACCTGCAATACAACTGGAAATTCATTTTTCTTTTTCTTTTTCTTCTCTATTTTTTTTTTTTTTTTGAAAACAACCAAGGCGCCTCAGGGAGGTTTTCACCCTAGTTTCCTGCCTTGGGCACATCCAAGGGAAGTTTTCACCCAATGATCTTATTTTCTTTCTTCTCTTTTTTTTATGACACCACTAGGCCGCCTCCGGAGAGGTTTTCAACCCAATGATGGGACTCAACCACCTCATGGAGGTTTTCACTTAAGTCCTTATTATTTTTTTGTTTTTTCTCTTTTTCTTCAGTGAGTGGGTGAAGTGCAGGCTAACACATGCTCCACTACCATCACTGACTTATTCAATCCTTCAATGAACTCTCACTTGGAGAGGAGTTTCTTTTATACTTTCAACCGGTGTCCATTGACAAGCATGGGGATGGCTTCATCATCAATGGTTTTGATCAAACTGAACCATTGTCATGGCATTTCTCCACAGTGTAGGGTCCTAGCCATCTTGTCCTCAGCTTGCCCTTGAAATCTGTATATCTTGAATCATATAGTAGTGCCCAATCTCCCTCTTGAAATTTCTTCTCTTTGATGTTTTTGTCATGCCATATCTTCCTCTGAAGTTGGACTACCTCTATATGGAGAAGGGTCTACATTCTGTGTTCATCCAATCCATTGAGCTGGAGTAATCTTTCTTTATGTGCATAGATAAGGTCTAGGTTCAGCTGAGCTGCCATCCTTACTGTATTGAATTCAAATTCTATTGATAGCAAAGCCTTCTTCCCATAGACCAGTTCATAGGGTGTGAAGCTTGTAGTGGTCTTCCATGTTGTGTTGTAGGCCCAGGTGGCCTCAACTAATCTATCTGCCTAGTATTTTCTGCTGTTGCTCACTACCTTGGTCAGGATCCCTTCCGAAGCTCTATCAGTGACATCCACTTGCCCGTTGGCTTGTGCATGGTAAGGGGTGGAAGTCCTGTGCTTGATCTTATGATGTGTGAGCAAGTCTTCAATCAAATTAGAAGTGAACTGGCTACCTTGATCTGTAACCAACTCTCTTGGATACCCGAACTTGTAGAATATGTTTTCCCTCAAAAACTCGGCTACTTTTCCTTTGTCGCTTCTTTGATTACTTTTGTCTCTGCCCACTTTGTCAGGTAGTTGGTGCACACAATGATGTATTGCTTCTGTTTTGAAGGAGGGTTGATAGGCCCCACAAAGTCCATGCCCCACTTCTGAAATGGCTCACAGGTTACTTGAGGCTGCATGGGCATTTCATCCTTTGGAGTGGGTTTCCCCATCCTTTGACACCGATCGTACTGGCTGACATATCTCCTCACATCTTGATGAAGAGTGGACCAATCGTAGCCTGCTTGCAGTATCTTGAAGGCAGTTCTTTTTGCTGCAAAATGACCTCCACAAGGCCCATCATGACAAGTCAGGATGATGTCAAAAACTTCTTCCTCCCTGACACATCTCCTCAAGATCTTATTTGGGCCAATTTTGAAGAAATTTCCCCCAATCTAGGTGAAAGGGGCACTTTTCCTTACTATCTTGCTCTTCTCTTTTGAGGATAAGTGTGGTGGAAACTGTGCTAAAACCAAGTATTTTGCTATATCAACAAACCATGGAGAGAGTACTGAGATAGCAAACAGGTGTTCATCTGGCATTGATCATCCACCATTCCTTCTTCACCTACAAGCAAATTTACTCTAGACAAAAAGTCAACAACAACATTTTCTTTACTAGGCTTATCAACAATGGTCAAATCAAACTGCTGTAGTAAAAGTAACCATCTAATAATGAGAACATTCACATCCAATTTTTTCATTAAACATCTAATTGCAGCATGATCAGTGTGCACAAAAGCTTTATATCCTGTGATATAATCTCTGAATTTGTTTAAGGAATGCACTACAGCTAGGAGTTCCTTTTCGGTGATTGTATAGTTTAGCTCCGCCTTTGACAATTTTTTGCTTATAAAGTATATGGCATAAGGCAGCTTTTCATCGATTTGTCCCAAGGCTTCTCCTATTGCTTTGTTTGAGGCATCAGTGTGAATGTGGAAAGGTAGGGCCCAGTTTGGGCCTCTCAAAATTGGGGCAGTCACAAGCTTGCTCTTCAAGGTATCTAGGGCTTCTTGACAATTTTCCAACCATATAAATTCAACATCTTTTCCCAAAATACCAAACAACAGAGAGGCTAGCTTGCTGAAATCTTTAATGAATCTTTGGTAATACCCAGCTAAGCCTAGGAAACTTCTGACATCTCTCACCTTTTGAGGAGGTGGGACCCTTTGGATGATGGCAATTTTGTTGGGGTCCACCTGCAATCCTTGTTGAGATATTGCATGACCTAGCACGGTCCCTTCGGTCATCAAGAATTCACATTTTTCTAGACTGAGGGACAGGTTCATCTCAATACACTTGCCTAGAACTTTTCCTAGGATAGATAAAGCCTCCTGAAAATCAGAGCCATAAGGAGTAAAGTCATCCATGTATATCTCTACTGCATCATGAACAAATTTGGAGAATATACTAATTACTGATCTTTGGAAAGTGGCTGGAGCATTACACAAACCAAAAGGAAGGACCCAGTATGCAAAGGTACATCAAGGACAAGTGAAAGTGGTCTTATCTTGGTCTTTCGGGCTGATTTGAATCTGATTGTACCCACCAAACCCATCTAGGAAAGAGAAAAACTTTTTCCCTGCCAAACCTTCTAACACTTGATTTATGAAAGGTAAAGGAAAATGGTCCTTTTTAATAGTGTTGCACAAAATATTGTCACCTTGACATTCTGCAGTCAGTGTGAGTTTATCACCACTCATACTTTCCTCCTATGAAAGTCTCAAACCTCAGCTCTTCATGTCAAGCCTTGAAAAATGAGAAAAAGTCCTTAAAAATCTCTAAAACTCTGGTTCCGCACTTTCTCTTGGCATTACCTACGGTCCCGCAGCCCTTGGTCATGTTCCCTGTGGACCTGCCCGCTCTGTTTCTGTGTAATGGGTGCGGACCCCTGTAAAAGTCAAAAAGGCGCAAGTACATTCTTAAAAACTCACTTTGGGTTATTTCTGGAAGCTTCTAGAGGGAATCTTGAGGCGGTTAGTTCGCTCCTTGGTGGTTCATGCATCCCATAACTAAAGGAGCTAACCCCTTGATGTGAGGAGCTTATCCCTTTGAAGGAGGACTCTATCCCTTTGAAGGTGGACCTGGTGACTTCCTTCCTCTGCACTATAAAATGAGGCATTGGGCTGGTTACTAAGGAGGTTGAAAGCTGAATATTTTTTAGGGTAAATGTTGTTGGAATTTAGACTTCCTAATTGAGCTTGAGAGGAGAGATTACATACCTTTTGATCTCATTGGGAAGAGTGTGAAGCTTGTCAAAGTAGAGGAGATTCTTGTTGGACCCTGGGAGGAGCTTGTACAACATCAAGGCACCAAGGTTATGAAGTTCTTCTTTGTTTAAAGTTAATACAATCAAGTTCATTTTTCTAAATAAGTTGTCTTCTATGGTTTATTTCATGAATTCCTTGATCATCATGATAAATATGATTTATTATATTGGCTAGGCAGGTGTTATTTGATGTGTGCTTGTTTATGTTTGCAGGTTCTTTAAAAGGAAACTCATTTGGACGGTCGGAGCGTGGCTTCCACAAACTAGCATTGGACTTGAGGTAGGGTCTAAAACATCTCTTGGATTTTATTTATAAATCGCAATATTTAGAAAAAAGTAGAATTTTCTTGTCTTGCTTGTCGCTAGATATCTGTAGATACTAGGGAGATCGGTCTTGTCCGCAAGAACGATTTATCCGGCCGACAAAATGGCGACTCCGCTGGGGACTTGAATTTTGGTTTTTTGCCTTTAATTTTACTTTGACTTGAGAAACCTTTTCTTTGTTTCTGGTTTTTGCTTGATGTGTGTGGTTTTGGGTAGTTTTTAGATCCTGAATTATTATTGTTTTCACGCTTTTGAAAGAGGACCGCACGTTCTGTTTGTAACACAGTGCGAACATCCCCGCACTGTTTCTTTACTACACAGAGCGGTACCGCACCTGGTTATACCAGATGCTTGCGAACCCTGTCAAATTTTTGAAAAAACCTAAAATATTCATCTAGTCAAGCTTATGATTTGTTTGTGTTTTTTAGCCTCTACCCAAATCTGCATGTGTCTTGTCAGAAACTTTTTGTAGGTGAATTCCATTGGCATTTTGGTTTTAGGTGATTTTCTAGAAGTTTTGTGTGCCTGGCTTGATTTTCATTTGGTCTTTGTAGTAACTCAGAGTTTAGAATCCTAAGAAACCTCTGATTACCTTGGTTTTTTCTGGCCTTCTTTCTGAGTCTGACTGATTTGTGAAATCTGCCTTTGGTGAGAAATAGATCCCGTTTTTTCTTTGCAAAGCTTTGAAAGAACTTGTTTGAGTTTTGAATTTCATTTTTAAAAACGAAAACATAAGATGGGTGTTTTTTATTAATTTGTTATTCTGAATGAATTAGTCCTTAGTTAGTTCAAAAAACTAAGTAAAACGTCCTCGAAAAGAAATTTTGTAAGCTTTTGCTTCAATTAGGTTTTTAGAAATTATAGATCTCAAGATTAGATTTTTCATAGTTTTGAGTGTTTTCTAGAAATTTTAGAATCTCTTTTGGAAAAATTTGTTTTTTGTAGTTTTTGAGTTTTGAAAAGAAAGGGATATTTTTTTGTGAGCATAATTAGTAGTCTCGTTTTTGAAAAAGACAAAAAAGTTTTTCTTTTCATTTATTTGTTAAGGAAAGATTTGTTTTTCAAGCAATTGCATTCTCAACTCTTTCTTTAGCTAGAAATTCATTGAAGAAAAAGAATTGTTTATCATCTTAGGTGCATTTTTTAGTGTTTTGGAGTCGAGTCTTCACACCATAAAGTTTCATCTCCACACCTTTTGACTTAAGAAAAACCAATAAAAATAACGCTTAAAGTAAAACTTATCTAGCAATATTTTTATTTATAGGGCTCTTTATCACCAACATAGCTTAGGCTATTATCTTGGAGTAGGGAGTAATTAACTCTCCAAGATAGTTAAAACAGACAAGTAGCTATATCTTGCGGTAGGAGATAAATTCCAATTGTTACATCTATGCTCTGGGAAGCTCCTCTTAAAGGATTCAAGCACGAGATCATATCCGAACCAGTGTGGTAATCAATCCTTCCTCATTGGGAACGATAGAAGATATACACATATTAAAAATGGTAAACCTCGGATTAACCATTGTCAAGGAGCCTCAGGTCACTTGTTGGTAAACCTTGGATTATGTCAAGGAGCCTTCAAGGGGATTGAGCTTTACTACTCTGCCCTTGCGTGTGTATCAAATCACAGACTATTCCCCTAGGTATATTTGTTCCTGTTGGTAACCATAGTGACCATAATCTATAGGATTCTTTCCTAAGGTGACGGTGGAGGGAAGATCCCACTGTACCTGGAGCAGACGTCGACTAGACTCACTTGGACTCTTTGGGGGGTTCTCTTCACTCGAGACGGTTTAGTGAAGAAACTTGTGCCAGTCTATTTCATTAAGCAGGTTGTCGGGGTAACTGTTCCAATCGCCATTTCTGTATTGAATTCTGCGACGTTGGATTTCATCACCAACTAGTGTTTTCGGTACGGAAAGTTACTATTTGTGTGTGGTTTGAACTCCTAGATTCTTTAGGCGTGTGATTCAAATTGTTTGGTTCTTTAGAGACTTTAGGTGGTTTTATTGAGATTTTTCTTTGTTTGCATGTGAAGTAATTAAAATATTTAATCGTGGCTGAATTACCAAGAGAGTCTCGTAGACTTCGGGGGCAACCTCCCGAGTATTCACCAAGCCAGCTTGAAGGGCTACGAGCTCTTGTAACTCCTAGTGACAGTAGAATTGGGTCACCGGAAGAAGGAGAATCTTCTTTAGTTGTTCATCCTGATTATCAAGTTCAAGCAATAGAATTTATTTCTGAACCAATTTCATTTTCCGAAGTTATTGGTAGTCTTTCCTCTACTAGTGAATTAACTGAAGAACCTGAAATTTCTGAACCTGAAACTGAACCTGTTGCTACTCCATCATCGGGATTTGCTTCTCCAACTTCCAGTGGTCCTAGTTCACCCAGGGTAGGAAGAATCATTACCCAAAATCTTCCTTCTGGACTTATTGCTATTGAAGAACTCGTTACTCCAGAAGAAGGTATATCTATCCCTAAAAATCAACCAACTATAGAACTTAGGGAGTGCGAATCGATCTTTTACAGTCCACCTAGGAGGGACGCTTGGTATCTTTCATTGACCAACTTTTTAGAAAACCCGGGTCTAAGTTTTTCGCCACCTCGTATTCCTTTTCATCCAACACCTAGAGGTTATTATCCTCCTTTGAATATGTCGAGACAGTCATCCATGTTTTCTTAATCTCTGGAAACATTTTTATATGGCGGTCCTTCTGTTCCTTCTGGGTATCAGTCACTTACTGGTACTTTTTCAGGAGCATCTCCTCAACCTATTGAACACGGGTTATCAACTAGTAATAACGGAACTAAACCGTTGAGTGTAGAAGACATTCTTATGATGTCAGGTACCATTCCAAATCCGCAACCTCAAGGTAGTTACTGCCTGCGGGGAAACCTCAAGGTACTCAATTATCACCTGGGGGGAAACCTCAAGGTACCCAGTTACCACTTGGGGGGCAGTCTCAAGGACAGTACATACTTTCGGGACAGTACATTCCTCAAGGTCAATCCCAGACTCAATACGTACCTCAAGGTTAACCCCAGTGTCAATATATGCCTCAAGATCAACCCCAGTTTCAGTACGTGCCTCAAGGTTATCAACCTCAAGGTTAGTACCCAACCCAAGGTTTCCAACCACCTTCAGGTCAATCATTTGTCCAAGGAGCTGGAAATGTACCTTTGAATTATCAACCCTACCCTCAACCCAGTTATGGTCCTCAATATGCTCAACCTTCTATGGGTCCATACCCTAGAATGAATGTAGTGTGGGATCCATCTCAATCTCAACAGATCTTGCAACCGAATGTGCAGTTTTCATCTCAATCTGGACAACCTTTGGTTTCTAGTTCAACCCAACAACATGTCCAGCCTACTATTCAAACTTTTGCACATGGTGTAGTTTCTTAGCCTGGGCCTAGTTCGCCTCGAACTCCACCTCAAATGACTGTTGCAGCTACTGCAGCATCTGTTCAATCTACCCCACCTACTTCTGGAGTATTGGCAGCTCTAGTTTCTACTATTCCTGCATCAACTCCTCAAGCATCTTTACCTCAGTCTGGACCTACAATTTAGACTTCGGTTCAGATGCATGTAGGACAACCTGGTTTAAGTACGGTTGTCACAAGCCAACCTCAGTTTACTTATCAACCGTACCATGGACAGTACCAATTCGGTCCTGCTCTGCAGAACCCAGTCTATCAGTATCAACCGTACCCTGGATATACTTATCAGCAACCTCAACAACCCTAGTATGGTCTGGTTAATCCTGATTTTCCAGGAGGATATAATATCCCAAATGCAATTCCAATTCCAAGTTATCCTGGATATCCTCCTCTTGGGGCTGGTCTTATGACCCAGGTATTTCGAGACCCTAATCGTCAGTTACCGTTCATTGCAACTTTGGACTTGCCTGATTTGTCACGCCTTACGAACGATCTGATTAATTATCTTCCGTTTTGGCCGCCAATACCGAATAAGTTGCCCAATGATATCCAAAAGTTTGAAGGTAAATCAAGGGAGGATTTGTCAAACCATGTGATGACTTATCACCTCTGGTGTGCATCTAACTCCATTATAGATGATTCAATTCGTTTACATCTTTTTCAACGCACTCTGATTGGTCTTGCGGCCAAGTGGTACATTGAGTTACCGCGAGCCTCTTTTTATAACTTTAGTTAGCTAGCTACTTCATTCTTAACTCATTTTCAGTTGCCTGTCAGATATGACAATGGCATAGAATTATTAACTTCATTAAAACAGTCAATGTCCACTTACATTTTAGATCACATTCATGAATGGAGATGTCAACAGCGTTTAGTGAAAGTTTTTATTCCGGATCAAATCTTAGCAAAATGGTTTGTTAAATCATTATTACCTAAAATCACTGAGGATGTAGCTAAGGTAGGAGTTGTTACTAAAGAGAAAGTAATTTCTCAAGCTCAGTACCTTGACCTCGTTTATATGTAGTCGGGTACTTTACACGAGAAAATCCCCGACCTTTCGAAACAAAATCCAATAACTGCAGCTCCTTCAGGGTCTCATTCCGGTGACGGCATGATTGGTTTAGTTAACACCAAAAGTAAGAAGAAATCTTCAAAGAATTATTCTCCTATCATAACTCTACCAGATTCCCCGACAGGAGACTCTTCCGCTGAAATTCTTGCCGATATTCATGTCGTAGAATCATCTACAGCCAAATCAAAATCCGGCGATAAAAAGAAGGGGAAGAAGAAAAATAAGCAAAATTCGAAAGAGAAATCAGATAAAATGGAATCTACTGATGAGAAACGTAAACCTCATTATCCTTGTCTCATTTGTGACGAAGAGCATTTTACAAGAGATTGCCCTCATCGCGCTGAGGTTGCGAAAATTGTCAAAGGTTCTCAAATGCCTATTGTCTTGAAGGATCCGTTTCCTAGTCAAGACAGTAAGATGATTGGTTCTTCCTCAAATACCTCAGAAGAACCCATAATGATGATGTCCCATGTTAGGATTGCAACACGATCGAAAGATTATGGAAGTAAAAGTCTTGCTGGTGGTAAGGAAGCAGAATCTTCTAATTCAAACCCATCAACTTCAAATCCTGTTCTGATCCGCTATAGATCGAGAAACCTAACCCAGACTTAGTAATCAAACTGCCTGCTAAAGGTATACTTCGAAAGTCAACTTTCAATCCACATGCGAGAGATGCTTAGAACTATAACATTGTTGAAGATTTAGCTATTTCACCTTCAGCAATGTCGGCTTTGGAGGTGCTGCAATCATGTCCAGCACAGCGTAAATTACTATTGTCAGCTATAGGAGCTGTTGATATTCATGACTCGAACCTTATAATCTTCGATTTAGAAAATAGTACACCTCGCTTACCTCATCAAATTGCTTTCCAGATTCCAGTGTTAGTCAAAAACAGACCTTGCTTTAGGACTGTGATTGATGAGGGAGCTTCAACGTGTATTATGTTGATCCAGTACTGGAGATCACTTGGTTCTCCTACACTTAATCAATCCCCGACGATTCTAAAGGCTTTTGATGGTCGTGGGTTCCATCCTTTTGGCATTCTACAGGATTTACCTATAGGGGTTGAAGGCAAAACTGTTAATTTAGATTTGGAAGTGATTGATGCCCCTTTAGATTACAACCTACCCATGCTTGAGGTAGTTGGTCTTACTGTTGTTGTTTCATCGGTCTTTTGGCTTATAAAGTTTCCTCATAATGGAAAGATCGTAACTATAGACCAGCTAACTTACTATTCATCCGACCCAGCCTCTTCTGAAAGTATCCAACATGTCGGTAAAACAGCTATCCCTTATAAGGATGTTGGGGTAGGATTGGTTAAAGATTCTGGTTTACTAGGAACTTTTTCCTTTCTTCCTCCTAACGTATCACCTTCTACTACAACCATTCACATGATTTCATCAAACACTATTGTTTATGATGATCCTTGGATCGTACCTTCCGAATCTAAGATGGATTCATTTGGTGATGCTATGCCTTTGAGTCCCCATGAAATTGCGTATCAGGCTGTACAGTCATTTTCTGACCCTTCTTCAACCAAAATTGATCTAATGAATGTGGTCGATGGAGAATCACTTTCAACATCAAACTCAGATTCAACAAATTTTTCTGAACTTGTTCATACTGATGAGAAAATTCGTGAAATTTTGTCTGTTGATGACTTACCATGGGAAGATCTTCATCATCGATCTTCATTCTTACCTGAGATTTATCATTTTGAAAACGAGTTTTCATCTATTTTTACTACTAATTATGTCAAGGAACCACATAATCCATTGCAAAATCCTAATTCTGAGTTAAATTTGGGAAATATTTCTCGAACGGTTCCTATTGACATTTCAGTTAAGCCTGGAATTGTTGAAAACATTCATATAGGTGCCTCCTGTACGGAAAATGAACTTCAAACATATAAGGCCCTATTTCAAGAATTCTGCGACGTGTTTGCCTGGTCATATGAAGAAATGCCAGGAATTGATCCATCAATTGTTGTTCATGAAATCAAAACTTACTCGGATGCTAAACTCGTCCGGCAATGTTTGTGTCAGATTCACCCGCGAAAAGTTGCTGCTATTAAAGCAGAAGTTGAAAAATTACTTAAAGCAAGTTTCATTTATCCAATTCCCTTAATGGATTGGGTATTAAATATTGTTCCTGTTAACAAAAAGCAAGGAACGATAAGAATATGTATCGACTATAGGGATATTAACCGAGCCTGTCCCAAAGACAATTACCCAACTCCCTATATCGATCAAATCATTGATGATTGTACCGGCAGTGAAATATTCTCCTTTATGGATAGTTTTTTGGGTTACAATCAAATCAACATTCTACCTGTTGATCAACCAAAAACGGCTTTTATTTTTCCATGGGGGACATTTGCTTATTGCAAATTACCTTTTGGGTTGAAAAATGCCGGAGCAACTTTTCAAAGAGCTATGTCTTACGCGTTTCATGACATCAAGCACATTGTGCAACTTTACCTCGATGATTTACCTACCCATTCATTACGTAAAGCCGATCATCTCATTCATTTACGAGCAATCTTTATGAGATGTAGGCATTATCAAATTAGGTTGAATCCACACAAATGTGTTTTTTGTATAGAAACAGGTCATTTACTGGGATTTGTTGTTTCGAAAGCCGGCATTCGTGTCAATCCCTCGAAGGTTGAAGCTATTGTCAAATTGCCTCCTCCCTCGACTCTTCACCAACTCCAAAGTTTGCAAGGGAAAGCAAACTTTTTACGTTGATTCATTCCTAACTACAGCAAGATAACAAAGGGTTTTACCAGGTTGTTGAAACAGAATACTCCATTCTTTTGGGATGAGATAGCTGACAAATCTTTTGATGCACTTAAACACGTGTTGACCCATGCACCGTTATTGTATCCTCCCAACTACAACCAGAATTACTTCTTGTATCTCGTCGCCTCTCATTCCACCATCGGGATGGTGTTAGTTCAGGAAGATGAATTCGGTAGTGAACATGTGATTTATTACCTTAGTCGAACTTTGAATCCGTTTGAGCTAAAATACTCACATGTGGAGAAATTGGCCTTAGCAACTGTTCAAGCTGTCCAAATATTTCGTCATTACATATTACTACGCAAAACTACCCTAATTTCTGATTGTAACCCTATGATTTATATTTTGACCAAACAATTGCTAGGGGGCAAGTATTCCAAATGGATTGTTATCCTACATGAATTTGACTTCGAATTTGAAAAATATAAGTCAAAGAAATCTTTAGTTTTTGCGGAGTTGATGTGTCACTTCTCGTGTGCTGATACTGAAACTGTGGCGGAGGAGCCCATTGTGGACAAATCCTTGTTTCTTATCAGCACTCTTGATCTATGGTATGGAGATATCATAGTTTATCTCCAAACCCAATCTTTTTGGCTTGAAATTTCACGATCTCAGCGATGGAAAATACGTTTCCAATCCCAACAATACAGGATTATTGGGGATACACTCTATTGTCGTGAGGCGGACTCTATTTTCCGACGTTGTTTAACTCATGAGGAAGCTGAAAAGGTTTTAAATGACTGTCACTCTGGAGCATGTGGCAGTCATATGTCTGGGTATGCCACAGCCCAAAAGACATTGTGCACTGGCCATTTCTGGCCGTCCTTGTTTAAAGATTGTATTGACGTGGTCCGAAAATGCCACAATTGTCAAATTTTTGATCGAAAGATGCGTGCTCCACCTGCTCCTCTCCACCCTATAATTGTCGGTGGTCCTTTTGCAAAGTGGGGTATCGACTTTATTATATGTAATCCTCACTCGGCCAGGGGGCATGGGTATATCATCCTTGTGGTAGATTATTTTACCAAGTGGGCCGAGGCGATGCCTACATTTTCGATAGATGGAAAAACTGCTGCGATTTTCGTTTTCAATCATATAATTACTAGATTCGGTGTTCCACAAGCGATTATCACTGATCATGGGCATCATTTTCGAAACATCATGATGACTGAACTAACAGATCAACTTGGCCTACGTCACGATAGTTCTACTCCATATTACCCACAGGCTAATGGTCTGGTTGAAGCCATCAACAAAGTTCTAGTCATTATGATCCGATGAATCATTGGGATTCATAGGTCGAATTGGCATAACATGTTATTTTCAGCGCTTTGGGTGTATCGAACCTCAGTAAAAACATCAATTGGTTTCACTCCTTTCCAACTAGTTTACGGTTTGGAAGCTGTGTTGCCCATTGAATGCGAAATCCCGTCATTGCAAATAGCCATAGAGTTACTCCCAGCCACTTCCGAAGAGGAGAAATCTTTGTTGTACTTGGCTCAACTAGATGAGGATCGACGTGATGCTACTCTAGCAATCGAAACTCATGCCAAATGTATTAAAGCTCAGTACGATCGAAATGTTACACCTCGTAATTTTTCGGAAGGAGACCTAGTCTTACTATACGATCAAGCAAATGATAAGCTAGGCGCTGGAAAATTCGTACCTATGTGGCATGGTCCTTATGTTGTTAAGTGAAAGCTGGCAAAAGGGGCCTATGAATTGGTAGCTTTTGATGATGTGTCTTTAGGTAAGCCTAGAAATGGTCTATATTTGAAGAGATATTATGCTTAAATCTGGGTGTGGAGATTTTAGTTAGTTTAGTTTTCTTTCTAGTTGGTGTGTTTTAGATTAGAAATGTGTGCTTAGTTTAGAGAGTGTTTTTGTCATTATTCCTGCTTATCTTGATTTTACTCTTGATATTGCAGATGTTGACGTCTCTTCAACATACATTGGTTTTTCTGATGGTGCTTGTCGTAATACATGGAACATTTCTTCCATAGCTTGGGTTATCTATTCACCATCTGATGAGTTGGTATCTATGCATGGGGCAAGCCTCGATCAAATAATGAACAACATTGCAGAGTATAGTGCAGTGATTGAGTTATTATCTAAATCCATCTCATTTGGGATTTAGAGTTTGATTGTGAGGTTAGATTCTGAACTCATTGTATTGCTGCTTAATAGAGTTTATGCCATTAGAAATCCGGTGTTATTAAGATTATTTTTTAGAGTTCGTCTCTTGGAACGTGAATTTGACTATATTGAATATCAGCATATTCCAAGATATTTAAATACATTAGCAGATGTAATTGCTTCTTGAATGTTAAGTAGACATTTGCAATAATCAAACAGTAAATTTAAAAACATTCCATATCATGTTTTATAAGATAGCCAATAATAGTGATATAGCATAGCATAGAAGTGTGTCAAATATACATCATCCTCGATCATAGCTTGAAAAACACCTTATGATCGGCAAAAATTATAGTAAAAAAAGAAAAAATGTCATATGATTCTACAAAAGGTGAACATCCTATCACTGGTGATGATCACGATAAGAAACCATTGCTCGACCCTACAAAGGAACCTCCTGAAAGGTCCTGGGACCCCAATCACATAGCACTGTAACCTAAGAGGAATGTCATCTATGCTAGTCTCTGGAATGTCTGCTGTCAAACGCTCTAGATGGTTTTCCAATTCAGCCACGATCTCTGTATATTCATCCTGTGGGGCTGGTACTGCTGCAGCTAGGTGTTTCCTCTCATAGGGCCGGAGAGTGGTTGGTCACCGTGGACCAACATCTGCATTTGAAACTTTTTACTATCAGTTTTGCGATGATTTAAAAACAAAAAAAAAAAAAATTAGAAAATGTTGAAAATGATTTTACCTGAGTCATCCCATTGCTCTCCTGGTGGAAGAGCCATGTCTGGGTCACCATGATAATCCATCCCAGCATAAGGAAAATCCTGAATCGTAAAAACTTGGTTCTCCAACCAATGAAAATATTCAGGAGGAAATCGAACAACCTCTGAACCCTCCTCAGGATGACGAGCCATAACTGCAACCCAACGCATCATTTTAGGCTCTCGAGGAAGTCCAGCTCCAACAAAAAGATGTTGTGGGACCAACATCGGGACCCTCTCTAGACCAAAGCTCACAACTAAGAAACCATATCCAAAGTTTTTAGTTGTCCGTTCTTTGCTCTAGTCAGTTGGCCTTTTACATTAGCCAACACAGCTTCGCACCAGTTAAAGATGGTGCCTCAATAACAGTCTACTGCCATCCGCATTTGGGATCCAGTGGCAATATGCAGTGCTGCGCTTCTGCAGAGTCTGGTGACAGTAAATGCAATCACTTTGAGTTCAGGACGGGAGATGGTTTTGATATCAATCCCTTTGTCCTTGGTTTGGTCATTACAAAACTCTAGCCAGAGACTATCAACAGACTGGCCACCTTGCCTAGTCCCGAATAGAGTCAAATGTTCACCTCTCCTATTAAATGTCCTTTGGCTCCATTTCGAGCTGGTGGCCACCAATAATGAAACACTAATCCTGTATATTCCACCTGTCCACCAGCCACTGCAAAAAGTCCACTTGGGCCCTCATGCCAGGTATGGCCTAGAATTTAAATAACTTGCATGCCTTCAATGCATCTATTGAAGGTTGATGATTAATTGCGGCTAGGTCCACATCTTCGTGCTCCCGTTCTTGCCAACTAAGCATGGTGTATATCCTACATTGAAAGAAAAGGCGGATTAGAACATTTTAAATCAAAGTTTTTGGGCGGAAATTGAAGAATTTGAAATTGTAAAGCCTATGTCGCGGGGACTGCACTCTCCAGTTAGAGACAGTGCGCAGGTCCGCACTCTACCCAAACAGCAGGTGTGGGCCCCTAGCTCTTTCCTGCGTAGGGAAAAGTCGAGGTCCGCAGGTTTCGCATGCTATGCCTGCGGACCCCCGCGAGCGGTCTTTTAAACAAAATTCTTCCCAAAAATTGAAATAGAAACCTAAAAACGAAATTCAAACGATTGAAATGCAAGATTAAAGTGATGTGGATTACCTAGAGGTGACGGTTTTTTATTCCAATGGATGGATTTTCCGCAATATTCACGGGAAGTTTCTTACCCAAAAGCTCTCTTTTTTCACTCTGAAGTCAAACAGTGAAAATGAATTTACAAAAGCCCTTTTTATAAGCTTTTTTGAATAAATGAATTTTTAATTTGTTTATTTTTCACTTTAAAGAGAACTTTTTGATGCATTTTTATTTATTTTAAACAGGTATGAGTAATGTTTGAGTTTTTGTGCAGAATATCGGATTTTTCAGTCAAAATTGATCATTTTCCACAAAAAACATTAGAGTCATCTTTAAGCTCTTTTTTGACTCCTAAAATATGAAAATATTTCTGAGTTTTTCTTTTTAAGCTCGTTAAAATAGAATTAAAAAGACGGTCCACTTACAGCTCTTTTCTGACCGTATAAAAAAGAAAATATTGCCGGATTTTTGTCGTTTCAAATTTGATATTGGTTATAAAATGACGTGTCGTTGATCGCTTTTTTACTTTTTCAGATCAGAGACACTAATTATGAAAAGTACTCCTTGATCGTAATGGTCAAGCGGTTCTCTCAAGTATTATTTTATACTTTTTCGGGCTTGGGAGACACAAATTTACGAAAAAGGACAACCATGGAGTTTTCTTAAGTTTTTCTCCTGACTCCCTAAAATTGAAAAACGCCGAGTTTCTCCTATACTGGACTCGTAAAATTTAACAGTAAAGGACATGTCCAATTACAAACAGGAATGGACCACTCCTTCTTAGGGTTCGAATTTTAAACTAAGTTGGACTCATCCGAAGGATGAGCTTATAACCAAGCAAATGTTATCATCCTCAAGCTTGTTAAAAAATAAAGAGGTACTTGCCAGAAATGGTGGGGGAAAAGAGAGAAAAATGAACCTGTTTGTTATACTTTGTGACTCAGAAAAGCATTCAACCACTCTTGAACATGACACTTTTTGTTCACCTGGGTTGGGAAATCCTTTACCTAACAGTTAATCAGACCATATTGAAAGTCTTTAGCCGGTTTCTGGGTATTAGCTTTGGGTCAATTGCTACCAAACCATCTGCAGTGTCGTTATGTGTTCAAGAGGTCAGTGCAAATAAACCATTCATCTGCAAAATATCTGTCATCCATCTTGACCATCCCTGAGTTATTCCTTGCAAACATATTTCTTCAAACTTGATCTATGATATCGTGTTGTGGGCTTGCCTACGACGGATTGTTTCCTATCGACTTCAGCTCATTATCTAGAAAGATGATCTAGAAATTGTCGGTACCTTGGAATCTGCATGCCTCAATGGCAGGTTTCTCACCTTCAACGACAGGTTGCATCATTGACCTTCGATCAAAGGATTTCGTGACATGTTCGACATCAACTCATTTATTCACATTTCATGGATTGTACTGAGTACTTTGAGAGCCATTGACATTACTGGTGGTTTCTCTCACACTTGTTAATAGTTTACATCATTGACTAGTAATCAAGTGGTTTCTACCATGTTCAACTTCGACACATTCATTCACATGGATAAAATCGTACTATTTCAGGAAGTAGAAATCAAGACCTTAGATCTAGTTTACACCATCTAGGCTACGAGGAATGTTATTATTCATTATACAGTGGACTATTCATAAATAGATGGTTGCACCCATACTGTGTCTACATACGTCTATACTTGTGATGTATTACAAGATCATTCCTATATCAAAGCAGTTTAGTTAGTTTTCTAGTCAGCTTTGATCTGAGTATGGGAATGCCTACCTCAGCGATGATATGATCACATATATATATTTTGTATTGAATGTTTTTATAGGTTCCAACCGGGCTCTCCATAGGATGATCCTCGAAATGATAAAGTAATTCACTCTTATTAGATGATAAATGAAATCCTCATCTATTACAGACTTCGCACTTTAGGGGGCAATCTGTTGCACAAAATATTGTCACCTTGACATTCTGCAGTCAGTGTGAGTCTATCACCACTCATACTTTCCTCCTATGAAAGTCTCAAACCTCAGCTCTTCATGTCAAGCCTTGAAAAATGTGAGAAAGTCCTTAAAAATCTCTAAAACTCTAGTTCCACACTTTCTCTTAGCATTACCTGCACCCCTTGGTCATGTTCCCTGCGAACCTGCCCGCTCTGTTTCTGTGTAATGGGTGCAGACCCCTGTAAAAGTCAAAAAGGCGTAATTACATTCTTAAAAACTCACTTTGGGTTTTTTCTAGAAGCTTCTAGAGGGAATCTTGAGGTGGTTAGTTCGCTCCTTGGTGGTTCATGCATCCCATAACTAAAGGAGCTAACCCCTTGATGTGAGGAGCTTATCCCTTTGAAGGAGGACTCTATCCCTTTGAAGGTGGACCTGGTAACTTCCTTCCTTTGCACTATAAAATGAGGTATTGGGCTGGTTAATAAGGAGGTTGAAAGCTGAATATTTTTTAGAGTAAATGTTGTTGGAATGTAGACTTCCTAATTGAGCTTGAGAGGAGATATTACATACCTTTTGATCTCATTGGGAAGAGTGTGAAGCTTGTCAAAGTAGAGGAGATTCTTGCTGCACCCTGGGAGGAGCTTGTACAATATCAAGGCACCAAGGTTGTAAAGTTCTTCTTTGTTTAAAGTTAATACAATCAAGTTCATTTTTCTCAATAAGTTGTCTTCTATGGCTTATTTCATGAATTCCTTGATCATCATGATAAATATGATTTTTTATATTGGCTATGCAGGTGTTATTTGATGTGTGCTTGTTTGTGTTTGCAGGTTCTTTAAAAGGAAACTCATTTGGACAGTCGGAGCGTGGTTGCCACAAACTAGCGTTGGACTTGAGGTAGGGTCTAAAACATCTCTTGGCTTTTCTTTATAAATCGCAATATTTAGAGAAAAGTAGAATTTGCTTGTCTTGCTTATCGCTAGATATCTGTAGATACTAGGGAGATTGGTCTTGTCCGCAAGAACGATTTATCCGACTGATAAATAGCTTTGTTCAATTCCCAATAGTCGACACAAATTCTCCACTTACCATTTTTCTTTGGCACTAACACCAAAGGAGAGACCCATTCGCTGTCAAAGATGGGATAGATGAACCCTGCATCAAGAAATTTCTGCAGTTCTTCCTTAACAATATCTTTAAGTGTTGGGTTCATCCTCCTTTGAGGCTGCTTGACTGGCTTGCAACCTTCCTTGATGTATATATGATGAGTACAAACTGAAGGGTGCACTCCCTTCATCTCCTTATAACTCCAGGCGAAGGCATCTAAGTGTTTTCTCAGTAAGCTGCACAACTCCTTCTCCTAGGAAGTGGATAGGGATGGATTGATTTTCAAGGTTATTTCTGGGCCGAACTCTATATTCTTAACACGGAGAGAGGTCGAGTCGGCCACATAGAGATCAGTTGAGGGGTTGTTTTGGGTTTCTCTCACTATGTCCTCTAAGGGTAATACACTGGGAGGTGGATTCTAAATCAAATTTTCAATCATATCATCCTCATCTTGCAGTTTTCCCCCCATGACGGTTTCTAATGCACAAAGTGGTGTAGAATAAACTTCATCCTCATCTTCCTCCTCCAACCAGAGAGGTAGATCATGTTCTAATGAAGGTTGGACAGGAGGATATAGGATTAATTGCTTGGATATATGCTTGTTATTTATGGTCATGTTCCCAGCTCGACAGCTGATGTAGGCATCGACGGTAGCCAACTAGGGTCTTCCCAGAATGAGAGGATACCTAGTGAGCTTTTCCTTGGGTTGGAGAACTAGGAAATCAGCAGGGTACTCCCAAGAATCAATGGAGACCATCACATCTTCCACAATCCCCTCAGGGATCATGGTGGAGCGGTCTGCTAACCATAGCACGGTTGTGGTCTTCCTCAAGGAACCCTAGAGGTTAGGGTTGAGCATTGTGTCATTTTTCATCACATTAATGGCAGCTCCCAAATCAATCAAGGTATGTGGGATCATGGTGCCATTGATGTGGACATCAACTACGGGGCTTCTACGGTCCAGATATTTTGGACAGATTACCTGCCCCAACATCAGGTCGGACAATTGTCCTATGACATTGATGGTTGGGGCATCTCTCTTGCACCTTATTGGATGCCTAAAGCACTTCTCTTTGATCAACCTATTATAGATAGGCACATCTTTTATGGCTTGGAGAAGTGGTATCTTCACACATAACTGTTTCAATTCTCCCAGAAGTTCAGTTTCTTCTGGGGTAGGTTGGACTATTGTGGATAGTTTCTCAGGAAAGGGTGGAATTGCTTTCAGTTCACTTTCCTCTTTATCTTCTTCAACCTCCCTAGGTGGAGGCTGACTATTTGGGAGAACTTTCCCAGATCACAAGTTTATTTCATGCATCTCCACAGCATAAGTTGGGCATGATGGTACCCCACTATAAACTTGTTGAGCCTCTCTATTGTTCAGGTTCGGATTCGTCTGGGTAGGCGTTTAGGGTTGCTTTGGTGGAGTAGGAGGTAACGGTTGTGGTTGGGCAGGTGGTAGAGGCAAAAGAGCGAGAAGAGAGTTGTATTGGGGCCTCCACCCCTGATGAGGTGCATTCCATTGAGGTGGTGGCTGTGCATAGGATTTTGATGAATGGTTGACTGGTTGGGCATGATATTGAGATGAGAAGGACCAAGGAGAAGGCGTGGACTAGGAAGGATGAACAGGTGGACCCCAAGAAGGTATGGAAGTGACTGTGTTGGGGTTGTATTAAGCCTGGGATGTCCCTTGCATCCCCTGCTGGTATGGTCTAGGTCCATGCAGCCTTCTTTGGTTTATGTAATAGAGTTTTTCAGTGGCTCCCTCGGCGCCTTGATATACATCTTTAAGTTCGTGCAAGGAAGGGCACTTATCTGTAGAATGATTCTCCTCACAAACTAAACAAACCTCTATAGAGTTCAATGGGCATTCATTCCTCGGATGCCTCCTGGTGCATCTAGGGAAAAATATGGCCAAAGCCCTCTCTACTTCCTCTTGTTTCCTTTTGATATGGAAGGTATCCATTTGCATGGAAAGAGTCTGAAACATCTCACTCTTGAAATCTTCCAGCATGGTTCCAATTTTCCCCTTAATGGATGAGTTAGAGGAAGAGGTATTGGCTATGGGTTGACTCCCCCTACCTTTCTTCCTGGCTGCTCTAGAATGGTTTCTAAAAATAGTATTTATGTCTTCATAGGAGAGTTGGTAGATGTCTCCCCCGGCCAGTAAATCGAGGGTGTCTAAAATATCTTCCCGAATTCCCCTGAGCAGGACCATCTTCAGAGACTCAGGGTCAAGTGTACAACCGGCCCTTTTGTAACTGCGCTAGAACCTTTCCTCATAGTCTTCCAGGGACTCATCACTTCCTATAGTCATTTGGAAAATTTCTTCTTTACTATTTTGTGACCTACAAGTCTCGATACTTGTTGTTAAAGGCTTGCTGCATCTAAGCCCAAGTTGTGATACTATTGCCAGGTAATCCCATGAACCAGCGCAATGCTGCATCCTTGAGAGTAGAAGGGAATAGTTTCAACTTTTGCTCATCTTCTGCATAGTCATAGGTTTGACAGATAACAACAAACTCAAACAAAAAGGTGTCAAGATCTTCTGTGGTTAGACCATGGAAATGAGGTAGGGTGGAAGGGCTTATATTCTTCATTTTGGTGTCCCCATTGGTCTCCCGAATGGGAAAGGTACCCTCTATTCTTTTGCAATTCCCCCTAGCATTTATGTGTTCAGCCATTGGCTCTAAAGGAATGTTTTCTTCTTCTTCTTCCCCTATAGGTTCTTCAAATATGTCGGGTTTTTCACCTAAGGGTTCTTCTTGATCGCAGCCATCGAAGAAGAGAGAAGGTTGGCTGTGTGAAGCAGTGGGGGTGTTGGGAAAAAATTTACCAGAATTATCTCTATTCCTACAAGGCATGAAAGGAAATATTTTTGGTTGATTTTTGTTTCTTTTTTCCCACACTGATTGTACCTGCAACATTGAAATTTATTGAACAAAACAAATTGAAACTAACTGAAATGAACTTGTTGAAATGAAATTTGTAGAATTGAAAAGGAAAGAAACGAAATGCAGAACTGAAAGAAAGGAAGTGACTAATCTACTTTTGTTGAAATGGAAATTGCATAATTGAAAAGGAAAGCAAAAGAAATGTAGAACTGAAAGAAAGGAAATGACTATTCTACTTTTGCTGAAATAAACTATTAGCAGAATGTTGCAAGAAGAAAATAGAAGAAAGCAGTAATCACATAATACTCTGATGCTTCCCCAGCAACGGTGCCAAAAAGATAGTGAGCACCATTATTGCAGCAATAATGCTGCAACTCCTAGGCTGCCTACTTTACTCTTATCAACCTGGTAGTTCGTAACAAACTTGGAAGCGACAGTGTTGTATGCACAAGTACTAGTTCTTACTGCAAGTTGTCACTTAGTCAGTCGATGCAAGATCACTAGGAGCTCAAGCCAACTTCTATGGATTCCAGAAGAATCTTTATATGTGATGGAAGGAAAAAAAGAGATTACTCTACTGATGCTATTCTACTTTCAAAAAGGAAGACTGAAATGTAAAACAAACCAAGGAAATGCTAGTTAACGACTAATCCTACTTTTGCAGAAAACACTATGAAAACCATGAAAAGAATTCCATTATCTACTCAAGGAAGTAAAAAACATATACCTAAGATATTTCTGAAAGTAAATGAGCAGAAAACATATTTTTGGATTTTTATGTATTTTTATGTGAATTTGTTATGCATGTAATTTATTTGTTTGTGGATGTGGCAGCGAATAGGTGGCGATGGAGGGTGGTTTTGGGAATTGAGAGGATGTAGGATGGTGTGGATGGGTCATAGGAGGTCTTAGGTGGCCTTTTGGAGGCTTTTCGCAAAATCGGCCTTCAAAAGAAATCCTATGGGAAAATCTACAGGAGGACACAGGAAATCTACAGGAGGAAAAACAACGTTCTACATGAGGCCTACAAGAGGAGGCCGAGAGCAGTTTTCACTGTTTTGAAGGTGTGAGAGTGGGTGGAGAAGGTATTTGAAGGTTGGAATGAAGTGTTAGGGCACCTAGGGTCTACCAAGAATCATTAGGAGAGAGAAAGATGATTGGATTTGCTCAAGGAGAGAGAGGAAAGTCTATGGAAAATGTAGGAAACTAAGGTAGAATTAAGGGGAGACTTGGGAAACCTGTAGGGCATGGATTAGATGGAGGATGGAGTGGTTGATAGGTTGGACTACTGCTAGAAGGTATCTACTTCATAACAATTGACAGTCAACCAATGAGATCAGGCAAGCAAGGAAATAAGTGCATCAAAAAAACAGAGGTTTTGCATCAAAGTAAACTATGATATATGGAAGAAAATGTTGATAACAATTGCATGAAAGAAGACTGTTGCAAATAAGTAAATGAGGATGATGAAGAATTTCTGAAGCAAAGCAAACTAGACTATGAACCAATTAGAAAGCTACAAACACTAGAAGTCCTACGAAGGAGGAAAATCTGTGTTTTTGGGGTAGCAAGAGGGTCTTTGCCTCATATCATTGTCCCAAAGGGAGAAAGAGAGGCCAAGGCACTTCTGCTAGCCTTTTGGATCTTTTCTTTATCATTGCTTAACCTGCTATTGAAAACACAAATGGAAGCAAACTACCGAATCATCAAAAACAACCTATTCTTAACCATAAAAGAAATATATCTAACAACGACCTAATCTACAAACTGAAATGAAACATACAAATACAAGAAAAGAGGAGCTTGGATGCTTGGATTGGGCCCTAACGAAAGAGCTTCAGCCCTCTGAGGTAACTCAGTGCTAACTCAAAAAGGATTCCATCTTTAATCTCAAAGCAATAATAAGATTACATGAACTGTCAAGATAATAAGCTCGAAGTTGAGCAGAGTTACATAAGCAATACTGCAGAAAAAATTCAACAAAAATTTGACCCTAGTGAGGCCCTAGGCCTCTCTACTTATACAAATTAAGCTCCCAACAACTTCCTCAAAATCAGGGAGGCTTAGCTCCCAAAAATCGAGATAAGCATCCTTTATCCTCCACTTGCTTGGCTGCCTGCTAATGCATGACTTGGCTGCCTATACCCCAAGCTGAATGAAGGGGAATTCAAAGTGGGGAGTAATAAATGAGGGGAATCCCCTCCTATAAGTCCTCTCCTTTGTCCACTTCAAGTTATTGCTGCCATTTGTCCACTGTATTCTTGACTTTGTCCACAAAAATCATCAATAATCTGCATTAAACACATATTAGACCTCATGGCATCATAACTAACTCAATTCACTCTATAAGCATAAATATAATCAGAAAATCATGTAATAAGCTAAGAGAATGGTTGATTTGACTAGTTTAAGAAGTAAAATGAGCCCATATAATTACCCATTTATGAGGCTCATCACAGCACATTCTGACATGGGAGCAAGATGCTGAAAATTCGACAAAGGCCTTGTCAAGAGGGAAGTTCGAGTTCCACAAGTTCAGGATAGGGGTGGTTGATAATCCCTTTCTTACTGAGAGGGAGTGTTGAAAAATGCAGCAAGAAATTCCCAATTTGATTTTGCCTTGATTAAATTAACAAAATTTGAATTTCCACCTCAGCACACAACTTGGATGATGTTAACTTGTGTGACATGGAATGTGTAACCCAGTTTACTCAGTAAATTCAAGTTGGAGGAGTTAGAGTTTAGTTATTCTTGTGTGATTGCTAATTTGTAGCATTTAAGGTCAATTATCTCAAGTTGTTTTCAGTTAAACTAGTTCCAACGTTTGGAGGAACTAGTGGAGGGTGAGTTATGCAGTGGGACTTCAATCAAACTTAATGATCATCTAGTTAATTGATCAATCAACCCAAAAGAGCTAGTGCACGCAAAGAATTCGAGTTACCCAGTTGAGGTGGAGATTCTAAGGTAGTGTAACATCAGTTGTAGACTAGCCTTGAGTGTACAGGTTTTGCATCAAGTCACATGACCAGCCTAAGGAATTTCACAATTCAATTAGAGGAATTTCCTAAATAATAGGGGCTAATTCCTCAAGGAACAATGCAAGGAAATAGGAGCTCAACCCATGTCTAGTTCAAAGATGACATGGCTAACAACTTCATTGAGCATATCCAGCACTTTTGCCAGTGGGTCCATGACATATTAGAAAAATCAAATGCTAAGTATAAGCAGTGACATGATCAAAATTAGGTGCCACCCAAGTTCCAAGTGGACGAAAAAGTTTGGCTACATTTCCAGAAGGAGAACCTGATTGGGTTCTATTGTAAGCTTTGACCACACTGATATGGGTAATACACCATCACCAAGTTTGTAGGGGACAATGCTTTCAAGCTCAGACATTCCTCCATTCCTTGGCTTTCACCCAGTGTTCAATGTGGACCACCTTCGGCCATACTTTCCACAATTACTAGACACATCCGACATTGCAGAACAACTCACACCAACAGAGTTAAACCGAGACTGCATGGAACAAGCCACAACTGATTGGATCATGGACACATAGATCAAGAATACTCGCCAACACAAGATCCAACTGTATCAGGTTCTCAAATCTGGCCAACTCCTACACCAAGGCAAGTGGCTCACTAGGGACCAAGTATAGTAGAAGTTTCCCCATCACATGGAAGCACTCAATGCGATGGGGACCATTGCTACCTAAGTGGGGAGGACTGACCCAGGTGGATATTAGTGGCCACCTACCTATTCCACTTGGACCCCCACCATTGTCTCTTTCATTTTTTCAGTTTCCTTAATTATAGAACAATTTACTATTTTTGGCATTTTTTCGGGTCCTGAACTTCGGGAGCCATTTTGAGGCCCTAAACGACGTTTTTTGGAAAATAGGAAAACATCAGCTATTGTATAATGTTTTAAGCCAGAATTGATAGTTCTTAGATAAATATTTCTAACAAGGTATTGTGCTCATCAAACGGAGATCGTATGCCAAATTTACGACACCAGGAATTTGCTGTACCAATTCACCCAAAAGGGGCCCACAATTTTGGCGCTTCATCTCCTAGGGTTAGGTTTTTGAATGTTTAGGGTTTTCCATTGTTTCTCGATAATAAATAGGCCTTTGAGCCTCATTGTAACATAGTTCAGAGGCATGTAGCCAACACATCTCTTCTCAAAGATAAGCTACCATCGCCCGAGCTAGTTTGTTTCCATTTTGTTTGCAAGTATATTTCAGTTCTTTGATATTAATGAAATGAAGTGTTGTTTCTCCTACATCTCTGTATTTGTGGTTATATCTGTATTTTGTTGCATTCATGTTTAAGTTCGGATCAACCCACAACTCAGTCATGGTAGATAGGAAGGAGCACCCACTAGAAGCTAACGCTTTTGACATCTTAGGGGAGCAAGCAAGGGGGAAACAACAAATAGCCCAACAAATGGAACAAGGGTAGCAAAAGATAGCTCAATTGTTGACATAAGGGCAACAGCAAATGGCCCAGTTATTTTCTCAGGTTGTGGAAAATTTAAACATTGCAAGTAATTCGAGTTTTATGGAGGGGAGAAACAACTATAATCCTATATCCTTTAATATATATACACAAGCTAACACATGGGAAACCATAAGAAGGAACCCTAGGCCTCCAATACCCCAATTTCTAGATGGTCAGAGGTATCAAATCGAGGAACCATAGAAAATAACAAATGTTTTATATTATATTTCCTGGAGTATGAATCACTAGGAGAGGATGTTCGAGCATCCATTACCTTTACTGAGTTAAACGATATTAAGTACAGAAATAGGCCTAGAGGCACAAACCAAACCATGATCTACTTCAAAATCTTAGGAAAATATCCATTCCCTCTTTCGATGGGTTATCTAAGTGCTCAAAAAGGTCTTGGGTGCAAAACCTAGACACCTACTTCCAACTTAACCCAACATTGGAAGCAGAGCCTATCAAAATCACCACCCTGCATTTGGAGGGAGAAGCGCATGAATGGTGGTACCATAGATTGGTTACCTTAGGACATTCCAACATCACTTCTTAAGAGGAATTCAAACAAATAATGATAGATTGGTTTGACAGGAAGGATCCAAAGATACACTTCAGAGAGATTCCAAGGTAGTGTAATCAATTGTAGACTAGCCTTGAGTGTACAGGTTTTGCATGAAGTCACATGATCAACCTAAGGAATTGCACAATTCAATTAGAGGAATTTCCTAAATAATAGGGGCTAATTCCTCAAGGAACAATGCAATGAAATAGGAGCTCAACCCATGTCTAGTTTGAAGTTGACAAGGCTAACAGCTTCATTGAGCCCATCCAGCACATCCACCAGTAGGTCCATGACATATTAGAAAAACCCAATGCTAAGTACAAGCAGCGACATGATCAAAATTGGGTGCCACACAAGTTCCAGGTGGACGACAAAGTTTGGCTACATTTCCAGAAGGAGCACCTCGTTTGGTCCCATCATAAGCTTTAACCACATCGATATGGTTCATACACCATCACCAAGTTTGTAGGTGACGATGATTTCAAGCTCAAACATTCCTCCATTCCTTGGCTTGCACCCAATGTTCAGTGTGGACCGCCTTCAACCATACTGTCCACAATTACTAGACACATCCTACATTGTAGAACAACTCACATCAATAGAGTTAAACCTAGACTGCATGGAACAAGCCACAACTGATCGGATCATGGACACATAGATCAAGAATACTCACCAACAGAAGATCTAACTGTATCAAGTTCTCAAAGCTCGCCAACTCCTACACCAAGGCAAGTAGCTCACTAGGGACCAAGTTTAGTAGAAGTTTCCCCATCGCATGGAAGCACTCAATGCAATGGGGACCATTGCTTCCTAAGGGGAGAGTATTGATTCAGGTGGATATTTGTGGCCACCTACATATTCCACTTGGACCCCCACCATTGTTTCTTTCAGTTTTTCAGTTTCCTTAATTATAGCATAATTTACTATTTTTGGTAGTTTTTCAGGTCCTAAAATTCCAGAGCCATTTTGAGGCCCTAAACGACGTTTTTTTGGAAAATTGGAAAACATTGTTATTATATGATGTTTTCAGCTGAAATTTGTAGTCCTCGGATAAATATTTCTAACGAGGTATTGTGCACATCAAATGGAGTTCGTATGCCAAATTTACGACCCCGGGAAGTTGATGTACCAATTTACCCAAAAGGGGCCCATGGTTTTGGCGCCTTCATCTCCTAGGGTTAGGTTTTTGGATGTTTAGGGTTTTCCATTGTTTCTCAATAATAAATAGGCCTTTGAGCCTCATTGTAACATAGTTCAGAGGCATGTAGCTAGCACATCTCTTCTCAAAGATAAGCTACCATTGCCAGAGCTAGTTTATTTCCATTTTTTCTGTAAGTATATTTCAGTTCTTTGATATTAATGAAATGAAGTGTTGTTTCTACTGCATCTCTATATTTGTGGTTATATTTGTATTTTGTTGCATTCATGTTTAAGTTTGGATCAACCCACAACTCGGTCGTGGTAGATAGGAAGGAGCAGCCACTAGAAGCTAACCCTTTTGACATCTTGGGGGAGCAAGAAAGGGGGAAACAACAAATAGCCCAACATATGGAACAAGGGTAGAAAAAGATAGCTCAATTGTTGACATAATGGCAACAAAAAATGGCCCAGTTATTTTCTCAGGTTGTGGAAAATTTAAACATTGCAAGTAATTCAAGTTTTATGGAGGGGAGAAACAACTATAATCCTATATCCTTTAATATATCTACACAAGCTAACACATGGGAAACCATAAGAAGGAACCCTAGGCCTCCAATACCCCAATTTCTAGATGGTCAGGTGGTATCAAATCGAGGAACCATAGAAAATAACAAATGTTTTATATTATATTTCCTGGAGTATGAATCACTAGGAGAGGATGTTCGAGCATCCATTACCTTTACTGAGTTCAACGATATTAAGTACAAAAATAGGCCTAGAGGCACAAACCAAAACCATGATCTACTTCAAAATCTTAGGAAAATATCCATTCCTTCTTTTGATGGGTTATCTAAGTGCTCGAAAAGGTCTTGGGTGCAAAATTTAGACACCTACTTCCAACTTAACCCAACATTAGAAGCAGAGCCTATCAAAATCACCACCCTGAATTTGGATGGAGAAGTGCATGAATGGTGGTACCATAGATTGGTTATCTTAGGACATTCCAACATCACTTCTTAAGAGGAATTCAAACAAATAATGATAGATTGGTTTGACAGGAAGGATCTGAAGATACACTTTAGAGAGCTAGCATAACTCAAGCATATTGGAACACCAAAGGCCTACATTTAAGAGTTTCAGCGGGTCTTGTTGCCACGACAAGAATATTTGAACAAAGGTTGATCATGCTCTTCACGGAGGGTTTAGTTGAGCCACTGTTTGGGTGGTGTTAGCACTGAAATCCACCTCAGGCTGAGGAAGGCAAAACTCAAGGCCACATCAAACCAAGCTCAGCCTCGTAGCTAGCCCTACGAGGACAGAAGAGGGCTCTCTCCGGGTCTATCTCGAGAAAATGAGCAATAGGATGCGAGATGACTTCAAACTGGAACTGATTTTAGGCTAGTAAATTGATAGAAAGGGGTTTTTTGATAAATGATTGGGTTTTCTGGGCTGCATGGGGCAAAGACAGCAAGAGCAGAGATTAAATGAAAAACGCAGATTATCTCCTGAGGCAAGATAAGCATGAAGTTTAACAATCAAATTGGAATTATATGTAGTGAAAGACCGCTGCGAGGTTGACAAGGGCAATAGTTGAATCCTTATCAAACTGAAGAAAACATAGAAAATGAATACCTCCCAAGGCAGAGCAGTAAACTAGATTCTTCCTTTCTCATTTAAAAGTATTCAACAGAAAATGATTATGAAATGAAATGTAAAACATTACAAGCCACATATGAAACATAAGAAAAGACAAAATGCTAAATCCACACCACAAGAATCTCAGGAGTCAGAGCTGTATTTTGCCATTAAATCCCTGTCAAAAAACTGTACAATAAAGCTCTGTCTTTTTCCTCCACCAGCTCTCAGAACCCTCTCCAAATGTTTTTCAATACAATATATAAAACTCAGCTAGGAGAAAACAGATCGACCCAAAAACAAGGGCGTTGTTTCAACTGAAGCCATGAAGATAGAAAAAGGATCATCCATCTGCTCTAAAGATAGAAAAGCGTTACATTATTCCAGCTGAGAATTTCTAATGACCAATGAAAACCAAACCTGGAGCGTAGACCCTATGAATTACTAACTGAAGTCATAAATAGACTGCCTAATCCTATTCTTCTGCTGTAGTGGGTAGTCTGCGTTTAATTTGGGTTTTTACTTTTCCTTTACCATTTGAATACAACCAATTTTTTTTAATAATTAACATCCTTTGTAACTTTAGGGCGCTTTCATCCATGTTACCATAAATGATTACACGTTGCAAAGAGTCCTGGCCAGGATATAGATATGATTTAAAATAATTCGGTTTCCCCCAAATATATGACCCATTTGACTAAGGCGAAGAAAATCTTGGCAGCCCACTAATATTTGCACGCATGGAAGTGAAGAACTTTCAGTTTTGGCATCCTATGTAAAAATGTTGGAAGACAGTATTGATTTGCAGAAAAGAATAACGCCAAATCTTCCACCTCTGGAAAATGAATTTGACACCAATCTTGTTCTTGCATTGCACCTGTGTAAATTGAAACAAACTGAGCGCGAGATGCCTGATCTTTGTTTGGCCCACTACAACACCAATCACTTCTTCCATGTCCCCTAGCACCTCGATTGAAGACCCAAAATAGACTAACCAATTCGATTTGCTTTGCTGGGATAGTTATCTGTACCTCAATTTGGCTTTGACTGCCACGTTACATTTACCATTTGAAACAAAACCATTTTTAAATGAAAACACCTTCGATCGAAAACCTTGCCTTGAAGATCGATCGCATTTCTTTTGAATATAGTGCCATCCGGCCACGTGCAAAGGAGATATCCTAAGTATAGCCTTTCACAATTCTAGCAAATATTCTCTGTATAGGTCCAAGTTCGAGACTTTCAACAATTAAAATGTAAACACAGAGATTAGAGAAGGTGAGGGTCCAATCATAGAGTAGATTTGTGCGTTGCAATGTTTATCAAGCTCGCTGGACCATGTGAATCATCTATATTGCCTTCACTGGCATGTATGCAAATTGCAAGTCGATGGAGCCGATTTGATAAGAAACTGGGCGCATTAACAAAAATTTCTTGGTGCTGTGACTGTGTGCGTAGCGCACGAACCCAACGCGTAGCGCACACCTGAGTGCGTAGCGCCTATGTATTTTTACACTGGCCAGTGAGGCCCAGTGCGTAGCGCCCACCTGAGTGCGTAGCGCACACCTTGTGTGGGTAGCGCGCACCTCTTTTGGCAATTCTTGAACTATTGGCTGCAACCAAAGTGAATGTATACAGCAAAGCAACTTGAAGAGAGGAGGCAACATCCATGATAAGCGAGAAACCATAGGATGAGAAGAACCAACATCAAAAGTGAATGCAGAACCATTTTGAGAGGTGGAGACTGAAGCCTTTTTACTACCACTCCTTTTAAGGGCTCTCTCAAAAATGGTGACTCTGTGGAAAATATGCCACATTAGTTCATTCTCTGGTGTATTTGGGCCTCTAATTAAAAGATTCACCAAACCCAAGATATCTTGCAACTCTTTTTTAATCCACTGTTCCTTTAAAGGTTCAAGTAACCAAGTTAAAACGCTTTGCTGTTGCTCACTCCCAGCAGCTGAAGCCATCACAAGAAATGTTTCTCCAACTCACTAATTCGTTCTTTCACTTGAATTTTCTGGATGCAAATGAATTGACAATTGTGGAAATATATTATGTATGATATATTTTGATCTTCGATCTGGAACCCTCTTTGCAATATTTGAAACTTTGATGTTTCTTTTCAACTTTATTTTTCTTTGCCTCTGATTGCTAATGATGTTCTTTCTATTTGTGATTTTGCAGGGATAGGAGCTGTAGAAGGTGCTGCCATTTGAAGAGTTGGAGAATTTTGAAACATTTTGACAAATTACATATTCTAAAAAACACATTTAATGGTTTCTTCTTCAAACAGGGTTTTGAAGAAGAATCAATCTCACATTATTGACGATGACATTCCAAAAAACTTACTGCGCTATTTCACACTTTTGCAGACAAAACCCTGGACTCAAGACATAAAATGACTCTTCTGATCAAAATGGCATTTAATGACTGCCAGTGACGGGAAATGAACCTTGGTGAATTTGACTGCAACGGGCTGACAAGACGGAGTCTAACAGGTGGGTCAAGGCATTCAAACCCACCACCTTACAAGATTCCATCACAAGGACACAAGACATGGAATATGCAACATCTAAAATTAAATTTCCATACAGACCGCTCATCCTTCATAAGGACAAGAAAAATAAGCCATCCTATGAGGAATGGGTTGGGAAGGAAAAGTTGGATGATGAGACTCAGTGCGAGCTGAGAAGTAAGAAACTTTATTTCTCTTGCAAAGAACAGTGGGAACCAAGTCACAGATGCTTGGGAAAGGGGAAGGGTCACTATATTGAGGTCATGTCAAACAACAACAATGAAGAGGATTCAATGCCCGCACCAAGAAGTGAGCCTAGTAGTTCAGAAGGGGTGCAGTCCCATGAGGAAGCGCAAGGGTATGAGAGACCTTGTGCAAGAATTAAGGGTGGTAATATCACCTCTTTCTAGAGTCCCTAGATATTATACCTTCGGGATCAGGGGAGTCATACAAACACAACGAATCACAACTTTGGTCGATGGCTAAGCAACTCACAATTTCATCAATGCAGCTTTTGTAGAAAAGAGTGGTATTCCTACAAAAGAGCTTGAGAGATTTAGCATTGCAGTGGCTGATGGGTACAACATCACATGCATACAAAATATTCCATGCTTGAGCGTGACACTGGGTAATTACACATTGACTGATGACTTCTACATAGTAGATCTTGTAGATACCAATGTTTTGTTAGGAGTATAGTGGTTGTACTCGTTAAGAAAAATCTCAATGAACTAATAACCGATGGAGATGGAATTTGGTGCCTCAAATGGCCATAAAGTATATTGATAGGTATGTTCAACAGTGGTCCTCAAAATATATCAACTAAGAAAATGGAGGCTATATATAGGCATGGAGATGTAGCTTGTGTACCAAATTGTTTGATTACGAGTCAAAAGTCATTAGATAGCAACCAGTTGTATCAAGCCTATGATTTTGGTATTGAGTAAAAGAAAAACATTGTGGTTGATGCACTTTATAGGAAACCAAACACATGTTCACTCATGGAAATCACTAGAGATTGGAAAGCCTACATCCTACAAGAATATTCCAAAAAAAAGTTTTCTTGCGAGTTAATGGATGGTCTCATCCAGGATGACAAGTATAAAGTAGTATATGAGATCATTTTCTATAGAGAAATGTTATATTTGGTCCCTGAATCTACACTCAAAGAGGAGATCTTAAAGGCTTCTCATGACACACCACTAGCAGGACACCAAGGGTTCTTCAAAATGTATAGGTAGATTAGAGAAAGTTTTCTTGGAAAGGCCTCAAGGATGATGTGTTGAAGCACATAAGGGAGTGCATGACTTGTTGGTAGAAAATCCCCACGCATACTCCTACAGGATTGCTACAACTCTTTCCAATTCCAAAGAAAAAGTGGGAGAGTGTATTGATGGACTTCATCACAAGTCTATCCAAGGCATAAGGGAAGGATTGCATCTATGTGATAGTTGATAGGTTGAACAAGATCATACATTTCCTTCCAATATTAGTAGATTATAAGGCAATGCAAGGGGTGGAATTTCTTTCAAGGAGGTGTTTAGACTTCATAGGTTTCCTAAAAATATAGTTGATGATTGATGTGGCAAGATTATCAGTGCATGTTTGCAGGAGTTGTTCAAATTGGTGGGCGTGAAATTAACGCCTAGTGGTAGGTTTATCAATTCATGTTGGATGGAGTTGTTCAGATTGGTGGGAAAGAAATTGACCCCTAGTACCAACTATCATCCTCAAGTAGATGGCCAAATAGAGATTGTGAATATATTGATTGAGGGGTACCTACTTAATGATGTGGTAGAATAGCGGAAGGCATGGAGAAAATAGTTGCATCTAGAGGAGCACTGTTACAAAACCATTTATCATTTTTCATTGGGATGACCCCACTCAGGGCACTGTGTGGGTATGATTTTCCATCATATATCAATTTGGAATTTTCAGATGGTAGGGCTCCAAAAGCCAAAGCTTTGATATAGGATATCCATGACATCCTTAAGGTCCTTAGGGAGAATATGTAGACTGCCCAAAACCAACAAAATATGTATGCAGGCAAGCATAAAATATAGCATAATTTTGATGTGGGAGACTTAGTTTTCCTAATATTCTAGCCATATAGACAGTCTTCACTCAAGAAAAATGATGAAGATAAACTAAAACCAATATTTTATGGGTCTTACAAAATAAACGAATGGATTAGTGAAATAGCATACGAGTTGGACCTGCCAGAGGGAAGCCAAATCCACAATGTCTTCCATGTATCATGCCTTCAGAATATTGTTGATCAACATGTTACTACTTCATCTAAGCTACCCCTTTTAGATGAGGAGGGGAAGCTAGAATTAATTCTGGAATCTATCATGGTTATTCAAGAAATAAGATTGAGGGGAAGAATGATCTCATAATATATCATTAGGTGGAAGGACTTGCCTGAAGAAGATGCCACATGACAAGGAGAAAAAATATTGCATCTCTCAAATTTGCAATTGATTAAGGGCAAGAAATGTAGGGAAGGGGGGACTATAATGTCCTCTTCTAATTGAATTTCTCAGTGGAGGATGTAGTAGCCTATTCAACCTCATAGGCTATAATAATTTGTAAAGGGGGAATTCATTATTTGATGTTATTTGGGTTACATTAGATAATTTTGGGTAGATGAAGTGAAATTTGCAATAACATTCAAATTTGGGTCAAATGGAGGGAAACTTGTTAGCCACTCAAATTAAAATTAGGATATAAACCCTCAAAGGGAATCTATAAAAATGAGAGGATATTCATTGTGATCATCATGGATTGTGGTTCCTTTTTGTAGAAATTTTGAATAATATGACACTTATTCACAAAGATTATCCCGATTATACACTATTGTAAATACATGCATAATACATAACCTCCTCTACGTTGATCATCAATTTAGCAACATTAAAAACAATGAAACATCAACCGCATGCACACATTGAAGCATCAATCACACATATCAACACAGTATATCACGGGGAAAGCATACAGCTGAAAACCACCAGCTATCTATATATTATAATGATTGAGAACATGTAACAATACATAGTACAATACTCCTCGCAAGTACTCAGTACTATCTCCACCTGTTACACACAAAACTAGCTCAGATTCGAACAAGTCACGGGTTCAAATCTCCTCTGCTGCTTTGCCTGCCTCCACTGCACAATCCTGCAAGAGAATGAATGAATCCAAACTCGTTCCAAGTTCTATTTACCTTGGAGAATCACTCACACTGGAAATCACATGAGCATAGGCTATATCACTGGGCATATGCAATTCTCATGGGCATACTCAATCCTTTGATTTTGCAAAATCTCATGCACAACTATAGTCACAACTGATAGCAATCTCAACCTCTAACACCTCTCTCCACTGAACTGTACATGCACTGAGTTAACTGATGTATTCTTAAATTGCATTATGAGTTAATAATTAGTGAATTAATTAATAACTAATTCACACAAATCATCACTTAGTCTATTGGCTAGTTAGACTAAATACAACTAGTTCAACTAAGTCAAACTGAACACAAACTCCATTAACTGCTCATCTAACTCCATAGAACTCAACCACATGAGTTCTAACTGATGTCCTGTATGCAATAGCTCAACTGACCCACAAAGAAAGCGTATTTCCTTCTGACAGCTGCATGTGCCACATCTGTAGCTCAAACTGAAGTGCTCCAAGAGGATAAGATAAATTTTATAGTCTAAATATTATTATGAGACAATAATATTTAACTTTTCTATTTTTGACTAGCAGTCTAAAAATAGACTCTGATCACTCCTGCTGTGATCCAAAAATAGAAGTCCATCTATTTTTCCCAACATGACCAATCATCCATAAACAACATCCTGCAACTCATAGACCATGATCCATATGTCTAAAAATAGACTTTGCACCAAAAATAGCCTGCGGGCCCACTTAGTGAAGGTGACTCCTTTTCACTAAGCTCCATCATCTTGTTGCATTCTCCACAAGCATTTCTTGTTGCACACTTTTCAACACTCCCTCTCAACAAGAAAGGCTTCCTCTCAAACCCAATCTTGTAACTCTGGAATGTTCTGCATGCAACACATCTGCCTGGTCCACTTTGCTCCAACAACACTTGGAACAAAACCACTCCCAACTAACCACTCTGTTGGGCTAGGAACATACTCTAATGTTGAAGCTCTACCTGTTGCTGACAAGTGCTCCCTCTTTGACATCTTCGATACTGCAACATCTCCATGCATCTCGCACCATTGCACACCTCTCTGTGCCACCTAGCACTGTGCAAAACACTTGTGCCTCTCACATTGCTGCAGCCTGCATTCTATGCGTTGTCCTTGGATTCCCTACACTGTCACTCTCTCTGCCGCTCCATCTGCATCTATCTCTACCGAATCAGTCAATTCTTGCTACTACACTTTGGGGCTCCCGTAGCAAGGTATCATCCAAGAGGTTGGGTACCTCAAGGATCCTGCCCCTCCTCCTTGGGACAATCAATCCAAATCACCCCACCTCCTACCTGGAGGTATGGTTGCATGCAATCCCTCAGCCCACCTAGCTCGAAGTTTCCCCCTACTGGAGGTCTCTGCATGAGTAGATGTCTCTACTCGATCTCCTCTCAGCTTCCCTTGTTGTGGCTGCTCCACAACCTCCTAAAGTTGTTGCACAAATCGTGGCTCCTCCACAATCGTCTGAGACTTCTTCTGGCTCTGCATGTTGAGAGGTAATATACCCTCCCTCTCAACCATCAAGTCTCCATCAATTGCCTTGCTGCTCAAGGCTTTGCATGCATCTTGAACCTCAAGAGAATACAGGTTCTTGACCCGTGAACCAATCTGCTTCACCTGTCTAGTGATGATGTGTCTGAGGAAAACCTTTCCCTTACTGAAGACTATATCAAAGCCTTTGTCTTCCAGCATCGCGATCGACACCAAGTTTCTCTTTAGTCCTGTTACATACTTGACATCGGTCAAGGTAAGGAGAGCTCCATGCTCCCTCTGAAAAATAACCGTGCCTACACTTGAGACACTATACTTCTCATCATTACCCATCTCTATGAGTATTTGGAGATCTTTCTCCTCCAAATTACTAAACAAACCCTTGTCAGCGGTCATGTGGAAAGAAGCTCCACTGTCAAGGAACCAACCACTTCCCATCATGGATGAAACCATGCATGCGAAGAGTGTAAAATCCAACTCAAACTGTGAAGCAATTGCCTCACCTTCAGATCCTTCCCCGAATCCCTTCTTGGATTTCTTCTTTGGGCAATTAGTATCATAATGGCCCAACTCATGACAACGAAAGCATTGCACCTTCGACTTTTCAACCTTCTTCCCATCATTGGAAGAACTGGATTCAGAAAGAGAACCCTTCTCCTTCCCCTTCTTTGCCTTACTCGCTAAGGCACAGTTCTCCTTGTCATGCATAGATGAAGAACTGTCTCTGGTGCACCGTCTAATCTCCTCTTGCACAAGATCCGACCAAAGTCTCTCCCATCCTAGCAATTTCTCCCTTCCATTCACTGAGTCTTGGTAGCTATGCCAACTCTTAGGAAGGCCAAGGAGTTCTAGACTCACCATATACTCATCCTCAACAGTTACCCCCACACTTCCCAGCTCATCGCGACATTGGGTTAACTTCGTGAGATACTGGGGCATATTGTCTCCATTCTCACACCTAATGTTTCTGAGTTTATCCTTGAGCACCAACTTCCTCTGGTCACTCTTGCTTTGGAATAATTCTGTCAACGTTTTCCACATCAAATATGGAGAAGCCTTTCCATGGAGGCTGGACACAATGTGATCCCTCACGCCCTCCAATAGAATCCTTCGACACTTTTCTGTCTTCCTTTTCCAATCCCCGACTTGAGCAGCATCAGTAGGTTTTGGGACATCCGCATCTATGAACTCCTTCAACCCATTATCATCTAACACCGCCTCCATCCTGTCCTTCCATGCAATATAGTTCGAGCTGCCCTCAAGGGAATACTCCAATCGCAATCCGTTGAAAGACATTTCAACTTTGACACCAAGAGAACACTGCTGCAAATTCGAATTCCACCAGCTCAAAAACTCAACCGCTTCTGATCCAAAATTCATGAGAACAAGTATTTCTCGTACAAAGATTGACTGTATGGGCATTCACTGCATATCTCACCTTCCAAAAGAAGGATGAATCCATAGGCTACCTGGCCCGATTACAGACTCTGCCTGAAGAAATAAAATTTAAACACTCTTTGAATAATAGATCTAATGATCAACTTGGCTCCGATACCATGTAGAAACGTTTTCTACAATTATCTAGCTCTGATACAATGTAGAAATTTTGAATAATATGACACTTGTTCACAAAGATTATCCCGATTATACACTATTGCAGAATACATGCATAATACATAACCTCCTCTACGTTGATCATCAATTTAGCAGCATTAAAAACAATGAAACATCAATCGCATGTGCACATTGAAGCATCAATCACACATATCAACACAGTATATCACGGGGAAAGCATACAGCTGAAAACCCCCAACTATCTGTATATTATAATGATTGAGAACATGTAACAATACATAGTACAATACTCCTCGCAAGTTCTCAGTACTATCTCCACCTGTTACACACAAAACTAGCTCAGATTCGAACAAGTCACAGGTTCAAATCTCCTCTGCTGCTTTGCCTGCCTCCACTGCACAATCCTGCAAGAGAATGAATGAATCCAAACTCATTCCAAGTTATATTTACCTTGGAGAATCACTCACACTGGAAATCATGTGAGCACAGCTATATCACTGGGCATATGCAATTCTCATGGGCATACTCAATCCTTTGATTGTGCAAAATCTCATGCACAACTATAGTCACAACTGATAGCAATCTCAACCTCTAACACCTGTCTCCACTGAACTATACATGCACTAAGTTAAATGATGTATTCTTCAGTTGCATTATGAGTTAATAATTAGTGAATTAATTAATAACTAATTCACACAATTCATCACTTAGTCTATTGGCCAGTTAGACTAAATACAACTAGTTCAACTAAGTCAAACTGAACACAACTCCATTAACTGCTCATCCAACTCCACAGAACTCAACCACATGAGTTCTAATTGATGTCCTGCATGCAATAGCTCAACTGACCCACAAAGAAAGCATATTTCCTTATGACAGCTGCATGTGCCACAACTGTAGCTCAAACTGAAGTGCTCCAAGAGGATAAGATAAAGTTTATAGTCTAAATATTATTATGAGGCAATAATATTTGACTTTTCTATTTTTGACTAGCAGTCTAAAAATAGACTTTGATCACTCCTACTGTGATCCAAAAATAGAATTCCATCTATTTTTCCCAACATGACCAATCATCATAAACAGCATCCCGCAACTCATAGACCATGATCCATATGTCTAAAAATAGTCTTTGCGCCAAAAATAGCCTGCAGGCCCACTTAGTGAAGGCGACTCCTTTTCACTAAGCTCCATCATCTTGTTGCATTCTCAACAAGCATTTCTTGTTGCACACTTTTCAACACTTTTTATTTTTAGATGAGGCCCTTAGAGGGTTTTAATACCCATTTCTTTCTAATTGGTTTCAGTGCTGAAAGATTCCACCCTAGCCAATACCTTTCCTATCTAATTACAGGGAAAAGTTATGATTGGAGGATCATCTTTCTGAGGCATTATCTATGGTAGCAAACTATCTCGAGGCATTATTTAGGAAGTGAATCATCCCTAATACACTATTTGACACAATGCTCTATCTTTAAGGTATAATCTATGTAACACATCAATTCTAAGGATTAACTATGCCAACAATCTATTGATGAAGCCATTATGATATAGTGAGGTAAATTTGAGGCTTTGTTGATGACTGTAGATCATCTCTGATGTATCAATTACGGTAGAAGATCATTTTTGAGGCATAGTCTTGGCAGTGAGGTATCTCTAATGGTTTGGATTTGCATCTGTGAGGTATCAAAAAAATGTATCTAAGGTAGCGAGGAAGTGAGGGATCCCTTTGTTGTAGAAGTGAAGTTGGGAACCCCTATTTTGAGGGTGCATTTAGGGTTGTAGAATAAATCTACAGGATTGTATAGGTCCCATGTAGCAACAGAGGTCAAGGTGTTATTCTTAAGGTCAATAGCAGCAGAAATTAAAAAAAAAAAGAGCTACAGGGATTAGGAGGAACCGACTAAGTGGGACTAAAGCACATAGGAAAAATACATCTCGGGCAACCAAAAAGACCAAATCCAAGGCAACAAGTGACTAAGGGTTTCAAGACCTTAGTAATTTGTAAGGTCAGATCAGTAGTGTGAGGGTAGTAGGGTCTATTTATGCAATAGTATTAGTTATGAATCTAAATTACAGTGTGTTATTGGAAGGAATGTGGATTTGTCACCTATGGTTGAATTAGATTTATTTGTATGATTTTTTGGTGGAATAAACTACTTGTTTACAATGTTGTGCATTAAATATTATTTCTATTTGAAAATTTGAAGGAATATTGTGATACTAGTTTAGAATACATATTTTTTCATGTGCTCTTTTCAAACCCAAGGGTAATTTTTCCAAAGGGGTCATTACACATGCAACAGTTAGTTTGAGAAGATATAGAAAATAGTTTAATCAGTTGGACATGGATGGAAACTAGTCTAAGGCCTGTTGACTTCCTAGATGGGTTGTCCAACTACAAAATCTAGAAGGAGAGGATTGCATTAATGTTAGAGGAAAACAAGATATGGGAGTTTGTATTGCAAACTCAGATTTGTATTACCGATGCATCACTTTTGGCTCTCCATAATAAGAAGGCATGCATTGACCAAGTTATATCAAAGCGACAACCAAAACTAAAAAATGGTACTGAGACAGAAACATAGGGGCACCAAGATGTTCAAGAATGAAATTATTTCTTCTTATCTCACCATAATATCTCAAATACAAGTTGAGCTTGCTATTGTACGAGAGAAGTTTCAAACTCATAACTGGTAAGGACAACTATGAACGATTTCATAGAGAAGTGGGGTACCTTCATTAAATGAGTCATGGCACATGAGAGTCTCCCAACCTGGAATAGGTTATGGGATGACTTCATCCAAGAGGATACTAATGAGGGGGCTCTTCATGGAAACCAAGTAAATGGTGAAAAAGATGAGGAGAACATTGTTATTTTAAGTCTTGTAAGAAAGGGAAAGGGGGTTGGAAAACTAAATAAAGGAGAGGGAGAATCCTCTTAGGATGGAAATATTAAGGACATGAGAAAAGTCAAGTGCTTTTCATATCACAAGCCTAGACATCATGCAATTTGGTTTCCAAACAGAAATAAAGACGAAGGGAAAGCACAGGCTGCAATATCGACCAAGATTGAATATTTTGCAACAAAATTTGAGGAGTTCTCATTAGTGGTTGCTTGCCTTCTGGCACTAATGTTAGAAGCACCCGATTTGTGGAAAACGATGCATGAATCGTGGATAGTGCATATCTCTCCATATGCCAGGAATGAGGGAAGTGTTCCTTAGTGTTTAAGATATGGATTCATGCACGCATGTGAAAGTTAGTATGAGTACAACACATGCAGTGAAAGGGGTTAGAATAGTGTTATTCCAACCAAAATCGAGGGGATCTCTCGAGGTGGAAAAGGTGTTATATGTCCTAGAGTTGAATCCGAACTTTCTCTTAGTGTTAGCTCTGGAGGACAAAGGGTATGTTGAGTTCCAAAAAGGACAAGTATTCAGAGGGAGTTACCCAAGACAGATGCTTGGAGTCAAGAAGGGTAAGTTGTACAACTTTCAACGCCAGCATGTAAGTAGATCCAATATCCAAAACGATGTTAGTGAAAAATATTGAGTAATATGCTCTAAAGATTGAGTTGAGACTAGGGACTCGGACTTCTAATATGAAAGATGGGTAGGGGGGCTCTTCTAACTCTGTCATACCTAGTTGGTATGAACTAAAATTGATGGATGCTTAAGAGAAACCTCTTAGGAGCATGATTTGAATAAATATGCCTTCAGATTAAATTCCAAAGTAGGAAGCAAGGAATCCTTCCAGATTAGAGGGAGTAGCTACAATAGAAAATTATGTGGTGGGATTGGAGACAACTCCAAGTGGAGGAAGTTCTTCCAGAAGTACCTCACTCGCTAACAGGAAGTGCTGAAGTTTGTAGCTTGGGAGGGTACTTCTGCAGAGACCTTGTGTCTAGGCATGCAAAATTCGCCCACATCTCCTTAGAGCACTTTCTCTTGGTTGAGAAAGCTACTAAGGTAACTTGCCCTAAGTGTTACGAAAAAACACCTTACCCAGATCCTTCAGCAGCTACCCATAGGTGACACATCTTCTTCTAGCAGCCTCTCTGGGAATGCCACTCCCTTTAAGGTACAAGTTAACTTTGACATCCCCATATTTGAAGGTCATATACATGCAGATGTTGTAGATAAATGGTTAAATATGCTAAAATGATATTTCTCGGTTCATGACATTTCCAACCAGGAAAATATTACTTTTTCACTCCTCATAGTCGCCCTCCACATCAAGGACTCTTGGGAAACCTACTGCGAGAAGAGGGACAAGAGTGAACCCTCGGTATTCTCAGCCACACCCACTTGGAATTATTTATGAGACACCATCAAGGAGTTGTATTACCCTATCGAGAGCTATGAAGATAAATACATAAAGTGGACCACGTTGCAATAAGGAAGGGACCAAGATGTGCCAGAGTTCACAAATATTTTTTATACCCTTCATATGAAGTCTGGTATCAAGGATTCTAAGCGGCATTTGTTACTCAAGTTCTGTGGCTATCTACACAAATACATCTAAGATTAGATGGAATTCGTGGGCATCTCCTCACTCAGCACTGCCTATTGATACACTGTCAAGATCGAGCATAAATTTAAACAAAAGAAGTGAGACTTTGGATCTGTGAATCCAAAGCAAGGGAAAGGCGCCCCCAAGCCATAGAATAAAAGAAAAATACAAGGTGGGGCGACTCTAGAAAACCTGTCGAAGCTGCAAGAAAAGAACAACACCATGAAGAAAAATAAGGACATGGGGAAATGGTGTGAGTTCCATAAGAGCCCCACTGACAACACAAGTGAGTATCAGGCCAAGCAGTTGTTGGTGGTCGAGATGAAGGCTTCTAAATCAGATGCATGTTCTGACTCTGAGTCAGAACCTAACAAGCAGAATGACAAAGGGAAGCATATTATTGATGCAGAGCTAAGTGCCATTATTTCCACCACCAAGATCCAAAATAATGAGCCCAAAGATCCAAAGGAGGGGGAGCGCCTCTTCCACTTCCAAATGTGGGTGAAGGGTTCTCTGCTACAATTCATTGTCAACAAAAGGAGCCAAAAAACCTCATTTAAGCAGATTTCATAAAGTGGATGGGCTACAAAACACAACACACCCACATTCATACACCATCAGGGCTTCACCAAGGGCGAGATATTCACGTCAGGCAGTAGTGCGCCTTCCCTACAGGATCAAGCCATTCGCAAAAGAGGCACTTTGTGATGTTTCTCCTCTTGAAGTTTGTGATGAGTCTAGGTCTTGCACTGTTATTATTACTTTGGGAAATAAGTTGTACAGGATACCGAAGGTAGTGACACCTACCACCATCTCTTTGATCACTACGAAGCAATTCACTAAGATCATTTCCCAAACTAGGAAATTTGTTTTCCTTATGATTCACCCTCAGGGCAAGAAGAAGATTGTGGCCATGATCTCCAAATAGGGCTCCTCCACATGGTAGTAGCATATGGACAAGGTTGTGGAGAAGTACAGGGACATATTCACCTCACCGACAGGGGTACCTTTACACTGTCAGGTCAAGCACTCCATTGATCATACTCGAGGTGCGTCACTGCCCAATGGACCAATATATCAACGTTATGTTATGGAGAACGATGAAATCAAGAGGTAGATTCAGGAGTGTTGGGCCATTAATATGTCATTATTATTATCACTTTTGAACACCTATTCCACCCATTTCTACCATTCTTTATCACGTCATTTATTATAATTTATCATATAATTCTATTTTATAATTATTTATGCTCTTATGGATAAATATTATTTCTTCTCCTTTATTTCTAATAAATTGATTATTATGCATGTTTTTACCAATGATGGTTTACTAATAAATTTTTCACCACTTTAGTCTCCTAGATATTTTCCAGATTGAATATTTGATCATTAAATGTGCCAACTCAAAAATTCGCTAGAATAAGAAGTGACAATTTTGGGCAAATGGAAAAGAATATGGAAAATCCGAAACATGGGTTTTGTTCAGAACGGACCAAATTAGTTTTTTAGTAAGCAGTTTTCCCAAATTTGGTCCATACTAAGAGAAACAGAAGGTTCTTTGAAGACGTTTTTCTCTGATTCGCTGTTGTGGCCGTTTTCCAAATTATCCCAGTTGCAATGCCAAATTCGACCGTTCCTGTTGAATGATTGATGGAAACATATTTCATATATGATCTTGCTTATCAATTTGTTGAGAACAATCCAATTTTGTAATAGAAATCATATTGCAAGCATATCTGTTGTAACTTCTCTCTGCTCTCTGTGTATTTAAATGAGAACAGAGGTCAGAGAAGGGGATGAAGAGGATTCATGATTCATGATGGGATAGATTATGAGAGATTAAGTTGGGGATTATTAGAGATAGGATAGAAGGAAAGGGGGACTCTTGCATTACCATTTTAATTCTCAAGGCTTTTGCTGTTGTAATGATTTCACAGTTTGATGATTAATAAATAAAAGAGTCGTTGTTCCATTATTTGATACTGGAGTAAGTTTGGCGGTGCTTCACTGGCGGCTAAGGGCCCAGCCCCGGTGGATCCACTTGCTACCTGTACCATTATTTTGCAGTTCTGTATGATTGTTTGATTTCATTTTCATTTCTTTAATTTGTTTTATTCAGTAATCTTCTGTTTCTGAACATCTCGCTAAATCGCCCTGTTATATCAAAATCGTGATTGGATTGCATTGATAGTAAGATTATTATTTATAACTTAAAACATCATGTTGTTAATTCTGATATAATACTTTGTTGTCCATTTCAGATTTTGTTAACTATGATTTTTGTTCATTTATAACTACGATTGTTGTTCATTTATAACTGCGATTATTGTTCATTCTGCTAGATTAAGACTGTTGATTCAGTTACATTTGCAGTTGTTGTGTATTTCTATTTAATTAGCCCTGTTGTTCAGTTATATTTAAGATTACTGTTCAATTATAATAATTTAGCATTACTGTTCCTTTCCATTAATATTTCATTTCTGTAAGATGAGTTTTGCTATTCAATTCATTTATGTTAGACGAAGCTTTTCTGTTCAGTTTTTCAATAGACTTAGTTGTTGTTCCTTTTCTGCAAGGATTTGATTTCACCTTTTAACTGATATTGCAACAAGTGTGTTTTAGTGAGCATTTCCAATTGAATTGCCATTTCCAATTATTTGCTTTAGTGTGGATTGAAAGATCAACAACTGTAAAGGACACTGACTACCGTTGTCTAAGTTCTCAGATTGGAGATTTTGCCTATAATTGATCTTCATTTGCATCAGTTTACAGGGGAGAGAGTTTTCATTACTGAGTCCTTGACTGATGATTGTTTGATTGAATGATTTAGTTACAGAACATTTCAGTTTCTTGTTGTTCCAATTAGATTTTGTTTCAAGTATTCATTTACTTTTGCATTTTAAGCACTATACTGCAAAACATTACTCTTGAGCAAGTGACCGCCTCAAATTGAGTATACTCCTGAAATAAAAAATCGTCCCTGGGTTGACAATTAATGTGAAGATAATTAAGAGTTAAAAAGACACCTTTTATCGCTCAACATTTTGGCGCCGTTGCCGGGGAGAGTGTAGCTATTTCTAAGGAGTAGTGTGCATCTGATGAGTGCATGTTATGAGAGAATTGGGTATTAAAAACGGAAGGTAAGAACCTGCGTACAGAGCATGTAAAAGCCCTTCTCCTCTACCCGCTTTCCAGCAGAATTGTTAAAGAACTTAGGGTAGAAATAAATGTTTGAATTTATGTGTGAATGACTAAAAATTAATATATATAGAAATTTTGAAAAACAAATCTCATGATTTCACTCAAGTGGTGATGTAAGCACCACCCATTTCACTAACCGATTGACAGGAACATTTGAAGAAGGAGCCTCGAAGAAACACATGAAGAACATCTTCTATTATGGTAAGAAATGGCTCACATTTCTACTTTTGAATTCCCTATCAAAGACTTAGGAGGAGTGACACAAATGCACATAATTCTCCCATCTTCTCTACCAAATTTTCATAGTTTGAAAAATGAAGATCCATATACATTTTTATTTGAGTTTGAAATACTTTGTAGAGGATATGATTATTGTACTAATGATCAAAGGTTGAAATTGTTTCCTCTTACTCTAAAAGGAGCAACTCTCCGATGGTTCATGAGCCTAGGTGGGAACTGCATCCAAACATGGGAGGACATGAAGAACATATTCTTGAAGAAGTACCAGGGCTATTGCAAGGACAATGAAGATATTTTCGATATGATACAAGGGGAAGATGAAAGCTTGGAGGACTATGTAGATCGATTTCAATACAACCTTCAAAAATCAAAGCATAAGTATTTGGAAAAAGAGATCTTAATAACACTCCTACTCAAAGAAATCAAAGATGAATTTTTAGAACTCTTAAATCTGAAAGGAAAAGGTGATGTTTTTCGGTTATCATATGATGATGTTTGTAAATTGTGCATAAGGTATTCAAGAGGAATCTCCAAGGCTGGTAAGAATTCTAGAGATGTTTGTTCTTTCTTTTCCAAATTTACTACAAGGACAGGAGACATAAGAGCTGAAATCAATGTTTTATTTAAAAATTTTAAAGTTGATTTTATTAGCTCTCTAAGTTCAAAATTGGATGCTTTGCAAGTTCAGAAAAATCAATAATTTGATGAAGTTTTTTGCCCTCATGACCGAAAGGAGCATCCCATAGATAGTTGTTCTTCCTTATCTAGGATGGAAGTAGCATATCAAAGAGATGAGGAAGTTGCAACAAGGTCAAAATCATGGAAATCATGGCCTACAGGTATGGTTCAAAACACTTCCTCTCCATCATCTTACTTTCATAATCCATTATGGAATACTAATGCATTAGGGCAGCCATGTAAATCTCAATATAACCACCACCAATCTTGTCTACAAGTTTGGCATGGTTCACCTTATTTTTGCATGATTACTCTCCCTCATCTTGTAGCACAAACACATTCTCCATATTCTTCACCAGCTCTTCCACAACATCCTGCTTGCATATCAAAATCATTCACTCAACCCAATCATCTACATCATCAAAATACTTCATTCCGTACACAATTTCCTGCTCAACTCATTCCACACCCTCACCATAATAAACCAGTAAAACATGCTTACAGTGTTGAACTACAAAATTTACGCACCCTTCACACCCATTCTATCTCACATACACCATTTGAAAAAACTTACAATGAGATTCAGAATGTTTCAAATTCAAAAATTGTAGAAGTTATGGAAGAAAATGAGGTTTCTTCTAGTCTGCATCAAGAAACCATTTTAAAAGCTCAAGAACTTCATGATATGATTGATATGGGAAATCAACAAAGTAAAGGATATATCAAAGATTGGTTTCACTCCATCATTTGTTTGCAACATCACTCCATACTTCAACAATTTTTGACACCATCTTTTCAAGGGAAGTTGGCTTCTCATACCCTAATATTCATTAATATGCATTTTTCAAATTTGGGTATGTACATATTTGAAGCCTTATTTCGAAAATGGTTTCACTGGAAGTACTCTTATACGTAATCATAGTTATTTTTCAAATCAGAATAGGTTAGTGTAGAAAATAAAATAAATAAGGAAATAAAATAAACACATTTTTTTAATGTAAGAATAGTGCTTTTGTTGCAACACGCTATGAAAATAAACATTGGTGATAAATGTTTTAATCCATTTGTGTATGTAGATAAATTATAATGGAAATAACAGTTCTACAAACACTCATATTCATTTTTATCACCAATTTGGAAAAAATGCTTGAATATCATATTTTTTTGGCTTATGGGCTTGATCAAATTTATGAAAACACAGTGGAGACAATCATGTTTTGAGGGGACAAAAGAGAATATTTTTAAAACATGTTTTTATTCTAAGTAGCCCTTGCTATCTACTTTCCAACACAATTTGAATCACTCAATTTGGATTTGAAACGAAAAAGTTAGAACCAAAACATTAACAAGGTGTCTAGTAGGCAGCTTAGGAACAAAGTTGGGACAGTCAATTTTTGAAGGCCTAAATGACAATATTTAAAAAAAAAAAAAATCATCCTAAGTACCCTTGATTTCTTCCAACCCAATTTGAATCATTCAATTTGAATTTGAAACGAAAAAGTTAGAACCAAAACACTAATAGGGTGTCTAGCAGGCAGCTCAGGAACAGAGTTGGGACAGTCCGTTTTTTAAATCCTAAATGACTGAATTTTTAAAACCCATTTCTATGGTAGATTCTCCTATAAATCTAGTTTACAATGCAATTTGAATCACTCATTTTCAATATCTTATGAGGAAGTTATGATCAAAATATTGACTATGTATCGTAAATCAGCACTCTTAAAACTCTATATTTCCAATTGTTCCTTAGAGTATTTGACCTATCAATTCTTCTTGTACTCAAAACATATTTATATGGGAGATAAATAAATGAATCTACTTTCATTTCCAATTTTAATCATTCGAATCCAACATCAAACGAAGAATCTATGCTTAAAATATCCATTGTTGTTCTAAATGGGGTAATCGAAAATGACTCTGTTATGCAAGTTGTTCTATGTAAAATTGACATATCATATCATTGAATTTTTAAAACATGTTTCTACTGCAGATATACCTTTGAATTAGCTCTCATATAGCTTTGGAATCACTCAATTTGGACGAAAAACAAAGAAGTTGTGATTAAAACACTGCAGGTTAGTATGGTCGACCACTGCTCTCCCGCAGGTGACAAATAAATTTTACTTTGTTATTTTCTCAATGGATTTTTTATACAGAGTAACTACTTATTGTTTTTTTGCATAATTCTTGGATTAGGGGAGCTTGGTCACCTCTTTTTCTCCATGATTTAATGTTTTATTGCAGGTAGACACTCGTTTTTTGCAGGTCCTAGGAGAATAAAGAAGGTCAATTTATGGACGAGCGATTCTTGAAATAAATTTTAATGAAACAAAGGAATTTCATCCAACTCATTACCCAACGGATTCATAACACAAGAAATGAAGAATTGATTTCCAGTTGAAGATTCATGTCATGTCACTGCTGCCAATACATTTTTCCAAAAAGATCATTTTTTTCCTTGCCTTAAGAAATAACATCATAGCTGTTGTAACTTAATTTATTTATTTACATACTATTTTTAAATAAAATGTTGTTTCTTTTCTGATTTCTCTTATATTTTTGTGTTCAGGTGTTGCTTCCTTCAAATTTTAACCCATCTTCAGCGTCAATGTAGTGAACAACTAATTCATTTTTTGTGTGCTTGCATTCTATGATTATGCATTTTTATTGTTCCTTTCAAAGGAACAACACTTTCACAATTTTGTTATTCCTTTTAAAGGGGAAGGAACAACACTTTCACATTTCTCTTGTTTCTTTCAAAAGAATAGCACTTTCTCATTTCTGTTGTTCCTTTCAAAGGAACAACACTTACGCATTTTTGTTGTTCTTTTTAAAAGAACAACACTTTCGCATTTTTGCTGTTCCTTTCAAATGAACAACACTTTTTGGGCAAACTGGTCAAAAATGAAATGCCGCTTTCCACCTACTTTTTGAGGCTTTCCCCTTAGCCAAATTGAGTGAAAAATAGCTCGTTGGAAATCTTGTTGAGTCTACTTTCCAGAACATCTTGAATTTTGCAATTTGGAGTTCATTTGCTCTGTCAAAAGTCCAATCTCCCAAGACTAGTCAAAATGAGCAGAATGAGGCTGCCGAAATGCATAGTGATGTTGCAGTCAACTTTTTAAGGCCTTCCTCAACTCCAAATTGAGCTCATGATAGTTCATTGGAAAGATATTTGTGTCTACTTATCAATTGACTCATCAATAAAATTATTTGAGCATCTCATATAGGAGAAAAATTGATTTTACCAAGGTCACTCCAAAGGTGCACTAACTCTCTTAAGGAAAATGATGTTTTCGAAATTTCTCCCAAACCATGAAACCTGTGTAAAAAATAAAAGAGGTTTTTCTTCGTAAGTAAATAATGGACAAAAACCTCTCTCAATTTTCTCAAATTCATCTTTTCTTTCCCAGAAACACAGTTTGAAGAAAATTATCCCTTATGTGTGGTGAATGGCTTGTTCCTTAGAATGACTTCTCGACAAATGATGGAGACCTGATGTTTGATGATATGAAATTGCCTCATAACTTCTGATATCCATCATACCTCCTTTATTTATATATATCTAAACAACACTTTTGCGTGTATTTTCCTTTGATGTTCCCTACACGGAACAACACTTTTTTGAGTGTTTTTGTTGTTCCTTCAAGGGAGCAACACTTTGGGAGTATTTTCAAGAACAACCCTTCCTTCCTCTTGTGGGATTATTCCTAGTTCATCTCAACCACATTTTACTGATTCCCTTTCATGGCATGAAGTACACTACTTTTATGAGGACAAGAATTATGGATTCTATTGAAGTGAGTTAATATCATTCACGTTATGATCTTTAACAGGACAGCTCCTTGATGATAGATTATTTTCAAAAGGGACACAATTATTTGTATACTAATTTATTGCATTTTTTTCTGTTGAACCTGATATTGATTGATCATCTTAATACCATGCTGGTTCCACCCTTCCCAGTTATAATCTTCTCTGTCTGTAATAAATGAGATTATGGGTATATTTTTTTCTATTGACATGTTCAACTTCTCCACCATCCTTACTCTTAAGGAGTACTGAGCCTCCCTCTTTTTATCATAAAAATGTGTAATAATAATAAAAATTTGTTCGCAGATGAAGGATAAGGGGTCTCATTATGAGCTAGCCTACCATGTTCATAAGACTGTAACAAAGTTACATTCCCATTATGACCACCACACCAGGGTTATGATCCATTGGATAGCCAAATTATCCTTGGAACAAGAGATCTCATCACGAACCAGCCTGATCACTTTTGCTACATCCCAGTGAATGGCAGTGTGGTTATCTAGTTACCAGCCAGCACACTGATCTCTTATGTAGAACAACACTGGAACTCTCTAGTTATAAATTGAGGATCCTGGCTCATATGGGTTAAAAAGAAACCTTGCCGAGGCTATGGACGCTTGCTGGCAGCAGAGGCTCTGCTTATGGTATTGAAGTTATATCTTATTGTCAATTATTACTATAATGCCCTTTTCTTATTCTTTCTTTTTATCAGAGAAGTTATTTCCTTAAATTTTTCATTGTTTTGAACCTTTACGCATGAGAAATTGTTTTCCGATCAATCGCATCAATTTCAACTAGAATACCATCAACAAAGCATTTTTTTTGGCATATTGTTGTCCTTTTTATTTTATTTTTAATTTATCATCAATCCAAAGCATCCTATCTCTTATTCATAACTATGTTTACACACTCTGCTCTCATTATAACCATACCTCTTACCGTCCTATTATTGATGTGTACTCTGCTTCATTTATTGTTGTATTGTTCATTCCCTTGCCTTCCGTTAGCACAACACCTTTCATATGCTTTATGGTCATGGAATTCCTTTTCCAATTAGGGGGGGAATGTATACATTATGGGATAGCATGTGATATGATTACTGCACTCTGCCATCACTTGTTGATTTGACAAAATATTAGTATTGCATGTATACAAAAGTTTTTCTGATTGACATTTTTGCATGCATCTTATATGTTGCTATTTAAAACTAACACTGTAGATTCAAGAACATTGTATACAAAATAGTGATGTGTTTATAGGAGAACAACAAGTATGGGCAGAATTCTATTTGAAGCACGACCACACTATTGCAACTAACAGAAGAGGCTCGAGCAACTCGAGAATGCGCATAATTATTCAGACATGATGTGCTTGCCTGGATTCCACCTTTTGCATCACTTTCAGCTCAACTCTGCCTACATCAGCTTCAACAGATGCCAGTCCATACATGTCATTCCACATTTTTCTTTTTGGAGTTAAAACTTGAGGTAAAATAGCATAATTTTCTAATTTGTTACAAATTTAGGAGAATTTTATGAAAATCCATTGAGAATTATTTATCATCATTTATTCCACATCTTTACCATTTCCATTTTTCATAGACATATCATCTTACAGTTTGGGGGAGTGTTCTTTTCATTCATTTCTTTCTTATGACCATGTCATTAATATTATTTATCATTCATTGATACTCTTATTCATTCTCAACACCTCCCTTATTCCATGTTGTTTTACAAGAAGCATAGAATTCAACAGATGGTAACGACCACCTCAATTTGTTTTCTAGCATTGCATGAGGGCATGCTAATTCTTTAGTTTGGAGGAGGAATTGCTACGCATGATGAATGTTTTCTACTTTCTTTCTCATTTAAGGCATACAATTTCATTTTTTTATACAGTGCAGAAATTGATTTCCATATATTTTTAAAACTATAAACTCAATTCTTGTTATTTCTGGAAAACACGGACATATCATTAAAATACACAAACCCAGATAATTTCAAGTTAAATTAGTTCATAAAATTTCGGAAATCATGCACTAACACCTACATCCATTTTGTTTATATCTAATGACCTGTACATCAAAACGATTTCCTTTTTGGATCATAGAAGCATTCATATATTAGAAATCTACTTGCAAAATTTCAATAAAATCTGGTTTGTAGCTTTTGAGAAAATGGTTAGTGAAGTTTGTTGTTACCTATATCATATTTTGCTACAACTTCATATACATATAGTTGAACATCAATGTAAAAATTTTTACGTCTTCATCAACATTGCTAAAATTGAATATTCATTATTTGAGGAAGAATTCAATTGTTCCATCCATTTCATGAGCTGGGATGAACAATTTTCTATTGCTTGGTTAACACAGAGTCTTTGGGTTGCATGAGGACATGCAATATATTCAGTTTGGGGGTATGTTGGGCCGTTAATATGCCATTATTATTATCACTTTTGAAAGCCTATTCCACCCATTTCTACCATTCTTTATCACATCATTTATCATAATTTATCATATAATTCTATTTTATAATTATTTATGCTCTTATGGATAAATATTATTTCTTCTTCTTTATTTTTAATAAATTGATTATTATGCATATTTTTACCAATGATGGTTTATTAATAAATTTTTTCACCATTTTAACCTCCAAGATATTTTCCAGATTGAAGATTTGATCATTAAATGTGCCAACTCAGAAATTCGCTGGAATAAGAAGTGAAATTTTGTATTGAACGGTTTGGGAAAATGGAGAAGAATCTGGAAAATCCAAAACATGGGTTTTGTTCAGAACGGACCCAATTAGTTTTGTAATGGGAAGTTTTCCCAAATTTGATTCGTGCTAAGAGAAACGGAAGGTTCTTTGAAGACATTTTTCTCAGATTTGCTGTTGTGGCCGTTTTCCAAATTATCCCAGTTGGAATGCCAAATTCGACCTATTCCTATTGAATGATTGATGGAAACATATTTCAAATATGATCTTGCTTATCAATTTGTTGAGAACAATCTAATTTTGTAATAGAAATCATATTGCAATCATATTTAAATGAGAACAGAGATCAAAGAAGGGGATGAAGAGGATTCATGATTCATGATGGGATAGATTATGACAGATTAAGTTAGGGATTATTAGAGATAGGATAGGAGGAAAGGGGGACTATTGCATTACCATTGTAATTCTCGAGGCTTTTGCTGTTGTAATGATTTCACAGTTTGATTATTAATAAATAAAAGAGTTGTTGTTCTATTATTTGATACTAGAGTAAGTTCGGCAGTGCTTCACTGGCAGCTAAGGGCCTAGCCCTGGTGGATCCACTTGATACTTGTACCATTATTTTACAGTTCCGTGTGATGGTTTGATTTCCTTTTCATTTCTTTAGTTTGTTTTATTCAGTAATCTTCTATTTTTGAACATCTCGCTGAATCACCCTGTTATATCAAAATCGTGAATGGATTGCGTTGATAGCAAAATTATTATTTATAACTTAAAATGTCATGCTATTAATTCTAATATAATACTTCGCTATCCATTTCAGATTCTATTAACTACGATTGATGTTCATTTATAACTACGATCATTGTTCATTTATAATTGTGATTGTTGTTCATTCTGCTAGATTGAGACTACTGATTCAGTTACATTTGTAGTTGCTATGTATTTCTATTTAATTAGCCCTGTTGTCCAGTTATATTTAAGATTACTGTTCAATTCTAATAGTTTAGCATTATTGTTCCTTTCCATTAATATTTCATTTCTATAAGATGAGCTTTGTTATTCAATTCATTTCTGTTAAATGAAGCTTTGCTGTTCAGTTTTTCAATAGACTTAGTTGTTGTTCCTTTTCTGCAAGGATTTGATTTTACCTTTTAATTGATATTGCATCAAGTGTGTTTTAGTGAGCATTTCCAATTGAATTGCCATTTCCAGTTAATTGCTTTAGTGTGGATTGAAAGATCAACAACTGTAAAGGACACTGACTACCGCTGTCTAAGTTCTCAGATTGGAGATTTTACCTATGATTGATTTTCATTTGCATTAATTTACAGGGGAGAGAGTTATCATTATTGAGTCCTCGACTGATAATTGTTTGAGTGAATGATTTAGTTACAGAACATTTCAGTTTCTTGTTGTTCCAATTAGATTTTGTTTCAAGCATTCATTTACTTTTGCATTTTAAGCACTATACTGCAATGCATTACTCTTGAAATAAAAAATCGTCCCTAGGTTGACAATTAATGTGAAGATAATTAGGAGTTAAAAAGACACCTTTTATCACTTAACAAGGATTTGTTGCATAAATGGCACACTAGGCCAAGTTCATCACTCTGTGGGAGCTCAATTGTGTTGGTACAGAAGAAAGATGGGACCTGGAGACTCTGTATTGATTATCGGGCATTGAGCGAGATCACTGTACAAAATAGGTATCCAATCCCATAGATTGATGAACTTCTAGACCAACTCAAGGGGGCCAAATATTTGAGTAAGATTGACTTTAAATCTGGGTATCACCAGGTACCATTTGAACCCTCTGATGTGTGGAAGACTACCTTCAAATCCAAGGAGGGCCTTTTCAAATTGTTGTTCATGCCTTTCGGGTTGACGAATTCCTCCGCAACTTTCATGAGGTTGATGGATGACATCTTACGACCTATTCAACAACTCACTCTTGGTGGTGTATTTGGATGACATCATTATCTTCAACCAGAGTTGGGAAAAGCACCTCTTCCATATTGGATAGGTCCTCCAAACTCTACGACAACACAAGTTGTGCGTTGATTTGGAGAAATGCACTTTTGGTATGACCCAGGTTAAATTTTTGGGGTACATAATTAATGAGTAGGGTGTGAATGTGGACCCAACCAAGATACAAGTCATTCAGGATTGGCTAGCCCCAACCACTCTAATGGAGCTCTATAGCTTTCTGGGTCTTTGCTAATTTATACTACAGTTTCTTGTTAGGGTTCTCTCATATCACATGCCCTTTGAGTTAATTCAACAAGGGGGGAGCGAAAGAAAAGTTCTTTTGGTTTGAATCCCAACAGAAGGAATTTTCCAAGTTGAAGCATCACCTCTACTCTGCACCAGTCCTCACATTACCAAACCTGCAACAACCATTTGATATTGAGATAGATGCCTTCGACTATGCTATTGTTGCAGTTCTTACTCAGTAGGGGCATCCAGTGGCATATGACAACGAGACACTTTCACACATAGTCCAAAAGCATGCCACCTATGACCAAGAGATGTATTCTATGGTGCAGGCCTACTGACAATGGAATCATTACATTATGGGGAAGGAAACGGTCATTCACACAGATCGCCAGCCCTTGCATTTCATACAGACACAAGGGAAGTTGCAGAATGATCGCCATAAAAAATGGTCCACATACCTACAACAGTTCCATTTGAGCATTAAGTACAAGAAGGACAACACCAATAATGTTGCAGACAACCTCAATCAACCGCTAGTCATGGTAGTGACCATTGTGCTCGGCTCTTGTGGGCATGAGACTTCGAGGTGGCCGCATTTGTACAAGAGCGATCCAGAATTCGACAACACATACTAGATGCTCTTAGAAGGCAAGCAAGTTTCAAATTTTCACCTCCAGGATACATTGTTATGTCACCTAGGACACCTCTACATTCCTTCAAGTGATCGTGACAAGATGATTTTGGAGGCACACTACAGTCGATTCGTTGGACACTTCGGAGTAGAGAAAATAGTGGCAGTTCTGAAAAGGTATTTTTATTGGCCAAACCTTCAACAAGATGTAGGGAAGTACATCACATCCTCCACTGCCTACGTCATTGCCCAACTGACCATCAAGAAGAAAGGCCTATATACTCCTTTGCCTACTCCTAGTCAACCTTGGGAATCCATCTCCATGGATTACATGTCGGGGCTCCCTTCTACTAAGCATGGCAACGACTTCGTTTCCGTGGTTGTCAACAAATTCTCTAAGATGGTCATTATGGCGCCCTATAAGAAGAGTATCACAACAGAAGCCACTGCTAAGATCTTCTTTGAATCCCATAGTCCATTATCTCAAATTGGGAAAACAGGTTCCTAATTACATTTTGGTCAAGTCTCTAGTCGATGTTTGATACCAAGCTTAGTAAGTCCACGAATTTCTAGCCCCAAAATGATGGCCAAATAGAGGTCGTCAACAAGATGATTGTACACAATTTGCACATGTACAACTTGAATCCACACACATGGGACGAAAGCATCCCCTATGTCCAACAAAACTACAACAGAGCTCTCCATAACTCAACTGGCCACAACCCCTTTTAGGTGGGGTTAGGATTTTAGCCACTATGTCCCATTGATGTGGCCATACCATTCGCAGATGCTCAAGCAGATTCGACCCATGTCCAATCCAAAGCTAACAAGTCTAAAAACTTCATTAAGCACATCCGCTAGTAGGTTCATAATATATTGGACAAAGCCAATTCTAAGTGCAAGGAGTGACATGATCAACATCAAGTGCCACACAAGTTCCATGTGGCCGACAAAGTTTGGCTACATTTGCAAAAGGAGTGCCTAGCTAGGCACCACCGAAAGCTTCGACTACTCCAATATGGGTCGTACACCATCACCAAGTCTATAGGGGATAATTCTTTCGAGCTCACCATTCCATTTTTTCTTGGCCTGCATACAATGTTCAATATGGACTACCTTCAACCATATTTTCCACCATTACTGGACACATCTGACATTGCAAAACGACTCACACTAATAGAGTTAAATTGAGACTACATGGAACAGGCCACAAATGATCAAATCATGGACACACCAATCTAGAATACTGGCCAACCAAAGATCCAACTGTATCAGGTTGTCAAAGCTGGAAAACTTGTGCACCAAAGCAAGTGGCTCACTAGGGACCAAGTTTAGCAAAAGTTTCCCCATCTCATGGAGGCACTCAATGCAATGGGGACCATTGCTTCCTAAGGATGGAGGACTGATCCAAGTGGATATTCCTGGCCATCCGCCTATTCCACTTGGACCCCCACTACCATTTCTTTTAGTTTTTCAGTTTCCTTAATTGTAGCACAGTTTACTATTTTGGTAGTTTTTTGGGTCCTGAACTTTTGGAGCTGTTTTGAGGCCCTAAGGGACGTTATTTTGGAAAAAATACAAACATGACTTCTTAATTGATGTTTTCCGCCAAAAGTTGTAGTCCTCATATAAATATTTCTGATGAGGTATTGTGTGCATCAAACAGAGATCGTATGCCAAAATTATGACCCTAGGAAGTTGATGTACCAATTTACCCAAACAAGGCCCATAGTTTTGGCGCTTCATCTCCTAGGGTTATATTTTTGGATGTTTAAGGTTTTCCATTGATTCCTAATAATAAATAGGCCTTTGAGCCTCATTATTTAGAGGCATGTATCCACCACATCTCTTCTCAGAGATAACCTACCATCGCCCAAGCTAACTTATTTTCATTCTGTTTGTAAGCATATTTCAGTTCTTTGATATTAATGGAATGAAGTGTTATTTCTACTACATTCCTATATTTGTGGTTATATCTGTATTTTGTTGTATTCATATTTAAGTTTGAATCAACCCACAACTCATTCATGGTAGACAAGAAGGAGCAACCACTAGAAGCTAACCCTTTTGACATCTTGGGGGAGCTAACAAGGGGGCAACAACAAATAGCCCAATAGATGGAACAATGGTAGCAATAGATAGCTCAATTGTTGACGTAAGGGTAAAAATAGATGGCCCAGTTATTTTCCCAAGTTGTGGAAAATTTAAATAATGCAGGTAACAATGCTACTAATGGGTCTAATGGAGGTAACAGAAGTTTTACAAAGGGGAGAAACAACGATAATCCTAGATCCTTTAATATCTCTGCACAAGCTAACACATGGGAAACCAATAGAAGGAACCCTAGGCCTCTGGTACCCCAATTTCTACATGGCCAGGGGGTAACAAATCGAGGAACCACATAACATAAGAAATATTTTATATAGTATTTCCTAGAGTATGAATCACTAGGAGAGGATGTTTGATCATCCATGACCTTTACTAAGTTCAATAATATTAGTATAGAAATAGGCCTAGAGGCACAAACCGAAACAATGATATACATCAAAATCTTGGGAAACTATTCATTCCCTCTTTCGATGGGTCATCTAAGTGCTCGAAAAGGTCTTAGGTGAAAAATTTAGACACCTACTTCCAACTTAACCCAATATTGGAAGCAGAGGCTATCAAATTCACCACCCTGCATTTAGAGGGAGAAGCGCATGAATGGTGGTACCACAGATTGGTTACCTTAGGACATTCCAACATCACTTCTTATGAGGAATTCAAACAAGGATTGATAAATTTGTTTGATAGGAAGGATCTGAAGATACATTTTAGAGAGCTAGCATAGCTCAAGCATATTAGAACACCAAAGGCCAACATTTAAGAATTTCAACAGGTCTTGTTACTACGACAAGCATATTTGAACAAAGGTTGATCATGCTCTTCATGGAGGGTTTAGTTGAGCCACTATGTGGCTGGGTCAAGGCATTCAAACCTAGCACCTTACAAGATGCCATCACTAGGACACATGACATGGAAGATGTAACACCTAAAATTAAATTTCCATCCAAACCACTCATCCTTCATAAGAACAGGGAAAAGAAACAATCCTATAAGGAGTGGGTTGGGAAGGATTGGTTGGATTATGAGACTCGACGTGAGATGAGAAGTAAGAAAATTTGTTTCTCTTGCAAAGAACAATGGGAACCAACTCACATATTCTTGGGCAAGGGGAAGGTCCACTATATTGAGTTGATGTCAAACAACAATAATGAAGAGGATTCAATGCCAACACCAAGAAGTGAGCCTAGTAGTTTAGAGAGGGAGCAATCCCATGAGGAAGCGAAAGGGGATGAGAGACCTTGTACGATAATTAAGTGTGGTACTATCACCACACTTTTTGGAGTCCCTAGATATTACACATTCAGGATCAGGGGAGTCATACAAGGAAAACAAATCACAACTTTGTTCAATGGCAAAGCAACTCACAATTTCATCAATGCAACTTTGGTAGCAAAGAGTGGTATTCCTACAAAAGAGTTTAATGGATTTAGAATTGTGATGGATGATGGGTACAACATGACATGCATACAAAATATTCCATGCTTGAGCATGACATTGGGTAATTCCACATTGACTGATGCCTTCTACATAGTAGATCTTATAGATACCAATGTTGTGTTAGGAGTATAGTGCTTGTACTCATTAACAAAACTCTCAGTGAACTAATGGGTGATGGAGATGGATTTTGGGGCCTCAAATGGCGATAAGGTATATTGAGAGGTATGTCCAACAATGGTCCTCAAACTATATAAATGGAGGCTATATATAGGCATGGAGATGTAGCTTCTGTACCAAAATGTTTGATTACTAGTCATAACTCATCAAATAGCAACCAATAGTATCAAACCTATGATTTAAGGTATTGAGTACAAGTAGAACATTGTGGTTGATGCACTTTCTAGGAAACCAATTGCGTGTTCACTCATGGAAATCACCAAAGATTGGAAAGCCCAACTCCTAGGAGAATATTCCAAAAAAAAAAAAAATCTTGTGAGTTAATGGATGGTCTCATCCAGGATGACAAGTACACAGTAGTAGATGAGGTCATTTTCTATAAAGAAATGTTATATTTGGTCCTTTAATCTACACTCACAGAGGAGATCTTAAAGGCTTCTCATGACACACCACTAGTAGGACACCAAGGGTTCTTCAAAATGTACAGGTAGATTACAGAAAAGTTTTCTTAGAAAGGCCTCAAGGATGATGTGTTGAAGCACATAAGGGACTACATGACTTGTTGGTAGAAAAATCCCAAGCATACTCCTCCTACAGGATTGCTACAACTCTTTCCAATTCCAAAGAATAAGTGGGAGAGCCTATTGATGGACTTCATCATGGGTCTATCCAAGGTACAATAAAATGATTGCATCTACGTGATAGTTGATAGGTTGAACAAGGTCACACATTTCTTTACAATCTTAGTAGATTATAAGGCAATTAAAGGGGTGGAATTTCCTTCAAGGAGGTGTTTAGACTTGATAAGTTTCCTAAAAATATAGTTAATGAATGATGTGGCTGGATTATTAGTGCATGTTGGCAAGAGTTGTTCAGATTGGTGGGAAAGAAATTGATCCCTAGCGGTAGGTTTATTAGTGCATGTTGGCAGAAGTTGTTCAGATTGGTGGGAAAGCAATTGACCCCTAGTACCAACAATCATCCTCAAGTGGATGGCCAAATAAATATTGTGAATAAATGGATTGAGGGGTACCTACTTAATGAGGTGGCAGAATAGTCAAAGGCATGGAGAAAATAGTTATATATAGAGGAGCACTGTTACAAAACCACTTATCATATTTTCATTGGGATGACCCCACTCAGAGCATTGTATGGGTATGATGTTCCTTCATCTATCAATTTGGAATTTGCAAATGGTAGGGCTTCAAAAGCCAAAGCTTGGATATAGGAGATCCATGACATCCTTAAGGTCTTTAGGGAGAATATGTAGACCACCCAAAACTAGCGAAATATGTATGCAGGTAGGCATAAAATATGGCATAAATTTGAGGTGGGAGACTTATTTTTCGAAGATTCCATCGATATAGATAGTCTTCGCTCAAGAAAAATGGTGAAGAGAAAATAAAACCAAGATTTTATGGGTCTTACAAAATAAAGGGATGGATTAGTGAAGTAGCATATGAGTTGGAGCTGCGAGAGGGAAGCCAAATACACAATGTCTTCCATGTATCATGCCTTAAGAAGATTTTTGGTCAACATGTTACTACTTCAGCTGAGCTACCCCCTTTAGATGAGGAGGGGTTGTTAAAATTAATTATGGAATCTATCATGGTTGTTCGAGAAAGAAGATTCAGAGGCAGAATGATCTCATAATATCTCATTAGGTGGAAGGACTTTCCTGAAGAAGATGCCACATGAGAAGGAGAACCAATCTTGTAGCTCTCAAATTGGGAAGGGGGGACTATAATGTCCTCTTCTAATTGAATTTCTCAATGGAGGATGTAGTGGCATATTCAACCTCGTAGGCTATTATCATTTTTAAAGGGGGGCCCATTATTTGATGCTATTTGGGTTACATTAGATAATTTGGGGAAAATTGAGGGAAACTTGCAATAAAATTTAAATTTGGGGTAAATGGAGGGAAACTTGTTAACCACTCAAATTAAAATTAGGATGTAAACCCCCTGTTATTACTCAGGTTGTCCTTAAGCTCCGGAAAAGGATACGGCCGAGGTAACCACAGACCAACTTTGGATTGTAGGTTCTAGCCAACCTGCAATCAGAGAGGGCTCTCTCTTTTAGATTTAGCTTTGTTGAAAAGGATTTTAGGCTAGGTCTTGAGTCCAGAGGGTTTTTGTTTTGTTTTTGGTGGGAAAATTGGTGTTTCAGATAGAGAGGCAAGGCATAGTCTGGAAGTTTCAAACCATTGGGCGTGGAGTCGAGGAGGGGGACTGCTGCTGTGTTTTTTCTTGGTCACAACAGAGGGAAAATGGAGCAAGATAGTTGCGCATGAAACAATGTTTCAGTTTTAGGTGATGGAATTAAATGCTAAGTATTGAGAGGCAGTTAAGAATCTCTCAATCAACTTAACAGATGGAGGTAACAGAGATCTACCTAGGGGCAGTGAAGAATCCCTAAATAATTGGCCAACACAAGTGAATCAGGGTAAACATGAGCCAGGAGGAATTCATATTCATAACCAATTCATTCAGAGGAAAACATAAAGAAATAGCAGAAATTGAGCATAGAGAGTATTTAAACTAATTCTAGGCTATTCTTTCTTTCTGCTATTTAGATAGTGGTAAACAATAAACAGAGGTAAGATGCACTTATTGCTTCAGGCTGCAGCACAAGAATTCCATCTTCATATCTCCAAAAACATTCATTTACAATAGTCAGTTTGCTCTCCAAGCTTTCAGCAGTCTTTGATTATCTTTGATTATAGAAAAACTCAGGTATACAATGCGAGTCTCTAGTCAAAATTCTCAATTAACCAACCCTTGAAATAATGTATAGGGCGGTATATATAGGGAAAAACTCTCTACAACTGCTTTTATTACAACTTGACCTAAACAGGTCTGAAAGAAAGATGATTACTTAACCTAATCCTATCCAGAAATAAATGCAAAAAAATATCTTGGGCTACGCTCAGGGCTGCCGTATCAAAACTGAGTAAATGATGTAGTCCTTGGCGGCTTGGTGCAATGTTTTCTGCAATAAATGTGTATGGGTTTCTGCTTTTTTGCTGTCTGTCTGCATTTAAAGCTTTAACTGTGATTTGAGGGGAAGGATGGGCTTACGCCTCTTGATTTGACTTTCTGGGGGGCTCATCAATGTTCAGGTGCTTCGAGCCCCTAAAAAAATCTTCGGTTGATATTCTTTGGCTCTTCTTCTTCCTCTGATACTCTTTGGCAATAAACCGATGTTGTTTTGATGTGTTGTGGGTCTAATCACAAATTAATGGCCATTGTTCGGCCGCTGTTTCCTTCAACATTGTTTTCTGCTCCTTTCTGAGTGCTTCGCGAAGAAAAATGGTTCATTCGACGCCTTTCGGGCTTCCTGGGGGCTGCAAAATGAAAATATTCCCTAAAGATTCCCCATTCTGGCCTAAAAAATCTAGCGATGAGCGATTTGCGCGCTCATCAAAAACTACCTCAGAAACTGATTTCGGGGCTCCAAAGTGCGATTTTTGCTCCTTCGCGCCAAAAAAGTGCTGATGATGTCAGCATGACGGGACGTTTGTACGGCGGGTGACGTCAGCATGATGACGTGGCAGGATGACGTCAGCGGGTGATGTCATCATGTACGGACAGTGACGTGGCATGTACAGTGGCAAGGTACGGTGGCAGGAGGCCACGTGGCTGGTGACTCGGCGGTACGGTGGCAGGGGGCCACGCAGGCGGATGACGCGTCATGGTGACTGGGCAGGGGGGGTGACGCGGCAGGTGACGTGGGGCTTACGTCATAGGGCAGGGCGGTAAGCGGTTTTGGGCGCACCGCCTTAGCGCCTGGGCAGTATTGGGGGAAGGGGCTTCGCCACACCCCAGAGCTTGACGCATGGCGGGAGTACGGCGGTAATACCACCCATCTCCCGGACGCTAAGCTTCGGGCGGTTCGGGGATGGGAGGGCCCGTCAGCCGTAGATCTGCGGGGCAGATGATCCAACGGCTGGCGGCGATGGTGAGTCGGCGGGGGTATACAGACGGGGAATATGAGCGGAATATTCCAAATTTAATACAGCGCAGTGGTAGGGTTTTAAAACTTAGGTTTAGTGGGTTTGGGGGGTTTATGGAGTTTAAAAACGGGCGGGTTACGATATTTACAGTTAGGACTTAGGAAAGAGGGGTGGAACATGGGTTTTTTGCGTGCGGGTTTAATGATTTATGTACAAACTTAGGGTTAGGGGTGGAATAGGGGGATTTTTGAGGCTTTTAGGGCTAGGGGGGAGGTTATTAATCTGGCCAGGTGTCAGATTAATCCCTGCTTGGACACGGATGGGCTAAAAGCAGCCCCAGATGGACCATTTTTTCTCGGACTTATAAAGAATATGGCTATATTGCCAAGGAGGTGATATTTACATAGGGGAATTTTATATACAAAGTTGTAGTAGGGGAAGGGGGAAAACTAATAGGGAGTTATATACTAGAGTTAGTAGTTAATATGGAGATGATAAGCAGGCCCCAAGGTCAGGGACCTTAGGCTAATTTTGGGGAAAAGAGTTTGAAAAGAAATAAAATTCTTGAGTGAAGTAGATCTTCGCCAAGGCAACTGATATGGAGGATGATGAAACTAAGAGGAATCAAGCAGATCTTGACCTCTTTGGGAAGTTAGTAAGTGACTTGGGGAATTAGAAGAAGGGGGAGTTAGTTATGTCCACCTTTGAGCTCCTTTGCATGAAAACTGCCTGTACTGTAATCTGTAAAGATAAAGTACTTTGTAACACAAAATTGATCATAAATTATCATTCTGCAACCACACAGCTACCTACCCAGCCTACCTTCCTAACATTTTTTCTTCTTTTTGGTTTGGGTGCACTTAGACTTGCAGACCCAGATTCACAATTTTTCTTTTGAATATTTCCTATATAAATCTGCACTTATTTCTGCCAGGGCCCAGATTAAACAGTTGGGTCCCTTTGATTCTCTACCTATCTACAGATCTGCCAAGATTAAACTGTTTGGACAGATATCATTCTCTATATTCTAAAACAGGAAATTGAAACCTAGGGAGACCAAGATTAGACTGTTTGGACCTCCCCTAAATGAAAACTCTTCAAAAACTAGAACTACCCATCAAAAATGGAATACAACAGTGCATTTGGACTAAGCATACTTCATGGCACCTCGTGGAAATATGGAACACTGCAGCCTGCAAAGTATGACATATTTGGCATGTAAAAATGTCAATCATGAAAGATGATACCTTGTTGCAACAGGAGGCTAACACCCCCAAAGGGAATCTATAAAAAGGAGAGGGTATTCATTGTGATAATCATGGATTGAGAATCTATAAAAAGGAGAGAGGAGATTCATTGTGATCATCATGGATTGTGGTTCCTTTTTATTTTTGAGATGAGTCTCTTAGAGTGTTTTAAGACCCCTTTCTTTCTAATTGGTTTCAGTGGTGAAAAATTCCACCCTAGCCAATCCCTTTACCTGTCTGATTACAGGGAAAAGCTATGATTGGAGGATCATCTTTTTGAGGCATTATATGTGGTAGCAAACTATGTTAAGGCATTAACTAGGCAGTGAATCATCCCTAATACATTATTTGAGGCAATGAACTATCTTTAAGCTATCATCTGTGTAACACATGAATTTTGGGGATTAACTGTGGCAGCGATCTAACTATGAAGCCATTCTGAGACAATGAGGTACCTTAGAGGCTCTGTTGATGACCGAAGATCATCTCTAAGGTATCAATTATGGTAGTAGATCCTTTTTGAGACCCAGTTTGGGAAGCGAGGTATCTCTAAGGGATAGAATTTCCATCTTGAAAGTAGCAAAACAATGTATCTAAGGTAGTGAGGAAGTGAGGGATCTCTTCCTTGTAGCAGTGAAGTTGGTAACCCTTATTTTCAGGGTGCATTCTAGGTTGTAGAAGAACTCTACAGGATTATATAGGTCCCATGTGGCAGAAGAGGTCAAGGTGTTATTCTTGAGGTTGTTGGAAGCAAAAATAAATAGAGAGCTACCATGATTAGGAGGAGCCTACTGAGTGGGACTAAAGCACATAAGAAAAACACATCTTGAGCAACCAATAAGACCAAATCCAAGGCAACAAGTGACTAAGGGTTTCAAGACCTTAGTAATTTGTATGATCATATAAGTAGTGTAAGGGTAATAGGGTCCGTTGATGCAATAATATTGGTTTTGTATCTAAATTACAATGTGTTTATGGAAGGATTGTGTATTTGTAACCTACAGTTGAATCAGCTTTATTTGTATGATTTGTTGGTGGAACCAACTACTTGTTTACAATGTTGTGCATTAAATATTATCTCTATTTGAAAAACTGAAGGAATATTGTGATACTAGTTTAGAATACATATTTTGTCATGTGCTCTTTTCAAACCTAAGGGTAATTTTCCCAAAGTGGACATTACTCATGCAACAGTTACTTTGAGAAGATATAGAAAACAATTTAATCAGTTGGACATGTATGGAAACCAATCTTAGGATTGTATATTTCCTAGATGGGTTGTCCAACTACAGCATGTAGAAGGAGAGGATTGCATTAATGTTAGAGGAAAACATGATACGGGAGTTTGTATTGCCAACTCAGATTCATATTACTACTGCACCACTTATGGCTCTCCATTATAAGAAAGGCATGAAATCGAGGAGGGTTATCCTCGACAGAGTGAAGGAACACATTACTCCTCATTAATCCAAGAAGAAAACCACTAGAGAAATGTGGGATGCATTGACCAAGTTATACCAAATCAACAACCAAATCTAGAAAATGGTAATGAGAGAGAAACATAGGGGCACCAAGATGTTCAAGAATGAAATTATTTCTTCTTATCTCACCATTATATCTCAAATACGAAATGAGGTTGTTACAGTATGAGAGAAAGTGTCAGACTCATAACTAGTAAGGACAACTATGAACGGGTTCATAGAGAAGTGGGGTACCTTCGTTAAATGAGTCGTGGCACAGGAGAATATCCCAACCTAGAATAGATTATGGCATGAATTCATCCAAGAGGAGACTAGTGAGGGGGCTCTTCATCGAAACCTAAAGAAAGGGAAAGGGGGTTGGAAAACTGAATAAAGGAGAGGGAGAATCCTCTCAGTATGGAAAGATTAAGGACATGAGCAAAGTCAAGTGCTTTCCATGTCATAAGCCAAGACATCCCATGATCTGGTGTCCAAACAAAAAGAAAGACGAAGGGAAAGCACAGGTTGTAGTATCAATCAAGATTGAAGATTTTGCAAAAAAAATTGAGGAGTTCTCATTAGTGGTTGCTTGTATTTCTGGCACTAATGTTAGAAGCGCTCGATTTGTGGACAACAATGCATGGTTCATGGATAATGAATCATCTCGCCATATGAAAGGAATGAGGGAAGTGTTCCTTATTGTTTCAGAGATGGATTCAGGCATGCATGTGAAAGTTAGTATGGGTACCATACATGTAGTGAAGGGGGTTAGAATAGTGTTATTCCATCTAGAATTGACGGGATCCCTAATGGTGGAAAATGTGTTATATGTCCAACAGTTGAAGCCAAACTTCCTCTAAGTGTCATCTCTAGATGAAAAAGGGTATCATGTTGTGTTCCAAAAGGGATAAGTATTTAGAGGGAGTTACCCAAGGAAAATGCTTGGAGTCAAGAAGGGTAAGTTGTACAACTTGCAAGGCTAGCCTGTAAGTAGATCCAAGATCCAGATCGATGTTAGTGACAAAGATTGAGTAGGAGGCTCTAAAGATTGAGTCGAGACCATGGACTTATACTTCTAATCTGGAAGATGGGTAAGGGGCCTCTTGCAACTCTATCAGGCCTAGTTGGTATGAACTAACATTGATGGATTTTCATGAGTAACCTCCTATGAGCATGATTGGAAGAAATAGGTCTTCAAATCAAATTCCAAAGCAAGAAGAAAGGAAGCCTTCTAGATCAAAGGGAGTAGCTACAACAGTAAATAATTGTAGGTTTTAACCCTGTACAAAAATCACCTGCATATGAATTCTAAAACTTAGAAAATAAACAATGTGGGAGCATAACACATAAAACACATATACACAGAGATTTTCCCCTAGATCCCAAACCGGGACTACCAGCTTGATTTTTCATTATTGTTCCTTTCGATGTTACAATACATATTTATACATGCCGAAGCATCCAATACCATGGACTGACAACCATCACGTCCAAAACCATGGACCGAAAACCATCGCGTCCAAAACCATGGACTGAAAACCATCACATCCAAAACAATGTGCGAAAATCATGCACAAAACCATAGGTAGGTCCACCCAACCTACCATAGGGTCCAAAACCAAAATTTTTTGGGGCCTTGCCCTAGAACCCATAGAGTGGGGTTACCTGCACCCCTCAAACCCCCTATGACCCCCCCCGCTACGCAATCGGCACAACGAAGGGGGGCTCCACCCCCCTTCTAAACCCCCAGTTAACCACACGGGCTAGTCATGGAAAGAATACAACACAACCCAACATTCTCCCACTTGTTGTTTTCTTTCCACATGGGGCCACAAGAGAGCTTAGTCATTTATCCAGCACTACAACGCCCATTGTTTCTCCACACCAAGAAAACTTCTCATAGCTCACAAATTTTGTCAATGCATCTGCAGCATTCTTCAAAGTGTCCACCTTTACCAGCAACACCTTTTTGTCTTCTATCATAACCCTCACAAAGTGATATTGAACATCAATGTGCTTTTTCTTTGAACTATATGTAGGGTTCTTTGCTAATAAAATTTCACTTTAGTTGTCACAGTCTATCCTTATAGCTCCCTGTACTAACCCCATATTTGAACACAATCTCTGCAACCAAACTGCTTCCTTGCTTGCATGAGTGGCTGCCATGTATTCTTCCTTTGTAGTTGATAGTGCCATACAAATTGTTTCTTACTCATCCAACTAACTACACCTCCAAATAGGTTAAACACATACCCACTTGTAGATCTTCTCTAATCTAGATCTCCGGCCCAGTCTGCATCAACAAAGCCACGAATATCCAACACTCAGTCCAATCCTGGTCTTCCCTAGTAGCACAAACCATAATCACTAGTGCCACGCAAATACTTGAAAACCTGCTTCACTGTTGTCGAGTGCTCCTTCCCTAGTTTTGACATAAACCTGCTCAATACTCCCTGTTGGAGAGGTAAATCCCCTCTGCGGACAGAGGCGATCTCCACTAGCCCAAAATGGGTCTAGCAACAATCAAACAATGCTACCACGCAGGTTCCTAATTACAAATTAAAGGTAAATGATGATAGCCAACTTGGATTCCAACGCTAGTGTTGTAGAAGAGTCGACACTCCCATTCCTTTGCTCCGGCCGGTCACAATCCTCACGATCTTCGTGAATGGACACCTGCACATGCAAAGAACAACACCAATACAAGCATAAAATCTAATAGATGCAATTATATATCGGTCAGAAAAGATATAACTCAAACATCATTACAATGAACAACAAGAGTGGAACCATAATGATAGTCATCTATTATTGATAATCAACAAAGAAGAATACAACCATAGTTCTAATGTCAAATCCTCCTTTGGCTGGGTGATCAGCTACATATGTCTTGCAGAGCTTGTTGGGATTGGGAACAAGTCTCTCTCTCTTTGATTATGAATGCAAAGAAGACCCTTGTAGCAATCTCTCAGACTTCTGAAAGTATAATTATCCCTATGCTTGAACTAGCTTGTCAAATGCAACAGAACAAGATTTTATAGATGGAAGAGAGGGAGATACGATGAATCAGGACATCCCTCAAAAAGCTATTATGGATAGAGGAAAGGGAGATACGATGAATCAAGACATCCATGGGATTGGCATTATCCTTAAAAAGCTTCATGAGTCGAAAGGAAAAAACCTTTCGCGCGTGTGTTTGTTAAAAAGCTTTTCCAAACTCAGTTGGCGCGGGTGTAGTTCTGAGATAGAGCGCCAACTGGTGCGCCCTCTTTGGAGGATTTCCCCCATTGGTGCGGGTAATACACTGTGGATCCACGCTAATGGAAAAAGGGGACTTTTTAAGGATATTCTGCAGGAGATGTCTTCAGGGCATATGAAGTCCATTCTTAGGGGAACATAATGCAAGTGTTTTCAAGTTATGTCACTTCTCACAGGTCCCGGAATGAGTCCTCCAAAGTGCGGGAAAGGGGTAACAAGGACGGTGACAAATGGTGACAAATTACTGTGTAACAGATGCCCCCTAAAGCATGAGGCCCGAGAGAGAGAGGGGTGAAATGCTTTACAAGAACACATGCAACTGAAAATGCTGCCACCGAAGAATCTGGATAGAGAGGTACAACTGATATCTAAAGTACATGATATATGTGGTATGGGCGCAGCCATCCGGTGAGGATCGATGAATAGGCTCAGGCATGGTCGCAGCCATCCAGTGAATGAGTCATGTAACAATAATCCAAAAAATCGTAGCCTGGATTCCAACAGACAAAATCGAGGGTCTTGCACTCCATCTTGACCCGAACAAAAGTACAAGTTCAAGCATGTGAATACATGAGTTGAAGTCGAACATGCATGAACATCGTCTGATTACCAGTCAATAATGAAAACTGTTAACAGATGTGAGAGGTACCACCAATAATGACAATGGCCCTCAAGGTACTATAGGTACAATCTACGGCATGTGAATCAATGAGCTAGCGTCGAACACCCGTAGAATCATTCGATCGGAATCCAATGATGAAAACCTCACGTCGAACACGAAGAACCTGCCATTGAGGCATGCAGGCTCCAAGGCACCGGAAGGGATTCTCTATATCAGCTTCCTGGATAATGAGCTGAAGTCGACAGGAAGTGACCTTGACCGAAGGTGGGCCATAGTGTTTCCCACATCATCGACACGAGACAGAGGAATAATGTTGCGGTGAATCAGAATTATGTGAGCTATCAGAGGGAGGTTGTTATTCTGTAGAGGTCAACTTCTCTTGAACATATCGGCGGCACGACGGTGGACTTGGCAGTATTTGACATCAATGGATCAAAGGTCATGGTGACGAGGCAATGAGAAAATGAGAGGTCAAATAGGATCACCAAAATCCACGGAGGCAAGTGAAAAACGAGATGAGATGTCCCCACCCAGACACGAAAACAGACAAGTGCCATGTTCAAGAGCGACATACTGCCGACACGACAATAATTATGGTTCCATTTTCCCCCACCATTTCTGGTGAGTACCCCAGTTATTTTTATTAACAAGCTTGATGGGGATAGCATATGCTTGTAAAGCGTCATATCGACGGACTCCAATGTCATCAAGTTTTAACGATTCTGACAGAGGAAGAACTCGACGTCTTTTCATGTTTAGAGAGTTTGAAAAGACAGCAGAAAAGAAAACTCCAAGGGTGTCCTTTTTCGTAAAGTTGTGTCTCTCGAGCCCGAAAAAGTATGAAACAATGCTCGAAAGAATCGCCCAACCATTACGATCGAGGAGTACTTTTCATGAGTAGTGATTTCGACCTGAAAAAGTAAAAAAAATGATTGAAACCACGTCGCTTTGTAACCGTTAACGAACCCGAAACAACAAGGGTCCGATGATCTTTTCGTTTTTCCACGGTCGGAAAAGAGTTTAAAGACGACCGCCTCTTATTTACGTTTAACGAGTCAAGAGGGATAACTTGGCGATATTTTCATGTTTAGAGAGTCAGAAAAGAGCTGAAAGATGACTCCACAGTGACTTTTTCGTGTATTTACCGAGTCTGAAAAAAGTATAAAATACGACTCGTTTCACCATCGAAGTTGCGTAAAAGACTTGTCGCTGCACAAAAAGCAAGCGTAAAATCCATTTTCGACCAAAGATATATTAAAATATTCAAAAAGTGACTTTTCAAACCCGAGTATAAGTCAAAAAGTTATAAATATGGTGAAAATGGTAAAAATAGAATTACTTTTACTTTTTACCTCTCTGAAGAGTAGCAGTGGTCTGTTTGGGGAGTGAACTTCAGATGGTGATTACGGCCAATCCGTGCAACCATTCGGGATTTCGTTGGTTCCAGGTAAGAGGCGCTTCCCTTGGCTCCATTTCCATAAAAAAATTTATGCTTTTGCTTCCTGATTGGCCTCTGCAAGGGGGTATTACAAAATTTAGGGCTTCGCCCATTAGCACGGGTATCTGGCACGGACCCGCGCTAATGGGGCGATTTTTCCAAAAGGGTCGCGCCAACCGCGCAACTCAATTTTCTGCTTAAAATTTCCCAATACATTTTGAATCTAACTAGATTGCAAGCTTACCAATGATCTAATTGTGATTTATGTGTTCTTGTGGGTGCAGGAAAGCAGGCAAAATGGTAGTAGAATGGAAGGAATGAGGAATGGAAGGAATGAGGAATGGAAGGAACGAGAACATGATGTTGTAGATGCTTTGGCCCTTGAGGATGAAGGGTGTATGAATGCCCTAAGGGACTGCGGGTTTAAGAAATTCTTTCTTACGCCTTACTTGTGCGCTCAGCCCGAGCTATTGCAATTCATAATTGATTTGTGGGATGTTAATGACCAAGTGTTCCGTTTACGGGACCAAGTGCTGGAGCTTGATGTGTCCGATGTCTACTTCATCACGGGGTTGTCACGGAGAGGGGTGAGGCCCATTTTGACCGGGAGTAGACCTTCCGGGGAGAAGATGACCGAAGTTCGAGACCGAGTGTGCCCAGGGGCACAATTTGGAAGGAACAGTGCAAAGGTGGATATTCCCACCATTCTGGACTTGATTCTCAGGGTGATACTGTTCACCATTACTCGAGCTGCAGGGGTGCAGGCGCCCCATGAGGCGAGAAAAAACCATCTTCTGTTAGCCACAGAATGCCTAAATCCTACCATCTTTGACTGGGCCACAGCAGTGACCACCAACATCAAGAGGCAGCTTACAAAGTGCAAGCGAGGAGGGGTAAAGCAATTTGGGTATGGCTCAATCGTGGTATCATTTTTCTTGGAACGATTACCAATTTTTCAGGGACAGGGAGCTATAGTGGCTGATCCTTTGCCACGAGAGCCTAGGATGGCTCGATGGGCAGCACTGATGCCCAAGGGAGGAGGGGGCCAACAGATGTCTTGGAGGCCAGAGTTCTTTATATGGCTCTGACGTCAGCTGATTGTGGTGGAGGATTGGACATATGCAGGGACTGACTTCACCGGAGACCCAGATCTCCCACTGCCCGAGGGAGAGGAGTGGGACGAGTAGCTGGGTAAGATCCCTTTTTGTTTTTGATGTTTTATATGTTTTTTTTTGTTAATACATGTTTGTCCTAACAACAATTGTATATATATGCAGATGTTGGCCTAGAGCGACCAGTTGGCATGTCTCCCATCGCTCAGAGGAACCAGCCCGCTGCCGACCCTCAGGAAGAGGGTGCCGAGGGGGAGGAACTGATCCAGAATCTCGAGGAACTCGCCCGAGGGATTCCTAATTACGCTAGACTGGCAGATATGCCACTAGCATACCAGAGGCACACAGTCAGGGTGCCTAATCGTGTCCATTGTTTGTTGAGACGCTTGGTGCGCGCGGTGTTGTGCTATCATGAGCACCACCGGGACTAGACTCCTAGGTTTCTTTTTCATGCATATTTTTTGAGAGACATGTCGTCTCCGAATGTATTTGAGATGAACATGTATTATTTTTTGAACTATATGATGCACGTGGTGCAAACATTGCGACACACATATATATATATATATATATATATATATACATATGCCTATTTCTATGGTTTTATTATTGTGCTTTATATGCTTTCTTGTATGATGTTTTATCTATTACGCAAATGTCTATCTAATACATGGTTAGCCAATGCATCAGTTAATGTGTTCAATTGTCTTGGAATATGCTGATATGTAATGAAATCAAAGTTCCTTTCTAACAATCTCACACGTAAATACAACCTTAGAATGCGATGGTCTCTGACGGAATATTGCTCGTTGAGCTGGTGGACGACAAGTTGAGAGTCTAGGTTCACTATCAATGCACGAATGCCGAGGTTAATTGCTTCAGCAAGTAGTTCAATTATAGCACAATATTCGGCGAAATTGTTAGTGGTACAGCCCAAACACACACCTTGAAGATCTATCAACTCGCCATGAGGATCATAGATCACCCACGCCGCAGAGGACAAGTTGCGAGTACTGCGGCAGGCACCATCAGCGAAACCAACATAAGGTGTATCAGACATCTGCACAAGAAGTGAAAGACACAATAAGCGGCAGTCACACCTTCAAAACAAAACACACACACACACACAACACACCTGCTAAAGTACATGTATGTATAAAACAAAGTGTATAAGCATCACGCATGGTACTTTTTCAAGTGAAACCCATTTCGGGGCTTCTCGAGAGGGTTCCCTTAATAGTCAATTAGCTCGCAGGCCCCTTTTTGCAAAACTTTCTTGACAATATAAGGACCTAGCCACATAGGCTCAAGTTTTCCTGCCCCCAGCTTATCGTTTTCCTGATCGTATAGCAGGACTAAATCTCCCTCAATGAAAGAACGTGGATGGACAGTCTGATCAAAGTGAGTTTTCACTCTCTTCTTTTGTGCTTCAATGGCCAGAGAGGCTAGGCGACGAGTCTCATCTAGCCATTCCAGGTAAAGAAGGCGTTCTTCTACTGGAGTAGTGTTGGGAAGTAGTTCGACGGCCAATTTTAATGAAGGGATTTCGCACTCGATTGGAATGGTAGCCTCTAGTCCATAAACCAGTTGAAATGGATTGAAACCGGTGGCATCCTTCACGGAGGTTCGGTAGGCCCACAAGGCAGGGAACAACATCAAGTGCCAGTTAGACTTATGCATGCCAACGGTATGTTGAAGCATTGTAACCAAAATCTTGTTGATAGCTTCAACTTGGCCATTGGCCTGAGGATAGTATGGAGTCGAACTATCGTGCCGGAAGCCCAGCTGGGTTGTTAGTTCTGTCATCATATGATTATGGAAATGCTTCCCGTGATCAGTGACGATGGATTGAGAGACGCCGAATCGTGAGATAACATGGTTGAACAAGAATTGCGTCACTGTGTGACCGTCTTCAGTTAATGTGGGCATCGCCTCGGCCCATTTAGTGAAGTAATCGACGGCAACGATAATATACCCATGCCCCCCGGCCGAGCGAGGGTTACAGGTCATATAATCAATGCCCCATTTTACAAAAGGGCCGATGGTGACAACAAGGTGCAATGGAGCGGGAGGCGCACACATCTTCCACTGGTATATCTAGCACTCATGACAAGAGCGGACGGCAAGAATGCAATCCTTAAAGATAGAGGGCCAAAAGTAGCCAGCACGGAGGATTTTTTTGGCAGTGGCATATCCGGACATGTGACCACCACAGGCTCCAGAGTGGCAGTCATTCAAAACACGCTCAGCTTCCTCGAGAGTTAGACATCGGCGGAGAGCGGAGTCAGCACCGAGGCGGTATAGTGTACCCCAATGATACGGTATGGTTGAGACTGATGACGGATCCTTCGCCAAGCGTCTTTGGACAGGGCGGGGCAAAAGGAGGCCGTTTACAGATATACGATGATATCCCCATACCAGGGATCGAGGGTGCTAATGAGAAACAAGGTCTCATCCGGAATATGATCCTCTAAGTGAGAGGGCGTGGAAGAAGATGGCAAAGAGCAAAGTAACTCAGCGAATACAAGGGATTTCTTGGACTTGGCAGTGGTAAATTCCAAGTCGAACTCTTGGAGGATGATAATCCACTTTGAGTACTTGCCCCCCAGCAATTGGCGTGACAAAATGTACGTCATGGGGCTGCAATCAGAAACCATGGTGGTGGTGCGCAGCAGAATGTAGTGACGGAAGCGTTGGACGGCACAAACGACAGCCAAAGCCAACTTCTCGACATAAGCATATCGAGTTTCCGTGTCTAAAAGGTTGCGGTTGAGATAATATATAACATGCTCAGTGTCATCATCGTCACTTTGAACGAGAACCATGCCGATAGTGGTGTCGGCGGTGGCCAAATACAGAGTATAGTCGCGATGATAGTTCGGAGGACACAACAATGGAGCAGAAACCAAGAGATTCTTGAGATGCTCGAAAGACTTTTGAGCGAGAGCATCCCAATGAAAAGGAACGTCTCGTTTTAGCAACCGTGTAAAACCTTTAGCCACTTCGGCATAGTTTGGAATGAATCGTCTTAGAAAGTTTGCTTTACCCTGCAAGCTTTGCAATTGTTGTAAAGAAGCAGGGGGAGGGAGATTCAAAATAGCCTCGACTTTAAGGGGATCCAAACGGATGCCCTCTCGGGAGACGATAAACCCGAGAAGTCGGCCGGATTCAACGCAGAAGACACATTTGTGAGGATTGAGTCTGATACGGTAGTGTCGACAGCGAAGAAAGATATCGCGAAGGTGAGTAGGGTGGTCCTGGCATTTGGCTGAATGAGCTGGTAGATCATCCAGGTATGGTTGTACAATGTGGCGAATGTCATGAAAAGCGTAAGACATTTCACGTTGGAAGGTAGCACCGGCATTTTTGAGACCGAAAGGGAGCTTCTTATAAGCAAAAGTGCCCCATGGACAGATAAAAGCGGTCTTGTGTTGATCAGCGGGGGCAATATTTATCTGGTTATACCCAGAAAAAACGTCCATAAAGGAGTACATTTCGCTTCCAGCACACTCATCAATAATTTGATCAGTGAATGGTGTGGGGAAATTATCTTTAGGACAGGCCCGATTAATATCACGATAATGGACACAAACACGGATGGTACCCTATTTTTTATTCACAGGCACGATGTTGGAGACCCAATCTGTGAGTGGGATAGGGTAAATAAAACCAGCTTTAAGAAGCTTTTCCACTTCCGCCTTAATAGTTGCAGCCTTGCGAGGGTGTACGGGGCGTAAACGTTGACGAACAGGCTTAGCACCTGGATACGTGAGTATCTCATGCACCACTATGCTAGGATCAATGCCGGGCATTTCTTCGTAGGACCATGCAAAGACGTCACGAAATTCGCAAAAAAGATTGGTATAGAGTCGAATCTCCTCTGGAGTACAAGTGACTCCAATGTGAAGATGTTCGACAATCCCTGGTTTCGCAGAGATGTCGATAGGCTGGGTTTGCGTGATGTTCGCCATATTTCCTTCAGAGGACACTTGATAAACTTGGATAGGTGTTTGAAGGGTTTGAAATGGGAGACAAGGAGCAAACTGTTCAAGACAAGTAAGCATATTCCGATGGGCAGGGAGAAACAAGGAACGATGGTGATAATCATGCCAAGGAGGTTCCTCGGGAGACATAGTCTCAATAATGGCTTCGTCAGAAGGGAATATTTATTTTAAAGGGTCCGAAGAAGTCTCATCTCCAAGCCATGAGGATGGAGCGAATGAGTCGGGAACTTTGCTCGAAGGAGCAGGTTCAAAAGAGGGAGCCGATGCAGCAATGATTTCAACGTAGTTGAGCTCGGTGGGACTCAATGGCATCTCATCGCCCCAAGATTCTACTTGATCAGTGGGAGGGAGGATCCACGGATCAGAATGAACAATAATCATATTGACGGAAGCAACGTTAGGAGGTGGGAGCAGAAAAACACCCATGAGGGCGGGATCTTTAAAAAGCCCGGCTCCCAGACTCTCATACGATTTGGAGGTATGCTCCACAAAAGGGATGTTTCCTTCGGAAGAGGAAGCGAAGAATGAAAGCTGGTCTACAGTAACAATCTTCCCTTGATGAGGGTAAGATTAGCATCAACAACTTCAACTTCCATCTCGACCGTCTTCCCTTCCAAAGAGATGGGCAAACGTTGGAGTATACCATAGGGATGGGATGCTCTTCCATCAAAAGCTTCCAAGGTTGTGGGAGACTGGCTCAGCGTCGGAGAACCAATAGCTTTCCAACAGGAAACAGACATGATGCAAGTTGAAGCACCTTCATCAATGATTGTACGATGAATCGTTTTGGAATTAATAATAACCTGTATGAGGAATGCGATTTGGTGAGGCAGTCCAGCGTATGGCTTTCCAAATCAAAAGTAATCAGGTATGAGTCAGCCGGGTCTATGCCACCGATAGCCGATAGCAAGGACTTCCTCTGAGAAGGGCAACTCTGGAGGACTTCTAAAGCGGACATAGCCGACGGAGTCTGAGCTAAGTCGTCAACAATACTGTAGTGCTGTGCAACACGAGCATTTTGGTTGCAAGAAGATTTCCGGAGTACTCCTTTTGGAGGGGGTCGAATAGGCGTCTCAGTGCTAGGTCTCTCAATGTGGAGCGGGCCTGAACTAGACGGAGGAGCACTGGAGGGGACCTCAGGCTCTTTCCCGGCAGATGACGGATATTCTTTTGTTCGACTACTGATGTGGATAGGTATCGTTCCAGCCATAAATACTTAAGAAACAAAGGAAGATGGAGGTTGAGAGGGGTCAGCCACCATTTGAGTTTGTTGCGAGGGAAAGGGTTCTTTGAGCACCACAGGAGTCCCAGGAGCACCTTTCAACAAACGAGTAACTTCGGACCGTCTAGGGCAGTCTTTGGTATAGTGATCATCATCACAGATAAGACAAGGATACTTGGGTTTGCGCTTGGCACCTTCCTCGGGTGGAGGTTTAGGGGAGTCCTGTTTAGGTTGATCTGGCTTATTCTTCCCTTTTCCTTTCTTCTTTCCTTTCGAGGCTTTGTCTGCCGTGGTGGACTGGATGGCATTGACCTCGGAAGTAATATTCGAAGTGGGTGTAGCCTGAGAAGTGTGTTCATTCGAAGCATTTGATTTTTGCTTCCCAGGGTTCGTGGAATTCTTCTTTGAGGATGAGTTAACATAACCAATAATACCGTCAATAGATGGTGTTGGCGGGGCTTTAGATGTTCCTGGTCTCGGGGCATCAGGCAAATAATCATACAATGTACCAGACTGGGAATAAACTAAGTCAAGGTACTGAGCGCGCGTGATAGCTTGCTCTTCAGTGACACATGACCCATTGTAATGTCCCGTGCTATTGGATGAACGAACGAAGTCGTAAACCAGTCGGTAAGAAGTTGGTCGAGAATTCTAAACTTGATCATACGTCGACGTCGTCTCCATTCATGGATATGATCAGAGATATGCGTAGCCGTTGTCTGTCTTAAGGATGTCAGGAGGTGTGTACCTGTTTCATATCGAATGGGCAACTGAAAATGAGTTAGAAATGCCATAGCCAATGAGTTAAAATCCTGAAAGGATCCGCGAGTGAGCTCAATATACCACTTAGCTGCAGAGCCAATGAGAGTCCTTTGAAAAATGCGAAGCCGAATCGAATCATCAAGCTACGAATTCGATGAACACCACAAGTGATAGGTCATGACGTGAGCTTGAGGATCTTCATTAGCTTTACCATCAAATTTGGGACAATCACCGGGAATCTTCATCGGAACCGGAGGCCAATACGGATTATGGAGAAAGGGATCATTGGTCAGTTTGGACACATCCGGTAATTCTAAGGTTGCTAAGAAGGGCAACTGAGGATTGAAGGACATATGGGGCTGCGGGTAGGATGGAGCACCAGGGTTCCAACCAACTGGCGGCTGCCCCCATGGGCTTTGTCCGGACGGATTTGGCCCCATAGGGTTTTGTCCGTAGGGATTCTATCCTTAGGGATTTTGGTTCTGCCCCCCAGCATTCCATTGATTACCAAATTTTCCTGCAGGAACACCATACAGTTGTGGGTAATTCTAATAAGGATTTGCCTGCAGTTGTTGATAATTTTGATATGGGGCAAATGAAGGTTGCCCTTGGGGTTTCTAGTAACCATAAGGCGGCTGGACTCTAAACTGAGCTTGAGAAACAAGCTGAGTTTGATAGACTGGTTGGGATTGAACGCCAACTTGCATTTGAAGACTGGATGGGGCCTGGGGTCTAGCCTGGGGCCTAAAACCGGGTTGAGCTTGTGAGACAACAACCATTTGAGTGCCCAGTTGAGCAGCGCCAGAAGGATGTCCTGTCGGTTGGGCCATCTGGCCAGAAGGGTGACCTAGTTGATATTGAGGTTGGCCCACCTGCCCAGAAGGTTGTACTTGCTGGGGGTGGAGTTGTCCTAACGGACCAGATGGCCGAGTGGGCTGGGCAGTTGGTTGGCCTGATTGGATTTGAGGCTGGCCGACTTGCCCAGGTGCTTGACTATACTGGACGGTGGGTTGACCATATGGTTGACCTGCTTGTCCAGATGTTGGACCATAATGGACCTTAGGTTGGTTTGGGTGAACATATGATTGATCAATTTGTCCAGTAGGGTAACCTTGTTGGATACCAGGCTAGCCTTGTTGAACAGAAGATTGACCTGGGTTACCAAAAGGTTGATCATAAGAGGTGAAAGACGGACCACCAGAGGCCAAAGGTTGTCCCTGGAAGGGTTGTCCTTGTTGGCTCCCGGGTTTCCCTACGTAAGGCTGTTGGTCTTGATTAGGTGGCCCTTGGGGTTGCATAGACGATACTTGGCCACCATGATAATAGGTGGCGCCCCAATCAATTGACAACGGGACGGAAATCTCAACAGTCGGTTGAGACGACAAAGGCATACCAAGATGTCGTAAATACTGGTCGTATGGCCCCTCTGTTGGGACGTTTGACGTAGGATCAACGACTCCAAATATAGAGGTTGAAGGACCACTGAAAATGGGGGTCGAAGAAGCTACACATACCGTTGGAATGGTTGGGATTGAGTTAAAGATGTACTGCGACCCTGTGGAGTAAAAGGCTCCGTGGTGGGAATGGTGAGTTGTGACCAAATAGAACTCGTGGAGGGAGTCCTAGAAGACATAACATCCTTTAATGCTTTATAGCCTGTAGGTAGTCTCCCAGTAGTAGGGGTGCTACTAACAGGTATAGGTTCCGTTGCGGTGGGAATTTCACCGCTCGTCGCAATGGATTCTTCAGTCGAAGTAGGGGATACTTCCTCCATATCAGAAGAAAATAGTGGGGCCAAAACACGAGGGGAAGTGTATTCCCAAAAAGGGATACCGTCTTCAGAAGGTTCCCAAACGGGGTTCCAATGAAATTTGTAAGTCTCGTCGCCTGGAGCACGAGAGTTAATCGGTTGGATACTTGGAATAACAGGAAGAGTATCACTCACAACTGGTATCTCGGTAGCAGCAAAGGATGGAGACCCTTGGTCACTTGGAATAGGGGACGGAATTGGTAATTCCGCCAAGATGAAAACTTCACAAAATCCTAGGAAGCTAACGAGAAAGGACCCTACTCAAACTAACACAAACAAGATCTAACCGGGTAAATGTGAATCGTGGCCGAATAAATTTTAAGACAAAGGAACTAAACTTGACCTTTTCATGTTTTAAGAGTCGAGAAAAGGACGAAAAGGTGACTCTAGTCGCCTTCGAATGTTTAGTGAGCCCAAAGTGACAAATGCTCAGGTGAGCCTTTTCTTTTAGGGAGTCCGAAAAGGATCAAAAGTGACTACTCTAGAGAACTAGGCAAAGGGTTTACCAGACAATCCGTAAAACTGCATATACACCTTGGCAATCATATGAAAACCAAGGACTTTCCATACGGCAGTCAATCTTCCTGAATGTTGTGTTCAGTGCGTTACGGGCTTGTAAGGCGGCAGACACAGCTTCCTGTGGATAAAGGATGATAACCTAGTGGGGTCTCCCCATATACTCGACGGTACGTGGGAGCACAAATCTGTGCTAGAACACTATCGAGTCACAAAAGGAGGAATCACCCAACCATAATGTGAAACAATAGTGACTAGGTTTAACAATGCCAGAACACGTCTCTAGCCTAGACCTCTAGATGTATGCGTTAAGTTCCAATGCATTTTTAGATTCATTCAGTTCATTTTACAGTTGATCTTTGATTAGGTTTCAGTTTCCAGGTCGTACCGTATGTAATCTCTCACAATTTCCTAAATGCAAGCTATATGCCAAAATATATCATTTCATTCGATGAATGCTAGCTACGAGAGAGTTCAGATCTTTCAATCAAACAAAATGATCATAAAACAATCAACAATGACTCTAATGCAGCTAATGGCAATAAATGAAACTTTTCTTTACAGTCACTAATCGCTAATAACAATGAAAAGCTCTAATTTCCATTAACTACTGCAATGCAAAAGAGATTGTTCGTTTTCTTTTCGATGGCAAAATGCACTAAACAAATTTTGAGAGATAATAACAAAGAGTAAAAAAAAAAAAACAATTTTCACTCAATGAAAACACAATCAGTCCCTGAAACACCAAGACAATATTTCAAACCAAGAAAAATCACGAAGACCTCAATGAGCTATGTAATCTAAGCCCAAACGAAGCCAAGCGAAATCCAAACGAAAAAGAGGTAAAATTGCTCGAAGAACACAATAAAAAAATTTAACAATCACTAGACAAGTGCAAAAAGTAGCCAAGAAGTCGACTGGACAATCAAAGAACCAAAAACTCCCACGGAAGGCTCGATGCACAAAGCCACTAGATGCCCTAGGGCTGGAATGTGAAATCGCAAACACCCAAAGGATGAAGGTCAAAACCAGTCAAACAAAGCTCTGACACACTCCAGTAGTTGAAAAAGATGTGACAAGACAGAAATCCAAGCTCAGAAGGCTTCCAAACAAGAAAACTGGAAAAGTTCATAGGCCTGGTGCGACTGTCAGGCTGTAACTCGCGCTTTTAAGGGATTGGTGCGAGTTGTTTTTGTGCAACATGCGCCCACTGGCACGACTGTCAGGCAAAAAATCACGCTAATCAAGTTTCTAGCTTAAAAATAAAAACAAGCAGTCCAAGGCTCGGTCAATAGTATCCAGATAGACCAGGCAGCAAGAGACGACTAAAAATTCAACCCAGAAAGCTTATCTAAGCAAGCAAAACAAGAAAAACCAAAGAGCAAGACAAACTCCAAGTTGTTTGGTTCGTAAACCAAACCAGAGATTGACTGAAGTGGCATTGATCTACTTCGCTAATGCAGAGCAATAGCGTTTTGAAGGCTACCTGGCCGTACTTCAGGCTCCGTCCAAAGTTTACGAATCAAACAACAAATAGCTTCCCCAGTGGAGTCGCAAAATTTTTGGAGAGGTAAATCCCCTCTGCGGATAGAATCAATCCCCACTAGCCCAGAATGGGTCTAGCAACAATCGAACAATGCTACCACGCAGGTTCCTAATTAAAAATTAAAGGTAAATGATGAGAGCCTACTTGGATTCCAATGCTAGTGTTGTAGAAGAGTCGACACTCCCGTTCCTTTGCTCCGGCCAGTCACGATCCTCACGATCTCCTTGAATGGACACATGCACATGCAAAGAACGACACCAATACAAGCATAAAATCCAATAGATGCAATTATATATCGGTCAGAAAAGATATAACTCAAACATCATTACAATGAACAACAAGAGTGGAACCATAATGATAGTCATCTATTAATGATAATCAACAAAGAAGAATACAACCATAGTTCTGACGTCAAATCCTCCTTTGGCTGGGTGATCAGCTACATATGTCTTGCAGAGCTTGTTGGGATTGGGAACAAGCCTCTCTCTCTTTGATTATGAATGCAAAGAAGACTCTTACAGCAATCTCTCAGACTTCCGAAAGTATAATTCTCCCTATGCTTGAACTAGCTTGTCAAATGCAACAGAACAAGCTTTTATAGATGGAGGAGAGGGAGATACGATGAATCAGGACATCCCTCAAAAAGCTATTATGGATAGAGGAAAGGGAGATAAGATGAATCAGGACATCCATGGGATTGGCATTATCCTTAAAAAGCTTCATGAGTCGAAAGGAAAAAACCTTTTGCGTGTGTGTTTGTTAAAAAACTTTTCCAAACTCGGTTGGTGCGGGTGTAGTTCTGAGACAGAGCGCCAACTGGCGCGCCCTCTTTGGAGGATTTCCCCCATTGGCGCGGGTAATACACTATGGATCCGCGCTAATGGAAAAAGGGGACTTTTTAAGGATATTCTGTAGGAGATGTCTTTAGGGCATATGAAGTCCATTCTTAGGGGAACATAATGCAAGTGTTTTCAAGTTATGTCACTTCTCACAGGTCCCGGAATGAGTCCTCCAAAGTGCGGGAAAGGGGTAACAGGGATGGTGACAAATGGTGACAAATTACTGTGTAACACTCCCACTGCATGTGCAATGTATGATCTAGTACAGACCATCGCATACATCAGGCTACCGACTGCACTTGCATATGGAACACGATACATGTCCTCTTCCTCTTCTTGTGTCTTGGACACTGTTTAGCAGATAACTTTACACTTACAGGAATAGGAACCTTCACCAATTTACTATTCTGCATATTAAACCCCTGCAATATTTCCTCTAAATACTTCCTGTGGTTTAACCAGAGCTTCTTCTTTGTCCAATCTCTTTTAATTTCCATGCCTAAAATATAGTTTGCAATACCAAGATATTTCATGTCGAATTTGGAGGAAAAATGGGTCTTCAAATCCTAGATAATTTCTTTGTCACTTCCAACCACCAACATATCATCCACATACAAGACCAGATAAATAACACGATCACCAATTAATTTAAAATACACATAGTGATTTGCTTTACTTATGGTGAAGCCAAGTCCCCATATAAATGTATCAAATTTCTGATACCACATCCTTGGTGACTGTTTTAACCCATACAGATACTTCTTTAACTTGCATACCGGTTCTTGCTTACCCTTCACCACAAAGCCTTCAACTTGCTTCATGTAGATCTCCTCTTCTAGATCCTCGTGAAGAAATGTTGTCTTCACATCCATATGTTCTACCTCAAAATCAAAAGCAATAGCAACATATAAAAGTAATCTAATAGAAGCTATCTTGGAAACAGGAGAAAAAATATCACCAAAATCAATTCCCGACACCTGGCAATAACCTTTTGCTACCAACCAAACTTTGTATTTCTCCACCTTTCCTTCTGCATTTGTCTTCTTCTTGAACACCCATTTGCTACCAATGGGTTTCCTTCCAGCTAGCAAGTCCACCAGATCCCATGCCTCATTTTTGTGCAAAGATGCCATTTCATCAACCATGGCCTCTTTCCAGAGTTTTCCATCCTCTGAATCTACTGCTTCCTTCACAGTTTTGGGATCATCATCAGTAATAGATAAAGAAAAATTTGATCAGAAAGCATATGGACTATACCTTTCTGGCTGCCTTCTTTCTCGAACTGATCTTCTCACACCCGCAGTTTGTGGCTCTTCATCTTCTAATTCCTCCTCTGTTGTGGAGTCTGATTCTTCCTCATTTAGCTCAAACTCTATCTTCTCAGGTTCCTTTGGTTGGACTTCATGTTTAATAACATATTTCACCTCTCTTAACACTACATCTCAGTTGTACACAACCTTCCTTGTTACTGGGTTCCAAAGCTTATAACCCTTTAAACCATCCTTATACCCAATAAAGATGCACTTTTCAGATTTACTATCCAACTTGGTTCGTTTCTCCTTTGGAACATGTACATATGCATCACATCCAAATACCCTCAGATGTGAAAGAGAGGGTTTCTTACCAATCCATACCTCTTATGGAGTCTTATCCTCCAAAGCTAATGAAGGTGATCTGTTGACCAGGTAACATGTTGTCTCCACTGCCTCTGCCCAAAATTCCTGTCCTAAACTGGCACCACTGAGCATGATTCTTGCCCTTTCCATCAACGTCTTGTTCATTCTTTCTGCAACTTCATTTTGCTAAGGTGTATATGGAGTAGTCTTCTTACAGAATTCCTTACTGAAAAACTCTCCACCGTTATCTGTCCTTAGCACATTTATCTTCTTCTATGTCTGGTTTTCCACCAGAGCCTTAAATTCTTTAAACCTGTTAAAGACTTCAGATTTCTTCTTAAGGAAATATATCCATGTATTCATTGAGAAGTCATCTATAAATGATACATAGTACACAGACTTACCCAGTGATGGAACCTTCACAGGTCCAAACACATCACTATGCACAAGCTCTAATATCTGTTTTGTCCTCTTACCACCAGATGGAAACTCACCCGATTCTGCTTCCCATATACACAATTTTCACAGAAATCAAAATCTAGAGAGCTATGACTCATATCTTCTACCATACCTCTACCATGAAGTATTCAAAGGCCCTTCTCTCCAATATGTCCAAGCCTTTGATGCCACAACATGGTCTTCTCTCCAGAGGCCACTAGATTTTCTGCTCCACTTTCAGGAACCACGGAACTGTTGCACCCATCAACAATAGTGCTACCTTGCAACTTGTACAAAGTTCCAATTCGAACTCCCTGCAACAATACCAATGCCTCCAACCATCTTGCAGGTATCCTTCTCGAACACTGTCTTTACACCTGCATCATCTAGCTTACTTATAGAAATTAGATTTCTGGCTAATGCAGGAATATGCAGAACACCCGGAAGTGTTCTAACCCTTCCACCTTGCAACTTCAACTTTACTTTTCCGTGACCAACGATTCTAGCCTTCCTGTCATCCCCCAAGAAGACATCACCACCATCATATTTCTCATACTTGCAGAACCACTCTCTATGGGGAGTGAAGTGAAAGGATGCACCTGAGTCAATCAACCATGCCTCATGATCTACATGTGTACTTGAAGAAGCCAAGTACACATCCCCACCTTCATCTGAGGTGGTTTTCGCCTCTACAGAACGAGCATCATCAGATCCCTTTCCTTTATCAGGGGCTTTATATTTACAATCCCTTTTGTATTGCCCTTCCTTTCCGCATTTCCAGCACACTACCTTTACAAGTTTTCCTAGAGATTTAGATCTCCCTCTAGATTTAGATCTCCCACTAGATGACTTATTTTTGTTTCTATTCTGGGACCATCCTCATACAGACAAGGCATCACCATTCTAGCTCTCCATATTTTTTCGTCTCATCTCCTCTGGTAGCGAGGATGAGACTATTTCGTCAAAATGCAAGGCAATTTTATTGCTACCTATTGTAATAACTAGACTATCCCATGAATCTGGTAGAGAACACAACAAACTGATGCACTTATCTTCATCTGAAATTTTAATATCAACAGATAATAACTGACTTACCATAGTATTAAATGTGTTTAGATGCTTTGTCACCGAGTCTCCATCTTTCATCCTCAGGTTATACAGCTTTTCCCACAGGGACAGTTTATTCACTAGAGACTTAGATTGGTACAAAGTCCCTAACTTGTCCCACAAAGCCTTAGTTGTAGCTTCCTCGGATACATTCAGTTATACTGAATCTGAGACACACAATCATATTGTGCTCTTTGCCTTCCGATCTAACTTCTTCCATTCTTCATAGGACACTCCCGTTGGTTGAGTACCAAAATCTACCACAATCCGCTAATCTTTATCCACCAACAGATCCTCCATCTTGAGTTTCCACAACTCAAAAATATGACCATTAAATTTCTCGATCTCTATCTTTCCACTACTCGCCATCTTCTTTCACCACCAAAATCGATCTCGCAGATCTCCCACTGAACAGGGTCTACCACAGGCCCGAGCAAAACCCCTCAGCAACAAAGGTGTCCCCTTGAAGCCAAAACAACTCCGATACCAAATGTAGGTTTTGTTAGCCCTGAGGTTCAGTGCTAACTTTTGGAGGGTCAAAAAGAGGCTCGGTCTGCTCTTTTGCTGTCAAAGGGGCCCCACCTGGGTCAATTTCCCCTTCTCCTCTTACCTCGATCACATTTCACCCTTCCCATTTTCCAAATTAACCTTCTAACTCGATAAAATTCCCCTTGTTTGGCCTTAGCCCCAAGCGGAAAAGCCAAAGTACCCATAAAACCCGACCATTCGCCCTTGCGCGCTCATAAAACACCTCACCGCATCCATGTCGTTGATCTTCTCCCGCCATACCAATGGCCCACATTGCGCTCGATAAAGGCAACCTTCCCGATTGACCTCCATGTTAGATCACCTCCGCCAGATCTAACGGTCCTTGCCCATATCGCACGGACAACTAGCATGGACAATACCCACGCGATATGGGCAGTTTTTTCTCTCTCATCTGCTACTACATCCCAGCCGCTGAATGGAATCATGCGACTTCTGACACTTACCATTTACCACCTAATGTCCACGTGATGAAAACCATTACCGCCTAAGCTAAACCACCCCGCCAGTTATCACCCGCACATCTCTTTCGCCCGATAACCATCCGATCTGCTCACCTAAAGATCTAACAGCCCATATATGTCCCACTCCCACCATGACCGCTATCCTCCAGAACAGGATCTCCACCGTACGTCTCCCTTGATCCGACAGCCACCATTCACGATCACTCACAACCGTCCATCTGCCCATTCACTCCATACCCCCATGTCCTGTCTGTTACTCGAAGAAGAAGATGGTCGACTCTTTTAGTCTGGTGATAGTCTGACCATGACGCAGAATTAAAAGAAGAGCATGGCCAGAGGAGAAAAGGACACAACATGACTCAACAACCGAATTAAACAATCATGGAACTCCATTGCTGTGATCAATCCGACCACCTGGAGGACAACATGGTACCAGAACTGATCAGGTTTCCGTAGTGGAGAAAGCAGCTACGTTCAAAGACACTATCAGACAGTTAATGGTAGTTGGTGGTCAATTAAGACCCCTCCATCCCTAAACGGCTAAGGGGCCATTGTAATGATAGATTATAAATAGCCAGAAGAAAGATTTAATCAAGGTTGGCATTTGATGTAAGGTTCAACTTCTGGAGATTATAGACACTCTATAACTTGCAGCTTCTCATCTTCATTTCCAGCAATGCAAGCTTCTTTTGTTGTTACATGCTCACTGTCCATTTCTTCTCTATTCTAAGCTTGTGCCTATGGCATTGTATTCATGATTGCTTCCATGTTTAATACTAGATAACTGTCATCTTATCTTTGTATTGGAGAGTTTCTTGGAGCACTGTCAGGTTTTAACCCTGTACAGAAATTACCTGCATACGAATTTTAAAACACAGAAAATAAACAATGCAAGAGCATAACACATAAAGCACATATACATAAAGATTTTCCCCTGGATCCCAAAACCAAGACTACCAGCTTGATTTTTCATTATTGTTCCTTTTAATGTTACAATACATATTTATACATGCTGAAGCATCCAATACCATGGACCGAAAACCATCGCATCCAAAACCATGTGCAAAAATCATGCACAAAACCATAGGTAGGTCCGCCCAACCTAACATAGGGTCCAAAACCAAAATTTCCCCTGTGACTCCCCCCGCTATGCAATCAGCTCAATGAAGGGGGGTCTCTACTCCCCTTCTAACCCCTCGATAAACTACATGGGCTAGTTGTGGAAAGAATATAACACAACCCAACAATAATGTGTGGGATTGGAGACAAATCCAAGTGGAGGAATTTCTTCCAGAAGCACCTCCCCCGCTAAGAGGGAGTGTTGAAGTTTGTAGCTTGGGAAGGTACTTATGCATGGGCATTATGTCTAGGCATGCAGATGTTGCCCACATCTCCTTAGAGCACTTTCCCTAGGTTGAGAAAGTTGTTGATGTAACTTAGCCTAATTTTTACGAAAAACACAAATTTTCCTAGATCCTTCGGCGGCTACCCACATGCGACACATCTTCTTTCGACAACCACTCTAGGAGCACCACTTCCTTTAAGGTACAAGTTAATTTTGACATCCCCATATTTGAAGGTCAAATAGATGTGGATGTCGTAGATAAATGGTTAAATCTGCTAGAAGGATATTTCTCGGTTCATGACTTTTCCAACTGGGAAAATATTACTTTTGCACTCCTCAAAGTTGCCCCCCCTGTCAAGGACTGGTGGGAAACCTACTATGAGAAGAGGGACGAGAGTGAACCCTCACTATTCTTAGCCGTACCCACTTGGAATTCTTTCTGAGACGCCATCAAGGAGTAGTATTACCCTATTGGGAGCTATGAAGATAAATACATAAAGTGGACCACGCTGTGGTAGGGAAGGGACCAAGATGTGCCATAGTGCACAAATATTTTTCATACCCTTTGCACAAAGTTGGGTATCAGGGATGCTGAGTGGAATTTGGTACTCAAGTTTCGTGGTTGTCTACACAAGTACATTCAGGACAAGATGGAATTCCTGGACATCTCCTCGCTCGGCATTGCCTATCAATACACTGTCAAGATCGAGCATAAATTTAAATAGAAGAAGCGAGACTTTGGATCTATGAATCGAAAACAAGGGAAAGGCGCCCCCAAGTCGTAGAACAAAGGACAAAGCCAAGCCGGGCAACTGAGGACAACCTGCCAAAGCCGCAAGAAAAGAACAACACCACGAAGAAAAAGAAGGACACGAGGAAATGGTATGAGTTCCATAAGAGCCCCACCAACAACACAAGTGAGTGTGGGCCAAATAGTTTTTGGTGGCTATGTTGAAGGCTTCCGAATCATATGCATGTTCTAACTTTGAGTGAGATCAGACAAGGGGAGTGACAAAGGGAAGCAGATTATTGACGTGAAGTGCAGTGCCACTGTTGCCACCACCAAGATCCAGAAGAATGAGCCAGGATATCCAGAGGAGGGGGAGCACCTCTTCCACTCCCAGATGTGGGTGGAGGGTTTTCCACTGTAGTTCATTGTCGACAGTGGGATCCAAAAGAACCTTATTTCAGTAAATGTCATGAAGTGGTTGGGCCTACTGACCAAAACACACCCGCAGTTGTATACCATCAGGTGGCTTCACCAAGGGTGAGATCTCTGTGTCAGCCAGTAATGTCGCCTTCCCTACAACATCAAGCCCTTCGCAGATGAGGTACTGTGTGATGTCGCTCCTCTCGAAGTTTGTGATGTATTATTAGGACAACCATACTTTTGGAAGACATTTTCTATATAATTCTAGTCCCTATATTGTTATTATTACTTTGGGAAATAAGTTGTACAAGATACCAGAGGTAGCACTGCCTACCACCATATCTTTGATCACTACGAAGTAATGCAGTAAGATCATTTCCCAAACTAGGAAATTTGCTTTCCTTGTGATTCGCCCTCAGGGAAAGAAGAAGATTGTGGCCATGGCATCCAAACAGGGCTCCTTCACACGACAACAACAGGTGGACAAGTTCATGGAGGAGTACAAGGACATCTTCACCTCACCCACAACGATACCTCTACACTATCAGGTCAAGCACTCCATTAATCTGAACCCAGGTGCATTGCTGCCCAATGGACCAATCTATCAATGCTCTGTTATGAAGAGTGATGAAATCAAGAGGCAGATTCAGGAGTTGTTTTAGAAAGGGCACATCAAGCTCATCACCCTGTGGGAGATTGATCGGGTTGGTACATAAGAAGGATGTGACTTGGAGACTCTGTATTGACTATCTGCACTAAACAAGATCATTGTTTGGAATATGTATCCAATCCCATGAATTGATGACCTTCTAGACCAGATCAAGCAGACCAAATATTTCAGCAAGATTGACTTGAAGTCTGTGTATCATCAGGTACGAGTCGAACCCTACGATGTGTGGAACACTGCCTTTAAATCCAAGGAGGGCCTTTTCAAATGGTTGGTCATGCCTTACGGGTTGACGAATGCCCCTACAACCTTCATGAGGTTGATGGATTCCATCTTGTGACCCTTCACCAACTCATTCATGGTGGTGTATTTACATGACATCCTAATCTTCAACCAAAGTTTGGAAGAGCACTTCCACCATATTCGACAGGTCCTCCAAACTCTACAACAATACAAGTTGTGTGCTAATTTGGAGATATGCACTTTTGGTATGACCTAGGTTCAATATCTGGGGTACATCATTAATGAGCGGGGTGTGCATGTGGACCTAGCCAAGATACAATTCATTTAGGATTGGCTAGCCCCAATCACTCTAATGGAGCTCTGCAACTTTTTGGGTCTTGCCAATTTCTACCACAGGTTTGTGTTGGGGTTCTCTCATATCACATGGCCTTTGAGTCAAGTCACCAAGGGTGGAGCGAAAGAAAATTTATTTTGGTCTAAATCCCAACAGAAGGCATTTTCTCAGTTGAAGCATTGCCTCTGCTCTGCTCTAGTGCTCACATTACTAGACCTGCAACAACCATTTGAGATTGAGACAAATGCCTTTGACTATGCTATTGGTGTAGTTCTTACTCAACAGGGGCATCAAGTGTCATATCGTAGTGAGACACTTTCAGACATAGTCTGAAAGTATGCCACCTATGAAAAAGAGATGTATTCCATGGTGCAGGTCTGCCGACAATTGAAGAATTAAATTATGGGGAAGGAAACATTCATCCACATAGACCACCGACCCGTGCAATTCATACATACACAAGAGAAGTTACAAAATGATCACCATCAGAAATTGTCCACATACCTACAACAATTCCATTTGAACATTAAGTACAAGAAGGGAAACACCAATAACGTTGCATATGGCATCATATGACCGTTGGTCATAGCGTTGACCACTGTGCTCGACTCTTGTGGGCATGAGAATTCAAGGTGGCCACATCTGTACAAGAGCTATCCAGAATTTGGCAACACATATCAGACGCTCTTGGAATTCAAGCAAGTTCCAAATTTTCACCCCTGAGATACACTGTTATGTTGCCCAGGACACCTTTGTGTTCCTTCAACTGAGCATTGCAAGATGATTTGGGAGGCACACTACAGTCGGGTCACTAGACACTTCAGAGTAGAGAAAACAATGGTAGTGTTGCAAAAGTATTTTTATTGGCCAAACGTTCGATAGGATGTTTGGAAGTACATTAGATCCTGCACTACCTGCGTCATTGTCAAACTAACTATCAAGAAGAAAGGCCTATATGTTACTCTTCCTACTCCTAGCCAACCTTGGGAATCCATCTCCATGGATTAAATGTCGGGCCTCCCTTCTACTAAGCATGGAAATGACTGTGTTTTCGTGGTCATCAACAAATTCTCGAAGATGACCATTCTAGTGGCTTGCAAGAAGAATATCACAACAGAAGCCACTGCTAAGCTCTTCTTTGAACGAGGATGGGTACACATTGGGATCACATAGTCCATTATCTCATCGCGAGACAATAGGTTCCTAAGTACATTTTGGTCAAGTTTTTGGTCGATGTTGGATACCAAGCTTACTAAGTCCACGACTTTCCACCCCCAAACTGATGGTCAAATAGAGGTTGTTAAGAGGATGATCGTACACATTATGTGCATGGACAACTCGAAGAATCCACACATGGGACGAAATCCTCCCTTATGTCCAACATAGCTACAACAGAGCTCTCGATAGCTCAACTGGACACAACCCCTTTCAAGTGGGGTTGGGATTCGAGCCAATATGTCCCATTGATGTGGTCATACCATTCGTAACTACTCAAGCAACTTCAGCCCATGTCTAGTCTTAAGCCGACAGGGCTAAATACTTCATTGAGTGCATCCAACACATCCACGAGTAGATCCATGACATATTGGACAAAGCCAATGCTAATTATAAGCAAAAACATGATCAACATTAGGTGCCACACAAGTTCAAGGTGGGAGACAAAGTTTGGCTACATTTGCAGAAGGAGTGCCTGGTGAGCTCTAGTATTGTAGCAATAATGCTACAACTCCTGGGGCTTCCTATCTCTCATTTTATCAACCCGGTAGTTCGTACAAACTTGGAAGCGACGGTGCTATATGCACAAGTACTAGCTCTTGTCGCAGCTGTCACTTGGTCAGTTGGCACAAGTCCGCTAGGGCTCAAGCCAACTTCTATAGGCTCTCAGAAGAAGCTTGCTAATTGATGGACGAAAGCTAATCTCAAAGGAAAGCTACTCTACTTGACAAAAATGAACTGAAAGCAAATCAAAGCATGTAAACCTAGGAAACCCTAATTTTAACTAGTCTAACCTCTACAATGCAAGAAATGTGAATGAAACTTCTACCAATGCTGCTGTTACCTCTAATAGGTGCAAATGCATGGATCTAAACTACTTGCATCATGAAAGATATGTTTTTGTATTTTTCCTTTAAGTGTGTGGAATGATGGTGATCTTGTGCTAACTAGGGTTTGGTTGTGCAGATGGGATGAAGAAGGAAGGAAAGCGTGGGATAGGTTGGGAAGGCGAGGAGAGGTCCCTAGGGATCCTTAGCATCCATCCACAGAGGTTCCTCGCATTCAGATGCTCAGCAACCGAGAGAGTGGCCTTCTACAGGATGGTTGTGGAGGATCCTACGGGATACTCTGTTTTCTACAGGATGTCTACAAATGGCTACAGGATGACCTACCGTGAGTGTTTGGAGTGATGGAGGAGTGATGGAATGGTAGGGGGAGATGTGTAAGGTAGGAATGAGGCTGGTGATGGCTGTAGAAGTGGAGGAATAGGATAGGGAGTGAATGTAGGGAGTAGGTTGGAAGATAGAGGGCTAGGTCAATGAAAGGGCTAGAGAATGGGAGTACGTGAGGAGTGAAAGACTTTGGGAGATAACAGAGCGGAGCAGGGGTCAAAGGTATGGTTGCATGCGTGATCAAGATGGAGGACGAAGTGATGGAATGAGGGAGAGCAGTGTAAGTGAAACAAATGCTTATGACTGTCACTCAACCAAAAATGCATCAATCTAAACTACCTATGCTTGTGCATTCAATGAACAGCAATCTAAACGCGAAGGAGAATGTGCATGAAGTTGTGATGAAGGTGTGTGGTGCAGGTGTGAATGGCAAGGAAGCATCTAACATGACTGTGACTATATTGCAGCAATCATCAAGTAAAGAAATGTGTGTTTTTGGTGGTTAGTCATGGACTTCACTCCAATCCCAGATGAGACGGCAGTGAGCCTTAACAACCTTTTTGTTGGAGCTCCAATCGATTATATCTATCCTCTGCTACACTAAGCAAGTGGAAACAAATTCAACATAATCAACTCCTATCTAACTCATGAAAAAGACCAACTTAACAACCTGTAATTCGAATTGCATGTGTAAATGAAAAGCTCAAAGTGCTGAAATGAAATGGAAACAACACTACAGCAGAGGGGACCTATGGCTCTCAGGTTGGGCCCTAACCTGAGAGCTATAGTCTCCTTAAGAAAAACTCAGAACTAGATCACAAACTGCCTTCTTTATTCATAACTGATATCATGCCAAATTGGCTTACAAAAAGGAACGAAAACTGAACTGTGCTCCAAAATTACAATAGCAATACGAGAGTTTCAACAACCTATCTAAGGCTAAGGCCTTCATACTTATACAAAAACGATGATCCAACAAGTGTCCTACATTTTAGGAGCTCAGCTGTCCAACTAGAGTTTAACTGCTGATCCTGTAGGATGGTCATAATTGTTGTTCCTGTAGAGCAGTTTATAACTGCTGTTCCTGTAGAACGGCTGACCGTTTTTTAAGCTCGGAGGGGAGATGGATTAGAGCTCGGAGTTCTTGATGGGAATCACGAGGGATGTCCCTAGAACCGTGGACATCCTCTCCCAAAACCCGCAGTGCCACCTCGTTGTCTCCTTAACTCCTTTTTCGTTGTCTTTTGCTCCCTTTTAATGCCAAAACCTGGAATCAAAATGCATTAGTCACGTAGAGAGAGTGCCTACCCTTCTTCCTACAAACAACATGAATAAACTAAGAAATGCATGCATAAGCAATAAAAATGAATGGTTTGAGCAAGTAGAATAGGCCAAAATGAGCCCAAATTGTACCAAAATTGGGGCTCATCATCACCCCCCAGCTGAACCATTTGCTCATCCTTGAGCAACCTTGCTCCTGCTCCTTGTCCTTGGCCGAGGACTCGGGACCAGAACAGGCTCTTTCTTTTCTGCTTTTGATGGCCCTGCCTTCTCTGCCCCTAGTGGTGATGAGGGTGATGTTTCCTTCCCCTTTTCTATTTCCTTGAGTCGGGCTTCGGAAGGCGACTGGCCTATCTTTCGTGTCCAGGAAGTTATTTTTGGGCTCCCCTTTTCGGGGGTGGCTGATGTTTTAGAGGGGGTCCTTGTACTGGGTGAAGTAGGGACATCCCCTGAAGTGGTTTGGTTGTTGGGTGGAGGCTGTGGCTTGCCCGTGGTCATCCTCTTGCTTCTCCTGGCTTCAGGTGGTAGAGGGGTCTCCCTCTCCCTTTTCTCTTTCGGTTTTGGAGGTGTGCTGAGGGCAGCCAGTGCCACTGCTGCCTCCTTCTCAAGAATGCCAGCCTTCTCTTTCTTGCGTTTTGCTCTCTCGGAGCTCCTTGTAGAGGGCCTCTCCTTTTTAGATTTCGGGCTTCCTGTAGAAGATTCTTTCTTTGTCTTCGGACTCTCTATAGGAGGTTGTTTCTCAATGACCTTCGTGCCTCTTGTAGAAGCCCCTCTTTCCAATCTCGGGCTTCTTGTAGAAGCCCCTGTCTCTGTCTTCGGGCTTCCTGTAGAAGCCTGTGGTTGCACTTTCGGGCTTCCTGTAGAAGCCTCTTTCTCCGTTTTTTGGCCTCCTGTAGAAGCCTGTCCTCCAATGATTTTCGGGCTTCCTGTAGAAGCCTTGGTTGTTGCTCTTGGGCTTCCTGTAGAAGCCTGCTCCTTACTGATCTTCGGGCTTCCTGTAGAAGCCTTTGTCTTTGTTTCCAGGCTTCCTATAGAAGCCTGTTTTTGTGTTTTCGGGCTTCCTGTAGAAGCCTGTGCTTGCGTTCCTGCAGATGCAACTCTCGCCACCTTTTCTTGCTTGGCTACATGGATTTTGCTTTTGGCTTTGACTGCAGGAGCTGACGAGGTCCTTGGGCTGGCAGGGACCACCTCAGTCTTGACTGCCCTGCTTTTCAACCTCTGTTCCCTTGCTGACAGGATGGGGGTGTCCTCTTTTTCTCTGTCATCCTCTCCCTCCTCCTTCTCCTTTCATTCTTTCTTTTGTGTTGGAGTCGAGACCTTTTTGCTTTTCCCTTTCTTACTCTTGGCTACGGGCTCTTCTTCTTCACCGCTAGAGGACCCCGTTTCTTCAAGCAACATCTTTATGTCCCCTTCTCTTGTTAAGTTCCTAAATGATTCCCATGCGAGGGGGACTTTATATGAGTGGAGAGCATCCTCCACAAGCAATTTTATCAACCCATGATGGGCTATCTGATCAGGGATTCCGTCCTTGAGCTTTGTAGAGCACTCCATCAAGGACTGCAGTAAAAAGTAAGGAATGCTCAGCCTCTGTGCTGCAGGGAGGTCAATCTGGTGTCTTAGTTCATTGAGCAGCCTGAAGTGATACGCATATATGATGTTGTAACGACCCTCACAGGTGATATATTTCATAATCTGCAAACTGACTTCGTTCCACGGTGGCAACAGGCTTGTCCTTTTCACCCCATTTTTGTCCTCTGTGAATGATTCTTCAGGCGGGAAGAATTCCTTCTTTGCTTGCTGGCTCTGCTTCCGCTCTTCTTTATCCCACGGCAGACCCATGGGCAGTTCTGTGATTCGACTTATATGCTCTGGGGTGAGTTGGAGGCTGAGACCTTTGAAGCTTACCGTGGCCAGTGTCAGGGATTTAGGCTTCAAGGCCTGTAAGAATTCCTCGGCTACTTCATCATCGTAGCCCTGTAGCTTATCACAAAAAGGCATCCATTGTGCTCTAGTGAAGAGCTCAACCACTGTCGGGTTTCTCCTTAATGTATTTGAATCAGTGGGCTCTCGCCTGATAAACCCACCAGGCATGACGAACACAGTGGTTTTGACCAAAGGCGGTAGATACAAAGGAAATTCGGTCTTAGAGACAGAGCATGCAATGAATTCACAGACCACAGTCTAATTATACTGCTATCCTGTAGAAGCGATAGTATAGGCACGGCAATCCAATATCTTTTATGACCAGACTGTGAATAATGACCTTGCCACCTTTGAAAACCAATTGCGAAGGAGTTTCAGGGTTACCTCTTTTCCGCCACCTTTTTTACGTGAAGACTTCACCTTCCTGTAGATACTACTTTCCTGTAGGACTGCGTTCCTGTAGAAACTGTTCCTGTAGGAGCAGTGCGCAGACTTCGGGGGGAGCTATAGTTGGACAGCGGTCGAGAGGTGCCTTACCAGCGTTCAGGTAGCCGAGAGCTTGGCGTATCAACATGCAGAGGTAATCAGAGGAGCTACTCGAGTCTTGAAGTGAGGTTGATGGATATACACGCTTAATCGAGCCGATTAGATTTTGAATCGGCGCAGCCCGTGGCGCGGGGGGTGAGTTGTCCCCGCCGGACCGTTGGGTGACGTCACCCATCATCCGCCTGCACATTCGCTTGCTGCCGCATTCATTCCCACAGATCTGCCGCCGCCCTTTTCGGTTAAACTCGTTTCACGGTTGACGGGACTGATCTTCACGTGCGTGCTGCGTGTGTCCTTTGTTGTGGCTGCCACCTCATCATCCTATTATCCCTTCACTAGCCGATGTGGCCAGTCAACTGGCCTTACGGCCGCTCAACCATTCACCTTTATGCCATGCAAAACAAATCAAAGTAATATCCATGCGATTTGATGGAGAGAAGGATTAGAACACTTACCTGCGCGCGTCTGCATATGATTTTCAGGTTTTTGGACGACGGATCTACCTGCTGCATGTGGCTTACACAGTCCGGAGGCTCGTGGTCACGGGATGCTGGCGCTGTGGTGGACGTTCTGGTTGCATGCGCCCGCGTTTTGCTTGCAGATGGCTGGCCGATGAATGGCATCCACTCCTGCAGGTTTGACTGCTACAGGATTCCCGCGAGAGCCTTGCAACAGTCTCACCTCCTTGGGTGCATGCTACATGCTGGCGGTTCTGGCTTCTCGATCACGATCCCAGCGCTTCTGATGCATAACGTGGATGTGGTATGGCTCTCGGTGCTTGGTTTTTCTTTGACAGATGTTTTTTCACGAGAACTCATTGCTTTGTTGTGCTGCTGCAGGGATCTTGGTTGCATGGCGACGAGGATGGTGGAGCAAGATAATAGCAATGTTCAGGGGTGCCATCAGTGGCATGCATGCATTCAATCCACTCCTCAGTCGCTAGATCTTCATTTGAAACACATTTCGGCCGTCGCAACCTTCTACAGGAAGTTTCCTGTAGAACACAGAGCTTCCTGTAGAAATTTTGCACTTTCCTGTAGAAGATCCGCGTCTTCCTGTAGGAAGACTGTCTGTTCCTGTAGAAAACTGTATCTTCCTGTAGAAGATCCAAATCATGATAAAAATTGCACATACCTTGAAAAACATTGTTATTCTTGGAGGAGGTGTTGATGACATCCTTTGATAGCATGATGAAGGCCCCTGGCTTGGAGTGGAGAGGCTTCTTCTCCTCCATAGAACATCTGCATGCAAAACTTTTATTGTGCTTATTGTTTTTTCTTTTTTTTTTCTCTCTTTTTTTTTCTTTTTTTTTTTTTGAAAAGATAGCAGGGGCGCCCCAAAGAGGTTTTCACCCTTGCTACCTGCCCTGAGCGCCTCAAAGAGGTTTTCACTCAAGGATCTTTTTTAAACTTTCTTTTTTTTTTTTTTTGAAAGACAATAGGAGCGCCTCAATGAGGTTTTCATCCCTACTGCCTGCCTTGGGCGCCTCAGAGAGGTTTTCACCCAAGGATCTTTATTTTTCTCTTTTTTCTTTTTTTTTTTTTTTTTTTTTTTTTTTTTTCTTCTTCAGGGTATGCCCAAAGTGGAGGCAGAACCCTTCTCTATGACCAAAACAGATTTCTCCATAGTGCTGATAAACTCTTGTCTTGAGGGAGGCTTCCTGTAGATCTTCAATCAGTGCCCATTGACAAGCATGGGAATGGCTTCCTCATCAATGGTTCGAATGAGGACAGATCCATTGTCATGGCACTGCTCCACTACATATGGTCCTAGCCATCTGGTTCTCAACTTCCCCTTGAAATCTTTGAATCTGGAGTCATACAACAAAGCCCAATCTCCCGGCTGAAATTGCTTGTCATGGAGATGTTGGTCATGCCACACCTTCCTCTGAAGTTGAACCACTTCTGAGTGAAGGAGGGCCTACATGCGGTGCTCATCCAGCCCATTCAGCTGCAACAACCTTTCTTGCTGTGCATGGCTGAGATCTAGGTCCAGCTGAGCTGCCATCCTCAAAGTGTTATACTCAAACTCAATGGACAGCAAAGCTTTCTTCCCATAGACCAGCTCATAAGGTGTGAAGCCGGTGGTGGTCTTCCAAGTGGTGTTGTAAGCCCATGTGGCCTCAACCAGGCGATCTGCCCAGTCCTTTCTGCTGCTGCTCACCACTTTGGTCAAGATCCCCTCTAATGCTCTATTGGTGACCTCCACCTGCCCATTTGCTTGAGGATGATAGGGAGTGGAGGTTCTATGCTTGATCTTGTGATGAGCTAGGAGATCTTCAACCAAGTGGGAGGTGAACTGGCTCCCTTGATCGGTGACCAGCTCTCTTGGATAGCCAAACTTATAGAAGATGTTCTCTCTCAAGAACTCGGCCACTTTTTCTTCTGTTGCTGCTTTGATGGCTTTGGTCTCTGCCCACTTCGTCAGGTAGTCAGTGCACACAATGATGTAGGATCTTTGCCTCGAAGAGGGATTGATTGGACCCACAAAGTCCATGCCCCACTTCTCAAATGGCTCAAGAGTCACTTGAGGTTGGAGAGGCATCTCATCCCTTTGGGTCGGTTTCCCCATTCTTTGGCATTGGTCACAGGCTGACATATCTTCTGACATCTTGATGCAGTGTGGGCCAATAGTAGCCTGCCTGCAGAATCTTGAAGGCAGTTCTCTTTGCTGCAAAATGTCCTCCACAAGGCCCATCGTGACAGGTGAGGAGGATGTCAAAGACTTCCTCTTCCCTTACACAACGCCTTAAGATCTGATCGGGGCCAAGCTTGAACAGATTGCCCCCAATCCATGTAAATGAGGCACTCTTTCTGATGATTTTGCTCTTCTCTTTTGAAGAGAGGTGCGGAGGGAACTGAGCTGAAACAAGGTAGTTTGCTATATCAGCAAACCATGGAGAGAGTACTGATATAGCAAACAGATGCTCATCAGGCATCTGGTCATCCACCGTCCCATCTTCATCTGCAGACAAATCCAATCTAGACAAGAAGTCAGCAACAACATTTTCTCTCCCCAGTTTATCAACAATGGTTAGATCAAACTACTGCAATAAAAGTAACCATCTAATAATACGAGCATTCACATCTGGTTTATTCATCAAATATCTAATAGCAGCATGGTCAGTATGTACAAAAGTCTGGTAACCGGTAATATAATGTCGGAACTTGTTCAGTGCGTGGACCACAGCTAAGAATTCCTTCTCGGTTACAGTGTAGTTCAGCTCGGCTTTGGACAAGTTTTTGCTAATGAAGTAAATGGCATATGGAAGTTTTTCCTCAACTTGTCCTAAGGCTGCACCTATGGCTTTGTTTGAGGCATCAGTGTGGATGTGGAAAGGTAGGGCCCAGTTTGGACCTCTCAAGATTGGTGCTGACACCAACTTGTCCTTTATCTCATTCAAACTCCTCTGACAATCGTCAGTCCACTTAAACTCCACATCTTTTGCCAACAGACCAAACAATGGTGAGGCTAACTTGCTGAAGTCCTTAATGAATCTCCGGTAGTATCCTACTAATCCCAAAAAACTCCGGACATCCCTTACTTTTTGAGGAGGTGGAACCCTCTTGATGAGAGCAATTTTGTTGGGATCCACCTGCAATCCTTGGGAAGAAATAGTATGGCCTAGCACGGTCCCCTCAGTCATTAGGAATTCACATTTTTCAGGACTAAGGGACAAGTTCATCTCAGTGCACTTGGTTAGGACCTTTCCCAAGTTGGACAATGCTTCCTGGAAGTTGGCCCCATAAGGGGTAAAGTCATCCATGTATATTTCCACTGCATCATGGACCAACTCCGAGAAGATGCTCAAGACAGCTCTCTGAAAAGTAGCAGGAGCATTGCATAGCCCAAAGGGAAGGACTCTGTATGCAAAGGTACCCCAAGGACAGGTGAAGGTGGTCTTATCTTGGTCTTCCGGGCTGATTTGGATTTGATTGTACCCGCTAAACCCATCCAGGAAAGAGAAGAACTTCTTTCCTGCCAGTCCATCCAACACTTGATCTATGAAAGGTAGGGGGAAATGGTCTTTCTTGGTAGCTTTGTTCAGCTCACGGTAATCTACACAGATCCTCCACTTCCCATTCTTCTTGGGAACCAACACTAGAGGGGACACCCATTCACTATCTGAGATGGGGTAGATGAATCCGGCATCCAACAGTTTTTGCAATTCTTCCTTGACAATGTCTTTAAGGGCTGGATTCATTCTCCTCTGGGGTTGCCTAACTGGTTTACAATCCTCTTTGATGTATATATGATGGGTACAGACCGAGGGATGGACTCCTTTCATCTCCTTATAGCTCCAAGCAAAGGCATCTAAGTGGCTGGCCAATAGGCTACACAACTCCTTCTCCTGGGAAGGAGATAGGGAGGAGCTGATCTTTAATGCTCTCTCAGGGCCAAACTCCACACTTTTGACTCTGGGAGTGACAGGGCCGGTTGTACAAAGGTCCACTGAGGTGCTAGCTTGGGCATCCTCCACCAACTTCTCTAAAGATAGTGCACTGGAAGGTGGATTCTGGATCAGGGTCTCAATCAGATCATCCTCGGTAGGAGGGTCTCTTCTATTGGTATCTAGGGTGCACAGAGGTGCAGAGTACACCTCATCTTCCTCTCCTTCCTCCAACCAGAGTGGTAAATCATGCTCTAAAGAAGGTTGGGCAAGAGGGTATAGGACTAGCTGCTTGGACATGGGACCATTCTTGATGGTCATGTTTCCTGTCCGACAACTTATGTAAGCATCTGCAGTAGCTAACCAAGGCCTTCCCAAGATGAGAGGATATCCAGTAAGCTTGGGCTTTGGTTGCAGAACCAGGAAGTCTGCAGGGTATTCCCAAGAATCAATAGAGACCAAGACATCCTCCACAATCCCTTCGGGAGTCACGGTGGAGCGATCTGCTAATTGCAGTACTGTCGAGGTCTTCCTCAAGGAACCCTGAAGATTGAGTTTAAGCATGGTATCTCTGGTCATCACATTGATGGCTGCCCCCAGATCAATCAAGGTGTGGGGGATAATGGTGCCATTGATGTGAACATCTACTACAGGGCTTCCAGGATCTAGGTACTTTGGGCAGATGACTTGTCCTAGCATAAGGTCAGACAGTTGTCCTATGACATTGATAGTTGAGGCATCTTTCTTCCGTCTGCCTGGGTGTTTGAAATACTTCTCCTTAACCAGCTTGTTATATATAGGCACATCCTTGATGGCTTGGAGAAGTGGGATTTTTACACACAACTGCTTGAGCTCACCCACAAGCTCATCTTCTTCGGGGTTAGGTTGTGTGGTGGCTGTTAGTCTCTCGGGAAAGGGTGGAATAGGCTTTGGTTCACTCTCCTGATGGTTTTCCTCATCCTCTGGGGGAGGAGGTTGGCGATCTGGAAGAGTCTTTCCAGATCTAAGATTGATCTCCTGGATCTCCACAGCATAGGTAGCGCATGAGGTCTCCCCAGTATATACCTGCTGAGCCTGTCTATTGTTGGGGTTTGGGTTCGGTTGAGCAGGCATCTGAGGTTGCCTAGGAGGAGCAGGAGGTAAAGGCTGAGGTTGAACTGGTGGTGGAGGCAAAATGGCAGGAGGAGTGTTGTATTGGGGCCTCCACCCCGACTGAGGAGCACTCCATTGAGGCTGCGACTGGGTATGTGAGTGATATGGATGAGAGGGAGGTTGAGTAGGATACTGAGGTGGATAAGACCATGGAGGAGGCATGGACCAAGAAGGATGAGCAGGGGGACCCCAGGAAGGCATAGGAGTCGATTGGTTGGGGTTGTAATAAGCTTGAGATGCCCCTTGCATCCCCTGCTGATAAGGTCTAGATCCTTGAGGCCTCCGTTGGTTGATGAAGTAGAGAGGTTCAGTGGGGGCTTCAGTCCCTTGGTACATGGCTTTAAATCCAGGTAAGGTTGGACACTGATTTGTTGGGTGGTCCTCCTCACAAACGAAACACACTTCAACCGAATGCAATGGACATTCGTTCTTAGGGTGTCTTCTGGTGCACCTAGGACAGAAGATAGCCAAGGCTCTCTCAGCTTCTTCTTTCTTCTGCTGGATCCTGAATGTGTCCAGCTGCATGGCAATGGTCTGTCTCACCTCACTCTTAAGATCTTCTAATTGGTTTGTAAACTCATGTTTGGAGAAAGGGACACCAGTGGAGAGGAGATTTCCTCTACCTCTTTTCCTAGCTGCCCTAGAATGATTTCGGAACACAGTCTTGATGTCCTCATAAGGCAGTTGGTAAATGTCCCCCCCAGCTAACATGTGAAGGGTGTCTAAGAGATCTTCAGGGACTCCTCGGAGTAGAACCAACTTGAGGGATTCAGGGTCAAGTGTGCACCTGGCCCGTTTATAGCTAAGTTGGAACCTCTCCTCATAATCCTCTAAAGACTCATCATTCCCCATGGTCATTCGAAAGATCTCTCCCTTAGTTTCCTTGGACCTACAATAATCCCTATACTTGGTATTGAAGGCTTGCTGCATCTGAGCCCAAGTAGCTATGCTATTCCCAGGTAATCCCATGAACCAGCGTAGGGCTGCATCCTTAAGGGTGGAAGGGAAAAGCTTCAGCTTTTGCTCATCTTCGGTATAGTCATAGGTTCTACAAAGGACAGCAAACTCAAACAAGAAGGTATCAGGATCCTCAGTGGTCAGTCCATGGAAGTGAGGCAAAGCAGAGGGGCTAATGTTTTTCATTTTCATCTCTCCATTGGTCTCTCGGATGGGGAAAGCTCCTTCTATTCTCTCATCTTCTCTCCTATTATCAGCCATGGCTACAGATGGAGTGGTCTCTAACTCTTTTTCTTCTATAGGGTCTTGGTATATCTTCAGATGTTCACCTATAGGTTCCTCTGGGTCACGGTCACCAAAGAAGAGTGAAGGGTGACTCAGTGATGTGGTGGGGTGTTACACTAAAAAATGTCACCTTGACTACTTACAGTTAGTATGGCTCAAATCAACAGTCATGCTACCCTCTTAGGCAAGTCTCATGCCTCTGTTATCCATCTCAAACTCAAAGAAGAGAGAAAGTCTTGTAAAAACTATGTTTATCTCTGGGGTCGCAGGTTCTCTCTAGCCTTACCTGCGGGGACGCTGACCTTGTTCACAAAATATGCGTCCATGGACGCTCTGTATGTTAAGGGACAGGTGCGTCCCTCTGTAAAAGGCAAAATGCGCGAGTTTTATCTTGAAAAAGTTACTTGTGGTTACTTCTAGAACATTCTAGAGGTCGGTTCGATGAAATGGATGCGCCTCCAGTTGGTTCATGTATCTCTATTAAGGGGGAACTTATCCCATCAATAAGGGAGCTATCCCACCCAAAGAGGGGGATGATCCCATTGATAGTGGACCTGAATAACCTCTTTACAGCACTATAAATAAAGGCATTGAGCCAGAAGGAGAGGAGGTTGGAGCTATACATTTTCTTTGGGTAAATGCTGCAGGATTTAGGTCTTCCATTAGAGCCTTTGTGAGGAGAGATTGTCTTCACTTGATTCTACTTGGGAGAGGGTGAGCTTTGTCAAAGTAGAGGAAAACCCTTGATGGACCCTGGGAGGAACTTGCACAACACCAAGGCCAGGTTGTAAGAGTTTCTTTGTTTCGTTATTAATACAAACTGGTTTATTTTTCTCAATAGCTTGTGTTAATGAGTTATTTCATGTGTTCCTTGGTCTGCATGTTGAATATATGTTTTATTATATGAAATGCAAGTGCTTGGTAATTGTTTGATTGTTTGTGGTTGCAGGAATTGACTTGAAGGAGGAGCTCATCCGGATCGTCAAGAACGGACTTCAACAACAGCGTTTTGGAATAAGGTAAGCCTAAACACTTGTAGTTTTCATGTTGTAAAAGGTGTATTTAGAGAAAGATCACTCCATTTTGTCTTGTTTGTCATTAGAATGTCTTAGACTTCTAGGAAGGTCAGTCGTGTCCGCACCCTTGACAGATTCCGTGTGACAAATTGGCGACTCCGCTGGGGAATCCATTAATGAGAGAGTCTTTTCCTTTATATGAACTTTGCTTTGAGAAAATCATTTTTATTTTCTGGTTTTTGACTGTGAGAATTAGTATTTGGGTGGCTTAGCTTTAGATTTAGTTAGATTTGGTTTTTCTTCATTTTTCCAGAAGGACGCACCCACTGAGTACTGCACAGTGCGTCTTTGGACGCGCTGTTGCCGTCTGCACAGAGCGGGGCCGCACCTGTGACAACGGGTTGCCTGCGTCTTCCTGTAAAACTTAAGAAAATTCCATTTTTGCTTTAAATTGCTTTTAGATTTTGTTTTTCCTTAGTGTTTTCTGCCCAGATCCTTTAGTACCCTGTCAAGAATTTTCACCTGAACTAGTTTTGTGAGCTTTGAGTGTTTTAGTGGTTTTCAACGAAGTTTAGACCTAGGGTTTGATTTTTGGAAAGGCTTTGTAGTGACTTTGATAGTAGAAAGTTGTCCAGCCTTAGATCTCTCTGGTTAGTCAACCTTCTTAGAAGTCGGGCCTGTCGTAAAGTCTCCTTTTGTGAGCAACTTGCCATTTGAGTTGTTTTGGGTCAAATTTCGAATTGCTTGTTTATAAAGTATTGATTTCCATTTTACAAAAAGAACAAAAAGATTAGAATTTTGTTTTGACTAGTTTTTGGTTCTGCAATAAGCTAGTCCTTGATTTGATTGTGATCAAGTAAAACACCTTAGAAATAATCATTGTTAGTTTTGGCCTCGTTAAGATTGCTTAGAGTAAATTTGCCTTTAGTTTGCTTATGAGTGCATTTTCATAGATTTTAAGAGTTGTTAAGATTGATTTTTGGTTATATTAGATTTATTTGTTTTATTAAAAGAAAAATACAAAAACATCTTCTTAAAAAGTCTTGTTTCAAGTAGCTTTTTGTTTTCGAAAGAAGAAAAGAGTTTTTTCGTGCATGTAAAGAGAGGTTATGTTTTTATGCTTGGAAAAGACAAACGAATTGTTTCTTTGATTGTCTTCAATTAAGAAGTTGCTTTTATAAAGATTGCATTCTCTCAACTTTTTAGTTAAGCAATTCATCGAAAAAGTAAAGTAGTGGATAAATCATTCTAAGTGCATTTTGTAGTGGTTTCGAGTCGAGTCAACACACCACTGGTTTCACTTCCATCACCTTTTGACTTAAGAAACAACCTTAAAAGTAACGCTTAAATTAAAATCAATCTAGTAATCTTTATTTTTCTAGGGCTCTGAAGCACCAACATAGCTTAGGCTAGGGTCTTGGAGTAGGTGAGTACTTAACTCTCCAAGACTACAAAACCAAACAGATAGTCTATCTTGAGTAGAACAAATCCAATTGTTTCAGTTACATTCTGGGAAAGCTCCTCTTAAAGGAGAAGCACGAGCTCGTGTCCGAACCAGTGAGGGGATCATTCCTCCCTCGTTGGGAACGACGCCAGGCAGTACGTATTACAAACGGTAAACCTCGGATTAACCATTGTCGAGGAGCCAGGGGTCACTTATCGGTAAACCTTGGATTGTTGTCAAGGAGCCGGTAAGGGGATTGGAGCTTGCTACTCTGCCCTTGCGTGCTGTCGGAGTTTAGACTGTTCCCCCAGGTGTAATTGTTGTGATTGGTAACCTTAGTGGCCATAATATCTAGGATTCTACCCAAGGTGACGGTGGAGGGAAGGTCCCACTGTACCTGGAGCAGACGTCGGTTATACTCACTTGGATTTTCTGGGGGGTTCGCTTCACTTCGAGACGGTTAAAGTGGAGGAACTTGGTCCAGTCTATTCATTAAGCAGGTTGCCGGGGTAACTGTTCCACCCACCATTTCTGTACTGAATCCTGCGAGGTTGGGCCTAATCACCAACTAGCGTTTTGGTCCGGAAGACTACTGTTTGTGTGTGGTTTGACGCTCTAGATTATTTAGGCGTGTGCTTCAAATTTGTTTGCTTCTTTAGAAGACTTTAGGTGGTTTGATTTGAAATTTTTACTTTGTTTTCGTGTGTTGTAGTTAAAATCTTTAATTGTGGCGGAATTACCGAGACAGTCCCGTAGACTTCGGGGCAAGTCTCCTGAGATTGTTACCGGAATAGATTTGTTAAGAAAACTCCGTAAATCGCGGGGTGAATCTCCTGAAGACATTCCGGGTCATTTAGAAGGGTTAAAGGTCCTTGTAACTCCTCCTAGTGGCAGTAAAGTAGGATCACCTGAAGAAGGAGAGTTTTCCTTGGTAGTCCATCCAGATTACCAAAGTTTAGAAACAGGTTACAATCCCGAAGCTGTTACAGTTTCCGAGCTTGCTGGTAGTTTTTCATCTGCCAGTGAAACAGGCGAAGAACCTGAAATTTCCGAACCTGTTACTCCAACTCCTAGTGTTCCTGATTCACCAAGAATAGAAAGAATTATCACCGAAAATCTTCCTGTTGGATTAATTGCTATAGAAGAACTTGTTCCAGAGGAAGAAATAGGCGTTTCTGATTCTGAAGATCTAATTACCCTTGATCTAAGGGAGCGTGAATCCATCTTTTACAGTCCTCCTAGAAGTGAATCTTGGTACCTTGCATTAACCAATTTTTTAGACAACTCAGTAGGTTTTTCTACACCTCGTACTCCGGTTCCACCTAGAGGAATTCATTCTCCTGTAAATATGTCTGGTCAGTCATCTGTGTTTTCACAAAGTCCTGAATCATTTTTACATGGCGGTCCTTCTGTTCCTACTGGGTATCAATCACTTTCTGGTACCTTTGCGGGAGCATCTCCTCAACCCGTTGATCATGGGTTATTAGTTGGAAACAGTGGTAATGTACCATTGAGTATAGGTGACGTTTATATGATGTCAGGTTCAACTCCCATTAACCAACCTCAAGGTGGCCAATTACCGCCTGGGGGGCAACCTTCGTTAATGCCTGGGGGGCAACCTCAAGGTACTTCATTCGTGACTGGGGGGCAACCTCAAGGGTATCAACCCCAGCCTCAATATGTACCCCAAAGTCAACCTCAGTATCAATATCAACCTCAAGGATACCAACCTCAAGGTCAAGGTCAACCCCAGTATTCGTATTTACCTCAAGGTTATCAACCTACGGGTCAATACCCTGGTCAAGGTTATCAACCACCTCAAGGGCAATCATATGGGACTACACCTTACAGTTATCAACCCTATCCTCAATACGGCTATGGATCTCAGTATCCTCAACCTGTTACGAGTCAATACCCTGGAATGTTAACATGGGATCCGTCACAGGGTCAACAGATGTCGCAACCAAGTATACAGTCGGTACCTCAAGCAGGACAACCTGCAGTTCCTGGTCCACCCCAGCAACCGCAACCTGTCCAGTCAAGTGTTCAGACCCCTGTAACTTCTGTAGTTACTCAGCCGCCAATTGCACCTGGTACTCCACCTCACACGGCTGCAGCAACTACCGCTTCATCTACCATGCTTACTTCTGGAGTATCGGCAGCTCCGGTTTCTACTGTCCCTGTCACCACTCCTCAGACATCTGTACCGTTGTCTGGACCCACGGTTCAAACCACAGTCCAGATGCCTGCAGGCCAACCTGGTACAAGTACGGTTGTTACTACTCAACCTCAATTTGTTCAACCTCCGTACCAGGGACAGTATCAACCTGGGCAAGCTGCCCAACAACCGGTTTACCAGTATCAACCGTATCCTGGGTACACTTATCAACCACCTCAGCAACCCCAGTACGGTCCGGTTAATCCTGGTTTTCCAGGAGGATATAATATCCCAAATGCGACTCCTGTTCCTAGTTATCCTGGATATCCTCCTCCTGGGGCTGGTATTGTGACTCAGAGTTTTAGAGATCCTAACCGGCAGTTACCGTTTATTGCGACTTTAGATTTACCCGACTTGACGCGCCTAACGAACGATCCAATTCAATATCTTCAGTTCTGGCCGCCAATGCCAAATAAGTTGCCCAGCGATATACCCAAGTTCGAAGGTAAGTCTGGAGAGGATCCGTCTAATCACGTGATGACTTACCACCTCTGGTGTGCATCAAATTCCATCTCAGATGATTCCATCCGCTTACGTCTTTTCCAGCGTACACTCATTGGTCTCGCAGCCAAGTGGTACATTGAGTTACCACGGGCCTCTTTTTACAACTTTAGCCAGTTAGCTACCTCGTTCTTAACTCATTTTCAGTTACCAGTCAGATACGATAATGGTACAGAATTATTAACTTCGCTAAAACAATCGACATCCACGTACATTTCTGATCACATTCATGAGTGGAGACGTCGAAGAAGATTAGTGAAAGTTTTTATCCCGGACCAAATCTTAGCTGAATGGTTTGTCAAATCATTATTACCAAGAATTACTGAAGATGTAGCTAAGGCCGGAGTAGTTACTGAGGAGCAAGTCATTGCTCAGGCACAATACCTTGACTTAGTTTACACTCAGTCGGGTACGTTACACGAGAAAATTCCGGATCTTCCAAAGTCAAACCAAATCGCTGCTGCTCCTTCGGGATCTCATGCCGCTGATGGTATGATTGGTATCGTGACTACGAAGAGTAAGAAGAAGTCTTCCAAGACCTCCAATACTCCAATTATCACTTTGCCTGATTCTCCGACAGGAGAGTCTTCTCCTCCTGAACTTACCGCCGACATTCACGCTGTAGAGTCATCTACGGCCAAATCAAAAAACGGTGGAAAGAAGAAAGGAAAGAAGAAGGCTAAAGCAGACAAGGCTCCAAAGGAGAAAACGGAAAAGTCGGAAACCAATGACGAAAAACGCAAACCTCGATATCCTTGTCTTATTTGTGAAGAAGATCATTTTACGAGAGACTGCCCTCATCGGGCCGAGGTAGTAAAAATAGTCAAAGGTTCTCCCACTCCTGCTGTGTTAAAAAATCCATTTCCAGAGCAGGAGAATAAGATGATAGGTTCTTCTTCGAATGCCAGTGAAGAACCCATTTTGATGATGTCTCATGTCAGGATTGCGACTCGATCGCAAGATTATGGTAGTAAGGCTCCTGTTGATGGTAAGGAAGCAGAATCTTCTCACTCTAACCCATCAACCTCAGCTCCTGGTTCCGATCCACTACAGATCGAAAAACCTAACCCAGACTTAGTGATTAAGCCGCCCGCCAAGGGTGTACTTCGAAGGTCTGCTTTCAATCCACATGCGAGAGCAGCCCAGAATTACAACATTGTTGAAGACTTAGCTGTTTCACCTTCAGCAATGTCGGCACTCGAAGTGCTGCAATCATGTCCAGCGCAACGAAAATTGCTTTTGTCGGCTATTGGAGCTGTCGATGTTCAGGACCCGAACCTAATGATCTTTGATCTAGAAAGTAGTACACCGCGTCTCCCCCATCAAATGGCTTTCCAAATTCCAGTGATAGTCAAAAACAGGCCTATTCATCGGACTGTGATTGATGAGGGAGCTTCTACGTGTATTATGTCGATTCAATGTTGGAGATCGCTTGGTTCTCCTTCGTTGAACCAATCCCCCACCATCCTTAAGGCCTTTGATGGCCGTGGGTTCCGTCCGTTTGGTATTCTACAAGAATTGCCTATAGGGGTCGAAGGTAAAACCGTTAGTCTGGATGTGGAAGTGGTTGATGCCCCTCTAGACTACAACCTTCTTTTGGGTCGAAGTTGGTCATATGCTATGACAGCGGTCGTTTCATCGGTCTTCAGAGTCATTAAGTTTCCACATAACGGTAAGATCGTGACTATTGATCAGCTGACATACTTTTCATCCGACCCAACCTCTTCAGAAACTATCCAGCATGTTGGTAAAACGACAATCCCTTATAGGGACATTGGTGTAGGTTTAGTTAAGGATTCCGGTTTACTGGGAACTTTTCCTCTCCCTCCACTCAATGCAGACCCTTCGTTCGCAACAATTCATATGATCACGTCAGAAAACATTATTTATGATGATCCTTGGTATGTTCCCTCTGACTCTGAGCTAGACTCACTCGGTGATGTTATGCCGTTGAGTCCGTATGAGATTGCTTATGAAGCTCTTATGTCTTTTACCGACTTTCATTCAACCGAAACCGACCAAATGAATGTGGTCAGTGAAGAGTCACTTTTCACCTCACCCTTAGAACGGATAACGTTTCCCGAAGAAGTGTCATCTGACGAACAACTTCGCGAAATCCTAAGTGTAGATGATCTACCATGGGAAGATCTCCATCACAGATCTTCGTTTTTACCTAAGGATGATGCATTTGAAAATGATTTTTCATCTATCTTTACCGCTGAATATGTCAAAGACGCTCAGGATCCAACGAAACATTCTGATTCAGAGCTGAATTTAGGGAATATTTCTCGTACTATTCCCATTGATATTTCAGTGAAGCCCGGAATCGAGGAGAACATTCATATAGGTGCCGCATGTACTGAAGAAGAAATCCAAACTTACAAGGCCCTATTCCAAGAATTCCGCGACGTGTTTGCCTGGTCTTACGAGGAAATGCCGGGAATTGATCCTGCCATTGTTGTTCATGAAATCAAAACCTACCCGGATGCTAAACCCATTCGGCAACGGTTGCGTCAGATTCACCCTCGAAAAGCGGCTGCGATTAAAGCAGAAGTCGAAAAGCTGTTGAAAGCAGGTTTCATTTATCCGATCCCGTTAACGGATTGGGTATCGAATATTGTTCCCGTCAATAAAAAACAAGGAACAATAAGAATCTGTATCGACTATAGGGATATCAATCGAGCTTGTCCAAAAGACAACTATCCTACGCCTTATATCGATCAAATTATTGATGATTGTGCCGGAAGTGAGATGTTTTCCTTCATGGATGGTTTCTCAGGCTATAATCAAATCAATATTCTACCTGCCGACCAACCAAAAACGGCATTCATTTGTCCATGGGGGACATTTGCTTATTGCAAATTACCTTTTGGACTTAAGAATGCCGGGGCCACTTTTCAACGGGCGATGTCTTATGCATTTCATGACATCAAGCACATTGTGCAACCCTATCTCGATGATTTGCCTGCTCATTCTTTACAACGAGCTGATCACCTTGTCCACCTACGAGCAATCTTTATGAGGTGTAGGCATTATCGAATTCGGTTGAATCCCCACAAGTGTGTTTTCTGTATAGAAACAGGTCGATTGCTGGGATTTGTTGTTTCAAAAGCCGGCATTCGCGTCGATCCCTCGAAAGTCGAGGCTATCATCAAATTGCCTCCTCCTTCGAGTTTGCGCCAACTCCAAAGTTTGCAAGGGAAAGCGAACTTTTTACGCCGATTCATCCCAAACTACGCCGAGGTCACTAAAGGTTTTACACGGTTGTTGAAACAGAACGCACAATTCTTTTGGGACGAGATTGCCCAACAATCTTTTGATGCACTGAAACACGCGTTGACCCATGCACCGTTATTGCATCCTCCCAACTACAACCAGGACTACTTCTTATACCTCGCAGCTTCGCATTCCACCATTGGAATGGTGTTAGTTCAAGAAGATGAATTCAAAGCAGAGCATGTGATATATTATCTTAGTAGAACCTTAAATCCCACTGAGTTAAAATATTCGCATGTGGAGAAATTGGCCCTGGCAGCCGTTCAAGCTGTCCAGCGTTTTCGTCACTACATTCTTCTCCGCAAGACTACAGTTATTTCGGATTGCAACCCTATGATTTATATTTTGACAAAACAACTGCTAGGGGGCAAGTACTCTAAATGGATTGTTATCCTGCAAGAGTTCGACTTGGAGTTCGAGAAGTCCAAGTCTAAGAAATCTTTAGTTTTTGCGGAATTGATGTGTGATTTCCCGAGTGCTGACACAGAGACTGTGGCAGAGGAGTCCATTGCGGACGAATCTTTGTTTCTTATTAGCACTTTAGATCCGTGGTATGGGGATATATCTATCTCCAAACCCAAACCTTTCGGCCTGAAGCTTCCAAGGAAGACCGTCGAAAAATTCGGTTTCGATCCCAGCAATACAGAATTATTGGAGATACACTTTATCGCCGGGGGGCAGACTTAGTTTTTCGACGTTGTTTAACTCACGAAGAGGCTGAGAGAGTTTTGAATGATTGTCACTCTGGAGCATGTGGCGGTCATATGTCTGGGTATGCCACAGCTCAGAAGGTGTTGCGCGCTGGCTATTTCTGGCCGTCTATGTTTAAAGATTGTATCCTTGCTGTCAGAACATGCCACAACTGTCAAGTGTTTGATCGAAAGATGCGCGCTCCACCTGCTCCTCTCCACCCTATAATTGCCGCTGGTCCATTCGCCAAATGGGGCATTGACTTTATTACTTGTAACCCTCACTCGGCCGGGGGGCATGCGTATATCATCCTCGCGGTTGATTATTTTACAAAATGGGCCGAGGCGATGCCTACATTCGACGCAAGCGGCAAGACAGCTGCAGTTTTCGTATTCAATCATATCATAACTAGGTTTGGTGTCCCACAAGCAATCATTACTGACCATGGGAGCCATTTTCGAAACGTCATGATGACTGAGCTTACAAGCCAGCTTGGTTTGCGCCACGATAGCTCTACTCCTTATTATCCGCAAGCCAACGGTTTGGTTGAGTCAATCAACAAAGTTCTAGTCATCATGATTCGACGGATCATTGGTATCCATCGAACGAATTGGCATAACATGTTATTTTCGGCGCTATGGGCATATCGAACTTCAGTGAAAAATTCAACAGGTTTCACCCCTTTCCAGCTAGTTTATGGCTTAGAAGCTGTGTTACCTATTGAATGCGAAATCCCATCACTTCAAATGGCTGTCGAATTACTTCCAGCTACTTCCGAAGAGGAGAAACGGTTATTATACTTGGCTAAATTAGATGAGACTCGACGTGACGCTACTTTAGCTATCGAGACTCACGCGAAACGAATGAAAGCTCAGTACGATAAAAATGTAACCCCTCGAAGTTTTTCGGAAGGAGACCTAGTACTATTATATGATCAAGCTAACGATAAGCTAGGTGCCGGAAAATTCGTTCCCATGTGGCATGGGCCCTACATTGTAAAGCGAAAGCTAGCAAAAGGGGCTTATGAGTTAGTTGATTTTGATGGGGACTCTTTGGGTAAACCCAGAAATGGACTTTACCTAAAGAGGTATTATGCTTAAAATGATGGGTATGGAGAAATTTTTAGATAGGTTAGATTTCCTTTCTAGCTAGCAAGTGTGTTAGTTTAGTCAGTGTGCTTAGCTTAGCGAGTGTGGTTTTTCGTCATTATTCTGGCTTATCTTGGTTTTACTCTTGATATTGTAGATGTCGACGCCTCTCCAAACATACATTGGATTTGCTGATGGTGCTTGTCGTAATACACGGAATATCTCTTCCGCAGCTTGGGTTATCTATTCGCCCTCTGACGAGTTAGTTTCTATGCATGGGGTAAGCCTCGGTCAAACAACGAATAACATTGCAGAATACAGTGCAGTGGTTGAATTATTATCCGAATCTATTTCATTTGGAATTCGACGTTTGATAGTGAGGTTAGATTCTGAACTTGTTGTATTACAGCTTAATAGAGTTTATGCCATTAGAAATCCTGTGTTATTAAGGTTGTTTTTGAGAGTGCGTCTCTTGGAACGTGAATTTGATTACATTGAATATCAACATATTCCAAGGTCTTTGAATACATTAGCAGATGCAATTGCTTCTCGAATGTTGGACAGACATTTACGATAATCATGCAAGTAAATTTAAAAACATTTCATCACATATGTTAAACAAGATAAGCCGGTAATAGTGATATATATAGATAGAAGTGTGTCAAAAAATATATACATCGTCTTCGATCATAGGTTTAAAACACCTTATGATCGGCAAAATGATAGTACAAAAAGTCAAAAATGTCACATGTGACTACAAAAGTGACTAGTCAATCACTGGTGGTGCTCTCTGTACGACACCACTGCGCGGGCTACCTTACGCAAAAATCTCCTAAACGGTCCAGGGACCGCGACTACGAAGCGCTGAAGCCTGATAGGAATGTCGTCCATAGTAGTCTCAGGTATATCTGCCGTGAGACGCTCTAGATCATGCTCCAACTCAGCTAGTACTTCTGCTGTCGCATCCTGTGGGGCCGGTACCGGTGCAGCTGGATGTAGTCTATCATAAGGCCGGAGGTTGGCTGGACGCTGTGGACCAACATCTGCATTTTGAAAAAGTTTACTATTAGTTTTGAGACGATATATATAAAAAATACAAAAAATACATAACTAGAAAACTTGTGAAAATAAAAAGTACCTCTGTCGTCCCATTGTTCTCCCTGTGGAAGAACCATGTCCGGATCACCTCTGAAATCCATTCCGGCATACGGAAAGTCCTGTATCACAAAAAGCTGGCCCTCTAACCAGTCAAAATAACTATCTGAGAATCGAACTACTGTCGCGCCCTCGTCAGGATGCCGGGCCATCACCGCAACCCATCGTATCAGCTTTGGCTGCTGGGGACCCAAGATATCAACAGTGAGTTGCTGAGGGATCAGCATTGGAATTCTCTCCAAGGCAAAGCTCACGACTATAGGCCCATATCCAAAAGTCTTTAGTCGTCCGTTCTTTGCCTTGGTCAGTTGGCTCTTCATATGAGCCGACACAGCTTCACACCAGTTGAAAATGGTGCCTTGGTAACAGTCAATTGCCATCCGCATTTGGGATCCGGAAGCAATGTGTAAAGCGGCCGCGCCGCAAATTCTGGTAACCGTGAACGCTATGACTTTGAGTTCCGGTAGAGTGATGTGTTTTATCTCTATGCCTTTTGAATGGTGAGCCCCAGGTGTGCACCAATTCTCGCGGAGACTATCAAGGGATTGGCCACCCGGCCTAGTCCCCGCAAGACTGAGTTGCTCACCTCTGTTTGGCAAGCCAGTGAGAAAGTATACATCCGAGGGCTCTATCTCGAGCTGGTGCCCTCCTATGTAAAAGCATTGTTCTTGTACGTTCCATCGCTCAACCAGCCATTCCAAGAATCTTACCTGGCCCCTCATGCCCGGTATGGTCCAATATTTGTATAATCCGCATGCTCTTAGGGCATCCAGGGAAGGTTGATGATTTATTGCAGCTTCATCTTCCTCTACATGCTCTCTTTCTCTCCAGTCTAACATGATTAATGCCCTGCATATCAAAAATAGCAATTAGAAATTGATTTGGGAATTTTTGGTGGTTTTTTGAGAGAGTTGGGGTTTTGAAATGCGCGTTTCTCGGAGGACGCACCCCGGCTTTGTAGCACAGGGCGCCCGGACGCAGCTGGCCTGAAGGCGGGCTGCGTCTTCCGACCGTTTTCCCGTATGAGAAAAAGTCGGGGGACGCAGGTCACCCGAAGGGCACCTGCGTCCGCCGAGAGGCGCATTCCAAAACCAAAACCCCCCCAAAAAATGAAACTAAAACCTAAAAATTGATTCTAAACGGATAGAAATGCAGAGTAGGATGTGTAAAATACCTGGATGAGACGGCGTTCGATTCCAACGGTCAGATTTTCCGCAGCGACCACGGGAAGTTTCTTGTCAAAAGCTCCTTTTTCAACCTCAACAGTGAAACGGTAAAAATGACATGGTAAAAGGTCTTTTTATAGGTTTTTTGGATGAATTAGTTCATTTTTTACCATGAAAAGATGTTTTTGAATGTATTTTTGCCTATTTTAAACAGGTATGAGTAATGTGTCGCTTTTGTGCAGGACAAAGGGATTTCGAGGGAAATTGTAATTTTTTCACAAACAAAAATATCAGAGTCATCTTTTAAGCCCTTTTCTGACTCCTAAAACATGAAAAGATCGCCGAGTGTTTCTTTTACACTCGTTAAAACGGAATTAAAAGACGGTCCCCTTTTAGCTCTTTTCTGACCGTAAAATCAGGAAAAGATTGCCGGGTTTTTGTCGTTTCAAACTCGATAAGGAAATAAAACGACGTGTCCTTGATCGCTTTTTACTTTTCAGGTTGACGACACTATTATGAAAGTACTCCTTGGTCGCAAGATCAAGCGGTTCCCCCAGGTATTATTTTATACTTTTTCGGGCTTGAGGGACACAAATATACGAAAAAGTTCAACGTGGAGTCTCCTTTAGTTTTTCAGACTCTCTAAAATTGAAAAACGCCGAGTTTCTCCTATACTGGGCTCGTTAAACTTTTACAGTAGAGGACCTGTTCAATTACAAACAGGAACGAACCACTCCTTCCTAGGGTTCGAATTTAAACTAGGTTGGACTCGTCCGAAGGATGAGCTTATAATCAAGCATATGTTATCCTCCTCAAGCTTGTTAAAAATAAAGAGGTACTTGCCAGAAATGGTGGGGGAAAAGAGAGAAGAATGAACCTGTTTGTCACCTTTAGTCTCAGAAGAAACTTTATTACCACTCTTGAACACGACACTTTTCATTCACCTGGGTTGGGAAATCTTTTACCTCACAGTTGACCAAATCACTTTGAAAGTCTTTAACCGGGTTCCGGGAATTAACTTTGAGTTATTCGTCACCAAGCCATCTGTTGTGTCGTTATGTGTTCAAGAGGTCTGCAAGCAAAAACTTTCATCTGCAAAATACTTGTCATCCATTTGACCATCCCTGAGTCAGTCCTTACAGCAACATTTCTTCAACTTGAACAATGATTTCGTGTTGTGGGCTTGCCTGCAACGGGTCGCTTTCTATCGACATCGACACATTATCTAGAAAGATGACTTAGGAATCGACAGTACCTTGAAGTCTGCATGCATCAATGGCAGGTTTCTCGCCTTTGACGTCAGTTTACATCATTGACTTTCGATCAAAGGATTCCGTGAAGTGTTCGACATCAAAACATCTATTCACATTTCACGGGTTGTGCTTGGTACTTTGAGAACCATTGACATTACTGGTGGTTTCTCTCACGCTTGTTAACAGTTTACATCATTGACTGGTAATCAAGTGGTTTCTACCATGTTCGACATCGAATCATTTAATCACATGGCTAGAATCGTACCAATTCGGGAAGTAGAAGTGAAGACCCTGGATCTAGTTTCTACCATCCAGGCTGCGAGGAGTTTTGTATTCATTATCTATGTAGACTAATCATAAACAGATGGCTGCGTCCATACTGTGTCTACAAAAGTCTATTAAAATGATGTACTGCAAGATCATTCCTGTATCAGAATAGTTAGTCCATTAGTTAAAGTTTTGAATCTGAGTATGGGAATGCCTACCTCAGTGATGATATAATCTTATCCATGTATTTTGTGTTGAAAATTGCAGGTTCCAACCAGGCCATCCACAAGGCAATCCTTGAAATGATAAAGCGCTTCACCCTTCCTAGAATTATAAAACCCTACTCTATTCCAGGCTTCGCACTTTAGGGGGCAATCTGTTACACTAAAAAATGTCACCTTGACTACTTACAGTTAGTATGGCTCAAATCAACAGTCATGCTACCCTCTTAGGCAAGTCTCATGCCTCTGTTATCCATCTCAAACTCAAAGAAGAGAGAAAGTCTTGTAAAAACTATGTTTATCTCTGGGGTCGCAGGTTCTCTCTAGCCTTACCTGCGGGGACGCTGACCTTGTTCACAAAATATGCGTCCATGGACGCTCTGTATGTTAAGGGACAGGTGCGTCCCTCTGTAAAAGGCAAAATGCGCGAGTTTTATCTTGAAAAAGTTACTTGTGGTTACTTCTAGAACATTCTAGAGGTCGGTTCGATGAAATGGATGCGCCTCCAGTTGGTTCATGTATCTCTATTAAGGGGGAACTTATCCCATCAATAAGGGAGCTATCCCACCCAAAGAGGGGGATGATCCCATTGATAGTGGACCTGAATAACCTCTTTACAGCACTATAAATAAAGGCATTGAGCCAGAAGGAGAGGAGGTTGGAGCTATACATTTTCTTTGGGTAAATGCTGCAGGATTTAGGTCTTCCATTAGAGCCTTTGTGAGGAGAGATTGTCTTCACTTGATTCTACTTGGGAGAGGGTGAGCTTTGTCAAAGTAGAGGAAAACCCTTGATGGACCCTGGGAGGAACTTGCACAACACCAAGGCCAGGTTGTAAGAGTTTCTTTGTTTCGTTATTAATACAAACTGGTTTATTTTTCTCAATAGCTTGTGTTAATGAGTTATTTCATGTGTTCCTTGGTCTGCATGTTGAATATATGTTTTATTATATGAAATGCAAGTGCTTGGTAATTGTTTGATTGTTTGTGGTTGCAGGAATTGACTTGAAGGAGGAGCTCATCCGGATCGTCAAGAACGGACTTCAACAACAGCGTTTTGGAATAAGGTAAGCCTAAACACTTGTAGTTTTCATGTTGTAAAAGGTGTATTTAGAGAAAGATCACTCCATTTTGTCTTGTTTGTCATTAGAATGTCTTAGACTTCTAGGAAGGTCAGTCGTGTCCGCACCCTTGACAGATTCCGTGTGACATGGGGGTGTTTGGTAGGAATTTGCCTGATCTATCACGGTTCCTACGAGGCATGAAATGGAAAGGACTTTTCTTTCTTTTGTTGTGAGTGCTTTTGTTTTTTCTTTGGTACCTGCAAAACTGAAACAAAGTGATCTACAACTAACTATATTGCTCAAATGAAATTGCAAAATTGGAAAGCTAATCTAGGAAAGCAAGAAATATTAATCTAGGAAAGCAGGAAATGCTAATCTAGGAAAGCAAGAAATACTAAGCTACTTTTGCAAAAAGGGAAATGAAGTAAACTACTGAGCAGAAGTAAGAGTATGGAAGTAGAAGAAAAGCAACAATTACTAATACTCTGACGCTTCCCCGGCAACGGCGCCAAAAAGATGGTGAGCTCCAGTATTGTAGCAATAATGCTACAACTCCTGGGGCTTCCTGTCTCTCATTTTATCAACTCGGTAGTTCGTACAAACTTGGAAGCGACGGTGCTATATGCACAAGTACTAGCTCTTGTCGCAGCTGTCACTTGGTCAGCTGGCACAAGTCCGCTAGGGCTCAAGCCAACTTCTATAGGCTCTCAAAAGAAGCTTGCTAATTGATGGACGAAAGCTAATCTCAAAGGAAAGCTACTCTACTTGACAAAAATGAACTGAAAGCAAATCAAAGCATGTAAACCTAGGAAACCCTAATTTTAACTAGTCTAACCTCTACAATGCAAGAAATGTGAATGAAACTTCTACCAATGCTGTTGTTACCTCTAATAGGTGCAAATGCATGGATCTAAACTACTTGCATCATGAAAGATATGTTTTTGTATTTTTCCTTTAAGTGTGTGGAATGATGGTGATCTTGTGCTAACTAGGGTTTGGTTGTGCAGATGGGATGAAGAAGGAAGGAAAGCGTGGGACAGGTTGGGAAGGCGAGGAGAGGTCCCTAGGGATCCTTAGCATCCATCCACAGAGGTTCCTCGCATTCAGATGCTCAGCAACCGAGAGAGTGGCCTTCTACAGGATGGTTGTGGAGGATCCTACAGGATACTTTGTTTTCTACAGGATGTCTACAAATGGCTACAGGATGACCTACCGTGAGTGTTTGGAGTGATGGAGGAGTGATGGAATGGTAGGGGGAGATGTGTAAGGTAGGAATGAGGCTGGTGATGGCTGTAGAAGTGGAGGAATAGGATAGGGAGTGAATGTAGGGAGTAGGTTGGAAGATAGAGGGCTAGGTCAATGAAAGGGCTAGAGAATGGGAGTATGTGAGGAGTGAAAGACTTTGGGAGATAACAGAGCGGAGCAGGGGTCAAAGGTATGGTTGCATGCGTGATCAAGATGGAGGACGAAGTGATGGAACGAGGGAGAGCAGTGTAAGTGAAACAAATGCTTATGACTGTCACTCAACCAAAAATGCATCAATCTAAACTAACTATGCTTGTGCATTCAATGAACAGCAATCTAAACGCGAAGGAGAATGTGCATGAAGTTGTGATGAAGGTGTGTGGTGCAGGTGTGAATGGCAAGGAAGCATCTAACGTGACTGTGACTATATTGCAGCAATCATCAAGTAAAGAAATGCGTGTTTTTGGTGGTTAGTCATGGACTTCACTCCAATCCCAGATGAGACGACAGTGAGCCTTAACAACCTTTTTGTTGGAGCTCCAATCGATTATATCTATCCTCTGCTACACTAAGCAAGTGGAAACAAATTCAACATAAGCAACTCCTATCTAACTCATGAAAAAGACCAACTTAACAACCTGTAATTCGAATTGCATGTGTAAATGAAAAGCTCAAAGTGCTGAAATGAAATGGAAACAACACTACAGCAGAGGGGACCTATGGCTCTCAGGTTGGGCCCTAACCTGAGAGCTATAGTCTCCTTAAGAAAAACTCAGAACTAGATCACAAACTGCCTTCTTTATTCATAACTGATATCATGCCAAATTGGCTTACAAAAAGGAACGAAAACTGAACTGTGCTCCAAAATTACAATAGCAATACGAGAGTTTCAACAACCTATCTAAGGCTAAGGCCTTCATACTTATACAAAAACGATGATCCAACAAGTGTCCTACATTTTAGGAGCTCGGCTGTCCAACTAGAGTTGAACTGCTGATCCTGTAGGATGGTCATAATTGCTGTTCCTGTAGAGCAGTTTATAACTGTTGTTCCTGTAGAACAGCTAGCCGTTTTTTAAGCTCGGAGGGGAGATGGATTAGAGCTCGGAGTTCTTGATGGGAATCACGAGGGATGTCCCTAGAACCGTGGACATCCTCTCCCAAAACCCGCAGTGCCACCTCGTTGTCTCCTTAACTCCTTTTTCGTTGTCTTTTGCTCCCTTTTAATGCCAAAACCTGGAATCAAAATGCATTAGTCACGTAGAGAGAGTGCCTACCCTTCTTCCTACAAACAACATGAATAAACTAAGAAATGCATGCATAAGCAATAAAAATGAATGGTTTGAGCAAGTAGAATAGGCCAAAATGAGCCCAAATTGTACCAAAATTGGGGCTCATCAGTGCCTCGCTGGGCCCCACCATAAGCTTCAGATGCTCCAATATAGTCTGTACACCACCACCAAGGCTATATGGGACAATTATTTTGAGCTCAACATTCCACCATTCCTTGGCCTGCACCCAGTGTTCAATGTGGACCACCTTCGGCCATACTTTCCACCATTACTAGACGCATCTGACATTACGGAACAACTCACACCAATAGAGTTCAATCTAGACTGTATGGAACAGGCCACAACTGATTGGATCGTGGACACACATATCAAGAATACTCGCTAACAGTGTTATCACTCTGTAAATAAATTAAGGTTGATGAAAGGGATCCTAGAGGTAACCAGAAACCACTTGTAGGTTAAGGTCCAATCCCACTAACCTTGGAGAAGGCTCTCTCCCTGGATCAACTATCAATCAAAGACTAATAGGATATGGATTTTAGACTGGTTATTAAGTTCAGAAAGTAGATGATATAAATTTGAATGAAAATTATTGGGAGTGAGGGCCACTAAAGTATAATATTATAGAACATCAAGGCATGCATGATCCATCTAGATAATAAAGGCAAGGTAGGCACATATTTCAAGTCGATTGTCGATTGTAGTATAGTGAAGAATGAGGGAAACACATAAATATTCAGTCAAATGTAACAGAGCATAAGGTTATGAATTCTGCTACACAACTTATAACCAAATATTCAAAAGAAACATGACAGAGCAATAAATAATTATATCATGTATAAGATCCACAATTATCCTGAGCATATAAAGATGAATTCAAGACAACAATTTCAAAAATGGATATTAAATTAACATAAAGAAAACATAGACTTGAAACCACACACCACAGGAATCTCTAAAACTAATAACAAAGTCTGCTTTGAGCTTTTTTATTAAAAAGTATATAGTGCCTCCTCCTACTCTCAACGATTCCCCATTCTATCCTTATTACATTGTATATTTAGCCTTTAAATGCCCTTTTGGCTAAGGACTAGATACATTGCATTCATCTAACTAAGTGGATCATAAGGTGTGCTTTATCGTTTTCCTAATAGAACAACAAGAATCAAGTCAACACAAGAACAACATTTTTATCCTCATCTGCCCGTAGTCCTCTAGACAATCCCAAACTGCTTTCCATGGTGCCAAAAATCCTCGTAATTCCCTAGTTCATTCATCTTCTGCTTTATCAGCCTCCTTCAAGCTTATCAAGTAACTTATCGGCCTCCTTCTGAACAGTCAAAACCATAAAAACATGGTGGAGTATAAAATCATGACTATGGAAAGGATTTTAAGCCATGACTATAAAATCATGACTATCGGGTGCATTTTAAGCCATAAAACTAGTGGGCGGTAACCATTGGCTTATCTTGCAAGCACTTATCCCGTAAGCTTCCCTTATACTTCCTTTTAAGATTTCCAGGATTTGGTGAAAAGGGGGCCGATTCTTTGGAATATTGCATTACAAACGGTCCCCATGTGTAACACATGGGACCACAACATATGTGCCTAGGCCCCTTTGAAATATCAGAACTCGGAGATCGGCGATTTCATAATATTGCACTCAGTTTCACCCCCAAGACTTGTGATATGCGACAAGTGACATGGCCCAATTCCACATGAGAGAAAATAAGGGAATGACCAACACCAAGGCTTTAACACATAAAAACCTTTACTAACCTTTCTCCGCTTTATAAAAACCTTTGTTAACTTTTCGGCCAAACCTTTGATTTTAAACACATAAAACATATATCCATGCCACCGCCATTGTACCAGTAGCCCTCATTCCTTTGAGATCTTTATAACCATGGGCTAAGCCCCTCATTAGATCTCCTCTATCGACATTTTTCAATCGAAGGTTCTTCTTTGATGCAGCGACATCGCTTAACCTCTGATTGCCGATTGCGATCTCACGTCATCCTTTGCCATGTGTCACTTGGTGAGTGGTGACACATGTCACCCTTTTTTGGCCTCTTCTGACCCCTAAAAATGTCGAATCTACATGCCACGTGTCCATTGTACCGCCACATCATTGCTAACTTCATATGTCACATGGCATATCAAAACCAATCGCTACTTGTTATGTGTTCCTTTGAAGGAGAGAGAAAGGGCCTTGTCCTTCTCTGATTTTTTCGAGAAATTCTTTGTTAACCTATAATCGGCCCTCCGCAACACTTTAACACCGGCAGCTTTAACAATATTAGATATCACAACTTTTCAAAAGTTGTCACTCCTGCAATATGTGGACATCGATTGCCAATTGCGATATGCAAAGGACCCCCGCCGATTGTCGATTCGCCGGTATGACTGTTCTTTGGTCACTAATCGGCAATATGTCCTCACTGTTGCAATGTGCTTGAACCTCTGATCATCAATATGTGACATCAACGATTTTTGATCGCTGATTTGGTTTACTCCACTCCTCCTCTCTTGAAATTCTCCGATATGCGAAATATTGGACCTATACTTAGCCCTTTTTCCTTTATTTTCTGGATTTTAGGAGGGATTTTCATTTAGCTATAACTTTTGATCCAGAGGTCAGTTTGAAGAACTGGATATACCATTAGAAATATGCTTTCGAGCAATTTATAGTGAAAATATCCGCAACATGATTTGAACCAAACCTCATATGCAAAAAATATCCCAAACATTTATACTTGTTTTGACCACAGGACTTTAAGGATTGAATGACTTCTTTGACATGTAAACCTTTAGGTTATGACACCCAGTGATTCATAGGCTAAATTGACCAAAATGAATAGTAAGAGGCCAAAACCATTGATTCCTATTATGGGACCCTAACATCAGCTCCAATGGGGATGGCAACCTCCTAGCGAGGTGCCAAGAACAAAAAGCAGACTAGTAGCCTATTCATACCATTGGGCGATGGAGTCAAAAATTAAAAACTGAAAGCATGACTGGCTGACTGACTGAACTTACTTATGGAATTAGATCATCGAGATCTTAGAGCCTTCACTTCAGGCTTCAAATTCCAATGATGGCCACCCACATCTGAAAATTTGAACAATAATACCAAAATTCCCAAAGACACTGCTGGAATATGGCACACTACTGAAAAAGATGCTCAAACCATTGAGCTTCTTTATGTACATACCAATCTACCCTAATAGCTGAGAACCAAATGCTTGATTCAAGCAATGTAAACCTCCAATATAACCAATCAAAAATCTAATTCAATACCTTGGCTCCTTGATTGTGTTTAAGTAGAATCAAAGCTATAACTTGTAAGGGCACTAGAAACAGATTGTAGGCTTGATCTTCACAACAGAAACATAATCGATACTCTGTAGTGAACAATTCCTCCATATAGACAACCATGGGATCATGAAAGACATGACTCATTGGTTGATTTTCAAAGTATTCTGCAAATTGATCATCATGATTGGACAATTCATATATACTTTCATTGTCATCATACAGTTTCAGTTGTGAGTCATCAAACCCATTCTCAAAACACTCTTCAATCTCGATATCAAAAGGCAACACTACCACTTCTTGTTTTGGCTGACACAGGTTCTCAAAGGACTGATTTTGACATTGGAAATTGTTGCCCTGAATTTGAACTTCCAAGTCCTGAAGATCTTTCTCAAAATTTTCAACAAACTCTGCTAAAAATGTGGTCTTGACTTTAGAGCTACATTTACATTTCTTTATGCCTCATCGATTTGATCATCATCAAAATTATTCCAGTATTCTTTGAAACCTTCAACAGAAATAGGGTCTGCCACATACCATGTCATCTTGTTTAACAAGCAACCCGGTCATCGTGTAGTGGAGTCACCATGAGTGTTTTGCAATCTAGATTCTTTGACAATTGAGTCACCCAATGAATGATTCAACCTTTATATGTCTCACTGTTGTCCACCGTCAACAATCAGATCTAGCTCATTGTCGTTCTTTCCTAGGGAAAATAGAGATTTCGCTCCCTGGCAACGACGCCACTATGTTAGCACTCCGTAAATCCCTTAAGGATGAGGAAAGGGAGCCCAAAGGTAACCACAAACCACTTGTAGGTTAAGGTCTAGTACCCCTAACTTTGGATAGGGCTCTCTCGTTGGATCAACTATCAATCAAAGATTGATAGGTTATGGATTTTAGACTGGTTATTAAGTTTGGAAAGTAGATGATATAAAGTTGAATGAAAATTGTTGGGAGTAAGGGCCACTAAAGTATACGATTATAGAACATCAGGGCATGCAAGGGCCATCTAGATAACAAAGGAAAGGTTAAGGGGACTGGACCTTAACCTACAAGTGGTTTGTGGTTACCTTTAGGATCCCTTTCCTTAGCCTAAATGGGTTTACAAAGTGCTAACTAACAAAAGATCCAACTGTATCAGGTTGTCAAAGCTGCCCAACTCTGCACCAAGGTAAGTGGCTCACCAGGGACCAAGTTCAATAGAAGTTTCCCCATCTCATGGAGGCACTCAACACAATGGGAGTCATTGCTTCCTAAGGGGGTAGGACTAATCCAGGTGGATATTGGTGGCCACCCACCTATTCCACTTGGACCAACAACATTGTTTCATTCAGTTTTTCAGTTATCTTAATTGTAGCACAATTTACTATTTTTGGCAGTTTTTCAGGTCCTAAACTTCCGAAGTCGTTTTGAGGCCCTAAATGACTTTTTTTTTGGAAAACGGGCAAACATGAATGTGTAATTGATGTTTATAGCTGAAAGTTGTAGTACTCATATAGATATTTCTAACGAGGTATTGTGCACATCAAACTGAGATTGTATGCCAAATTTACGAACTCGGGAAGTTGATGTACCAATTTACCCAAACTGGGCCCATAGTTTTGGCGCTTCATCTCCTAGGGTTAGGTTTCTGAATGTTTAGGGTTTTCCATTGTTTCTAAATAATAAATAGGCCTTCGATCCTCATTGTAACACAATTCAAAGGCATGTAGCTGCCACATCTCTTCTTAGAGATAAGCTACCATTGCCTGAGCTAGTTTATTTCCATTCTGTTTGTAAGCATATTTCAATGCTTTGATATTAATGAAATGAAGTGTTATTTTTTTCGCATCTCTGTATTTGTGGTTATATATGTATTCTTTTACATTCCTTTTTAAGTTTGGATCACAAGCCGAGGCAAAATTTGACTAAGTCTGGGTCAAAGGCCTTTAGTGAGCAGAGAGATAGGTTGTGCACTTGCAGGTTGAGTTCAATCGAGCAAAGAAATTGTAATAAATATCTATTCATTTGATTAATTCAAGCAAGCATTGGGATTTTAGCAGATTGCTTTCCCCACATAAAAATATGTGTTGCAAGTGTGTTATTTCTTCGTACATGTCTGATATTTTTGTTCTAAATTGTGAATTAATTTCCACAGACCAGTAGTGTAGGTTTGTGTCTTGTGATTTTGATTAAAACTTCATGAGCAGTTGAAAATCTACAACCTAATTTATACATAAATCTGTGGAATGTAAGAACCCCCAAATGGACGAGGGTCAAAAAATCAAATTCTCCTATAGCTTATTTCATGCCCTTCAACTAATAGGTGAGGAGGTTTGGTTTCTTTGATTATTCTCATGTATGTGTCATCGTTATCAACAAACCAATCACCATCTGTAGAAATCAACTACCTGACCCTTTCAAACGTGCATGAAGAAGGTACATTAAACAAGAATTCATAGAGTGGGATCAAGAAGTATTGGCATATTTTGGTCTATGGCTAGATATAGTGAGACTCCAAGACATTATGATATATGTGAACTAATTCCTCTTGAATTGTCCATTTCTAGCCCATTTATAGGAATGCATGCTTTACATAGATGACATCTAAGAGGTAGAAGGCCATGAATAATGAGGTTACTGTTGGCATTATGATACAGGTGTTGTCCTTGATGGCAACTCACTCAGAGGCATGACATAGGTGATGGCAACTTAATGAGATGGCAGATCTAGTGCAACAGGTCAAGAAAGATATATACGCAGGCTCATTGTAACAAATCAGCGTATACACGCGGGTTGGACGTGCCGAAGTTGCGTATGCGTATACACGCAGTTTTATACATGGAAAAGCGCGTACATGTCGGAAAGATTAGCTTTGGTCCGTGGTAGTTAGTCCTCGGTAATTGAACCTATGGTTTTGGACCATGGTATCTCGACAAGTGTGTTGATCCCAAGTATTGGGCTCTTGGTATTGATTTATTATGGTTTTTGACCATAGTATTGAGCAAAGCATAAACCTATATAAGGAGAAGATCATTAGGCCAAGGAGAGTGTGTGCAAGTAATGAATATCTGATGAAGGGTGAGATCCAGATGCTGATTATGGGTTGGTGATGACTTGCTTGATCTGAACCAAGGTTGCACTCATATGGAGGATGATGAATGATGGAACGGGATCTCAAGGCTTGGAATGATTATATGGTTTGTGTATGGATAGACTAGATCTATTGACGCATGTTTATGAATGTCATGTTCTGGGTATGCTTTGATGTCTGAAATAGCTGCAAAGTTATAAGTTAGAATTTGCAGATCTGTACGCGGGTTGTATTTGGTAAAAGCGCGTATACACGCATGTTGGGTTCGTCAGAGTAGCGTATACAGTATGAAGTATGATATTTGAATGTGGAGTTGGATCTAGTGGTTGTTGCAGAGTTCTGGGCTCTGGTTTGTGTTCTGTGTTTTGATGACAGGGTTTCAGTGATTCAGTATTGGGTGATTCAGAAATTGATGATTCAGGTTGTATTGCAATGATGATTGTTTTATGGATCCAGTATGAAAATGTATGAAACGTGGTCCCGGGAAGATCGTAGAGTTCAGCAGGTCGACACCTACGTACTGGTAAACATATCAACCAGTACAAGAGCCAGGGGTTGTAGCTCCCTTCCAGGAGCAGCTGGAAAACGAGTGAAGGTTGGAGCCTTCTGTAGGCTGGCGCCTACGTACTAGTAAATGGATCGGCTAGTACAAGAGCTAAGAGGGTTGTAGCCCTCTGCAGGTTGCAGCCTGCGTGCTAGTAAAGGACTGCACCAGTACATTGTAAAAGAAGTTTCGTATTAAAGGAAGATAGAAACAAATTGCAGCAGGTGGTTTTCACCCACATTGGGTTTCCACCTTATATCATGGTGTTCATGTGTGTGGCTTATGTGTGATGATCTGTTCTGTTATACTGCTCATGTTTACTGTTAATATGGTTAATAATGTTCTGATGCATTCACTGAGGATAAACCAACTGAATCATAAGATTACTGAATATACGCTAGTTGCAATTAACACAGTCGCGTATATACGTTGATATACTGAACTGAAGTCGCGTATATGAATCTGAGTATGAAATTGAAAAAGTTTTATTGATATGATAATACTGATTCACCCCCCCCCCCCCCCCCTCTCAGTATTATTTCCAACAATTGGTATCAGAGCAGGTCCTTCGGTAGAAGCTTGATCGCTTGAAGGAGATCCGTAGAACAATGGGAAAGAAAGCGCGTCAAAAGAAGAAGACAGCTCAAAGGAACAATGACAGCCTGCTGTTGAGTGGAAGCAAGGATTTAGATTCTGAATCACCTCATATTGAAGATGGACAAGCAAATGAAGCATCAGATAAAATCATAGATCAACAAGATCTACCTAGCAAACGAGAGAGTGCCCTCAAAGAAGAAATTATCAGCTTAAAGGCTCAGTTGGAATATGCCTCCAGAATACGACAAATGCTACAGGTGCTGAATGAAGAGCAAGAAAATGAGATTCTCAAACTAAGGCAACAAGTGAAAGAAGGAAGAAAGTCTGAAGAGACTTTGACAAAGCAATGTCTGGAAAAGGAAGAACAACATCAAGTTGAGGTAAATATCTTGAAAGGTAAATTAGAAGAAAAGGATAAACTATTGCGATTTCAAGATAGTACTAAGATTTTGGATGATATTCTTAGTAGTCAACGATCTCCTGCTATCAAGACTGGTCTTGGTTTTCATGAATCCTTTGAAGGTGAATCTAGTGCACAAGGTGAGGCAAGGAACTCTAAAGAGAAATCTAAAATGATCAACAAGGAGATGAAAGGTCAACCCCATCAACGATCAAAGAAAGAGACTCCTCAAAGAAAATCTTTTACTCCTCCTATGAATAATGTTGAATGTTATGTATGTCATAATCTTGGACATGTTGCAGCTAGATGTGGAAGAAGAAGGGTTCAAGACCATCATGTAGAAAGATCATCACATTCAAGGTACTTTAAGGGATATTGTTTTGCTTGCAATATGTTTGGTCACAAAGCTGCTGATTGCTACAGAAGGAATATAAAACATGTAAGATGTTATGTATGCAACAAGCTGGGACACATAGCGAAAGAATGCAGGAGAAGATTGTGGACACCAAACCAAAAGAAGAAAACATCATCACAGTTGAAAATATGGAAGAAAAAGGAAGTACAACCAGAAAGATGTGGCATAGCAGAGTATACAGACATGACCGATTCAGAGGAAGCTGGAAGTGTGGAACATCTGTGTTCCAAATCTCATACGCGGGTTTCATGAAGACAAGTCGCGTATATACGCGAGTTATATGCTGCACAGTCGCGTATATGATGTTCTGAAGAAAAGCAGCAGTACAGAAGTCTGATATGGTTCAGTCACTATGTTGATGATGGCATGGCACAGGTTCAGGGGGAGCATATACTTCAAATAATGCATTGTTGGCATTATGGTTAGAAGTCCTTGGTAATAATGCTTATTGACATATCTTGCTTGACCAAAAGGATGGATGATGTAATGAGTCATGTATAAACATTTGGTATATCCCCACTTTGTTGGGTGGATGAGTCAAAAATGGTGTATTCCCACTTGATTGGGAGATTGATGTATGTATAGAGTCATGTTATGTTTTTGCAGACCTTGCATATGCTCAGGGGGAGCATGGACGGATTGGTACATCTTGGCATGTACAAAGGGGGAGCTCAATCAGAGATTCCAGCAGGTACTCAGGGGGAGTATGGACAGCAGATGGAGATCAAGAAGATAATATCTTGGTCCGCCCTTTGCCCTTGATGTCAAAGGGGGAGAGTGACTTGGTATGGTGGTTGCCATCAAGTCCAAAGGGGGAGATTGTTGGCATTATGATACAGGTGTTCTCCTTGATGGCAACTCACTCAGAGGCATGACACAGGTGATGGCAACTTAATCAGATGGCAGATCTAGTGCAGCAGGTCAAGAAAGATATATACGCAGGCTCATTGTAACAAATCAGCGTATACACGCGGGTTGGACGTGCCGAAGTCGTGTATGCGTATACACGCAGTTTTATACATGGAAAAGCGCGTACATGTCGGAAAGCTTACCTTTGGTCCGTGGTAGTTAGTCCTCGGTAATTGAACCTATGGTTTTGGACCATGGTATCTCGACAAGTGTGTTGATCCCAAGTATTGGGCTCTTGGTATTGATTTATTATGGTTTTTGACCGTGGTATTGAGCAAAGCATAAACCTATATAAGGAGAAGATCATTAGGCCAAGGAGAGTGTGTGCAAGTAATGAATATCTGATGAAGGGTGAGATCCAGATGCTGATTATGGGTTGGTGATGCCTTGCTTGATCTGAACCAAGGTTGCACTCATATGGAGGATGATGAACGATGGAACGGGATCTCAAGGCTTGGAATGATTATATGGTTTGTGTATGGATAGACTAGATCTATTGACGCATGTTTATGAATGTCATGTTCTGGGTATGCTTTGATGTCTGAAATAGCTACAAAGTTATAAGTTAGAATTTGCAGATCTGTACGCGGGTTGTATTTGGTAAAAGCGCGTATACACGCAGGTTGGGTTCGTCAGAGTAGCGTATACAGTATGAAGTATGATATTTGAATGTGGAGTTGGATCTAGTGGTTGTTGCAGAGTTCTGGGCTCTGGTTTGTGTTCTGTGTTTTGATGACAGGGTTTCAGTGATTCAATATTGGGTGATTCAGGAATTGATGATTCAGGTTGTATTGCAATGATGATTGTTTTATGGATCCAGTATGAAAATGTATGAAACGTGGTCCCGGGAAGATCGTAGAGTTCAGCAGGTCGGCACCTACGTACTGGTAAACATATCAGCCAGTACAAGAGCCAGGGGGTTGTAGCTCCCTTCCAGGAGCAGCTGGAAAACGAGTGAAGGTTGGAGCCTTCTGTAGTCTGGCGCCTACGTACTAGTAAATGGATCAGCTAGTACAAGAGCTAAGAGGGTTGTAGCCCTCTGCAGGTTGTAGCCTGCGTGCTGGTAAAGGACTGCACCAGTACATTGTAAAAGAAGTTTCGTATTAAAGGAAGATAGAAACAAATTGCAGCAGGTGGTTTTCACCCACATTGGGTTTCCACCTTATATCATGGTGTTCATGTGTGATGATCTGTTCTGTTATACTGCTCATGTTTACTGTTAATATGGTTAATAATGTTCTGATGCATTCATTGAGGATAAACCAACTGAATCATAAGATTACTGAATATACGCTAGTTGCAATTAACACAGTCGCGTATATACGCTGATATACTGAACTGAAGTCGCGTATATGAATCTGAGTATGAAATTGAAAAAGTTTTATTGATATGATAATACTGATTCACCCCCCCCCCCCCTCTCAGTATTATTTCCAACAGCTACTAGCCTTGCCTTGGATTTTGAGCTTTCCTAATGTTTTCTCTCAAGGAGAAAGAGAGGATACCATCCTAGTTGAAAATGATCCTTCAACTGTTGCAAAGTACATAAGTGGAATACATCCTTCATAGAAGGTCTCTACATTGGATTGAACATATAACTTGCATGACATGTTAGCCACCAACTAAAAGGGATTCATTAGAAGATTTCTAGGACACTTCTTGTTTGGCCAAGAATGAAATCTTCCTTTTTTGGTCCATACTTAAATAGTTCTCTAGGAAAGATCTTGAAGTTTGCTAGCCAATCCTAATCCAAGATTATTTCTTTCTTAGGGAGACTATATTACATCTCAAAATCTGAAACATCGAATAAGGAAAAATCATTCCTACAATTGTCCCTAATCATGGCCTCTTCAAGGTCAACATTTTTCACAATCCATATAGTTGCCTTTGCACATGGAAAGATAGGGGGATGGTTAGCCACCTTGTGTAGTCAAGATCTTTTAGCATCCTTATGTATTTATGGGTATGGGCCATCTAGAGGTAGGTTGTCTCTTTGGAATAACTAGCACACCTATGGCCATGCATATGATGTATAACTATCAATGAAGCATGGAGTGTCAATAAACTCAGGACCAGGTCTATCAGTGGGTGGCTCCTCATCTAGAGTCTCAACCATTGGGGCTTTGCAGGCCCTTTTCACTTAAACACACATAGTTTCCCTGCATAACCCATTAAAAAAAATCCATTATAAAGCTTATCCCACACACATTAAATCCAAGGAACTATGAGGTTTGGGCTTGAGGATAGTTGTGTCCATCTAGTAGATTATTCTTTTACTTTTTAAACCCAGAGAAAGCCTTGGGTTTCTGTAGAGTAGGGAAGACAACTGATAAAGAGAGACTATGGGAGAGATCATGAATGGAACTACAACTTATGAAATCACAATCTTGACCAGGATGGTTCCATATTGTAGCATAGAGATGCTTCTCTACATTATAGAGGATGAGGCTAGGGTTTTTGTGGGACAATTTCATGTGTTCATGTTCCCTTGAGAGAACTGACTAGTGTGTTGGTGATTAAGACTAGGGATAAGCTTTAATGAAAAAGATAGACTAGGGAAAAGTGGTAGAGAGCATGGGGTTTGGGAGAATTCAAGGTTTTAATGGCTTGTAAAAATTGACTAATGGACCGAGAACAAACTCGTGGCTACTAGGGCAAAACCCTGTGGCTCAATGAAAAAGAAATTGTGTGTGAATAACGAGGTGGATATTGTGAGGTTCTTCTTGTATGCTGAGGGCATTTCCTAGGTTCAATCATGGGCCATATGAGGTGATTCAGGTGCATGGAAAATTAGATAATATTAGGGTTTGATGGGAAAAGTGATGATGTAGACATTTTCTTGGAAAAGAGTATTATAATTGCTTAGTTGATGGAGAGAAAGGGGTGAGGGAGATTTTTTAGAGCAAGAAAGAGAAATTGTTGGGGAATTTTATTCATAAAATAAACAAATAAAAGGAAATAAAAAGTTGGGTGGGAATAAACTAATCCATACTTGAACTGAGTTGGTTGACACCTGGCACTGATGAGGTGTGAGGAAGTGTTTTATCCAATAGATGATTTTATCTCACAAGAGGAATAAAAAACTAGCCCTCTGAGAAATGAGAGCTATATATGGCATTTATAAAAAAAAAATCTCTTGAGTTTGGCCATGAAAAACTAAGTACTAAATGCCTCTTAATATTTAATATCACTATCACTTAAGCCAACTATATAATGGAGAGAATTTGGTTCAAGTAGCGATATGTGTGACATAGGTAGAAGAAATAGGATGTATCATTGGGATAACCATCATCCCAACGATAAAACACTGAGATGAACACTACCATAGTGATATAGTGCTCAAATAAGGAGGTTTGAGGAGTGTCATTGAGGGAGTGTTATATCACTAAGGTAACATAATTTAGGGAAATTTATCATTGGGTTGACCAAGTTTGGAGTGATACATTGCTGGAGGAAGCATGTTTGAGAAGTCAACGTGTTAAGTCACTTTTGAGTGTTGTATCGTTGGTTAAGTGAAGATTGAAGCAATGTATCGCTAGGATAGTCATCATTAGGGAGATATGTTGTTAGAAAAATAAAGTTTTAGAAGAAAATGCTAAATTAAGTTACCCTTTTGAGTGCTATTTTGTTGGCTAAGCCAAGCTTATAGTGACGTGTCACTGAGATAGTAATCATCAAGGCGATATAGTGTTGGATAAAGTAAGTTTGTAGGACACAAAATCGAATTAAAGCCTTTTCACTAATTGTCATTTTGTTGGGAAGATCAGTTGTTGGATTATTGTATCATTGGGTTGACCAAGTTCCCAACAGTATATCACATAATTGGTCAACACCTTTGTCCTATATCGTTGCATTGAAAAACTTCTAGTCCATTTATCACTGGCTTAAACAACTTCTCAAAGTCTTACTTAAAGTTCATCTTAAGGGGTGTCAAGGCGAATATAAGTGTCAATTCAACCGAGGAAAAAGATTATCAAGCGTAGTATGGGTATGATGAGGATCTTAAGTAGGCGGGACCCTCAATTTTCTCTAGGAATTAGTGACAATTAGAAAAAGTGAGGGGGTTGTTGTAGCTACTAAAATATGAATTTAGGAAAGTAGAAGGATTTAGTAAACCTAAAGTGAATCAACATTTCTAATTCCTCTCCATGAATTAATTTCCTTTATTACCCTTATGTTTCCTTAGCTTCCTCTTCTTCCTTCTCTACATCTTCATCTTTCTCTTATACATCTACTTCCTTCTCTTCTTGTTGAGCATTAGTATATTGAGTTGATCGAGAGATGAGATCAAATGGATACTCTTTTACTACTTCATTCTCGATGTCTTCAAGGTTTGTTGATCCATGTAGGTTCCCAAGGGCTTCAAATTTGTTGATGTTTGATGTGGGCAGCCCCTCTTACAATAGATTTCATGGGGATGGTTCCTTTCAATGAAATTTCCTGTACATATTTGAAATTTTCTTAAAATCTCAATTCCTACTTTGACTTCTAAATTAAAAAAGATTCCTTTCTTAATTATTGCTTTAAAAAAGGTCACACTATAAATGAATATTTTTTAGTAAAATGATTATAGGCCTAATAAACTATATACTTAAATGAGATCTACTCATAGTCTAACACTTATGATAGGTTCACCTATATTAATTGATTTGCAAAGCTTATAAAAATTCCTTCTCCAAGTACACCAACGTGCACATAAACGTGCACATAAGTTCTCCCAACATGGTATAAATAGTGGCCAAGTTTGTTTCCAATCTTTTTAAGGAGCATTCATCCTTAAAAAAATAAAAGAATACAGGAGATGACGTAATTTAACCCACGCTAATAAATTTCCATGCACTGATCGAACTTTTCCTAAAGGCACTTTCCATGAGCCAACAAGCGACTGTCTATGTTCATCCATGCCGTAGTTTAGCTCCATATGGATTCATGAACGTGTAAACATAAAACAAAACAGCCGAACAGCATCACCTCTATTGCAATTCATACTTCAGATCTCATGTTTTGTCGACATTGTAAAACCATTCATTTTTCACTTCAATCAATAACCAATTTCATGGCTTTTTTGCAATTCATGCTTCAGATCTCATGTTTTGTCGACATTGTAAAACCATTCATTTTTCACTTCAATCAATAACCAATTTTCATGGCTTTTTCCAGGCTTGAATGCCTTATGGGGTTATTACTTCCGGTTTACACTCACATTTATCACCATTTCCACCGTATAATTTCACACCTACATGCATTTTCAGCCCTCATACTGACAAAAGCATGAGTACCCTCCTGCATTGCCATCTTTTTGCGAAGGCTACTGGTTTTTGCACGTCCACATTCCTCACACACCCCAAAGGACAACCAAAGCAGACAGTGGAAGATGTGATTAAACTCTGCAAGCAGGGCCGAGTACTGGAAGCTCTGCGTATAGGGAGCCAACGAGGATCTTGGATGGATTCGGACATGTATGGCTATTTTCTGCAAGGGTGTGCCAAATCGAAATCTGTAGCAGAGGGAAAATGTGTCCATGCCCACACTATCATATCTGGAATTCAGCTGGACGTCTTTTTGCATAATAATCTTGTCAATATGTATGCCAAATGCGGCTGCATTGAGGATGCACGCCATATGTTTGACGAAATGTCTAACCCTAACACAGTTTCTCTCAATACCATGATTGCAGCCTATTCAAAATGTGGGCTTGTAGAGGATGCATTGAAAATGTTTGTCAAAATCAGTGAACCAGATGTAGTCTCCTGGAATACCGTTATTGCGGCGTTTGCAGAGAACGGCGATAGTGAGGAGGCCTTGAGATTGTTTCAGAAAATGCGAGGAAGCAATGTAAAACTAGACCACTTTACCTATGGTACTATTCTGAAGGTATGTACTAATTTAAGAGCCCTGGAGCAAGGCAAACAAGTTCATAGTTATAGTATCAAGACTGGGGTTGATGTGGATACCTTTGTAGCTAGTACCCTTCTCGTTATGTACTCAAAATCCGGGAACATGGGTAACGCACGAAAAGTGTTTGACAAAATGTATGAACGAAATGGGTTTTCATGGAATGCTATGATTGCAGGGTATGCTTCGGATGGGCAGTCGGAGGAGGCTCTGAATTTATATTACCAAATGAAAAGCACTGGCATTGAGCCAAGTCAGTTTACCTATCCCAGTGTTCTTAGTGCATGTGCTAGCTTAGGATCGCTGAAACAGGTAGTAGAGATCCATAATCATATTTTTGATATTGGACTTGAGTTAGATATCTTTATAGGAAGTGCACTTATTGATGCTTATGCCAAATGTGGAAGCATAGAAGATGCACGCAATGTATTTAGTAGAATACCTGAACCAAGCTGTGTATGTTGGACCGCTATGATTGCAGGATATACACAAAATGGGAAAAGCGGAGAAGCCTTAAAACTGTTTTGTGAAATGCAACAGACAGGAGAGAAACCGAATCCTTTCACCTTCACTACTATCGCCACAACATGTGCTGGTCTCGCATCTCTAGAACATGGGTTGCAAGTGCATAGCCAGGTCATCAAAATGGGATATGAGTCAGATGTCTATGTGAGCAGTTCTCTTGTTGACATGTATGGAAAATGTGCAAGCCTAGAAGATGCACAGAAATTGTTCAACAAAATGGATAAAAATGTTATTTCATGGAATGCGATGATTGCAGGATTTGTTCAGAATGGGAATAACGTGGAGGCTCTAAACTTCTTTTTTCAAATGAAAATAGCAGGGATTAAACCAAATGAGGTCACATTTACCAGTCTTCTCAAGGCTTGTGCTGGATTCGTAGCTCTAGAGAAGGGTAGTGAGATTCATAATCACACCATCAAAACTGGGCTTGAGTTAGATGTCTATGTAGGCAGTGCACTGGTTGATATGTATGCCAAGTGTGGAAGCATACAAAATGCATATCACGTTTTTAACAATATGCCTCAGCGGAATGAGGTTTCATGGAATGCTATGATTGCAGGATATGCTCAGCATGGAAGTGGTGAGGCGGCACTCCAACTATTTGAAGAGATGCAACATGCCGGAATCATGCCCAACAGTATTACTTTCATTTCTGTTTTGTCTGCATGCAGCCACGTAGGCCTAGTTGATGAAGGACACCACTACTTTAATAGCATGATAAAAAGCCATAACCTTACACCAACAATTGACCATTACGCTTGCATGGTTGACCTTCTCGGCAGGGCTGGACGCTTGGAATATGCAATGGACATGATAAAAAATATGCCTTTTGAACCTAGCACTATCGTTTGGCAGACATTGCTTGGAGCATGCAGAAACCATGGGAACATGGAGCTAGGGCAATATGCAGCAAAATGCATTCTTGAATTGGAACCTCAAGACGCTGCAACATACGTGCTTCTGTCAAACACCTATGCTTTGGCTAGAAGATGGGATGATGCACAAATGGTTAGAAAATTAATGAACGAAAAGGGATTGAAGAAGGAGACAGGATACAGCTGGATTCAGGTCCAGAGCAAGGTGCACAAATTCATGGCAAGAGACACTTCTCACCCACAAACAGACAAGATCTATGCAAAACTAGACGAGTTGACCACGCTTATCAAGATGGCAGGGTATGTGCCTGATACTAACTTTGTGCTTTATGATGTGGAGGAGCAGCAGAAAGAACATTTTGTCTGCTATCATAGTGAAAGGCTAGCCATTGCCTTTGGACTTATTAGTATACCCTTTGGGATGCCTATGGTAATTGTCAAAAACCTACGCATTTGTGGTGATTGCCACATTGCTACCAAGTTCATTTCCAAGATTGTTGGGCGGGAACTTGTTGTCAGGGATGCAAATCGCTTCCATCATTTTAAGGATGGTATGTGTTCTTGTGGTGATTATTGGTGATGCTATGTGTGAAAAGAAGAGAAGCTAGAGCTTCATTGGTTGCTGCCTCTGCTTTGCTAGCCCTTGCTTCTGTTTTGGCAACTTCAGTGTTTGGAACGTGTGGGCAACATTACATGATTTTCACTGTTTTACAGTTAATGTGCATACCATCGATGGCATCAGTTCTAATGTCTGCTCAGCATCAGGTAATGAAGAGAATATGTTTTTAGATTATGGTGGTTCAAAACTAGGAATGACTTAAGCTGTAGGACGAGAAGATGGAGATACTTGGTTCATTGTACTGGAGAGAAGAGCATTCTCTTGATCTAGCAGGTGATATTGGATAGAACCTTAATGGTTGTGCACTCAATACTTGCAGCTTTGCCTTTTTCTGGAGAGAAGCGAGATACTATTATCAACCTATGACGATAACTAAAATTTTTGACAAGACAATTATTGAACCCAACAGATAGAAATGTCGTGAATGAAATAAAATCTAAGAGCCATACAATGTTGTTGCTATGTAAAAGTGATAAATCTTTAAGTAAAGATATTATGTTTTGAACTGCTGGGAAGTTACAATGTCATGATCAGCAGCATCTCGTGAAGAACTGTTGGTGGAAGCAACTCTTAAATGCAGACATCAGCACTGAAATGTGCATGGTTGAGTACATAAACAAGTGCAAAAAGTGCTGATACTGATTGACAGCCAGTAATTTTTAAAGCTCCAACAAGGAACAGCAGTAAAGTGCATATAGACTGAATGCAGAAAAAAAGGGAACATAGTATTAAAGAGCAACAATGTTGAGGTGATAGAAAACATAATCATTGGTGTTAGAGTGGGAGAATAATGGTGGGTCTCTGGATTGAAGCCAATTTTGACAATATTGTTGTTATCCTACAGAGATCAAAATGGATCAACATAGTGACAACATGTCTTAATGCAACAGATACAATGGTGCATTGTAAGGAAGAGAGCTTGAAAGTGTGCTATGCTCTTTAGGAGAATCTGTCAATTAAGAAATGAAAAAAATATGAAGTGTTTCAAAAAACAAAACAACCAAACAAAAGTTCTTAACTTCTTACAAACAAAGGCCTTCTAATTGCTGCGTGATTATAAACTGTAACAATGAAGGAGACAATGCAAACAAGAGTTGCTTAACCATTTGAGGAAACAAAACTAAAAGGAATTTTCTTTGATGTTTGCGTAGAGTACTTTTAAAATTGATGCACAAATTTTCTCTGATCAGTTATGAGTTTGTCTAGCATGCCTTGGGCTAAATGAACTATGTTTTTAACTTTTCTGTAATAGAAAACTATGGCCAATGCACATTTTGACCTAATGATGATGTTCTATCCAACATTCGTCTCCATTGAGCCTAGAGATTAATTTTGTTACATCTCATAACCTACCTCTCCCTGAAGGATTTAGCATTCTCATGTTGCCTAAGATGTTTTTTGGGTTATCGGCCTTTTTCCCTCCTAATCTTCTAGCTTGTTCCTTTGGAGCCTCATATTGGAGTCTTCTGGCCACTTCTGTAGCTGCCTAGGTCTACACCATCAACAATTTTATGTGGATCCTTCTAGCCACCTTGGATTCCTCACAAACTATCCATTTAAACCAAAGTCAAAACCATCTTGCATGCCAAGTTTCTTTCAATGTCTTAGTTTTCACCTCTCTACTAAGTTCATGTGCCCTTGCCTTTGCCCCCCACACCAAAAATGGTTGTTGCTGAGATTGTGTGCCATAGAAAATGATCATGAGAAGGTTCTGTGCACTTTGGAAAATCGTGCATACTTGTTAGTTTTCTAAGAGACACAACCTACTTTGTAGGGATATCGTCCAGACTTATTTTGGAGAATTTGAGCATTGGTTTAAACTTTACATTTTTGCCACCTTTGCTACTATGAAATGTTGCTAAAATCTTAGCGATGTGAGAATAAGAGAGGTGATTGATTTTAAATTGTCATGGATATTCATTGGAAACGTTCATTGCTATAGATATTGTAATGTTCTACAATCTTTTTACCCTGCCGTATTGAGGATTGTAAACTGAGTATTTCTCACTTATCACATAAATTACTAAAAAAATTGAGAACTAAAATGAAAGAATGAAGCAATGACACACTACCCATGCAATGAACACAACATTCCAAGTAATGAACACAAGATGTCCCTTGGGAAAACCTGATATCGAGAAAACTCAACTAGAAGGCCATGGATCTTACAGATGGTAACCATGTTATCAATCACCTCAAGGAGAGGGCCTTACAATCGCCTCAAGTTGAAAATGGTTGTGAAGGTGCTTGGCCCCACTCTGATTTGAAAAGTGCTCATTAATCATGGAATCTGGACACTTCTAGGGATTCTTTCAAGTCCGAGATGCAAAGAGCACATTTTATTTAGATGTCAAATGGGGGAGCAATGCTGCTCACAGTTCTGATTATGAAGTTACCAGAAACAGGTTTGCAACAGAAGATGTTCATGTATCCATCATCCCTCTCAATGGTCAGAGACCACCATTAATGAAAAATAACCATGCTTCTGCAACGAAGTGTCACGGATGCTTCAGTTCATGTGCAATTTAATGTTATGGTGCAGCCCAAGTTAAGGCTTCTTCCACAAATTAAGTTGTTGGATGATACTTCTCAGACTGCAATATGCATGTTACAGAGAATTCACACAGTGGGTTGATGAGCAAGTCATATGAATATCACTCTGTTGTTGGTTTATTGCCTGTTGAGTTTTCCAGTGAAGGTATAGAGAATAACAATCAGACAACTGTAAAAGCCTTCGGGGAAACTAACTTCGAGGAGGAGAACAGATCTACTGAGCAAACAGAATTAAATTTGAAACCTCGCTGATTGCCTGTTGAGCAAGTTGAAGACAATCCAACTCCACAAGGAAAAATTTTGGTTCTTTCCAAATTTTGATGACACGCATGATGTTCCAAAGGAGGGGAAGCAACAGCTTTTTGAAGACGATGATATGTCCGATGCTCAAATTCCAAGAGAAGACCTTAATGTGAATACTCTGAATTGTGAACAGCATGAGGAAGATACAGGAAAATATAATAATGATTATGAAGCTCATACCGAATTCAAGGGCAATGACAACTCTCTTTGATACTTAATAAAAATGGGTAACATTAAAAGAGGGCTTGGAGTTAGCAAACTCTGATGGAGAAGGGGAGTCAGAAAAATTATGGTCCTGCAACTTCACCTTACAGCTTGCAAATTCTTTGACAACTGAAGGGGTTTTTCAAGGTGCAATACGTGCTTTGGAGTCTGGACAATAGCACGCTAGTAAAATAAAGTATCCTGAACTTGAGATGGTTTTTGCAACATCAATATTGCACGTTCATCTTATGCAGTAGGAAGCTGCAAGTTCTCTAGAGAGAGCTGTGAACAAATGTGATAACATTTGGAATTCAATCCCTTAGGATCAAAGATAGCGTTGTTGTGGCCTGCACCTTTATAATGAGTGCTGCACATGTTTTATCTTCTACGAATATGTGATTACAGGGAGGCTTCAAACCATGTGAATATCTTAGATGCTTGATGCAGGAGCTATCTCTCCTTAGTCAAATCACCTTGTCACCTTGTGATTAGAGCCTATAAAATGCAGGAATTTTTTTAAGTGGATAAGATCCTCATGTATAAGAAAACATAAAAGTAGATTTTTAGTAGCTAGATTTTAGGCTTTAGTTAGATTCTAGAACTAAGGAGAGGAATCTCTTGAGAAATTCTAGATCTTTCCTTCCTCAAGAGAATTCAAGATCTCTCCTTTTCCAAAAGAAGTCTAGATCCTTCTTCTCCAATAATAGATATGGATGTAAGTCATTTGTGTTGGACTTGGTAGCGCTCCTCTTGTGTTTTGCAACATGTGCTTGACCGCCTCTCGAGGATCCCTTAACTCTGGTGATGCATCCATTTACTAACACCGGTGTGTTTTGGTGTAATGGCAATAGTGATCCCAACAATTTGCTCAGTGTGTGTGTGAGAGGGCAAAGAAATCCAGAGATAGTTGTGGCGAGGATTATTTATGTAATTCTATTTATAGATATTGGTTATATAAAATAATTGTGTTTTATAAAATATTGTGTACTATGTTGATTGGAATAAGAGAAAGCTTACGAGGTTTGAAGTGAAATTTCCCACCAAGCGGTATCAAACTCCTAGGAAGAGAAGAATACATTCATGTAGCTTGTTGTTGGAGTTCTTCAACACTGGTACCATATTTGGAAATTTTCATCCAAGTGGTGTTTTCAACTTATTGATTCTTCCATTTGATCAAGTATTTAAAATACTCCTTGTTCCTAGTTCTCTTAGCCACCCTTTTGTCTGTTATTGATTCAATCTGTTTTGTTGGTGCTAGAGGTAGTTTTTTCTTCCATTCGATAATCTAAATTTCATCACTGATAGGTTTATCTATAGAAACATTTGTTAGCTCCTTAAAGGGGTATAGATCTGAAATATTAAATATTTGAGAAATGTCAAACTCTTTGGGTAATTCTATTTCATAAACATTTAAGGAGAATAGACTTTGCATGGCCTAATCTTTTTAAGTTTCAATTTGTTATATTCCCCTTTACGAAATCATTCTTTTTGAAGATGTGCCATGACCTGATCTTCAACGTCAAAATCCAGTTGTCTTCTCTTTGAGTTTGCTCTTTGTTTGTACTTGTTACTGCTTTGTTGTAATTGTTGCTTGGCCACAAAATCTTCACTGTCAGTACTCCCGAATTCCTGTTTCCCAAGATTTCTCAATTCATAGATTTCTCTTGGGTGCATTTCATAAAAAATTTGGAATGGGCTTATTCTTGTGCTTTTGTTAGGTGAGTCATTATAGGCAAACTCTCCTTGAGCAAGTACCCGATCCCATTGTTTGGAATTTTAATTCACTAAACTTCTTAAAATATTTTCGAAGCTTCTATTCGTCACTTCTTTTGGCAATTGGTCTAAGGATGGTATGCTAAGCTAAAGTTGGGTTTAGTTCCTAACCTTTTCCATAAAGTTATCCAAAAATGGCCCACAAACCTGGGGTTTCTATTAGAGACAAAACTTCTTGGTAATCCATGCAATCTAACTATTTCTTTGAAGAATAAGCTTGCTATGTTAGTCACATCGCTTGTTTTTTTGCAGGCTATAAAGTGTGCCATTTTTTAAAATCTGTAAAAAACAACATAAATGGAGTCATTTCCTCTCCGAATTCTCAACAATCCAAGTACACAATCAATGCTTACAGAGTGCCACAATTTGTTTGGAATTGGTACGGGCTAATACCAGTACAGATCCATCTTAACCACAGATCTAGCAAGAGCCGAGAGGGATCAAATCTCTTGAGGTGAAAACTTTTTTTAGATTGCAAATTTGAATAAAATCTTTGTAGCTTAACGGATTTGGTCCTTTGAATAGAGAGAGAGAGAGAGAGAGAGACCACTTGTGATTTTTCATTACTTATGTTGCATTTTTGAATGCATAAAATAGTGAGACTATATATATATATATATATATATATATATATATAAGTTTTTTTTTCTCAGTTGCTTTATATAATGAATAATATATAGTTCTTTTTTAACTTTTAACTACTTTATTTCTCTATAAGTTGATATAAGATTATGTTGTTTCATATGGACACCAAAATATATTATTTATGGTTGAGACTGAGAGCGAGAGTGAGAGTGAAGTATTTTTACCACTTCTCCTTAATATGGACACTGAGAGAGAGAGAAATATTTTTAGCACTTCATATTTGTTTTTTTATTATACCCGACATGAAATATTTTATTTATGGATGAGAGTGAGTGAACTATTTTTACCACTTCTCCTTAATGAGATTATGCATGTTTATTTATTTAAATATTTATTCTATTTTATTTTAAAAGGGACACATGTCAAATTCAAGTTGAACATGGACATACTTACACATCTCTCTCATATTGGGACACATGTCAAATTCAAGTTGGACATGGACATACTTAAATCTTATTTTAAAAGGGACACGTGTCAAATTCAAGTTGAACATGGACATACTTATACATCTCTCTCATATTGGGTTGTAGAATGAGCCTTTTGGCTCAATAATCCAATATTATGACTTCTCCTTTTTGCATATTGACATATTTAGCATATTTCAACAAATCTTCTTACGTCAATTTGTGTACCTGGTCAAAAGTAAAATGCATGTAATTGTGCTAAGGCTTTGTCTTGTCCAAAATGCCCTGCTAATCCTCCACTATGTTTTTCTTTCAACAATTTTCTCTCATTAAACATCTTGGAACATATAATTGACTATCTTTAAACGACAATCCTTCTTGTATCATGTAATCTAACAATAGAGTTTTGTCTCTACTTACAAAGTTTCCACAAGCTACATAGCCTTATTTGAAATATGGATCATCTTTATACATATCTTTCAATTCATCCATCCCTAACACATTCACCTAGAGCTCATGTGAAACTAGATTGATTCTACTTAAAGCATTTATCACTTTATTTGACTTCCTGCTTTTATGTTTGATAATAAATGTAAATTTTTGTAGAAACTCTATCCATTTAACATGTCTTTGACTCAATTTTGTTTAGCTGTTGATATATTATAAAGCATGATTCTCAATATAAAGGATAAAGTATTTTGGCATGAGGTAATGTCTCCATTTCTTTAATGTTTGTATGATGGCATATAACTCCTTATTGTATGAAGAAATTTTTTTTTTTGGCTCCATTGAGTTTTTCACGAAAGTAAGCAACTGGTTTCCCTTCTTGACATAGAACAACTCATATTGCAGTTCCATTGACATCAATCTCAACCTAAAAAAGTTTGTTAAACTCTGACAGTGCTAGGATAGGTTGTGTTAGGGTCCTATATTTCATAGGATGACTTGATTCTAGTTGTAATTTTGTATATGAGATGTTGTAAATAATCTTTCGTTCTGCAAAATTATTTAAAAAAAATAGAAAAAGAAAAATGAAACCTTTGAAAAAATCAAAAGTATGCTTGCAAGTCAGAATGCAGTAGTAAATGTTAATTAAGTATGTTTAGATTAATGAATCACATCATTTAATCACGATTAGCATAAGTTGTAATAAAGTTATGGTTAGATGTGACACTTTTATCGTTTGTAATAACTGGTGTGCAAGAAGCAACAACCATGATTCAACCCGCCCGGATCAATGACGGGTGATTGGTTTCGGCCCCTCCTAACCCCTGTTGGCCCCTCCTAGCCCCTCCGATAGTTAATCACGGGGGGATGGGGGTTTGAAAAGCAGGTTCCCCATTTCCCGCTTTTACAATGTGGCATATTGTCTGCCATTTTGCACCCCCCCACCTAAAACCATTTACTGCCAACCCCCCCTCCTCCCCGAAATCCGCTTTCCTGCTTCCACTTACCGCTCCACTCCCGCGCCTTCCTTCCATGCTTATACATCAATTATTTCCACCAACCATGTGCCTCCACATCATCTTCCACTTCCATGTCATATATCCATTTCATCCCACTCCCACTAGATCAATAGTGAACGTTGGCAATTAAAGTCAGCACCAAGTTGGAAAAATGGTCAATTAAAACAATGTTTTTTCCTATACAACACAGTAATTTCAAGCATTATTTCCAAACAAATAAGAACACGTTTTTCAAAACCAGAAGAGGTTTTTGTCCAGAACGGATCCATTTAAAAAAACCTCTCTCAATTTTCTAACAACTATTATGCTTTGGGATATTCGAATGAATCTTGGAAGGCATATTTTCTAGAATTTTCATGTTTTAAGTCATAGTTTTCAAATACGGTTTCCGAACAAGTGGAAATGAAATTTCAAAAACTGAAAGAGGTTTTTGTTGGTAACATCCTCATATACAAAAACTTCTCTCAATTTTTGCAGTCTTCATGGATTGAGACATTCAAAGGGATCACTGGACCCTATTTTTCAGAATTTCGTGAGGAAAAATCTCATGGATAGTTAGTAACTTGGATGCCACTTCATCAAATTAGACTTGCTATCAAATTTGACTTGTTGTTCCTTATCATTAGAAATCTTTAAAGATAGTGCCAGCAGATTCAACAGTTTAGATGCCCTATATTTTAGTTCTATTTCTGTCACATAGTTTTGAGATATTTGTAATAAATCTTGATATTTCCAATCAAGATATTTTGTTAGAATTTGTATAAATACTTCATAATTTGAAGTAATTGATGTTGGGATTCGTATTGAGAAAGACTACCAATTGTAAATTTGTTCACTGAGTTCAAGTGACCTTTTGCATTAATACAAGCCAAGTTGTTCCAGGATTTTTGTGTCATATCCATGTGGTGAAGTGCTTCTTACTGTAACCTTGTTTTTTCTTCTGTTTTCATATGCCATTCAGTTCTTTATTGTTTTTAAGAAAAATAAGTTCGAAATTTGTTTTAATACACTCTCTGCTAGCTTAAAACAATATCAATGTTTTCCACTGAAGTTTAAATATAGAATTCAGGTAACAATGCTCTATATTTGAAGTGATTCTTAATCTTTTCTTCCTTCTCCATTTTACAAATTTCAAAGATCCAGTAGCATGCCTACCTTTCCTTGTTACACTTAAGCTTGGTATTTCTGCAAATTGATCACTGTAGGCCCCTTTGACTCCATTGCCCAATGGCTTTTCTTGCTGTTCCAACCAAACCATTTTAAAAACCAAACCATGAACTTCCACATCTAGCCTAAAATCCCACTGCAAACAAAGCTAAATCTGATAGAGAGATCTCTCTTTGAGTTTAGAAGGGCTAGCTTCTAAACTTAAAAGTGGTTTTGTGGTTACCTTTGCAATTTCTTTCACAGCCTTAAGAAATTACAGAATGCTAACATCCTCGCGACCATATTGGGGACTGAGGTTTCATCATCCCTAGGAAAGTGTATCAAGTTTCAGTTTTGATCGCTGATTGATCCAGGTGGATATTGGTGACCACCCGCCAATTCCACTTGGACCCCCACCATTGCTTCTTTCAGTTTTTTAGTTTCCTTAATTGTAGCACAGTTTACTATTTTTAGCAGTTTTTTGGGTCCTAAACTTCTGGAGCCGTTTTGAGGCCCTAAACGACGTTTTTTTGGAAATCTACCGCCAACAAATAACAATATAAAATCATCTTTTTTGTCGTAGTCCTCGGAGAGATCTTTCCACCGGGTTATCATGCGCATTAAATGGAGATAATATGACCAATTCGCGACCCCGGGAAGTTGGTTGTCCAACTCACCCCAACGGGGCCCATAAACTCTTGGTGTTACATCTATTCGGGTTAGGGTTTTGGTTGTTTAGGGTTTCCTCTAATTGTTCAATAATAAAAAGGCCCTTGAGCCTCATTGTAAGGCAGTTCAGAGGCATGTAGCCACCACATCTCTTCTCAGAGATAAGCTACCATCGCCCTAGCTGGTTTATTTCCATTTTTGTTTGTAAGAATATTTCAGTATTTTACATTAATGAAATGAAGTATTATTTCCTCTACATCTTTGTGTTTATGGTTATCTCTGTAATTTGTTGTGTTTATGTTTAAATCCGGATCACTGATGGTGGACAATGATTAGACACAACAAGGTTGAACCATTCACCTGGCGACTCCAATCAAGTTTCAACTTGATCCAAAGACTCCATTATCAAAGAATCCAGATTATAGAACATTCATGGTGACTCCACTACATGCTGATCAGGTTGCTTGCTAAACAAGATGACAAGGTATGTGGCAGACCCTATCTCTATTGAAGGTTTCAAGGAATACTAGGATAATTTTGATGATGATCAAATTGATGAGGCTTTCTCATATTTTTTGCCTATTTATCTAGAGAAATGCAAATGTAGCTATGAAGCCAAGACCATATTTTTAGTAGAGTTTGCTGAACAAATTGAGAAGAATCTTCAAGCCTTAGAAGTTCAAATTCAGGGCCACAATTTACAATGTCAAAATCATTTCTTTGAGAACCTTTTTCAGCCAAAACAAGAAGTGGTAGTGTGGCATTTTGATATTGAGGTTGAGGATTGTTTTGAGAATATATTTGATGACTCACAGCTGAAACTATATGATGGTAAGGAAAGCATATATGAACTGCCCAAGCATGACTATAAATTTGTAGAATACTTTGAAAATCAAATAATAAGTCATGTCTTTCATGATCCCATAGTTGTTTATATGGAGGGATTGCTCACTACAAAGTTTCAATTATGTTTCTGTTGTGAAGATCAAGCTTACAATCAATTTCCAATGCCCTTACAAGTTCTTGTTTTGATTCTGCTTAAAAACAATCAAGGAGCCCAGGTATTGGATCAACTTTTTGATTGGTTATATTGGAGGTTTTACATTGCTTGAATTAAGCATTTGGTTCTCAGCTGTTAGGGTAGATTGGTATATACGAAAATAAGCTCAATGGTTTGAGCATCTTTTTCAGCGGTGTGTCAACTTCCAATAGTGTCTTTGGGCATTTTAGTATTATTGTTCAGATTTGCAGATGGATCAGATTCATTTGCAGAATAAACACAGTTTGCCCAATGGATCAAGGCTATTGATCTACAACGTTTTTGACACCTCACAAGGAGGGTGCCATCCCCATTGGAACCATTGTTAGGGTCCTATATTTCATAGGAAGACTTGATTGTAGCTGTAATTTTGTATATGAGATGTAAATAATCTTTCATTCTACAAAATTATTTCCAAAAAAAATAGAAAAAGAAAAATGAAACCTTTGAAAAAATCAAAAGTATGCTTGCAAGTCAGAATGTAGCATTAAAAGTTAATTATGTTTAGATTAATTAATTGCATCATTTAATCATGATTAGCATAAGTTGTAATAAAGTTATGGTTGGATGCGACACTTTTTCCATTTGTAATAACTAGTGTGCAAGAAGCAAAAACCACGATTCAACCCGCCTAGATCAACTGCGGGAGATTGAGTTCGGCCGCTCCCATCCCTTCCGACAGTTAATCATGGTGGCAGGGGGTTCCAAAAAGTAGGTTCCCCATCTCCTGCCTTTGCGACGTGGCATACTCTCCGCCATTTTTCACCTCCTCACCTAAAACCATTTACCGCCCCGACCCCCCTGCTTCCCCGCTTCCACTTACCGCCCCATTCTCTCTCCTTCCATCCACGCTTATACATCAATTATTTCTGCCAACCATGTGCCTCCACACCATCTCATGCCTCCACGTCATATATCCATTTCGTCCCACTCCCACTAGATCAATAGTGAACGTTGGCAATTAAAGTCAACACTGAGTTGGAAAAATGGTCAGTTAAAACTATGCTTTTTCCTATACAATACAGTAATTTGGAGCATTGTTTCCAAACAAATAAGAATGATTTTTTTAAAACTGAAAGAGGTTTTTGTCCAGAATAGATCCATTTAAAAAACCTCTCAGTTTTCTAATAGATATTATGGCTTGGGATATTCGAATGAATCTTAGAAGGCATATTTTCCAGAATTTTCCTGTTTTAAGTCACTATTTTCAAATACGGTTTCCCAACAAGTGGAAATGATTTTTCAAAACTGAAAGAGGTTTTTGTTGGTAGCATCCTCATCTACAAAACCCGTCTCAGTTTTTTCACAGTTGTCATGGTGTGAGATATTCAAAGGGATCACTAGACCCTATTTTTCAAAATTTTGTGAGGAAAAAGCACATGGACAATTAGTAACTTGGATGTCGCCTCATCAAATTAGATTTTCTATCAAACTCGACTTCTTGTTCCTTATCACTAGAAATCCTCAAAGATAGTGCCAATAGATTCAACAATTTAGATGTCTTATATTTTAGTTCTATTTATGCAACACAATTTTGAGATATTTGTAATAAATCTTGATATTTCCAATCAAGATATTTTGTTAGAATTTGTATAAATACTTCATAATTTGAAGTAATTGATGTCGGGATTCGTATTGAGAAAGACTACCATCTGTTGTAAAGTTGTTCATTGAGTTCAAGTGACCTTTTGCATTAATACAAGACAAGTTGTTCCAGGATTCTTGTGTCATATCTATGTGGTGAAGTGCTTCTTACTGTAACCTTGTTTTTTCTTCTATTTTCATATGCCATTCAGTGTTTTATTGTTTTTAAGAAAAATAAGTTCATAATTTGTTTGAATACACTCCGTGATGGCTTAAAGCAATATCAATGTTTTCCATGAAGTTTAAATATAGAATTCTGGTAACAATGATATATATTTGAAGTGATTCTTCATCTTTTCTTCCTTCTCCATTTCACAAATTTCAAAGATCTAGTAGCATGCCTACCTTGCCCTGTTACACTTAAGCTTGATATTTATGAAAATTGATCACTCTAAGCCCCTTTGACTCCATTGCCTAATGGATTTCCTTGCTGTTCCAACCAAACCATTTTAAAAACCAAACCCTGAACTCTCACATCTAGCCTAAAATCCCACTGCAAACAAAGCTAAATTTGACAGAAAGATCCCTCTCTGAGTTTAGAAGGGCTAGCTTCTAAACGTAAAAGTGGTTTTGTGGTTACCTTTACAATTTCTTTCATAGCCTTAAGAAATTACAGAGTTCTAACAGGTTGTTTTGTGATTTTTTGCTTTAACAAATCAAGGCTCGTATTAGCAACTTCTATTCAATAAAATGGTTTTTTATTTTCTTTGGTAGTTTCCACAATTGCAACATAGATATCACTAGAATTTTTGATGAATTTTCTATAGAAACATGCCAAACCATGGAAGCTTCTTACCTTGAAAACACTCCTTGGGGTAGGCTAGTTGACTATGGCCTTGATCTTCTCTTGATCCATCTTCAAACCATCCTTTGACACCACAAAACCCAAGTACAATAATTATGTCTTCATGAAGCTACATTTCTTCAAATTAATTAGTAACTTATCTTGTTGCAATTTCCTCAACACCATTCTAACACACCTCAAATGTTCTTCTTTTGTCTAATTGTAAATTAGGATATCATCAAGATAAACAATAACAAATTTCCCAATGAATTCTTTTAAGACCTTATTCATCAACCTCATAAAGGTACTAGGAGCATTGGTACACTCAAGAGACATTACCAACCATTCATATAACCCATGATTAGTTTTAAATGTTGTTTTCAATTCATCATCTTATCTAATTCTAAATTGATGATATCCACTTTTTAGGTCTATTTTGGAAAATTATGCAGCACCACTTAAACAATCTATCAGATCATCAATGCAGGATAACAAAAACTTGTATCTGACTGTAATTTTGTTAATTGCTTGGGAATCTGTACACATTCTCCATCCCCCCATCCTTCTTTGGAGTTAATATCCACATTGGATTGGTTTTCGTGTAGGAGCATCTCTCCTTAGTCAAATCACCTTGTGATTCAAGCCTTTAAAAGGCGGAAATATTTTAAGAGGATAAGATCCTCATGTATAAGAAAGCATAAAAGTAGCTTTTTTGGCTAGATTTTAGGCTTTAGTTAGATTCTAGAACTAAGGAGAGGAATCTCTTCATAAATTCTAGAGCTTTCCTTCCTCTAGAGAATTCTAAATCTCTCCTTCTCTAAGAGAAGCCTAGATCCTTCTTTCTCCAATAATAAATATGGATGTAAGTCATTTGCTTTATGTGTGTGTGGTGGTCTGGGTGCAGGCAATATGGACAAGCATTCAAACCTTGATACAATTTCCTTTAATTCTGGTTGAATCTCTTCTTCAATCTCAACTGGAGTATCAGTCATCTATTCTTAGATTGACTGTTTTATAAATTTTCCCCTTTTTAGCCACTATTACCAACCTTTTCCCTTAATCAACCCAACCCTTATTATCGGGTGCAATTTCATAACAGAGGCCCTTTTTAACTCTATCAGCAGTTTTAACCATGCCTTAGCCTTTAAGAACCCCAACCATACAACTTAACCGATTTCACTTTATAACTCGGGCCACAACCTTTTTAGGAACTACATAGAGTCACATGGGAAACAATGCACTAACCCAAAAGGCCGGATTCCAAATGTTATATAACCACGCTTATAATTGTCGTCGGCTCCGCTTCTGCACCGTCGATTTTGTCCAAGATCCAATGGACACCACACTTCTTGATCTCCGAACCAACTCCACCACTATCAATCGTTGATCTTGTAGCTCTAGATCTAACTGCCTAAACACATATTGGGCGGCTAAACTGTGCACCCTAAACCTGCCCGATAAGCGGTTTAACTCGCTCCATTTCTGCTATGTGGCACACTCTGTATGGAATCGGAGCTAAGGGCTTCAAAACCATTTACCGCCTCGCTTGTGCCCGAAAACAATTTGCAGTTTCTTCAACCCCTTTGTTTGTTGACTGTTGGTTGACTCCCCATCGAACACCGTTGATCTATCTTGGCACTGTCTATGGTTTTTCCTCTACAATCTCAACCTTTCGCTTAATATATTCATGTTTTATGATAAACTCAGTTAAAAAGAAAACCAAGGAAACTAAACACAATCGACACTATTTAACCAATTCCACAAAACACCAATTACATTTGGAAATTTACAATAACACAGAGATTTCGAAGGAGTTTATCGTTCGGGATTTGACAAAGATTTCTCTTTCACATTCATAGAGACAAATTTTCACCAATTCACTGGATTTGCATCTGGAAAGCCAAATTTTCCTCAATAGTCAAAATCCCTTTACAATAGCATGAAACTTACATAAATACTGGTTCATCCTAACAACCAGATCCTAATACAAAGCTAAAATTTATTAACCCTATCTATTTTGCGAGGCATTCTCCTCAAGAATCTCCACTATAGTTAACTAACTAATACTTATTACATCATGATCAAATCCTATATTCTAGCTCTATGCCTAACTAGAAAAACATGGAAATTTATGGCTAAAGGATCCCACTCCTTTGTTTGTAGATTTTTTTGCATTTTTGGAATAAGTTTGAAGCCTTTTCCCTCCAAGTCTCATGTTCCTGCTTCAGACTCCTGAGGACAAAATTCTTCATGGGCTCCTATCCATGAGCTCTTATACAGAACTGCCCAACTTATGTAGCATGTTTTCTGTTAAGCTTTGGCTACTGCATAATATACTGCAGTGCATGGTTATCTGAATAAAGTATGAACTCTTTTGACATTAGATAATGTCTCCACTTCTTCAATGACTGCACAATTGCATTAAACTCTTTATCATAAGAAGAATACTTCTTCTTTGAATCATTCAGCTTTTCACTAAAATAAGCTATAGGTCTGTCTTCCTGACTTAAAACACCTCCAATAGCTTCTCCATCATCTATATTTCTCTCTGCTGTTAATACTTCTAATATATCTTGCATCTGTTGCATAGCTTCCATCACTTCAGCATTTGCAACTGACCGTCCTCTTCTACCACGTCCTCGTCCTCTTCTAACTCTGAAAGCCATATTAAATTTCCTTCTCTTGCTTCTGAGATTCAATTCAGTGTCAACAAGTTGCTCTGATACCACTAATGGTGGCCTAGGTGCAGGCGATATGGACAAATGTTCAAACCCTGATACAATTTCCTCTAATTCTAGTTGAATCTCTTCTTCAATCCCAGCTGGAGTATCACTCATTTATTCTTAGACTGATTGTTTTATAAATTTTCCCCTTTTCAGCCACTATTACCAATCATTTTCCCTTAATTGGCCCAACCCTTGTTATCGGGTGCAATTTCATAACAAAGACCCTTTTTAACACTATCAGCAGTTTTAACCGTGCCTTGGCCTTTAAGAACCCCGACCATACAACTTAACCAATTTCACTTTATAACTCGGGCCACAACCCTTTTAGGAACTACATAGAGTCGCATGGGAAACATTGTGTTAACCCAAAAGGCCAGATTCCAAATGTTATATAACCGCGCTTATAATTGCCGTCGGCTTTGCTTCTGCACTGTCAATTTTGTCTAAGATCCAACGGACACCACACTTCCCGATCTCTGAACCAGCTCCGCCACTATCAACCGTTGATCTTGTAGCTCCAGATCTAACATCCTAAACACATATCGGGCGGCTAAACTGTGCACCCTAAACCCACCCGATAAGCAGTTTAACTTGCTCCCTTTTCGCTACGTGGCACACTCTGTATGGAATCGGAGCCGAGGGCTTCAAAACCATTTACCGCCTCGCTTGTGCCCGAAAACCGCCTATGGTTTTTCCTCTACAATCTCAACCTTTCGCTCGATATACTCAGGTTTTATGATAAACTCAGTTAAAAAGAAAACCAAGGAAACTTAACACAATCAACATTGTTTAACCAATTCCACAAAACACCAATTACATTTGGAAATTTACAATGACACAAAGATTTCCAAGGAGTTTATCCTTCGGGATTTGACAAAGATTTCTCTTTCACATGCACAGAGACAAATTTTCACCAATTCACTGGATTTGCTCCTGGAAAGCCAAATTTTCCTTAACAGTCAAAATCCCTTTAGAATAGTGTGAAACTTACATAAGTACTGGTTCATCCTAATGATCAGATCCTAATACAAAGCTAAAATTTATTAACCCTATCTGTTCTGTGAGGAATTCTCCTCAAGAATATCCACTATAGCTAACTAACTAATACTTATTACATCATGATCAAATCCTATATTCTAGCTCTATGCCTAACTAGAAAAACATGGAAATTGATGGCGAAAGGATCCCACTCCTTTGCTTGTAGATTTTTTTTGTATTTTTGGAATAAGATTGAAGCCTTTTCCCTCCAAGTCTCATGCTCCTGCATCAGTGTGTGTGAGGGTAAAGAAACGCCTAATATAGTTTTCGTGAGGATTATCTATGTAATTATGTTAATAGATATTAGTTATATAAGAAAACTATGTTTTATAAAATATTGTGTGTATTGTTGAAAATAGCAACAAGAAATGCTAAAAATAGAATTGTTAAAAATAGCACTGCTATAAATAGCAGTTCAGCGAGTGTTGATCTTAACAACAATGGATGGAAAAATGGAAGTGCTAAAAATAGCATTCTATAAATAGCATTTCAGGATACCTTTCTATTTTAGTCAGTCCCTAAACTAAAATAGTGAAGTAAAATTCGAATTTGATCTTAGCAGCTGTTTGTAAAATAATTAATTAATTCATCTTGAGTTAATTAGTTAAGGAAAATCAAACATGAAGTCTATGTGGGGACATGCAACAGTTTCTCCATTAATTGAGGAATTTATCCATCAGTTAAAGAGATAAGGATGAGTTGTAATTAGTTGGCTCAGTTAACTAAGTCAAGTCCAATTAGATTAATTCAAACAGTTTGTTGAATTAATGTAAGTTCAGCTAGTTAATGCTTGCATGCAAGTAACTACTGCACTTCAAATAACTGATATTCTCTCATAAATAACTCATGCATGTCAGTTCAGACAGAGACCCAGTTGAGATCAGATGGAGGGGCAGTGTACTATCAGTTGCTAGAATATTCCATTGTGAATATTCCTTGCATGCAGAAAGAATTCTTTCCTTCAGGATTGCGCAGTTACTTCTTCAGGTTTAGTGAGTGTGATGAGGCCAATTCACACATGTGGCTTCACTAGACCCCAAGAAAAACTGCGCAAGAAAATAAGATGCTTGGAGGCCTTGAGGAGAACATATACTATGTCTATTCAGTCTGTGAGCTGTATTGTTTGATTGCAAAGAGAGAAGGATAGCTTGAGAGCTGATTCTTTTTGTAACTTGAACAAGATTTCCACTTGTATGATAATACAGATATTGGGGTTTTAGGATGAGGCTTTCCCTAGGTTATTTCTTCTGTGTTATGTGTGATTGATTTCTCATTCTCAGTTATATGTGTTCTCTTGATCTTGCTCAATTCGATTAAGCTTCCGCAAAGTGTTGTAGAAGTAGATCTTGTATTGTGTTTTAGTATATTGCATAATCTATTGATCTATAGTGGGAATTTCTACATGGTATTGGAGCAAAGGTGATCAAGGCGAAAAACAATATACAAGAAGGAGAAGTTCGAAGTTTGTGGTTACTGAATATAGAAATCAAGTTCTTATTACATCTCACTTTCACCGATGGCATTCAGTGGTTTAACACTCGAGTATGCCCTTGATGGCAGCTCGAATTATATAGCCTGGAAGGATCGCATGGAGGTAGTATTAGAGGATAACGGTCTAAAGGACTTCATTGATCAAGAAGTCCCCAAGCCGACTGATGCTACTCAACTGGCGGAATGGAAGAAATGTGAGGCTAGAGCAAGAAGAATCCTCCTAGAGGGAGTTCGAGACCACATTGTCTCGAGCCTCCATGGGAAGGAGACACCATTTCAGATGTTGAAAACAATGAAAGATCTATATCAGAATAGCAGCGATCAGAGGAAGCTGGTGCTGAAAGACAAGCTTCATAAGATCAAGTGTGAAAAGGGCGACACAATCTCTACATATCTGAACAAGCTCACCACCTGTAGGGATGAGCTTGGAAGTGTAGGGATCATGACCGCTAATGATGACATGGTGAGTCTTCCACTCCTCGGTCTTCCTAAGAGCTGGCATTGCTACCAAGACTCAGTTAATGGAAGAGAAAAACTATCAGATTGGGAATGACTTTGGTCGAATCTCATGCAGGAGGAAATAAGAAGAATCACTAGAGATGGATCCTCATCGAAGCAAGATGATGAGGAAAATCTAGCCTTAGCAAGTAAGGTGAGGAAATGGAAAGGGAAGGCGTCCCATCCCAAATCCGGTTCTTCCCATGGTGGGAAGAAGATTGACAAATTGAAAGTGTGATGCTTTTATTGTCATGAAGTGGGCCATTATGCTATGAATTGTCCATAGAAGAAATCCAAGAAGGGTTCCTCGAAGGGATCTGATGGTGAGGAAATGGCCTCACAGTTTGAGTTGGATTTCTCGCTTATCGCATGCATGGTTTCATCCATGGTGGGATGTGTGTGGTACTTGGACAGTGGAGCTTCATTCCACATGTCAGGTGACAAGAATCTCTTCAGTACCTTGGAGGAGAAGGATCTCCAGATGCGGATCGAGATGTGCGATGATGGAAAATACCATGTTTCAGGGGAAGGTACGATTGTGTTTCAGAAGGAGCATGGAGCTCCCCTCACCCTGATTGATGTAAAGTATGTACCAGGTCTGAAGAAGAATCTTGTGTCTGTCGCTATGCTAGAAGATAAAGGCTATGATGTAGTCTTTAGTCAAGGAAAGGTATTCCTAAGGCATATCAGTACTGGACAGACAAAGCGAATAGGGATTCGAGTTAAGAATCTCTACAAGATGGAGGTAGATGAATGTGCTGCTTTAAGTTCCAAAGCTGAGATGGTACAGAGCCAAGATATTGGTAAGCTATGGCATGGAAGACTGGGCCACTTGCACCATGGAGCCTTGAAGATCATGTAGTAGATTTCTACTGGATTACCCAAAGGAAAAATTGAGCAGACGACTACATGCAAAGGTTGTACCTTGGGTCAGTATGTGAAATCTTCCTTTCTAGATCGAGACAGTAGAGCTGGAGCAATCCTGGAGCGAGTTCACTCATATGTTTGTGGACCTTTCTCCACAGCCTCCACCACTAAACAAAGGTGCTATGTTATTTTTATTGATGATTTTTCTCGTAGATGCTGGATCTGCTTTATGCAAAAGAAGGATTGGACCTTCTTGAGGTTTTGTGAGTTTAAAGCCTTGGCAAAGAAAGAATATGGAAAGAAAATAAAAGCCTTGCATAACGACAATGGTGGAGAGTAAGTCTCCCAACAGTTTAAAGACTTCTGCGTTGTAGAAAGTATTAAACGGGAATTGACAACACCCCATAACCCACAGCAGAATGGAGTGGCCGAAAGGAAGAACAAATTGATTGTGGGAGCAGCTTGAGTGATGTTACATGACCAAAGCCTACCACTACATTTGTGGGCTGAGGCATGCAATACAGCGGTATACTTGCAGAACAGACGCCCACACTGTATACTGGGAATGAAGACACCTATTGAGGCCTATTCCGAGAAGTGACCTGATGTAAGTCACTTCCAAATCTTTGGATCATCAGTTTACTATCATGTGACCAAAGATGCCAAGAAGAAGCTAGGCCCAACAGCGGAGTTTGGAATACTTGTGGGGTACATGGATACACCCCACAACTATCGAGTGTACCTGCCTTCCACTCAGAGGACAGTGGTATGCAGGGATCTGAAGTTCAACGAGCAGAATGACATGCGCTTATCACTTGAGAGGGGCTCAAGTTGCATGCAGATGAGGAACCTTCAGTTCTTAAGGAGGAGGAGCCTCAGATTAATGCGGAGCAGCCACATGTAGAGGATCTAAGAGTGGATACATCCACTCATGCTGAGACTTCCAGAGATGGGTGGAAATGCTCAAGGGAAGATGACAGGTTGATGCCGGATGCGCAGGAGAATGTGGGACAACCATCTTCTCAGCGCAGACAGAGGAGGTCACCCGAGCAGTACACTAGGTACATGACCCTGGTTGGGGAGTGTGTAGATACCGAACCTTCTTCATTCAAGGAGGCAGTGCAACAACCAATCTAGGTTGTTGCAATGGTAGAGGAGTACGACTCTATCATTCGGAATAGTGTGTGGGATGTTGTCCCAAGGCCTCAGGGCAAGTCAATGGTGAGTTACAGATGACTTTACAAGGTAAAGCAGGCAGCTTATAGCAGTGTTGAGAAACATAAGGCAAGGTTTGTTGCCCGGGCTTTCTCACAGGTTGAGGGGATCGACTACGATGAGACTTTTTCTTCCGTAGCAAGGTACTCATCTATTAGATCGATATTGGCACTATCAACTTAGATGGGGTGTAATATCCACCAGATGGATGTGAAGACAACATTCCTCAATGGGAAGATTGAGGAGGAGGTGTACACTGAGCAAGCAGAGGGTTTCGAGACCTTCGATCGTGAGTCACATGTGTGCAGACTCAAGAGGGCTTTGTATGGGTTGAAGCAAGCACCCCGTGCTTGGTACACCAGGATCAACAACTATTTCACCGGTTTGGGCTTCACCAAGAGTGAAGCAGATGCAAACCTTTACCACATCATGGTAGAAGGTAAACCATTGATCATTGTTCTTTATGTCGATGATCTGATTTTGACAAGTGATAATCAGCTGATACAATCTTGCAAGGAGGACCTTGCAAGAGAGTTCGAGATGAAGGACATAGGCCTTATGCACTAATTTATAGGCATGGAGGTGTGTCAGAAAGATGGGGAAGTATTTGTGTCTCAAGGCAAGTATGCCAATGAGGTACTCAGGCGCTTTCACATGGAGAAGCACAAGCCCATGCAGACTCCTCTAGCTGGGAACTGGAGGAAGGAGGATGCTACTTCAGGTGAGGTAGTAGCTGCTACTATTTATCGACAGCTGGTGGGTTCACTTATGTATCTAGTGAACACACACCTGACTTATGCTTTGTGGTGAACCAGCTGAGTCAAGCTATGGTTCAGCCTACCAATCTGTTTTGGAAGGCAGCAAAGCATGTGCTGAGATACCTCAAAGGCACATCTCAATTCTGATTGTGGTACAGACGGACAGAGAGAGTGAAGCTTCAGGGCTTCACAGGTGCAGATTAGGCAGGGAGTCCATCAGAGTGGAAGAGCACTTCTGGAGGAATCTTCAACCTTGGTTCAGTTGTAGTTTCCTGGTACAATAGGAAATAGAGATCAGTTGCACTTAGCTCAGCAGAGGCTGAATACATGGTTGCTAGTCAGGTTTCATGTGAGGCGATTTGGATGCGGAAGATTCTAGTGGGATTGTTTAGTTAGATGATGGATCCTACAGTGATCTACTGTGATAACCATAGTTGTATCAAACTCTCGGAGAATCCTTTTTTTCATTATAGGTCCAAGCACATTGATATCGGTATCACCATCTTCGAGACTGTGTGGTCAAGAGGATCATGTTGTTGTTGTATGTTTCGACCGAGGAACATGATGCATATATTTTGACTAAGGCATTGTCAAAATGCAAATTCGAGTTCCACAGAGACAGGATTGGGGTTATTGATAATCCCTTTCTTGTTGAGAGGGAGTGTTGAAAATAGCAACAAGAAATGATAAAAATAGAATTGCTAAAAATAGCATTGCTATAAATAGCAGTTCAGCCTGTAGAAATTTTGAATAATATGACACTTATTCACAGAGATTATCCCGATTATACACTATTGCGGAATGCATGCATAATACATAACCTCCTCTGCGTTGATCATCAATTTTGCGGAATTAAAAACAATGAAACATCAATTGCATGCGCACATTAACATAGTATGTAACCGGGGAAAGGATACAACTGAAAACCCCCAACTATTTGTATATTATATTGATTGAGAACATGTAACAATACATAGTACAATACTCCTCACAAGTACTCAGTACTATCTCCACCTGCTACACACAACCTAGCTCAGATCTGAATCAATCACAGGTTCAAATCTCCTCTGCTGCTTGCCTGCCTCCACTTCGCAATCCTGCATGAGAATAGATGAGTATGGCTGACCCAAACTCGTATTTTCCTTGGCTTAACCACACAATCCTCATTGGAAATACTCAATCCATTGATTGCGCAAATCTCATGCACAATTATAGTCACAACTGACAGCTGTCTTGCCCTTTCACTCACCTCTAACACCTGTCTCCACTGAATTGTCCATGCACTGAGTTAACTGATGTATTCTTTAGTTGCTTTATGAGTTAATAATTAGTGAATTAATTAATAATTAATTCACATCACTCATCACTAGTGTATTCTGCAGTTAGACTAAATACAACTAGTTCAACCAAGTCAAACTGAACACAACTCCATCAACTCCTCAATCAACTCCACCAAACTCAATCACTTGAGTTCTAACTGAAATCCACCATGCAATAGCTCAACTGACTCATAAGAAAAGCGTATTTCCTTCTGACAGCTACATGTGCCACATCCGTAGCTCAAACTGAAGTGCTCCAAGAGGATAAGATAATGTTTATAGTCCAAATATTATTAAGAGCTAATAATATTCGACTGTTCTATTTTTAGCCCGGCAGTCGAAAAATAAACTCCGCCCATATGTCTAAAAATAGAAGTCCATATATTTTTACCAACATGACCAATCATCCACAAATAGCATCATGCAACTCATAGAACATGATCCATATTTCTAAAAATAGACATAGTCTAAAAATATACTTTGCACCAAAAATAGCCTACGGGCCCACTTAGTGAAGGCGACTCCTTTCCACTAAGCTCCATCATCTTGTTGCATTTTCAACACTCCCTCTCAACAAGATATGGATTATCAGCAACCCCTATCCTGCCTCGGTGGTATTCGAATTTGCTCCTGGTGAGCGCCTTCGTTAATATATCAGCGTCTGATCCTCCATTGGAATGTATGAAAGTAACATGATTCTCCACTGCATACAATCTCTGATATGATGGTACTTGATGTCAATATGCTTAGATCTATCATGAAATACTGGATTAGCCGAGAGTTTAATGCAACTCTGTTTATCACAATAAATCACAGTAGGCACCAAGTATGAACCGAACAACCCGACCAGGATCTTCCTCATCCATATAGCCTCACATGCAGCCAAACTTGCTGCCATATACTCGGCCTCTGCTGAACTGAGTGCCACAGATCTCTGCTTCCTGCTGTACCAAGAAACTGCTGTCGACCCGATACTGAAAATCCCTCCAGATGTGCTCTTTCTGTCCGTTGGGCTCCTTGCCCAATCTGCATCCGTGAAGCCACATAGCTTCACCTCATCCTCCTATCTGTACCACAATCCATATCCCAATGTGCCTCTGAGATAACACAATACATGCTTGCCTGCCTTCCAGAAGAGCTTGGTTGGCTTAACCATAGCTTGTGAAAGCTGGTTAACAACATAGCATATATCGGGTCGTGTATTGACCCGATACATAAGCGACCCCACCAACTGTCGATAAATAGTGGCATCCACTACCTCCGCTGAAGTAGCATCCTCCTTCCTCCAACCTCCAAGAAGAGGAGTATCAACAGACTTGCAGCCATGCATGTTGAAATTCTCCAGTATCTCCCGAGCATACTTACCCTGAGAAACAAATAGTCCATCACTGCACTGTCAAATTTCCAATCCTAGGAAATAATGAAGGAGGCCCAAGTCCTTCATCTCAAACTCCTTAGCAAGATCATCCTTGCATGAAAGTATCAACATCTCATCACCTGTCAAAATCAAATCATCTACATAAAGTACAATGATAAGCAACTTACCCTCCACCATAATCTGGTATAGGTTAGGATCCGCCTCACTCTTGGAGAATCCAAGTCCGATGAAATAATTGTATATTTGTGTGTACCAAGCACGTGGTGCTTGTTTCAACCCATACAACGCTCTCTTGAGCCTGCACACATGCGACTCGCTGCTGAAGATCTCGAAACCTTCGGGCTACTCAATGTACACCTCCTCCTTAATGACTCCATTGAGGAATGCAGTCTTCACATCCATCTGATGAATGTGCCACCCCATCTGCGCTGAGAGAGCAAGAATCGTCCATATGGAAGAATACCTTGTGACAGGTGCAAAGGTCTCCTCATAATCGATCCCCTCTATCTGTGAGAAGCCTCGGGCAACAAATCTTTCCTTGTACTTCTTCACACTCCCGTCAGCTGCCTGCTTCACTTTGTAGATGCATCTCGAACCCACCACTGATTTCCCTTCCAGTCTTGGGACAATCTCCCATGCACTGTTTCTGACAATCGAATCATACTCTTCCACCATGGCATCTACCCATGCGGGATCCTCCACAACTTCCTCAAAAGAGGATCGCTCAGTCACAACACATTTGCTCACAAGAGCCATGTATCCAGTGTACCAATCAGGTGACTGTCTTTGTCTGCGTTGAGCTGTAGGTGGTCCTACAACCTTCTCTGCATCTTGAGCCAGTCGCTCAGCTTCTGTAATGCGCTTTCGCCCTCTGATGGTTGGTGCTACATGAGTGGTCTCTTCCACTCCATGAACTTCGTCCTGTGGCTGATCCACATCCTGAAGCTCATCCTTAGGAACTAATAGCTCCTCATCTGCATGCAAGTGTGGCTCCCTCTCAAGCGAACACTTCATGGCTTTCTCCTCCTGAAATTTTATATCCCGTCGCACAACAGTCTTGCGACTGTCAGGCAAATACACATGATAGTTATGGGGCGTATGAGTGTACCCCACAAATATCTTAACCTCTGCGGTCGGCTCCAGCTTCTTCCTGGAATCCTTCGTCACATGCATGTAAACGTTAGAACCAAAAATCCTCAAATGAGAAATATCAGGCCTCTTACCAGAATAAGCCTCCTTGGGTGTACTCATGCCAAGTATCGTGTGAGGACAATGATTCTGCACATATACTGCAGTATTGCATGCTTCTGCCCACAAGTGAAGGGGTAGGCCCTCATCATGCAACATCGCTCGTGCAGCACCCACGATCGTTCTGTTCTTCCGCTCAGCAACCCCGTTTTGCTGTGGGTTATGGGGAGCTATGAGCTCTCTTCGAATCCCTTCTGCGCTGCGGAAGTCCTTGAACTCGCCAGAGATGAATTCACCACCATTGTCGCTCCTAAGAGCCTTCACCTTCTTCCTCGATTCCTTCTCGACCAGTGCTTTGAACTCACATAACTTTGAGTATGTCTCGCTCTTCTTCTGCATGAAGAAGATCTAGCACTTCCAAGAGAAATCATCAACAAAGATCACATAGTACCTGTGCTTTGCTATCAAAGCTACTGAGAAAGGTCCACACACGTCTGTGTGAATTCTCTCAAGGATCATTGTGGCGTGACTATCCTTCTCGTGAAAGGTGGCTTTCACAAATTTTCCCAAAGTACACCCCTTGCACTGATCTGTCTATGCAAGAGTGCCTTTAGGAAGCCCAGTAGTAATCTGCTGCAGTATCTTCAAGGCTCCATGGTGAAGGTGGCCCAATCTCCTGTGCCACAGCTCGCCATCATCCCGGCTCACCAATCCTTCTGCCTTGCATGCCATTGCTACACAGCCATCTACATGCAACTGATAAAGGTTCCTAACTCGAACCCCTATCTTCCGGGTTTCTCCAGTTGTCTTACTGCGTAGGAAAGCCTTTCCCTCGCTGAAAACAAAATCATATCCCTTGTCTTCTAACATCGCCACAGAGATAAGATTCTTCTTCAATCCTGGAACATGCATCACTTCCTTCAATACGAAGGGTTTACCAGACTCCCTCTCAAAGGAAATGGTACCGATACCAGTCGCACTATATCTACCATCATCGCCCATCTCGATGTGCACTCCAAGATCTTTCTCTTCCAGATCATAAAACAAATCTTGATCTCCTATCATGTGAAAAGACGCACCACTGTCCAAGAACCATACTGATCCCATAACATTTGATACCAAGCATGCGATCAACGAAAAATCAAGCTCAAACTGCGAGGCTAAGGCCTCTCCCGCTGCAAATCCAACAGCTTGCTTATTTTTCTTCTTCTGCGGACAATTTGTGGCATAATGTTCGTGCTGGTGACAATGAAAGCACTTCACCTTGGACATGTCCTGCTTCTTGCCTTTCGCACCAGAATGAGAAGCTTTCTTGTTCTTCCCCTTCTTTACTTTGGCAGCCAAAGCGCAATTTTCTTCATCAGTTGCCTTTGATGAAGATCCGTCCCTGGTCTTCCGCCTGATCTCCTCCTGCACAAGATCTGACCAAAGTCTCTCCCATCCTGGAAATTTCTCCTGACCATTGACAAAGTCCTGATAGGAATGCCAACTCTTCGGAAGACCAAGGAGAGCCAAGCTCACCAAGTCCTCATCATCAATAGTCACCCCCACACTTCCCAACTCATCCCGACACTGAGTGAACTTCGTGAGATACTTGGGCATACTGTCTCCTTTCTCACACTTAATGTTTCTGAGTTTATCCTTGAGCACCAACTTCCTCTGGTCGCTCTTGCTTTGGAATAGATCTGTCAACGCTTTCCACATCAAGTATGGAGAAGCCTTTCCATGCAGGTTGGACACAATGTGATCCTTCACGCCCTCCAACAGAATCCTTCAACACTTTGTTGTCTTCTTTTGCCAAGCCTCAACTTGAACAGTATCAGTAGGCTTTGGGACCTCAGCCTCTATGAACTCCTTCAACCCATTGTCATCTAACATTGCCTCCATCCTGTCTTTCCATGCAATATAATTCAAGTTGCCTTCAAAAGCATACTCCAATCGCAATCCGTTGAAAGACATTTCAACTTTAATACCAAGAAAACACTACTACAAATTCAAATTCCACCATATCAAAACTCAACTGCTTCTAATCTAAAATTCATGAGAACAAATTATTTCTCGTACAGAGATTGACTGTATGGGCTTTTACCGGATATCTCACCTTCCAAAAGAATGATGAATCTAAAGGTTACCTGGCCCGATTACAAACTCTGCCTGAAGAATTAAAATGTAAACACTTTCTGAATAATAGATCTGATGATCAACTCTGCTCTGATACCATGTAGAAATTTTGAATAATACGACACTTATTCACAGAGATTATCCCGATTATACACTATTGCAGAATGCATGCATAATACATAACCTCCTCTATGTTGATCATCAATTTTGTGGAATTAAAAACAATGAAACATCAATCACATGCACACATTAACACAGTATGTAACCGAGGAAAGCATACAGCTGAAAACCCCCAAATATCTGTATATTATATTGATTGAAAACATGTAACAATACATAGTAAAATACTCCTCACAATTACTCAGTACTATCTCCACCTGCTACACACAAACTAGCTCAGATCTGAATCAATCACAGGTTCAAATCTCCTCTGTTGCTTGCCTGCCTCCACTGTGCAATCCTTCATGAGAATAGATGATTATGGCTGATCCAAACTCATATTTGCCTTGGTTGAACCACACAATCCTCATTGGCAATACTCAATCCATTGATTGTGCAAATCTCATGCACAACTATAGTCACAACTGACAACTGTCTTGCCCTTTCACTCACCTCTAACACCTGTCTCCACTGAACTATCCATGCACTGAGTTAACTGATGTATTCTTTAGTTGCTTTATGAGTTAATAATTAGTGAATTAATTAATAATTAATTCACATCACTCATCACTAGTGTATTCTACAGTTAGACTAAATACAACTAGTTCAACCAAGTCAAACTGAACACAACTCCATCAACTCCTCATTCAACTCCACCAAACTCAATCACTTGAGTTCTAACTGAAGTCCACCATGCAATAGCTCAACTGAATCATAAGAAAAGCGTATTTCCTTCTGACAGCTGCATGTGCCACATCCGTAGCTCAAATTGAAGTGCTCCAAGAGGATAAGATAATGTTTATAGTCCAAATATTATTAAGAGCTAATAATATTTGACTGTTCTATTTTTAGCCTGGCAGTCTAAAAATAGACTCCGCCCATATGTCAAAAATAGAAGTCCATCTATTTTTACCAACATGACCAATCATCCACAAATAGCATCCTGCAACTCATAGACCATGATCCATATGTCTAAAAATAGACTTTGCACCAAAAATAGCCTGCGGGCCCACTTAGTGAAGGCGACTCCTTTCCACTAAGCTCCATCATCTTGTTGCATTTTCAACACGGCCAGTGTTGATCTTAGCAACAATGAATCGAAAAATGGAAGTGCTAAAAATAGCATTCTATAAATAGCATTTCGGGATACCTTCCTATTTTAGTCAGTCCCTAAACTAAAATAGTGAAGTAAAATTTGAATTTGATCTTAGCAACTATTTGTAAAATAATTAATTAATTCATCTTGAGTTAATTAGTTAAGGAAAATCAAACATGAAGTCTATGTGGGGACATGCAACAGTTTCTCCATTAATTGAGGAATTTATCCATCAGTTAAAGAGATAAGGATGAGTTGTAATTAGTTGGCTCAGTTAACTGAGGCAAGTATAGTTAGATTAATTCAAATAGTTTATTGAATTAATGTAAGTTCAGTTAGTTAATGCTTGCATGCATGTAAATACTGCACTTCAGATAACTGAGTATTCTCTCATAAATAACTCATGCATGTCAGTTCAAACAGAGACCCAATTGAGATCATATGGAGGGGCAGTGTACTATCAGTGGCTAGAATATTCCATTGTGAATATTCCTTGCATGCAGAAGGAATTCTTTCCTTAAGGATTGCGCAGTTACTTCTTCAGGTTTAGTGAGTGTGATGAGGCCAATTCACACATGTGGCTTCACTGGACCCCAAGAAAAATTGCGCAAGGAAATAGGAGGCTTGGAGGGCTTGAGGAGGACATATACTCTGTCTATTAAGAGTGTGAGCTGTATTGTTTGATTGCAGAGAGAGCAGGATAGCTTGAGAGCTGATTCTTTTTGTAACTTGAACAAGATTTCCACCTGTATGATAATACAAAGATTGGGATTTTAGGATAAGGCTTTCCCCAGGTTATTTCTTCTGTGTTATGTGTGATTGATTTCTCATTCTCAGTTATATGTGTTCTCTTGATCTTGCTCAATTCGATTAAGCTTCCGCAAAGTGTTGTAGAAGTAGATCTTGTATTGTGTTTTAGTATATTGCATAATCTGTTGATCTACAGTGGGAATTTATACATGTACTGTGTTGATTGGAATAAGAGATAGTTGACGGGGTTTGAATTGAAATTCCCTGCCATCAAGTGGTATCAAAGTAGGATAATTCTACGTGCCATTAAAGGTTCATCCTTGTGTTTGCGTTTTTGTCGAATGTTCTACCAACATGCATGTGAGAGATGATCATACTACATAATTTAGGCTACCCATGGGTATCTCATCGTTGACCAACAATGCATTTCATGTGGATTTTAGGGAACAAGCATTGCTTGAAGCTGCGACATGCCAACATAATGTCTACATAGTGTTGGTTCGAATTGTTGTGCGTAAAGGTGAGAATAGTAATGTGGAAAGAGAAAACATGCAAAAATTCTAGGGAGCAAAGAAAGAATTGGACTGCTTGTCGAATTACGTGACAAAAATTAAAGGACTATACATAGGAGCTTGTTGTGCAAACAACGCTGCATGGAGATCCATGTGTGTGTATTCGCTGTCAGAGGTTGCACTTTGAATTAAGCACGTATTCTGCATGTTCAGTGATCAAAGAGTGAGTGAAGGGTAAATGTGTGGGACGAGAGGTCTGTGTGGGCTACAATGCTAGAGTTGGCAATAGGCATTATATTGAGCACTACTTTAAGAATTGGATTGTGCTGAGGTGTTGAAATTTTTTGTTCTTTCAAGCTCGTAATTGTTGAATGTGACCTAACCAAAAAGGATTGGTTAAAAGCACTCAAGGTGTAGAGAAAAAAGTGGTCTTGGTCATCATAGAGTGAAGTTTTTTGTTTGAATCAGAATTTCAATTTGATAAAATAGTAGCAACAGAGAAATCATAAAGGCATTGTGGTAGAGCCCTTAGACTATTAAAGCGGTGATAGTGAAGAGAATAGAGGAAGTTCTCAAAAGAAGAAATGTGATGTGCAGAAGACTAGAGCAGAGAATTTTCATAAGGTAGAACCAAGAGAATACTAAGAGACCATGATTGGTGAGGTATAGTGTAGCAGGAGAGAAGATACATTACTATAGAGGCCACATACAACTCTCAGTGGTCATGAAGGAGCTACATTTTAGGATCACCGATCTTGGCATGATCAATTTGGAGAAGAAATTGTGTGTCGATTTGAGGTTAACCCTGAATCTGGTGTTCTTGGAATTTCACATGGTAATACCACATCGCTTTGTTGGTTGCTTCATTATTCGCCTCCTTTTCAAGATGATATTGGATTAGCTACTAATTAGGACTATGGTTTGAACCCACCCTCTCATCACCAGAAACTATTTGGTCACTAGTTTGGTGTCCCATTGCAGCAACCACTAGAGCAATTACCAAATTCAAGATGAGTTATAGTAGCTCAATCTGCATTTAGTGGATCTGATGGGCCTACATTTTCCCAGGCCACAACAACTCCTAATGACTGGGGTATTTGTCGAGAAATAGATTCATTGAGACATGAATTGACTACAAATGATAATGTATCGAATCCACCATTGTTTGCACAGATAGTGGCTTGAAGATTAGGCTCAGGGGAGTGTAGTTGACAAAGTAGTTTCATTTGGAAGATGGAAGTCTAGATGACCTATAGGTGTCGAAGATAATTCAGAGGAATTTAACCATTATCACCAACATTTATATTCATTGCACGAAACTAGAAAAATTGTATTGGATTCTGGAAATTTCACCTATGGGCTTAGTGAGGATAATAATGTTAGTTGATGAGCTAAAACCCCAGCTAATGTAGAGAAGAATACCTACAATGAAAATTATTATAGTTTTGATGATTGCGGGAGAAATAATTACAGGGACACTTTGGAAGATAATGCCAAAGATTTTCCAAGTGGACTGCCACAAAATATTGCAGCTGAACCTTATCTTAAAAATAAAGATGACAGTAGATTTGTCTTTGCAAAAACTAGTAGAGAAAATTCTAGAGAATTTGGACATACAAAGCTTGGAATTAACATAGAATATTCTGACCATGGACAAGTTAGCAAGACTAACATTGAAGGCCCTATAGACCTGGATAATGATCAGATAACCTCTCTTGAAAATACAATCCCAAGGAAAATTTATCCTGTCATGGATCTTACAAACAGTAACTGTGTTATCAATCACCTCAAATAGAGGAACTTACAATCACCTCAAGTTGAAAATGGTTGTGAAGGTGCTTGGCCCCACTCTAATTTGAAAACTGCTCATGAATCATAAAATCTGGACACTATTACCCACCACTTGTGGGTAGTGTATATAGGAGAAAATTTTTCCTAGATGGTCCTTAGTCAGTAGCCAAAATCCCCTTGTAGCCACTAGAGAGCTTGATGTGCCATTGTCTCTGCCACCTGAGCTAGCCATGTGGTCCCTCGCCCACTTGTTATGATCGTATGTTTGAAGGTCGGTTTCTGAACCCGAAGGTATGCCTTTTCATTGGTATAGCTGAGTAATTTTCCTTACTTCTCATGGAAACTTTTGGGAATCAATTGGTGGGGGGATTCGAGGGAAAGAGTGGGCTAGGTCCATACTCTTGTCTACATTTCCCGATTCATGGTTAGTATTATATCCTAGTATCATGGGATCTCCTTTATCGACCATTAGCATTCGAGTTGGAACTACTTGATAAATCTTGATTTTGGTTGCATGGTCGCTCTTCCTGATGCCAAATACATCACTCCCTTCCGCTTATTCTAGCCCCATTAAGCTATTTTACCATTTGGGTTCACATAGGGTTAGCCTCCCCCCCCCCTTGTACACACCTTGGGTCAGGCCTAGAATGATGCCCCGTAGGTTGATGCAGTTAAAATGAAAAAAAAAACATAATTTGGCTACTCTCAATAGGAAATGTACCACAAAATGTAAAAGATGTGTTGGAGAGGTAAATCCCCTCTGCGGACAGAGGCGATCCCCACTAGCCCAGAATGGGTCTAGCAACAATCAAACAATGCTAACACGCAGGTTCCTAATTACAAATTAAAGGTAAATGATGAGAGCCTACTTGGATTCCAACGCTAGTGTTGTAGAAGAGTCGACACTCCCGTTCCTTTGCTCCGGCCGGTCACGATTCTCACGATCTCCGTGAATGGACACCTACACATGCAAAGAACGACACAAATACAAGCATAAAATCCAATAGATGCAATTATATATCGGTCAGAAAATATATAACTCAAACATCATTACAATCAACAACAAGAGTGGAACCATAATGATAGTCATCTATTATTGATAAGCAACAAAGAAGAATACAACCATAGTTCTGACATCAAATCCTCCTTTGGCTGGGTGATCAGCTACATATGCCTTGCAAAGCTTGTCGGGATTGGGAACAAGCCTCTCTCTCTTTGATTATGAATGCAAAGAAGACTCTTACAGCAATCTCTTAGGCTTCTGAAAGTATAACTCCCTATGCTCGAACTAGCTTGTCAAATGCAATAGAACAAGATTTTATAGATGGAGGAGAAGGAGATACGATGAATCAAGACATCCATGGGATTGGCATTATCCTCAAAAAGCTATTATGGATAGAGGAAAGGGAGATACGATGAATCAAGACATCCATGGGATTGGCATTATCCTTAAAAAGCTTCATGAGTCGAAAGGAAAAAACTTTCGCGCGTGCGTTTGTTAAAAAGCTTTCCCAAACTTGGTTGGTGCGGGTATAAATCTGAGACAGAGCGCCAACTAGTGCGACCTCTTTGGAGGATTTCCCCCATTGGCGCGAGTAATACACTGTGGATCCACGCTAATGGAAAAAGGGAACTTTTTAAGGATATTCTGCAAGAGATGTCTTCAGGGCATATGAAGTCTATACTTAGGGGAACATAATGCAAGTGTTTTCAAGTTATGTCACTTCTCACAGATCTCGAAATGAGTCCTCCAAAGTGTGGGAGAGGGGTAACACGGACGGTGACAAATGGTGACAAATTACTGTGTAACAAGATGGTCGAGACATACAAATTTAGCATGTGGGAAAAAGCCATACATGAGCTCTACCCGTTATCCCTGGCCATCACCCTGGTTCCTATGGGACCTAGATAAGCCCCCCTCCATCATTAAGAAACCCGTGATTTTCCCAACCCCTGGTGGGTGATGAACAACCCCACCTTAAGGGGGTATCCACTGCTATATATTACACAACATGCTCTCATCCCCTAGAGCTCCGTGCAATTATGAAGAAAAAATAAACAAAGCCAAAAGGCATATGAAGAAGGGTGGAAAAAAAAAGGCCGAGGTAACTCATGTACCATGATTTTCTCCCTTCTACACTCATATACTCGAGTGTGGGCTTCCCTTATTATACCTACCCTTGTACAATAACATGTGGTCTGGATGAGTCCCTTGATCCCCACTTTATTCCTATACTATATCATTTGTCACCTACTACTTACGGGATGTACCATGGACATGTCACCCCTTTTAAAGGTTGAAAACACCTAATAGGGTCCTTGATTAACCCCCTATTAATCTTGGAGACACTTTCACATGCCAAAACCCACTATGGAAGGGCATGCCACCATGAAGTGCCCCATTGATTCCATGACGTGTAAGCTTTTTTACTTGATTATTCTAATGATTTTTTGTATTGGAGGGCAAGGGGATGGATTAGATCTTAAGCAGGATTGTAGGTGGGTCTACATTTGGGGCTTGGTCTCCCTATACAGGTCCTATCCCTCCAAAGGGCCACTTTGGCACTTGTAGGGTGAGAATTGAGAGCCATGGGCCTCCACCATAGAGGAGAGTACTTCATGGATCCCCAATACCACTCATTATTTCCTCATGTTCCACCTTTTGGATGAGGATGATGCACCTGGTTCACCATGCATAGTTGACTCCACACATGCACCACACACTTAGCAGATGATCTGGAGCCCAGATGAGGGCTTATGTCATTATCTGAGCCTTCACAAATTGTTTACAGACACTTTTGATCCACTTGGAGACCCATGAGGATGTCCTTGTGTCCCCTCACAACGACTTGGGGGCACCATAGTGATTTGCTTGGAAATAAAGGGCAAACCCCTTGTCCATTATGTTTGAGGTCCATTCTCACATCATAGCACATTTGGGATTTCATTAGGCCTCCTCAAAGGCCCAACGACTCACTTTATTGATCATTCGACCCTCTTGAGAGGCTTATTATTATGTCATGGAGCTATCTTGGCGGGCTTGTCACCAAGGGATGTTATTATTGCACATTATTTTATTATTTGGGGCTCAATTAGGCCAAATTAGGCAATTGAACTCCTTAGTGATTGTATAAATAGAAGTGAGATGATTAATTTTGATCATCATCACTTGGATTGAGTTATTAGCTCTTGTGAGATTTTCTCTATCCCTTTTGGAGGACAAGTTTGGATGGTATGGATGAATTTTGATGTTTGGATTTATCTCTCTTGTCTTAGAGCTTCATTATTGGCATAATTTGATGATTGGATATACTATTTTGTACATGTAATTTCTCTTTTCATGCTTATTCTTGTTATTTACTTTGTCACATGAATGTTGTTGTGATTTTCGTTATACAAGTCTAAAATTTACTGCTTTTATATACGAATTGGTGGAAAGTTTGATCTTTTATAGTGTTGCATCATGTCATGGGCCATGTATGAATGGGTGAATATTCCTAGATATAATTTGTGTTAAATACATCTCGAAAAGTCATCAATTATTGCAAGTCGAAGTATAAAGTTCTTGAAGTAGTTGTTCTCATGCCCTATTTCCATGTGAAGTTGCTTAAATACCTCCTTGATTGGGTAGATTCTTTTTGAACATTAAAATTTCCTTGACTCCATGTCTCCCAAAGGACAAGGCACTAATCCTCCCCAGTTGTTACTTTCAAATCTTATTTCTCTCACCTCTCTTTTTCTTTCTAGGCCTAGCCTACATAAGTCATATGGGGCATCACTTATCTCACATTCTAGCCATCAAAGGACTTTGATCCCTTTCCCATTTCTATGCCAGGGTTTCCTCTAGAGGCCCTCCAAATTTCACAAAATTCTGGCAGTGGGATTTCGAGATATTGCAAGTCCTAGCCCAAGGACCGTTGCTTTCCCTAGGTTTCCCTTGGCTAGTGACCTCATTTGGATCATTGTATTATATCTTAAGAAGATTTGTCCATTTATCCTATACTCTTCCACAACTGGGTCAAGCCCCTCCTTAAGTGATCAATTCCACTTGGTCTTGTGTGGTCCCGTAACCTAACAACTCCAATTCCACAAAGATCATACAAAGACCTATTCTCCATAAGTATTTCTAGGCCTAGGAATCATCTTCACAAGATATTTCCCAAACTCCAGCCTTGAGAATCCTTATAAGCCCTTCCTAGAGAACCTATCTCCTTGCTTCTTAAGCAAGAAAACCATACAATTATGTCTCTCTTGTGAATAGGCCTTAGGAATCACTCCTCATCGTCTTATTGACCTATTCATCTATTGATTCCTCTTTATATTAGGTCTCCTCCCATTGGTGAAAATCAATAAAGAGCAGGGAGCCTTAACTGAGGTGACAGTGGGCTATCACTCCGTTGTTTCCCTTTGACCTAGTAGTTTCCTTTTAGGATCCCCTCCTAGGACCCCTACTAGTTTGAGCGATAACATTTTTGCACTGTTTCCTGGGAGGAAGCATGTCTTCCTCCCTAGTGAATCATTGAGGAATTGATTCATAGACGACATTTCAAATATTTCCCCGACGAATCCATTCATTGTCAAGACCCCTAGTTTGCTCAAAGGTGACAACATTCCTCCTATAACTAGGAACACTGCAAGAATGGGAGAACAAACTCCATCACCTGTTAGAACTACACTTTTCCCTGAATTTGAAAAGGTCAGTGATCCCACCCCAAAGATGGAAAATGACTCTAGCACTAACCAAAATCAAAAGGTGGTTGGTTAGTGTCTTTGCCCCCTTGAACCTCAGAAATGACACTAGACCTTTACCCGATAAATACAATCATTGTTTGCCCAAGTTCAAGGGTGATGCTACCATAAGTTCCTATTATCATATCGAAGAATTATACTAGAACATTTCTCCTAGGATGATATTCAGTGAAGACAGGATCATGATGCTTTTTTCTTTGTCTCTCGAAAGACAAGCAAGAGAATGGTACCTATGTCTTCCCATAGGATGCATTGACATTTTTGACCAACTTGAGTATATGTTCATTAAAAGATGATTGTGTGATGCACAAGAACATTCAACATTGATAAATTCTATCAAATTATTAGGGGAAGGGAAGAAATTAGAGAATTCATCCTAAACTTGATAGGGTAGTTAGGGATATCCCCAACCATTTGAGGCATCCTGATGCCAACATACTATCAAAGCTACGGGGTGGCCACTTAACCTATGCATTGAGGGATAAGAAACCTAAAACTTTGGCTGAGGCTAAAGAGATAGCCATAGAATTTGGAAAAACCCATGAATTTCCAAGGTGGATGTGGATAAACACCTCATGGCTAAGGTTGAAGTAAAAAAGGGAAAATCCAAAGAGCAACACAAAGAAACCCTTTTGGTGCTTCTCAAGAAAATGGAAAAGCTTAGCGAAGAAATGAATTCACGAGATGGTCTCTACATGAACAAGTTCACTACTTTGGAAAGGGCCCAAAAATCAAGTTATATCCTAAAAGGGAAGCCTTTCCCTAGGAAGAAAAATGAGGAGGATAAACCAAGCTCATGTCAAGTCCCAAACACTTTGGTTCCAATGAATGTTGTGGAGAAAAATTCATCCTCTGAAGATGAACAAAGTGATGAGGATGAAAGTGATGATGAAGTCAACGAGCAGGATAGTCTTGTAGAATCCGAAGCCTTCAACATTTTTCTTGGGGGTTCATATACTCACCCTCCCATTAGTGAGGTCTCTATTAAAGAAGCAAAACAAGATCCAATCCTTAACACTAATAATAGTGGATGATTCAAAGGGGTCCAATATTCACAAAAATACAACAATGAAGACCCTACAACCTCCAAGGAAACCAACAAAAATGACTCTCTTCCCAAGTAGGTCCCTCACAAAGAACCTCTCCTTAAAGATCCTCCTAAAAAGGATCCTTCAAGAAAGCCAATCCCAATAAGAAAGAAACCATCAAAAGGGATAAAGGTAAAGAGGTTGGACTTGATATCGATATGGATGTTTCCATAGGGAAGATGATGATACAAGTTCCATTAAAGGATATTTTGAAGCTTCCCTGACAACAATGGAAAGTCAAGAAATACCTGGGATTTAAAGAGGAAGAATTACCCGAAGCATTGAAAAATATCCACCTCCCCGATCTAAACTCGAGACATGAGCCATTCATGCTTACCTTAGCCATAAATGAACTTCTCTTAAATAATTGCATGTTGGACTCAGGGGCTTCCGCGAACATCATGCCATTGAACATCATGGAGAAATTGGGTCTTAGCATCATTTGAAGGTATAAAAATGTGTGTGGTTTTAACTCCAAACCCGTGGAAGTAGAGGGTCTCATAAAGTATCTTAAGGTTTATTTGGCTATGAACCCCAATATATCATTACTTATGGATGTTGTGTATATAGATATTCCTGATGCTTGGGAAATGTTGTTATCAAGGAAGTGGGGAGCCACCATCAGAGGTCATCTTCAAATGGACTTGTCATATGCCACTATTTCGCAATATGATGGAACCCCCTTCATTCTTTATAGATAACCTCCCTACCCCACTCATGTGGTTAAGGCAAGATTGATCCCTTATTACAAGACACATGAGATTGAGAAGCCTACTCCTATTCTCCCTTCACAAGAAGTTTGTATTCTCAGGAGACCAAATAACAAAGAAAACAAAAAGTAGAAGCCTAAAAAAAAATACATGGTTGGGGATGTGGTCTTGGTAGAGAAAATCCAATACCCGTCGAGATTCAGTGGAAAATCAAGGAAGATTACTATTACATTTCCAAACTTAACGATGAACTTTGGTTGCAACTGGTCAAGTTAAGTCGTACCACCCCTTTCCTTGACACTTTACATTGTATTATATGCATGTTAGAGTAGGATGCATTGCATGATCATTTCCTCATTAGAACTAACATCATATGATATTTTCATGATAGATTAGTTGCATTTAGATTAAAATTTGCATTTTTATGTTCTTGTTGATTTTTATGGCCTAATACTAAGCATGTGTGATCATAAGACACCACAAAAACCTGTTGCCACATGTGCTTGGTCTCTGATATGCGCAGGTAATAGGTCCACGGTACCAAGAAATTGTTGGTGTTCTCATGACCTCCCGTTCGAGCAACGTCATGCACTTCTCCGAGAGCTCATGTCCCAGTTGGACCCAGATGTTACCCACCACCTATGGGTAGTGTATATAGGAGAAATTTTTTCTCCTAGATGGTCCTCAACTAGTAGCCAACAACCCCTTGCGGTCACCAGATAACTCGATGAGTCATTATCTCTGCCACCTATGCCAATCATGTGGTCCCTCGCCCACTTGTTATGATCATATGTTTGAAGGTGGGCCTCTGACCTGGAAGGTATGCCTCTTCATTGGTATAGTTGAGTAATTTTCCTTACTTTTGATGGGAACTTTTGGGCATGGATTGGTGGGGGGATTCAAAAGAAAGAGTGGGCTAGGTCTATACTCTTGTCTCCATGCCCGATTTCGTGGTTAGGCTTGTATCCTAGTACTGTGGGATCTCCTTTACTGCCCATTAGCTTTAGGGTTAGCACTACATGAGAAATCTTGATTTCGGTTGCGTGATCCCACTTCATGATACCATATACATCACTCCCTTCCACTTATTCTAGCCCCATTCATCTATTTTCCCATCTAGGTCCGCATTTTTCCACTGGGTCCATGTAGGGTTAACCTCCCCCTCCCCTTGTCCACACCTTAAGTCAGACCTAAAACGATGCCCTGAAGGTTGATGTAGCTAAAAAGAAAATAAAAAGCATAATTTGACCACTCTCAATAGGAAATTTACCAAAAAATGCAAAAGATGGTCAGGACATACAAATTTAGCACGTGCAAAAGCCAAACATGATCTCTACCCATTATCCATGGCCATCACCCTGGTTCGTATGGGCCCTAAATGAGCCCCCCTCCATCATTAAGGAACCCATGATTGTCCCAACCCATGGTGGGTGATGAACTGCCCCACCTTAAGGGGGTATCCACTGCTATATATTACACAACATGCTCTCATCCCCTAGAGCCCTGAGTAGTTATGAAGAAAAATAAATCAAAGGTAAAAGGCATATGAAGAAGGGTGGAAAAAAAAAGGTCGGGGTAACCCATGTACCACGATTTTCTCCCTCCTACACTCGTATACCTGGGTGTGAGCTCCCCTTATTAAATCTACCCTTGTACCATAACATGTGCTCTGGATGAGTCCCCTGATCCATACTCTATTCCGTTACTATATCATTTTCCACCTATCACTTAAGGGATGTACCATGAATTAAATTTAATAATGCACCTCAAATTACATTGATCATATTACATATATACATGAAGTGTTGTCTCAAGATAGGTAAACTAACTTGGACACGCAATCACTTGGTTGAGAGAATATCTCAACCACACACCAATCTAGGAAAGATCTAGATCTTAACAACTCCTAAGGAATATGAACATACTCCTTTACATAGAAAGAGTCACAACTGAGACAAATAGGAATTATATTTCCAAGTCACCCCCTTAATGACTACTTGTCTCAATCTCAATATGCAAAGTCTAGTTGTGGTCAAACATGACAAAAGAATATGTCGACGTCCATATAAAGGAACAACCATCCACTGGAATGCATGGGTGCCCAACTGCTGCAACTGCCAGTCTACTAAGATTCCCTTCGAATACATCATTCTATCAACCATTATAACTACATACCTGTACCTGTACCTATAAATCCCCCTCCATCATCGTCATCATGGGTTTTCTTGGGTTACTAATAACGATGCTTTGGGTTTTATTGGCTTACCCTAAACCATGCCTAGGGTTTTGTCAGCTGACCTAAAACCATGCCTATAGGAATCCTTGTCCACTTCACTCTCACACGTGGTTTCTGGCTTACCACAAACCTACACTGCAAAGTCGTTTCCGGCTTACCACAAACCTGCACTTACATAGTGGTTTCTGACTTACCACAAACCTGCAATTACAAAGTGGTTTTAAGATTACCATAAACTTCATGTTGAGAATTAAATAGGGCAATGTATATGTTAATTCTCTTAACTTGATAATTGTTTGTGTTACATTTTTACTTATTAGCTTTGATCTTTCTTATTTCAATATGTAATACATCAAACAACTACCAAAATAGTAAGAACAATGACACAATGTATAGGCTGCAAGCCAGGGCCAAAACCCCTCCTCTTGAGGGGAAAACCCGAAAATCTCTTCTTATCTTTCAGATCTTTCAATTGATGAATACCATGACCTATAATCAGACAAATACCCTCCAAGATCAAGTCTTCCTTTGCCTCCTCTTGAAATATCTTTGACCTACTAGTAGATCCGAAATTCTGCTCCCCAACAACTACGGCTACTCCTCTAAGAGACTTTGATCTCCCTCTAACTGCCTTCCCATTGACCTCACTTGCCTTTACTTGAGTCCTAGGGTTAGAAATATGCCCTAAAATACATTCACTTTTCTTCCTTCTCTCTTGCTTAAAAATCGAACCTCAGACTAACCTAGTGCAGAAACCCTAACTTCGCACTTCCAGAAGAATGTAGAGAGACCCAAACACTTCGACTTTCTTCATCCTTCTCTACTTCCTTCTTCAACCTCTTTATTCTATCTTCTTCACATAGGAGATGAGTGAATGAATGATCCAAATGGAGGATGAGTTCCTCTTATATATAGGCTTCTTCAAGGGTGGATGTGGCTCTTCATGTCCACTGACTTGACAACTCATTAGGCCGACTTGATTTTGGAGGTATTTTGACACTTTCGAGACAAAATCAATTTTATTTTACAATTTACAATGTGCCCATTGAGTCTTCCATATATGACGATGACTCTTATACCTAGGAAAAAACCTAGAAGAACTCAATGGGTGCTTGACCTATAAACTAAAAGAACTTGAGCATGAAACCCATGCTTCAATAATAATAATAATTTCTTTTTCATTTTACATTTACAATAATACATTTCATACTAATGAAGACCGAACCTAGTTACACATTTTTCAACACTCCCTCTTAACTAGGGATTTATTCATTAAAGGTACATGGTCATTCTCAATCTGAAGATATCTCATAAGAAGAGTCAGATTGGTAACCCATCTGTCTAGCATTATAATAACCACATTTGTCATATAGAAAGGCCTTGACTAAAAACTCTATCTCTCCACAAGATCATAGCACAATGTTGGCGAGACCAATGATGTTTGGACACCATCATCATTGTCTCTCCAAGGTACATGCCCCACCCGAGTGTTCACAAAGTATGACCTCCAATTGGACTATTCTTATCTCGGGTGGCTAATCTCAAATAACATCGGTCTATGACTACTCTTATCTTGAATTCCCTACTACATTCTCAAAGAGTATCGAATGCCATATGGTTACCCAATCCTCCATTCTTTCTTCCCGAGCGAAGACAAGAATGTTGTCTATATATCCCTCTCAATTCAGGAGGACAAATCCACCAAACCAAGCTTGTCTCTTAAGTATACAAGCTTCTTTTTTGGAAGTAATTTCGTCAATATGTCAGCTACCTACTCATCAGTGGAGAAATATTGTAGCCGCACCACAACATTTTGTACTAGCTCTCGTATATAGTGATACTTGTCTTTGATATGCTTTGTCTTCCTATGAAATATTGGGTCCTCAAAAAAATGAATACAACTGGTGTTGTCACAACGTATCATTGTAGGGTTCATCAGTCCTTCAAGTAAGTCAGATAGTAGCTTCCTTAACCAAACTTCTTCCCGACTAACTTTGCATGTTGCAACATATTCAGCTTCAACATTACTCAAAGCAATGATGTTCTGTTTTCTGCTCATCCATGAGACCATAGATTATCCAAAACTGAAACATCCTCCTATAGTGCTTCTTCAATCCTATTCACTACCTCCCCAGTCAGAATCTATATAACCTATTAATTGAACATCATTCCCTCTATCATATTTCATGTAGTAGTTGATGGTTCCTCATAGATATCTCAGAATATGTTTTGCTACTATCCAATGATCATGCTTCAACTCCACTTGGAATTTACTGAGTACATTTACTGCAAAACATATATCTGGTCGAGTATTCACCAAGTACATTAATGAGCCAATCAATTGTCTATATCTGGAGGGATCCACAAGGCTTGATTCAAAACTTTTTAGTCTTTTCAAATTTTTGATCATCAGAGTGGTCATAGTTTTACAGTCCATCATGTAGAACTTTTTTAGTATCTCAGACACATACTTTCCTTGACCTAAATAGACTTCATTAGGTTCCTGCCAGACTTCTAGTACCAAATAGTAATGCATCAGCCCAAGATCCTTCATGTCAAATTCTTCTCCCAATTTCTTCTTACATTCTTCAATTCAACCTCCTACACATGTCAAGAGAAGATCATCTACATACAAAAGAATAATTACAGTTTCATTTTTTAAAACCTTAATATAAAGGTTTGAGTCAGCAAAATTTTTCATGAATCCTAATCTCTGATGGTGTGCATCCATTCTAGCATACCATGCTCTTAGTGCTTGCTTGAGGCCATACAATGCTTTCTTCAATCTAGAAACATGTCGTTTTCTATCTTTGATTTTGAATCCCAAGGGTTGTTCTATGTAGACTTCTTCATTTATAGTGTCATTTAGAAACACAGTCTTGACATCCATTTGGTGGATGTTCCATCCCATCGATGTTGCCATCATAGTCGATGCCTTCAAGTTGAGAGAACCCTCTTGCCACAAATATTGCTTTATACTTATCTATACTTCCATCAGCTACATGCTTGATCTTATAGATCCATTTGGAAGTAACTACAGATTTGTCTTCAGGCCTAGGTACGATCTCCCAGACTCCATTCTTCATTATAGATTGATATTATTCATTCACGGCATCTTTCCATTCTCGATGTTCTACAACCTCTTCAAAGGTGGATGGTTATGCTTCTATTAATTTAGTCATGTATGCAACATACCCAAAATATCTCTTGGGTTTTTTACTTTCTCTAAATGATCCTTGAGCTACCCTATGAACTTTTGTATCAAGTAGTGTATACTTCAACAAGTTATTTCTTTTCCTTGTTTCTTGAAAGACCACAGGTTGAACAGGTTCATTAGGTCCTTCTTCCTTATCATGAAATCCTTATCCTTCCTTGTCAACTTCTTCCTCAAATATAGGAAGTTCTTCGTCATTAGAATCTATAGAAAGTTATTTTGATTTCTTGAATGCTATGCTCTCATCAAATATGACATCACGACTAACTTCAATGTGATGTCCATCTTTCATAGATTCTATAGGATTTCGATGAGTTACTATACCCAACAAATATACCTTTCACACAGGAAGGATCCAACTTCTTTCTTTTGTCCTTTGGTATATGAATATACACAGGACATCCAAATATTCGGAGATGATTGTCAAATGGCTTCTTCCCAGTGAACACTTCTTCTGAAGTCTAGTTGTCTAGAGATCTGTGAGGACATCGATTTTGTATGTAGATTGTTCTCTTTTTTGCCTCACCCCATAGAAACTTAGGTAGATCCTGATCGTGTATCATTGCTTTTACACTTTCTTTAATGGATTTGTTGTTTCTTTCTACAACTCAATGTTGTTCGGGATTGTATCGAACTATCAGCTCCCTCTTAATCTTAGATTCCTTAAAAAATGCTATAATCTCGTTGGATGTATATGTTCCTCCATTATCATATCTTAGTGTCTTGATTCTTCTTTCTGTAAGGTTCTCCACTTCGGCTTTTAATTCTTGAAATTTAGTAAATACTTCGTCATTGGTTTTCATTAAGTAAACCTATGTATTTCTTGAGTGATCATCTATGAATGCGACATAATAAAGATGTCCTCAAAGTGACTTTGGAGTCATAGGGCTATACACATCAGAGTGAATGACATTCAAGATTTCTTTTGACTGTGAAGCACTGCTTCCAAATGGTTTCTTGGTATTCTTTCCCAATGCACATCCTTTGCAGACACCTTCATGATCTTCCTTTAGATTTGGTATTCCATCTACTATGGAATTTAGATTTGGAAGTATTTTGAAATGTAGATGACCAAACCTTCGGTGCCAAATTTCACATGGACTAATCTTAGTGTGAACTAGGGCATGGTTTATGGGAGATATTAACCCGTAGAACCTTCCTTCTCGGGTACCAATAACTTTTTCTTGTTCTATGCTTGAGCCCTTTTCCCATACAACTAATTTAACATCAATGAGGGCTACTCTATCTCCTTTATCTTTTAAGCTTGAAATAGAAAGTAGATTTTTGTGCAAACCTGGAACAAACATAATGTTGTTGAGATGGACATTGCTTCCATCTTCGAGCCTTATAGATGATGATCCAATGTCTTTCATTGGATATCTTTTTTTGTCTCCAAGTTCCACAGAGTATGCATATTTTCCTTTTAACAATGTCTTCAATTAATGGGAGTGACCAGTCATGTGCCTTGATGCACCACTATCAATCACCCATATGTCTTCATCTTGGAATGTCCCAAAGAGAGACGAGAAGAGTCCCTCGTCCCTTTCTTTGAGTGATACCTTCTTTGAAGAGAATATGAGACTCCATACTTCCTTGAAACCTTTCTTGAGATGGATTGCAATATTTGTGATGCCCTTAGAGGACCAAAGCTTTGTTACCATTTTGAGAATTCAATAAGAAAATGTATATGTTAATTATCTTAACTTGATAATTGTTTGTGTTACCTTTTTACTTATTAGCTTTGATCTTTCCTATTCCAATATGAAATACATCAAACAACTACCAAAACAGTAAGAACAATGACACAATATATAAGCTACAAGTCAAGGCCAAAACCCTTCCTCTTGAGGGGAAAACCTGAAAATATTTTCTTATCTTTCATATATTTAAAATGATAAATACCATGACCTAGACTTAGACAAATACCCTCCAAGATCAAGTCTTCCTCAACCTCCTTCTGAAATATCTTCGACCTTCCAATAGATTCAAAATTCTGCTCCCCAACAATTGCTACTACTCCTCTAGGAGACTTCGATCTCCCTCTAAATACCTTCCCCTTGACCTCACTTACCTTTAATTGAGTCCTAGGGCTAGTAAGGTGCCCTAAGAGACCTTCACTTGCCTTCCTTCTCTCTTTCTTCAAAATCAAACCTCAGACTAGCCCAGTGCAAAAACCCTAACTTCACACTTCTTGAAGAATGTAGAGAGACCCCAACACTTTGACTTTCTTCGTCCTTCTATACTTCCTTCTTCAACCTCTTTCTTCTGCCTTCTTCACATATGAGATGAGTGAATGAATGATCCAAATGGAGGATGATTTCCTCTTATATATAGGCTTCTTCAAGGGTGGACGTGGCTCTTCATGTAGGCCAACTTGACAACTCATTAGGCCGACTTGATCTTGGAGGTATTTTGACACTTTCAAGACAAAACAAATTTGCTTTTACAATTTACATTGTGCCCATCGGATCTTCCATATATGACAATGACTCTTATTCCTAGGACAAACAATAGAGGCACTCAATGGGTGCTTGACCTATAAAATAAAAGAACTTGAGCATGAAACCCATGCTTCAATAATAATAATAATTTCTTTTTCATTTTACATTTACAATTATACATTTCAAAATAATGAAGGCCAAACCTAGTTACACAATTTTCAACACATCATGGGGGTACACATGCCTCATGAATATTACATTACACACTCATGGTGTCACCAAGTACATACTTTACAAAAACCAGTATAAAACATCCTAAACTTGCTTATATTTAAGATGTGTGACTCATAATAAAACATAATATTGAGTGATTTATTTTAATGCATAATCCTTTACTTTGTTTGACCCTTTATCGCTACTTTTTAACCTCCTCTTTTGAAAGTATTCATATCATCCACAACAATTTCTTTGGAATATTCAGCGTCACTATCTAATAGTTATCTTGGATTTCCATATTCACACAAGTGATTTGTTAGAGTAGCCAATTCTAACCAAATCACTACGCCTCATATTGAGTTTTCTAAACTCAATATATTAATCAATTCCAAGACAATTCTACCAAATATTTCTATGATTACCATTAGGAAAGTCTTGAGGAGTCATGGGATCTTGTATCAAGTCTTATCCAATTCCCACCACAATATATAGCCTCATCCACGAACCCAAGGGATCCAATAGACTCCCTATTTGATAGTACAACACCATGCAACATGTCCTCACAACGTTTTACAACACATTGGTGATCTATAGCACATTGATCCCTTCCTCCTATTGGATAAAGCGTGGCTATAGAGAGGCCCACACTCCTCCAAAGCTCTCAACATGCCTTGGGCTTGCCACACCATACAACCACTATGGCGAGGGACAAACATAATGCCAAATGTGACACCCAACTACAGATCTGGAGTAACCTCACCACAATAATGCAAATCACACAACCCTCGAGCCGATCAAGTCGAACAACATAGGCTCTATTGTTTCTAAAAACTTGAAGATGTCGACAAACTTGACATACTATAGACAATCACATAGATCCGTTCAACCATTCGTCAGAATCACAAAATTAACTATGATTTCTTCTTCTTTTAGATTTTGTATTCCATCTTATTTAGTAAACAATTCTTCAGCCAAGCCACCACACCACGCTTCCCAAGTGTCTGGTCGTCTAAGACTACAAATCTAACCGCAACAATAAACTTATTCAATACTCAACGGATCTATTGCATTGAAGCAACATTATATGCACAAATCTTAGGTATAAGAATGGGCTAGTGGAGGTTCTCTCCTCCTCCAAACAAAAATCTGGGCAGGTTCTCTCCTCCTGTAGCAGTCGCCAAACCCACGACATGCAGCTCTAATGATTGCAATGACATGTTTTCCTTGGCTAATTTCACCCAATGTATCTCACAAGAAGCGCTTTTCACGCAGATTCCAGGGAGTAGAGTACAACCTTTGAGATAGAGAGAACAATACAAAACTTAAAAAAAAAACATCCAACACTGTAAATTGAGTAGCTTCTCCCACACACCATACCCATAGGATTATATAGGTTCTCACGCAGCCACACATGCAGGGATGTGCCAAACACAGTTGATCTTCGAAATTCCTCCTGCACAGACTGGAACAACTCTTCCACTCTAGACCTGTAGCTCTCAACAGATCTCAACGGTTCATGCCCCATGGTGGGCACCACTGATGCAACATATTTCTCTAAACAATGTACCAAATACAAAACAGACTCTGAAATGAAGGTTGAGAGAGGCAAATTAGACTAGTTCAGATTTCCAAAGTCACAAATTTGCAGCTGGGGCAAGATGCGGACAAAACACGACTCCCTAGCTCCCTAGCCCCTTAAGCTCACAACCCTAGTAGATCGCTCACCACTCTAGTAGATTTCTCACCACTCTCTTGAACACATGGGTTTCTCACAACGTTCTTTCTCGTCCACACATCACCATGCTTTGCCTGAATGAATGGGTAAATAAAAACTAAAAATAATACATATATACTATTTTATTTTCCTTGGCCTAGAGGGGACAAGGCCCTAGGGCCAATGATCTAGGAGGATATTGGTGGCCACCCACCTATTCCACTTGGAACCCCACCATTGTTTCTTTTAGTTTTTCATTTTCCTTATTTGTAGCACAATTTACTATTTTTGGCAGTTTTTTGGGTCCTGAACGACGTTTTTTTGGGAAAACTAGGACTAAAATAAGTGAACATTGGTCATTCAAACGTTGTATTCCTTGGATAGATCTTTCTAACAAGGTATTATGCACGTCAAATGGAGATCGTATGCCAAAGTTACGACCTTGGGAAGTTGATGTACCAATTTACCCAAACGGGGCCCATAGTTTGGCGTTTCATCTCCTAGGGTTAGGTTTTTGGATGTTTAGGGTTTTCCATTGTTTCGTAATAATAAATAGGTCATTGAGCCTCATTGTAACACAGTTTAGAGGCATGTAGCTGCAACATCTCTTCTCAGAGATAAGCTACCATCGCCTGAGCTAGTCTTATTTCCATTCTATTTGTAAGCATATTTCACTGTTTGATATTAATGAAATGAAGCGTTATTTCTACTGCTTCTTTGTATTTATAGTTATATCTATAGTTTGTTGCGTTCCTGTTTAAATATGGATTAGTGGTATCAGAGCGGTTTGCTCTTTCTCTATTTTTCTTTGCATGTCCCCAACGAGGTCGGGATATAAGGAGTTAGGGCTCGATCTAGTTGAACCTTTGCAAAATCAGCCTCCCAAACCCCGACAACCACCCATGGGGGAAGAAAAGAAAGACAAGGGGGTAGGAGATCCTATAAAAATATTGCTTGAGGAGGCCCTCAAGAAATAAAGGAATGCGATGATGGATAACTTTGCCTAGATCCTTCAACGGTTGCCCACCATCGGTGCATCCACATCCAATAGCCACTCTGGGGGCTCCACTCCTTGTAAGGTACAAGTAAACTTTGGCATTCCCATATTTGAGGGCCAAATAGATGCAGGCACCATAGATAAATGGTTAAATATGCTAGAAGAATATTTTTCTGTTCATGATTTTTCCAGACGAGAAAATATTACTTTTTCTCTTCTCAAAGCTACCCCCTACATCAAGGATTGGTGGGAAACCTACTGTGAGTAGAAGGATGAAAGTACAACCTCATTGTTTTCAGTTGAACCCACTTGAAACTCGTTCCAGGATGCCATCAAGGAGCAGTACTACCCTGTCGGGAGCTATGAGGATAAATACATAAAGTGGACAATGCTGCAACAGGGTAGGGACCAAGATGTGCCAGAGTTTACCAATGTTTTTCATACCCTTCGCACGAAGTTGGGTATTAAGGATTCTGAGAAACATTTGGTACTCAAGTACCGCGGCTACCTACACAGGTACATCCAGGATGAGATGGATTTTCTGGACATCTCCTCTCTTGGCATGGCATATGAATACGCTGTCAAGATCAAGCAGAAGTTTAAACAAAGGAAGCGAGATTTTGGATCTGCGAATCTGAAGCAAGGGAAAGGTGCCCCCAAACTACAGAACAAAGGACAAAACCAAGGTAGGGCGGCCTAGGACAACCCACCAAAGCCGCAAGAAAAGAACAACACCACAAAGCTGAAGAAGAACACGGGAAAGTGGTGTGTGTTCCATAAGAGCTCCACTCACAACATAAGTGAGTGTTGGGCCAAGCAGTCACTGGTGGCTGATCCGAATGGAAAATAGCATCAACACATGGTATTCATCCACCAATGGAATTTACCCATGGTATTGTAAATGGCATCCACCCATGGTATTGTAAGTGACATCCACCCATGGTACTAATTCACCCATGGTATTTTACCATGGTATTGTGACATCCACCCATGCTATTCATTCACCCATGGAATTGACCCGTGGTATTGTGACATCCACCCATGGTATTAATTCACCCATGGAATTGACCCATGGTATTGTGACATCCACCCATGGTATTCATTCACCCATGGAATTGACCCGTGGTATTGTAACTGAAAAATACTATAAGTAACAAGTCACATTTTGTAAAGGGGCAGTTTGTCCGCCACAATGTAGCTTTTACAATTATTCTCCGTTTTAATAAAATGTTTCTTTTTGGTTTTATTTACTATGTGTTCTATAATTTTCTTTCTAGCATTGATATCTTTCAGATATTGGGGGCCTCCCTCCAAGATCTAGATGAGTGGTATCGGAGCAGGTTACGATTCCATGGGAATGAGGGTTTCATGCATATTTCAGGTTCAAATTTTTGCAGAAATATTCAACAAACTTTAGGCACGCGTTGCGACCTCCACAAAGAACTTTTTTGGGCCAAGCAAGAATAATTTTTCTTTTTTCATTTTTTTGCAAGAATTGTTTTTGGGTCAACCGTACAAAATCCTTGTCATTGAAGTCCATTTGCTAGGCCACACACTGTTAGCATCACAGTGGGTCACAAGCATTATAGGGTATCTCTATCCTCAGATCTTTGTTTGTCATGGTTATGTGTCATCCACAAACCCACACTTCATCGAAGTCCATTTGCTAGGTCGCACACTGTTAGTATCACAGTTGGTCACAAGCATTGCAGGGTATCTCTATCCACGGATCTTTGTTCATCATGGTTATGGGTCATCTACAAACCCACACTTCATTGAAGTCCATTTTCTAGGCTGCACACTGTCAGTATCACAGTTGGTCACAAGCATTACAGGGTATCTCTATCCTTGGATATCCATTCATTGGTTATGCGTTAACCATATAAAACCCTTCTCTTTAGTGGCTCTTCATATTCAACAAGGCTTCACAGGATGGAACTTCATGCAATGGGGACCATTGCTTCTTAAGGAGGGAGGAATGATCTGAATGGAAAATGGCATCAACCCATGGTATTCATCCACCAATGGAATTTACCCATGATACTGTAAGTGGCATCCACCCATGGTATTGTAAGTGACATCCACCCATGGTATTGTGACATCCACCCATGTTATTCATTCACCCATGGAATTGACCCATGGTATTGTGACATCCACCCATGGTATTAATTCACCCATGGAATTGACCCGTGGTATTTTAACATCCACCAATGATATTCATTCACCCATGGAATTGACCTGTGGTATTGTAACTGAAAAATACTATAAGTAGCAAGTCGCATTTTGTAAAAGGGTAGTTTATCCGCCACAATGTAGCTTTTACAGTTATTCTCCGTTTAAATAAAAAGTTTCTTTCTGGTTTTATTTACTGTGTGTTCTGTCATTTTCTTTCTAGCATTACAATCTTTCAGATCTTGGGGGCCTCCCTCCAAGATCTGGATCAGTGGCTGAGCTGAAGGCTTCAGAATCAGATGCATGTTCTGACTCTGAGTCAAAACCCAACAAGGGGAATGATAAAGGGAATCAAATTATCGATGCGGAGCCCAACACCACCATTGCCACCACAAAGATCCAGAAGGAGGAACCCAAAGATCTAGATGAGGAGGAGTGCCTCTTCCTCTCCCAGATGTGGGTAAAGGGTTCCCTGTTACAGTTCATTGTCGATAGTGGGAGCCAAAAAAACCTCATTTCGCTAGAGGTCGTGAAGAAGTTGGGGTTACTGACCATAGCACACCTGTTAGGACTCAGAATTGACCATTTTTGACCTTATATTTTTACCATAATACTATTCTTTTTCAGTTCAACATTTGAAAGCTTTGATTACATAATGATTTAATCACCCTAAGGTACGAAGTAACTCTCCGCATATCTATATGTTTAATTGTTCATTGCATATTCATGAGTATCTTTATATTTATCTTTGGAAAAGCTAACTAAGTTTCCAAGTAACCGCTGGACTGTCTAAAGTCTGCAGGAATTATAATTCATAGTTTCTGTAACACCAGAAACAGCAACTACGCAGTTGCTGCAACACCAGAAGCAGCAACTACGCAGTTTCTACAACCAGCAACGGCAACTATCTAAAGCAGGGGAATGCTATTTTGCAACAACTGGAAATAACAAACGGCAACTATATGAATATCGCCAGAATTCCACGCTGACGCAACATGATCAGCAACTATCCAAAAAGGGCAAAACACAGTTACAGTTGCTAAAATATAAGGAACAACACGGGTTTACTAAATCAGCAACCATGGGGAAACGGCAAAGGATAGTGCGAGGATCCCAAGAAGACGGTCGAAGTTTGGTTACCATCTGTGTAATAGCAAGAAACCCAAGAAAGAATACACTGTCACACTGTTGTAACAGCATCCTGTAACTCTTATTTTTGACAGAAAGGTCTAACTGAATGAACTATGATAGTCTATTGTAATAGATGTCTCCTCTATAAAGAGGAGACATCTACATTAGAGAAGGGGGGAAGAAAAATAGTTTTGTAAGGGGAATTTTGAAAGACAACAGCAAAGTTTGAACTTTTATTGTAACTGGATCTTTTGGCAGATGAATAGAAGATTGTTCTGAGCACCTAATCTAGCAATTGTGTTCTGGGGAATCTTGTGAGAAGGACCGGGCCCACCTTCCTCACAAGATTCACCCATTTACTTTTCTGTCAAGTGTGTAAGTGTGTTTGGTAATTTCTTTCTGCTGATACTCTGTTTTGGATTCTGTAGCATTACCTCTGATAATTTCCTTTTTGCTGGCACTCCGTTTTGTTAATCGTTTGAAACTGTACTTCACCGGTGAATTAGAATTGCAGTGTGTATTAGCAATCTGGTTACAGGGGCAGGTGCTGAACGTCCTTACTTGGAGGATAGGGTCCTAATCCTCTGCTAACAGAGCATCCATCACTTTTCCCTTCAGATTTGTAATCTTAATTAACTGCTTTCATTTTATTTTTGCAATACACTGTTATGACATAGCGTGAGAATTATGTATACTACAACTTTTTGATTCTTTTAGAGTTAAGTATATACAGTACGCGGTAGCCTTTGAAATAAAAGACTTTCCCAGGTTGACAATTTAATGTGGTACTTGATTGTTAATCAATAAACAATTCAACTAGCCAACATTTTGGCACCGTTGCTGGGGAAGGCGACTAGAGATTTCTAAAAGCATTAATGATTTCTTTTTGAGAATAACAGGTGCATGAGAGGACGCAGGAAACCTAATTTCACAGGCGGCAAAGGCGGAGGAGGAAGAAAAACCTTTATTGAGGAAATCATCTCAAAGGTCGAAACATCACAGAGGACAAGTTCCCGGAGACCTCAAATCCAGTATTCCTCACAAACAGATCGACAGACGGAGGAAGTACTGGGACCTGAAAGGAAGCTGGAAGTACCAGAATACACTGAGGAACTGGTAGAAGAACCTGAAGAAACAGAAGATACAGAAGATAAAGTAAGTGATTCAGGAAAAAGACCAATGGAGGATAACAGAACAGAAGGAAGAGGGGAAAATTCGCTCTCTACCCTGGAGTTCCCTATTGGGGAGCTCCCAAGAGGAGCAACACCCATGAAAAACATTCCACTCTCAGCATTACCCAACTTTCATGGGTTATCCTCTGAAGACCCGGATGAATTCCTCTTTGAATTCGATATACTATGTAGGAGTTATGATTATGTGAGCCCTAATCAGAAACTAAAACTGTTTCCAGCAACACTGAAAGGGAATGCGTTAAGGTGGTTTATGAGCTTAGGAGCTCAAGCAATCACTACCTGGGATCAGATGAAAGAAAGCTTTCTGGCCAAGTATCAAGATTACTGCTGGACAAGGGAAAGGAAGGAAGAATTGTTTAAAATGGTTCAGAAGGAGGACGAGAATCTGGAAGATTTTGTGGAAAGATTGCAGTATAATCTGCAGCAGTCTGACCACCCTAACATGAGTAAAGATATTCTGAAAAATATATTGCTGAAAGGGGTACGAGATGACTGCTTGGACATGTTAAACATGCTGGGAAAAGGGGACATTTCCAAGGAACCATTTGATGAAATTATCAATCTCTGCATGAGATGTTCAAGAGGAGCAGTGAGCAGATCAAAAAGCAGGGACAATGTATATTCAAGAGTTCAGAAGTCAGCAAGTGGAGGAGCAACAAGGGCTGAAATAGGTAATTTGTTAGAAGAATTTAAAACTGATATGTTAAGCTCTTTTGCTTCACAAATTGATGCTCTGCAGGTAAAGAAGAAACAGGCAGAAGCAGAAGCTGCCCTAGCCATTTTTTGTTCTAAATGCAGAGAAAAACACCCACTCAGGGAATGCCCACTAGATAAGGTACCAATCTGCACGATCTGCGAAAAGGACCATGAGACCCAGCAATGCCCCTCTCTGCCTAGAATTAAAGCAGCATTGCAGTCAACTGAAGAAGAGGCTGAAGCAGTGTACCTGATGACACAAAGGAGGCAATGGCCACAAAGACAAGGTATGAATTCTAACACAACATTTAGTCGTTGGAATAATCATTCTCCTTTTCAAACAAATTACCCACCCATGAACCAAATGCAGTACCCACCCTTTAACACAATGAATTTTCCACCTATGCAGCAACCAAATCTTCCTTTTCCTGATCCTACCATATGGAATCCTTGGGCTTCCCAGCAACCGTATTTTAATCAATGGAACCCAGGATGGGCAGCCCAACAGATGCCATTTCCTCAACATCAACAGTCTCTTTCCCTACCATCCAATACTCCTCCAAATAACCAGGCAATTAGACCGCAGCTGCCTGTGCAACCCAACCCCAACCCAAATAATAATAAAGCCTTGCAACTAATTGATATTCAAAATCGGCCTGTCTCCCCCATGCAATGTAATGATATCCATCTTCGTTCAGGGAGAATTGTTGAACCCATCATTGATGACATCACTGACTCTGATAAAGAGGAAGTTAGAAAAGAAAAACCAGCTAACAATAATGCTAAAACAGTTGAATCAACATCTAACAACAATGATCAAACAGCAGATCCGCCATTCCTTGAACGTTTGGCTCTCACTAAAACACTGGAGCAACCTGCTTTTAACCTTTTAGGTGAACTACAAAATTTATATGTTAAAATCTCATTGTTGCAAGCGCTAAGAGATGTTCCTATTTATGCTAGGAATGTTAGAGATATCTGCATAAAAAAACCTGGAAGAAAAGCTAAGGACCCCCTCACAGTTCATGTGATGGGAGAACTGACTGCTTTAATGACAGAAAAAGATCCTCCTGTGAAATATGGTGACCCTGGTCACCCTACAGTAACAGTTCAGGTTGGAAAAACCTTTGTCTCTAAAGTTCTAGTAGATTTAGGAGCTGCAATAAATATTATGACACTTGAAACAGCACAATTGCTTCAATTAAAAAACTTTATTAGGGAAACACCAACCATCCTAGAATTGGCTGATCGCTCTACAATTAAACCGGAAGGGGTCATTGAAGATTTAATAATTTCTGTATCCTGGAATTACCCAGCTAACTTTGTAGTGTTACAAACTAAAACAAAGTTGGGGGGTCATCCGCTGATTCTAGGAAGACCTTGGCTGGCTACAACAGATGCTTTCATTAGCTGTAGATCAGGATCAATGACCATATCTAATGGACAGGAAACAAAACAGCTTACCCTTTATCCTCATGCTACACCCATGATTAATAATGACAACTCTGTATGGGTAGATTATGAGGATGAAGAAACCCAACCTATATTGACTATCGGACAAGCCTTAACTTTCAAAGACTCTACCGAAGATGAATTAATCAGCAACTTCATTTCTGAACCTTCTTCGGTCAATCCAGAAATGTACAGTCACTTTACTGCAATCTTGGAATCTGAATCTCAGCAGAACTTGGAAGATAAAAATTTATTTCAGACAGCAGTAGGCAGCCCCTCCAAAAGTACAACAATAGAAATTGAGCCTGGCAAAACATTAAATATAAATCCTAATTTAACTGATAATGAAAAACAACAATTAATAAAGTTACTCCAAGAACATAAAGAAGCATTTGCATGGGACTATACAAGCATGAAAGGGATCTCCCCTGAGCTATGCACTCACTGGATTTATATTAAAGAGGGATCCCGGCCAGTCTGTCAACCCCAGCGGCGAATGAATCCCAACCTAAGGGAAATTGTGAAGGAGGAACTTCAAAAACTCTTGAATGCAGGATTTATATACCCTATATCTGATAGTGAGTGGGTTTCCCCACTTGTAATTGTACCCAAGAAAAATGGCAAATGGAGAGTATGTGTGGGTTACAGAGCACTGAATAAAGCCACCCAGAAAGACCATTTCCCTTTACCATTCATTGATCAGGTATTGGATAATTTGGCAGGTAAGAAATTCTTTTCATTCTTGGACGGGTTTAGTGGATATAATCAGATTAAGATTGCACCCCAAGACCAGGACAAGACCACGTTTACTAGCCCATGGGGGACCTTTGCTTACAGGGTACTTCCATTTGGGCTATGTAATGCTCCAGCAACATTTCAAAGAGCAGTGATAGGGATTTTTTCTGATATGCTAAATGATTCATTAGAAATATTTATGGATGACTTTACTCCTTATGGAGTGACTTTTGAGGATGCACTGCAGAATCTTGAAAAAGCACTTAAGAGGTGTATAGAAGCACACCTTGCCTTAAGCACTGAAAAGTGTCATATGATGATGAATCAAGGTATTGTATTGGGTCACTTTGTCTCATTCCTAGGAATTCAAGTCGATCCAGCTAAAATACAGGTAATTCAGACCCTCCCTATCCCCAAAACACAAACTGATGTAAGAAGCTTTTTAGGACATGCTGGATACTATAGAAGATTTATTAAGAATTTTTCCAAAATAGCTTCTCCTTTATTTGTGTTATTAACAAAGAATGCTGAATTTAAGTGGACTGATGATTGTGAAAAAGCATTTAATGAACTTAAACATCAGTTGTCTGCAGCTCCCATTTTGAGAGGACCTGATTGGGCACTACCCTTTCATATATCCTCTGATGCCTCAGACACTGCAATTGGAGCTGTCTTGGGTCAGGAAGAAAATAGTCTTCCCTATGCCATTTATTTTATCAGTAAGAATATGACACCAGCTGAATTGAATTATACAGTCACTGAGAAGGAATTCCTAGCAGTAATTTATGCTATCAATAAATTTCGACATTATATTACTGGCTACACTACTTTTGTGCATACTGATCACTCGATCATTAAATATTTGATGAATAAATCAGTTACAAATGCTCGAGTCACCAGATGGTTGTTATTATTACAAGAATTTGACATCACAATTGTAGATAGGCCAGGGAAAGAAAATGTAGTTGCTAATTTCCTTTCTCGATTAAAAACGGATGAAAATGCTCCAGTAGATGATTCTTTTCTTGATGAGTATTTATTTGCAGTATCTGCTCACTCACCTTGGTATGCAGACATTGCCAATTATCTAGTTGCAGGAAAATTACCATCACACCTATCACATAGGGAAAGAAGAAAGATCATCCAGTAAAGTGCTAGGTACAGCTGGATAAGCGGGTGTCTTTTTCATATAGGAATCGATCAAGAAATCCGAAGGTGCATTGTGAAGATGAAATTTATGATGTACTAAAAGCTTGTCATGATGGCCCTTGTGGAGGACATTTTGCAGATAAAAGAACAGCACACAAGGTACTCAGAATGGGTTATTATTGGCCATCACTCTTCAAAGATGCTAGAAAATATGTCAAGGCCTGTGATAGCTGTCAAAGAATGGGCCAGCCTAATCACAGGGATGAAATGCCACTCAATCCCCAGGTAATTCTTGAACCTTTTGAGAAATGGGCATTAGATTTTATAGGTCTCATTAATCCTCCATCCAATCAAAGAGTGTACATATTAGTATGCACAGATTATATGACTAAATGAGTAGAAGCTAAGGAACTCCTGAACGCTAATGAAGAAGCAGTACTAACATTTTTATTTGAAGAAATCTTTGTTAGATTTGGATTGCCTAGAGAATTAGTCATAGATGGAGGACCTCCTTTCAACTCTCATGGCTTCAAAAATACGCTTCAGAAATATCATATTAAGCACAAAATGACTACACCTTATCACCCCCAAGCAAATGGGCAGGTAGAAAGCACCAATAAAGTCATAGAAGCCATCCTAACAAAAACAATAAAGGAGAATAGAAGGGACTGGTTTCAAAGGTTGCCTGAGGCATTATGGGCCTATAGAACTACTTGGAGGAATACCACAGGCTTTTCACCCTATGAATTAGTTTTTGGAAAGAACGTTATTTTCCCTGTAGAGTTTGAGACCAAAACTTTAAGAACTGCTTTAGCTGTTAACCTTGATTTGACTGATGCACAGACAGCCAGGTTACAGCAACTTCAAGAATTGGACGAGAAAAGACTGGATGTCATCCATCAGACAACCATGATACAGCAACAAAGAAGCAGGTGGCATGACAAAACCATCAAGCAAAAGCAGTTCCAGAAAGGTAACTGGGCTCTACTTTATGATTCCCGTTTCGAGAATTTCCAAGGTAAGTTAAGAACAAGGTGGTTAGGGCCTTATGAAGTGGATGCTGTTTTTCCAAATGGGACAGTTAGACTTTTAACAATTGATGGAAGCAGAACACCACTACTAGTGAATGGCTATCGACTCCGTTTATATCAGAGGCCTGTTTCTAAAGAAGATTTTAAAGCCACTTGCATGGCAATTAAACAGTATTCTTTTCCAGGGGAACTTGCTGTCCCTCAAAGCACCTAAATTTCTGTTTATTTATGCATTTTTTTAGATTAGATATTCTTTTTTAACTACTAATAATCCCTGCCAAGGGTTACCATATTATATTTCAGTATTTTGCAGATTTGAGCTGTGGAAAATAGCTGAGAACGAAAGCTTTAAAGGAATCACTTTGCGGACTTGGAATTCCCGTTGCTGCAATTCCCGTTGCTGCAACACCAATTCCCGTTGCTGCAACACCAATTCCTGTTGCTGCAACACCATTTCCCGTTGCTGCAACACCGATCCCCGTTGCTGCAACACCTTTTCACGTTACTACAACATCTTTTCCCGATGATGTAACATCACTTCCAGTGGCTGCAACACCAATCCCGTTGCTGCAACACCACTTCCCGATCCCGTAATACCTTTTTAGCAATTCTCTCATTTACAAAAACACCAGTCTTACCACTTCAGCCCCCAAGAAACAAATTTTTATAAAATACACCACTTCTCGTGATGATTACAATACTCCACTATCACTTCCCGTCATTATTATTAAAAATCGCCGGTACTCCCATGCTCTTAGACCCGTTGTAATCATTATGATCCAGCAAAAGATAAGACAAGACTTTTTGACGCAGCAACCAAAAAGGTAAAACATAAAGGTACGCATGATTATGTATTGACATTAAATAATAGTTAATGCGGAGAAGCTGATAGGACTACCAAATAATTGTACTTCCAATCATATCACTTACGCGTAGGGGGGGGATTACCAAAGCGCTCTCATAATTGCATACTACGCCAACTGCCTTCACCCTTAACTCTCCCGGTAATATGTAAGAGTCACCTTATCACGGCATGTTACCATTTGCAACAGTTTACTCTGAACTGAATTCGGAAGCTCGGCTCTAAACTGTGAAATTCACTGAAACATCAGCTATGGGAGGAAACCTCATTACATATGAACCTGGCACAACAGCACTTCTTGAGCTCTATCCCGAGGTTTATCAAATCTTTCTGCAAGCGGGATGGCTAGATTATTTCAGGAGACTTCCAGACTTTGACGCGCAGCAAGTCCTCGAGTTTGCATGCAATTTAACAGAGGGGTTTTCTGTCGTTCAAGGAGTTCAAATTCCAATCACGGAGGAAGTCATAGCCCAAGTTACCGGGCTACCAGCTAATGGCATATGGTGGTTCAGTAGGAAGCACTTGATCCTTAATGCGCAGCAGGATTTTCTTCAACCAGGCGAGCAGGTAGAACCCAAGGGCAGAGGCATAGCACTTCAGTCATTACCTCAACCGTGGTCGAAAGTTGCTGAATTTGTGAAGCAATATCTAACGTGCGAAGGCCGGTACCAGGTAATTTACCAGCACGATTTTGTCTTGTTGAATCATTTGAGGAATGGTCAGTTGATAAATATGCCATATTATTTATTGGGATGTCTCAAAAATATGTCACGTTACACTGTCAACACAAAGCGTCCGCTTCTTTCCTTGAAACACCACCGTTTAGCTCAATTGTTGATAAATAGAGGCCTCGCCTTAAATAACCCTCCACCCCCCATTAATCCCCATCAAGAGGCAGAAATTCCACAGCCAGAACAAGAAATTCCTCATCAGAAGAGGAAATTCTTCACCACGCTGAAGACGTACCTCAGCCAGATGTAGAAATCCCTCAGAAAACAGAGAACATTCCTGAGCAAATACCCGAAAAAATCCCTCAGCAAGCAGATGACATTCCAGAACAAATGCCTAAAGAAGTCCTCCAGCAAACACCCCCACAAGTTGCTGAAAATGAGCAATCAGCAGAAGAAATACCCACGGAAACAACTCCATCCCCCAACAGAACCAATCCATCCATTCCTATACTTGGTATTTCTACCGATGACTCTGATGATAAAATCCCTATTACCCTGCTCAAATGGAAAATGTAGAGGAAAATGGAAACCCCACCAAAAAGAAGAAGAACTAGGGCTTCGGCTAAAGCAGCTGCTATTTCTGCCATTGTCCCTATCTTAAAGAAAGCCAGCCTGAAAAGAAAAATGTCTGAATTCCCTGCTTCTCTACCCAAGCAAAGGACTCGGTCGTCTGCAATAGCTGAATCTCCTAGCCACACCCCTCCCAGCTCACCACCCATCACCTTAAAAACCCGCATTCCCACCAGCCCTCGAAACTCCTCTCCCTCACCCTCGGAGGCTGAGATGCAGAGTGTTCACAGTTTCGTGACATCATATTTTAAGGCAGCTGACACACAAGAACCAGCTGCCGACACCCAAGGTAATATTGGCCAAGAAGCTGCAACACAAGAAACAGCCACTACCCCAGGTGACACACAAGAACCACCTTCCGAGGGTATAAGGGATCAAATCAATGTTGAAGCACAACCTCTGCCTCCACTGGAACCTGCTGCTCCACAAGCTCAGCCTACCATATCTGCTCTGCAGGAAGAAATTGAATTTCTAAAAGCTCAAATTCAGGACTACCAGGAGGAAATAATAAGGGTCAAGAAAGCCTATCAAAATGAATTTAGCCTGCATATTTTAGCACGAGTAGCATCTACAGCAGAGAAGAGTAAGGACAATGAATATGTGTGTGCCAATTGTGGTGAGATATATACTCAAGCAGGATACAAGGTAGTGGCAGAACCAATGAATGAAGTCCCTGCTGTTGTGGTTGAAACAAAAGAACCTGTTGTTACACAGACGGAAACACCACAACCCTCTGCTCAGACAGAAGAACCTGCTGACACACAAGAACCAGTAGGCTCTCCAGAAAAGGTGCAGGAGCAGACAGAAGAACCTGTTGTCACACAAGAACCAACAGGCTCTCCAGAAAAGGTGCAGGAGCAGACAGAAGAACTTGTTGTCACACAAGAACCAACAGGCTCTCCAGAAACGGTGCAGGAGCAGACAGAAGAACCTGTTGTCACACAAGAACCAACAGGCTCTCCAGAAAAGGTGCAGGAGCAGACAGAAGAACTTGCTGACACACAAGAACCAGTAAGTTCTCCAGAAACTGCACAAGAGCAAACAGAAGAACTTGCTGACACACAAGAACCAGTAAGTTCTCCAGAAACTGCACGGGAGCAAACAGAAGAACTTGCTGAAACACAAGAACCAGCAAGTTCTCCAGAAACTATGCAGAAAGTAACAGGGAATAAAGAAGAGGAAGATATAAAGTCACCCCGACCTACCCAAATTGCTATGGAGCAAGAGGAGGAAGCAGTTACACAAGAATTAGGAAATGAAAAAGAAAACATAGACTCACCCCGACCTACTCAAATTTCCATGGAACGAGAAGAAGAAATAGTTACAGAAGGAAATGAAGAAGAAAACATAAACTCACCCAGGCCTACTCAAATTGCCATGGAACGAGAAGAGGAAGCAGTTACACAGGAAACAGGAGGAAATGAGGAGAAAGGCATATACTCACCCTGGCCTACCCAAATCGCCATGGAACAAGAAAAGGAAGCAGATACACAGGAATCAGTACAGAATATAGAACATGAAGAAGAAACAGTAGCTTGAAATGAAAAGGAAGATATTGGATCATCCCGGCCTACTCCAATTATCACAGAGCAGATTATCCTTGATGATGCATTTACACAAAAAGAACTTCCCTCTGTTAGTGATGCATGCACAGAAACAGATAGTTTTCAAGAATTAAAAGGAAAATGGTGGAGAGAATATGAGCTGTCACAAGGCAAAGCATTCCAACAGCAAAAGGGGACCTGGTTCAATTATGCATATAAGAACTGAGAAGCACTTGAGCAGTGTAGAGCTCAGTACAAAGAAATTAAGGAACTAAAAGCCAGATTGTCCCAGATGTTTGAGTTATTCCAAAGAATACTTGCCACAAGGAAATCCTCTTTCAATTATGCAAGATTTTTGAGGGAAAGACTGACATTCTTACAGATAAAGGCTGTTAGAGAAGGTAGACCTCATCAGGTGGTTACATCAGAGCAATTTATGCAAACCTTTGCAAAGGCACCTAAAAATGATCAAAATTTGTTATGTGAGCTTTATCTCCATAATGAAGCCATGTCCGAAGAAAGAAACATGAATATGCTACCTGTTGTTGGCGACATATAGCTGAGAGCTTTCATCTCCTTTTTAGCCAACCAACTTACATGGTAGAACGCTTTTACCTCAGCTCAACATAATGAACAGAATTGCCTTCTCTGGATTAGGGCTGAACCTTAGAACGCAACCACCTTCATTGCACAGCATCAAAGAATGATAAGTGATCCTAAAATGAAGGACCACGTCAGGCAACTACAAGCAATGGTCCTGAGAGACTGTCAACACTATGTGAGAACTAAGGCACCCTTGGCTGTCAAGGCAAATAACTTGTTCTGGGAAAACTGCCCCAAGGAGAGGCATGAATATCACCCTTATAATCCACCTAATTTACAGGCAGCACTCTCAAGGGTACCTTACTATGTTAGATGCATGCAACACTGTGCTGAAAATTGGATTGGATACAGATTTAAATTTCCACTTCTATGGTTATCTGGTGAACAATACAAGGGCCAGTTTGGATTATCCAAAAAGGAAGAAGCAGCAGCATGGAGGAAAATACAGACTGTCTGTGGGTTCAGAAATAAGTTTGATGCCACTTCCTATAACTATTGTCTTAGTAATCTACACTGTTCATCCCAGTACTCCGACTCAGACTCAGAGTAACCATTGCATGAGGACATGCAATCCCTTCAGTTGGGGGGGATGTTAGGACTCAGAATTGACCATTTTTGACCTTATATTTTTACCATAATACTATTCTTTTTCAGTTCAATATTTGAAAGCTTTGATTACATAATGATTTAATCACCCTAAGGTACGAAGTAACTCTCCGCATATCTATATGTTTAATTGTTCATTGCATATTCATGAGTATCTTTATATTTATCTTTGGAAAAGCTAACTAAGTTGCCAAGTAACCGCTGGACTATCTAAAGTCTGCAGGAATTATAATTCATAGTTGTTGTAACACTAGAAACAACAACTACGCAGTTGCTGCAACACCAGAAGCAGCAACTACGCAGTTGCTACAACCAGCAACGGCAACTATCTAAAGCAGGGGAATGCTATTTTGCAACAACTGGAAATAACAAACGGCAACTATCTGAAGATCGCCATAATTCCACGTTGACGCAGCATGATCAACAACTATCCAAAAAGGGCAAAACACAGTTACAGTTGCTAAAATATCAAGAACAACACGAGTTTACTAAATCAGCAACCATGGGGAAACGGCAAAGGATAGTGCAAGGATCCCAAGACGACGGTCAAAGTTCAGTTACCAGCTGTGTAACAGCAAGAAAACCAAGAAAGAATACACTGTCACATTGTTGTAACAGCATCCTGTAACTCTTATTTTTGACAGAAAGGTCTAACTGAATGAACTATGATAGTCTATTGTAATAGATGTCTCCTTTATAAAGAGGAGACATCTACATTAGAGAAGGGGGGAAGAAAAATAGTTTTGTAAGGGGAATTTTGAAAGGGGAATTTTATTTACTGTGTGTTCTGTCATTTTCTTTCTAGCATTACAATCTTTCAGATCTTGGGGGCCTCCCTCCAAGATCTGGATCAATGCCTGAGCTGAAGGCTTCAGAATCAAATGCATGTTCTGACTCTGAGTCAAAACCCAACAAGGGGAATGATAAAGGGAATCAAATTATCGATGCGGAGCCCAACACCACCATTGCCACCACAAAGATCCAGAAGGAGGAACCCAAAGATCTAGATGAGGAGGAGTGCCTCTTCCTCTCCTAGATGTGGGTAAAGGGTTCCCTGCTACAGTTCATTGTCGATAGCGGGAGCCAAAAAAACCTCATTTCGGTAGAGGCCGTGAAGAAGTTGGGGTTACTGACCATAGCACACCCACAACCATACACCATCAGGTGGTTTCACTATCAGGCCAGGAGTAACTCCACTTTGGCAGAAAACCGATTCGATTTATTTCATTAGGTAGCTATTGTTATATACAAAGAATGTGACTGCTCAGTTCATCTTTTGATGATTGTTCACATTCCAAATTCACCCAAACACAGAGGATTAGGTGTCAACATTTCCTCCCCTTAATCTGAAGGGATGTTGGTGAGTCCAAGCATCGTTATGAATCTTTCAAGCTTTTCTCTTCCAAGCGCTTTGGTGAAGATGTCTGCAATTTGCTCATTTGTGGAACAATGACAGAGATGGATTGTTTTGGCCTCAACACGATGTCGGATCAGATGATATTTATTATTGATGTGCTTTGTACGATCATGGAACTTTGGGTTCTTGGCCAACTTTATTGCAGAGGTGTTGTCAATCATGAGTGGAGTTGATTGTACTTGTTTTACCTGCAAATCTTCAAGAATTTTCCTGAGCCACACAATTTCTTTCGTTGCTTCAGCTGCTGACACGTATTCTGCTTCTGTTGTGGAATATGCTAGAACTGATTGTTTGCGTGATCTCCAGGAGACAACTCCTGATCCAAGACTCATAGCATATCCTGAAGTAGATACCCCAGTTTCTTTGTCTCCATCGAAGTCTGAATCAGAGTATCCAATCAAGCTGAAGTCGTCCACCTGTGTATACTTGATTCCAAGGTCTTGAGTTCCCTTCAAGTACTTTAGAACTCTTTTTGCAGCATACCAATGTCCCTCACAAGGCTTTTACATAAACCTGGAGAGGATTCCAACAACAAATGAAATTTCTGGTCTGGTATTAGTGAGATAGATGAGACTTCCTACAAGTTGTCTATACTTTGTTGCATCCTCAAATTCCTTTCCTTCAATAGATGTGATCTTTAAGTTTTGTTCCATTGGAGTAGAAAGAGGATTGCACTCTGTCATGCCAAATCTGTTTAAAAAATCTCCAATGTATTTCTTTTGAGAAAGAAATATGGATTTTGGATGTTGGGTTACTTCAATGCCAAGATAGTAATGAACATAGCCCAAATCAGTCATTTAAAAACTTTTCCCAAATTCCTTCTTTATGGATGCAATGTAGCTTTCATTGTTCCCTGTAATTAAAAGATCATCTACATATACCACAAGATATACAACTGTTTTGCCAACTTTCTTGACAAATAAAGTTGCATCATCAAGATCAAAATGATTGAAGTTGAGTTTCAGAAGATGCTCAGTTAGTTTTTCATACCAGGCTCGCGGTGCTTGTTTGAGGCCATACAAGGACTTCACAAGTTTGCATACTTTATGTTCATGTCCTTTCACAACAAATCCTTCAGGCTGACACATAAAAACATTCTCTTTTAGATCTCCATTCAAGAAGGCAGTTTTTACATCCATTTGATGGACTTTCCAACCGTTCTGAGCTGCTAGTGCAAAGAGTGTCTGGATGGTGGCCCATTTTTCTGTGGGGGAAAAAGTTTCCTCATAATCGACCCCTTCTTTCTGTGCAAAACCTTTTGCCACAAGACTAGCTTTGTGCTTGTCAAGTGAGCCATCAGCTTTGTACTTGTTCTTGTAGACCCACTTGCAGCCAATTGGTTTGGTTCCAAATGGAGGATCAACCAGCTTCCAAGTGTCATTCTTTATGAGGGCATCATACTCATTTTGCATCGCTTCTTTCCATTCATCATGAGAAGCAGCTTCTTTGAAGGAAGTTGGCTCAAAATCTGTAGACAAGTTCAATTCACAATCATAAGTAACATCCATATCAACAGGTGAATTAGAGTCATCTACATCACCTCCATTTTGTTGGTTTGAGTTTCTGGTTCCTATTTTTCCAATTTCATCAGGATGAACACTTTCAAGTGTCTTTGTCAGCCACTTCGGGGGACCTTTCTGAGATGGTCCAGGCTGCTCTGTTGATTGAGTTGGGACTGAATCAAGATTGAGTCTCCCAATTCTATCAATTACATCACTTAAAGCATCATCCGTTGTTGGAGTTTCATGCAAGGGAGATTGTTCTTCAGAAGAAGATTCCACATGTTGATCTAGTATAGGAATCCCCCCTTCAAGATGTGGAATCTGATTATCAAATTCTTGAAATGATTTCTTTTTTGCGAATCTATCCAAGCGATCAAGTTGCCGCTCAACAACATTTTCAGATTTGGATGATTCAAGAAAAAATACATATCTAGATACAACAAACTTTTTATTTACTTCATCATAGAGACGGTATGCTTTGGAGGTGTTTGAATACCCCAGGAAGATACACTTACGACTTCTAGCACCAAGTTTGTTTCTATGTACCTTTGGTATCAAAGCATAACAGGTGGAACCAAAGATCCTGAGATGTTTTACCGAAGGAACATGTCCATACCACAATTCATAAGGAGTCTTGTTTCTTATAGCATTAGATGGACATCTATTCTTTATATATGCAACACATAGAACAGCATCAGCCCAAAACATTATCTTTACATTTTTTAAAAAAAGCATGGATCGTACCATATTCAAGATTGTTCTATTCATTCTTTCAACTACACCATTTTGTTGGGGATTATAAGGCACAGTTGTTTGATGTTTGATCTCGTGTTGGCGAAGATAGTTTTCAAATTCATTTGATGTATATTCTTTTCCATTATCAGTGCGAATAGACCCAATATGAGATTGTGCATCATTTTCAATCCATTTATGAAAATTCTTGAACGTTTGAAAAGCATCAGATTTGTTCTTCAATAAATAAACCCAACACATTCTGGTGTAATCATCAATAAATGTCATGATATAGTTATTTCCATTTGCAGAAGGAACAGGCATTGGACCACATAAATCTGAATGAATGAGTTCAAGCTTCCTATGTGCTCTTGAATGTGAATCATGAAAAGACTGTTTGCTATGCTTTCCTAGAATGCAAGCATCACATTGCTTATGTTTCCTAGGAATTGTAGGCAAACCAGCAACACCATTTTTCTGCAATAAGCGGAGACTGTCATAGTTTAAATGTCAAAATCTAGCATGCCATAATAAACTTGATGGAAGTGTACCTTCTTTATGATGAGAAATATATGAGAAATGTTGTGCATGAGCAGAGGTTCCTTGCAGTTTGAGAAGCCTTTCTTATTCTATTCCCCTCATGACAAGTGAGTGGTCAGAAGCTTTTCTTACCTCAAGCTTGCCATCAAACATATGAATGGAGTGACCTTGCTGGCAGATGTGGACCAAGGACAACAAGTTTCTCTTGAGCTGTGGGAGATATAGAACATGATCCAAAAGAAAGTCTGGAAGACCAGGCAGTTTAAGCCTGATTGTGCCAAGCCCTGATGGCTTGATTTTTGACTGATCTGCAAAGTATACTGCTCCATCAACATTGTCAGTGAAATCTTCAAAAAAATCTTTTCTATGAGTCATATGACAGGTTGCTCCTGAATCAAGCAACCAATCATTTTTCGAAGAAGCAAGTGAAGCATTAAACAAATCTTCATTTACTCCAATGTTACATTGTGCATCAATATAGTGAGCAGATTCAGGTGCTTTACCTTTGTCTGTATCATCAGTTTTACCTTTCTGTTGGTTTCTTTTCTGCTCAATTTTGTCCCATGGTAGCCTGCATGTAGAGGCATGTGATCCATTTCTTTTGCAGCGAATGCAGTGTAAGTCTGCATTTTCTCCTTGAGAATGTCTGCCCCCCTGCCTCTGAAGTATCTTCCTCTTCCTCTTCGTCCACCTCTTCCTCTTGTAGAATCTTGAGCAGGATGCTTTTCTTTATGAGCAAGGAACACAGTCTCTTCAGAAGATTTAGGGGTTGTCTTCTTTCCAAAGGCTTTCTCTCTTTCAGCAAACTTTTTCACAAGAGAGTCAAAGGTTATATCTTTAAGATTTCCATTTGCTTGTAAATACTCAAGATAATTGGACTAGGTAGGATAGAGTGCCTTGACAAAAGCAATAAGAGGGATATCCAACTCAACCTTAGTGGATTTGATATCATGCATTATAGACTTTATTTCAGATGCAAGAGCAAGAGGATCATTATTTTTCAGTTCAAGAGTGAAGAGTTTAATCATGAGCTGAACAACTTCAAGTGCAGAATGTGAGTCATAGAGTTCTTTCAGCTTTTGTAAAGCTTCAAAGGCAGTTGAATATGATGAAATATGGCGACTCACCTCTTCATTTACAAATGATGCGATTAATGCATAGGCTTTGCTGTTCTTGTTTTCCCAAATGACGAGCTCTTTGTCTGATGTAGGCTGCACTGGGTCATTGTCTCCTTCTCCGACACACACTCTTTTCCACAACTCATTGAAGATGAGGGTGTGTTTTATCATCCAAGACCATTCAGGATAGTTCTCCTTGCTAGTGAGAACTATTCCTACCATAGAGATGATTGAATGCATTCTGTAAAAAAAACTTCTGCTGGTAAAAAAAAAAAAAAAAAAAACTTCTGCTGATATACAGTGAAATTGTACTCAAAAGGGCAAAAAGATTTCAAATTCTTTATGCACTATGTTTTCTTCAAATGTCTCCAAAATTTATAAAATATCCTCATATAATATTTCCATATCACCTCCCCTTTTATTTTATTTTAAGCAAGAGCTCCACGCACAAATGAAAACCATTCAATATATATATATATATATATATATATATATATATATATATATATATATATATATATATATATATATATATATATATCATTCAATATATATACCATAGACCACTCGCTGGACCTATTCAAATGCAGTTCATAGGTGGTGTATATTACTTAATAAAGCCGCAATTTAAATATTGTTTCAACCGCACGGTGCTGAACTATTCAAATAGCGTTCACTCCACAGTTCACAATACTAAAAAAAGGCATTAATATCATTCAAGCTAAACGCACCAAACTGAACACGAAACTGAACTGAGCAATAATTTAATACTGCGCATTTTAAAACAGCACCATTCAAAACTTCATTTGAATCTATATCCGCTGCGCCAACTTAGACTGTTCAATCCAATGGTAAGACAACAGAATGTTTGGGGAGTGGGCTTTGTTCGAATGAAACCATAGGTGGCGCATATCATGAATATGCACCCAAAAACTTTAATACAGAGATATATTTACAGTCAGATGCTGATCGAAATGATTTGAGATACCATATGATACCATGTCAGGCGGAATTCGATCAAGCACAAAGCAGTGAGATACCATACGATACCATATGATACCATGTCAGGCAGAATTCGATCAATATACTGTGCAAGCTCACGACTTGTCTCAATATTTTGAGCACCGAATTGGAGAACTTGAAGGCGGAAATGACCGATTTGGAGGCTTCGAAGAGGCAGAGAATCTGCGTAAACAGTGAAGTCGAAAGCACGGTGAGAAGCAAAGCGTGAAGATCCGGCGTGTGGAGAGACAATGAGACAGCGCTTTAAAAAATACGAGACAATGAGACACGCCCTTGCTAGCGCAACAGTTTGGTGACTATGTTGGGTTCTATGGGTCACGGGTTCAATGCCCACTAACAGACAGCGCTTTAAAAAATACAGACAGACAACGCTTTAAAAAAATTATGGAACAGTGGCAACATTCATAGAAGCGCAGAGAGCGAAGTTATTACAAGGGATTGGTTTTGTGTATCTGTTGATACACGAAAAGGTGAAAAAATAACGCTGTCAAATGCTCCAGAACAGTTTCCCGACAGGCCTGCCACCCCCAAAACAGCTAGAACATGGCGGAATGAGCTCGGACGGTTATGCATAGAGACACCAACTCATATCTGGGCAAGCAATGGAATATGGAGCAAAGCACAGGTTATGTCAGGACAGAGGGGAATATGGCAGTGGAAAATTATTTCAGGACAGAGGTAGAGCAGCGCTGGAAGGACAGAGGAGTTACAGGAGCATAATAGCTAAAACAAGGAGTTGGCTCTGATACCATGTCAGGCCAGGAGTAACTCCACTTTGGCAGAAAACTGATTCAATTTATTTCATTAGGTAGCTATTGTTATCTACAAAGAATGTGACTGCTCAGTTCATCTTTTGATGACTGTTCACATTCCAAATTCACCCAGTTGCAGAGGATTAGGTGTCAACATTCACCAAGGATGGGATCTTCACGTGAGCCAGCAATGTCGCCTTCCATACAACATCAAGCCCTTCACGGATGAAGTATTATGTGAAGTTTCTCCTCTTTATGTTTGTGATGTATTACAATTCCAACCATACTTGTGGAAGCGACAATTTGTGTATGAGTCAAGGCCTCGTTCTGTTATTGTTACTTTGGTAAATAAGTTGTACAGGATACCTGAGGTAGCACCGCCTACCGCCATTGTTGGCCCTCGTTTTTTATCAAATTTTGCTTATTAAAATCCACCTAATTTCCATAATTTTCCACCATATACCATCCATATACACCTTATTTTGACCTTATTATTCATATTTAAGCAAATAAATTATGTTTTTCAATTTTTAGATATTTTTGCAAAAATTGGGTTTTAAGAGTATTTTTGAACAGAATAAGAAATTCCCGTAATGGGTATGTGGATGACATATTTGTAGGACACTTGGGCTCGAGCTAAATACATGAATGGAAATCTTGGGAACTAGGACTGAACTAATTCCAATTGGTTCAGTCAAAACAAGCTAAATCAGGCCTAGTCAAGGCTGGTCAAACATGACTAGTCATCTAGAAAATCCCTAGGAAATAGGGCAGTTTTATGATTTCATGGGATTTTCCATATTTTTAGTGATAGATTGGATGGATTTGAATTGGATATGTGGATATGGATAGATATATTTGTTATAGATACTTTAGATTAGTTTGTTTCATGATCTTCTATTTAAGCCAAAACTTTGAAGGCTTATATATGTAAATTTTTATATAAATTTATGCTAAGACATTTGAATATTGGAGGTTAATTAGAAGAACTTGTTCTACTTTCATTTTTCTATTCATTAGTGTGGATGAGTGCTTGAAGTTTCAGCATTTTATAGCAACCTCAAGTGTGCAAGGCAAGGGTGGAGGGCCCGACTCCAAGCTAAGTACACTTCATTGTTAAACTAGCTTAATTTTCATGAACTAGTTGCTTTAGATTTGTTTACTTGTTTTGTTTCTGATTTGTTTATTTGAATTAATGTGTGATAATTGTTGAATGGATATTGGTTTAATTCTAATCTACATATAAAAGGACACATAAGAATTTAAGTTAAATTCCCCTTCTATTTGATCTTGAACTAAAACTGAATTTCATTCTCCTTTTCTTATTTAAGGTTATTTCTGCATTTCTGGTTTGAAGCAATGGTGATTATGATATAGTACAATTGTGAATAAGGACAATCTGGTCCTCCTTAGTTAGGAGCCTCTTATTTTACATCTTCTGCATCATAAACCATTGTTAATTAGTGATTTGGATTTATCTTCATGAAAGTAGTATTGTAGGGAAGGACAACCTGGTTCTCCTAAGTTAGGAGCCCCATCCCTCACATATTACATAAGTGAATTAGAAATTGTTAAAATAGGTTTATATTTGTAATATGTACTTCCTTAAATCTTCAACTTTTATCTTCTAATCTTGGCTACATCTGATATCCATACACCGTGGACTTGCCTCCAAGTTTTACAAACCCAGATTGATAATGAATACTTGTGTTAATTTGTGTTAATAAATTAGCTCAACATTTTGGCGTTGTTGTCGGAGAGGCAATTATCATCATAGTCAAATAGAAGATAAACAAAAACACTAAAAATTTAGTTAATATACATTTCTCTTAATTATGTTTTTTTATGCCTAGAAATAGGGATCCTAAAAGTAGATTCCTAAAACAAAACCCCCAATAAAAAAATAAAATAAAAAAATAACTACAAAATCCATTTGCAAGACAAGATCTAAAAAAATTGATGTTAAAGAAATCATTTAGAGAAGGAGGGTATGCCATCACAAGACTATTCTCAAGTCCTTGTCCTCAATTTAGAATGCTCACTAGGGATGAATCTTTATGTCAAAGGATAGAAGAGCAACAAAACATCCATGAACATAATCCATAGGAAAAGAATCTAGAACATTCTTCTAGCTATCTTTGTTAGGAGGTGAATGGATCATGGATCACATGCAATGAAGATCAAACATTAGAGCCAGAAATTGAAGAATTTCTAGCATGTATATCACAAGATCCCTTGTGCATACAAGATTTTGAACAAATACCACAAGAAGAGTTTTGTGCTATGACAATTAATGAGAGCCAAGCAAACAAAGATCACCTTAAAACTTGGTTTCAACTAGTCATTAGGTCACAACACTACTCCATTTTTCAACATTCTTTCTCATCAAATCTTTATGATAAAATAAATTTTCATGTCCAAACATTCATTAATGTATATTTTTCAAATTTGGATATGAGTTTACTTATGATCTTGTTACGAAAATTGATGCATTCGAAATTTTCTTATACTTGAGAGAATGAATTAGAATAGAATAAATAAACAAGTAGAATGAATTCACAATAAGACTTCCATAATAATTTTGTTTCAAACTGTCATGAATATTTCTTCAAATCATTGTTCAATATTCATTTCAAATGACTACATGGCAAAATGAATTAAGAACAATCCTATTTTGGGTAACAATATAGGATCATTTTTAAATCATGTTTTTTCTACATATCTCTTCAAAATCTAGTTTTTGAATCCATTTTGAAATTTTCAATTTGACTGATTGGTTTATCAGTGTACCTAAGCTTACCCGTGTTCATTCCTTGCTTCGCTATCGATCTGGGCTTACCTGTAAATCCGTCCAATATCATATAATAGGCTGATCTGCGTGCCTTTTCTAGTCTTACATCATAAACAAAAATGTGATCAAAATCAAAACTAGGTCTCAAGTGAAATGTTGAGGATAGAGTTAGTACAACCTATACTTGAGGTGTTTAATGGAAACATTTTTACTTAAAATTTAGAGGGAAGATATCCCTTGGAATATAGTTTCCAAATCAATTTGAATCACCTCAATCAGGTATCATATGAAAAAGTTATTCTTGAAATACTAATTGTTTCTTGAAAAATTTGCATAGTGACAATTCTAGGTCTTGACTGTTCATTGGCATATTTAACATATCAAATCATCTTATTTTCAAAACAGGTTTATATGGGAGATATATATTCAAGTTTATATTAAGACACAATTTGAATCATCCCATTTAGAGGTGAAATGAAAAAGTTATGCCACATTTAGTGATTGCATGTCTTCAAATCAGCATAGTAAAACTCTGCCTCCTAGGTCTATTCATCACCAATTTTGTGATATCAAGCCTAAGAATTTTTAAAACATTTTTCTACTGGAAAGATAAAAATGAATCTAATTTCATCTCCAAGTGAAATCACATTGATCTGATCTTTATCGAAGATGTTACACTTCAAATAGTGACTGTTGATCTAGTTAAAAATTAACAAGTAGCTCTATCAAATGTGGCACCCCTTATAATTTTTACCATATAATTTTAAACCATTTTGAAAACCTGTTTATATTGGAGGTAGCCATATGAATTCACTTCAACTTGGCTTTGGAATCACTCTAATTGGATATAAAATGAATATTTTGTAAACAAAATACTATTAGGAGGTCTAGGCTAACCACCATTCCTCAAGGGGTAAATAAATGCATTTTGTTTGTATATCATATTTGGAATTGTTTTCTAAGCAATGCTTGTAATGATTTACATATTTCTTGGAAGAAGAGAGACTATACACCTCTCTTCCTCCATCATCTAATATTGTATTGCAGGCAAGTGCTAGGTTTTTGCAGGTCATAGGAAGAATGAAGGAGTGAACTCCATGGAAAATGTACTTTACAAAGTCAATTTTAAATTCATATTTAAGAATATGAATACAAATGTTCAAGTCAAAGCAAAGTGAAAATTCACCTAATGTTGAGTTCATCCAATGAAACTCAAACTCTTGAAGTTTGTCTTTAGTTATTGACCAACAACACCAAAAAACCCTACAACATGATCGAGATCGAGGCAAAAAGACATGAAGCAAATCATCAGAAGAAGAAATCAAGGCTTTTTTTACCATGAAAAGTCACATCCATTGCCAAAGAAGCCTTTCATAAGCCATATTGTTCATGATTTCATCCATCATCCATATTGTATGTTAAGCTCCGCGATCATGCACATTGAAGTCCAGACTTATTATTTATCCATTTACTACTAAATCATGACTTCAATATAACCTATTTTCATAAGCTTTTCATACTTCCCTACTCCATTACACCCCACCTCCATCTAGAAAAGAAAAGAATACAAAAAAATAGAAAAGATCAAAAAATAATAAAGGAGTTTGGTTGTGAAAATCCAGGAAACTGGCACAACACAAACTCGAATTCATATCGGAAAACCAACTTGTTTGGCCAATATGAATTCTCTATTTTGTTTTACCATTTCTTCAGTTTGATTTTGCAGGAATCATCCTCCAGAATAAGCAAGACTTGGGGACAAGTCTCAGAATAAGCAAGGGGAAGATTCATAACAAAACTATGCAAATAGTTTGAGCAATGGTTTGATAAGGGACCTGAATAAAGCACCCGCATTCACATTTATCAGTTAGGGACCTAAATAAAGAATATGCATCCACATTCATCAACGAGGGACCTGAACAAAGACAATATAAAAGGGACCTGAATATCAGATGCAGAAACTAGTGTCTACATTCCATCAAAGAATATCCTTGAAGAACCATCATCATGAGGAAAAAAATGAACCAACAAAGGACATCATCAGTTAGCATTGACATCAAGCTATTATGGAAGTACAAGTATAGTAAGTGTAAAAAAAATTCTCTCAGAACCTTTGATTTTTCAAAAAAAGATTTAGAATTGTTAGAACTAATTTAACTTGGATATGCATCCATTATATTTAACCTACCTACATTCATCATCTTATATTTTTCCTATCTATAATCCATTAACTACATCTTACCATCATCATAATCCTATTTATATCCATTACCCTACTATACATCCTACATTAAAAAAAAAATCCATAATCCTAAATTAACCCATATAAGTTTCCTACCATAACTCCATAAGCATTTTTTATCAAAGATTGAGGACTTAATATTTTTGTCATAAGAAAGTTTTTTTTGCCTAGAAAATGACAAAGAGATAATGTCATTATAAGAAATTTGATTTTAAAATGACCTATCCTATGGTCATTTCAAAAACAAATTAAGAAGTGAGCATATAAAAAATGACAAAGACTAATGTACAAAAATCAAAATGCAAAACTATATATGCAATATATGAAAGCAGAGAGGATGAAAGGACATATGTATAATTTCATATAGACAAAGTTGAGAATGCAATCATTATATAAGCTAAGGTATGGAAATGGGCCGCACAATGCAAATGACAAAACCCAAGTTGAAATGCAAATACAATGCAATGAAGGACATGGAATTATGATGCAAGCAAACTAAAGTATCAACACGCAGCGTAATGAGGGTGGTTATGATTGAAAGATGAAATGTTAAAGAATGTGGGCAGCGTAATAAGGATGGAAAATAGAATGACAAGAACGTGGTAAGTGAGTACACACAGTGAAACATAAGAAGCTACAGGCACGTAGGACAAAAGATGAGTTGGAGAGGTAAACAGTCAAAATACATTAAAAAGGAAACTAGGTAAACAGTCAAAATACATTAAAAAAGAAACTATGTAATGTTATTTTCCACCATTAAAATGCAAACCCAACTCAATGTTGAGCCTTTCTTCCACCATCAAAGCTAGAATCAAGCTCGGGAAAATGTTGTGCATTCATATGCATGCATACAACACGCAAATTAAGAAATAAGAGTTGAGAAAAATGCAAAAATTGAGTGGAAAATTGCCTAGGCTGTGGAGAAATAAGCAGCGAGCAAAACAGTAGAGTCCGTGGAGAAATAGGTAGCCATGGAACATTGGTGTTAACGTAGGCCAAGATTTCCTCGTGCCAATTTGACCAATCTTGCCAACAAATTCCAGAAAATCTGCAGAATGAAGAGGAACGCGAGTTAATAACTCAGAAACGTCTTCAAGTCACTGCCAGAACAAAGAATTTTTAAAAGCAAAGAGGAGAATTTTGTGAAAATTTTTAAAAAATGGAGCAAGCGGAGTTGACTGGGATTTAAGCCAAGAGATCTGGCAGTCATGTAGCAAAAACACACCACCTAAGTGCAGAGATCTCGTGAAGCAAGAAGGTAAGAGAAAAACCTAGATTTTTCTCATAAATGCAATAGATATTTAGATAAATAAATCTCGGGATTCAAGTTATAAATTAGTGCCTCTGTCACTGTTTAAAACTTGTCACTGCCACCGTTCACTTAAAATCTGCCACCAATAAACACGTATTTTCCATTGGTTTAATGAACGAATCCTTAGAAATATTGAGGGAGAATTCTGATTGAAATAGCGTTGTCTAAACATAAGAACTCAAGTTATCTCAAAGATAACTCAAAAATCACTTTCAGATCAAGTAATCCCGTAATTTTCTCATGCATGGTTACAAAGAGTTTTTTATTTCGATTTTTATACAAACAAAGAACAAAATTCTTCTTATTTTCAACAAAGTGGGCATAATCCATTACATTCATGTATGGTTGTGTGGGAAAATTTGTTCCATCCATGTGCACAGCAAGAATTTCGATGCAGGTGAAGATTTAAATGGAACTATGAGAGAAATGTCTACTCGTGAAAAGTTGATGCATGATCAACCAAAGCTTTTTCCTATCTTAATCCAGGTTTATGGCTCAAGCGTGAGCACTCCTATTTGACACAAGTCTATTTACATCATTAGCAAATGGGTATATTTTAGCAATGTTGAAATTCTTATATCTTTTCTTCGCGTGACAAACATATCAAGTTTTTTTGGCTAGTGTTCTAACATGGAAAGATACCCATGTTTTGGTCCCTGATCTACAAATAGCAGAATTTCTTATAAAAAATTCATGATACTTTTCCCAAGTTGTTCATGAAAGAAGGGGTTGTTCATGCAATAGATATATTGATATCAACAAATCTATCAAGTTCATTTTCAGTACAGGTCTTTGTCTCGCAGAAAGGTTGTCTTTCAGGATCATCTGCCCCAAATTCCACATGTAATATTCTGCATTCGAATAGGTCAAACAGTGGAACAGCTTGAGAGGAAGAATCTGGTGGTTTAAATACTGGAAAAGTTGGTTCACTATTGCCTTCTAGAGATGAAACAATTCAACTATAGTTTTAAAAATTCGAAATTGTTAAGAAGCCACTGTTTTTCGTTGCTTTTTCTGAGCAAATGAAACTGAAATTTGAAAAGCGAAAACATAGGTTTTCTTCAAAACGAGCCTAATTAGGCTCCACGAGGACAGTTTTCTCAAATTCATTTCTATTTGGGATTTTTTTATGGTTCTTTCGACCCCTATTTTGCAGATTACGTGGGTAAAATAGTGGCTAAATTGAAAGTGAATGCCTAGTCATAAAAAGGATTGGCGTAAGTTATTTTGTAGAGGAATTATACAAGAAAAAAACCCCTGCACAAGTGAAAGAAGCTTTGATTTGATCGATTTGTGTTTTCTTTGTGACTGTGCGACATAGCAAGGTTGGCATCTTTCAGTGAAGATGTGAGGGCAAATGGATATTGGTTCCTTTAAGTGAAATTGTTGATATTACTAGGAACATGAATCCTGTGTCAGAATGTACTACAAAATTCAAGTTTTATTTGTTGTCTTCTCTATAGCTACTCATCCAAAATGATTTATTGGTGTTATTTCTAGTGTTTTATCATGAGAGGAAGAATAATGTAAAGTTGTTGTATTTGTGTGTTGGTGGTGAACCTCATCACACATCAGAGACATTTTTTTCCCATCACTCTAGAATACATAGCCTAAACCAAAAAAAAAAAAATCCACTAATAGGTGAAGAATATTACAAAGAAAAACACTTCAAAGAGAAATGATGAAATTTTTCTTTAGAAAAAAAGAGGAAAGGAAAGGAGAAAAAGTAAAGAATGTCATCTACAAGGAAGGAGAAAAAGTACATGAAGACATAGATATCCTTTTACAAATGGCTCAAGAGAAAGCTTCATCTTCAAGGGTCAAAGCCATAGGTATATCAGCAGGCCAGTCAGCATATAGAAGCAAAAGGTCAAGGAGACAGAGGCAAGCATGAGGACACGCTTGAGAGTAAGCAAGAGGGAGATGTTGGCCCTCGTTTTTGATCAAAATTTTCTTAATAAAATCCACTTAATTTCCATCATTTTCCACCATATACCATCCAAATACACCTTATTTTGACCTTATTATACATATTCAAGCGAATAAATTATGTTTTTCAATTTTTAGATATTTTTGCAAAAATTGGGTTTTAAGAGTATTTTTAGACAAAACCAGAAATTCTCGTAATGGCTATGTGGATGACATATTTGCAGGACACTTGGGCTCGAGCTAGATACATGAATGGAAAGCTTTGGAACTAGGACTGAACTAATTCCAATTAATTCGGTCAAAACAAGCTAAATCAGGCCCGGTTAAGACTGGTCAAACATGACTAGTCATCCAGAAAATCCCTAGAAAATAGGGCAGTTTTATGATTTCATGGGATTTTCCATATTTTTAGTGATAGATTGGATGGATTCAACTTGGATAGGTGGATATGGATAGATATATTTATTAGAGATACTTTAGATCAGTTTGTTTCATGATCTTCTATTTAAGCCAACACTTTGAAGGCTTATATATGTAATTTTTATATAACTTTAGGCTGAGACATTTGAATATTGGAGGTTAATTAGAAGAACATGTTCTACTTTCATTTTTTTGTTCATTAGTGTGGATGAGTGCTTGAAGTTTCAACATTTGATAGCAGCCTCAAGTGTGCAAGGCAAGGGTGGAGGGTCCCCACTCCAAGCTAAGTACACTTCATTGTTAAACAAGCTTAATTTTCATGAACTAGTTGGTTTAGATTTGTTTATTTGTTTTGTTTCAGATTTGCTTATTTGAATTAACGTGTGATGATTGTTGAATGGATATTGGTTTAATTCTAATCTACATATGAAGGGACACATAGGGATTTAAGTTAAATTCCCCTTCTATTTGATCTTGAACTAAAACTGAATTTCATTCTCCTTTTCTTATTTGAAGTTATTTCTGCATTTCTAGTTTGAAGCAATGGTGATTATGATATAGTAGAATTGTGAAGAAGGACAACCTGATTCTCCTTAGTTAGGAGCCTCTTATTTTACATCTTTTGCATCATAAACCATTGTTAATTAGTGATTTGGATTTATCTTCATAAAATTAGTATTATAGGGAAGGACAACCTGGTTCTCCTAAGTTAGGAGCCTCATCCCTCACATATTACATAATTGAATTAGAAATTGTTAAAATAGGTTTATATTTGTAATATTTACTTCCTTAAATCTTCAAATTTTATCTTCTAAGCTTGGCTACATCTAATATCCATACACTGTGGACTTGCCTCCAAGTTTTACAAACCCAGATTGATAATGAATACTTGTGTTAATTTGTCTTAATAAATTATCTCAACAACCATCTCTTTGGTTACTACAAAACAATGCAGTAAGCTCATTTCCAAAACCGGGAAATTTGTTTTCATGATACACCCTCAGGGAAAGAAGAAAACGGTGGCCATAGCCTCCAGACATGGCCCCTCTGCACAACAACAATAGATGGAAAAGGTCATGGAGGAGTACGAGGATATCTTCACCTCCCCTGCAGGGGTGCCTCTGCACTGTTAGGTCAAGAACCCCATCGATCTAAGCCTAGGTGCATTGTTGCCCAATGGACCAATCTATCGGCGCTCTATTATGGAGAATGACAAAATCAAGAGGCAGATTCAGGAGCTGTTGTAGAAAGGTCACATCCGGTCGATTTCATCACCTTGTGGGAGCCTGATCGTGTTGGTATAGAAGAAGGATGGGACTTGGAGACTTTGTATTGACTATCGGGTGCTGAACAAGATCACTATCCAGAATAGGTACCCCATCCCATGGATTGATGACCTTCTATACCAACTCAAGGGGCCAAAATATTTCAGCAAGATCAACTTGAAATCTAGATATCACCAGGTACCAATTGAACCCTCTGATGTGTGGAAGACTACCTTCAAAGCCAAGGAGGGCCTTTTTGAATGGTTGATTATGCCTCTCGGGTTGACTAATGCTCTTGCAACCTTCATGAGGTTGATGGATGACATCTTGCGGCCATTCACCAACTCATTTGTAGTGGTATACTTGGATGACATCCTGATCTTTAGCCATAGTTGGGAAGATCGCCTCCACCACATCTGACAGGTTCTCCAAACATTGCGGCAACACAAGTTGTGTGCCAATTTTGAGAAATGCACTTTTGGCATGACCCAGGTTCAGTATCTGCGATACACATTGATGAATGGGGGGTGCATGTGAATCCAGCCAAGATCCAAGTCATTCGGGATTGGCCAGCCCCAACCACTCTGACAGAGCTCCACAAATTTCTGTGTCTTTCCAATTTCTACCACAGGTTCATGTTGGGATTCTCTCATATAACTTAGCCCTTGAGTCAAGTCACCAAGGGATTAGCGAAAGCAAAATTATTTTGGTCTGAATCTCAACAGAAGGCATTCGTAGAGTTGAAACATTACCTATTCTTTACACTAGTTCTCACATTACTAGACTTGCAACAACCATTTGAGATCGAGACAGATGCCTATCACTATGCTATTGGGGGAGTCCTCACTCAATAGGGGCATCCAATGGCATATCACAATGAGACACTTTCAGACACAGTCTGGAAGCATCCCACTTATGACAAAGAGATGTATTCCATTGTGCAGGCCTACCAACAATGGAAGCATTACATTTGGGGAAGGAAACGATCATCCAAATAGACCACCAACCCCTGCAGTTCATACATAAGCAAGGGAAGTTGCAGAATGATTGCCATCAGAAGTGGTCTACATACCTGCAATAGTTCCATTTGAATATCAAGTATATGAAGGGCATCACCAATAATGTTGCAGGCTACCTCAGTCGACCACCGATTATGGCATTAACCAATGTGCTCAACTCTTATGGCACGAGATTTTTGATTGACCACTTCTCTACAAAAGAGACCTGGAATTCGGCCACACATACCAGATGCTCTTGGAGGGTCAGCAAGTTCCATATTTTCATCTCCAGGATGCCCTGTTATGCCACCTGAGACACCTTTGTGTTCCTTCAAGCGAGCATGCCAAGATGATTTGGGAAGCGCACTACAGTTGGGCAGCTAGCCATTTCAGGTTCGAGAAAATGGTAGCAATACTGCAACAGTATTTCTATTGGCCAAATCTTTGACAGGATGTCGGAAAGTACATCACATCCTACACTGCTTGCGCCATTTCCAAACTGACCATCAAGAAGCAAGGCCTCTACACTCCACTGCCTACCCCTAGTCAACCTTGGGAATCCACCTCCATGGATTACATGTCAGGCCTTCATTCTACTAAGCATGGCAACGACTGTGTTTTTGTGGTCGTCAACAGATTCTCGAAGATGGCCATTATGGCGGCCTGCAAGAATAATATCATAGCAGAAGCCACTGCTAAACTCTTCCTTGAACGAGTGTGGGTACACTTTGGGATCCCACATTCTATCATCTTAGATTGGGATAGAAGGTTCCTCAATACATTTTGATCTAGTCTCTGGTCAATGCTAGACACCAAGCTCACTACGTCCACAACTTTCCATCCCCAAACTGATGGCCAGACAGAGGTTGTCAACAGGATGATCCTACACATTCTGTGCATGTACAACTCAAAGAATCCATGCACATGGGATGAGAGCCTCCCCTATGTCCAACATAGCTATAACTAGGCTCTCCACATCTCGATTGGCAACAACCCTTTTCAGGTGGGCTTGGGATTCCAACCACTATGTCCCATTGATGTGGCCATACCATTTGTAGCTACTCGAGCAGATTCGGCTCATGTCTAGTCCGAAGCCGATAAGGAAAATAGCTTCATTAAGCACATCCAAAATATCCAACAACAGGTCCATGACATTCTGGAGAAATCAAATGCCAAGTACAAACAACGAAATGATCAACATCGGGTGCCACATAAATTTTAGGTGGCCGACAAAGTTTGGTTGCATTTTCCGAAGGAACGCCTTACTGAAGCCTATCAGAAACTCAAACCACTTTGATTTGGTCCTTACACCATTACCAAGGCTATGGGAGACAATGCATTTGAGCTCAGCATTCCCCCATTCCTTGGCATGCACCCAGTTTTCAATGTGGACCGCCTTCGACCATACTTCCCACCATTGCTAAACACATCAGACATTGCAAAACAACTCACACCTACAAAGTTAAATCCAGATTGCATGGAACAAGACACAACTAATCAAAGCATGGACACATAGATAAGGAACACCCAACAACAAAGGATACAACTATATTGAGTTGTCAAAGTAGGCCAACTCCTTCACCAAGGCAAGTGGCTCACTAGGGACCAAGTTTAGCAGAAGTTTCCTCATCTCGTGGAGGAGCTCAACACAATGGGGACCATTGCTTCACAAGGGGGGAGGAAGGATCCAGGTGGATATTGGTGGCCACCCACCTGTTCCACTTGGACCCCCACAATTCTTTCTTTTAGTTTTTCGGTTTCCTTATTTGTAGCACAATTTACTATTTTTGGCAGTTTTTCGGGTCCTGAACTTCCGAAGCTGTCTAACGAGGTATTGTGTGCGTCAAACAGGGATTGTATGCCAAAGTTACGACCCCAGGAAGTTGATATACCAATTTATCCAAACGGGGCCCATAGTTTAGCGCTTCATCTCCTAGGGTTAGGTTTTTGGATGTTTAGGGTTTTCCATTGTTTCATAACAATAAATAGGCCTTTGAGCCTCATTGTAACACAGTTCAGAGGTATGTAGCCACCACATCTCTTCTCAGAGATAAGCTACCATCGCCCGAGGTAGTCTTATTTCCATTCTGTTTGTAAGCATATTTCAGTATTTGATATTAATGAAATGAAGTGTTATTTCTACTGCATATTTGTATTTATGTTTATAACTTTAATTTGTTGTGTTCCTTTTTTAACCCGGATCACCCAAATGGGCTCTGATATCGATTTAAAATTGAATAATGCACCTTAAATTACATTGATCATATTACATATATACATGAAGTGTTGTCTCAAGATAGGTAAACTAACTTGGACACACAATCACTTGGTTGAGAGAATATCTCAAACACACACCAATATAGGAAATATCCAGATCTTAGTAACTCCTAAGGAATAGGAACAGTCTCCTTTACATAGAAAGAGTCACAACTAAGACAAGTAGGAATTATATTTCCAAGTCCATGGAAATTTCACTCCTTTTAAAGTTTGAAAACACCTAATAAGGTCCTTGATTAACCCCCTATTAATCTTGGAGACACTTGCACATGCCAAAGCCCACTATGGAAGGGCATGCAACCATGGAGTGACCAATTGACTCCATGACATGTAAACTCTGTTACTTGATTATTCTAATGATTTTTTGTATTGGAGGGCAAGGGGACGTATTGGATCTTATGAAGGATTATAGGTGGGTCTCCATTTGGGGCTTTGTCTCCCTATATGGGGTCCTAGCCTTCCAAAGGGCCACATTGGCACTTCTAGGGATGAGTATTGAGAGCCATGGGCCTCCACCATAGTAGAGAGTACTTCATGTATCCCTAGTACCACTCATTGATTTCTCGTGTTCCACCTTTTAGATGAGGATGACGCACCTGGTTCACCATGCCCAAATGGTTCCACACATGCACCACACACTTAGCAGAGGATCTGGGGCCCAAATGAGGGTTTATGTCATTATCCGAGCCTTTAGAGATGGTTTACAGGCACTTTTTATCCACTTGGAGACCCATGAGGATGTTCGTATGCCCCTTCACAGCCACTTGGGAGCACCACAGGGATTTGCTTAGAAACAAGAAGCCAACCCATTGTCCACTATGTTTGAGGTCCATTCTCACATCATGGCACATTTTGGACTTCATTAAACCTCCTTGAAGGCCCAACGACTCACTTTATTGATCATTTGACCCTCTTGAGAGGCTTATATGTTATGGATCTATCTTGGTGGGCTTGTCATAAAGGGATGTTATTATTGCACATTATTTTATTATTTAGTGCTCAATTAGGCAAAATTAGGCAAATCTAACTCCTTGGTGATTGTATAAATAGAAGTGAGATGATTCATTTTTATCATCACCACTTGGATCTGGTTATTAGCTCTTGTGAGATTTTCACTATCCCTTTTGTAAGACGAGTTTGGATGATATGGATGAATTTTGATGTTTGGATTTCTCTCTCTTGTCTTGGAGTTTCATTATTGCCATAATTTAATGATTGGATATACTCTTTTGTACATGTAAATTCTATTTTCATGCTTATTCTTGTTATTTACTTTGTCACATGATGTTGTTGGGATTTTCACTATACAAGTCTAAAATTTATTGCTTTTCTATAAGAATTGGTGGAAATTTTGATCTTTTATAGTGTTGCATCATGTCATGGGCCATGCATGAATGGGTGAATGTTTCTAGAGATAATTTGTGTTAAATACATCTTGATAAGTCATAAATTATTGCAATTCGAAGTATAAAGTTCTTGAATTAGTTGCTCTCGTGCCCTATTTCCATGTGAAGTTGTTTAAAGACCTCCTTTATTGGGTATATTCTTTTTGAACATTAAAATATCCTTGACTCCATCTCTCCCAAATGACAAGGCATTAATCCTCCATAGGTGGTCACTTTTAAAGCTTATTTTTGTCACCCGTCTTTCTCTTTCTAGGCCTAGCCTCCATATGTCATCTAGGGGATCACTTATTTCACATTCTAGCCATCAAAGGACTTCGATATCTTGCCCATTTCTATGTTGGGGTTTCTTCTAGAGGCCCTCCACATTTCACGAAATTCTAACGGTGGGATCTCGAGATATTGCAAGACCTAGCCCAAGGATCATTGCTTGCCCTAGGTTTCCCTTGGCTAGTGGCCTCATGATCCAGGTTTATATCGGTGGCCACCCAACTATCCCACCTAGATCTCCAGTCAATTTCTTTTGTTCCTTGTTTATTTCAGCATTTACTATTTTTAGCATTTTTTCTGGTCCTGAATTTATGGAGTAGTTTTAACCCCTGAAACGACGTTTTTTTGAGGTCCGTTGTAGGCCCAAAGCCATAGGCAAGGGCCTATGGAAAAAACTGTAGTACTTGTAGATACATTTCCAAAAAGGTATCGTACATGCCAAACATAGATAATATGACCAAATTATGACACCGAGAAGTTGGTTGCCCAACTAACTTGGCGCCCACAAACTCTTGGCATTACATATCCTGGGGTTAGAGTTTTGGTTGTTTAGGGTTTTCTCATGTTTTTCAATAGTAAATAGGCTCTTGAGCCTCATTGTAACATAGTTCAAAGGCATGTAGCTGCCACATCTCTTCTCAGAGATAAGCTACCATCGCCCGAGCTAGTCTTATTTCCATTATGTTTGTAAGCATATTTCAATATTTGACATTAATGAAATGAAGCGTTATTTCTGTTGCATCTTTGTACTTGTGGCTATATCTATAATTCATTGCATTCCTGTTTAAATTCAAATTATCGGTATCAAAGCGGTCTGCTCTTTCTCTGTTTTTCTTTGCATGTCCCCAATGAGGTCGAGATATAAGGAGTTAGGGCTTGAACTAGTCGAACCTTTGTAAGACCAGCCTTGCAAATATTGACGGCCTCCCACGGGGAAGAAAATAAAGACAAGGGTGCAGGATATCCTTTCAAAATATTGCTCGAAGAATCCCTCAAGCGACAGAGGACGCGATGGTGGACAACTTTGTCAAGATCCCTCAGCGGCTACCCAAGGGCGACACATCTACTTGCAACAGCTACTCTGGAAGCACCACACCCTTTAAGGTACAAGTCAACTTTGACATTCCCATATTTCAGGGTCAGATAGATGCAGATGTCATAGATAAATGGTTAAATTTGCTAGAAGGATATTTTTTTGTTCATGATTTTTCCATCCTAGAAAATATTACTTTTTCTCTTCTCAAATCCTCCCCCCACGTCAAGGACTGGTGGGAAACCTACTGTGAGTAGAAGGATGAAAGTAAGGCCTCACTATTTATGGCCATACCCACTTGGGATTTGTTCCGGGACGCCATAAAGAAGAAGTACTACCATGTTGGGAGCTATGAGGATAAATACATAAAGTGGACCATAGTGCGACAGGGAAGGGACCAAGACGTGCCAAAGTTTACCAATGTTTTTCATACCCTCACATGAAGTTGGGTATCAAGGATTCTGAGAAACATTTGGTACTCAAGTACCGTGATTGCCTACACAGGTACATCTAGGATGAGATGGAGTTCCTGTACATTTCCTCGCTTGGCACAGTGTACTAATACGCTGTCAAGATCGAGCAAAAGCTTAAACAGAAAAAGTGAGACTTTGGATCTATGAATCTGAAGCAAGGGAAAGGCGCCTCCAAACCAAAGAGAAAAGGGAAAATCCAAAGCAAGGCGACCCAGGATAACTCGTCGAAGCTACAAGCAAAGAACAACATCACAAAGACAAAGAAGGACATGAGAAAGTGGTGTGAGTTCCATAAGAGTTCCAGTCATAACACAAGTGAGTGTTGGGCCAAGCAGTCACTAGTGGCTGAGCTGAAGGCTTCTGAGTTTGATGCATGTTCCAACTCTGAGTCAAAACCCGACAAGGGGAATGACAAAGGGAAGCAGATAATTAATGCAAAGCCCAGCGCCACTATGGCCACCACCAATATCCATAATATTGAGCTAAAGATCCAGAAGAGGGGGAGCACCTATTCCACTCACAAATGCGGGTTAAGGGTTCTCCGCTGCAGTTCATGGTTGATAGTGGGAGCCAATAGAACCTCATTTCAGGAGAGGTCATGAAGCGGCTAGGCCTACCTACTATAATATATCCACATTTTTATACCATTTGGTGGCTTCACCAAGGACAAGATCTCTGCATCAGTGAGTAGTGTCACCTTCCCTACAATATCAAGTCCTTCATGGATGAGGTACTGTGTGATGTTTCTCCTCTTGAAGTAAGTGATGTATTATTAGTACAATGATACTTATGGAATTGGCATGTTGTATATGTGCCTAGACCTCTCTCTATTATTATTTCTTTGGGTACTAAGTTATAGAAGATACCGAGGTAGCCCCACCTACCATCGTCTCTTTGATCTCTAGTAAGAAATGCAGTAAGGTCATCTCCCAGACTAGGAAATTTGTTTTCTTTTTGATTCGATCTCAAAGTAAGGGTAAGGTCGTATCCATAGCCATGGTCCTCGGGAAGGGTTCATACAAGCAGTAGAAGTAGGTGGATATGGTCGTGGAAGAATACAGGGACATCTTCTCCTCACCCATAGTGGTACCCTTGCATTGTCAGGTCAAGCATTCAACCGATCTAACTCTCGGAGCACCTCTACCCAACGGGCCAATATATCACCGCTCCGTTATGGAAAATGAAGAGATGAAGCGGAAAATCCAGGATTTGTTGCAAAAAAGGCACATTTAACCAAGTTCCTCATCTTGTGGGAGCCCGATTATACTTGTACAGAAGAATGATGGGACTTGGAGGCTCTGCATTGATTATTGGGAACTAAACAAAATCACCATCTAGAACATGTATCCAATCCCACAGATTAATGACCTGTTGGACCAACTCAAGGGGGCCAAGTATTTCAGCAAGATTGATCTAAAGTCTCATTATCACCAGGTTCCAATAGAGCCCACAGATGTATGGAAGACCGCCTTTAAATCCAAGAAAGGCCTTTTTTAATGGTTGGTTATGCCCTTCAGGTTGACAAATGCCCCTGCTACTTTTATGAGGTTAATGGATGAAATCTTGTGGCCCTTCACCAACTCATTCATGGTGATTTATCTGAACAACATCCTCATCTTCAACAAGAGTTGGGAAGAACACTTGCAACACATTCTGCAAGTCCTTCAAACCCTTAGGTAACACAAACTGTGTTCCAACTTGTAGAAATGCACCTTTGGCATGAGCCAGGTCTAATACTTGGGTTACATCATAGATGAGCGTGGCATGCATGTGGACCCGGCCAATATCCAATTCATTCAGGACTGGACAGCCCCAACCACTCTAACGGAGCTTCGCAGATTTTTGTACCTTGCAAATTTCTATCAGAGGTTTGTGTTGGGATTCTCCCATATCACTTGGTCTTTGAGTCAGATTATTGAGGGCGATGCGAAAGAAAGTTTTTCCTGGTTCGAATCCCAATAGAAGGCGTTCGATGAATTGAAGCACCACCTTTGCTTTGCACCAGTACTCACACTACTAGACTTGCAACAACCATTTGAAATTGAGACAAACGCCTCAAACTATGCTATTGGTGTAGTCCTCACCCAGCACGGGCATCCAGTGGCCTATCATAGTGAGACACTTTCCAATACAATTTGTAAGTACCCCACCTATGATAAAGAGATGTATTTTATCGTAGAGGCTTGCCAACAATGGAAGCACTACATTCTGGGGAAGGAGATGGTCATCCACACCGATCACTAGCCTCTTCAGTTTATATAGACACAGGGGAAGTTGCAAAACGATTAACATCGGAAGTGGTCTACATATCTATAACAATTCCACCAGAACATTAAATACAAAGGGGTAGCACCAATCATGTTGCAGACTGCCTCAGCCGGCCCCCAGTTGTAGCACTGACTATTGTTCTCAACTCTTGTGTTCATGAGACCTCTAGATAGAAGCAACTATACAAAAATGATCCAGAGATTTCCTCAACATACCAGATGCTAGTAGCTGGAAATCAAGTTCATGATTTCCATCTCTAGGACACATTATTATGCTACCTCGGTCACCTTTGTATTCCTTCAAGTGAGCATGCCAAGCTTATTTGGAAGGTGCACTACAGTTGAGTAGTAGGACACTTTGGTGTGGAGAAAATTGTGGTTGTACCACAAAATTTCTTTTCTTTTCCCAAACTTCGGCTGGACATTGGGAAATATATCAAATCCTGCACTGCTTGTGCCATTTCCAAGCCAACCATCAAGAAGCAAGGCCTGTACACTCCTCTTCCTACTCCCAGCCAACCATGGGAATCCATCTCCATGAACTATATGTCTCTCCTCCCTTCTACCAAGAATGGTAATGACTATGTATTTTTGGTCGTGGATAGATTTTCTAAGATGGCTATATTGGCGGCTTGCAAGAAGAGTATCACAACGGAGGACACTGCCAAACTCTTCTTTGAATGAGTATGGGTACATTTTGGGATCCCGCAGACCATTATATTAGATTGAGATAGAAGGTTCCTGAGCACATTCTAGTCAAGCCTCTGGAAACTATTGGACACCAAGATCACCAAATCAACTGCCTTCCATTCCCAGACTGATGGTCAGATGAAGGTCGTCAATAGGATGATAATGCACATACTCTGCATGTACAACTCCAAGCATCCTCGAACCTGGGATGAGAGTCTTCCATATGTTCAACACAGTTATAATAGAGCTCTCCATAGCTCGACTAGTCATAGTCCCTTTCAATTGGGTCTAGGATTTCAACCATTGTGTCTAATTGATGTTTCCATGCCTCATGCGACTACGCAGACAGAATCCACACATGTATTGTCCGAGGCTGATAAAGCGACCAAATTTATTGAATGCATCCAACACATCCTCCAGTAGGTTCATGATATCTTAGAGAAGTCAAATTCCAAATACAAGCAGTGACATGATCAACATGGGGGGCCACACAAATTTCAGGTGGATGAAAATGTTTGGTTTCTGTTGGCTACTTGAATTGTTTATTGATTAAACAGTCAAGTACCACATTAATTTTTCAACCTGGGAAAGTCCTTTTATTTCAAAGGTGACCTCGCACTGTATGTACTTAATTCTAAAAGCATTAAAAGTTGTAGTATACACAATTATGTTTCTGTCAAACTCCTTACTCTATGTTATAACAGTTACAGTATATTGCAAAGATAAAATGAAAGCAGTTAACTAGAATACAAATCTGAAAAGAAAAGTAATGGTTGCTCTGTTAGCAGAGGATCAAGACCCTATCCTCAAGGTAAGGATGTTCAGCACCTGCCCCTGTAACCAGGTTGCTAATACACACTGCAATTCTAATTCACCAGTGAAGTATTCTTTTACAACATCAAGCAATTAACAAAACAGAGTATCAGCAAAAGGAAATTATCAGAGGTAATGCTACAGAATCCAAACAGAGTACCAGCAGAAAGGAAATTGCCAAACAAACTCACACACTAACAGAAAATAAATGGGTGAATCTTGTGAAGAAGGTGGGCCCTGTCCCTCTCACAAGATTCCCCAGAACACAAATGCTGGATTAGATGCTCAGAACAACTTTTTATTCATCTGCCAGAATGTCCAGTTACAATAAAGATTCAGACTTTCTTTTGTTTTTCAAAATTTTCCTTACACTTGTTCCCCCCCTTCTAATGTAGATGTCTCCTCTTTATAGAGGAGACATCTATTACAATAGACCGTCATAGTTCATTCAGTTAAATCTTTTTGTCAAAAATAAGAAATCCATCCTTGTTACAGGATGTCGTTACAACAGTGTGACGGTGTATTCTTTCTTGGGTCTCTTACTGTTACACAGCTGGTAAACAAACTTCAACCATCTTCTTGGAATCCTCGTACTATCCTTTGCCGCTTCCCCATTGTTGCTGATTTAGTAAACTCAAGTTGTTCCTGGTGTTTTAGCAACTGTAACCGTGTTTTACCCTTTCTGGACAGTTGCTGATCGTGCTGTGTCAGCATGGAACTCTGCCGATCTTCTGATAGTTGTTGTTTGTCATTTCTGGTATTCCAGTTGTTGCAAAATAACGTTTTCCCTGCTTTAGATAGTTGTTGTTGCTGGTGTTGCAGCAACTGCTTAGTTGATGTTTCTGTAGTTGTTGTTTCTAGTGTTGCAACAACTACGTAGTTGTTGTTTCTGGTGTTGCAGCAACTACGAATTATAATTTCTGCAGACTTTAGACAGTTCAACGATTACTTAGCAACTTGGTTAACTTTTCCAAAGATAATTATAAAGATAACATGAATATGTAATGAATAATTAAACATATAGTAATGCAGAGAGTTACTTCATACCTTGGAATGATTAGGTCATTATATAATCAAAGCTTTCAACTTATGGACTGAAAAGGGTAATATTATAGCAAAAATACAAGGTCAAAAATGGTCAATTTGGAGTCCTAATTGACCAATGGATGAAAAATTAGGGCTAGTTGTTGCGTAGTCCTAATGGTTTCTTGTTGTTGCTTCAAGGTCAAAAATGCAACTTCTGAGTACCTTGTGTGCTGTTATTTTATATGCAAAATGCCCTCCACAAGGGCCATCGTGACAAACTTTTAATACATCATAAATTTCATCTTCACCAATGCATCTCCGGATTTCCTGATCGATTCCTGTGTGGAAAAGACACCTGCTTATCCAGCTGTACCTAGCACTTTGTTGGATGATCTTTCTTTTTTCCCTGTGTGATAGGTGCGACGGTAATTTTCCTGCAACTAAATAGTTGGCAATGTCTGCATACCAAGGTGAGTGAGCAGATACTGCAAATAAATATTCATCGGGAAAAGAATCATCTACTAGAATGTTTTCATCAGTTTTTAATCGAGAAAGGAAATCAGCAACTACATTTTCTTTTCCTGGCCTATCTACAATTTTGATATCAAATTCTTGTAATAATAATAACCATCTGGTGACTCGAGCATTTGTAACTGATTTATTCATTAGATATTTAATGGTCGAGTGATCAGTATGCACAAAAGTAGTATAGCCAGTAATATAATGTCGAAACTTATTGATGGCATAAATGACTGCTAGGAATTCCTTCTCAGTGACTGTGTAATTCAGTTCAGCTAGTGTCATGTTCTTACTGATAAAATAAATGGCATAGGGAAGACTGTTTTCTTCTTGACCCAAGACAGCTCCAATTGCAGTATCTGAGGCGTCAGAGGATATATGAAAGGGTAGTGCCCAATCAGGTCCTCTCAAAATGGGAGCTGTAGACAACTGATGTTTAAGTTCATTAAATGCTTTTTCACAATCATCAGTCCACTTAAATTCAACATTTTTTGTTAATAACACAAATAGAGGAGAAGCTATTTCGGAAAAATTCTTGATAAATCTTCTATAGTATCCAACATGTCCTAAAAAGCTTCTTACATCAGTTTGTGTTTTGGGGATAGGGAGGGTCTGAATTACTTGTATTTTGGTTGGATCGACTTGAATTCCTAGGAATGAGATGAAGTGACCCAATACAATACATTGATTCATCATCATATGGCATTTTTCAGTGCTTAAGGCAAGGTGTGCTTCTACACATCGCTTAAGTACTTTTTCAAGATTCTGCAGTGCATCCTCAAAAGTCACTCCATAAGGAGTAAATTCATCCATAAATATTTCTAAGGAATCATTTAGCATATCAGAAAAAATCCCTATCACTGCTCTTTGAAATGTTGCTTGAGCATTACATAGCCCAAATGGAAGAAACCTGTAAGCAAAGGTCCCCCATGGGCTAGTAAACGTGGTCTTGTCCTGGTCTTGGGGTGCAATCTTAATCTGATTGTATCCACTAAATCCGTCCAAAAATGAAAATAATTTCTTACCTGCCAAATTATCTAATACCTGATCAATGAATGGTAAAGGGAAATGGTCTTTCTGGGTGGCTTTATTCAGAGCTCTGTAATCCACACATACTCTCCATTTGCCATTTTTCTTGGGTACAATTACAAGTGGGGAAACCCACTCACTATCAGATATATGGTATATAAATCCTCCATTCAATAGTTTTTGAAGTTCCTCCTTCACAATTTCCCTTAGATTGGGATTCATCCGCCGCTGGGGTTGATAGACTGGGCGGGATCCTTCTTTAATATAAATGCGGTGAGTGCATAGCTCGGGAGAGATCCCCTTCATGTCTGTATAATCCCATGCAAATGCTTCTTTATTTTCCTGGAGTAACTTTATTAACTGTTGTTTTTCATTATCAGTTAAGTTAGGATTTATATTTAATGTTTTGCCAAGCTCAATTTCTATTGTTGTACTTTTGGAGGGGCTGGCTACTTTTGTCTGAGATAAATTTTTATCTTTCAGGTTCTGCTGAGATTCAGATTCCAAGATTGTCGTGAAGTGATTATACATTTTTGGGCTGACCGAAGAAGGTTCAGAAATGAAGCTGTTGATTAATTCATCTTCGGTAGAGTCTTTGAAAGTTAAAGCTTGTCCGATAGTCAAGATAGGTTGGGTTTCTTCATCCTCATAATCTACCCATACAGAATTGTCATTATTAATCATGGGTGTAGCATGAGGATAAAGGGTAAGCTGTTTGGTTTCCTACCCATTAGAGATGGTCGTTGATCCTGATCTACAGCTGATGAAAGCATCCGCTGTAGCTAGCCAAGGTCTTCCTAGAATCAGCGGATGACCCCCCAACTTTTTTTTAGTTTGTAACACCACAAAGTCAGCTGGGTAATTCCAGGATTCTACAGAAATTATTAGATCTTCAATGACTCCTTCAGGTTTAATTGTAGAGCGATCAGCCAACTCTAGGATGGTTGGAGTTTCCCTAATAAAGTTTTTTAACTGTAGCAATTGTGTTGTTTCAAGTGTCATAATGTTTATTGCAGCACCTAAATCTACTAGAACTTTAGAGACAAAGGTTTTTCCAACCTGAACTGTTACTGTAGGGTGACCAGGGTCACCATATTTCACCGGAGGATCTTTTTCTGTCGTTAAAGCAGTTAGCTCTCCCATCACATGAACTGTGAGGGGGTCCTTAGTTTTTCTTCCAGGTTTTTTATGCAAATATCTCTAACAGTCCTAGCATAAATGGATCTCTTAGCGCTTGCAACAATGGAATTTTAACATATAAATTCTGTAATTCGCCTAAAAGGTTAAAAGCAGGTTGCTCAAGTGTTTTAGTAAGAGTCAGACGTTCAAGGAATGGCGGATCTGCTGTTTGATCATTGTTGTTAGATGCTGATTCAACTGTTTCAACATTATTGTTAGCTGGTTTTTCTTTTCTAACTTCCTCTTTATCAGAGTCAGTAATGTCATCAATGATGGGTTCAACAATTCTCCCTGAACGAAGATGGATATCATTACATTGCATGGGGGAGCCCAAGGATTCCATATGGTAGGATCAGGAAAAGGAAGACTTGGTTGCTGCATGGGTAGAAAATTCATTGTGTTAAAGGGTGGGTACTGCATTTGGTTCATGGGTGGGTAATTTGTTTGAAAAGGAGAATGATTATTCCAACGACTAAATGCTGTGTTAGAATTCATACCTTGTCTTTGTGGCCATTGCCTCCTCTGTGTCATCAGGTACACTGCTTCAGCCTCTTCTTCAGTTGACTGCAATGCTGCTTTTATTCCAGGCAGAGAGGGGCATTGCTGGGTTTCATGGTCCTTTTCACAGATCGTGCAGATTGGTACCTTATCTAGTGGGCATTCCCTGAGTGGGTGTTTTTCTCTGCATTTAGAACAAAAAATGGCTAGGACAGCTTCTGCTTCTGCCTGTTTCTTTTTTACCTACAGAGCATCAATTTGTGAAGAAAAAGAGCTTAACATCTCAGTTTTAAATTCTTCCAATAAATTACCTATTTCAGCCCTTGTTGCTCCTCCACTTGCTGACTTCTGGACTCTTGAATATACGTTGTCCCTGCTTTTTGATCTGTTTACTGCTCCTCTTGAACATCTCATGCAGAGGTTGATAATTTCATCAAATGGTTCCTTGGAAATGTCCCCTTTTCCCAGCATATTCAACATGTCCAAGCAGTCATCTCGTACCCCTTTCAGCAATATTGTTTTCAGAATATCTTTACTCATGTTAGGGTGGTCAGACCGCTGCAGATTATACTGCAGTCTTTCCACAAAATCTTCCAGATTCTCGTCCTCCTTCTGAACCATTCTAAACAACTCTTCCTTCCCTTTCTCTTGTTCGGCAGTAATCCTGATATTTGGCCAGAAAGCTTTCTTTCATCTGATCCCAGGTAGTGATTGCCTGAGCTCCTAAGCTCATAAACCACTTTAATGCATTCCCTTTAAGTGTTGCTGGAAACAGTTTTAGTTTTTTATTAGGGCTCACATAATCATAACTTCTACATAGTATACCAAATTCAAAGAGGAATTCATCCGGGTCTTCAGAGGATAACCCATGAAAGTTGGGTAATGCTGAAAGTGGAATGTTCTTCATAGGGGTAGCTCCTCTCGTGAGCTCCCCAATAGGGAACTCTAGAGTAGAGAGTGAGTTTTCCCCCCTTCATTCTGCTCTGTTATCCTCCATTGGTCTTTTTCCTGAATCGCTTGCTTTATCTTCTGTATCTTCTGTCTCTTCAGGTTCTTCTACCGGTTCCTCAGTGTATTCTGGTACTTCCAGCTTCCTTTTAGGTCCTAGTACTTCCTTCGTCTGTCGATCTGTTTGTGAGGAATACTGGATCTGAGGTCTCCGGGAACTTGTCCTCTGTGATGTCTCGGCCTTTGAGATAATTTCGTCAATAAAAGTTTTTCTTCCTCCTCCGCCTTTGCCGCCTGTGAAATTAGGTTTCCTGCGTCCTCTCATGCACCTGTTATTCTTAAAAAGAAATCATTAATGCTTTTAAAATCTCTAATCGCCTTCCCCGGCAATGGCGCCAAAATGTTGGCTACTTGAATTGTTTATTGATTAAACAGTCAAGTACCACATTAATTTGTCAACCTGGGAAAGTCCTTTTATTTCAAAGGTGACCTCGTACTGTATGTACTTAATTCTAAAAGCATTAAAAGTTGTAGTATACACAATTATGTTTCTGTCAAACTCCTTACTCTATGTTATAATAGTTACAGTATATTGCAAAGATAAAATGAAAGCAGTTAACTAGAATACAAATCTGAAAAGAAAAGTAATGGTTGCTCTGTTAGAAGAGGATCAGGACCCTATCCTCAAGGTAAGGATGTTCAGCACCTGCCCCTGTAACCAGGTTGCTAATACACACTGCAATTCTAATTCACCGGTGAAGTATTCTTTTACAACATCAAGCAATTAACAAAATAGAGTATCAGCAAAAGGAAATTATCAGAGGTAATGCTACAGAATCCAAACAGAGTACCAGCAGAAAGGAAATTTCCAAACACACTCACACACTAACAGAAAATAAATGGGTGAATCTTGTGAAGAAGGTGGGCCCTGTCCCTCTCACAAGATTCCCCAGAACACAAATGCTGGATTAGATGCTCAGAACAACTTTTTATTCATCTGCCAAAATGTCCAGTTACAATAAAGATTCAGACTTGCTTTTGTTTTTCAAAATTTTCCTTACACTTGTTCCCCCCCCCTTCTAATGTAGATGTCTCCTCTTTATAGAGGAGACATCTATTACAATAGACCGTCATAGTTCATTCAGTTAAACCTTTTTGTCAAAAATAAGAAATCCATCCTTGTTACAGGATGTCGTTACAACAGTGTGACGGTGTATTCTTTCTTGGGTCTCTTACTGTTACACAGCTGGTAAACAAACTTCAACCGTCTTCTTGGAATCCTCGTACTATCCTTTGCCGCTTCCCCATTGTTGCTGATTTAGTAAACTCATGTTGTTCCTGGTGTTTTAGCAACTGTAACCGTGTTTTACCCTTTCTGGACAGTTGCTGATCGTGCTGTGTCGGCATGGAACTCTGCCGATCTTATGATAGTTGCTGTTTGTCATTTCCGGTATTCCAGTGGTTGCAAAATAACATTTTCCCTGCTTTAGATAGTTGTTGTTGCTGGTGTTGCAGCAACTGCGTAGTTGCTGTTTCTGTAGTTGTTGTTTCTGGTGTTGCAGCAACTACGTAGTTGTTGTTTCTGGTGTTGCAGCAACTACGAATTATAATTTCTGCAGACTTTAGACAGTTCAACGGTTACTTAGCAACTTGGTTAACTTTTCCAAAGATAATTATAAAGATAACATGAATATGTAATGAATAATTAAACATATAATAATGCGGAGAGTTACTTCATACCTTGGAATGATTAGGTCATTATATAATCAAAGCTTTCAACTTATGGACTGAAAAGGGTAATATTATAGCAAACATACAAGGTCAAAAATGGTCAATTTGGAGTCCTAACAGTTTCATTTGTAGAAAGAATGCATTATCGGAGCCCATCGAAAGCTCAGACCACTTTGATATGGTCCCTACGCCATTACCAAGGTTGTGGGAGATAATTATTTTGAGCTCAACATTCCCCCATTCCTTGGCCTGCACCCAGTGTTCAATGTGGACCACCTTCGACCATACTTCCCACCATTGCTGGACACATCAGACATCGCAGAAAAACTCACACCAACAGAGTTAAACCAAGACTGCATGGAATAATCCACAAATAATCATATTATGGACACACAGGTCAAGAACACTAGCCAACAAAAGATCCAACTATATTGGGTTGCCATAGCTAGCCAACTCCTGCACCAAGGTAAGTGGCTCACCAAGGACCAGGTTCAATAGAAGTTTCCTCACCTCATGGAGGCTCTCCACGCGATGGGGACCATTCCTTCCTAAGGGGAAGGAATGATCCAGGTGGATATTGGCGGCCACCCACCTATCCCACCTATATCTCCAATCATCTTCTTTTGTTTCCTTGTTTATTTCAGAATTTACTATTTTTAGCAATTTTTCAGGTCTTGAACTTTCGAAGTAGTTTTGACCCCCTAACGGCTTTTTTTTTTCAGGTCCGCTGCACGCCTGTAGCCGTAGACAGGGGCTCACAAAAGAACCTATCGTACTGAAAGAGATATTTCCAACAAGGTATCGTACACACCAAACGAAGATAATATGACCAAATTATGACCCCGAGAAATTGGCTACCCAACTAACCCCGACGGGGCCCACAAACTCTTGGCATTACATCTCTTGGGGTTAGGGTTTTCTCATGTTTTTCAATAATAAATAGGCCCTTGATCCTCATTGTAACACAATTTAAAGGCATGTAGCCACCACATCTCTTCTCAGAGATAAGCTACCATCGCCTGAGCTAGTCTTGTTTCCATTCTGTATGTAAACATATTTCAGTATTTGATATTAATGAAATGAAGTGTTATTTCTTATGCATCTTTGTATTTATGGTTATATCTATAATTTGTTGCATTCCTGTTTAAGTTCGGATCACCTCATTTGGATCGTTGTATTCTATCCTAAGAAGATTTGTCCATTGATCCTATTCTCTTCCATAATTAGGTCAAGTCCCTACTTAAGTGATCAATTCCACTTCCTTGAGCTAGTTTTGGGTCCACTGGGTCTTGTGGGGTCTCGTAACCTAACAAATCCAATTCCACAAAGGTCATATAAATACCAATTCTCCATAAGGATTTCTAGGCCTACGAATCATCTTCACAAGATATATTCCCAAACCCTAGTCTTGAGAATCCTTCTAAACCTTCCTAGAGAGCCTATCACCTTGCTTCTTAGGCAAGAAAACCATACAATAGGCCTTAGGAATCACTCTCCATCCTCTTATTGACCTATTCATCTAGTGATTCCTCTTTATACCAGGTCTCCTCCCATCGGTGAAAGTAAAGAGCTGGGAGCCTTAGCTGAGGTGATAGTGGGCTATGGCTCCATTGTTGTCCTTTGACCTAGTAGTTTCCCTTTAGGATCCCTTCCTAGTACCCATGTTAGTTTGAGCGGTAACAGAAACTTCAAGGGGTTCTTTCAAGTCTGGGATGGAAATATCACATTTTATTTAGACTTAAAATTGGGCAGCAATGTTGCTCACAATTCTGATTATGAAGTTGCCAGAAACAAAATATGTTCATGTATGCATCCCTCATAATGGTTACATACCTCGATTAATTAAAAATAACCATGATTCTACAACAAAGTGCCATCGATGCTTCAATTCATGTCAGTTTAATGTTATGGTGTGGCCCAAGTTAAATATTCTTCTACGAATTAAGTAGTTGGGTGCTACTACTCAAACTACAATATGGATGTTTAAGAGAATTCACATGGTGGGTTGACAAGCAAGTCATATGAATATCACTTTGTTGTTGGTTCATTACCTATTGAGGTTTCCAACGAAGGTGTAAGAAATAAAAATCAGACAACTGTAAAAGCCTTACAGGAAGCTAACTTCGAGGAGGAGAACAGATCCACTAAAGGACCAAAATTAAATTTGAAGCCTCGCTCACTGCCTGTTGAGCAACCTGAAGACAATGCAACTCCACATCTGAAGGAAAAATTTTGGTTCTTTCCAAATTTTGATGACATGCATGATGTTCCAGAGGAGGGAAAGGATCCACTTTTTGAAGACGATGATACGTTTGATGCTCAAATTCCAAGAGAATAACTTAATGACAATACTATAGAGTCTGAATTGTGAACAACATGAGGAAGATGCAGAAAAAATATAATAATGGTTATGAAGCTTGTTACCCTCCACTTTGTGGGTGACATCCCCAGGAGAATTTTTTCTCCATGGTGAGCCTCAGCCGATAGCCAACAAACCCTTGATGCCTCCCCCTAGCTCATTGTGCCATTTCTCTGCCACCTGAGCCAACCATGTAGTCCCTCACCCACATGTATTGATCGTATGTTTGAAGGTGGGCCTCCCAAATCTAAAGGTATGTCTTGTCATTTGGTAATTGAGTATTGGGTTTACTTATCATGGATACTTTTGGGTATGGATTGATGGGGGCATTTGGCAGAAAGAGTGGGCTTAGTTTTTTCTCTTGTCCCCTTGATCTATTTTGGTTTTACCCTTTGATATTAGTCTTGTGGGATCTCCTTTATTGACCATTTAGTTCTAGGGTGGTACTACTTGGGAAACCCTAACTTTGGGTGCGTAGTCTCGCTCCTTTACCGGCACTTATTACTCCCTTTCCACTCACTATACCCCCATTCATCTTTTCTCCCACTTGGGTCCACATAGGGCTAGCCTCCCTATCCCCTTGCCCCTACCTCGGGTAAGACCTAGAATGATGTCCTAGAGGTTGAAGAAATTAAAATAAATGGTGAAAATCATTATTGGCGACATTTAACAGGAAATTGTACCACAAAATGCAAAAGATGGTCGAGACAAAATAATCAGCACGCATGAGCTCTACCCCAATCCATGGCCATCACCCTGGTTCCATAGGCCCTAGATGAGCCTCCTTTATCATTCAGGAACCCATGATTGTCCCAACCCCTGGAGGGAAATGAACTACCCTACATAAAAGGGGGCAATCATTTCTATATCTTACATATCATGCTCTTGTCCTTTGTGCCTTGAGCAGTTAAATAAAGAAATTCATAAAAGATAAAATGCATATAAAGAAGGGTGGAAAAATCAAGGCCAGGGCACCTCATGTACCATAATTTCTCCCTCCTACATTACATACCCAAGTGCGGGCTTCCCCTTTTCTAGCTACCCCTATGCCCCACTATGTGGCCCAGGATTGCCCCTCTCATTCCCTATCCCATTCCACTTATTTGTCACTTGAAAGCCCCATTAGAGGGATGTACCTTGGACATACTATCCCCTTTAAGGGCTAAAACCACCTAATAAGGTACATGGCTAACCCCCTTTGGAGCTTGGAGACACTAGTACATGCCAAAGCCCACTATGGAAGGGCATGCCATTATGAAGTGCCCACATTGTTATCCATGATTTGTAAGCTTTTTTGCCTGATTATTTTAATGAATGGTTGTACTGGAAGCCTAGGGGATGCATTCGATCTTATGCAGGATTACAGGTGGTTTCCATTTTATTTTGGTCTCCCTATAGAGGATCGTAACCCCCAGAGGTCTACATTGGCACATGTAGGGTGTGCATAGAGAGCCATGGTCCTCCATAACAGTGGACAACACTCCATAGATCTTCATGGATGCTCAGAGATTACTAGTGATCCACTTTTGGGATGATGATGATATGCTTGGTACATTATGCCCAACATGCCCCCACAGGAGCCCCACACTCTTGACAAGTGTCCTAGGACTTGTATGATGTCATGGAAACATTCATTCCACCACTTGGACCCTTGCAAAGGATCTCTAATTCATATGGAGACCCATGGGGTCATCTATGTGCCCTCATACACAATGGGAGCACCACATGTCTACTACTTGGAGAACAAGGGGCCTCCCCCTTGTCCATCATATTCCGAGGAGTTTATTCCTCAATAAGGAACTTCAATATATTATTGAGCCTTTAGAGGGCCCTACGACATGCACATGTTATTATTTGGCCCCTTGTGAGACTTATTTTTACACTTATGAGCTAGTTTGGTGGGCTTGTCACCAAAAGGGGTTTTATTTGCACATTATTTTATAATTAGGGGCTAATGTAGGCCCATAGGCTAATTAAAACTCCTTAGGAGGCTATATATTGATGTTAGATACATTCATTTCTATCATCACTTGACATGGGGATCTCTCTAATCATAGAGAATTTCGCACTTTTTCCTTGGTGGATATTTTTGGAGATGGATGAATTATGATGTATGGATTTGGGCTACTTCTCTTGTCTTGGAGATTTATTGAGAAAAAAAAATTCTGGCTGGATATACTCTACAACGTTGTAAGTAATTTTCTTATGTTATTATTCTTGTTGTTGAATACTACTAAAATTAGGGCTAGTTGTTGCATTATTGGAATGTGGAATTGAGCATATTTTAGCTAATTTAAAGTATGGGCCAAGGTTATATATATGAATGTCCTAGAGATTTATTTATCTTGAGAAGCTTGCATCATTTTCTTTGAAGTATAAATTCTTTAAGGTCACTTTTCTTTTCTTTCTCTCAACATTGGATGAAGTTGACTTTCTAGGTGTCCTTGATCAAGAAACCAAGTTCTTACTCATCATTATCCTTGACTCCATATCCCCAAGTGAACTAGGCATTGATCCCTCAAAAAGGGTGATCATTTCAACCCTCTTTTAACCATTTCTCCCTTTTTCCCCAAGTCTAGCCCCATTAGGTCACCTAGGGCAACAATTTCGCGGGAATTAACCCCGGGAAATAATTCAATATCCTATAGGCTAATGCGTTGGTGGGTCCCCTCCATATCCTCCAAATTTGAGGAAATTTTAACATTGGAATCTTCAGGAATCTCAAGCCCTAGCCTTAGGATCGAATTGTGCCTAGGCATCCCCAAGGCTAGACCTCAATAGGATCAATTCAACCTTTTGAAGAAAGTATTCTTGTTTGGTCCTTTCCCCTCACCTTGTCCAGAATAGGAACATCATTGGTTGCTACATTCCATCCCCGAACCTGGGTTGGGTCCACTTGGCCCTGTGTGGTCCCACTTCTCAATACAGACTATTTGTCAAGGACCATTTGGGAATCCAAATTTCCCAAGGATTATAGGGATTGAGAAACTTTTTCATAAGCCTATCCTTCCTCCCTCAACCCTCCAATCCTCACCCCTAATCCCTGGTGAACCAAGTTCCCTACTGTTGTGCTCTACAACAGCACCCCCCCCCCCCCCCATTTCATACAATTTTTTATTTTTCAAAACTATAATATGAAATGGGTCCCTTTTAATTTAAATTGGTATCAACTTATCATTATTCAAAAGGTCCGAAAAGAAATAATTATTATTAAATATATACACTATTACCTAATGGGACTAAATTCTAAAAATAATAGTAATTTAATACCATTTATTTGTATTTAAATTATATAATGGCCATTAGAATTAAATAAAATATGGATATTTTAATTATCAAATGAATTCTCTTAATATCTAATAATGAATTTTATTTATTTGTTTTTAGATATACATAATCATTTATTAAAATTAACAAATTTACCTGTTTTAGCTATTTCTAAAAATGGTAATAACTAAATTGATTGTTTGACTAAGATCATTAGGTCAAATTTAGCCGTTAGAAATATAGCCGTTTGAGTCTCTGCACACTCTACTTATTCAAGCTAAACCGGATTGGCTCTTCAACTTGTCCTGACGATGAACCACACTGGTTGGTTCGAAACGCGTCGACAAAAGATTGGTTATGTGATTTTGCCGAAGATTTTCTAAACAAGAAATAAAAAATTATAAAACCTTTTTGATAAATCACTTAATCGGTCTTATAATAAACGATGAACAATCTTTTATTATTGCGATAAAGCGATCGCAAGATCGCATATCGCAATAACAAAGGATGCATGACTTAAAGACCCATTGATTTTCCCCGATGCGACAATGCACAAATGGCTATCAGATATCGGGAAGGCAAGCGATCATAACAAAAGGCCCCTCTTCACTCCAATGCGATATCGCTATCGGCGATCGGGGATGTACCATGCATGCATCTAAAGCCCTCGTTTAGAACTCCCAATGCGAATTGTCGATATCGCTATCGGCGATCGGGGATTCCGAAAGGACACCAATATAACAACTTAAGCTTTCCCCCGATTGCCGATTGCGATAAAGCTAAGTGCATATTTCAAAAAAGATTGGTAAGGCTGGGATATATTATGGTTATTTAGTATTAAAGGCTTTTCTCTTCCCGATAGTGATTCACTTACGCTCAACCGCCAAAACATCAAAGCCACGCTTAAATGAATCATTCAGCCAATAAACGATATGATGAGCATTTAAAGGATTGACAGGTTTAAACGGCCATTTAATGAAACAGTAAGGCTAAAATCTCTTCAGAGATTGTATCCGCGGCCACCTTAAGTTAAATCCTCCATTATTCATTGATTAATATATCTCGTTCATCTTTGGTTTGCGCCACCAATTCTCCGCATTACGTTCATTTTCTCTCCTGTGCAGAGCTCTTCCGAAGCAGAAAATTCAAGCCAAATGGGGAAGAAATCTAAGAGAACTGGAACAGCTTCCGCTTCGGCAGTTATAGGACAACATATTGCCGATTCAGGACCACCCAAAAAGGGACTGATATCAGACACCACATGTCTAGGACTCGGTAAAACTACTTGGCTGAGCATCTACAATCTGATTGAGGTCGAAGAGCCTGAGGTAACAACAATGCAAGCCACAGCAGGCCCGACTCGGAAGTCTGATGCTACTCTAAAGGATTTAGCCGACTCTTACCTTCATCGGATAGCAACCCGAGAACAAATTCTCCCATATAAAAATGTGGTGAGATGGGCAATTGAAGAAATCCCAATCACAAACAGGACATTTTGCACCATGGACGGGAGAGTCTTCGGCTCGTTTCAACCTGATGATTTGAGGCAAATGTACCATTTGCCTGCTCCGGAGAAGAAGTACAACAAAGCATTCCTGGAGAAATTTAGAAATGAAAACGACATTGAATCAGAACCCATACGGGATTGGAGGCAAAACCCAGCAAAACACAAGCATGAGTCTTCGGGTAAGTACTCTGTCGATTCCTTGTGTTCTCCTTATTGTTATGCCAAAGTAATGATCTGTAGGTTGTGGGGGTTACATGATTCCGCAAACTTCACTATAGAGATGGTGCCTTTAATGGAGGCAGCATGCAATAGTGAAATAATGGATTGGGGAAATATATTGTCTAATAAGTTAGCAACCACGGTTCTTGAATTCAGAAACAAATCCCGCGTCACTGAAAGGTTCATTCCCCCATTTTACTATAGTGCCTACATCTTGGACACCCTGTGTTTTAATTTCGAATTTCCTGTGCTTGAGTGGAGATGGACTCCACAAGACCCCATGCCCATTCATATATACCACCAGAAGTTATGGAAAGCCCACTATAAACACCATTTATATCAAGTTTGCAATGGTTTTATGTTACCCATTCACTATTCCATTTTTGACAAACCTGCTCCGAAGATTTCCTCAAAAGCGGAGATTGACTTGACAGCCGTAGGGAGATGGTTCGGAGAAGAAAAAATCACCTATGTAAGAGTTTGCGGTAGCCAGGCCAAGCCTCATGTCCTCCCTTTGTATATACCTGACAAAATGTTAGCCCAAGAGGTAGCATATCAGATTACATCCGAAGGAGTTACACAGACTCTAAGGAATAAAAAGAAGCAGGTTTGGCCTTCTTTTCCTCTAAGATGTGGTGTTTATGCTCTGCATGACTTTAAACATGCAGAGAAAGAAGCAGATAAGATTATGGCACTGAATCTCGCCACTCTTCCTAATAGGCGATTTGATCCAAACAAAGTCGCCTACAATGCACTTGAACAGGCAAAACTAACTAAATTTGACCATAAAGATGATGATTTTGATGACCTGTTCTCCTCAGCCGAGTCGCTATTCCAGGTTCAATCACTAGCCAGAATGAAATATCATGATGACGGGTTAGTTGAATTTAACAGACTTAGAGAACAGAGGTTGCAAACTCTGCCTCTAGATCTGTTAGCAACGACCCCGATGACACAATCAAGCGAGCCTGAGCAGCGACTCACTAATGAACCTCCTGCTACATCAGAAATTGCTGGAGAAATCCAAACAAAAGAGCAGGAGGAAGTGCAGAGAAAAGAGCAGGAGGAAGTGCAGAGGAAAGAGCAGGAGGAAATGCAGAGGAAAGAGCAGGAGCAGAGTAGCACGGACGTGAATGTAGATGCCCAGATTGACCCGAAATTGCTCCAGGAATGGCAGAAATTCGACTCAATCATAAGCAATCTTGAGAGCTCAAAGGAAGCCGATACATCAAAAGCGGATGACACACAGGATACAACATCTAAAGAGGTTCTAAGTGGAACCAGCGGCCTACCCCTTTCTATAGGAATAGAGATAATTCCCAAGGATCCTTCGGATCAGATCATTTTGCAAGTGGAGGAGATACCTCCATTGGATGTCTTTTACAGCCCTAAGCACAGGGCTGTAGTAAAACGACAGCGGAAAAGGAGAAGGACTGGTCAACCTTCCCTATTCCCTGAACAAACAGTGACAGCCAATGTGGTTTGGAAAGAGGAATTTGATCCTTCTGATGACCTTACAAAACTATCCCAATATGCTGGAGCCTATTCGGAGGCCACCATGGACAAGGCATCAGAAGTGACTAATCTGTTAAGAGAAAAGGACCAAGCAATCGCCTCGCTACAAGTACAATTATCGGAGGCACAGTAGAAAGAAGAGAAACTTGAACATAATTTGTCTACACAACAACAAATAAACAATCAATTGAATAAACAATTGCAGGAAGAAAAGAAAAGAATTGATTCCAGTGCAATTCAAAAGCAGAAAGAGTTGTCGGAAGCATTAGCAAAATTGAAAGCAATGCATGAACAGATGGGGAAATCTAAAGATGAGCAAATTGCTCAATTATCAGCCCAAATAGAAAAGTCAAAGAATCTTCCACAGCCTGCTGAGTTCAGAGCTAAAGCATTACAGATTAACAAAGCATTGGTAACACAAATAAAGCTATTATGTCAACAAATCGCTCAAGCAGAACCCTTATGTGACATAACAACATCAATAATTAATAAATCGGTTGATGCTAGAACAGACTTGGAGCAGGCCGATGAGACCTTGACCAATTTTCTTGAGTGGCAAGACACTGATGAGGGACAGGCAGCTAATTTGCCAAAAATCTTAGAATCCCATAAAGAGATCCTATTTATGGAATGGCAGTCCCAGTTAATGAAGGCAGAGAGAGCAGTTTCAAGATGCAAGTTAACCACAAGTAATTTGGTTGAATTGATTAATGATACTCTCTACTTATCTAACATGATCTCTCAATGTACCCCAGGTAAATTACTATCGGCTAAAACACTGGAGCAATCATGTTATCAAGAGCTGGAGAAGAATGGGAGATTGATCGTAGGTATTAATAGTTTGACTTGGGACACCTATTGGTTGTTCCTAATCAAACAATATAGCCAGAGAGCTGCCCTCAAGTGCCTGACAGATGCAATCGGTGTATCATTCCCGATATACAAGATGCCACCTATGCTGCCCAACTCAATTCTCGTCTCAACCGACCTCCAGAAGTGGAACCAATGCTTGCAATATGCCAACTTAGGTCGAAAGGCAAACAGCCTAAGTGATGAATCATGCTGCCGACTGCCAGATTGCTATGAGGAAGATACTCCAAATCAAGTTGTACCAATTAAGTAGGATTTTAATTTCATAGTTAGTTAGTTTTAATCAAGTATTTATAGACCCTTTCAATGCATTAGAAAGGGTCGTAAGTTTTTGTATATGACTTAAACCTGAAGTTGCACTACTGTACTTCAGGCATATTTTTTTTATAAAGACTGGGCCAATTATTCCAATTTTGATAACGAAGCTTTTATGTCGATGTGCACTACTGCCTTTGTTTAAAAGTATTTCTGAGTTGGAAGAAGGAATTCAGATAGCGATTGATGTTGGGAATGATTTACAGCTCATATGGTACTACTATCTATGTCTGAGTTCATTCTGTTTATGCGAATTGTTGTTTGATCTCTCTTGCTATTATAGGATACATGCGTGTGTTTTCAACAGCATTCTTTACAATTTCCACTATTGGATGTTTACAGCATGCTTTTCTTTTATCATATATGTATCGATAATATAAAAGGATAAGTGTAACAATGTTTTGTTAATCACTTTGTTCAACTATTTGAACAAAGCAATCATTAAGTGAATAAATGTCTATGTTTATTGTGTAGAGTCATCTATATGCCTATCAATGAACAGAGATCATCAAGCGTTGCACTTAAAAGAATAGTAACCTCCAGGGATAGAATAGTCATTTATGTTTTTGTTGTTAGATTAAGTCATCAATTCATTATCATTTATTAAAAACCAATCACTCATCCATCCCCTTTTATTCATTATTGGGAAACTGGTCCCATTATATCCAGTCGGAACCACCATCCCAAACGGAAAAGGAGTTGTATTAAGGTCCGGACCGGGTGGTTATCCCCAATGTTGATACAATGATTTTCGGGGCTTCAACACCTGCTTAAAGAGAAAGCAATCTCCATTCGTCACTCCATCCTTGGGAAAGGGTTTTCAGGGTCACTTATCACCTATCCATTGACATATACTTTACAAGTGAATCCCTACACTACCGGTAATCCTCCCATCAATGAAATTCTGAAAAGAGTACGGAGACTTAGCTGTGGTGACAGTGGGCTAAGCCTCCCCAATTTCCCTTGACCTGGCAGTTGCCCTTTTAGGAACCCCTTTACATCCCCTGCTAGTTTGAGTGGCAACATTTATGGAGACATTTTTGGGGACGAGACGTGTTTTTTGTTCTTTGTACGACATATCAACATATCATTATTGTCGACTCCATTGGAAGAACGAATCCCTAGTTCTTCATTGAACGTTAATGTCGACTCTTGTAGGGTGAAGCAAGCATTTTCTAGGCATCTTTAATTTCACCCTGATGACTCGTACATTTGTTTCATGTATACCTCAAATAGATTTTCATTCTTTCATGAATTTCCCGCTTTGGACATTGCTAGCATCCCTAGACATCCTAATCATGTCACGAGAAGGATACTACGTGGGATTCCCATGTTTGATGGTGATCCACTCTCCACAAATGACCATGTGGAAAGATTCAATGCACATACTTCAAAGGAGAAAGTGGTCCAACAGGACGTCCTTATGTTGTTATTCTTTAGTTCTCTCTATGGTCATAACTCATGGTTGCAAAATCACGAACCTAGAAGCATCTCATCTATCGAATGGTTCGTTGATGTCTTTCTTAGACATTTTCAACTACACCCTGCATTAAGCATCCAAGAGGAAGCCTCCATCAAGCTTCATCAAGACATCAAGAATCTAGGTAATGAGCAAAAATATGAGTCCTCCTTGGGTCCACATAATGAAAATGATGATTTTGAGGACACATGTACTCGGAAGGGTGAATCTATGGAAAGAGGAATTGAGACCAACCTTACCTTTCTCAAGGATATTACTCCTGATGAAACCTTTTTTTAAAACCTTGAGAGAGATGATCCCATTAACCCCTTGGAATATGACATTGAAGATTATTTCCACATTGAAAATGAGAAATGGGAAATTGTTGGTCCTAAATTTGATTGTGCTCCTATTTACGACACCGACAAGGAGGATGAGGATGAAATTGATCTTCCTTTCGTCTTAGGCACTACTTACGATGACATACCCATTGATACCCTTGGGAAGGAGAGTCTTCATTTTCCTTTTCATAAAGAGGATTAGTTAGAAGTGATCAATTTTCCTTTTAGAAGAGACCTAATCTTTGGTACTAAGGACATTGATAGGGCTCCCACTTCTCTTGAGTCTGATTCTACATTCAAATCACTTGAGCCTTTAGATTATGATTTTGGGAAAGCACAACCGGTTGAATACAACACTTATTTCTCTCTTTTTCCTATTGGTCATCATCTTGAGTCCTCATCAAGTGATTCCCTCACCCCTGGTCATATGATTTAAACTAAATGTGAGCCTTTCCCCCCTCCTAAGTATAGTGTCATAGAAAATCCTTCATTGAATATACTTTATCCTCTTTGACCCATCCTCGGGATTATGATCACTCTGCGACCTCCCCTCCTCGTTGTGACCATCACATTGAGAGACCTATTTGTTACACTCCTTTTTTCTCTTTCCCTTTGTTCCCCTCTCATCACAACCATGTGACATCCTCGAAGCATGATATTACCAGTAGTGATTGTGATGAGGATTTCTCAAGAGTGGTCATTCATTCCTCCATTTTGTACCTAGAAGGGGAGCCTCAAACCTCTATAATGACCAGTTTTCTTTCTCTTAGGACCTCCCTCTACCTCGAATGGAGATCATATTTTCATGCCTCCCACCCGTTGCATCTGCCATGTGACTATGTCCACATTTGATTTGGGGGTTGCTACATGAGTAATCATACTAGAAGGCATATGTATATTCATGTGATGATATGTTGGTTGCATTGGCTTTATGACTACACTTAGTATAAACATTACTATATGCATGTTAGGGTAGGATGCATTTCATGCTGATTTATGTATTAGAATTAACCTCTTATGATATTTCTCATGATAGATTAGATTGCATTTAGGTTAAAAAAAACAAAAAAAAAATTGCATATTTTATTTCTTGTTGGTTTATGGGCTAACATTAAGCATGGTTGATCATAAGCCACCGTGAAAAACATGTTTCCCCGTGGATTTGATCTTTGACATGTGAAGATAACAGGTCTACGATCACCAAGATATAACTAGAGTTCTCGTGACCTCCCGTTCGAGAAACCTCGTCCACTTGATCGAGAGATCACGTCCCATTTGGAGCCAGATGTTACCCACCACTTTGTGGGTGACATCCCATGGAAAAATGTTTCTCCATGGTGAAACTCAGCTAGTAGCCAACAAACCCTTGATGCCTCCCCCAAGCTCGTTGTGCCATTTTTCTACCACCTGAACCAGCCATGTGGTCCCTCACCCACCTGTATTGATCGTATGTTTGAAGGTGGGCCTCCCGAATCTAATGGTATGTATTTTCATTTAGTAATTGAGTATTGGGTTTACTTATCATGGATACTTCTGGGTATGGATTGATGGGGATATTTGGCGGAAAGAGTGGGCTTATTTTGTGCTCTTGTCCCTTTGATCTCTTTTGGTTGTTACCCTTTGATATTAGTCCCGTGGGATCTTCTTTATTGACCATTTGGTTCTAGGGTGGTATTACATTGGAAACCCCAACTTTGGGTGTGTGGTCCTACTCCTTTACCCACACTTATTACTCCCTTTCCACTCACTATACCCCTATTCATCTTTTCTCCCACATGGGTCCACATTCCCATTCTAGGTCCACATAGGGCTAGCCTCCCTATCCCTTTGCCCCTACCTCGGGCCAGACCAAGAATGATGTCCTGGAGGTTGAAGCAATTAAAAGAAAAGGTGAAAAGAATAATTGGCCACATTTAACAGGAAATTATACCACAAAATTCAAAAGATGGCCAGGAAAAAATAATCAGTACGTGGGAAAAATCCAATGCATGAGCTCTACCCCAATCCATGGCCATCACCCTGGTTCCATATGCCCTAGATTAGCCTCCTTTATCATTCAGGAATCCATGATTTTCCCAACCCCTGGAGGGAAATGAACCGCCCTACCTAAAAGCGGGTAGTCACTGTTATATCTTACATATCATGTTCTTGTCCTTTGAGCCCCAAGCAGTTAATTAAAGAAATTCATAAAAGGCAAAATGCATGTAAAGAAGGGTGGAAAAATCAAGGTCGAGGAACCTCATGTACCACGATTGCTCCCTCCTACAATTAAATACCCAGGTGCTGGATTCCCCTTATCTAGCTACCCCTATGCCCCACTATGTGGCCCAAGATTGCCCCTCTCATTCCCTATCACATTCCACTTATTTGTCACTTGCCACCTCCATTAGAGGGATGTACCTTGGACATACTATCACCTTTAAGGGCTAAAACCACCTAATAAGGTACATGGATAACCCCCTTTGGAGCTTGGAGACACTGGCACATGCCAAAGCCCACTATGGAAGGGCATGCCATTATGAAGTGCCCACATTGTTATCCATTATTTGTAAGTTTTTTACCCAATTATTTTAATGACTGGTTGTATTGGAAGCCTAGGATTACAGGTGGTTTCCATTTTGGTTTGGTCTTCCTATATGGGATCCTAACCCCTAGAGGTCTACATTGGCACATGTAGGGTATGAATAGAGAGCCATAGCCCCCGACAACAGTGGACAACACTCCATAGATCTTCATGGATACTCAGAGATTACTAGTGATCCACTTTTGGGATGATGATGGTATGCTTGGTACATTATGCATAACAGGTCCCCACAGGAGCCCCACACTCTTAACAGGTGTCCCAGGACTTGTACGATGTCATGGCAGAATTCATTCCACCACTTGGACCTTTGCAGAGGATCTTTGATTCATATGGAGACCCATGGGGTCATCTATGTGCCCTCATACCCAATGGGAGCACCACAAGTCTACTACTTGGAGAACAAGGGGCCACCCCCTTATCCATCATATTCCGAGGAATTTATTCCTCAATATGGCACTTTAGGATATTATTGAGCCTTTATAGGGCCCTACGACATGCACATGTTATTATTTGGCCCCTTGTGAGGCTTATTTTTACACTTATGAGCTAGTTTGGGGTGCTTGTCACCAATAGGGGTTTTATTTGCACATTATTTTATCATCAGGGGCAAATGTAGGCTCATAGGTTAATTAAAACTCCTTAGGAGGCTATATATTGATGTTATATATATTCATTTGTATCATCACTTGACATGGGGATCTCTCTAATCATAGAGAATTTTTTCACTTTTTCCTTGGTGGATATTTTTGTAGATGGATGAATTTTGATGTATGGATTTGGGATATTTCTCTTGTCTTGGAGCTTTATTGAGCAAACAAAATGATGGTTGGATATAATCTATAATTTTGTAAGTAAACTTTGATGTTATTATTCTTGTTGCTGCATACTGATAAAATTAGGGTTAGTTGTTGCATTATCTAAATGTGGAATTGAGCATGTTTTAGCTAATCTAATTTATGGGCCAATGTTATATGAATGAAATGTCCTAGGTATTTATTTATCTCGAGAATCTTGCATCATTTTCTTTAAAGTATAAATGCTTGAAGTCCACTTTTCTTTTCTTTCTCTCAACATTGGACGAAGTTGACTTTCTGGGCCTCCTTGATCAAGAAACCAAGTTCTTACTCATCATTATCCTTGACTCCATATCCCCAAGTGAACTAGGTACTGGTACCTAAAAAATGGTGATCATTTCAACCATATTTTAACCATTTCCCAAGTTTTCCGCAAGTCTAGCCCCATTAGGTCACCTAGGGCATCAATTTCCTAGGAATTGACCCAAGGAAAAAATTCAATCTCCTATAAGCTACTGCGTTGGTGGGTCCCCTCCCTTTCCTCCAAATTTTAGGCAATTCTAATGGTGGAATCTCTGGGAATATCAAGACCTAACCTTAGGATCGAATTGTGCCTAGGCATCCCCAAGGCTAGACCTCAATAGGATCAATTCAACCTTTCGAAGAAAGTATTCTTGTTTAGTCCTTTCCCCTCACCTTGTCTAGGATATGAACATCATTGGTTTCTACATTTCCTTGTCGAACCTGTGCTAGGTCCACCTGGCCCTATGTGGTCCCACTTCTCAATAAAGACTATTTGTCAAGGACCATTTGGGAATCCAATTTTCCCAAGGATTATAGGGACTGAGAAACTTGTTCGTAAGGCTATCCTTTCTCCCCGAACCCTCCAATCCTCACCCATAATCCTTGGTGAAACAAGTCCCTTGCTTAAAGAGCAAACAAGCTCCATTCTCCACTCCATCCTTGTGAAAGGGTTTCCAGGATCAATTATCACCTATCCATTGACATATACTTTACAAGTGAATCCCTACACTATCGGGACTCCTCCCATCGGTGAAAGTTTGTAAATAGCAGGGAGACTTAGCTGTGGTGACGCTAAGCCTCCACAGTTGCCCTTTTAGGAACCCCGTTAGGTCCCCTACTAGTTACAGTGGTAACGAAGCTCACGCTGAATTCAAAGGCAATGAAAACTTTCTTGGACATTTAATGAAAATGGGTAACATTAAAAAAGGGCTTGGAGTTATCAATCACTGCTGGAGAAGGGGAGTCAGAAAAATTATGGTCTTGCAACTTCACCTTACAACTTACAAATGATTTGATAATTGAAGGGGATTTTGAAGGTGCAATATGTGCTTTAAACTTTAGACTCTGGACAGCAACATGCTAGTAAAATAAAGTATCCTGAACTTGAGATGTTTTTTGCAACATCGATATTGCGCGTTCATCAATGCAGTGGGAAGATGCAAGTGATCTAGAGAGAGCTGTGAACAAATGTGATGTCGTTTGGAATTCAATCCCTCATGATAAAAGATAGTGTTTTTGTGGTCTACACCTTTACACTAAATGTTGCACATGTTTTATCTTCTACAAATATGTGATTACAAGGAGGCTTCAAACCATGTGAGTATCTTAGATGATGCCTTGCAAGATGATATGCAACAAATAGAACAAGTTTGGAAGTTGGGTCCAGAACTTAACAAAGTAGAGAGCATGTTGTTCAACCTGGTCTACATCCAAGTCTAGTAGAGAATGCTTTATGTTTTTTAATTGGTGATACTCATGATTTAGTTTTTGCCCTTTCTTTTGCTGCAAAAAGATTTTGTTGATCAATCGTATCTTTCTAATTTTCAAAAATATATTTTGTCTTTTGATGGAAATAATGCATAGAATCCAATGAAAGGTCATGGCTTAAGGATTCTCACAAATGTTTACTCCTTATCTTTCATACATCCATTCACAAAAGTGAGCAGACTAATGCCATACATCATTGAAATGTAAAATGACGGAGATATAAAAGGTGCCAGTCAAAAGTACATGAGGGCGACTTTAAAACTAGCACTATAAAAGTTAGAAAGTAGCCTCAAGTTCTATTTTGGTTTTCCCAATTATTATAGCTAATAATTTGGTCCATTCATCAAACATCATCAGTGTTATGGTTACAATTTTCTTGTTTGTTTGGGGAAATGCCTAGCTCCATGTATCCCCTCCATGAATGGGCTTTCTTGGGTGCTTGGTAACAAAGAATCTTGGGAATTTGTTTCACTGGGCTTTGCCATTGACTCCACTATGCTTGTCCTACTCATGATGGTGCTTCTATGGTCATCATGTCATATAGACAATGTGTCAATGGTATATGGCTTCTCACCAATGCTCAATTAAATTTATATAATGTAATTTCTTGATTAAATGGAAGTTTCAGTTTGCACCTTGGTCGGCACGGTATATGCAAAATTTGTAGGATGGAAAATATCTTATCCTCTTGCAACAAATACAAGTTTTGGGTAGGAAGCTGAATGTGATAACATTTGCAAGTATCCTCTCAACTTGTGCCAATCTTAAAGCCCTTGACCAGGGAGAGGAGATCTATGAAGAAATAATTAGAGGTGACTGTTGGGTCTCCAAAATGTCATCCTCTTTTACCCTCATTTCCATAATTTTACCATATTCCATAACTTTACCATATTATGTACCTCCATAACTCTACATTAATAACCATTTTCATGATCATATGGGTTTATCATTATTATTTTCCAAGTCATTTATTTTAAGTATTTTAAGAGAATTTATGATTAAATATTAGGAAATTAACATGTTTTCATATATATCTAAAAGTGGTATGAGTTTTATGATATTGTAGGTCTCTTTGAAGATTCTAGAAGGGTCCTATTTTTCTATTCAACCACAAATTCGAATTTCAATTCCAACTCATGAAGATTTGTGGAATAATTGTAGAAGATTTGGATCATTGACTAAGCACATTCAAAGGAGAAGAATCATGGATGTTTTGATATGTGTCTCCTAAAGATGTGTGAGAAGATTTGTATCTCATATTTTTAGGTAATTGGTTGTAACCATAATAGATAACTATGGATCCATATTTATTGATTAGTTATCTTAAGTTTTGGTAAAAATAAGAGTGCATCCTTCATACAAAGGGTTCCAAGTTCCATCCAAGATATGTAATTTGTAAAGTGAGGATAGAGAGGAAGAGAGTTGAATTATTGTAATATCTTTGGAGCTTTTCTCCAATTTCATTTTATGGAATACATATTGCTACTTTGATCTCCAAGATTTGATAATCGTTCAATGTGCTTGTTGAGTAATGTAGGGCTCCCATCAACCACAATTTGCTCACCTTTTTTATTTGTTGTACATATTGGTAACATGGTGTAATTATGTTATTTTATTTTAAGCAAGTGTGATTTTCAATTCAACAAGTGTGATTTTCATTTTAAGCAAACATGATTTTCAATTCAGCAAGTGTACTTTTCATTTTAAGTAAGTGCGGTTTCATTTATGCAAGTTTAGTTTAGTTTCTTTTATGTTATTTTGATTCATGTTGTTTTGTTAAGATTGGTTCAATTTATTTATGTTTGGATTGGATTATATTGATTTAATTTGATTTAGTATCAAGTTTCTTGCATTAGATTAATATATTCTGATAAATAATCACCTAGTACATATAGTACATGTATAGCTCATCAGTTCATGAACTTGGGTTGACAATTTAATGACAGAGATTTAACTCACAATTAAATCACCCAAAATTTTGGCGTCGTTGCGAGGGAGGTATACATAGGTGATTATTTTGAAAGTTTAGACAATTCATGATAGTTGCATTAATTCTTAGATGCATGGTTAAAAACATATTAAAATAATTTATGATGCATATTCAATAATTTTTCAATGCTTTGTACTAATCTGTGTGCGAGATGGGAATTATCAACCAGTTGGAGTAGTTCACAGACAATTAAGAATTTGAGGAATTTCCTTCCAAGAACTTTCTCAAATCCTAGAAACAACTGGGATATCTGCCTCTCACGAATAGTATATTTTAACTGCATTCAGAAGCTTGTCTATCTCTCCACCTCCACAAGACGATATTCAAGTCTCTTTTGATTCCTCTTGTTAATCTATTGAAGAGATGAAATACTCATGGAATACTTTGGATGGAGAGCAACCACTAGAATCTAAGATTGAGGAATGCATAATAAAGGAGGATATTCAATGTGATCTAAACCAAGAAAGGAATTAGGAATGCCATAGCTTTATTAAAAGATGGTTCCAATCAGGGATCAAGTCACATCACTCTTTCATTTTTCCTTACTTCTTGATTGCATTATCAAAACAACTAGTCTTTCATGCTTTGATGTACTTCAATGCATACTTTTCAAACCTAAGCATGAATATCTTTTTACTCCTGTTATGCATATGGTTACACTAGAAATATGCATACACTTGAACCAATTTTTCTATCTCCAGTAGAGTAGGAAAAAAATCAATAAATTAAACCAAGTTTGGTGATGTTTTTAATTTTTTTTAAATTAGATTTCATTTTATTTGCAATTTTATTTTTGGTGGTGCAGTAAGAGCCACCTCACTCACTAATCATTTTGCAAGAATATCTAGAAAAAGAGGAGAACAAACAGAGTTTTGAGAGATGAAATTTAAGGTTTGAGATCAAATTTTGACTTTGTTTTTCAAATTTTAGAATAAAGAGTTAACAAAATTCTTGAGTATGCTCTCTTCTTGTGCCTTGTGTGCCCTGGAAGATCAGAAAGGAAAAAAGAAAACTGAATAAAGTTAGCTTTGAAGTTTTGCAATAAAACTCATAGATCTAAAAATTGGATAGGAGATCTAAATTCATTATTCATTCTAAAAATACTCAAAATATAATTTCCAAATTTCAATTATATCTATCTCAAACTTTGTTAAAATTTTCTCAAGTTTTTTTAAATAAAGTCTTTACTTTTGAATAAAAAAAATAAAACAAACAATTAGATTTTTCAAATAAAACAAAATAAATAAAAAAACTAAACAATTTGAAAAAAAAACAACAACAACAACAACAAAATACAAAATGCATAAATTAAACTGAAGATATCTCACAAACCAGGAACTGGGTTTTTGTAATTTGTTTACAAGAAGTGCATAATATTCTGATGAACAATCTTTGAAAATTTCAGCCCAATCCACTTCACGGTTTTCGAAAAAAATGAATATCATCACCTATATCCATTCTGCTTATATCTCGGTATCCGTGCATTGGATCAATCTGATTTTCGGTGTACAGAAGCATTAGGACTATAGGAACCTTAAAAAAAATTATCCCAATCTGATTTGTAGTTTGTGAGAAAATCGCTTATGAAATTTACAGTAATTCTGATTATATCTTGGAATCTGTGCATTTGATGGTGTTGATTTTTAGTGTGCATAAACATTAGAATAGTAGGAACATGTCCAAAAAATTTCAGCCCAATCCAACAAACAACTTGTGAGAAAATCACCCACAAATTTTGCTGTAACACACATTGTAGCAACCTGCAATAAAAAATAAAAAATAAAAATAAAAATTTATTAGTTGTAGCTTCAATGTTTTCTCAATTTTTATAGAATAAATTGGTTGTGAGATCCATTCTTTTTGGCAATAGGATGAGTTCAAATGAAAATCAAATATTTTGGTGGCATGAAATTGATTGACAAGTGCACTTAGACACTTGATTTTCTCCTAAAAATCTTGATTTTTTTTTTTTTAGACATTGTCAAATTGTTGTCTCATTAGTCAAATTTGTATAATGATTAATATTTTTAACTTTAATTAATGTTTTTATGGCTTCATTTCACAAATTCAAATTGTAACTTATTGCTAAGTCTTTGAATTTGTAAAAGAGAGGTCATGAGTTCAAATCCAATAAAAGCTAAAAGTTGTTAACTATTCTATAATTTTGACAATCCTTAACTAGGCAAGAATTTCACTACCATGTGGCAAAGTATTATTGGTCAACATCGCACATTCATTGCCCATTTTTCCACCATGTCACCTTGAACAGTCATCTCTCCACGTCTACATGCCATGTCATCTACCCACTTCAGCATCCATGTGGCACTCCCTGGTGTTGCCACGTGACACCCATGCATGCTTTTTTTTCCTGTTTCATAAAAACTTCAAACAATCATAACTCTTTCATACGACACCAGTTTTCAATGATTCAGTCATCTTTGGAAAGATCTCAACAATATCTAGGCAATGAAAGAGTTTTCATCAGCATTTGAAACAATACAAATTTGAAGAAGTTACCAACAAAACACCAACATGTAGTCCAAGGTACTGCTTTCCAAACATGTAAAAGTGTATTTAAATTTTCTTCCTTGAATGTGTTTTCTTAGTATTATTTATGATTTTTTGTCTGTATATATCAAATGAAGAGAACCTAGTCACCTCTCTCTTGATGGTCTTACATTTTATTGCAGAAAAGTGATAAGTTTTTGCAAGTTCCAGGATGATGAAAGAAGATCCTTGTATGCACGAGTGCCTTTTAAAGACCAAGTTTATTTCATAAGAGTTGTTCATTCCATGTCAAATCAGATCCATTACACCATTGCCATTAAACAAGACTTCTCAGATACCAATTTTACTATTTCTACTCATTCTAAGCCTATAATCGATCCATAAATTTCCATCTCCCTTTTGCCAAACCATGATGTCAAAACTCATTTTCCCTTTGCAATCTTCATACTTTCCTGCCTAATTTTCACTACCCCTTAACCCAAAAATAAAGTCATTCAGCTCCCTTACAAAGTTGAGTCACCCCATTTTCCTCTTCCTTTCTATCAAATAAAACTTGCTTCATAATGCAAATATTTCATCTATGGTTCTTCAAATTATTATTTTATACTCATGTTAGATGATGGAGGATTCATTAAGGCCTCCCTTCTAACATGTTTTGACCCATCGACTTCGACACATCATTTGGGATCAAGACTAGAGATATTTCTAGTACCTTGAGTCTTGCATGCCTTAATGGCAAGTTCTCTCGCCAATAAACAGTGGGAATACATCAATGTCCCATGTTTGTCGGATATTCTAGGTGACTTGACATCGACACATCTATTCGCATAGATAATAATTATGTCGTTGAGTGGTAATGAATGAAGACTATATGATTTCAGCAGCTTGTAGTAGGACTCAACTTAGAATTCAACATCAGTATCAATAAAGACACCAATTTCAGATCAGATTCATCCTCTATTCATACAACCAAGAGAAATAAAAAGCATATTAAATTATTTTACTTCACATTCCATGATCCAGCGACAACAACCACACTCTTCTATATATATAGCTTGTCCACTTTTCAGGTAGGTGAAGATATGTTGTTTTCTAATCTTTAATCATGTAATTCCTTAAATGTTGAAATTGTGATTTTGGAAAATCCCTCACCACATTTATATTCCCTTTCTCATTTGTCAAAAATTGAAAACACCTTTAGTTGGGGGAATGGATATTAATCCATATTCACATGTCAAATTTCATTTCATCATAACTAACATATTTTCCCTAATCAACTACTATTTCATTGTGATTCCAAAAGCTTATATGTTTTACAATGATCAATTGATAAGAACATTAGATGGCTGACAACCACTATGGGGTCTTAAAAAGGAATTCTCATTGTCTTCAGGTATTTTTGATGCAACACAAATAAGAAAAGAATTGTTACACAAGAACCAATACTCATAAAAATTTTGTTGTCACACAAGAACCAACCATAAAAAATATGTTGCAATCAAATGTCTTTCAAAGTACACTTTGAAAAGAGAATAAAGTTATCAAATGATATGATTATGAAAATTTAAAAGAGAATCAATACAAATACAAAGTTCATATAGAATAAAAACATTTCAAGAAGATCAACTTATAATTAAGGGAATCAATGCAAAGTTGCATGAAGACATGCAACATCTTCAGTTGGGGGGGAATGTTGGGCCTCCAAATTGTCATCCCCTTTTACCCTCATTTCCATCATTTTATCATCTTCCATAACTCTTTACCATATTATGTACCTCCATAACCCTACATTAATAACCATTTTCATAATCATATGGGTTTATCATTATTATTTTCCAAGTCATTTATTTTAAGTATTTTAAGAGAATTTATGATTAAATATTAGGAAATTAACATGTTTTCATATACATCTAAACGTGGTATAAGTTTTATGATATTGTAGCCCTATTTGAAAATTATAGAAGGGTCCTATTTGGCTACTCAACCACAAATTCGAATTTCAATTCCAACTCATGAAGATTTGTGGAATAATTGTAAAAGATTTGTATCATTGACTAAGCACATTCAAAGGAGAAGAATCATGGATGTTTGGATATGTGTTTCATAAATATGTCTGAGAAGATTTGTTTCTCATATTTTTAGGTAATTGGTTGTAACCACAAGAAATAATTGTGGATCCATATTTATTGATTAGTTATCTTAAGTTTTTGTAAAAATAGGAGTGCATCCTTCATACAAAGGGTTCCAAGTTCCAAGTTCCAAGTTCCATCCAAGATATGTAATTTATAAAGTGGGGATAGAGAGGGAGAGAGTTGAATTATTGTAATATCTTTGGAGCTTTTTTCCAACTTCATTTTATGGAATACATATTGTTGCTTTGATCTCCAAGATTTGATAATCGTTTAGTGTTCTTACTGAGGAATGGAAGGCCCCCATCAACCACAGTTTGCACACATTTTTTATTTGTTGTACATATTGGTAACATTGTGTAATTATGTTATTTCATTTATTTTCATTTGAAGCAAGTGTGATTTTCAATTCAACAAGTGTGATTTTCATTTTAAGCATGCGTGATTTTCAATTCAGCAAGTGTGATTTTCATTTTAAGCAAGTGTGGTTTCATTTATGTAATTTTAGTCTATTTTCTTTTATGTTATTTTGATTCATGTTGTTTTGTTAAGATTTATTAAATTTCTTTATGTTTGGATTGGATTGGATTGATTTAATTTGCTTTAGTTTCAAGTTTCTTGCATTAGATTAATCTATTCTGAGAAATAATCACCTAGTACATGTAGTACACGTATACCTCATCAGTTTAGGAACCCCGGGTTGACAATTTAATGACAGGGATTTAACCCACAATTAAATCACCCAACAATGAGCTTCAGTCTAATATATTTCTGGCTAAAACCCTAGTAGATGGGCACTCTACAGAAGTCAGAGCTACTCCAGGAGTTAAACGAGCTTTTACAAGAACCCACGATGGCATATCAATGTAGATCATAAGTTGTTTATGGTTGTTGACAATTGATGGGTAAAAGATCAAGAGGAATTCAATTTTTTTCGTTGCCATAGCATATCTTGGCACTAAGAATTTTAATTATTCCCCTCTACACTCTTTGGCAACATCTGTCCACATGGTTGACTATACTCGTATTCGCTTCTATGTCGATATTGCTATAGCTCTTACAAAATATTTAAGAAACCAAACAAAGTACAAATGCAGTTTTGAATTGAGGGATTCTCCCTTGCAAGTTGCAAAATATGCCTCTAGACATGCTATTATTAGTATTTTATTTCTGCCTAAATGTGTCTTGTACGAGTCCTCATATGTTGTTACATAATTTTAGTAATGTTCTTCCATTGTACCTCCATTTGATTTTGAAACAAGGGCAATGTGAAGTTTGAACGTTATTGTGGGGGAATACTATAAAAGGTCTTATTCTCTAATTGATACTAATGTGCATATTTAAGCTACAACTTAGTAAGCTACTTTCTTGTACTCCTCGTAACTTTTAACAAATTCTCCAAATGAATGCAACAATGGAGTTGATGCCTAGTTTTTTTAAGGGCAGGTGATGATAACATGAAAATTAGCAGAGTGAGGCAGTGCACACCCTTAATTCTCATCTTGTTCATTCAACAATGGTGGAACATTTTTAGTTGAATCAACAAATCACCTTCTCTATTTAGCAGCTATGCAACACATATATTCCTGGAGACATGGCTTATCTATGGCAACTTGGAAAAGTGCACTAGTACTAGTCAGAAAGGAGATTAGTCCTCATTGGTTACTAGATCTATCCATGTACAAGTTGATAAAGATCATGAGCTCATGGTCTTAAAGAGTTCCTTTGTTAAATTGTGGTTGGATTGGACAAGTGGATGGCACACTTCCTATGTGGACCTTATCATCTTCCAAAGTAAGTTATGTAGGATGATTCATGGTGACATGGTGACACATACAAGTGGTATCTTCTAAGTTGTTGCAAGATGAGACCAACAGTTTGGCTTTAATGAGAAGCACACTATACAGTTTCAGAGAAGCTCATTTATAAACAATGAGAGGCTCCAGACCAAATTTTCACGTAAATATAAACATCGTGTTTTATAGGAGGAACAAAGAAGAATATTTCTATACATATATGACCAATTTTACATGGTGAAAAGGGGGATAATTATACTATTTTAGCTGAGGATCCATGAACAATATTTAGCCTAAAATTCTATAGAAGCTTTAAGGAGTTGAGCCAAGACATAATTTAGCATAATTTAACATAATTCACTACAAAGAAAGTATGCTATCCATCCTTGAAAGAAATATTTTGAAATCCTATTAGAAGGTTGACTTGGGAAGTGAAGAATTATTGCTATCAAAGTTCTTATCATTTACAAGGCAGGTAGAATATGTCAAGGAGTTCAAACCAACCTACCACAAGGATGATGACCATACACTTGTAAATGTATTTCCATACATTGATATGGACAACTGATGGTGGTAACGAAGTTACCACTCAGTGAGTGATCTAGTGCCACATGTTGCAAGCTCTCAGTTTTGGATTTTGGCAATGCACTCGCCAAACAAAAGGATGTTTTTGAATTTCTTTTTATATCAAATTTAGTTGTTTATGAAATTGTACATGGATGCAATGCTTACAGGTACTAATTATTTCCTCCATTTCTTTATAGGTTTGATAATGATCATGCCAGATTGGAATGTTTGTAAAGGTGAAGCACAATGTGCAGGAGGATCAAGGTGTTCCAAAGTAGAGCCATCAACTTGGCATGCAATGTCTTCTTCGAATTAATTGCCCAAGGAAGGGCGTAGTACTATCTAACCCCATAGGATATAGTCAATCCAAAAGGGGGAATTATTATTTAATGTTACTTAGGTAACATTAGATAATAATTCAATTGGGACAAATGAAGGGAAACTTACAGGTCACTCAAATTTGAATTTAGGAGGGAAAAGCCTCAAAAGTAATCTATAAAAGGAAGGGAGGAGAGTGATTATGATCATCATGGATTTTTATTCTTATTTATTTTTGGTTGAGGCTCTTGGAGGGTTTTAAGACCCATTTTCTCTTATTAGTTTCAATGGTGAAAGATACCACCCTAGCCAATCTCTCCACTTTTTCTTGCTACGGGACCGAATCCTAGCCGAGTTATAACTTTATGAGGCAACGAAGGGTAGATAAATTACCTTTTTTAGGCAGTGAAGGGTTGGAGTTTTTCTTTTTGTAGCAACGAAGGGATGATCTTCTTTCTGAAGCAGCAAAGAACTGGTATATGTCTTCCTCAAGTGACAATCTGACTTTCTAGGGCAGCAAAAAGCCAAGAAGACTTCTTCAGAGGCAGCGAGTGGCCTAAAGGGCCACGATCAGGAGATAGTGAGGGATTAAATTCAAGGGTTGGCTACACTAAAAACTGAGGTAACAAGAGTGAATAAAGGTGCAAGGCAATAGCAAGACATGTTGATATGATTTTGTGGAAGCGAGAGGGACAATTGTAGTTTGTAAGCTTCAAAACCATGTTTTGATAACCCTATTAGGAGATTGTTGATATTTGTAAGTCTGTGATTTGTTTGTTGAATCAACCCTACTTTATAGTGTTTGCTACTGGAATCAACTATTGTTTGAATTATTTTCTATAATACTCATGCATTCAATAAATGATCATCATTGTTTTATAGATTTATGAGCATTGCAACATTGTTATGAAATATGATTTTTTCATGTGTTATTTGAAACCCTAACTCAAAATTGCACCCTAACAGTAATCTCTCTAAGAGGGATACTACAGTGGTATCATATTTGTGCATTCTACCAGTCTGTGAGCATATGATTTGTGGATGCTCTCAAAGGATAGGGAAAATGTTACAGTAAGGAAAAAAAACAGTACCAACAATTCAGTCATGGAGGACAAGGAAGAGCAACCACCAGAGATTAATCCTTTAGACATCTTGGGGGAGATAGAAAGAGGGCAACAACAGATGGCTCAATAGATGGCACAAAGGAAGAAACAGGTGGCTCAACTGATGGCACAAGGGCAGCAACATATGGCCCAATTACTTACCCATATTTTGGTAAACCTAAGTAATGCAGGTAACAATGGTGCTACTGGATCTAATGGAGGTAGTCATAGTCTGGAAAAAGAGAAAAAAAACCATAATCCAGGTCCTTTTAACATCTCTGCAAAAAATCACACAGGGGCAACCAATAGGAGGACCCCTAAACCTTTACTACCCTAATTTCTAGATGGCCAGGGAGTAGTAAACCAAGGACCTACAGAAGATAAAAGGGATTTTTTGGAATATTTCTTGGAGTATGTGTCACTAGGAGAGGATGTTTGAGAAATTATGACCTTTAAGGAGTTTAGTAACTTTAATTAAAAAAATAGGCCCGAGGATCATAATAAGGGCACTTAACAAAACTATGATCGACTATGCAAGTTTGGGAAATTGTCCATCCCCTCTTTCAATGGGTCATCCAAATACTCGGCAAGGTCTTGGGTACAAAATTTAGACACTTACTTCCAACTTAACCTAATGTTGGAAACAAAGGCCATCAAATTCGCCACCTTGCATTTGGAAGGAGAAGCTCATGAATGGTGGAACCACGGATTGGTAATACTAGGACATACCAGCAATACTTCTTACATGGAATTCACACAAACATTGATAGACCAATCTGACAGGAAGAATCCAAAGATACACTTCAGGGAGATAAAATAACTCAAGCAAACCATAACACTAAATGCCTACATTTTATAATTCAAGTGAGTAGTTTTTATGGTGACAGACATATCTGAACATAGGTTGATCATGCTCTTCATGGAAGGTTTAGCCGAACCACTACGTGGCTGGGTAATGGCCTTCAAACCCACCACCTTACAAGATGCAATATCTAAAGCTAAAATTCCATCCAAACCACTCGTCACTCAGAAGAACGGAGATAATAATCCATTTCAGAAAGTAGGTTGCAAGGTTGGATAATGAGACTTGGAGCAAGTTGAAAATTAATAAACTCTACTTTAGTTGCAAGGAACCATGGGAACCAGGTCACAAATGCTTGTGCAAAGGAAAATTCCACTAATAAGGTGATGCCAAGCAACGATGAATAAGATACAATGCCAACACCAAGCAGTGAACGTAACAATGCAGATAGGGAGCAGTCTTGTGAGGAAGCTAAAGGGGATGAGAGACCTTGTATGAGAATTAAAGCTGGTACTATTTCCACTCTTTCTAGAGTTCCCAGATACTATACCTTTAGGATTATGGGGGTCCTATAGGGATAATTACTCACAACTTTGGTCGATGGTGGGGTAACTCCCAACTTCATCGATGCGGCTTTGGTGGCAAAGAGAGGTATTCCTCCAGAGGAATTTGAGGGCTTTAACATTATGGTGGTCGATGGGTACAACATGACATGCACATAAAGGATTCCACACTTGAATGTGACACCAGGAAATTACACATTTACCTATGACTTTTATGTACTAGACCTTGCAGACATTAATGTTGTATTGGGGGTACAATGGTTATACTCGTTGGGGAAATTCTCATTTAACTACCAAGTAATGGATATGGAATTCAACGCCTCAAATGGAAATAAGGTAGTGATGAGGGTTATGTCCAATGGTAGTCCTCAAACTCTGTCATCTAAGAAAATGGAGGCTAGATTCATGCATGAAGATATAACCTGCATAGAATAATTTCTAATTACGAGTCAAAAGTCATCAGATACCATCCAACAGTACCAAGAAGATATTCAATTATTGTTGAATAAGCATGATAAGGTTTTTGGAGAGATTCCCCCAGGGAGACTTCCTGACAGGGATTTTGAGCACACCATAGAGCTAGAGGGGACCAAACTAATTATCATCATATCTTACAAGCATCCCAAGAAATTCAAGGATGAGATAGAAAAAGCCATCCAAGAACTACTAGCCAAACTGCTAGCCATGGGCCACATCATACCTAGTTTGATTCCATTTGCCTCATCATTGGTTTTGGTGAAGAAAAAGGATGGTACCTAGAGGATGTGCATTGACTACCAAGCCTTGAACAAGAAGAGCATAAAAAGCAGGTACCCCATCCCTAAGTTGGATGACCTATTGGATGATTTGCATAGAGTATTGTATTTTTCGAAGATTGATCTTCGATCAAGTTATCATCGAATCAGAGTATGAGAGCAAGACGTGCATAAGACAACCTTCAAGTGCCACTATGAGCATTTTGAATTCTTGGTCATGCCATTTGGGTTGACCAATGGATCAGCCACCTTTCAGTCATGCATGAACCACATCTTCAACAAACAGTTGAGGAAGTTCTTATTGGTATTCTTTTATGACCTCCTCATATACAACAAAACATGGGAAGAACATTTGGGACATTTGGATGAGATTTTGAGTATTATGAAGGAGCAGTCACTTTATGCCAAGGCATCAAAGTGTGAGTTTAGGATGACCGAGATCCTTTACTTGGGCCATGTGATCAGTGTGCAAGGGGTATAGGTACATTAGGAGAAGATACAAGCCATACTGGATTGGCCCACACCCAGGAAACTTACCAAGTTGTGGGGATTATTTGGGATTTATAGCTATTAGAGGCAGTTAAAGATTTCTCTCAGTTAGGCGCACCATTGAAAGAAATGACGAAGAAAAGGGCATTCATATGGATAAAGGAGTAAGAGAGGGCATTTAACAAGCTCAAATAGGTGATGATCTCATGCCCAGTGCTAGCAAATCCTCACTTCAACCAAGCCTTCGTATTAGAATGTGATGCTTTGGGTTGGGGGATAAGAGTTGTGATGATGAAAAATAAACACTCGATATCCTTTGAAAGGTAGAAACACAAATATCCGGAGAAGCTATATTCCATTTATGACAAAGATATTCTCACCATCATGCATGCTTTGACAAAGTTTAGATAATACTTGGTACGGGGCAAGTTTGTGGTCATAACATATCACAACAAATTACAACAATTCCTGGAACAAAAGGACCTAAATGAAAGATAACAGAAATGGGTAAGTTGTTGGAAAATGTAACTAGTTTTGATCTTCATAATTGTCATTGTACTCATGTCACTATGTATATCTTATGTAACAAGCAAAATAAGAAAGAACAATTATTATTTTCAAGGATGGGTTTCATGCTTCTTTCGATTGATCAACTAGGTTGAGTTTATTCTTCATTCTTCTAGGGTTTTTCATGTCATAAGATTAATTTTCATGAGTCCATAGAGTCAATGTCATGTATATAAGACCAATATGGGCAAGATGTATCATGTAAAAGAATTTATTTTGAGTCTAGAAAGTCAAAATAAGCCTCCTAGCACAAGTCGGCCCTACCAGTGACAAGTCGGCGTAGAAGAGGTTGCTTGACCTCCATAGATGCATATATATATAATTAGTTTCGACCTCCTTTGGCACACATTCGATTTGCAATCATAAGAAAGTTTGATCTACAAGAGAACAAGAAGAAATCTAGAACGAAGAAGCAAGAATACAAGGATGAGACCCTAGCGAAGGAAAGATGCTAAAATTTGGATTTTTCTACTCACACGTGCGAAGAAAATTAGGGTTCCTATGTTGTTGCAGGGCCAAAGAGTTGCAAGTCGAGTTGCAAACCCAAATTACAGGGCCAAGAGCTAGATTAGGGCTAATTTGAAGGACATTGACTCTTGTTAACTTTGGAAGACTTTGACTTATTGCAAGGGCTTTGTTGGAGGGTTGACTTGGTGCTTGGAGTTGGTTTTGACTTTGGTTTTGGGTCATGGTTTTCTCATTTGATCAGATTATATAAGAAGAGAAGAAGTTCTTTTGGGTTTTGTCCTGGCTTGGAGCCTATATTTTTGTTTATTGCTCTTATTGTTTATGCACTTGATAATTGTTTGATGAAGAGAACTTAACTAAGAATATAAAGAAGAAAATATATGATCACAAACTTTTATCAAGGATAAGGATAATTATTTTTAACAACTTCCCTAGTAGATTCTCCAACATAAGTGAGGTTCAAGCCTATAATTTTGATATTAAGTAAGTGAAGGGAATGAAGAATATTGTGGCTAATGCACTCTCCCAAAAATTGGCCGCGTGTTCACTCATGGAGATCACAGGAGATTGGAAAGCCCATGTCTTGGTAGAATACTCCAAAAACAAGTTTTCCTATTAATTAATGGATGGTATCATCTAGGATGACAAGTACAAAATTTTATATGGGGTAATTTTCTATAAAGGCCGACTATATTTGGTCCCTGATTAAATACTCAAACAATAGATCTTGAAGACCGCACATGACACACCGCTAGTAGGGCACCAAGGATTCTTCAAAACTTACAGGCAGATCAAAGAAAGGTTTTCTTGGAAAGGTCTCAAGGATGATGTATTAAGGCATGTAATAGAGTGCAAGACATGTCAGCATGAACAATCCTAAGCATACTCCTCTTACAGGGTTGCTACAACCCTTGCCAATTCCAAAACAAGAATGGGAGAGCATATCGATGGATTTTATCATAGGTCTACCCAAGTCACAAGGAAAAGATTGCACTTGTGTGATAGTTGATGTTAGTTTTTGTCACATCAAACTAGTGTTCTAGTCTCGAATTTAGTCAGAGAGGTTAATGAACACATGATCTCCAGAATCCAAAAAAGTTTCAAGAGAAATCACCTAGAGATGGTTCAATTAAGTTAATTAATCAATAATTAAATATTTCCTAATTCTAACTTAGGAAAAGTGATTACTTAACAGGAATTAATTGAGAAAGGTGGGATTTCTCTAGAAACTCACATGGATCGACTTAGAGATGACCTTAGCCATTGATGGGGATCTAATCATTGTCTTTGGTGAACCAACGAGATGTTATCAGAGGAAGTCAATGGGGTTGGAGATAAACATACTTGAGATCGAGTTCCTGGGCAGAGATCGAGATATCCAGCAACAATGACTGAGCAAGGAAGAAGAGTTCGAGCCAAAAGGGATGCAAAGATAGAGAGGGAGCAGAGACAATGATTTCAGAGGAGATTCCAGTTCCTAAGAGTCAGTTGCAGGAGGGCCAATTTTGCCTCAATGAGATTTCTCAAGGACTGTGCAAGCAACTTCAGAGGAGGAGTTTGATTTCGCTGAAGAGAGGGTTGATTTAGTTGCTGGAGGCCGTGAGAAATTCGAGAAGGCCAAGCGAGTCATTCTCAAAGGCTAAGTTGGGTTGGACGTCTTGATTAGAGAAACATCCAGGAAATGTGAGTTTGTCCTGTGCAGAGGCTGATGTGGGGGAAATTTGAACAACCAGCTTGTGCCAAATCAGTGTTAAGCGAGGCAAAGTTGTCTCACTAATTTTTGGCCAAATTATCTTGGAACAGATTGCCAATTTGGGCGTCCAGATTGTACTTAGATTTTCATTATTGCATTATAATAATATAACCTTCATATGTTGGACCGGTTTTCCCACATTGTGTTTTTCCAGGACATTTGTCCAAAAATAACTGTGTAAAATACTTGTGTGTGTGCTCTATATTTCTCAGTTCTAGCATTTTATTTTCCGCAACATTTTTATTTGTAAATAATTGCAATGTGATTTATTCATTGTTTGTCGTAGAAAATAAACTGCATAATTAATTAGTTAGAAGAACAAATTTCCAATTGCTACAATTTAAGGAAATTTCACAATTGGCAAATTGACCATGTTCGTACTTTCCTTTGTGATTTCGACAGATTCTAAGGCAACACAAGTGGAAAAATTGTTCTTCAAGGAGGTGTTTAGACTACATGGTCTACCCAAAAATATAGTTAGTGATCGGGATAACATCTTTATTAGTGTATTTTGGCAAGAGTTGTTCAGATTGATGGGCATGGAATTGACCCCTAGTACCATTTATCACCCTCAAACAAATGGCCAAACAAATATTGTGAATAAATGGATTGAGGGGTATCTACATAAATATGTGTAAGGACAACAGAAGGCATGGAGAAAATGGTTACATCTCAGGGAGCACTACTACAACACCACTTATCATCTATCCATTGGGATGACCTCATTCAGGGCCCTATATGGGGACAATGTTCCATCATTTGTCGACTTGGAATTTGGGGATAAGCAGGCTCTAAAAGCCAATATTGGATATAGGAAAGAAAAGACATCCTTAAGGAGAATCTGCAGGCCACCCAAAACCAGCAAACGATGTATGCAGACAGGCACAAAGTAGAGCGCAACTTTGAGGTAGGAGATTTAGTCTTCCTAAGGTTACATCCATATAGACAGTCTTCACTAAAAAAAAGTCATGTAGAGAAACTAAAAACCAATATTTTATGGGCCTTACAAATTAATCAGACGAATTGAAGTAGCTTATGGGATGGCGTTCCTAGAGGGGAGAAAAAATCACAATGTCTTCAATGTATCATGCCTCAAGAAGGAAATAGGTCAACATGTTACTACCTTAGCTGAGCTACCCCATTTGGATGAACAGGGGAAGTTAGTATTGATTATAGAAGCTATCATGGCTATCCGAGAGAGAAGATTAAGGGGCAGGGTGGTATCATAATACCTTATCAAGTGAAAGGATTTTCCTGAGGAGGATGCCACGTGGGGAGGAGAACAGATTTTATAGCACCCGAATCTGCAATTACTTTAGGACAAGTAATGTCGGGAAGGGGGGACTATAAAGCCCTCTTTTAATTAATTTCCTAACGAAAGACGTAGTAGCCTATCTAACCCTGTAGGCTATAGTCAATCCAAAAGGGGAAATTATTATTTAATGTTAGGTAACATTAGATAATAAAAATTAAATTGGGACAAATGGAGGGAAACTTGCAAGTGACTCAAATTTGAATTTAGGAGGGAAAAGCCCCAAAAGGAATCTATAAAAGGAAGGGAGGAGAGTCATTGTAATCATCATAGATTGTTATATTTTTTATTTTGGGCCGAGGCTCTTAGAGTGTATTAAGACCCCTTTCCTGTGATTGGTTTTAGTGATAAAAGATTCCACCCTAGCCAATCTCTCCACTTTTTCTTACTATGGGATCAAATTTTCGCTGAGTTATAACTTTCTAAGGCAGAGAAGGGTTGAGGTTTATCTATCTATGGCAACGAAGGGCTGGGTAATTAGCTTTATGAGACAACGAAGGATGGAAACTACTTTTATGAGGTAACAAAAGGATAGGACCCATCTTTTTGAGGCAATAAAGGGTTGGAGTTTGTCTTTTTGTAGCAGTGAAGGGTTGGTATTTCCCTAGTTGAGGCAGCAAGAACTAGTATTCTCCTTTCTAAAGTAGCGAAGGATTGGTATATGTCTTCCTCGGGCAGCAATCTGACTTTCTGGGGTAGCGAAAGGCCAAGAAGACTTCTTCTAAGGCAGCGAGTGGCCTAAAGGGCCACGATTAAGAGACAACGAGGGATTAAGGGTGAATTCTAGGGTTGGTTGCACTAAATACTAAGGCAGCAAGGGTGAATAAGGGTGCAATGTAGCAAGAAGGCATGTTGATATGATTTTTCAGTAGCAAGAATGATGACTACAGTTTGTAATCTTAAAAACTATGTTTCATTACCCTATTGGAAGACTATTGATCTTTGTATTTTTGTGATTTGTTTGTTGAATCAACCCTACTTTATAGTGTTTATTTGTGGAATCAACTGTTATTTGAATTATTGTTTATACTACCAATGCATTCAATAAAATCTCATCACTTTTTTATAGATTGATGACTATTGAAACACTGTCATGAAATATAGTTCTTTCATGTGTTATTTGAAACCCTAACTTAGAGTTGCGCCCTAAGGGTAATCTCTCTAAGAGGGATACTACACGACATAAGTTCAATTACCCTGTTACAATCATGCATCTTATAGTAGGATCCTGAGGAAGCGAGGCAATAATAATACTTACAACTATTAGTCAATTTTGATTATACATGTATCTAAAGGCACCGAGGATAGTGCATAAATAAGGGGGGTGGGAATGTAATACCCTTGGTTTGACCCTTGAATGATATTGTATATGTGCATATGGTAATTAGGTTGGTGATTCAGGTTCTACTGAAGTTTGTGTGCCTTTATGTACAAATGTGTTAAGCCAATCGACCAATTTACTAATGTGATTTAAGTCCAAAGAGCATGTATTATTAGGTTAGTGAGCTGAATTATGTTCGTTTTGTGCACTTATGTTATAATGCTAGTTACATGAGGTCTACAGGCCTATGTGCATATATGTTTTGAGGCTAAAGTGCCTATGTGGTCAAGCTAGAGAGCTTGTGTGTTAAAAGGCTAGTGAGTGTATATCATGCAAGTCAAAATGTATTAAAAATAACACCACAAGTACAGGCTAGGGGACAAATAGAGCATGGATGGTTGGGACTCACGACAAGAAAATTGTCATGATATATTATAATATAATAATATAATATTAAATAATAAAGTATGGGGGAATTAAACCTATAAAAGAGTGGTTCCCCCATTTAGTGAGATATCTATCAGTAGGGACAAGTGTCCCTGTGTGAGGGCCTATAGGGTACTTGGAGACACTTGAGGGTACTAGGAACTCCTAGAAGCCATAGGGATCTAAGACATCCCTGGTTGGTCCGAATTGATCACCCTAGAGGCAATAGCACAACTCGAGGGATTGCGAGTGCAGAGAAGAGGGTGCACCATTTCGGTCTAGGGATGATGGGAGATGTGAGCCTATTGGTTGGAGGATGTTAGGGATTAGTACCTTGGCCTTGTTCATATTCGGTACTAGATATGTACCTAGTTTAAGCGGTCGTTTCTATAGTGGAGTAATGGCCCTAGCTCAAGGGTGACCAACTGCTGAGAGGGTTGGAGCAACATGGTCTATGGCTGGGTGGTACGTCTAAGTTTTGCAGCTAGTCAGTTGATTCTAATAGATAAGTTTTTGAAACATGTTTTATGTATGCCCATTGTTTATGTTTTACAAAAATTGGAATTTTATTTTACTATTAATAGTGTTATGTATATGTATTATTACAGTTCCAGTTTCGGAGGCAGTGGCATCGACCCAATTGGACGACTGGAGGATGTTACATATCCCACTAAAAAGCATTGGACTAGAGAATTCATATAATAATTATAAATCATTCTTAATCCAACATGTTTTAGCATAAATTAACACCCTCCCCTCTTTAAAGGTATCCATGGTTAAGGGGTCACAATTAATCATTGGATTGAACAAGTAAAACATTGAAAGTTTGGAGGGTTCACAGTATAAGGTTAGGTGCTTAAAAATTCATGAAATAGGCCATATGTTGGATCACCAAGCAAAGGGTTGAATTACCTTTACTAATCAACTTTGCTTGAAGGGAGGAGAGCATACAATGCTCTATAATTAGCATAGGTAGCAATGGACTAACTCATCGAGCAAAGGCCAAGGTCACCCACCGTAAAAGGAAAATAGAAAAGGCAAAAAAGTATAAAAATGCTAAGAAAATAGGCCCTTTCTCAATATCTTTGTTTCACATTAGGAATGCTTAGCACTTGGTGAGTGAAAATACATAAACTAACCAAATCATCGGCTAAAGATCACATGTGAAAGGCCAAGAAAGGGATGTTTCACTAGTAAAAAAAAAAAGAAAATGTTGTCCAAGTAGTTATCAAGGATGGATACATGTTATAAAGATGCAATCTTGATAAATGTTTTACATGAAATAGAGTTTTCATCCACCCCAAAATAATTACAATTGCACTATTGGATAAATTATACTAACAAATTGTTTTCAAATTCCTTATAATGTACCCACCATTGGATTGTAGAAAATCAATGGTGTATGCATCCCGATAGGAGTGACAATATCATTTCTCTTCAAAATGTGCATGTAGTACAATCAAATAAAATTGGATGGTCAAAACTCTCTCTCTCTCAACACGACTTCATATTGTTATGTAAGTCGCACCCAATCTACGCATAAATCACATCTTAACACATGGTGGATGGCAATTCTCATGGTTAAGGTTAATATTAGAAAGAAAAGACCCCCCATCATAAACATTATGCTTGGCATCATTGAAGTCAAAGAAACACTTTAAGAGAAAGTCCAAGTAGAAGGCACATATGTGATATTTAACACTTTCATACTTCACTGCTTTTCCTTTTATATTATGAGATAGTAGTATGGAATTCTTGATCTATAGGATTCCTTGAAAATTACATTACACTAACAAATTTCTCCATATTCACATTGGAACCTTGATTTGATCTCCAATAGTATTTGAAAAGTCCATCTTCCTATTAGATTTCTTGAGTGTCTTTTCAAGTCCCCTAGGTCCTAATCATTGGCTATATGACTCCATAACCCAATGGTTTACCTAGCAATGCATTTGAAGAAAACCCTCCAAATATCTCTTTTTAGTGTTCTTTATATACATCAACGTTTTAATCCTATGATCTCCATTACTCAATCTAGAATAGAAGAGCTTCAACACAAATTTGGTACACGAAGATTTAGTTAAACTATGTACATAGGTATTTAGGAAAAATCCCTTGGGTCGGAAAAGCACCATCCATAAAGATAATTGGGGCACTATCAAGGTAACCATGGGTAGTTCCTTTGGCCAAATAAGAGATGAATTCCTTTGGTTGGAGATGGTTTCCCCTCATGAACTAAAGTTGAGAGCTTTTTCACCTCTAGTGAATGCCCATAAAGATGATTTTGATGGAAAATTCTATCAAAACTTTAAAAGTTTTACGAAGTTGAAATTGAAATGGTTAATTGCAAGTTGCAACTAATTATTGGTTCTTAAATAACTTTGAACAACTTTCTTTCATGAGCACAATATAGAATCTTGCATAATGTGTATTAACTTTTACATGATTAAAAGAACCAAGCAACAATGTAAATGGTTACCTCTAAGATACATACCAACATTGTAAGTGATTAGACCATGATGATCCAAAACTCATAAGTGGTCAAGGAGTTACACTTCAGCACTGAGTTTTACCAGCTCAAAAGTATTAAAATATTCAAAAAGTCAAAAAGACATACAAGGACTTTAATCCATGTTTTCCTTTTTCTCACTCTTACTCAATTTGATAATTATGATAATTGAAAGTTAAAACTAACCCCTTCTCATGATTACTACAACTAAACCATGATGATCAAAAATGTTGAAGATTGTAGCTCATGCAAGTACTTATGCACAGGCATGTAGAAGTCACCCACATCTCCTTAGAACACTTGCTCTAGGTTGAGCAAGTTGTTGATGTAACTTAGCCTAAGTCTAACTTAGGAAAAAAACACATATTAATATGTTGGTTTATTGAGCTAATAAAAACATGAAAAGTAAAGTAATTTACTTTAGTAAGTTTTAATCTTAGCCATTAATCTCAAGTGAGGTGAGATCTACTCTTGGTCATCAATCAGTTTGAGATTAGGGTTAGGATTAGGGTTTTCGCTTAATGTGAAGTTATTAAAGCAAGGTTGAGGAGAGAAGTTAGACACAACAACAATGCAAAATTAAGAGCGACATCTCAGTGAGCATGTGTTGTGCCAGAGGGAGTGTAGAGGGGCTAGAGATCTAGATTTGCGAGAGAGATTGAGCATCGATCTTGGGAAAATTTGTTGGATCAAATCCAAGTTTTTTTTGTATCTGTATTTTCTCACTTGAGCCAAGACAGGAACCCGAGTAGGTTTTGAGTTTTTATTAATGATGAACTTATTTGTTGGGCATAAATTTGTTTGTATTATTGTGATTCATATTGTTATTTTCTTCCACTGAATATTTTTGTTAGGAACCTAACTATGTGTTCACTTAGTAAGTTATTGTTCAGAATTAAATACCAAGTTATGGATTCAAGGAAATCTAACATAATATTAGAGCGTAAACTTTGAACTAATCTTGGAATCACAATTGTTAGGTTTGTACCAAATCATTGGAGGCAGGTTCGGTCGAGATCGTACAAGCAAATTTTTTTTAGGGCCAAATTAAATCGACTAAGTATCAAAGCTCCTTAGAACATTTGCTCTAGGTTGAGCAAGTTGGTGATGTAACTTAGCCTAAGTCGAACGTGAGCTAATAAAAACTTAGGGAAAGTAAAGTAATTTACTTTAGTGAGTAAGTTTTAATCTTAGCCATTGATCTCAAGTGAGGCGAAATCTAATCTTGACCATCAATCAATTTGAGATTAGAGATTAGGGTTTTTGACTCAATGTAAAGTTATAAGAGCAAGGTTGAGGAGAGGAGTTAGTGATCCAAAATCAGCGGAATTGACTATTTGCTCAATTTCTTCAAATATTTACTAAGGTTGCTTTTTAAGTGAATTAATAGGGAAAATGGATTTTTATGTGCACTTGAAATATGAAATCAACCATGAACAACAGAAATAAGAATCAAACACAACAAATTTGATGATGGAGTTCGTCCCTCTTGGACTACATCTCTGGGTCTACTTCCAATGGGCATTCGATGTATTGAAAATGCTCATAAAGTCTCTTTACATCAAAATTCACCATTTTGGAATCTGCTCACAAGCATCAATGGCTACTGTCAACTAAAAGGCCTCAGCCTCAACTTTCCAACACAACTTTCAGATTACAAAAAGGCCCAATATTAACCAAGATATGCCTCAAAAGGAATTTATAAGCACTATTCAAAACAATTACAAAATCACTCCTTTCTCCCTTGGCTCTGGCCATTGGTGAGATCTTTTATAATACCCACAAGAGGCACCGAGGTCAAACCCGCGAGCCTCCCGGGATTTGCTTGGCAACAATATGTATTAACATAGCAAAACATTGGAGTTGGCATAACTATATAACATATATAGTGTTACAACTATATCACATAGTTTTATAATGGTATAAAACCCCGCGCCATCTGAGATACGGTATAACATTGCAACATATGGTTTAACAATATCGAAAGTTCAAATATAGATTCATGCCTTTCATATAACAAAGTCAACTCGTGGCCCGTTGGTAGGTTTCGGGTTGTTGGCCCAGTGGTCGTGGTTCGACCCACGATTTCTTCGCTTGGTAATTGGAACCATGGGGTTCGACCTACTGCCACATGCCTTGTTCACCTATTGCCACTTGACCTACTATGGCTTCCCTCGTAGTGCGTTTTCTCAAATATACCACTGGGCCCTCGTAGTGTAGTTTCTCAAATATACCACTGGAATCAGTGCATTTTGGCGCTAGTTTCATGAGTATCTGACACCTCGTAGTGCGTTTTCTCAAATATACCACTGGAATCAGTGCGTTTTAGCGCTAGTTTCATGAGTATCTGACACCTCGTAGTGCGTTTTCTCAAATATACCACTGGAATCAGTGCGTTTTAGCGCTAGTTTCATGAGTATCTGACACCTCGTAGTGCGTTTTCTCAAATATACCACTGGAATCAATGCGTTTTGTCGTTGGTTTCATGAGTATCTGACATTGATAAATTTTGAGCATTTGCCACTTGGCCTACTCTGGCCTTCCTGGTAGTGCATTTTCTCCCTCATACACCATTTTGAAAACCGAATATACCACTGGAATCATGAGTATCTAACATTGATAAATTTTGAGCATTTGCCACTTGGCCTACTCTGGCCTCCTTGGGAGTGTGTTTTCTCCCTCATACACCATTTTGAAAACCGAATATACCACTAGAATCAATGTGTTTTGGCGTTGGTTTCATGAGTATCTGAGATTGATAAATTTTGAGCATTTTGAGGATCCTCTCGGATTAGTTAGACACAACAACACCACAATATTGAGAGTGGCATATCAGTGAGCATGTGTTGTGTCAAAGGAACTATAGAGGGGCCTCCCTGGTAGTGCATTTTCTCTTTCATACACCATTTTGAAAACCGAATATACCACTAGAATCAGCGCGTTTTGGCACTGGTTTCATGAGTATCTAAGATTGATCAATTTTGAGCATTTTGAGGATCCTCTTGGATTAGTTAGACACAACAACACCACAATATTGAGAGTGGCATGTCAGTGAGCATGTGTTCGGTCAAAGGAACTGTAGAGGGCTAGAGATTGAAATTTAAATATGCAAGAGAGAACAAACACCAATCTAGGGTAGACCTGCTAGATCAGATCCAAGTTTTTTTGTATTTATATTTTCTCAATTGGACCATTATCCCAAGACGGGAGCCCAAATAGGTTCTTAGTTTTATTAATGATGCATTGATTTGTTAGACATGAATCTATTTGTATTATTGTGATATAGATCGTTATTTGCTTCCGCTAAATATTTTTGTTAAAAACTTAACTATGTTTGTTCACTAAGTTATTGCTTGGAATGAAATACCAGGTGCCAAGTTCAAGGAAATCCAACAAAAAACTCGTAAGTGGCCAAGGAGTTACATTTGAGCCCTGAGTTGTGCTAAAGACTTTAAACAAGTTAAAATATTTTCTTTTTTCTCAATCTTACTCAATTTGACAATTATGATATTTGAAAGTTTAAACTAAACCCTTCTTGTGATTACTGTTTTAAAAACTAAACCAATCTTCAAAGTTTTAATTTATATCATAGTTAAATGATGAAAGGAATAATACAATACTCCACGTAAATATTATTTCATTAACAATAAATTCCAAATCAATACCAAAGACATCAACTTTAGTAGAATTATAGAACAATCAAACCAAAATAATGGCATAAACAAAACCTCCCATATAAATTATGATGGCTAGTCAGTCATACATTCTCTTTAAAAATAAATATCCCCTTTAGGCAGGGATTTGACTGCATTAAATTCAACAAAAGTGTACATAATCTACCCTTACTGAATTTGAACTTAAGACTTTTACAAGGAAGAAATGCTTTTAACCATTAAGCTCACTCAATCACTCAAAGCTGGTTCAATTTTTCAATATACTATACACAGATGTATTTGTGTTAATTTCCTTGGCCTACTCTAGCCTTGTTCCTGCTTTTGTCGGTTACTTCCTCTACCTCAAAAGTTGTAAATAGCAGGGTGCATGCATGATTTACATTTGTTTAGCTCAGAATTTTCTTGGCATAAGAGTCGGACTTCCCCTTTAATCTTTGCCACACTTCACTTCGCCATTTGGAGCTTTTGGTGTCCAGCAATTGTAATTCATCAATATTTCGACCAATTTTAATCCGAAAGAAATCTTGGTAAGCACGAGTTTTGTCATGGGAAAAAAATAAAAAAATAAGCTGTAAGACATCCATACAAACATGCCAGAACAGCGACTTTCTCATGTACAAGTTGTTGGTTCAACAGTCACTTTATATTAAATCGTAAGTCACATTCCTCACAAACCATTAATCATTATTAAGGATGCAGCAGATACTGTGAACATAAACATAAAAGAATTCTCATTTTATAACAATTTCAAATTGTTTAGTTTCTCCACCTACTGCTTACATATTGAGATAGACTTCATAATCTGCTTGGATAAGAAGAGATCCAACCTTTAGAAAATAATTTATTTGAAAAACATTGCACAGTTATAATAAATGTTTGTTAAAAAGTGCCATATTTGAATGGAAACCAGGGACAACACCACTGTAGACCAATCTACTATGGTAAGACACTTTTTACATTGCATCCTTTGACAAAACACCATTAGCTTTGACTTAACGAGTGTTACTCAAGGGATCCACAGCACCCCCACGCTCAAAAACTGCTGCTGCACCCATTCCAGTGCCTGATAGAATCACAATATCGATAAGCATTCAAACAAGTGAACTTAATGTTAAACAACACAGCACTATAAACTCCATGGTTTTTTACCCACCTATGCACATTGAAATTACTCCAAATCTGCTGTCTTTGCCACGCCTTTTCATTTCATGTAATAATGTGGCAACACAACGAGCCCCTAAAAACATTGATGCCAAGAAAACAAACCTTGTTTTAAAATCCTCATGCAGACTCTTTACAATCATGAAGCAAGGGGAAATAGATCAATCCATTGTGCAAGTAATTGAAGCCCAAACCCCCAACAATGTTATAGTTATGTTCTACTATTCGAGTAGAACATTTAAGCTTACAAAATAGATGATCTGAGTTGTTTTCGTCTTTCCAAGTTACCTATATATTATTTACAATCCATAGAAAGGTACACTTCACAACCTTGAGTAAAGTGAATCCATTAAATAGATAGAGACGGATATTTACTAACATAGATTCATTGTAACCTAGATCTATCAAGCATAAAAAGGAATAAAAAAACTTGGGTGAAAATCTCTTGGGGCTTAAAGATCCAGGGCTAAGATGGTAGGTAAATATTAACTGCCAGGCAGTAAGCCAATCATTGTTGGCTCACTGCCTTTCCATTCTGTCCATTGGATCAGAATAATGTGAAATTCAATAGATAAAAAGGAAAGTCAGTGAGCCAATCATTGGCTCACTGCCTTTCCATTCTGTCCATTGGATCAGAATAATGTGAAATTCAATAGATAAAAATGGAAAGGCAGTGAGCCAATCATTGGCCCACTGCCTAGTGGTTAATGTTTGCCAATGGATCTATACTAACCCTATTTTTATATTATGATCATTTAAAAGAAGTAAAAAAACAAGAGTTTTTTTGTTTCATTTTTGACATTAAACTTCAGACATCAACTATTTTTCATTTAATTTTATTAGCATGTTACAGATGTAGGTGACACATCTTTTCCACCGTAGGCTGCTGCAAGAGCACCTTTCTCTTCTTGGTGCAGAGACATCGAATAGATGTTGTAGTATAGACTTAAATGTTCAAATTCTAAGAAGCTAATTCTTCATTTACTGTCACATATCAGATTTCTCCTCAAAACCATTCACTTATAGTCTTCAAACAAGAAACAATTTAAGTTCTTCAAATTAAAAGCCTCAAGACCGTCAATGTAACAACCCTCTTTGAAACGGGAAATTGAGCATGATTTCTCACTAAGCTTACCCGTTGCACCAAGTGGGTGACCAAAAGCCATCGCTCCTCCATTAACATTCACTTTTTCAGGATCCAATTCTAATTTTCGAACGCAGTATACAAATTGTGAAGCAAAGGCCTGCATACGAAATATGGGTTAAATATATACTTGACAATGTTCAATCAAATAAAGTTGGGAATTCCAGATAAGTATTACTGTCTCCCAAGCTTACTTCATTAATCTCGAAAAGATCAATATCCCTTGTTTGAAGGCCAGCTGCCTTGACTGCTGCTGGAATTGCAACAGCTGGGCCAATTCCCATAACAGCTGGATCAACCCCAGCAACTGCAAAACTCCTGCATGGTCATCATAAGGAAATCACTTCGTGACATTGAACTTAATAAATGAACTAATAATGAATCAATCTGAATACGGTACAAACCTGAATATACCAAGAATAGGTAAGCCTTTGTGAATTGCTAGTGCCCTTTTCATTAGGAGGACAGCAGCAGCTCCATCACTCACTTGGCTTGAGTTCCCTAATACCATTGCATTCCAAAAACATCATGAATGACCAAATAACCAGCCTCCTACTCTATGCAAATGTTGAATGTTTCACGTTGCATATCCAGTTCAAAAATTAGTGTGTCAAGGGGTTCGCACAAAAAATATATACCTGCAGTTGTCGTTCCACCCTCCTTGAAGGCAGGTTTAAGTTTTGCTAGAATAGAAAGGCTAGTATCTGGTCGAATCCCATCATCAACAGATATCGTAACATGTTTCTCCTCTCCAGTTTTAGGATCAACAATCTGAAACATAAAACAGGAACCATAATGTCCACCATCTGAGATCTGGTTTCGACGAGCATATTTACCATTTTTACTGCCATGTAGTAACATTTTTTCATAGGATGAAGCATACATGTTGGACCAAGGCTTTCAGTATTTTCAGAAATACAACTTTCATACCTTAGTTTCTACTGGGATGATTTCATCCTTAAACTTCCCAGCAGCTACTGCTGCAGCTGCATGCCTATGAGATTCAACCTGCAAATGCAATTCAATTCTTTGTCATACTATCTAAAACTTTTCCACCAAGAAATAAAGCTTTAACTATTTTAATCAAGTTACTATCCCCGAGTATTGTGGATGCCTGACCTAGCAAGAACATAAAATCTTGGATGGAGCACAGAATTGGAAATTTATGACATCTATCATAAATTGCAATTCAATTCTTTGTCATACTATCTAAAACTTTTCCACCAAGAAATAAAGCTTTAACTATTTTAATCAAGTTACTATCCCCGAGTATTGTGAATGCCTGACCTAGCAAGAACATAAAATCTTGGATGGAGCACAGAATTGGAAATTTATGACATCTATCATATTAATGAAACAGAAAGGATAACTACTTACAGCAGCCTGATCTTGGTCATGTCGTGAAACTCCATAGCGTTCAGCAACATTTTCTGAAGTTATACCCATTGGGAGAAGGCAATCTTGTGCTTGCTTGTGAGTTTCATTCTATGGCGAAGAAAAATATATCAACATACTTCCACAAATATAGGCTCAACAATCTAGAAGCTAATGAAACTGATTCGCTAAAATAGAAAGTGCTGTATCTAGAGCAAGGCCAAACCGATTTAAAGAAGTTAGTATGAAAAGGATCACAACTACAATTACAATATGTCAATGCTTACCCTTGGATTCACCGGGCCCGCCCATGCCATTGAGTCGATAGTCATTGTCTCTAATCCAGCACCTATCCCTGCAATAAACCCAGAAATAGATGAACATGAAGTAACTGAAATTTCAAGTCTCAAATATTGTAGAAGAGACATGATTTCATTTACCAATATCATAAAACCCAGCTTTAATCGCTGCTGCAACATCTGCTACTGCTTGAAGACTAGATGAGCATTGCCTATTGACAGTTTTGACAGGAACAGTCTCTGTAGTGAACAAGAAAGTATAATCATAAGCCTGTATATTATAAAATATGGCTAAGCATGAAATAACTGAACTGAATGAATTAAAGGGGATGGCCACTCTACACACCTGGGAATCCAGCATAAAAAGAAGCCATCCGACACTGACTGGCTCTTTGAGAACCAGGGGCAAGAACTGTACCAACTACGATATCACCAACTTCACCTGGATTGATTCCAGTTTTCTCCAATAATCCCTACACAACATTCAAGTTTCCAAAGCAAGTTGATAATGGTAGCATTCTAGGAAACATCATAAGAAAAACCCTGATATATTTATGAATCAATATTTCATAATGAGAAGAAGTTCTAATAGACTCGGTAAATTGTTCGTCAAAACACAAAGTCTGGATATAAAAGTTTAAACAAAAAGGCATACCAACCTTAAGAACAGCTGCAAGCAAGTCATCCGGATGAGTATCCTTAAAGCCTCCACGTTTTGCCTTGCAAATGGGAGTGCGGTAAGCCCTGTATGAAGAATTGATGCAAATATACAAACAACAGCCAATCGACAAAAACAATTTGTCAACAACATACCAGAAATACAGCAATATCATGCATGATATATTTGATAAACGTACAGACTGGCCCATTGAATTGGATGATTGGAATTGTCTTAATTAGGTAGTAGTTTATTAAAAGTCTTAGTATTGATAATGAATCACTTATAAAACCCACAGGCAGTCAGTTATAAGATAGGAACAACTGACATTGATTTGCATTGTACAGGGGCTCATACTTACGCTACTATAACAATATCATCACCAAAGTCACCAACTCTCTGATAAGCGGCACTATCTCCAGCAGCACATGCAGAAGCCTGCTCAACGAGTGACATGTCAATAATAGGAAAATGGGAAATCCATTCAGATATTTGACCACATATCTAGACAAGAAATCAGATGACAAAAGTATGAATATGTGACACCCCATCCAGAAACAATAGCTAACATGAAATAAACCTGTTGAACAACATATTTCATATGACGAGGGTGTTAAACCTATAGAAAGAAAAGCAATATCGACAATCAAAAAGCAATTACAAAATGCATGAGAGATTTTTACACTATACACTTTTTACAGAAAAAACTAACTTTCAAAAATATATATTTCCATTCACCTTGGCCAATTTGGCAAAAGAACAAACTACCTAAGGCACTTTACAATGGAGTTCTTCAAGCTTTTAAATAGACTTTATCACATGCTAATATCACGGGTTATCCAATACCATGAGCCCATAAGCATGATCGATACACTGATGAATTACTAACTCAAGAATCAAGATTAACTCAACACAGGAAAACTGGAAAAGTTACAAAAAAAACAGTCACAGAGGAAATAAGAAAGGATGATAAAGAGATATTCATTCAGAATGTAAAGGAATAAACAAGATGAGATTGATTGAGCGAGATTAGTTGGGGATTCCAACACAAACCAAGCTGGTTGTGTTAGCATCTGAGGTCCGGAGGACTCAAGATTAACTCAACACAGGAAAACTGGAAAAGTTACAAAAAACAGTCACAGAGGAAAATAAAAAAGGATTATAAAGAAATATTTTTCTACAGAATGTAAAGGAATAAACAAGATGGATTGATTGAAAAAGATTAGTTGGGGATCCCAACACAAACCAAGCTGTTTGAGTTAGCATCTGAGGCCCGGAGGATTGTGATAAAAGATTAAATATCCAGGTATCTTAATTACAACACACTATGGGGTCGAGTGATAAGTAAATATGAACTTTAGAGGAAGATAGGTTGATAAAGATACATCCCTGCTCACAATTGAATAGCATACAAACGAGTATAACTTTTATGAGATAGATCTCCTATTACACTATGGATTAAAAGATATAGGTTAATTTCGGAAAGTTTCTGAGAACAAACCTCAAATTATAGTAAATTTGAAGCAAAAGTAATGGCATCCAAAATCTGAACTTTATCCCAAATTCAGTTGGTAGGATTTCCAAATCTAATATCCCTTTAACTTTAATATCTAAACCTGCCCCTCCCTCCACTCAAGCGGGTAGGACCTTCCCTCCCTTCTGAGAGTCAAAACCACCTCCCCTGCTCAAGCAGTTTTGTTGGATCCTATGTTTTTCCTGTAGGGAATCCCCCTGCTCAAGCAAGTAGGGCCTGCTCTCCTTTCAAGGCATGTGATCAGATTTCCCCTCTCCCAACCAAAACTCAAGTTGGCTTCACCTGTCTGCCTTTTTCAAGCCACTTCGATAAGATAACTTGCAACATCACATAGATGAAAGCATGGGTGATGTTAGGAGGTGGAAGATGTCATAACTCAACATTGCAACTTGTACCCCAATGTCAACTTCCAAATAGGCAAAAAATTTGGTATGGTTAATGCCTTCTAAACAATATTTGTCTTCGTAGGACAGTTATGCATTTTTTATCATTCAAACAACACACAATCCCAACATAGATATATACAATTGTAATATAAAAAAACCAGAGATGACAACCACAAGGCAAGACACCAAAATCGTTGCGGTTTTAGTATTAGAATGAGGAAAATCTTGGGGATTGTATTACTACCCTAAGGACATTTTTTTGTCACATCAGCCGGAAAACTTGCACCAAAACCCAGCTTCAGCTTTGGAATGGGCTAAGTTTTTGGAGTAACGCTTTCTAAACCATCTCTAAAAACCAGCTTCAACTTTGGAATGGGCAAGGTTTTTGGAGTAATTCTTTCTAAACCATCTCGACAGAACCGGCTGCAATCATAACTAAAATTAATTTGAAGCTGAAATAAGAGAAGGCAAGACTGACCACAAGATGTTTGGAGTCCTTGTCCAAATGCATTGGGCGAAGATGGTCCAACAGCACCTGTTGCCTGATGCGTAGCTTCTCCATCTCCATTCCTCCCCAAGATTCCCTCTCAACAGGAGAAACCCAAATGGAAATTGGAACTCCCTAAATCCAATAGATGATGGGTAACCCAGGCACAAATTAATGAAGAGGATGCCGAGAAGATTGTAACCAAGTCGTTCCCGCTAACAAGATGGCCATGCCAGACCATTAAAGCTAGCTCTGTCAGGATTTATAGCGTTTTGGGCTCATCTATTTTTAGTGCTCAAGTAATGTAATCAAATTGAGTCACTCCAGAATCGAGAATGTTTTGGATCGGATTTATTTAATGATATGCTCAAGCTTTATCTAAAAGTTGGTAAGTTCTATCGTGAAGATTTACATTTCGTAGGAAAAGCCAATGATGGCTCAACTGTTTGTTTCTATTTTCTCTGCATCTAAGGTGGAGAATATAACGCCAAGGACAAAGGGATCCTCCTCTCCACAACATAACAAAGAGATCCTCCTCTCCACAACATAACAAATCAGAACTTTCCAAATAACTCTCATAACATCACAGATCCCAACTTTCCAAAGAACTCTCTATAACAGCACAGATCCAAACTTTCCAAATAACATGTGACAAAGAAACTTTCTCCACATTAACATTATTCGGTGTTATCTTGGAGATCATATGCCTTTGGTTCGGTTAAAGCCACATGTGTATGTTCATTTATTTGAAGTAATTGTTTTCCAATAGGTTACTTGATGGTTATATTGAATTTATAAGTGTTCAGTTGGTTTCTTGTGGGTTATATTGAATTTTTATAAGTGTAAATGAGATTGGAATATAATGGAAATTTTGGTAAGATTATGATAAAATTTAATATAAATTTTTGAAAATTTAAGTTATAATCGTTAAATTTCAAGATTTTGAATGCTTGATAGTGTTGAATCTATTTCTACTTAAGAAAATTCAAACACTCCAACATTCTAATTTTAAAAAAAATTCAAAATCACTAAATTTTAAAAAAATAAAAATTGCTATCCAAACAAATTTAATCACTAAATTCTAAAAAAATAAAAATTGCTATCCAAACAAATTTTATAAAATAGGTAAACAACCCTATAGGTACAATGTATAAAATATAACAGATATTTAAACTTTTTGTTTTGGTAGTGAGTCCACCATCTTTATCAATTCACCGTGCTAAAATCAATCCAGCTCTGATAGTGAATCGCCCACAGATATAGTAGTGAATAATAAACATTAAATTCTAGGAAAATGTTTTCATGTCAAGTGATAGAGTTATATTTTATAAATTTAAATACTATATAATTATGTTTTAATTTGATTTTTTATTAATCTTAATACGTGGCCATCAGCGAGTAATATAGTAAATTTATAATTATATTTAATTGAAAATTTAAATACAGATTTAAAGATACAAGTTATTATTACTTAAATCTATATTTATCAATTTAGACTATAGGAGCATTTTTCGTTTTTAAACATAAGATCAATATTTGTAATTAGAAGAGATTAATGTGCTAACATTCAATAAAATGGAAAGGGAGGTTAAGCTAATAAGCCAAGCTCCCTTTCTCATTTGTGGGGTCCTAGCTCCCATCACTTTTACTTAATTTGGTCTATAATAATGGTGTATTTTTATTAATATGAGTGTGATTACATATTACATTCACTAGGCTCGCTAGCTTTCGAGCACATAAGCTTTTTGGACTAAACCATACAAGAACTTTGGCCCCATAAAACATGTGTAGATACACATAGGCACATAGGCTTAATATGTCACAACCCACCATCTTAATAAGAATATGTACAATTACACAAGGGGTGACAATAAGGGTGTTACAAGTGAAGGATGACACTTTGAAAAATGTTACATATTTATTAACAAAGTATGTTAGCACCAATAAATTTTTCTGATATAGAGAAAGAATGGATATTATTCCCTAAATACAATAAAACAACAAGTGAGAAAATGTTAGGTATATGTTATACTCCTTGCACAATTAGTCACATATATTGAAAGTATTATGATCTATGAAAAATGGTAACCCCTTATTGGGCTTGGTAAGTCCCCTTGTTCAAAAAGTTGAGAGCTCTACTCAACAAAAATAATTAGGTAATTTTTTGGTCTATTTTTAGTGTTTTTTTCACTAATAGTTCTTTGGCCCATTGTTTTCTAACTAACTTTTGTTTAGGAATTAATCTTGTAACCCTATATGAGTAAAGAAATTAAGGTTTATGATGTCATAAAATCCTATATATTATTGTAAATGTTGAAGTTAATACAATAAAAATAAAATGTGAAGCAAAGGCCTGCATACGAAATATGGGTTACTGTAAGGATTTAAAACTTACACAATTAAAATAAAGACTGACACTTATATGTAGCGGTCAATAATTCAGAGCCAAGGTGAATAGATTTCCCTTGAAAGAAGGGGCTTACCAAAGTTAAAATCTGAAAATGAATATTTACAAGTTTTAGCTAAAAGTCATCAAAGCAATAAATGAATGCATAGGAGTAAAAACAAACTTGTATGGTGTGACAATCTCAAGCTTATCCGTAAGGACTCGGACCTGGAACTATGACTGGAATCACTGCTACGTTTCTTTGCACCATAAACTTATAGTAAAACTTCATCAAGCGTTGTAAGGCGAAATAACTTCTTTATTGCGCAAGCTAGGGTAGTAATCGTAGAATTTATCTGTAACTTAAAAACAACTTCTGTACTGTAAAACAATTCCACAGATGTAACATACCATGGATTCTGCCCCGCTGTGTTGTCTTCAGTGTTCCAAGCAAGTGTCCCTTCTTGCACGCTTACGATACTTGACAGGAGTTCAGCCCCAAATCCGGAAGGAAGTATATTTATAGCTATCGATGGAATTGGGCGAAATAGGTTGTTAGGTTGAAATCTATGGGTTGGTTAAATCACGCGCTTGACGTGTGGTTAGGAGGAGATGCACGCGGCGGAAAGTCCTCGATCAAAGCAGTCCTGGTTACACACACTACTGCACGTGATCACAACAACTCGCTTTCGCAACCAGGCATGGAATTTGACGGGAAAATGGTTGTCACTAGGCGAGTTGGTAAAACAATTTCCATGTCATATCAACTGTTTTTTGTGAAACTATCACAGTAGGCATTTTGAGAAAAGTCAATTTTGATGGGCGTCTCAGAATTGAATTCCTACCTACCATTTGAGGAAACTAAATTTCCACTTTCAATGCTGAGTTTTTCTCCTTGAGCGAAACCATCTATTTGAGAGTTGTTTCAGATTTGAAGTTCCTACTTCTTGCAACTGTGAAATCTAAATTTCCACCTAAATCGTTCGTGGGTTTTTTTTCTTGGGTTTCATTGGTTCACCTTGTTCTCCCTGCTCTGGTTTCAAGTAGTTTTAAATGCATTCCGAGACATCTACCGACCAATTAAACCTTTTATGCGATATAATGCAGTACTTTAGTGTTGGCTAATAATATAAGGGCTTGTTCATTCAAAACGTACAAGCTGTGACAATCAAGTTGCAAATATTTTTAGTTCGACTATATTATGCTACGCCGTAACGCTGACACTCTTGATCAGTACTACCATATGAATGCTGCAGCGTTTTTGTGCGTATCGTAGGGTAAACTTGGGTTTTAATTGAGTGGCCGTTGTATATGCTTACGGTTCGATGATGCTTCCAAAATTTAATGGTGGGCATATACAGTCACGCGCCAATTTTTAAAAAGTTAGATATGAGAATTGTATTTTCGGAAACAGGAAAAATATTTAGATTGTATGGGGATTCAAAAGTTTTTGTGGATTGCCTTTTTGTGCGTATTGTTTATACACGAGAGCTTTTCACAAAATCCCGCCATTTTTTAAAAATTTAGAGATGAGAATTGTATTTTCGGAAACAAGTAAAAGTATTCAGATTATACGGGGATTCAAAAGTTTTTGTGGACTTGTTCAATAGAAGAGCTAACTTTTCGATAGAAAAAAATATCTTCCATTAATAATATGAAAGAGGTTACATTAGCTAGAGTTTGTGTGCTGACAATGCACCAATAATTAAGAACAAAAACCAGTGAGAACAAAGCCTACAAAAACACAAAAATCAAAACAAGATCTTCCCATAAAGAGGCAAGAAAACAGAACAAAATGTCTTGATCATGTGCAAAAAACCAGACATGCGATAACAAATAAGTGCCCTACGACAAGAATAGAGTACATAGTGAAGATGCCAACGATGTCAAAACAGAAGAGCCCGACAGAGAAGAACCAAAAGGAACAAATAGAAACAAAGCCCCTGCCAAAACAAAAATGCCCCCAAGCTGATGATTGAACCATTGCCCAGGCAGTGAAAACAAATCTACCCAAGCAGAATAAGTGCACCACGCTTGGTCAACCAGTGCATTTTGCTCCCTGAAGATGTGGCAGAAAGAAATGGAGCTGAAGAAAGCGTTCAAAGATGTGATTTGTTCCAACCAGTGGATTAAGGAAGGCACATTAAGGGAGTGATGGCTCATGGCCCACTCTATTATTGTGTTCGAAACTCCAGCGGTAAGGATCTCATCAATAGCTAGCCAAGATGCATAACGCATAACACCTAATAATGCCAGAACCTTTGCTCTCATATTGGTGCCATAACCATCACCAAACTAATAGAAATGGAAAGTTTAGGAAGAGTTGAGAATGATAGTGGCACCACACCCACACACACCACTCGCAAAGGCACTGTTAAAAAAGCTAATGGGATATGTGTCAAGGTGCTTATATGACCATTTGCTCTTATGATAGATTGCTCGCCTAGGGCCAATTTCCATGAAATGAGCCACGATTATGAGAAAAGTGGAACGCAAATATGGAGCAATATTATCAAATATGCATTTATTCCTACATCACCATATACGCTAAAAGATGTGAAGAGGAAGTGCTCTGAAAACATGATGATGGATAGACCAGCTAATGAGACAAGATATGATGGAGGATCTGTCCACTTACAAAGATAGCTTGAGAGAGATGGATACCTCCTCCTAGATGGACATTGCAAAAGGACAATGCAAAAAAAGGTGCGTTGCCTCCTCACTAGCTGACCTACAAAGTGGGTAGAATCCCAAGCCCAGAAAACCTCTCTTAGCAAGGTTGTCCCAGGTAAGAATTTGATTGTAAGCGACCAACCATATGAAACATTTGAGTTTTGTATAAGCCTCCCACCTCCACATATGAGCTAGCCAAGTAGAGAAAGGAACGTACCACTTTAGATTTGTAATATATGAGTATGTTGCCTTAGCTAAAGTGTTGCCACCTTGGGATTGGTCGCCCCATGCAAGCCTATCCACCTTATCTAAAGACTGAGAGAACAATCCCCACTTGGTTTAAGTAAGAGTAATGGGATTCCCATTCAATAGTGAGTTTAGCAGGCAGATCCAACTCCTTTGCATACATCCAATTGGTAGTGGGGAAGTCAACATTCAAGGAGTGACCAATCTGCGATAAAGTGAGAATTCCACTGTTGTTGAGATGAAATATAATAGGTAGTGAGAGATAGTGTTTCCCCTCCAGCTCTATAATAGCATCAAGTCCAACGTGGATTTTATTCCCTTTACCGACCACCCATTGGAGGTTACTACACAACTAAGGCTTCAATTTCAACAAGTTGTGCCATATGAAAGAGGCCTTTCTCTTCATCCACTGTTGGGCGCGCGATCCCCCAAGGCAAATTTTGGGGCTTAAAGCCTAGATTTTGACTAAATCCGATGTAAAGACTCCGCGTTTTGTGGGCGTGGAGCGCAAATATTGTAAATGAGTCATAGGGTTGCCTGCCCTCATTTTTGTAATGTAATGTCGGCTTTAGAAATCTACCCATGGTCTGTGACCATGTGATTGTATAAATAGAGCGAGGCTCTAAGTTGTAAATCAGCCAAGATAAGTGGAAGTAATAGCTCGAGAATTGGGTCTTATCTAAGTGTCGAGTTGAGTCTTTGGGTCGTAGAGTAGGAGAAGGCTCTGCAGCTGAGTGCGCAGAGGCCTAATAGTCCGCAGCTGAGTGCGCAAACCCCTGCAACTGAGTGCGAAGGGCGAGTCGAGTCTATAACTGTTGGAGAAGTAATAAAGAGAAGTTTCATATCATTTTTGTATCTTTTTCTTGTTTTGTGCATTGAATGTATCTGATATAAGTTGCATTTCTATTGTTTATATGATGCGCGAACTTATATGAATGTTAAGGAATTTAGACTTCTGTGATCCATAACATTGTCTGGATATCTTCGGCAAAATCACATAATCAATCTTTTGTCGACGCGTTTCGAACCAACCAGTGTGGTTCATCGTCAGGACAAGTTGAAGAACTGATCAGGCTAAGCTTGATTAAATAGAGTGTGCAGAGACTCCAACGGCTATATTGCAACGGCTAATTTTGACCTGAGGATCAAAGTCAAACCCTTGATTTCTATTAATAGAAGCATATAATTAATTATTATTAGTTAATTGAGTAATAAATATAATGGTCATTATATCATCATATTTATTAAATAACCTATATTTAATATTATCCCCAAATTATTTAAATATAATTAAATCGTATTAAATTACTATTATTCCTAGAAATTAGTTACAATCGGTAAGTGTGTATTAATTTAATAATAACTATTTAAACCCAAGGGGTCCAAAGGTGAACTAGAATTATTGGTCATTAATAAATAAGGTAAATTAAATATAAAGGTCATTAATAAATTAAATCTTCAAATAACCTAAATTTATTATTATTTAGATATAATAAATAGTATTAAATTACAAATATTCTTATAATATAGTTACAATAGGTAACTGTGTAATAATTATTAAAAATTCAGGGTCCAAAGGTGAACTAGATCTCCTCTAAATTTAAAACATTTTTATTAATTATGATAAGTTCATACACTAGTTATGTTTACATGAAGATAACTAACTGTTATAAGAAGATAAGTAAGATACGCGGTGTAACTTGGGGAAATAGCGCAGATCGCTGCTTTAGCAGCGCGAAAGCACCTCAACCCCTAGTTAGGGTTGCACGAAGGGGATTATTACACATCGTGAAGGCCTCGCAGGTCAGGATAGTGCACAAAGTGACCTGCGCAAAGGTATTCACAATTAGACTAAACCGACCCCTCAGACATCTCAAGGGTGTAGAAACTTGGTTCCAGCATCCCCCCATATTGCTTCGGGTGCGACCTCAGCCTGCGCTCCACGGGCTGTTGCCGAAAGGGCCAGTAGTGTAGGGATTTGTTTGGCTAATTAACTTCGAACCTGGTTGAGGCCCTCTCAAGCCAACAAATGATTCCGTTGCCGGGACCAGAATTTGCATAGAGATGCCTGATGTCGTATCATTGGAATCCAACTAAGAAGGAAATTGAAGGTTGGTTGGACAAGAGGATTCACGAGTTTGCGGCACAGGAAAACATGAATCTGCCACTAACAAAAAAAGAGTGGTTAGATTGCTACCTGTACACAGAGATCCATGAAATCTTCTTAGCATCTTTCCCTACTGAGTTGTACGAGTGGATTGCGAAGCTAGCAGATAGCCAAGGAAGGTGGAAACTTGACAATCCTGTTGTGTGTACCCCAGAGTTGGTGCGCAAATTAGAAGCAGCAGAGGATAAGATCATGCATGTTGTTGATCACTGGCTCGATCGGATTATAAGAGGGTTCATTACTGAGTTCATGGTAGATACTTCAGTCAGTTATAGCGAGACAGAGCGACGCTTTCTCAAAGGACCACAAGGTAAGTACGTAAAGTCTCTGAATACTTGGATTAAAATGCTATTGTGTGAAAAGAGGGTTATTCAATTACTTTGATGTCTGGAGCTACGCGAAGCCGAAAAACCTACAGAAATGAAGGAAGTAAGGGACCACAGAATATCCTTTTGATTTCACCTCCACGAGGGGACGAGGAAGAGCTCGCGAAGGTCTCTCTGCGAAGTGCAATCCATTTGATAAGGTAGAGAATTTCCCGCATACCACCCCCACCCACACCACCACCAGTTTCACCGCTATCACCTCCATCTTCACCCATACCACCTCCACCGCCACCACGAGTCAATATGGCAAGCGCGATAAAGTTTCTTGTGTTCAAGGGATTAGGAAATGAAAATCTGAACCAGTTTTGGTTCGTGATAAGAGCCGTATGGGAAGCACAGGGAGTTATAGATGATAATATAAAGAAAGTGACACTAGTCAATGCTCTGCAGGATCGCGCGTTGACCTGGTATATTAAGCATTCTAATGACAATCCAAATGCGGGAATCACGGATATCCAAATTGTGCTAAACAAAGAATTTAGCAAGCCGAAGTCAGAAGCGCAGTCGATCATTGGATTCAAAGAGATCACAATGCTACTAGGCGAGACTCCTTGGGAGTTGGATCAGAGACTGAAGTGTACGATTCGCGAAGCTAATATGACTTTGACGGATGGACAACACCGCGAATGAGGAACGCGTTTTCGCAACAGAGGTTATCGACTCAGGCAGAGGCCTTGGAGATTGTGATGAGGCTGCATGAGACCCCAATACAGGATCCTAACTTGGGGGTTCAGCAGATCCACGTGCAGTTGAAAAACTTATGCCTTGAGATACAGAGTCTGAAACAGGACATGACAGCTCGTCAGGAAGTGCGCGAAGAGGTATGGTGCGTAAAATACAAGGATCAGGATCATGATAAGGACCACTGCCCTATGTTCGCGAATTACCTTGCGGGAGGAGGACCGATGCCGTTAAGCCTAGAAGCGCAAGCAAGACCTAGTGTGGCACCTGCTTTGTGGTGCGCAATTTGTCAAATAGGAGGAAAGCATGTTATGGACAACTGCCATTTGTTACAGAAGTACACGCAGAATTCGCAACAGTTGTTCTGTAATTTTTGTAGATCGATTGGACATGATGAGTGCACTTGTAGAAGCTATGAGCTTATTATAAGAGAGAAGTTCCACCTATAGAGTTCAGGCCGAAACGCGGCCCCTAGACCGAAACTCAGGAGTAGCACGAACCGGATTTCAAGGGCGCGGATGAGGCCAAGGTGGAGGAGGACCTGGAAGAGGTCACAGATAGCTGATATGCTACAATTGCGGAGGGCCAGGACATTATGCCCATGATTGTACGAACCCAACGCATCCATCATGTTTGTATTGTACCTTGTTTGATCATGAGATGGAAGATTGTCCTACACTGATAGCTAGGATACGCGACAAGGGAGCGCTACTGCCTCCCCTGACTCAGAACCTGCAGATGATGAGGTCTGAGCTGCGCGAGGAAGATCCAAATGTGAACATTGTGCTCCGAAGTGGAATCGCGACGAGAGATGATAAAGGCAAACAACCTGAAGATAGTACTTGGGTTCGCAAAGCTCTAACGAAAGAAGCAGAGTTTGATTTGGAGTGCGCTAAGGAAACCTTCATGGAAGCTAAGAAGAGCTTCATTGATGCCTCCACTTCAGAAAGAAAAGATAGACCGAAGCCGGAATTGGACCCATCTATGCTTACGACGTTCCTAGAAACATGCATGAAGCTACTGCGTGACAGTAAGGCTGTAAAAGGATTGCAGGAACTCATTAGAAAATGCATTGGGACTGCGCCAGGAGAACCGTGTGTAGTCCGGAAGATTGGAAAACACAAGACTAGGACAGGGAGAGAAATGAGGCTAACCGCGCAGATTGGAGAATATGAGATAGACCAAGTAATTTTGGATTTAAGATCAGACGCGAACGTTTTGCCGAAGCAGACATGGGAGCGCATGGGGAGGCCTATGCTGCAATGGTCTCCTATCCAACTGTGAATGTTGAAAAGTGTGCAACAAGAAATGCTTGTTGAGAATGCAACAAGATGATGGAGCTTAGTGAAAAGAGTCGCCTTCACTAAGTGGGCCCGCAGGAAAATTATGGCGCAAGTTTTATTTTTGGATCCCAGCAGGGATGATCACAGCAGGAGTGACCACAGCAGGGATGATCACAGCAGGAGTGATCACAGCAGGAGTGATCAATGTCTATTTTTAGACTGGCTGTCAAAAATAGAAAAGTCAAATATTATTGTCTCATAATAATATTTGGACTATAAACTTGATCTTATTCTCTTGGAGCACTTCAGTTTGAGCTACAGATGTGGCACATGTAGCTTTCATAAGGAAGTACGCTTTCTTTGTGGGTCAGTTGAGTTGTTGCATGCATGACTTCAGTTAGAACTCAATCAGTTGAGTTTGGTGGAGTTGATTGTAGAGTTAATGAAGTTGTGTTTAGTTTGACTTGGTTAAACTAGTTGTAATTAGTCTAACTGCAAATAGACTAATGATGAGTTGTTAAACTAATTATCAACTCATAATGCAACTATAAAATACATCAGTTAACTCAGTTGCATGTCAGTGCATGTTTAGTTCAGCATGGACAGGTGTTAGAGGATCAGATTGCTATCAGTTGTGACTATAGTGGTGCATGATGATTTGCACAATCAAAGGGATTGAGTATGCCAATGAATTGGCCAATACCAAGTAATATAGCCTCTGCTCACGTCTTTCCCAGTGTGAGTGATTCTTTGGAGGTTAAATACGAGTTTGGTAAACCATTCTCATTCATTCTTGAGCAGGTATTGAGCTGTGGAGGCAGGCAAGCAGCGGGGGAGATTTGGAGATCAGATCTGAGCTGTATTGTGTGTAGCATGTGGAGATAGTATTGAGTACTTGTGAGGAGTATTGTACTATGTATTGTTACATGATTCAATCACTATAATATACAGATAGTTGGGGTTTTTAGCGAGATGCTTTCCCCGTGAAAATACTGTGTTGATATGTGTGATTGATGCTTCTATGTACGCCTGTGAATGTTTCTGCTTCTGTAAATTGATGATCAACGTAGAGGAGGTTATGTATTATGCATGTTCCGCTTATAAGTGTATAATCAGGATAATCTCTGTGAATATGTGTCATATTATTCAAAATTTCTACAGTGAATGGCGAAGCAACAAAAGATAATGCCTAATGGGGAGATTGCAGGGAATCACCGTCGATATTGAGGGAGCAAGCGCGCTGGTAGACTTTGAAGTGATAGAGATTGTTGATGACAACAATCCCTACCTTGCGCTCTTAGGAATTGATTGGGCCACTAATATGAATGGGGAGATTAATCTAAAGAAGCGCAAGATGATTTTTGAGAAGAAGTCTCTGCACGTAGTTATACCTTTAAACCCTACTGAGGGATCGCGCTACACCGAGCCAGTGCACAACTATGAAAGCGACGATGATTTGGACTGCATCTACAAGATAACTGTGTGAGAGCAAGACTGGGTAAATCCCATTGCGGACGAATGGATCTCATGGGAGCGCGAAAGCTCTTGTACATCGGATTCTGATGAGGAGATAGAGCAATGACAGAATTGGTTACACGAGGTAACCACGCTAAATTGTAATATGATGACAAGATCGTTGTGCTGCGTATTGACAGAAGTGAGGGATCTGCCTACTTATGATGGGTTAAGTGAGGTAGATACTTTCCTAGATAAGTTTGAAAGGGAGGTGCTGGAAAAGCAACGTTTCCAGGCCTTGAATTGGGTACTACGCGCTACACCTGCGAAGTGGTGGGGTGCACATAGAGGGAGCTTTGAGGACTGGCACGCATGTAGAAAAATGTTGCGCTCACGGTTTGAGAAGCCTAGAGTGCGATGGATAGATAAATACAATGGATGGGATGGTCTGCACGTGCATCTGTGCAGGTGGGTACATGCATATGGTAAATAATCTACGCGGATGCACATGAGCTTCATGTTGAGAAATATGGTCAATAAGCATATGTTGGGGGGGAAATTGCGTGAACGGTCCCTCAAGTTGGAACGACATTGTGGAGAGAACGAGTGCGTAGAAGGTTATCCACGCGGAAGCATTTAACGAAGTGTGTGAAGCACTGAAGAAGGTATGTAATGCGCAGCGAAGTGATTGGGACCTGCGCGTACCAGTAGTTTTATGGGCTTATAGGACAACGTGAATGAAACTGACAGTAGACGCCTTCTAGGCTGGTCTATGGAGCAAATGATGTAACGCCGTTGGAGTATATTCTGCCCAGTCCACGCATAGCAGCGCCCATGGATATGACAGATCACAGAGCCTTGGAATATGGGATCACGCAGTTGGAAGAACTCGAAGAAGAATGCTTGGGATCTAATGAAGAGATTCAGCAGGGTGATCTTAGGCTCCAAGAACTCATGAATGAAAGAGTTCAGTTGAGGGAGAAAAGCGCCATGGCGGAAGAAGAAGTCAAGAAGCTTGAGGAAGGAATAAAGAAGGACTTTCTTGATAAGAAAACTGTGGTGATAAAATAGGATGCACACGATTATGTTGATAAATTTGGGGACTACCGCCGAGAGTTGATCAGTTTGATGCCTTGGATTGGACCATATGTTACTAAGGGGATCGCAGTTGGTAAAATGCGCGATGCAGTTGGTAAAGTTAAATGAAGAACCTTTCCCAGGAAGAGCGAATGGCAGTCGGTTGAAGCCATACACAGGTGGCCGGGCTATCTGACTAGCCCATTGAAGCACAGTCTTAGCACTTGATCCAGATTTAAACAGGAACACAACAAATTACAGAGATAACCATAAACACAGAGATGCAACGGAAATAATACTTCATTTAATTAATGTAAAATATTGAAATATGCTTACAAACAGAGTTGGAAATAAATCAGCTAGGGCGATGGTAGCTTATCTCTGAGAAGAGATGTGGCAGCTACATGCCTCTGAACTGTGTTTCAATGAGACTTAAAGGCCTATTTATTGTTGAGAAACAATAGAAAACCCTTAACATTCCAAAACCTAACCCTAGAAGATGAAACACAAAAATGTGGGCCTTGTTTGGGTAAATTGGTACATCAACTTCCCGGGGTCGTAACTTTGGCATACGATCTCCGTTTGACATGCACAGTATCTCGTTAGAAAGATCTATCTGAGAAATACAACTTTGGGAAGAAAAAAATTAGTCCATGGAATCATGTTACTCCCAGTTTTCCCAAAAAAACGTCATTTAGGGCCTCAAAACAGCGCCGGAAGTTCAGGACCCGGAAAACTGCTAAAGATAGTAAACTGGGCTACAATTAAGGAAACTGAAAAGCTGAAAGAAATAGTGGTGGGGGTCCAAGTGGATTTGGCAGGTGGCCACCAATATCCACCTGGATCATTCCTCCCCCCTTAGGAAGCAATGGTCCCCATTGCATTGAGTTCCTCCATGAGATGAGGAAACTTCTGTTGAACTTGGTCCCTAGTGAGCCACTTGCCCTGGTGAAGGAGTTGGCCTGCTTTGACAACTCGATACAATTGGATATTCTGCTGGCGAGTGTGTTTGATCTGTGTGTCCATGATTCGATCAGCTGCAGCTTGTTCCATGTAATCTGGATTTAACTCTGTGGGTGTGAGCTGTTCAGCAATGTCGGATGTGTCTAGTAATGGTGGAAAGTATGGCCGAAGGCGGTCCACATTGAACACTGGATGCAGGCCAAGAAATGGGGGAATGCTAAGCTCAAATGCATTGTCTCCCACAACCTTGGTAATGGTGTAAGGACCATATCGGAGTGGTCTGAGTTTCCGATAGGCTCCGGTAAGGTGTTCCTTTTGCAAATGCAACTAGACTTTGTCGCCCACCTGAAACTTGTGTGGCACCCGATGTTGATCATGTCACTGCTTGTACTTGGCATTTGATTTCTCCAAAATGTCATGGACCTGCTGGAAAATATGTTGGATGTGCTCAATGAAGCTGTTTGCCTTATCTGTTTCGGACTGGACATGAGCCGAATCTGCGTGAGTAGCTATAAATGGCATGGCCACATCAATGGGACATAGTGGCTGGAATTCCAAGCCCACCTGAAAAGGGCTATGGCCAGTCGAGATGTGGAGAGCTCGATTGTAGATGTGCTGAACATAGGGGAGGCTCTTGTCCCATGTGCGTGGATGCTCTGAGTTGTACATGCGTAGAATGTGTACGATCATCCTGTTGATAACCTCTGTCTAGCCATCAGTTTGAGGATGGAAGGCTGTGGACTTAGTGAGTTTGGTGTTGAGCATCGACCATATACTAGACCAAAATGTACTGAGAAACCTGTTGTCTCGATCTACTGTTGAATCCCAAAGTATACCCACACTCGTTTAAAGAAGAGTTTAGCAGTGGCTTCTGCTATGATATTCTTCTTGCAGGCAGCCATAATGGCCATCTTCGAGAACCTGTCGACAACCACAAAAACACAATCATTTCCATGCTTAGTGTAAGGAAGGCCTGACATGTAATCCATGGAGATGGATTCCCAAGGTCGACTAGGGGTAGGCAGCGAGGTATAGAGGTTTTGCTTCTTGATGGTCGGTTTGACAATGGTGTAGGCAATGCATGATCCGATGTACTTCCCGACATCTTGTCGAAGATTCGGCCGATAGAAATACTTCTGCAGTACTGCCAACATTTTCTCGACCCTGAAATGTTCAGCAGCCCGGCTGTAGTGTGCTTCCCAAATCATCTTGGCACGCTCGCTTGAAGGAACACAAAGGTGACCCAGGTGGCATAACAGGGCATCCTGGAGGTGAAAATTTGGAACATACTGACCCTCCAAGAGTGTCTGGTATGTGTGGCCGAATTCTAGGTTGCTTTTGTAGAGAAGTGGCCAATCAGAAGTCTCGTGCCCACAAGAGTTGAGTACAGTGGTTAACACCATGATCGGTGGTCGACTGAGGCAATCTGCAAAATTATTGGTGCTACCCTTCTTATACTTGATATTCAAATGGAACTGTTGCAGGTATGTGGACCACTTCTGATGGCGATCATTCTGCAATTTCTCTTGGGTCTGTATGAACTGCATTCTCTTGGGTCTGTATGAACTGCAGGGGTCGGTGGTCTGTGTGGATGACCGTTTCCTTCCCCAAAATGTAATGCTTCCATTGTCAGCAGGCCTGTATAATGGAATACATCTCTTTGTCATAAGTGGGATACTTCCGGACTGTGTCTAAAATTGTTTCACTGTGATATGCCACTGGATGCCCGTGTTGAGTGAGGACTGCCCCAATAGCATAGTCAGAGGCATCTGTCTCGACCTCAAATGGTTGTTGCAAGTCTGGTAATGCAAGCACTGGTGCCGTGCAAAGGCGATCTTTCAACTCTGTGAATGCCTTCTGTTGAGGTTCAGACCAAAAGAATTTTTCTTTCGCTCCTCCCTTGGTGACTTGACTCAAGGGCCAAGTGATATGAGAAAATCCCAACATGAACCTGCGGTAGAAGTTGGCAAGACCTAGGACACTGTGAAGCTCTGTCAGAGTGGTTGGAGATGGCCAATCTCGAATGACTTGGATCTTGGATGGATCCACATGTACCCCCTGTTCATCAATAATGTATCCCAGATACTAAACCTAGGTCATGCCAAAAGTGCATTTTTCCAAATTGGCACATAACTTGTGTTGCCGCAGTGTTTGGAGAACCTGTCAGATGTGGTGGAGGTGTTCTTCCCAACTCTGGCTGAATATCAGGATGTCATCCAAGTATACCACTACAAATGAGTTGGTGAATGGCCACAAGATGTCATCCATTAGCCTCATGAAGGTTGCAGGAGCATTCGTCAATCCGAAAGGCATAACCAACCATTCGAAAAGGCCCTCCTTGGCTTTAAAGGCGGTCTTCCACATATTGGAAGGTTCGATTGGTACCTGGTGATATCCTGACTTCAAATCGATCTTGCTGAAATATTTTGTCCCCTTTAGTTGGTCCAAGAGGTCATCAATCCATGGGATCAGGTACCTATTAAGGACAGTTATCTTGTTTAGCACCCGATAGTAAATACAAAGTCTCCAAGTCCCATCCTTCTTCTGTACCAACATGATCGGGCTCCCACAGGGCGATGAACTTGGACGGATGTGACCTTTCTGTAGCAACTCCTGAATCTGCCTCTTGATTTCATCATTCTCCATAACAGAGTGCTGATTGGTCCATTGGGCAGCGGTGCACCTGGGTTTAGATCGATGGAGTGCTTGACCTAACAGTGTAGAGGAACCCCTGTGGGGGAGGTGAAGATATCCTCGTACTCCTCCATGACCTTGTCCATCAGTAGTTGTTGTGTGGAGGGGCCCTATTTGGAGGTTGTGGCCACCATCTTCTTCATTCCTTGAGGGCGTATCATCAGGAAAACAAATTTCCCGGTTTTGGAAATGAGCTGACTACATTGTTTTGTAGTAAACAAAGAGATGGCAGTAGGCGGTGCTACCTCCTGTATCCTGTACAACTTATTTCCCAAAGTAACAATAACAACACGGACCTTGATTCATACACAACATGTTGCTTCCAAAAGTAAGGTTATCCTAATAATACATCACAAACTTCAAGGGGAGCAATGTCACACAATACCTCATCCGTGAAGGGCTTGATGTTGTATGGAAGGCGACACTACTGGCTCATGCGAAGATCCCGTCCTTGGTGAAGCCACCCGATGGTGTACGGTTGTGGATGTGCTGTGGTTGGTAAGCCTAGCCACTTCACAACCTCTACCGAAATGAGGTTCTTTTGGCTCCCACTGTCGACAATGAACTGTAGCGGGGAGCCCTTTACCCACATTTGGGAGTGGAAGAGACGCTCCTCCTCCTCTGGATCTTCGGGTTCCTCCTTCTGGATCTTCGTGGTGGCAACGGTGGTGTTGGGCTCTGCATCGATAATCTACTTCCCTTTTTCATTCCCCTTGTCGGGTTCTGACTCAGAGTCAAAACATGCATCTGATTTTGAAACCTTTAGCTCGGCCACCAGTGATTGTTTGGCCCGACACTCACTTGTGTTGTGAGTGGAGCTCTTATGGAACTCACACCACTTTCCTGTGTCCTTTTTCGGCTTCACGACGCTGTTCTTTGCTTGCAACTTTGGCGGGTTTTCTTGGGCCGCCCCGCCTTGGCTTTGTTCTTTGTTCTGTGGTTTGGGGGCACCTTTCCCTTGCTTCTGATTCACAGAACCAAAGTCTCGCTTCTTTTGTTTAAACTTTTGCTCGACCTTGACAACATATCGGTATGTCGTGCCGAGTGAGGGGATGTTCAGGAATTCTATTTCTTCCTGGATGTACTTGTGCAGGCCGCCGTGGTATTTGAGTATCAAATGTTGCTCTGAATCCTTGATACCCAACTTTGTGCGAAGGTTATGGAAAATATTGGTAAACTCCAGCACATCTTGGTCCCTTCCCTGCCGCAGCGTGGTCCACTTTATGTAATGATCCTCATAGCTTCCGAGAGGGTAGTATTGCCCCTTGATGGCCTCTCGTAATGAATCCCAAGTGGGTGCGACTGAAAACAATGAGCCTGTACCTTCATCCTTCTGCTCGCAGTAGGTTTCCCACCAGTCCTTGACGTGGAGGGCTGCTTTGAGAAGAGTGAAAATAATCTTTTCTCGATTGGAAAAATCATGAACAGAAAAATAACCCTCTAGCAGATTTAACCATTTATCGATGGCATTTGCGTCTATTTGACCCTCGAATATGGGGATTTATAAATTAAATTGTACCTTAAACGGTGTGGCATTTCCAAAGTAGTTGTTGGAAGCCGATGCGTCGCCCTTGGGTAGCTGCTGAAGGATCTGGGCGAAGTTGTCCATCATCGCATTCCTTTGTCGCTCGAGGGCTTCTTCGAGCAAGATTTTGATAGGATCTCCTGCCCCCTCGTCTTTCTTTTCATCTGCCATGGGAGGCCATCGGGATTTGCGAGGCTAGTCTTGTAAAGGTTCGACTAGTTCAAGCCCTAACTCCTTATATCCCGACTTTGTTGGGGACATGCAAAGAAAAACAGAGAAAAAGCAGACCACTTTGATACCACTGATCCAGATTTAAACAGGAATGCAACAAATTACAGAGATAACCATAAACACATAGATGCAGCGGAAATAATACTTCATTTCATTAATGTAAAATACTGAAATATGCTTACAAACAGAGTTGGAAATAAACTAGCTAGGGCGATGGTAGCTTATCTCTGAGAAGAGATGTGGCAGCTACATGCCTCTGAACTATGTTACAATGAGGCTTGAAGGCCTATTTATTGTTGAGAAACAATGGAAAACCATTAACATTGCAAAACCTAACCCTAGAAGATGAAATGCCAAACTGTGGGCCCCATTTGGGTAAATTGGTACATCAACTTCCCGGGGTCGTAACTTTGGCATACGATCTCTGTTTGACATGCACAATATCTCATTAGAAAGATCTATCCGAGAACTACAACTTTGGGAAGAGCGAGATCGATCCAAGGATTGATGTTGCTCCCAATTTTCCCAAAAAACATCATTTAGGGCCTCAAAACAGCGCCAGAAGTTAAGAACCTGAAAAACTGCTAAAAATAGTAAACTGTGCTACAATTAAGGAAAATGAAAAGCTGAAAGAAACAGTGGTGGGGGTCCAAGTGGATTTGGCAGGTGGCCACCAATATCCACCTGGATCAGTGCTCCAGGTAGCTGAAAGGAGGCACGTGACTATAAACAGATGCAGGGAATGCAGGAGCAGATGCACAGAAGCAGTTCAACAGTCTCTGAACAACACATCCAGAAGATATAGCACACAACCACTTAGTGCGTTGCCGGCCTTGTAGCGGTCCCGGCAAAGTTGGGAGGTCTCCACGCGAAGATCTCCACATCGACAGAGTGAATCGAGGGAGAGTCATGATGTTTGTGTTGGGGGCCTGTTAGGCGCGGGATCCCCCAAGGCAAGTTTTGGGGCTTAAAGCCCATATTTTGACTAAATCTGATATAAAGATTCCGCGTTTTGTGGGCGCGAAGCGTGAATATTGTAAATGAGTTATAGGGTTGTTCGCCCTCATTTTTGTAATGTAATGTCGGCTTTAGAAATCTACCCATGGTCCGCGGACCATGGGATTGTATAAATAGAGCGAGGCTCTAAGTTGTAAATCAGCGAAGAGAAGTGGAAGTAATAGATGGAGAATTGAGTCTTATCTAAGTGTCAAGTCGAGTCTTTGGGTCATAGAGTAGGAGAAGGCTCTATAGCTGAGTGCGCAGAGGCCTAGTAGTCTGCAATTGAGTGCGCAGACCCTGGCAGCTGAGTGTGCAGAGCGAGTCGAGTTTGTAACTGTTGGAGAAGTAAAAAAGAGAAGTTTCATATCATTTATGTATGTCTTTTTCCTGTTTTGTGCATTGAATGTATATATATAAATTGCATTTTATTGTTTATATGATCCGCGAACTTATATGAATGTGTTGATAAATTGAATATAAGATAAAGTATCTATTTACGTGAAGATAAGTAAGATACGCAATGTAACTTGGGGAAATAGCGTAGATCGTTGCTTTAGCAGTGCGAAAGCACCTCAGCCCCTGGTTAGAGCTGCGCGAAGGTGATTATAACAGATCACGAAGGCTTCGTAGGTCAGGATAGTGTGCGACATGACCTACGCGAAGGTATTCACAGTTGGACTAAACTGACCCCTCAGACATCTCAAGGCTGCGGAAACTTGGTTCTAGCATACCGCCATACTACTTCGGGTGAGACCTTAGTCCGCACTCCGTGGGTTGTTGCCGAAAGGGCTAGTAGTGTAGGTATTGTTTGGCTAATTAACTCTGAACCTGGGTCAGGACCCCTCAAGCCAACATCGACGCACCAGTGAGGACCCAATCTTCTAGGCTGACATGGTCTAAATATTTTTCACTGATGATGTTGTGCCAGATACCATGGCCCATGAATGTCCTCCATAGGTTTTTAGTAAGCATAGCCATGTTGAATTTCTTGGTGTCCTTAATGCCCCAAGCCCCCTCCTCAATAGGCCTACAAATGGAAGCAAGTGTATATAGATGATATTTCAATTTATTTCTGGAACCTGACCATAGAAATTATGTTATAATAGAGTCAATTCTATAGATGACTGACATTGGTAAATGGAACAAGTGCATCCAATAGACAAAGATGCCTTGGAGGACAACCTTGATCATAATCATCCTTCCACCTAATGTAAGCCATTTATTTTCCCACAAGGTTAATTTATTTTCGAATTTCTCAACGATCTAGTTCCAGTCTCGCTTCTCATAGTTGCAAGGCTTCAAATAGAAGCCCAAATATTTGTATCCACTAGCGAAATATTTGGCATTGATCCCATATAGATTTACTATCTTCCTAGTCTCCTCATCTTTAATACATTTAGAGATGAGTTCATGTTTGTCCTTGTTTAGGATGAGCTCGGAAGCATTCCCAAATTTAGTCAAAATTTGGTGAATGGTGTGTCATTCTACAAATTCTGCCTCCCCAAGACATAGGACATCGTTTATAAACATTAGGTGTGACAAATGAATATTTGCAGAGACCTTCCAAACCTATGATTCTTTAAGCTTCCTTGGATGCGGAAATCCCTGTGCTAAGGCCAACCATAACCAGAATAAAAAGTAGTGAGGAGAATGCACAACCTTGGCAAAGTCTGTTGGAGATCTGAAAAAATTCTAAGGGCATCCAATTGAATAGGACAACTAGGCTGGTCGTCAATACACAAGCCATAATCCACTTGATGTGCCTGTATGGGAATCGATCTTGTGAAGGATAAGCCTGAGAAATTCCCATTCAACTCTATCATAAGCTTTGATAAGATCAATCTTCATCAGGCATGCTTTCAATTTATAGGCTTTAATAGAGTGGATGCATTCTTGTGTAATCTCCACAACATCCTCGATCCTTCTGTCTGCAAGGAAACCAAATTGTTCCAAAGTAATATGCTCGACTAGTATATGCTTTACTTGGTTAGCAATGAGTTTAGATATCATCTTATATGCCACATTACATAGAGAAATACGTTTATAATCTGAAAAACAAGATGAATTATATTTTTTTGGAATGAGAGTAAGAAAGGTAGCATTAATAACACCTATAATGTGTCCTTGGAGTCAAGACTCTTCTGCCATCTTGTTAGAAAATTATATATTACCTAGCAATGGAACACATAAAATATTGCAGAAATATAAACACACAAAACGCATAAAAGAAGAGAAACACAGATATACGTGGTTCATCCAGTTTGGGCTATGTCCACAGAGAAACAACTAGTCCTTCCTTTTATATTATCTATCAAATTAAAGAGATACAACCTACGATAGATCTGTTGTAATTCCATCTTCACTCTCAATTTCCTCTCTCTTCCTCACTCAGAATACTGATCTACATAGACTGATTATAGCAACTCCACTGCTGCTTCATTTCCTGGACAATGACTCCACTTTGGACCTAACTGTTTCTCATCTTCTTCATCATACTTCAAGACCAATTGAAACTGAGTAGATTCTTAGTTTCTCTATGGTTATAACTTTTGTTAACATATCTGCAGGATTCTGGCTAGTTTGTATCTTTTCCAACTTCAACTATCCATCTTCCAACGCTGACCATATGAAATGGTACTTGAGCTATATATGTTTAGTCTTGGAATGAAACGCAGAGTTCTTTGCGAAATGTATGGCACTCTGGTTGTCACTGTATAACCTGCCCAACTCCTGCTTCTTACCTAATTCATTCAAAAACCTTCATAACCAAATCATTTATTTACTAGCCTCTATAGCAACAACATACTCTGCTTCTATTGTTGAGAGTGCAACAACACTGTGCAGTTTTGAGACCCAACTGGCAGTTGTTCTGCCTATAGTAAACACATACCCTATTGTGCTCCTCTTGTTATCTCTATCACCTGCGATATCTGCATCAACATATCCCTGTAGAGCAATGTTTGAACCACCAAAGCATAATGCTTGATTTGTGGTACCTCTCAAATACCTGAGAATCCACTTCACCGCCATCCAATGTTCTTTTCCTGGATTGTTCATGTACCTACTTACAACTCCCACTGCATGTGCAATATCGGGCTTTGTGCAGACCATTTCATACATTAAGCTTCCAACTGCTGATGCATATGGAAATTTAGACATATGAGCCATTTCTTCTTGAGTCTTGGGACACTCCTCCTTACTTAATTTGAAATGGTTAGCCAAAGGTATACTAATTGGTTTTGCATTCTGCATATTAAACATTTTCAACACCTTTTATATGTACTCACTTTTTCAACACCTTTTTTATGTACTCACTTTGAAACAATGTTAATTTGTGATTCTTTCTGTCTCTAGTTATTCTCATACCAAGGATTTGTTTTGCAGCTGTAATGTCCCCTAATAATAATAAAAAATAAGAAATAAGAAATAATATAATATAATATTAAAATAAAAGAAAATAAATGACAAACAATAAATAAAAGATAATAATAGTAAATAAATAATAAATAATGAAGAAAATATAATAATAATAAATAAATAAAATAATAAATAACAATACTAGAGTTCTAAATAAATATAAATAAAAATAAACTGTAAAAATAGTAAAAATAAGTAAAGTTAACAAAAAGTAAAATAAAATAAGAAAGAGTTAAATTAAGAGAACTATAAAAATAGTAAAAATAAGTAAAATTATCAAAAAGTAAAAAGGAACAAAATAAGAAAGAATTATATTAAGAGAATTACTAAAGTAAGTTAAACTTAAAATAAAAAATAAAAGTTGCATGTTGACACATGGAATGTGTGCATGTGGTTTCCCTTCCAATGTTTGATCTATTTAATAGATGGTGAAGAAGATGAGTGATCATTCCATCATTCCATCATCCATTTTCTTGGGAAAAAAGTGTTGTGAGAAAATGATTCCCTGGCAATAGTACGTTGATTGAGGGCTTGGGGGTGGCTAGTTGTAGCAAGATTTTATGCAATTGAGCTTATGGTTGGGTGGAGAGTCGTCCCCAAAACTTTGTTGCGGTTAGTAAGATTCAAATAGCGTTCAACTCGAAAATCACAAGTAAGGAATATCATCGCCACAGGTAAGTCGTCGCTCCTCATATTTCGGAAATTCGATGTTAAATAGTTGATAAATTGTGTGTTGATTATATTAGTTGCATGTTTTAATTTCGGGGTTGTTACATATGGTATCAGAGCAAGTTACAACCCTTGCAGCCTATAACCCTTGGCACACATGTTTGATTTAGTTAAAAAAAATCTATATGTAAATTGACTTCTTCCTCTGATTAAAAATATCTATGATATTATTTAATTAAATAGAGAAATAATTTGATATATTGTTTTATATTGAGAAGAACAATATTTAATAAAAATAATTTAAATTTTTTTATTAAAATAAAATAAAAAAATAAAAATAGATTTGGAAAAGAATTTTTTTAATATTAAATTAAGATAAAATAAAATAATTATTATTAATAAAACAAATTAAATAAAAGAACTTATTTATATGTAATTTATATATGCCAAAATAATTACTCAATGTTTAAATTTACATGTCATTGTAATCAAGTGCATTGGGTTATGCATGCTCTCTTTTATGCAGAATTTGATAGATGGGCATTAGAAGTTTGAATTAGGAAATTGTATTTTACGTAGCTTTAACATATACAAACACAACCAATTAAATCCCCTTATTTCATTTAAAAACATTTTCTATTTCATAAAATAATTAAGTTTTCCTTTAATTTCTTATCACGAGAGGACTACGAACTTATGGAGTTGGGATCTCACTTTAAAGTGGCACTGCCACATGAAAATTATAATACGGAGATACAAAGTTCATTATTTATGTGTTGGATAAAATTCTAAGGATATTCGCTAAAACGACTATTTTTTGGAGGACATATGATGGATGGTTAAAAATGGTTAGTTTTAATTTTGGATGCATACCATTTACGTTTGTAATATTTAATTTTAATATATTTAATTTATTGATGATGATGATTGTGATGGTTAACGTCCACTGAGATTAAATTAGTCTATCACCAAAGTTAATTTAACCAAAATTTAAACAATTTTGTATGCGCAAATTGTTAACGTAAATTTTTTCCATTTTTCCTTTTCCTCTCAAATTAACTATTCTCATTTCAGTTTTAATTATTTTACCCTACTATTACTGAAATCAGAGCGAATTATTTTTTAAATTTATTGGGTCTTGACTGCGAACAAAGCCTTATTGTAATTAGAAACATGTTTTCCCACATGGAAACTACAATCACATTGTCTAAATAAAAACTAGGTATGGGTCGTTATAAGCTCGATGGTTCTTACAGCCTTTGCAATGGTTAAACAATGCAATTTTGGTGACATATTATTTTTGCATCTAGAATTATCCTATCAGTTGCCAGGACTTCAAAAAGTCACTATAGTTATATATTGGCTTGGATAGTTAAAATTACATGTTCATAAGTTTAAACTCACAAATTATTTGTGATATATTAGATTGATATATAAATATATAAGGTTTCTTATTTGATATTTTGAAAATATTAATTTTAGGAAAATGGTATAATTAGTAATTTAGGTATAAAATGAAGATATATAAAAGCAAGTATATTTTTTTTAATAGAATATATTAATTATAATTAAAGAGGTAATGTATAGAGAATAGGGTAAATGTGTGTGTGATGAACTTTCATATTAAATATAATATATATATAAAAATTATCTATAGGTTAAATATTGCTTGTGATATTGATATTATTATATTATGCTTAAATATATTGGGTTGTTATCTAACGTCAATATGAGTTAAATAAAGTTATGAATTAAATTAAAAGTAATGTTAAATATGGAGTACATATAATGTAAATAGAAGTTATATTTTTTGATTATGATTTATTTTTAAGGTTTCTACATAAAAGGTGTTAAGTTTAGTTTCTTTAATTATCATTCTTTTTGAAATAGGTACATAGGGAGATTATTTTATATTAACAAATATTACATAAAGGAGAGATGTAGTTTGTCCAATGAAACACTTTTTATGCGAAGTATTCATATTCTTATGTCAAGGTAAAGAAAATGGATGTTATAACTAAACAAACAATTTAGCAATGTAGATTTGATAAAGTTATCCTATGGGATAAAGGCAAAGGAGGAATTTGTAAATTTTATAATGAAAATAACAAATGGTAGCCCTCATGAGTCATAACTATGACCAACATAGAATGAGGGGATGAATTGAAATGAGTAATAGATAAGATACTTAAGGTGAGCGAGTGAGGATTTCACAAATAACTAGAAGAAGTCAACCAGAAGTAGTGGGACCAATATAGCCCAGGGTCAGCTACTTGGGAAGATGCAAATGCTATTTTAACGACTTTCCTTTGATTAAATTGTGTGGTGAACTAGATAGGATTACATAACTTAGCTAAGGTAGGTGTTTTTATGGAGCATATAAATCATGTCCTATTGTTTAAATTTATTGATACATCTAAATCATACACTATAATTTCAGTTATGGTTTTAGTTAACTGTTATGTCAAAATAGAGTTGTTGAATATAATGTTAGGATTAGGTTTCATGATATGATGGTATGAGGATAATGATGCACATATAGTTCTTATTTATTTAGCTGTTATGATAATGATGTAGTATGCTCATGATTAATATGATATGCATAGGGATTATGATGTTATGATATGATGTATATTTCCATGTGGTTTATTTATTATATGATGATATGTCTTTGATGTTCATATGTTGATGTTGTAACTTATGATGATATTATGATGTGAAGCATGTGGTAATTGCGAGCAAATTTTATAACATGAGAATGTGGTGATTAACAATGATGTTATGTTATCATGATGACATGCAAGAGTTGGCATGTAGATTATTTTATATGATACTATGACTATAACTAATGCAGTGGTTACATGTTGAGATGTGGTGACTGACAAGAAATCCACAAATGGGTCGAGAGGGCCGGTTTATTTGATAATCTCGTGGGAGCCCATACTTGCGAGGGAGAATATGTAACACCATATGGGCTGGGGACATACTCAATCAACACTACATATGCCAGTGGTTCCTTTGTCTTGTATAGCTATTAATGGATAGCTCTTGAGGGCTATGGGACCATCTTGAGGAGGCCAAGTGCCTGATGTTGTAGGCTAGGTGCCTGTTATTAGATAGGGATGCCGAAGTCTAGTGGGGGTGTAAGAACTTCGATGCCTGGGGTTGTGCGCCGTAGTAGTTGTGGAGGGAGTGGGCTAAACTTGCGAGATGCCCAGAGTCATTGAGTACCGTACCAGATGCTTGCCTTAGGGCAGATGAGGTTTGAGTCAGGCACGAGTCTTGGGGCCAGCCTTGGACTAGGATACAGACTGGGGAGGCTTATGCCTGGTTCCGAAAGTGGGAAAAATGACAGAGATTCCTTGAGATTTCCCGGGTGTTGTGAAAACTTTTGATGCCTGCTGGTTATACTAGTTCAACAAAGGGTGTAGGGCAAACATGAAGTAATAAATACTAAATAAATAAACTGTTAAATAATTCAACTTAACTTCAGGACGAAGTTCCTTAAAGAGGGGGAGTATGTAATGTCCCTTAATAATAATAAAAAATAAGAAATAAGGAATAATATAATATAATATTAAAATATAAAAAAATAAATTATAAACAATAAAGAAAAGATAATAATAGTAAATAAATAATAAATAATAAAGAAAATATAATAATAATAAATAAATAAAATAATAAATAACAATACTAGAGTTATAAATAAATATAAATAAAAATAAACTCTAAAAATAGTAAAAATAAGTAAAGTTAACAAAAAGTAAAATAAAATAAGAAAAAGTTAAATTAAAAAAACTATAAAAATAGTAAAAATAAGTAAAATTATTAAAAAGTAAAAAGGAATAAAATAAAAAAGAACTATATTAAGAGAATTACTAAATTAAGTTAAACTTTAAATAAATAAATAAAAGTTGCGTGTTGACACATGGAATGTGTGCATGCGGTTCCCCTTCCAATATTATCTTTATTTAATAGACGGTGAGGAAGATGAGAGATTATTCAATCATTCCATCATCCATTCTCTTGGGAGAAAAGTATTGTGAGAAAATGATTCCCTGGCAGTAGTACATTGATTGAGGGCTCGGGGGTGGCCAGTTGTAGCAAGATTTTGTGCAATTGAGCTTACGGTTGGGTGGAGAGTCATCCCCAAAACCTTGTTGCGATTAGCAGGATTCAAATAGTGTTCAACTCAGAAATCACAAGTAAGGAATATCATCGCCATAGGTAAGTTGTCTCTGCTCATATTTCCGAAATTCGATGTTAAATAGAGCAAATATTGGAAGGGGAACCGCATGCACACATTCCATGTGTCAACATGCAACTTTTATTTCTTTATTTTAAGTTTAACTTAATTTAGTAATTCTCTTAATATAATTCTTTCTTATTTTATTCCTTTTTATTTTTTGATAACTTTACTTATTTTTACTATTTTTATAGTTCTCTTAATTTAACTCTTTCTTATTTTATTTTACGTTTTGTTAACTTTATTTATTTTTACAGTTTATTTATATTTATATTTATTTAGAACTCTAGTATTGTTATTTATTATTTTATTATTTTATTTATTATTATATTTTCTGCGTTATTTATTATTTATTTACTATTATTATCTTTTCTTTATTGTTTATCATTTATTTTCTTATATTTTAATATTATATTATATTATTTCTTATTTCTTATTATTATTATTAGGGGACATTACATACTTCCCCTCTTTAAGAAACTTTGTCTCGAAGTTAAGTTGAATTATTTAACATTTTATTTATTTGGTAATTTATTACTTCATGCTTACCCTACACCCTCTGCTGAACTAGTATAACCAGCAGACATCGAAAGTTTTCACAACACTTGGGAAATCTCAAGGAATATTTGTTCTTTTTCCCACTTTCGGAACTAGGCATAAGATTCCTTAGTCTGTATCCTAGTCCAAGGCTGGCCCCTAACTCAGACCTCATCTACCCCAAGGCAGGCATCTGATACGGTACTCAATGAATTTGGACATCCGAAATCCTTCATTTCAAATAAGTTCGCCTATTTTCTTTTGAGCACATTTATTTCCTACATGTTAGAACCTGCAATAAGCATGTCATCTACATACAATAACAATATAATATAACTGCCATCAGTTTTCCTTTTGAGATAAACACAATGATTAGAGTGACGTCTAGTATAGCCTTGTTCAAACATAAACCTATCAAATTTTAGATACCACTGTCTTGGAGCCTGTTTTATGCCATACAAGCTCTTCTTCAACCTGGACACTAGTTTCTCCTTCCCTTTTAGCTCATATCTTTGTGGCTGCTACATATATATCTCTTCCTCCAAATCCCCATGGAGAAAGGTTGTCTTTACATCTAACTATTCAAGATGCAAATCTTCAGATGCTACTAGACTTAAAATAGTTTTGATTGAAGTCATTTTAACAACAAGAGAAAATACCTCATCAAAGTCTATACCCTTTTTCTATGCAAACCCTTTCACAACAAGTCTAGCTTTATACCTTTTTTTACCTCCATCTTCTTCCTTCAACTTGTAAACCCATTTATTCTGCAATGTTGTTTTACCTGCAGGCAACCTAACTAAGTCCCAAGTTTGGTTATGTGCTAAGGAGACCATCTCTTCTTTCATGGCTTTCTCCCACTTCTTCCTGGTTTCTACCTATACTGCTTGTTCATAACATTCTGGTTCACCAAAATTAATCAACAATACATAATATAATGAAGGAGAGTATCATTTAGGGAGTTTACTTATCCTGGTAGATCTTCTAACACCACTTTCAACTGTTTGAGGTGCTTGTTGCTGTTGTGGTTGTTGTTCTGGATGTTGATCATTATGATTTTCAAGGACCATTATTTTTTCTGTGATCTCGTCAAACACTATGTATTCTCTATTTTCTTTTACCTGCTTCTTTTCTTGCAGCTGATCCTTATACAAAACCTTTTCATTGAATATGACATCTATACTCCTAATGATTTTGTGTTTTTCATAATCATAAAAGAGATAACCAAAATCATTAACACCATATCCAATAAAGGTACATTTCTTTGATTTTACCTCAAGCTTCGTTCTATTTTTTTTTATTAATGTGGACGAAGGCTTCACAACCAAAAGTCTTTAAAAAAAGAATAGTTTACCTTTTTACCTATCCATGCTTCCTTTGGAATACCACCATCCAAGGAACTTGAAGGCCCCCTATTTATTAGATTAAAAACAATATCTACAACATCCGCCAAAAATTGTAAAGGCAATCCTGCATGTAATCTCATGCATCTTGCACGCTCCATGATTGTCTTGTTCACCCTTTCTGACACACCATTTTCTTGTGGTGTTCCTAGAACTGTTTTCTCTCTACGAATTCTATTCTTTAAATAACACCTATCAAACTCTTTGCTGCAATATTCACCTCCATTGTCTGATCTGAGACACTTAAGCTTTTTTCCTGTCTCATTTTCAACCAAAGATTTCCATTTCTTGAAAGTATCAAATACATAAGATTTATTTTGAATGCAATAAATCCAGGTTTTTCTGGTTGCATCATCAATAAAAGTAACATAATAACGAGAGCCACCAAGAGATGATACCTGAGCAGGTCCCCATACATATGTATGCACAAGCTCTAATTATTCGCTCTTCTTTTCTTTTCCAACTCTGAGGAATTTGACTCTCTTTTGTTTTCCATAAACACAATTCTCACAGAATTTTAAACCAACAGGCTTCAAACCTGGCAACAAATTTCTTGAGTGAAGAATCTGCATCCCCTTCTCACTCATGTGCCCGAGCTTATGATGCCACAATGTCATATCTTCTCCTGTAGAGGTTAAAGCATTAATAGAATTAGAAATACCATTGCATAAATACATTGTACCAACCTTTTCTCTTTTTGCTATTACTAGGGATTATTTAGTGACCTTCCAGGTTTTATATGTGAAAGTAGTTACACAGCCTTCACCTCCCAATTGCCCTGTTGAAATTAGATTTTTCTTTAGATTTGGAACATGCCTTACCTCCTTCAATAGCCATTGATTTCCATTTTGTTGTTTTATGAAAACTATGCCCATTCCAATGATTTTACAGGGTTTATCATCACCTAATCGAACCTGTCCAAAATCTCCTTGAACATAATCATGAAAATGTTTCCTATCAGGTGTGACATGGAATGAGGCCCCTGAATCTACCACCCAGGCATCAATAATATTTTCTAATGAAAGAATCAAAGCATCTTGCAACACATCACCTGTTACATTCGCTTCATGATTATTTTCTTGTTTTGGGTCTCCTTCTTTTCCCTTCCGAGACTTGCAGTCTTTCTTCAGGTGTCCTTTCTTCCCGCATTTCCAGCACACTATCCCCGATATGGACTTGGATCTACCTTTTCTTGACTTACTGCGATATCCAAGGCTCTTTCCTCTTTCCATTTTTCTTCCCCTAGTCTTTGCAGTTAAAGCATTACCTGATGTCTTAGCAGAGATTTTTCGTCGCATTTCCTCGCTAAGGATTGCACCGACAACATCATCAAACTTTAAAGTACTAGATCCAGAGACAGAGTTACTAATGGCCATAACTAAACCATTCTAACTTTCTGGAAATGAGCACAGAAATAACAGAGCCCTAACTTCATCATGAAAAGTTACCCCTATAGAACTTAATTGACTGGTAACTGTATTAAATTCATTTAAATGATCAGCAACAGATCTACCTTCTGAAATTTTCATATTAAATAAACGCTTCATAAGAAATACCTTTTTTGAGGCTAAGGGTTTTTCGTATAGTTTGGCCAATGTCAACATTAAACCCTCTGTTGTCGTTTCCTTTGAAATATTAAACGCTACCGATGCCGCTAGGCATAGCTGTATTGTTCCAAGTGCTTTTTTGTCGAGAATATCCCATTCTATGTCTGTCATTCTCGTCGGCTTCTTTTCCTTTCCGCTCAAAGGTTGGTACAGATCTCTCTGGTACAAATAATCTTCCATTTGCATCTTCCACAGCTAGTAGTTTTGGCCGTTAAATTTTTCGACCCTAAACCTACCATCTTCTGCCATTGCTCCCACTCGAACCAGGAACCCTTCTCCCCTGCGAGTTTTTTAGCCAAATAGACCTTCGACTCTGATACCAATTGTTAGAAAATTATATATTACCGAGAAATGGAACACATAAAATATTGCAGAAATATAAACACAGAAAATGCATAAAACAAGAGACTCACAAATATACGTGGTTCACCTAGTTTGGGCTACATCCACGAAGAACAACCAATCCTTCCTTTTATATTATCCAGCAAACTGAAGAGATACAATCTATAGTAGTTCCGTTGTAATTCCCTCTTCACTTTCAATCTCCTCTCTCTTCCTCACTTAGAATATTGATCTACATAGACGCAATACAATTTCCTCATTAATAGCGAGGGGTTGCCTTCTAAGGAAAAAAAAACCTAAATTAAACATAACGTCTACTGTCAGATCTCTGCTCAATGAACGACCCAGATTGAATATGAAATTACAACATTTTACAAGGCAATTTTACATCTATTTTTAGCTTCGGGGGCGCTGCCCCCAATCCACCCGCCAGGGGGGGTTCCCAAAGGTCGTAGCCACCTCCCCTGGACCTCCCATGCAGCGAATATTTTACGGGCGACAACGATGACAAACTGGGGTCCAATGTGACGATACCTTTGAATACAAAAGATAATTAGGCTCCACACCCAACACATCTCAATGAGATCAGTTCCCATCATATCAAAGAAGAAAATGGAAAGCTCCACCAGTCATCCATTCGGTCCCATGATTTTATCCTTTGCTAGCTCATTCAGTACTCCTCGCAACTCTTCTGATGCGATAGGTCTATCCATACGCTCAATGGATTCCGTGTTGACCATATAGGGAAATAAATTGGCCAATTCCACTTGGTATTCTATGCATGTTACTTCAGGTTCCAAGAATTTTTTGTTGAAGTAATGGTCAACCTCCTATTGGATTTCATTTAGGGACATAAGAAGACAATTTTGCTCATTCTGAATATACCCGATTATATTAGAACTTTTCCTTTCAGATGCAACCACATGGAAGTACTTGGTATTCTTATATCCACCTTATATCTAGGCCATTCTAATTTTAACTCTCCATTCATCTTCCTGGTGTTTGAGAATATTATTCTTCCTTGTCCCCAATTCCAAAAGTACATGCTTAATTTGTTTTGATAAGAGCCCGGAAAATGTGGGATCCATGAGATCTACTAGTTCTTTCTCTATGGTAATTAGCTCCTGGGAGAGTTCCCTTTTGCGCTTGTATACCCAAGATTTTACCTCTGACTTAAACCTGCATAGTTTATGAGAGACCAATTCCATCTTCTTATTTTTTTCTGTCTCAACAGGCTTCACCCAATATTGTAAGACTAGACCAACAAACTCCTTTTCTCGAAGCCACATGTGTTTGAATTTAAAACGAAACACTATGGGTTCTTGTTCACCTATCCATTCCATAAATATAGCATCATGATCCGAGATTCCATAATATATAGACTGGGTTTTCAAATTATTTAATCTCAAATGCAGAAAGGAGTGAACAAGGAACCTATCCAGACGCTTTGTGATACCATTTGATCCTGAGCGCCCATTCCTCTAGGTAGGGCAAATAGGGCAGGGACAATGTCCTTGAGCATTTTCTAAGAGAATAATTTGTTGAAATATCTGACTAATGGGTCTGGTTTACAATGTTGTCCCCATATCTCCATAGATTTAATAATAAGATTCTATTCTCCTGTTATAATGAGTGAATGTATATCTAATAATCCACGGACTTTCATATTTTCCAAAAAATTGTTTTCTATTGGCATATGAAGCATATAAATTAAGTATGTGCAGACAATTGAGTGTGCCCTTAAAGTATCCATTTAGAATGATGCATGTAAATGTTTTGTATGCGTTAAGAAAGAAAAGCTTGGGGTTCCACATGGAAGCTAAGCCCCCATAAATGCCAAGAGCACTAGTGGCGCATACTTCCCAATTTGGGCATAGTCTTAGTAAAATTTCCTGAGATTTATCCTTATCTATCATGGTCTCCTGAAACAATACCACTGCAGGTCGATTAGAGTAGATAATATGTTGAAGTGATCATCGAGAGTTGGACGATCCCAATCCTCTGATATTAAAGGACATTATCTTCATTTAAGATGGGAAGTAGCGGGTATGTCTACTCTAAGGACTCGCACATCAACAGAATCAAGTGTTCCATCATCGCCATTGGAGAAACCCATATCTATAGGAGGATTAAGGGCCACTTCCAAGGATTTAAGATTAAAGTGTTTTATCATGCCAAAGATTAGATTAGAGACAATGGTCGGAAACCTCCAAGAAACGTTCAAGGATTAAAATGCAAATATATATAATCATCACTGAGGTAGGCATTCCCATACTTAGAGTAAGCTAACTCAATGAATATAAAACTCCTCGCAACTTGGATTGCTGAAACTAGATCCAGGATCTTGATCTCCATCTCTCGATCCATAGTACCAATCTATCCATGCGAGTGAATGTCTCGAAGTCGAACATGGTAGAAACCACTTGATTACTAGTCAATGATGTGAACCATTAACACGTGTGAGAGAAACCACCAATAATGAAAATGGCTCTCAAGGTACTCCCAATACAATCTATGAAGTGCGAATAAGTGATCTGAAGTCAAGCACTCATAGAATCTTTTGATCGAAGGCCAATGATGAGAACTTATCATCAAAAGCGAGGAACCTTCCATTAAGGCATGCAGCCCTCAAGGTACTGAAGGTCTCTAGATCAAATTCCTAGATAATGAGTTGAAGTCGATAGGAAGTGACCCGTCGCAGGAAAGCCTACGACACGAAACACAATTTCAAGTTTTGGAAAATAGTTTGCAAGGACTGCCTCAGAGATGGCCGATGTGATTGAAGACTAAAATTTACAAAGGAACATGAACTGAGGTTGAAATTCTCTTGAACACATAACGACACGACAATTTACTTGGTAGCATTTGACTCAACGATAATACTCAAAACTTGTTGAAGAATTTTAATGAGGTTTGATTAACTATAAGATAAATGGATTTCCCAACCCGGACACAGGTGTGACGGAGTGTCATGTTCAAGAGTGACATACTACCTTTATAATGAATGTAAAATGAATACCTTTTCCCAATTCCCCCCCCCCCCCCCCCCCCTCCATTAATTGCAAGTACCTCTTAATTTTTTACAAGCTTGAGGAGGATAACATATGCTTGTCCTGTAAGCTCATCCTCTGGACAAGTCCATTCTAGTATTTTTAACGAACCCTAAGACGAAAGGGTTCGATCTCGTTATGCTTAACGAGTCTTGTACTGTTTAATTTTATGAATCCAATAAAGCAGTAACTCGATGTCGTTTTATTTTAAGAATTTGAAAAAGACACAAAAAGAAAAATCATTCAGTTCTTTTACCTTAAAATTTTAACGAGCCCGGAGAAAGTAAAGCTCGATGTTTTTTAGTTTTAGGGAGTTAGAAGAAAAACATAAGGAAACTCTGTCATGTTATTTTTTGTAAATTTAGTCCCTTGAGCCTAAAAAAGGATAAAATAATGTAGGAGAGAACTATATTGAACATAATCAGTCAATGTATAACATTTTCATAAATAATCCAGTTCAGTCCGTAAAAGGGGTAAACTTATACTGAGTGGATGGTTCTTCATTTACTTTTACGAGTTCGAACAATCAAGTGCTCGACAATATTTTCACGTTTTAAAAGTCTGAAAAGGGCTTAAAAGAGGACTCCATGGTTTCGCTTTTCATAATTTTTTAAGAGCATGGAAAGTGATAAAAGTCTGCTCATAGTAAAAATGATTCATTTTCACACTGTAACATGTTCTGCACATCAAACTCAAATAAATTATCATAACTGCTCAGTATTTGGGTAAAAAAAGTGAAAATTTTGACCTTTAAAAGGTCTTAGGCATAAAAATAATATTTTAATTACCTAAAAAATTTATAAAAGTTGAAAAAGTAATTATATTTTCATCATTTTTTTTACTTATTTGGAGAGCAGAAAGAGGGTTTTTTTACCACCGAACTTCCGAAGTTGATTCCGAGCAAAACGGTAGATGAAATCACACGTCGTTTTCTCCAGGTAATAGATCTCTTCATTATCTCCATTTTCATCCATTTATTTTTCAGTTTTAGGCATTCATGTGATTTTTTTGGGAGGGTTCCATTTTCAAAAATGCGTCCTCGACCCTGCATGGGAACTCTCCATCAGGTTCATGTAGGGAGATAATTTTCTGTATAATAAAATAATTCGCCTGCGCGGAAACTTGCCTGAGTATCCAAATAGCTACACTCTATTTCAAAAATTCAGGCGCACAGGCACCGAGTGCTTTTGAAAAACGCGGAAATTTCGCTCCAAAAAATCCACAATTTGTTTTAATAATTGTTCTAACTCATTGTATTTTTCATTTCAAGACTATTTAATCATTCAATCATGGAATGGAGGGAGAGAGAACACGAAGCCCAAGATTCAATTGCTTTGGATGATCCTGCCACTATGAAGGCTTTAAGAAACTACGACCTCTACAAATATTGGATCATTCCAGGGATGAAAGATCCGGTACAAATCTTATGACTTGGTTGGCACGAACATGGGATGTCCAGGACCAATGCTTTGTGATCAGGGATCATCACATCACCATTAATGCCGATGATATCTACTTTTTGACTGGACTTTCTCGTAGAGGAGCTGTGATTTCTTTGTTTGGGTAGAGGCAGGGTGGAGACACTACTACTGGATACATCCGTCGTTTCTGTGGGAATGCACAACTCACAAATGGAAGGATTCATATCAAGACTCTTTGGGACCTGGCTTTGAGGACCATTCCTTCCACAGTTATAAAAATGTGTGGTAGTGTAACCCTTCACTTGGCCATGAAGGCCGAGATGCAGACTATCGTGGAGTGTTGGGAGTCTACGGTTTTTAACTGGTGCGAGGCAGTGGTTGTCAACATGAAAGGAAAACTGGCTAGAGTAAAAAATGATAGACTAAAGAACTTCTATTATGGGGCCATTTTGATTTCTTTTTCTCTAGAGAGGATTCTACTCCTTAGGACACAATAGGGTCTAGTGGATGAGGCAAGACCTTAGGATCCACAAATTCTTAAGTGGGTCTCTTTTATGGCTCGTCATGGGAACAATGGTCCAATGGTACGATATGTCCCTGAGTTATTTGTATGGTTAACTCAACATATGATCTTGATCGAAGAATTTCCCTATGCGGGAATGGATTACAGAGGTGACCCAAACATCCCTCTTCTAGCAGTGACACAGTAGGGTGACCTAGGTGAGAATGTCTCATTTTGATGTTTTCTTTGAATTTTTATTTTTTATGTGATTTTTGTCTTTCAAGGCTAATTATTTGAAATACATATGCAGATGTGGGACTAGTTCGACCAACAGGATTGTGATGTTTTGACAGGCGCGATGACCAATATATAGCAGCTGCAGCGCCCAACCCAGAGTTGGCAAAGGCTTTGGCGAAGTTAGAGCACAACCTGGAGAGGTTGACCATTGACATCCCAGAGACTAGGATAAATGGTCTGCCTCTCCAATACCAGAGACATGTGACTGGGGTTCCAGGACCACTCAGGCGACTATTATGCTGAGTTGCTTTGCACCATAGTCTACTATCATGATCATCATCATGCTTAGTTGTTTAGTCTTTTATGGCTACATTTTTTATTATTGTATCGGCATATTCAGATAATAATGGCCATGGGCCTTATGTCCTTGGAGCTGAGTTGCTTTGCACCATAGTCTACTATCATGATCATCTTCATGCTTAGTTGTTTAGTCTTTTATGGCTACATTTTTTATTATTGTATCGGCATATTCGGATAATAATGGCCACGGGCCTTATGTCCTTGGATGACATATTTTTTGTGGAACACACGGTCTACAAGCTTTATCTAATGAAAAACTACTACTTTTGATTTCAACTTATTTTGTTCAATATGTGGATGAATATTTCTTTTACTTACAAATGTTGCGATAGTTTATTTAACACATGGTTGGCTAGTGCATTAGTTAATGTGTTTAAATTTCTTGGAATGTGTCGATATTCAATATAATCAAACTGCCTTTCCAAAATACGAACTCGTAAAAACATTCTTAACATTGATGGACTTCTTACTATGTAGACACTATTTAAATGTCTACTATGAGTTGTGAATCTAACCTAACAATCAAACGTCAAATTCCAAATGAAATGGTGTTAGATAATAATTCAATAACAACACTATATTCTTCTATGTTATTCATTGTTTGACCAAGGCATATCGCATGAATGGAAAATAAGTCATCGTTGGGTGAATAAATAACCCAAGTTGCGGAAGACAAATTCCGAGTATTATGTTTAGCGCCATCATCAAATTCAATGTAATTTTGAGGAGATGTTGACATCTATAAATCAAGTGTAAAACAAGATAAGCAGGAGAAGTAGTAGTGAATTGTAAAAAATGCTAAAACTACTGCACAAATATTCACGAAATATTTATGCATAATATTTATTTAGGTAAAGGCCAGTTCTGGGCTTCCCCAAAGAAACACCATCGTAATCGACCAGGTCATAGGCTCCTTTAGCTAATACATGTTTTACAATGTAAGGGCCATGCCACATGGGCTCAAATTTACCTGCACCTAGTTTATCATGAGCTTGATCATAGACCAAGACTAGGTCACCTTCTGTGTACGAACGAGGGTTCACACTTTTATCAATTTGAGCCTTAACTCATTTTTAATGAGCCTCGCTAGCCAGAGTGGCTTCACGACCAGTTTCATATAGACATGTTAAGTGTAAAAAATGTTATTCCTTTGCAGAGGTAGCTGGTAATAATTTGATGGCTAGTTTCAAAGATGGAATTTCACATTCAATCGATAAAACTGCCTCCAAACCCTAGACAAGTTGGAAGGGAGTAAAACTCGTGGATGTTTTCATAGTAGTCCGTTATGCCCACAAGGCTTGGAAAAACATGGTATGCCAGTTTCCTTTATGAATACCAACTGTTTATTTTATCATGTTTGTCAAAAATTTATTGACATCTTTGACTTGGCCATTTGTTTTTGGATAATAAGGTGTAGAGCTATTGTGGCAAAGGCCGAGCTGTACAAATATTTCAGTCATCATAAAATTGAAAAAATGGCTACCATGGTCCGTAACTATGGCCTGTGTTACACCGAACCGAGCAATTACATGATTTAAAATGAAAATTGTTGTAGTTTCGTTGTCGTCCTTGTATGTAGGCATCGCCTCGGGCCACTTCATAAAATAATCAACTGCAAGTATAATATACCCATGCCCCCTATTTGAGTGAGGGTTACATGTAACAAAATCTATGCCCCATTTCGCAAAAGGACCAACAACTCTAATAGGGTTAAGAGGAGCTGGGGGCGCTCGCATCTTGCAATCATAAACTTGGAAATTATGGCATTTTCGAACTGCAATGATGCAATCCTTAAACATAGATGGCCAAAAATAACCAACACACAATATCTTTTGGGCAGTGGTATACCCAGACATATGATCGCCGCACGCTTTGGAATGGCAATCATTCAATGTTTTTTTAGCCTCTTGAAGAGTTAAACTGTAGGTTTTAACCCTGTATAGAAATTACTTGCATACGAATTCTAAAACACAGAAAATAAACAATGCGAGAACATAACACATAAAACACATATACACAAAGATTTTCCCCTGGATCCCAAAACCGGGACTACCAACTTGATTTTTCATTATGTTCCTTTTGATGTTACAACACATATATATACACGCCGAAGCATCCAATAACATGGACCGAAAACCATTGTGCCCAAAACCATGTGCGAAAACCATGCACAAAACCATAGGTAGGTTCGCCCCACCTAATATAGGGTCCAATTTTTTTTTTCCCGAGGTTCTACCCCAGACCCCGTAAAGGGGGGCTAACCACCCCCCTCAAACCCCCTATGACCCCCCCACTATGCAATCGACACTTCAAAGGGTGGGCTCCGCCCCCCCTCTAACCCCTGGTTAACTAGGGCAGCTAGTCGTGGAAAGAATATAACACAACCCAACATTCTCCCACTTGTTGTTTTCTTTCCATAGGGGGCCACATGAGAGCTTAGACATTTATCTAGCCCTGAAACACCCATTGTTTCTCTACACCAAGGGAACTTCTCAGAGCTCATAGATTTTGTCAATGCGTTTGCAGTATTCTTCAAAGTGTCCACCTTTACTAGCAACACCTTTTTGTCTTCTATCATATCCCTCACAAAGTGATACTAAACATCAATGTGCTTTGTCTTTGAATGATAAGCAGGGTTCTTTGCCAAGAAAATTGCACTTTGGTTGCCACAGTCTATCCTTATAGCTCCCTGTACTAACCCCATACTTGAACACAATCTCTGCAACCAAACTGCTTCCTTGCTTGCATGAGTGATTGCCATGTATTCTACCTCTATAGTTGATAGTGCCACTACATATTTTTTCTTACTCATCCAACTGACGGCACCTCCAAATAGGTTAAACACATACCCACTTGTAGATCTTCTTTGATCCATATCTCTAGCCCAGTCTGCATCAACAAAGCCACAAATATCCAACATGCTGTCCAATCCCGGTCTTCCTTGGTACCACAAACCATAATCACTAGTGCCACGCAAATACCTGAAAACCCGCTTCACTATTTTCCAGTGCTCCTTCCATGGTTTTGACATAAACCTGCTCAATACTCCCACTGCATGTGCAATGTCTGGTCTAGTACAGACCATCACATACATCAAGCCACCAAATGCACTTGCATATGAAACATGGGACATATTCTCTTCCTCTTCTCGTGTCTTGGGATATTGTTCAGCAGATAAATTCACACCTACAGGAATAGGAACCTTCACCGGTTTACTAACCTGCATATTAAACCTTTGTAGTATTGTCTTGACATACTTTCTTTGGTTTAACCAGAGGTTCCTCTTTGCCCGATCTCTTTTAATTTCCATGCCCAAAATATAGTTTGAAGCACCAAGATCTTTCATGTTGAATTTGGAGGACAATTAGGTCTTCAAATCCTGGATAATTTCTTTGTCATTTCCAACCAGCAACATATCATCCACATACAAGACCAGATAAATAACATGGTCACCAATTAATTTAAAATGCACACAATGATCTGCTTTGCTTGTGGTGAAGCCAAGTCCCCGTACAAATGTATCAAATTTCTGATACGACATCCTTGGTGACTGTTTTAACCCATACAAAGACTTTTATAACTTGAATACTAGTTCTTTCTTACCCTTCACCACAAAGCCTTCAGGTTGCCTCATGTAGATCTCCTCTTCCAGATCCCCATGAAGAAATGTTGTCTTCACATCCATCTATTCTACCTCAAAATCAAAAGCAACAACAACATATAAAAGTAGTCTAATAGAAGCTACCTTGGCAACAGGAGAAAAAATATCACCAAAATCAATTCCCGTCACCTAGGAATAACCTTTTGCTACCAACCAAGCTTTTTATTTCTCCACCTTTCCTTTTGCATTTGTCTTCATCTTGAACACCCATTTGCTTCCAATGGGTTTCCTTCCTACCGACAACTCCACCAGATCCCAAGCCTCATTTTTGTGCAAATATGTCATTTCATCAACCATGGCCTCTTTCCAGAGTTTGCCATCCTCTGAATCTACTACTTCCTTCACAGTTCTGGGATCATCATCAGTAATAGATAAAGAAAAATTTGAACAGATTACAGATGGAATATACTTTTCTGGCTACCTTCTTTCTCGAACTAATCTTCTCACAGTCGGAGTTTGTGGCTCTTCATCTCCTGATTCCTTTTCTGCTATAGAGTATGATTCTTCCTCCTTTATCTCAAACTCTATCTTCTCAATTTCCTTTGGTTGGACTTCATGTTTAATAAAATCTTTCACCTCTCTGAACACCACATCTCGGTTGTACACAACCTTCCTTGTTACTGTGTTCCAAAGCTTATAACCCTTTAAACTATCCTTATACCCAATAAAGATGTAGTTTTCAGATTTACTATCCAACCTTTTTCCTTTCTCCTTTGGAACATGTACATATGCATCACATCCAAATACCCTCAGATGTGAAAGAGAGGGTTTCTTACCAGTCCATACCTCTTGTGGAGTCTTATCCTCCAACGCTAATGAAGGTGATCTGTTGACCAGGTAACATGCAGTCTCCACTGCCTGTGGCCAAAATTCCTGTCCTAACCCGACACCACTGAGCATGCTTCTTGCCCTTTCCGTCAACATCTTGTTCATTCTTTCTGCAACTCCATTTTGCTCAGGTGTGTATGGAGTAGTCTACTGCCATGCTATACCACACTTCTTACAGAATTCTTCAAATTCCTTTTTGCAAAACCCTCCACCATTATCTGTCCTCAGCGCCTTTCTTCTTCTTCTTTGTCTAGTTTTCCACCAGAGCCTTAAATTTTTTAAACCTGTCAAAGAATTTAGATTTATTCTTAAGGAAATATATCCATTTATTCCTTGAGAAGTCATCTATAAATGATACATAGTACACAGACTTACCCAGTGATGGAACCTTCACAGGTCCAAACACATCATTGTGGACAAGCTCTAATATCTATTTCACCCTCTTATCACTAGGAGGGAAACTCCCCCGATTCTACTTCCCATATACACAATTTTCATAGAAATCAAAATCCAGAGAGCTATTAGTCATACCTTCTACCATACCTTTACCATGAAGTATTCGAAGGCCCTTCTCTTCAATATGTCAAAGCCTTTGATGCCATAACATGGTCTCTTCTCCAGAAACCACTAGATTTTCTGCTCCACTTTCAGGAACCATAGAACTGTTGCACCCATCAACAACAATGCTACCTTGTAGCTTGTACAAAGTTCCAATCCGAACTCCGTGCATCAATACCAGTGCTCCCCGAACCATCTTGCAAGTGTCTTTCTCAAACCTATTTTTACACCTGCATCATCCAACTTACTTACAGAAATTCAATTTTTGGCTAATGCAGGAATATGCAAAACACCTGAAAGTGTTCTAATCCTTCCACCTTGCAACTTCAACTTTACTTTTCCGCGACCAATGATTCTAGCCTTCCTGTCATCCCCTATGAAGACATCACCACCATCATATTTCTCATACTCGCAAAACCACTCCCTATGGGGAGTGAAGTGAAGGGATGCACCTAAGTCAATCAACCATGCCTCATGATCTACATGTGTACTTGAAGAAGCCAAGTACACATCCCCACCTTCATCTGAGGTGGTTTTCACCTCTGTAGAAGGAGAAACATCAGATCCCTTTTCTTTGTTAGAAGCTTTAGATTTACAATCCCTTTTGTAGTGCCCTTCCTTTCCGCATTTCCAGCACAACTATACATGTTTTCCTGGAGATTTAGATCTCCCACCCGATGAATTATTTTTGTTTCTCTTATGGGACCATCCTCATATAGATAAGGCATCACCATTCTGTCTCTCCATATTTTTCTGTTTCATCTCCTCCGTCAGCAAGGATTAGACTATTTCATCAAACTACAAGGCAGTTGCATTTCTACTTGTTGCAATAACTAGACTATCCCATGAATCTGGTAGAGAACACAACAAATTGATGCACTTATCTTCATATGAAATTTTAATATCAACATATAATAACTGACTTACCACAATATTAAATGTGTTCAGATGCTCTGTCACAGAGTCCCCATCTTTGATCGTTAGGTTATACAAATTTTTCCGTAGGAACAATTTATTCACCAGAGACTTAGATTGGTACAAAGTCCCTAACTTGTCCCACAAAGCCTTCACCGTAGATTCCCTTGATACATTCAACAATACTAAAACTGAGACACACAATCGTATTGTGCTCTTTGCGTTCGGATCCAACTTCTTCCATTATTCATCAGACACTCCCATCGGTTTAGTACCCGGATCTACTGCGATCCACTAATATTTATCTACCAACAAATCCTCCATATTGAGTTTCCACAACTCAAAACTTTGACCATTAAATTTCTTGATCTCTATCTTTCCACTGCTTTCCATCTTCTTCCACCACTAGAATCGATCCTGTAGATCTCCCACTGAACAGGGTCTACTATAGGCCCAAGCAAAACCCCTTAGCAACAAAGGCGTCCCCTTGAAGCCGAAACAACTCAAATACCAAATGTAGGTTTTAACCCCATATAGAAATTACCTGCATACGAATTCTAAAACATATAAAATAAACAATGCAAGAGCATAACACATAAAAAACATATACACAAATATTTTCCCCTGGATCCCAAAACTAGGACTACCAGCTTGATTTTTCATTATGTTCCTTTCAATGTTACAATACATATATATACATGTCGAAGCATCCAATACCATGGACCGAAAACCATCGCGCCCAAAACTGTGTGTGAAAACCATGCACAAAAGCATAGGTAGGTTCGCCCCCACTTAATCTAGCGTCCAAAAAAAATGGGCTAACCTCCCCCATCAAACCCCCTATGACCCCCCCACTGTGCAATCGATACAATGAAGGGGGGGCTCCACCCCCCCTCTAACCCCCTGGTTAATTAGGGCAGCTAGTTGTGGAAATAATATAACACAACCCAACGTAAACATCAACGAAAAATAAAATTAGCACTGCAACGATAAAGAGTGTCTCCAACAATATTGTTTTGCTGGGATTGGTAGCGAATGCGACGATGATGAGTTTGAGATAATTCAAGCATAAAAGTTTGGGTCTGAAGATATATGATATCTCCGTACCAGGGATCAAACGTACTGATTAGAAAGAGAGATTCATCGGCAAGAGAATCCTCTACCACTGTTTCAGTATCAGTATAGGGAAAGTCACATAACAACTCAATGAAAACTAATGATTTGTTTGATTTAGATCTTTCGAATTCTAAATCAAATTCCTGTAATATAACTATCCATTTTGAGTATTTCCCCCCTAGAAATTGTTTGGTAAGAATATACATCATAGGGTTGCAATCTAAAATGACAATTTTTTTTGTTGTTGCAAAAGTATATAGTGACGAAAACGTTGAATGACTTGAACAGTTGCCAAAGCTAGTTTCTCCACATGTGCATACTTTATCTCAATTTCAGTTAGATTTTGACTTAGATAGTAAATAACATGTTCATTGTTAAACTCATATTCCTATACTAATACCCATGCATATGGTGGCATTTGACGCAACTGGTATAGAAAGTAATCTCGGTGATAATCAGGTGGATGCAATAACGGTGCATGGGTCAACGCGTATTTTAATGCATCAAAATCTTTTTCAGCAAGCTCATCCCAAATGAAAGGAATGCCTTTTTTCAAAATTTGGGTAAAATCTTGGGTCAGTTCGGCATAGTTATGGATGAATCTACACAAAAAGTTTGTTTTCCCCTACAAATTTTGGAGTTGACAAAGTGTAGAAGGAGTAGGCAAGTTTAGAATTGCCTCTACCTTCAAATATTGACATGAATGCCTTCATTTGAAACTATGAAACCTAGAATTCAAATGGATTGTACGGAAAAAATGCATTTGTATGGATTCAAATAAATATTGTAGTGCCTACATCTAATGAAAATTGCTTTCAAATGTGATGGATGATCTTGAAGTTTCATTGAATGAGTCGATAGGTCATCCATGTAGGGTTGAACAATATGTTTGATATTATGAAACATGTAAGACATTGCTCTTTGAAAAGTTGTGCCAGCATTCTTCAAACCAAATGGGAGTTTGCGATAAGCAAAAGTTCCCCATGGACAAATGGATGCAGTTTTATGCCGATCAACAGGGAGTATATTTATTTGATTGTAACCAGAGAATCTATCCATGAAAGAGAAAATAACATTTCTGACACAATCATCAATGATTTGATTGATATTTGGGGTTGGGTAATTTTCTTTTGGAAAAGTTTTGTTAATTTCCTTGTAATTGACACATACTTTAATGGTTCCTTGTTTTTTATTGATTGGTACAATATTTGATACCCAATCATTTAATGGAACAGGGTAAATGAATCCTACTTTTAACATTTTTTCAACCTCAGCTTTTGTTGCAACAACTTTTCGCAAATGAATCAGACACAATCTTTGTCTGATAGGTTTGGCATCCGAATAAGTCTTGATTTCATGCACTACAATATTAGGGTCAATTCCTGGCATTTATTCGTAAGACCAGGAAAAAATTTCATGGAATTCCTGAAATAGGGCTTTATATGTTGAAATTTCTTCCAAAGATCAAGAAGCACCTATATGAATATTTTCAATAATCTCTGGTTTGACTGAGATGTTAATGGGAATTATTGCTGATATATTTCCTAAATTATTTTCAGATTCGGAATAAAGGATAGAAATCAAATGTTCAAGATCATTGAAAATCTCAGGTGAAAACATAGATGAAAAATCATTCTCGATTTTGACAAGGAAAAGTAAGAAATATGAGCAATGATGGTAAGTGTACCATGGCATTTCATCTAACATCATGACCTCCATAATCCCTTCATTAGCTATAAAGTTTCCATCAAAAGGATGAGGTGTTGATATTGGTTCTAAATGAGAATAATAATGATGATCATATTCACTCAATCATTTTCAGATGTTGCGTTGGAAAAGGACATAACTGCCTGATAAAAGCCAATTCAAAAGGGCTAAGAGGCATCTCACTGTTGTATAAGGCTAATTCTAACTCTAAAGGAACTTTCCAAGGATTAGAAGACTCAGAAGTGCTTGATGTAATCATATTGACCTGGGCAACATTATGAGGAAAATTTGGTGGAGGGAATGTGAAAGTTCCCATAAGGGATGAGTCTTTAAGAAGACCAACACCAACATCTTCATATAGAGTAGTCGATTTTCCAACAAAAGGAACACTACCGATAGAGTTAGGGTCTGAAGTATAATAGGACAGTTAGTCTACTTTTATAATTTTTCCTTTATGAGGAAACATAATCATTCGAAAAAATGAGGAGACCACTACAGACATGGCATAAGTCCAACTTCGACCAAGTAAAAGGTTATAATCAAGTTGAGCATCGACAACCTCAACTTCAATCACAACTATTTTACCCTCTAATTCTATGGGAATATCATTCAAAATTCCATAAGGTCGAAAACCTCTTCCATCAAAGGCCTTAAAAGTTGTGGGAGACTAATTGATTGTTGGCGAACCTATAACTTTCCAACAAGGAATAGACATAATGCATGTAGACACTCATTCGTCAATTAATGTTCGAAAAACTTGTCTAGATTCGACAAAAACTGGTAACTGAATTGCTAGTTGATGTGGGAGTCGTGGTACATGATTTTTGAGATAAAAAACAATTAGATTTGAGTCCTAAAGATTTACTGCTCCTATAGATGATAATAGTAATTTCCTTTGTGCTGGACAAGTCTGAAGCACTTCAAGAGCTGACATTGCTGAAGGTGACATAACCAGATCTTCAACAATGTTGTAATTCTGAGCAGCTCTAGCATGAGGATTAAAAGCTGAATTTCGAAGAACACCTTTAGCAAGTGGTCAAATTATCATATCAAGATTTGGTTTCTCAATACGCAAAGGTTCAGAAGTAGGAGGAGTGGATGTGGAGTTTAGATCAGGTAAACTAGAATCATCTCCATCTACAATAGGAATTTTTTATCCATAGTCTTTGGATCTCGTAGCTACCATAACTAGTGAAGACATCATCATGATGTCTGCCGATGTTGAAGAGGAAGATGGTATATGGGATACCATCTTACTGTTTGAAGGAGGAAAATGATCCTTCAAAACAACGGGAGTGGGTGAACCCTTAATGAATTTAGAAACTTCGGTGTGATGAGGGAACTCCTTGGTGTAATGATCTTCATCACAGATTAAACAAGGATAACGAGGTTTCTTCTTTTCGTCAGATGGTTATTTATTGTTTGATTTCTCCTTAGGGGCAGTGTTTTCTTTCATTTTACCTTTTCCTTTCTTTTTACCTCTAGATTGCTTGTTCTTTCTAGTAGATGAATCTATGGCATTAATTTCAAAAGTAATTTAAGGAGAAGGATCTTCTTCGGGTGAATCAGGTAAAGCCAAAATCTGTTTGTTCTTATAATTTTTATTTTTAGGCTTAGATTTTTGGCTAACAGAACCAATCACACCATTAGCAGTGTGTGATCTTGTAAAGGCTGGATTGGTTTGACCTAGACAAGGAAGATCTGAATTTTTTCATACAAAGTGCCAGATTGAGTATAAATGAGATCTAAGTACTGGGCATGAGCAATAACTTGTTCTTTAGTTACAACACCACCCTTGGAAACATCTTCAGTAATTACTGGTAAAAGTGATTTTATGAACCATTCGGCCAAAATCTGGTCTAGAATATAAACTTTAACTAAATGACGTCTCTGATTCCATTCATGAATATGATTTGAAATATGGGTTGACGTTTATTGTTTTAAAGAAGTTAAAAGTTCAGTACCATTATCATAACGAATGGGTAACTAAAAATGTGTCAAAAGGCAGCGACTATGGCATTGAAAGTACTAAAAGAACCTTGTGATAACTCAACATACCACTTGGTTGCCGAACAGTTAAGGTTCGTTGGAAAAGACATAATCTAATGGAATCATCAATTAACGAGTTCGACGCACACCAAAGATGATAAGTCATGACATGGTTTGACAGGTCTTCTCCTGATTTACCTTCAAATTTTTTATTGTCACCAGGTAATTTTGTAGGGATTGGCGACCAAAACGGTAAATAAAAAATGGGATCATTTTTTAATCGAGATAGGTCTAGTAAATCCAAAGTTTCAATAAATGGTAACTAACGGTTAGGATATTGCTACGGGTATTGATAACCTTGAGGGACAAGTCCTGTTCTTGGAGGAGGATACCCAGGATATCCTGGAATGGCTTGAGCAGTTGGAATTTGCATACCTCCTAGATATCCAAGATGAGCCATACCATATTATGGTTGAATAGGTACTTGAAAAGTATGACCGGGATATCGTTGATTCTGGAAAGGAGGACCCTGATCCATTTGACCCTAGATAAACTATTCTTGAAAGGGTTGATTCTGGAAGGGTTTGACCTTGGAAGAATTGCTTTTGAAAAGGTTGGCCTTGGAAAGGCCGACCTTGAAAAAATTGACTCTGGTGTTGACCTTGCAGAAACTGTCCTTGAAATGGTGTTTGCACATACAATATACTAGACTGCACCATAGGTATTTGGTGTATAGACTAAATCGTAGAAAGAGTTTGATAATCAGATACTCGAGGAATAGTATAAGTAGTTTGTTGTACTATTACTTGAGAAGTAATTGGAAGAGTTACTTGTGATACTAATGGAATGGGAGTTTGTGGTGAACTCGTAACTAGATTATGAACAAACGTTTGCACAATAATCTGAATCGGGGTTTGTGGAGTACTCGAGACAAGTTGATGTTATTGGCTTGAGGGCGCCTGACCCAGGTTCAGAGTTATTTAGCCAAACAAATCCATTTACTACTGGCCCTTTCGACAACATCCCGTGGAGTGCGGACTGAGGTCTCACTCGAAGTAGTATGGGGAGATGTTGGAACCAAGTTTCCGTACCCTTGAGATGTCTGAGGGGTCGATTTATTCCAACTATGAATACCTTCGCACAGGTCACTTCATGCACTTTCCTGACCTGTGAGGCCTTCGCACTTTGTTATACTCGCCTTCGTGTGGCCCTAACCAGGGGCTGAGGAGATTTCGCGCTGCTAAAGCAGTGATCTGTGCTATTTCCCCAAGTTACACCGTCGATCTTACTTATATCCTTATAACAGTTAGTTATCTTCGTGTAAAAATATACTTTATGTTATATTCACTTATTCAACACATTCATCTAAGTTCACGCAGTAAATAAACAGTAAACTTGCAATTCATACCCGATATACTTCAATGTATAATACAGTAAAAGATACACAGAAATAATATAAAAATTCTCTTTATTAATGCTTCAATCGGTTATAGACTCAACCTTCCCTGCGCACTCAGCTGCAGGGGTCCGCACACTCAGCTGCGGACTACTAGGCCTCTGTGCACTTAGCTGCAGAGCCTTCTCCTACTCTAACACCCACAGAAAAAACACAACACCTTAGACTCAATGCTTCATCATCTTTTCTGTTAACTTCTACTTCACTTCTTTACAAATTAGAGCCTCACTCTATTTATACAATTCCATGGTCCACGAACCATGGGTAGAAATCTCAAGCCAACATTACATTACAAAAATAAGGGCAAACAACCCTATGACTTAATTGCATCTTCACACTTTGCACCCACAAATCATGGAGTCTTTACATTGGACTTAGTCAAAACTTGGGCTTTAAGCCCCAAAACTTTCCTTGGGGGGATCCCGCACCCAACAGGCCCCCAACAAAAACATCGTGACTCACCCTCGAGTCACTCTGTTGGTGTGGAGATCTTCACGCGGAGACATCCCAACTCTGCTTGAACTACTGCAAGGTTGGTAGCACACTGAGTGGCTACCTGCTAGATCTCCTGGATGCACTGTTTAGAGACCATGGTATCTGAACTACTTCCCTATATCTGCTCTTGCGTCCCTTGCATCTACGCAAGCTTGCCTTTAATTGTTGATGTGATTATGTAGGCCTCATCAATCCAAGGCTGGACACGCGCCTTCAAAACTGCTTCTCTATGTCGCGCTACGTCTACCTGCTCCTTAAGCGCTTTGGCCTGTTGCATCCGCGCGAGCCTTTGTGTAAGGGCCACCGTCTGCCTGGTCCCTTTGACATTGTCATACTATTGATGTATCTCACGCGCCTTTGTTTCTAAGCACTGTATGTTCGGGTCCTCCTGTAGAGTGGTGGGGACCTCGAATGATTCTTCCAACATTTTGGTGCAATCCTTCACTGCAGTGGAGATCTCCTCCATTCTTGCTGTGATGGCGCTGGCACGTTGTTCCCTTACCTCTGGAGGAGTTGAAGGCTGTGCCTTCAACCATAGCTCTTCTATCTGAAGGCTCAGCTCCAACTGAACCTTGGCCATCTCTTCTCGTGCCTTGTGCACTTCTGTTGCTAACCTTTGGATGCAGGCCTCTACTGGTGCCTCTACTGGGATGGCCAACTCAAGGACCATTTGGTAGGCTTCCTCAACCACCTGCACCATCTGTCAGTTTTGCGCCACAACCTCGTCATGCTGCAGGCTCAGTTGCTCCATGTTGATTTTTTGTTCACTCAACACCTGTAGCACGCAGCCCTCCTTGGCTAGCAGTTCTACAGTCACTCTGTCCTGTAGGACATAGAGTGTCTCCCTAGGGAGCGCAACCATGTTGATTCCTACCCCTTTCAATGCACTGACCGTAGGCTTGTCGGCCTCCTTTTCTGTAACCAGTTCCCCCTATGGCAGTGCTATTGTGTTGGTCATGTGGGCACGTAGCATTTCCTCAGCCACGGTCATTCCTAATGCGAGGCTAGTCGAGAGAGTACTAGCCTGGGGAGAGTGCTTGTGCAACTCCTAAATCTGTACCCAGAGGGCCCCCAACACAATCTAATTCTCCTCTGCCAACTGCTGGAGGGCCTCCGCGGTGACTTCATGCACTATCTACCCTATATCATGTAGATCTCCCTCAGTGAGGGTAATTGGGTCGAAAGAAGTCTTAGATGCTTTCGACTTCTTTCGCAGCCCCACCTGCTCTCTCGAGCATTGGCGCTTTAACTGTGTCGTCACTATTTATAGGTATGTGCCACCCTCCTTTGTCTGTATCTCCATTTCTTGTTCCTGCTCAGGCAAAGGTGACTTCTGGCCCTCACGCTCCTTTTGTGCTTCTGCTGCGGCTACCTCTTTCCTTCTCTTCTCTGATAACTGTGCCATTCGTAGTTTGGTCTCCTCCTTCTTCCACTGTGCAGCAGCCTTTTCCTTTTCCGTCGCAAAGATGGCCGGAGTGCGCCACTCCGGTGGCCATGCCTTAAGTACGTCGAAGATAACATCATCTGTGGCCAGGTATGGTAGTTCATTCCACTTCTTTGCGAGGTCCTTGCATGCCCTGATGTAGATGTGGTGGAAGTCCACCTTGAACTCCACGAAGCTTTGTAAGCTATTATAGACAGTGGCCAGTGATAACCACGACTTGCAGTTAATCCCAATTCTGATGTTCATCTCCATGAACACCCAGAATATCTTACTATCTCGGATCTGGTTCACATCTTTAGTGGCCCACAACGAAGTGTACTTCGCAGCCTCTGGGAGATCCCTCACAATTGTGGGGAATTGGTTGTCCTCAGGAAATTCCCCAGCCACCAGCACTATGGACAATAGAAGCCATGCATAGTGGAAGGTTTTCCCCTATTCCTGTGCCTCACAGAAATTCTCCAGGAACTCCTTGCACAAGAATTCAGACCAGTTAAACTGGACCCCCTCTGTGCACTACTCGACAAGTGCAACCACCAACACGGGCACCTCATCCGCGTGGCACTTCTGCATGACCTTACCCGCCAGTATCTGAGTCGCAACTCTGACTGCCTTGTTGTTGATACTGGAGATTGCGTAGCCCCTCTTTTTCTTCTCCAGCTTATATTTCTTTTTCATGGCCTCTGCGATGGCCAAATCACTACTTTTACCCTCCAAAATGTCTGTTGGGTCTTCCCCTTTACAAGGGAGTTAGGTAATTCTATGGATTAGGTGGTCCGTGATGGGGATGGGCTCCTCTAGCCACAAACACCCATCATGCACCAAGAAGAGCAGCTGCCTAATGAAAAAGATAGTCACTAGAGTGTGATGGTAATGCAGCACCTAGAGCAGGTTCAACAACCATGCATTTTCAACTCCCTGCAACCACTTGCAGGAATCCAACTCTATGACTCCTGCTGCAGTGTTTTTATTTGGCTTCATGAGCTACACGGTCACCAAGTGACGGAATTTCTCGTGGTTGGCGAGATCCCAATCTTTGAACTTCAAACTCGGCACCCGTCCCAGCTGCGCTCCTTCAAAAATGATATCGTCAGGTAGCAGCGGAGTCTACAAAGAGCTCTTGCTCTCATCGAGGTCCTTGGGAACCTTTGTCTTCCCCTTCCGCGGAGGAACCACGCGGGCAGCCTGGTTGGAGGGTCTGTGCCCTCAGTTTCTTCCTCCATGCCTTCGTCCTTGTCCTCTTCTATCATGATTTCCTCAAGGTCTTCCTCCTCATCGGTTTCCAAATTAACCACTTTCCCTTTTTCTTCCATGGTCAGTTTAGTTCTCAGCGTGTTTCGAGGGGACATGCACACTGGAATCATTGGCTGCTTATATTTCTTGGGTCTCGGCGTGCATGATGATTTAGGGATTTCCACAACTATCCATGCACCCTTAGGGGAATCCTCTACTTTCATGGCTTGCGCGGCCTCTTCGGCGGTCATTTCTTCGTTTTCCCTCGCTTCTTCAGATGTTGCCATTTTGTTTGTCTAGAAATCTCTTAACTGCTTGACCGGGTGCTCAAACAATGCTCTCAACAGGTTAAATAGGTCTTGGTTCAGAATACTCTGGGCGCACGACATCTCAATTCGTGAATGACCAAGTTTTGTGTGCCGGGTAGCCCTTTGCAATTTATAGCATCTTTTGAATTCGAATTCGACCGTTCCCCCCAAATCCGGTCCATTAATGCTCCCTTGGTGGCATATTTTCCCAAATCTTGCCCATAAAGTGCGCCTTAAATGCCTGCCACCCGCTCCATTTGGTCTCAAACCAATCATCACATCGTGAATAGTGACTATAACTGTCACTTTCCAGCCAACCCGCGCGACTGCATAGCTACCCTTTCGCTGTTGTGGACACTGTGACACTTTGCTCTTGCGCGCAGGTCTAACATCACGCAGCTCTCAGGTAGAGTAGTTTATAGTCCCGCACCTCCTTTCAACTGCCTGGAGTGTTAAGAATATGCTTCCCATAGCTAGTTAGGTGGCCGATCCACCTGTATATGGATTCAACTGACCATCAATCACTTTTCCTGGAAAAATTCCTCCTTTTATCTTTACTTTCTGCATCGCGCACTTTAGCATCTGCATCACACCACCATCAATGATCCCTCTAGTAATATATGGTCCAATCCAAGGCATCAAGCTGATCGACTCTCGACGGTAGTCCCCAAATTTGTCAACGTAATTGTGTGCATCCTGTGTTATTACCACAACCTTCTTGTCGAGAAAATCCTTCTTTATTCCTTCCTCAAACTTCTTGACTTCTGCTTCCAACAGAATGCTTTTCTCCCTCAATTGAGTTCTTTCATTCATGAGTTCTTGGAGCCTAAGATTACCCTTTTGGATCTCTTCATCAGGTCCCAAGCGTTCTTCTTCATTCAACTGCACGATCCCTTCTTCCAAGGCTCTGTGAACCATCATATCCACGGGCGCTGTTATGCACGGACTAGGCATAATAAACTCCATCAGTATTACAACGTTTTCTCCATAAGCCAACCTAGAAGGCATCTATCCCATCAATTTCTTGCACGTTGTCCTATAAGACCACAAAACTGCTGGTACGCGCAGGTCCCAATCACTTTGCTGTGCATTGTATAACTTGTTCAGTGCTTCACATGCTTCATTAAAGGCTTCTGCTTGGGTAACCCTCTGCACACTCATTCTTTCCACACTCTATCGTTCCAACTTGAGGGACCGTTTGCACAAATGCCCCCCCAACACATGATTATTGACCGTGTTCCCCAACGCGAAGTCCATGTGCATCCACATAGGTTGTTTACCATATGCCTGTACCCACCTGGACAAATGTGTGCGCTGACCATCCCGTACATTGTATTTATCTGTTAATCGCATCTTAGGCTTCCCAAAATGCATGTGCATCATTCTCCTACATCTGTGCCAGTCCTCAATGCTCCCTTGGTGCATACCCCACCACCTCGTGGGCATAGTGCGCAATACCCACTTCAAAGCTTCGAAACATTGCTTTTCGGCACCTCCCTTTCATATTTTTCCAAGAAAGCATCTACCTCACCTAATCCATCATAAGTAGGAAAATCTCTCACTTCTGTCGATATGCAGCACAGTGATCTTGTCATCATGTTACAGTTTCGCGTGGTTACCTCATGTAACCGGTTCTACCATCGCTCTATTTCTTCATCTGAATCCGACGTACAACAGATTTCGCGCTCCCATGAGATTCGTCCATCCATGGTGGGATTTACCCAGTCTTGCTCTCGCACAGTTATCTTGTAGATGTAGTCTAGATCATCGTCACTTTCATAGTTGCGCACCAGATCTGTGTAGCGCAATCCTTCTGTAGGGTCCAAAGGTACGACTACATGCAGAGACTTTTTCTCAAAAATCATCTTGTGCTTCTTCAGATTAATCACCTCATTCATGTTAATGGCCCAATTGATCTTAAGAGCGCGGGGTAGGGAATGATGTCATCAACAATCTCTATCACTTCAAAGTCTGCTAGCACACTTGCCCCTTCAATATCCACGGTGATTCCCTGCAGTCTCTCCATAGGTATTATCTTTTGCTGGTTCGCCATTAATAGCTGTATAGGACACCATTGCAGCGTAGGCCTTCCCATGCGCTCCCATGTCTGCTTCGGCAAAACATTTGCGTTCGATCCTAGGTCCAGAATTACTTGGTCCATCTCATATTCTCCAATCTGCGCGGTCAACCTCATTTCTCTTCCCGTCCTCGTCACATGCTTTCCAATATTCCAGACTGCGCGTGGCTCTCCTGGAGTGGTCCCAGTGCATCGGATAATGAGTTCTTGCAATCCTTTTACAGCCTTACTGTCGCACAGTAGCTTCATGCATGTTTCTAGGAACGTCGTAAGCATAGATGGGTCCATTTCTGGCTTTGATCTATCTTTGTTTCCTGAAGTGGAGGCATTAGCAAAGCTCTTCTTAGCTTCCATGAAGGTTTCCTTAGCGTGCTCCAAATCAAACTTTGCTTCTTTCATCGGAGCCTTGCGAACCCAAGCACTATCTTCGGGTTGTTTGCCTTTATCATCTCCCATCGTAATTCCACTTATGAGCACAATGTTCGCATTTTGATCTTCCTCGCGCGGCTTATACCTCATCATCTATAGGTTCTGAGTTGAGGGAGGTTGTAGCGCTCACTTGTCACGCAGCCTAGCTATTAGCGTAGGACAATCCTCTGTCTCATGATCAAACAAGGTACAATACAAACATGATGGATGCGTTGGATTCATACAATCACAGGCATAATGTCCTCGCCCTTCGCAATTGTAGCATATCAGTTGTCCGTGACCTCTTCCAGGTCCTCCTCCCCCTCGGCCTCGTCCGCGCCCTTGAAATCAAGTTCACGCCATTCCTACGTTTCGGTGAAGGGGCTGTGTTTCAGCCTTAACCCTGTAGGTGGGAGTTCTATCCTTCATTTGCTCATAGCTTCTACACGTGCACTCATTGTGTCCAACCAATCTACAAAAATTACATAACAACTGTTGCAAATTTTGTGTGTACTTCTATAACAAATGGCAATTGTTCGTAGCATGCTTTCCTCCTATTTGACAAATCGCGCACCACAAAGCAGGCGTTGCACTAGGTCCTGCTTGTGCCTTCGGTATTAACGAAATCGATCCTCCTCCCACGAGGTAATTCGTGAACACCGGGCAGTGGTCCTTGTCATGACCCTGACCTTTACATTTAATGCACCATACCTCTTTGCGCACTTCCGGACGAGCTGCCCTGTCCTGTTTCAGACTCTGCATCTCAAGGCATAAGTTTTTCAACTATGCATGGATCCGCTGAACTCCCAAGTTAGGATCCAACATCGGGGTCTCATGCAGTCTCATCACAATCTCCAAGGCTTCTGCCTGAGTCGTTAACCTCTGTTGTGACAGCGCGTTCCTCAAATGCGTTGTTAGCGATGCTACAAACCATTCACGGTGCTGTCCATCCTTCAAAGTCATATTAGCTTCACGAATTGTGCACTTCAGTCTCTGATCCAACTCCCACAGAGTCTCGCCTGGTAGCATTTTAATCTCTTTGAATCCAATGATCGACTGCGCCTCTGACTTCGGCCTGCTAAATTCTTTGTTCAACGCAATTTGGATACTTGTGATTCCCGCATTCGGATTGTCATTAGAATGCTTAATATACCAGGTTAGCACGCGATCCTGCAGAGCGCTGACTAGCGCTGCTTTCTTTATATTATCATCTGTAGCTCCTTGTGCTTCCCATACGACTTTTGTCATGAACCAAAAATGGTCCAGATCTTCATTTCCTACTCCCTTAAACACATGCAACTTTATCATGCTTTCCATATTGACTCGTGGTGGTGACGGCGGTGGTACGGGCGAAGATGGAGGTGAAGGCGGTGAAGCTGGTGGTGGTGTGGGTAGGGGTGGTATGTGCGGAATCCTCTGCCTTATTAAATTTATCACACTTCGCGGCGAGACCTTCACGAGCTCTTCCTCATCCCCTCATGGAGGTGAAATCAAAGGGCTATTCTCTGGTCCCTTACTTCCTTCGTTTCTGTAGGTTTTTCCACTTCACGTGGCTCTAAACATCAAGGTAATTTCATAACCCTCTTTTCACACAATAACATCTTAATCCAACTATTCAGAGACTTTACGTACTTACCTTGCGGTCCTTTGAGAAAGCATCGCTCTACCTCACTATAGCTAACTAAAGTATCTACTGTGAACTTAGTAATGAATCCTCCTATAATCTGATCGAGCCAGTGATCAACAGCGCACGCGATCTTATCCTCTAATGCTTCCAATCTGTGCACCAACTCTGGGGTCCACACAATAGGATTATCGAGCTTCCACCTTCCTTGGCTATCTTCTAGCTTCGTGATCCACTCGTACAACTCAGTGGGGAAAGATGCGAAGAAAATTTCGTGGACCTCTGTGTTCAGGTAGCAGTCTAGCCACTCTTCCTTTGATAGTCGCGGATTCCTGTTCTCCTGTGCTGCGAACTCATGAATTCTCCTATCCAACCAACCTTCAATTTCTTTCTTAGTTGGATTCCAATGATACGATGTCAAACATCTCTATGCAGATTCCAGTCCCAACAACAGAACCATTTGTTGGCTTGAGGGGCCTGACCCAGGTTCGGAGTTATTTAGCCAAACAAATCGCTGTACTACTGGCCCTTTCGGCAACAGCGCGGAGAGCGCGGACTGAGGTCTCACCCGAAGCAGTATGGGGGGATGCTAGAACCAAGTTTCCACACCCTCGAGATGTCTGAGGGGTCGATTTAGTCCAGCTGTGAATACCTTCATGCACTTTCCTGAACTGCGAGGTCTTTGCACTCTGTTATACTTGCCTTTGCGCAACCCTAACCAGGGGCTGAGGAGATTTTGCGCTGCTAAAGCAGTGATCTGCGCTAATTCCCCAAGTTACACCACAGATCTTACTTATCTTCTTATAACAGTTAGTAATCTTCGTGTAAACATATATTTTACCTTATATTCACTTATTCAACACATTCATATAAGTTCGCGCAGTAAATAAACAGTAAACTTGCAATTCATACCCGATATACTTCAATGCATAAAACAAGAAAAGATACACATAAATAATGTAAAACTTCTTTTTATTAATGCATCAATCGGTTATAGACTCAACCTACCCTGCGCACTCAGCTGCAGGGGTTTGTGCACTCAGCTGCGGACTACTAGGCCTCTGTGCACTCAGCTATAGAGCCTTCTCCTACTCTACTACCCATAGACATGACTTTACACCTTAGACTCAATGCTTCATCATCTTTTCTGTTAACTTCTGCTTCACTTCTTTACAACTTAGAGCCTCGCTCTATTTATACAATCCCATGGTCCACAAAGCATGGGTAGAACTCTCAAGCTAACATTACATTACAAAAATAAGGGTGGACAACCCTATGAATTAATTATAACTTCGTGCTCTGCGCCCACAAATTGCGGAGTCTTTACATTGGACTTAGTCAAAACTTGGGCTTTAAGCCCCAAAACTTGCCTTAGGGGGATCCCGTGCCCAACATCTGCAATGGTTGTTGAATAGGTGTCAATGGATTACCCTAAACAGACTGTTGGAATTTAATGGGAATGCCTTGAATAAGTATTTGATGAATAGGTTGTCCGACATGTTGAATAGGTTGATAGTTGGGCACTTAAGGAGAAACTGGCAATGGATGTTGGTTATACGACGAATTCCAGATAGTGTGCATCCCAGGGAACGAAGTACGAACAACAGGTTGAGATATAGTAGGTTGACCCAAACCGGCTTGAGGGATCTGACCAGAAAGTGGATAATTTTTGGTATGAGGTTGCCCTCCACCTATAGGATAAGTTCCAACTAAAGGTTGTCCTCCTGGAGGAGGATATGATGGTTTCCCCCCACGCGGGTAATAACCACCTATTGGGTTTGATTGAGGATTACCTATGTTGCCAGAAATCATGTTTATGTACTGATCAAATGTCAAACCTTGAAGTGTAGGATTAGTTAAACTAATTGACATCGTTAAAGGTTGAATTAAGGGAGAAGATCCTGAATATGTCACAGAAAGAGATTGATATCCAGGGGGCACTGATGGGCCACCATATAAAGTTGATTCTAGAGGAGTAGAAAACATAGAAGTATCTAACGGCATGGCTCTAGAAATCATTCTAGAATAATCAAAACTTGGTATGGTAGAATAAGGAGTAGTGTATCGTAGAATTCCTTGACCTAAAAAGTTCAAAGGTGTAAAATACCAAGAGTCAGGTCTGAAAGGGGAAAATAGAAGTTCCTAAAAATCAATCTAGTCACTAGTAAAAAATGGCATATTAGGCAATTCTTCCTCTTCATTCTAAGCAATTTCTTCGATACTAATAAGATCAGGAGGTAGACAATCAATAATAAGGAGTTTTACTCGCAGTGATCGAGGAGGAGTAGGGATAAAAGCAACTGAAGGTGATTTAGTTCCAGAAATTTCAAACTCGGGTTCTTTGATATCTAGTTCGATTAATTGAGAGTCTGTAGTTTCACTAGTATCTGATTCTGATTGAATAAGTTTGGTAACTATTGGATTAGTTACTTATGAGTGTGATTCTAGTGTTTGAGGTTGATTAAATTCAGATTCTATTACTTTAGGTCCTAGAATAGTAGATGTTTCTGGTTGATTTACTTCAGTTCCTATTACATCAGATTCTATAATAGTAGAAGTTTCAGGTTCATCTGTAGTCCCGGATCCTTTTGATTTTGATTTTTTAGTTTTAATCTTTTCTAGCTGACTCAGTGTATATTGAGGGGGTTGACCCAACATTCTACGTGATTTTCTTTGTAATTCATCCATGATGATTTTTTTTTTATGAATTAATAATTCACACAATATCAAAATTACACCTAAAGTCTCTAGAAAGTGAAAAACAAATAAAGTAACACACACTAATAAATCTAGGAATTCAAACCATACAAACTCACCTTTCACAGAGATCAATATTTACTAGTTGGTGATGAAATCCAATGTCACAAAGATCAAAGTGAAAATATTTATAGATATGAGTGTTTGGAACCAATTACCCTGACAACCTGCTTAATGAAATAGTCTGGTGCAAGTAACTTCGCTTATGCCATCTCGAGCAAAGATTACCCTCCAAAAAGTCCAAGTGAGTCTAGTCAATGTCTATTCCAGGTACAACAGGACCTTCCCTTTGTTGTCACCTTAGGTAGAGCCCTAGGATTATGGTCACTACTTTTACCAACTACAACAATTTCACCTGGGAGGATAGTCGTAAATCAGACATACACGCAAGGGCAGGGTAAAAAGGCTCAATCCCCTTGAAAGTTCCTCAACGTGGTTAATTGAAGGTTTACTTTCAAGTGACCCCAATTAGCTTTTAGCATCATTGTAATATGTGAAAATCACTCTATTATTGCCAATGAAGTGGGTATGATCACTTCACCAGATCTGACATGATCTCAACATGCTTAACTCATGTATAAGAAGAGCTTCCCAGAGAAAAACTGAAATAATTGGATTTCTCTCCCTAACTCAAGGCTCTATTGTCTGTTTGTAGCTTTGGAAAGTTTACTTCCTTCCCTGTTCCAAATCCATACACTTAAGCTACTGTAGGTGGTAAGAGCCCTAAAAAAATGTAAAATACTAATTGATTTTATTTAATGTTGTGTTATTAAGCTATTATTTACTCAATAGGTAATGAGAGTGAAATTGATGATATTATGACTCGACTCGGAATTCTAATGTAATCGAACATGTAATTTGTAATCTATTGTTCGATGAAATCCTATATATGAGAAAGTGAGAGTTTCTTTGATTTTTGTTTCAAATAAAAAATGCAAAACTCAAAACTTAACTTAAAATTATTTTCACAAGCAAGCCAATTTCACTTTGAATGCAATCCAGATGCAGAAATAAACTAAGATTTCAAATTCGCCTAAAGAACAAACAAACTCAAAACGTCCTTTATCATTGATCACTCAAAATTTTCAAAACACAAAGGAATCAAACAAGAGTTGGAAAAAGTGCAATTTTCCTAATGAATGCTTATAAATAATGATGCCAAACGTGAAATTATGAAGGAATTCAGAACTGAAAAGAAACAAATTCTTTTTATCATTAAAAAATGACAAGCATTCTTCATAAAAAATCTAATTTATGAGAAACACTAATTTGCAATTAAACAAATATTTTCTTCATAAATAAGCAAAATTGTTAATGGATCTGGTATATTTGATAGAAAAAGACAGGAATACGGTAATCTTGAAGACAACCTATCTCTTTTTGATCAGTCAACAAAAAAGCCAGACAAAAGCTTACCCAATTTTGCAAAAGGGGACAATTTCTCAGAAAGACTTGATAAAGCACTCAAACAAGTTCAAAAAGATAACAAATATGATGACACTTTTAGAAACCAAAATTTATATTCTGGGTAGAAGAAAACTTATTTTTTTTTAAATTTCTAGGAACTGCGCAGGTAAGTAGTGTAAACTAGTGTGCATGCGCAAGTTGCTTAACGCACAAATTGCACATATCTGCGCTTTGTGTATGAACAAAAATTGTGCAGGTATGGGAAATCCAAGAAAAATAAAAAGAAAGCAATCAAACAAAAAGGATATGAAAGATCATAAATTTGCTAAGACTTAGGTCTAGCTAGACAAAGAAGATCGGAAAGAAAAACCAAGAAAAGAGAAGAGAACAGTAACATTCCCTAGTATGGTTGCCAATTTGTTAGGCAGATAAATCCTCTTGCTAACAAGAGCAATCTCCCTAGATCCTAAAGGAAACTAGAAACAAACAAACAATTGAATAGCTCTTTCCCTAAGCTTACTTCGTTTGAATTATGAGTATAAAATATGGTGAATAAGCCTCTCACCTATTTGTGAAATGCTTGATGAAGATCCCCACTTGTCTTGATGTAGCTTCTCAATTCTTGAAAAGACCTGCAACCACAAACATAAGAAATATCAAAGGCATATGCAACATAACAATTCAAACAAGCTTAATCTAATGATCAAGGAGATTAGAGAAATTGCCTTATTGAATATCTAAAGAATAAATCATTCATCATTTTAGTAAGACAATTCAATGGAAAAAAGGATTCATTTCTATTAATCCAAGAATATAGAAGAGCCTTACAAACTTTGCATTGATGTCATGAGGTTCCTCCCAAATGCCTCCAACCCTTTCCTTAGATGATAAGCCTTACAATCTTAATTCAACATCATAAGTCTATCTTTTTTGACCTCCTCAATCGCTCTACCCTCTAGTCAATTTATAGGCCAAGAGGAAGAAGTTTCATATCCAAAAGAGGAGGATGAGATCCCCTAATTAGGGGATTAGCGCTCCTTGAGTAAATGGAATTAGTTCCATCATCTAAGGGGTTTGGCTTGAATAGATATGACTTGGGAGCTTTCAGTTGGGATATATTTGCCTAACAATGGTTCTAGATCTCACTTTTTATTTTTACCTTTCTTTGATTCACCCGCACAACCTATAGTGGCAAACAAAGTGCAATTCTACACTGTTCTCAGGGATAAGTACAATGAATGCACAAAAACTTCTAGGAAAAGTGCACAGGTCATACTTAATAAGGTATACAAGCCATTTTCCCCAAAATTTTCATCTTCTTCAAGGGATTTTTTATTTTTTTAACTCTAAGGGATTTCAATGGAACATGTTCACGAATGGCGATAAATCCATTTATATCGATCAAGTGTCATGGTGATAACATGATGTGTAACCATCCTTCTTACATGGAGGAGATAATGATTAAGGCAACTGATCGGAAGTTGTTGTATGAGATTTACCTTTGGTTGGATGGTAGTGAGACAAGGACATGGGACTGTAGGCATTGTCCTTAGTATTGTATGCCATGTTGTGCCAATATGGAGTGTTCCAAGAATCTTCTAATTTGTCAACTTGGACAGAATCTAGGTGTAGACATGTCTTATCACTATGGAGGGGGTTGTATGTAGGATCCATATATAGGGCAAGCATTTATGGGTCTCTATCTGACACCAAAGTACCTTGTTCATGATTGGAAAATGTAGGAGTTCGGTTCATTCAGTTGTCATGTGTATTCTTATGATGGTGATCCCTTCCAATTCAAAGAGGGCATTCAACAATCATATGCCCCATTTCATGAAATTCTAAGCATCTGAATGGGATTCCCCAATAATCGACTTGTTTTCTAATTGAGAATATGCCCCAATATATATCCAAATCCATTGGAAGACCTCTTTTAAAATCTGCTTCATTCGAGAACCACACAACTCTTTTGTCCAACAAGCCAATGCATCAACGTAATATAACTTTCCAATCTTGTTGGTTACAACAAAACCATGTGATTAGTATCCATTTTTGCTTCCTTTTTTGCATCTAGAGCCCATTTTTGGTGCTATTTGCATCCATTTATCAAATATAGTGCATTATTTGCACCAAGTTTAGCACAAGGTGTTGCACCTAAATTTGCTTGAGGTTTTGCACCAAGTTTAGCACCAGGTGTTGCACTAGGGTTTGCATGAGGTTTTGCACCAAGTTTTGCGCCAAGTCTTGCACCATTCTTTGCACCAAGTTTTGCATCAAGTTTGGCACCTAATTTTTGTTTTGCGTACTTTTGCATCCTCTATTACATCCACTTTTTTGTGCCTACATGTGCATCAACTTTTTCATCCTCTTTTGCATTGTTTTTTGCATCCATTTTTACATCCCCTTTTGCACCAAGTTAATTTGCATCAAGGTTTGTGTCTAGTTTTGAATCTACTTTTGTTGCATCTAATTTTGCGTCTTGTTTTGCGTCCACATTTTCATCCACTTTTGCATCTATTATTGTGTCCACTATTGCATCCAATTTTGTTGTGCCACATTTTGTGCCTAGTTTGGCACCTACCTTTGCACCCACATTTTCTTCTAATTTTGCATCCATGTTTGCATCTATATTTGCATCAAATTTTGCATCTATTTTTGTGTCCATTTGTTTATCCACTTTTGCATTATATTTTAAGTATCATTTTGCATCTACTGTTGCATCAACTTCTGTTGCTTCCACTTTTTCACCCATTGTTGCACCCATGTTTACGTCCACTTTTGTATCCCTTTTTGCATTTTATTTTGCATCAAAGTTTTGTTTTTTGTTTTTTGTTTTTTCATCTATCAATGCATCCACTTTTACATCCACTTTTGTTGTGCCACAATTGTGCCATGTTTTACCCTTACTATTCAACCCATGTTTTCTTCCATTTTTGCATGCATGTTTTCATCCTCTTTTGTATCCAAATTTGCGTCAAATATTGCAGCCACTTTTGTGTTGGGTTTATGCATCGAGTTTTGCATCTTGTTTTGTATCCACTTTTGCATCTACTTCTGTTGCATCCATTTTTTCATCCATTTTTGTTTCCACTATTGCACGTACATTTGCGTCCACTTTTGCACCCCTTTTTGCATCTTGTTTTTCATCCAAGTTTGCATCTTCCTTTGTTTCTTTTGTTGTATCCACCTTTGCATCCATATTTGTTGAGCCACAATTTGTGTCATGTTTTTCATCTACCATTGCATGCACATTTGCGTCCACTTTTGCATCCACATTTGTATCTTCTTTTGTGTCCAAGTTTCAATTATCGAATATTGTGTATGCTTTTGTGTCCACTTTTACATCCTTTTTTACATTAGGTTTGCATCTCATTTTTCGCCTACTTTTGCATCTACTTTTGTTGCATCCACTTTTGCATATAATTTTGTGTCCACATTTACATTCATTTTACATCTTATTATGCATCCAAGTTTAAATCTTTTTCCTTCTAAGTTTGTGTCCATTGTTGCATCCACTTTTATTTCACCATAATTTGTGCCAAGTTTTTCACCTATTATTGCACCCAGATTTGCTTCCACTTTTGAATACACGTTTGCATTGACTATTGCATCTATTTTCATCTCATGGTCAAGTTTACCATTTCTTCACATAACATAATGGTCATAGGTGCATCCCCATTAGGAGGATGACCTACATTGCCCCCTTGTGGAGGTGCAATATTTGTAACAATCATGATTTGGCATTGTAAGGTGGGAAAGGATTATTCAACACAACAAGTTGTGTGAAGGGCTTTCACGAAGTACTATTCTCATTGACCTCTTCCAAATGTGGACAATGATGTGCTATATAGCCCATACCACAAATATTGCATGGGAACTTTAACTTTTACTCTTTCTTCCCTCCAACATTAGTGTTTTCGGAGCTTATGGTTCTTTCTGCTCATTCGAAACAATTTTCTTCTTCTTCTTCTTTTTACCACTCGGTTATTGTGGGCTACCTAGTATTGTGGACTGAACCAAGTTAATGGTGGTCGTTTGGGGAAAAGTTTTAGTCAGTTTAGGAATATGAGAAATAACTAACTATTTTAACCTCCCAGCCAATTGGATATAACCCATTATTCAAACTTAGAATAGTTTGGTGCTTCCACTATGATTAACTCTTTGCTACTGCTTAGCGCATGACATGGATATGGAGGAAGGCCCAAATGATCTTCGATTCGATTCAAGTGTTTCTCTAGGTTCTTCATGGAAAGTTGTAACTCATCCAACATAAGGAAGACTTCCTCCTTGGTCTCATTGTGATTCGGCAATACACTACCCAATAGAATTTTTAGATGCTAGTAGATATAAAAAAATATACATGTATTAGTTGTATCTTCCTCTGGTGTGTGTTGTGTTAAGAACCCAATATGCTACCTCTCCAGCCACTTCGATATCTATAAAACATTTATGATTTCCTACAATGTCATGTTTCACTGCCATTATTTTGTCATGAATATTTAGTGAGTGTGGATGCAATACCGAGGTGTTGAAGTTTAAGCTTTCTATCGGGCTCAAAAGCATCCTTGTTTTAGGTAATGGGTCACTCCTTGTCGGCTTTGAGTGCATTGACGATACATTGTAATATTGAATCAATGATAACACAAACTTCCTAAAATATGAATGTTTGCTCAAGAGATGGAAGTGAAGGGTAGTGGAAGCCAAGGAGGAGAGGAACTTGGAGATGAGGGATTTTCTCAAGGATGGATTCAGAGAAGAACTTAAAGGAGAAACATTGTTCTTAACTAGAAAAATATATCCAAAGCGAAGGAAAAAACCATCCAAACCCGACTATAACAGTTTAAGTGATGGGTTGGGAGTTGACACAACAAAAACTAAAAGAGAAAATAATGTAACCAATGCCTAGGGGATGCATTGGGGGACAACACCATAAATAAAGGAAACAAAACGGGTAGAAAATTATCCATTATATAGAGTTAAAGTAGTATCCCTAGAGGAAACCTCCTATGTCATTATTATAGGTGAAGAATAATAGCCCATGAATGGTAATAATTGACCACATTACAAGACCTTGTAGCCTGAATTGACATCCACCTCATGCAAATTATGACTAGTTCTTAAAGCAATGACCACACCTACAAATAACGAGTGTTCTATAGAGGCATGAAGGCTAAGAATGAAACCAATGATGGCTCTAGAAATACATACCCCAATATCATAGATATTATTAATTTAAACTTAGTTGCAACCATTAAACCAATACTAGTTCTAGAGGGATTTGACACCAAATTGGAGTGATTTCAAACAATCCTCCATGCAACTTCATGGTGGCTTGTTAATGATATTTGGGAGGGTGCATGATCACATCCTCATCTGTCAGTGCTTAATGGGACGATGGTCATGCACTCTCCCACCTAATGTGTCTTAATCATTCCATCGAGGGGAGATTCAAATTTGTAAGTATGACATTTCAAAACTTTATATTTAAATTTAGTTAATAAACATATAATAACCTAATACTTACAATAAACTCTTTTTTCTGAGAATATGCAGACTCCCACTCTGTATATACTCTATGTTATGCATATTATATTAAAAAAATAAATAAAAGTAATAGCAAAACATGTCTAAATTTTTTCATTTACATGTATGCAATTATATGTATTATGAGGATTATAATCAAATTAACAATAAGAATTTTTATAGATAGAGATGTGAAATTTATATATAATATAAATAGCATTATAAAGAACAAGCACATGCCCATCTTAATTACGAATCTATTAAGTGTCAATAGGGATCACATTTTTTTGACATTTTCTCGAAATTTTCACTCAAAATGAGTTTGCATCTTTGAGAGATTCGATCCCTCTCGACATTTGATAAAACCAACAAATATCTATCTTAATACCAAATCTATCAAGTGTCAAGAGGGATCAAATCTCTCAATGTACAAATCTTTTCTTAAATTTTGCACTCAAAAAGATGTTTACATCACTAGAACTTCAATCCTTCTCTACGCTTGGTAGATTCAGAATAATGATAAATATTTTAATCAATACAATCTCCTTTTACATTTTACAAATTTATAATAACCTAAATTAATATTAATATTACCTTACTCTACTTCTCTATTTTAGAAAAATAGAATATACCTTCAACCTAAATTAATATAGATTTTTGTATTTTAGAGAATGAGAACCTAAAGTAATATAGATCTTAGCTTTTACAAACTTTATGCCATGAAAAATTAAATATTAATATAATCTATAATATTTTTTAAGAGAATGACCACAACAATATTATTGGGGTCAACGTTTTGAACTCATCATGGTGACATAGATGGAGGACCTAATCTAATAAGAAATAAATAATGTAGAGATGCTTTAGAAAATTCAACGAAAAATCAAATAAAAAAGAAAGTCAACATTAATTAGTCAAAAACTAGTAAAATATTTTTTTTTGTATTTAAACAAATAACAACACAAAAATAATAAAAAACAAGAAAGAATATAAATATTTAAAAATATAAATATTTAAAAATATGAATATATTGAAAATATATTATTAGAAGTTACTATTAAAAACCAAACATTTTTTTTTTAAAATGAAAATAAGCTATGAAAAGTCCTATAAATAAGGCTAAATCCTAAGGTTAATGGTATTAAATTAAATATTTTGTATAAAAAAAGTAAAAATAAAAGTCAACTTTAATTAGTGAAAAAAAAATTAATAAAACAATAAATTATTTAAACAAATAAAAAGAATAAATATAATTTTTTATAAATATAAATATAATAAATTAGTAAAAACCTATTAGAAGCCATTTTAAAAGCAATTTTTTTTCTTCTTAAATTGAAATTAAATGAGGTTATGAATAGTCCTATAAGGTTAAGGTGGTTAAATTGTGGGGCTAATATATAAATAAAGTGGAAATAAAATGATTTTAAATTAGATATTACATGTTAAAAATAGAAAGAAATAACTTTTTTAATTAAATAATTTTCTCCATATTCTATTTTTTTCCTTATTTTATTTATTTATTTTTTAATTCCCTTAGAATATGGTTTTTTCCTCAGTTTTATTATTAAATTTCCTCCAGAGCTTGAGGTATGTTACACTTATTCTAAATTTCCTTCCAGAGCTTGAGGTATGTTACACTTATTCTAGATACTTTTAAGATTAGAGGTTTTTTATTGTTGCCAAATGCATATATCTATTGTTACATCTAGTTCGTGGATACAGGGGTTTGATAGATTCAATTTGCTAATACAAACATTTGTTAGATCTAGTTCACATATATAGCGGTTTGCTAGAAGAGTTTGCTAGATCTGGTTAGTCGATACAGGGGTTTGCTAGACCCAGTTCATTGATACAAGGGTTTACTAGATCTAATTCGTGGATACAAGTGATTTCTCTATCTACTTCATTGACATAGGGGATTTAGATAGAGGATTTTTATTGTTTTGGAATGCATATATCCATAGCTAATACAAGGGTTTTAGATAGAGTATTTGTATTGTTTTGGAATGCATATATCCATAGCTAGATCTGTTTCCCCGATACACAGATTTTGATAATGTAGATCTACCACCAATACTACATGGGTTTTGATAAAGAGATTTTATATTCGTCAGATTCATATATCTATAGCTAGATCTATTGTTTTGATGCATGCATTTTTATAATGCAGGGCTAACAACGATAAGAGATTCATAACTTAGAAGCAGAAGAAGCATTAAGGTTTAAGCACCAATTTTTCTCCACTGAGTCCATGTACTTCCAAGAATAGAGGGTTTTTATTGTTGTGAAATGTATATGTCCATAGTAGCTATAGTTCCCTAATACAAGTGTTTTAATAAAAAAAAGTTTGCATCTATGGAGTTGCAGCCACATTGGCTAACTAACCGATGTTTTTTCCATGTTCTAAATATATAGCCTCCTTTCTACCAAATCCTTCCTCCATGAGAATGGTGCTACATTTACCTGTCATTTTATTCACTCGATGGCCTTTTCAATCATGAGATATTTCGATTTATATTGAATTTGTTGTTTTTTATTTATAATGATTCTACGTAACCTATTCACTAAATAATATGGTATCATTGCAGCTATATTGTATGGTTAGATATTTAATATCATAACTATCAACATAGTATATGGTAATTGATATAATTTTGATTAATTATTAATTTATATTGAATTTCCATTTAATCTTAACCTTTTTAGTCATGAGATATTTTGATTTATATTGAAATTGTTGTTTTTTATTTATAATGAATCCTTTTCAATCATTAGATATTTCGATTTATATTGAATTTGTTGTTTTTTATTTATAATGAATCTACGTAACCTATTCACTAGATAATATGGAATCATTGCAGCTATATTGTATGGTTAGATATTTAATATCATAACTATCAACATAGTATATGGCAATTGATATCATTTTGATTAATTATTAATTTATATTGAATTTCCATTTAATCTTAACCTTTTTTGTCATGAGATATTTTGATTTATATTGAAATTGTTGTTTTTTATTTATAATGAATCCGCTTAACCCATTCACTAGATAATATGGAATCATCACAGTTATATTTAATGGTTAGATATATGTTATTGTAACTGTCGTCATAGTATATGGTAATGCATATTGTGTTGAACTCACAACTAATGCATGTGTTTTAGTAATGCAGGTCCATCCAATGGGTTCACACATGAGAAAAATGGATTCACAACATAGGGGAAAGGCATGCATAATTTTGATGTTATGTTTTTGCATTTCCACTGCATTGTTAGAATTTGTGGGTGGCCTCTCCTAATGCACAAGGATATGTGCAAGTGGAGGCCTTTCCAGATCCCACCCCCACCATATATCTGGTATACGCCATGTCCATACCCCCAGTATATTCCATGTGTCACTTCTACTTCGTTGGTTTCTGCATCACTTCTACTCTGTTGGTTTCTACTTCTCCATTGGTTACTTTGTCTATTTTCTCTCTTCCCGCTCCTATATTGGAGGTTTCAATACCAATGGAAGTAGCATAAACAAACTTAGATCCTACGATTGAGGCTTCACCACCACCAACAAGAACATAAATATTTGCAGCACCTGCAACCACTCTCTGCCGTCGGGTTCTACTTTTGAAGGGTCAGGCATCAGATGTAGACCATCTAAAACATATGGCAACCTTTGAACTATTATCCATATCTTGGAAGACCTCTAATGTTATGTATATGATATCATGTAAAGCATATGGAAACCTTTGGACGTTTCTCCATATCTCACCTATTTTAAAAGGTCGCTAACCTTATGTATATGATACCAACAACGTTTGGTTTCAAAATTGATGTATATGATACTAATGATATTTGGTTACAAAATTTATGAATATGATACTCCCACTTGTATGTTCAAGCTTTCATTTGTTGAATAACGGTGTGATTAAGGCTCACAACCTCACTGCTTATTTATGTGCTCTGCTCACCACATATCAATGCATTATAAGATTAAATTTTAGATGCTTTATGTATATTTTGAAAATTATCTACATTATTTTGATGGAGAATTATTATGTGTCATGATATTATTATCTTTGGATGAATGTTTTGAATTTACCTTAGAATAATGATATTCATGAAAGATTATGATATGGTAATCACACATTTGAATTTTAGTTGATTTGATTAAAGATGATGATGATATTATTAGTATTTTCTTGTTATTTTATATATTTGTTAAAAAATTTCAATGTTTTTTTATGGATAATTATTATGTATGATGACATTACTATCTTTGGATGGATGTTGTGAATTTAACTTAGAATGATGATATATACTATAAGTGTTGATTTGGTTGTCATATATGTATATTGAAAATTGTCAATAAATTTTTGATGGAGAATTATTATATATGATGAGATTGCTATTTATTGAATGGATGCTTTCAATTTCCTTTAAATTTATTTAGAAACATTATGTTATCAATTTGAATTGTGATATCTTATTTAATGATATCTAGAAATTGTAATATATTTCACTATGTATTTGAAATCAGTAAGATGAAACCATAATGGGGGTTATCAATTGAAATAAAAGTACATTTTAAACAAGAAGTCAAAAGTGGATGTAATCATGGATGCAAAACTATAAGTAGAATTGGATTTAAACTATGCATCAAGATAAGATGCAAAAAAGGACAAAAAATATTTTAAACTATAAGTAAAAAAAGGTGCAACACTAGACACAAAATGGAACAAAGTAGGACATAAAAAAAGATACTAGACTGGGTGCAAATAAGGACTCAAAAATGGGCACCAAACTAGATGAAAAAAGGAAAAATAACTAGACATAAAATTGAAGCAAAAGGGGATGTCAAGTTGGGTGCTAAAAAAAAACAAAAAGGGATGCAAATTTAGATGCCAAATGAGGATGCAAAGAATGGTGTAAAGTTGGGATGCAAATTTGGGCTAAAAAAAGGTGAAACCAAGGACACCATATTAGATTCAAAAAATGATGCATAACTAGATGCAAATTTACACTCAAACCTAGGTGAAAAATGAGATGAAGATGTGAACACAAAATGAGGAAAAAAAGGACGATTTTTTTTTTTTGAAAATGATTCAAAATTAGACACCAAAAAGGATGCAAATTTGGATACAAAAAATGGTGCAAAAATAGGCACAAAAACTAGTGCAAAACCAGATGAAAAAATAGGTACAAAATTAGAAGTAGAAATTGATGTAAGACTAGATGAAAAAGTTGGCACAAACTAGATGCAAAAAAAGGCATTAAATTGCATGCAAAATATGGTGTAAAACTTTATGCAAATGATGGCATAAAACTAGAAGCAAAACCTAATGCAAAATATGATGTAAAAAAGGATGCAAAATATCGTGTAAAAAATAATGCAAAATATGGCACAAAAAAGGACACTTTAAAAAATGAACCATAAACCCAGGTTTAGCACCAAGCTGCTCATCCTAATTGGAAAAAAATGCACTAAAATATGGTGCTAACTCTGGCACAAATTGCTTGTTTTGTTGTTGCGATCTCCATGATTGTCTTCTTAGACCATAACTCCAATGGAAGACCCGGTAATTTCACCCATATGAACTTTTTTCATGAATTCTTTAATTGGATCAATTTCAACAATCCATTTTTGGATACATAAAAATCCTCTGCCTTTCACCCATGGAATGGAACCAATTTTGTTAACATCCTCCTCAGTGATGAAGCGAAATCTAAACCAACCATTAAGTAGAACGTTGACCTTTAATCTGTATCCAATAATGGAAGACCAACATTTATTGATCCAATCCTTTATCTGGCCTCCAGACATTCTAATAAACTCCCAACGTCCTACCAAGACTCTTTGTTTCAGCGTAACCACATTATCCCAGTATACGTCTACGCCCATAATAAGTTTATGAATTTCTTCTTATGCCTTGACCGATTTGTTCTTCCTCCTAGAGTTCTTGTTGGAATCTATTTTCCTTTTTGGTTTAAAGTTAAATGTACAGTGTCAATTCTTCCACGTCGATTTGCGCATTAATTTTCCGTAGCAATGGCAGCTTCGATGAGCTTCTGCACATCTTCTATAAGTGATATTTGACTAGCCATATTAGCTTATACCAACGTTGCCTCCAGTGCAAAATGATATAGCCTACCAGATGGGATATGTGGGTCCCTTAATAGACGAATAACAATCTAAGGAGTTACAAAGCATGGAATTATGGAGACCCATGCTAGAGTTAACCTTGAAATCCAATCATCCTTCGACAGCAGAACCAATACAAAATCTTCTAAAACTGCCAATTATCTTTGTGATCACCTTGTTTTCCTAACATCTAATTTATGTGATCTACCCATTGGCGGGATCTGAATCTAGTAGATAGTGAACTTTTCTCCGTGTATGTCATCTAGGAAGGTAATAACAGGTTCGAAGTGTACTTGTGCTGAATGTATTCAAATTTTCATCAAATCCAAGGAATATTTTATAGTTCACCAGATGTTGTTTGCAATGCCCAAGGGAAATGACAACACTCTAGATTCGAAAGTTCTTAGTCTAACCAAATTGCAAATTTTCCTTGAAAATAATGGAAATTTGGACAAAATTTTGATAAATTAGATATGAATTTTTGTAAATCCAGGGTGTCAAAATTCAAGATTTTGGGTGCCCTAGGGGTTTTTGATGGTGCTGTATCCATTTCCACCATAAAAAACATGATCGAAACACTGCTTTTGCGAGATTTTTTTGAAATTTTTTTGGTCAGATTTCGGCCACTTTGACCGTCCAGGGAATTCCTCCGCCTCTGTAGATGACGCCATTGGAAAGAGATCCCAAAGTTGTCAGACCCCATCTGAGATAGATATTCCTCTTGAGTTCTTCACTGATCGTGCCCCAGAGTCCATAAATGGTTGAAATTCAAATTCTTGGTACATGACCTACCAATTTTATTGCATCAACTATCACCGCCACTCCAACACATAGCCCACGCCAATGGTCCCCGAACCATGCAACTTGCCAACCAACTAGGAGACCAAGGATCGAATCCAAGCCCCTCTATCTATGTAAAATTTCCCCTGGCTATGCACTGCAAGTTATATTTCACTGTTCTCTATATGAACAATATATTCTATGTAAAATTTCCCCTGGCTATGCACTGCAATTTATATTTCACTGTTCTCTATATGAACAATATATGCCTTTTGTGTTATTAGCAGATCTCATTACTTGATCAAGCACAACTAGCACAACTAGAACAAAACCTAAACGAACATAGATTGCAACTCATCCAAAAACATCAACAGATCCATCTTATTTTACCACCATGATACTTTCTTTCCTCGGGTCTAGTCTCTTCTAGATTATTGCCACCTACATTTTCAATGCACCCCCATGATAGAGAAAAGTTCTTTAAATAGTGCATTGTCTTCATAATTTTTACTTCGATGTATTTTCAATAGAGACTAGATTTTGAACCATTAATATTTCCTTTGTTCACATCATCATGGCCATTCACAACCACAGTTGCATTCGACATTACATTGGAATATTTCACTGCGATGACTGGAGCATAATATATTGAATACCCAATATAAAGTGTGTTGTGATAATGAGTTATGATCACTATACCCTTTGTATGCTATAATGAAAAAAAGCTCAAAATTTGCCAATAAAATCAAAGTGTTAGAATCTTGATAATCTTAGCTTCAGATCGAAGAGCTCGTCATTCTGAATCTAATGGTGTGAATGACACTCAAATCTGAGTTCGTATGTAGAAGTTAGAGTAAGTCAAAGTTGAGGTCACACTTGTCCAAGTGGCAAGATTGGATGACATGGAAAATTTCCCAGTGAATGGGGAAGCACCAAGTGGCAGTTTGCCATTGGGTCCCGCATATTGCATATCGGGGAAAAAAACAAGGTTGCAGCTTAACAAATCGGCCCCCAAAGTAGTCAGGTTTGCGATTCGATATATCACAATCACAAGTGGGTCATGTTAAAGAATCGGCCCCTGAGCAGGGAAGGGTTGCAATGCGATGGATCACAATCACAAATCGCAATCACAACCCACAGATGGAAATTGGCCTCCAGGTACCTAGGTTGCGATGCGATAAACACAACCGCAAATCGCAGGAAAACAAAGTCTTGCATATACAAGGTTCTAGAATATTCGTTGATTGCGATGAGCGATAAGTCCCAGATGTGATGCGACTTTAGATTCCAGTTTATAACCTCGGTGGGTCCAATGCTATCGCAGTGTATGGACTTTGATATCCACCAAGGGAAAGTGTCGATTGTGATAGGACTGCCAGATGCAATATGTTATATGTTGTGTTTCATTATCTCGACAGATTTGTGTATCGTAGAGTGCCTGTTGTTTAGGCTTGGGGTTTTCCACCAATTGCGAGTTGCGACAAAGCTGCGGAATTGTTGCCTTAACCACCAGATTGACCACTTTGTATGTGACCACTCGGCCTTAACTGCGAGATAGGCTTGGAAGTTGGCGGGACCACCGATTTCGGCGAACTACCAGATTTGACTCCAGATAATGAATTTAACTCTCAATAAGACAGATTTGGAGGAGAAAATTGTGGAAACACTGACAAGAAGTCATAAATAAGGAAATTTTCGACCAAATGGGATGCAAAAAGAAGCTATATAGCCATTTTTTGACATTTTGAACTCAATGGAAGAGGTTTCAAGATCAAAGAAGCACTTTTGGATATGATTTGATTTTTGAAAAGTGAAGCCTATGGGTGCCTTGGTCAACTAGAGTGTTGATTCAATTTATGGAGGAGTATGAAGCTGGAGATGACCATGCAGGGGTCTTCCATCCTCCATGTGTTTTCTGCAGTAGCCATTACAATAGTGTTGTAGCTTTATTTCTTCTTTTCTCTGTATGTGTTTGGAGAAAGAGACTTGTTTAAGTGCTTCAAGTGGATTGTAGTACTGTTTATGCTCTTGGAAGTTGGAGTATGGGGTATTGGTGTAAGATGTTTGTTTTTGATGAAGGTTTACATGTTTGACTGTAGGTTAACATGTGTATGCAATGAAAACTTTTATAGAAGTTGTTTATTTGAAGGAGAAACTAGCCATTCCATTTCAATAGTTTATGTACTCTTCTTTTCTTGATATTGAGCATAATAAGAAGGGGTCATGCCTTTAGAGCTGATCCAAGGAGATGTGTGCAAGGAGGGGTGAACTCCTTTAAAAATAGCTGGTGTATTAGTATTTGATGCATGCTTCCATTCAGTGTTTTGGTTTCATGTTTAAAGTTTTCTTCATGAAACTAACTTAAGTAAACACACATAAAATTCATATTTTTACTTGCTATTTTGGAGTACAAACCTCAAGCACATTTTTATATTCTAAATGGGGAATTAGCATAGCATTACTAATTTGCTCCAATCTAGATCATATAACCATGACCAAACTAAGGAAAACAAAAGTAATCACCGAGGCATTAGTTCGGCAAGGGGAAACAATGTATTATGAAAAACTACACTACCTTACATTCCAATTTCTTTAGATTCAAACAAACAATAATATACTACGTTTACGATAAATGTTGCAGCATCTTGTGGTGGTGCCTTCTACTTTGAATAGAAGAGATAATTAAACAGTCCTTAGTTTAGAATGGTGGTAGAGGAAAATCCACAAGGTGTAAGAGCAATATGATGATGTGCAAGTTTTTCATACATACAAGGAAAATATGCCTTGGCAGATATTTTATCCAAAAAAGATTTGCTATTAGATATTGGGTTAGTTTCCATCTTAGAAGAGTCTAATGTTAATGTGTTGTATATTTTTTCCTTTAATTAGTTTGATCCCGTTCAAATAGGAATTAGTTAAGTTTCAAGATATGTTTAAGTTATAAGATATATTTGGGACATTGTTCTTGTAGGTTTTAACCCCATACATAAATTCCCTGCATACAAATTCTAAAAACAGAAAATAAACAACGACGAGAGCATAAAACATAAAACAACTATACACAGAGATTTCCCCTAAATCCAAAAATCGGGACTACCAGATTGATTTTTCATTATATTCCTTTCAATGTTACAACACATATATATACATGTTGAAGCATCCATAAACCCCAGTCCATTAACCGTAGATTAGAACATAACTATAATTCCCTTGATCGGATCTACAAAATACCATGGGTAGAATACCATCATGCCCAAAACCATAGGTAGGTCTGCCCACCTAATATAGGGTCCAAAAAAAATTTCGTTGGGGCGTTGCCTCGGATCCTGTAGAGGGGGGCTACTGCCCCCCATGTTATACCCGACGTAACGAATAGGGGCTAGTTGTGGAAAGAATATAACACACACCCAACAGTTCTCAACTCAGTTTTTTAAGTTATAAAGTGTGATGTTATCTCACAAAGGGATTGTACTTTTTGATTTCCTATGAAACATAAAAAATATCTTTTTTTTTTTATTTAATAAAAAAAAGACATACGTATAATTTGGGATATAACTATTTTTCACACATATTTCATTGTAAAATTGGGATAAAAATAAATTCTATGTAATTTGGATTTAATTTTCCAATTTCCCAATTACCAAACACAATAAATTATATATCTTATATATTAATATGATATCTATCTTGATAATGAATAAATATGTTTTTAAAAATATATTATTATTATATTTTTCCAACTAACATATAAAGCACGATATTATAAAAATTGGTTAATAAAATGTTTTAGCATTTTCATATTAATTAAGTATTAAAAAAATAATTTTATTTATCTATTTAATTATTTATAATAAATAAATATATTCATCTATTTAATTATTTATAATAATACAATTTATTATAAATATTATATTTACCTTGATAGGTGTTCCTCTATGAGGTTGGTCTGGGCAGATTCAACCAATGAGAGAATATTATTTTTTTGCCTCCTTCCAATGAAAATTTAACACGTGGATTTGCTTTTTGGCTTGTACAGATGGTATGAGGGTTTTTTTTCCTACGACCCGGCTCACAACCCCCTTAGTGAAACCAAGGTTGAAAGGTCAAATTCGGGGGACATACTCCAGATGTGCGAGATCTCTACTCATCAAGCAAGGTTTTATCTCAGACAAAACCCTCACACTTAACCCCAATGCCAACGTGATACTCTAACCATTTAGAATTCATTATCCCATGTAGTTTTTCACCCATAATGAACTCTTCCCCTTCTGCCACTACATCGTATTCCTCTTTGGGTTACAAGAAATTCAACTCCACCCTCAATGTCGACCTACTGAACCTTTTCTCCTCTCCACCTATAGAGAAGATTATATCTTCACCAACATTACTTGGGACAATGGATCATGAGAAATAAATGATGCCCAAGCATTCCATTAATGGCCATCGCACCACACACGTTCAATACTCTAGCACCAACAAGAAAACCTCTTTGACCTCTATGCAAGACAGACAAATGCTGATGCAGGAATGGGTTTCTACCATTTTTGGAAGCTGCAACATTAGTATCCAATCTAATAATATTTATTCCCGTGTTGTTAAGCTGACATTGAACTCCAAGTATGGTTTCTTTATCACTTTGAACATCCACATAGAGATTATTGTGGCACATAATAGGTTTTTCTTTGCCAAGCTCTTTGACAGATGGTCTAATCAACAACGAAGTTTTTTGCATTTGATATAGATTTGTGATTGAAACGACGTGGAGATTTATATGGAGATGCCATGGTTGATGTATTATAAGGACCTGAAGCGGAAGATTACCAAAGAAAACATCTCGAAATTTTGAAGGTTTTGGCTGCCATAATTTTTGATGTGGGTATGTCATGCTTCCTAGAGTATTTAAAAGCGGTGCCTTGGTCAATGATTGGAAAGAGGGATGTGTATAGTAATATTGATTCCTGAAAATGATCGATGATTGCAACTGTTCTCATTTGAATTCATATTTTATTCAGTTAAGAAAAAAGAGGGTTCATTTTCTCCAGAATTGACAGTAAAAAAATTTGTTTCCCCATTAGTGGCAAGCTATAGTGACCATATTCCTTAGCAATGGTAGGGTATGGTGGTTATATTCCTTAACCTTGAAGTTGTAGGCAATGTGACATCCATATTTCTTTATCAGATAGCTGGGAGCGCGTGGTGGCTCAACCATATTTCTTTAATAGAAAATGGGAGGTGTGCGATGTTATTTTAACCTTGATGACATTATTACTCATGGGCAACAATTCCCTTGTTCCCATTGCCAAGATCAAGCTATGAATCTCACTGGAACATCCCTCCAAGCAAAAAAAGAAGCCAATGATTAGAAGGAATGGATGTCAACGACAACTTACATATACCATGTGTTCCATAACTGAGATCTAATTTATAAATATTTTATAAACAATGCTCTTCAAGAATGTTTAGGCACATGTTTCTTAAGATGGGGGATGGTGCATGGAAGGTATGCTGCAATTAATGATATTGTGTGTATGTTTTTGCAGGTTAATAGTCCTACCATTACTTTAGTCTTTCTCTCACAATTTCTTTTGTTGTTGCGGTATTCTATGTCATAGACGATAATGGCCAAAAACTTAGAGATGAAGGGGTAATTGGGTATATTGAAAAGGTAAGATTGAATTTGTTTCAAGGCAGAGCTAAAAATTCACAAATGCTCCTATTTCTAATCAGAATTTCCCTCTTTAGCTTTTATCTGCCTCAATTCATTCATTCATTGTGTTGTAGATGTTGGAAACAAACCCTTGCATTCTGCCTTCATTTGCGAAACCAGTAGGCGTGGAGGTAGAAGTTAATCAACATACATCAATTGAATTAATAGGAATGGACTAACCGAGGTTACCGTTTGAAATATTTGCAGTGTTCAGTGACCTAAAATGTAACATTATGAAAGCGAAGGTGTGGATTCACAATAAGAGGGTTTCCTATCTTGTTATGTGATTGACTAGGAGATATGTTCTCCCATCCAAGACGAGCAAAATATTTGAAAAATTGAAGAGCTCTTGAGAAATGTAATGAGTTGAAACAACAACATTTGAGGTGCTAAGACGTTGGTGGCAATGGGATTCACTAACACGGAGATGTGGCTACATCAATTGATGTTTGTTGACTGTGACTATGAAAAATTGGACGAAACAAGAGCTAAGGAACCTCCCCCCTTCAACGACAACACCAAGCTTCATCTAATTGTTGCCAATTGTTTGGAAAGGGGGTATTATATGGTAAATTTTCAGTGCAAAGACATGCCCAAGCTCCTCTTTGATATTTTTTTCGCCTTGACGGATATGGAGTATGTTGTATTTCATGCCAATATAACCTCTCAAGGCCCACAAAATTTCTAGGTAACAAATCTAACACTTAAAAGAGACTTGATATTTCAAGGGGTATTTTTTTTTCAAATATTTCTTTCCTTCTTTGATTTTATTAAAATGGGTAAAACTAGATGTATCTCTAACACGATTCATATTAATTTCAATTAGGTTAAAGAAAAGTTGCGGTATTTATTTACGTTTTTCTCTTTGGTGACACGGGAGTACTTCATCACACATGCTGATGGATGTCCCGTGAATTGAAAAGCAGAGAAGCGACATGTGATTCATTGTTTGGAGGCTACCATTAGAAGAAGAGAATCAGATAAATACACAAGCATATAAATAGATTAAAATCAATGCCATGAGGAATGGTTCCATGATGTTGCAGAATGAAATAGTGTCTAATATTCATGGTTTAAGTAATTGCTTCACTCTAAGAAAATGAGAAATATAACAGACATATAAACCAAAATGATGCATCTTTGATATCACTGAAACATTCTTTCTATCTTGGGCATTTCCACTAACTAGATAGCCTAGATATTCTCAAATTAGCAAAACATAAAAAGTCAACGAGAGAGCAAAAATAAGAGAAGAAACTAATAAAATGGAAAATGCATTATAGTCTAGCATCTCATGGATCACAAATAATTACAAAAATATCATGGTACATTTCCTGAAACAAGATTATGTGTTCAACACGTTTCGAGTTTGCAATGTTAAGCACTATGTATAGACACCCTCTTTAGCATCATATGCCTCTCTTAACAATAGCTTTCAGAAATGTGGGGTGTATTGTAATTTGAAACATCAAAAAAAAAATTGTGTTGCATTTCCAGTTAAAAAATTGCTTTCTTGTTTGAATTTTTGAGGTTTAGAAAGGTATTTCCATTGATGTTCAAATGCTTGTTTTTTTTACCTTTAGGGTGAGTTTCTGCAATTAAATGAGATAGTTATCTTTTTGAAGTCAATGTGATGTTTGGTTTGAAATATTTCATTATTTTTCTGGAAATGATCTTATATCATCTTAAGGTGTGAGTTGCTAGGCCTTATTCCTAAGGAAATTGATTCATGTGGCTATTGTCACCAAGGTTAATCCACTGCTAAACTTAATGTGTATGCTACACTTGGATAATGAGATAAATTATCTTTCTAAATTTAATGTGATGTTTGGTTTGATATAATATACTTAATGTTTGGAAAATTATTATCTTATATCATCTTATGGTGTAAGTTGTTAGGCATTGTTCCTAGAGAAAATGAGTCCTCTAATTGTTTTCACAAGGTCAATCCCTTGCTAAACATAACAATTATGCCACAATGGTTTTTTTTCTCTTTCAAGTGGTTTTCCTTTTCACCTTCAGATTTAGTTTTTGTAGTTAAAATGAGATAGGTTATGCTTAATTGTTTAGAGATTTTAGTTTAACAAATTTTGAAAGGGGAATTTTTTTTTTAAAGGTGAACTTTAACTTACTTGAATTTTATAAAACAATAAATATCCCAAGGATGACTAAGGTTTCTTAAGTATTTCTCTCATCAAATATATCATCCACTCTTCCTGTAGCACATAAGGCCATTCTTGAAGACATCTAACAGTGATCAACACTATCAGTTCTTGTGTTGAGATGAAAAAAATGGGTATGTTATGAGCAAGTATTGTGGAAAAGCTATAAAAAATTGAACTAGTCATTTTATGTTGCAACACCATCAAAGGATCCAACCTGTGACTCAATGTGGCCAAGGGACCCGATGCTACTAAAATGGAGTCATCTTCATAAGCTGCAAATATGGCATGTTATGTAAACAAATTTGTCATTGCATACTAGAAAAATAAATGCTAAACAAGGTGAAGCAACCAGAAAAACTTATTCCATTACTTCAAAGTAGCATATTTACATGATAAATAACTACAAGCTTCTCTAAATCCCCTGTAATAACATCATTGATGTGTGAAATCACACCAGCATTAACAAAAAAAATACAAGATAATGCCAAACTTCCGAGATAGATAAACCATGTAGCATTATCTTTGTGGAAAGGTTATTTAAATCTTAGTTTCTGTAATGACATTGGAGCAATGTAATGTCCCCAAACTTTGGATTACCTGGCAAGGTGTTTAGGAGGGTTTTTAAGAGTTTGTGTCAACTTGGTCATAGGAGCAGGATTACTCCATTAGTGGGTCGAGAGGGTTTTAGAGGAGTTTTATGGGTTTGACTGGGATTGCTTACCATATTTTATGATTAGGATCAATTCCGCATGGTTTGATCTTGGTTTCGTTGCATTCTGACAATTTCCATAAAACAATGTTATTAATAGGCATATTTTAATTAATTACATTTAAGGTGTTGTTTTAGGTTGATTACCTGGAGAAACACCTTAGTGTAATTTCTCTTTGGAATTGGGGGGAAAATATGTACAAAGTAGGATGATAAAAAGGGGCTTTGGGTGGCTGGTGTGACCACATAGGTGAATTAAGAATTTTCTAACATTAAAAGTGACTTTAAATAGTTTATAAAAGTCACTTTATTAAAAAAAGAAAGGAAAAGTGTTTTTAAATATTTAAATGGAGGGGAAAGGTAAGTCAGTTATAAAAAGGGAAATGAAGGAGCCTCTCCTCATTCATTTATGCATTTAGAGTTTTGGAGAAAGAGCTTTTGGAGAGAGTTTGAAGGAGAAGCTTAGGGTTTTGGAACCCTAACCGCCATAATAGACTTCGATATTGAAACTAGACACCCTATTTTGGATTTGAGAGTGAAATCATTCAGATTTCACTACTAAGCTTTAATGGAGGACAAGATTTTCAAAGGAAATTGAGGTACACAAGTTTTATAAATTAATTTTATGATCTTATTTATTATTTTCCATCTCATCTTGACAGGTTGAAGGAACCCATGAAGATTCCCAAATTCAAGCTTATCTCTGTGGGTCATTTTAGTGTCCAATCATCACATTGCTGAAGGGAACAAGTTTATGTTATACCTAGGTCGATTTTCTCAACTGTGGGACAAGTTTCCTCTTGGAAAAAAGTATACCATTGCTGGTTGTGGGCTCATTCTCCTAGCTGAACAAGTCTTGGTCCTGTGTACAACATATCTTCTTGTTGTAGCACCTTTTGGGGCATACACTCAAAGGTGAACATGCTCCAGAATGTGGGCATCATATTGAGCAGTATTTCCCTAGAGTTTTGAAGGTCATGTGGATGAAAGAAAATGGTTTTTGTTTTCCTATACAACGTTGGAGTGAATGCCAACTAGAAGAGGAGGAGTTTGGGGTCTGACTAACTAATTTGAACCAGAGATTATAGCCTTCTCTTGTTGTGCGTAATATTAGACAATTTTAATGTGGGTTTCTATGATACTTGGGCCACTGTAAAGTGCTAAGCATAAGTGTTAATTTATAGGTCATGCATTTGAAAACCAGGCACCAAGTCGATGCTTCTAGTGGACTGAAATATTAATTTTGTGGCTACTAATAATAAACAGGTGCCATATTGCTAATTCTATTCACTGTGTTTAAATTTTAATGAGAAAAGACTTGTTTATGGGTGTTATTGGTAAATATCAACAATTTGTAAACTTTGGGTGAAATAAGAGTGTTGAGTTTGTAAACTTTGTGATATTGTGTTCAATTTGTGGTCAAAATTATATGTATCATCTGTATGTAAGTTTATAAGTAATGAATATATCACATTGAACTCTTTGGGAGCTTCATTGGGATGATATTTGTTCACTACGTGTTTTCATTGAGTTTAAAATCATAAGACAACACCTACAACAGCTTGCATGTGACATGCTTGACAAAAAATTTATTTAAAATATTCATTGATAAACTCAGAAAATTGGGGCCACTTGAGAAACTTCCTTAGTGGAGATATTACAGTGGTATCAGAGCTTAATCTTGGCTTAGTCGTGGGTTTTCGTTAAAAACCAGAGCATGTTCTTAGACAACTTTTGGGTTCAAAGGAAAGATTATAACAAGGGAAAAATGCTTCCAAGTCAAGAAGAATTGTTGGCCCAAAAATTTTAAAACTATAACAAATCCTTTGCAAAAGTGATAGAGCACATGGAAGCATGGGTGTTAACAAAGGAAGTAAATAGAAAAAGGAATAACAAATCCAAAGATGAAAATGTAGTCAAGGACCATGAAGCAAGTATTGAAGATGAAAACCATAAACAAACCTCCAAGGATGAATTGAGAAAAGTCACACTAGTTGAAAATGAAGCTATCATAGATTCATCCCAACAGGTTGGAACGCGAGTTTAGGATGAAAGGGAATCAGAAATTGATACAAAATGCTTGCCATCACTTTGCGATATTGTTGAGTTAGATGATGAGTACAAAGAAAATCATGAGACCACAAAAATTGATGATAATTCCTAAGAGGGGTGAAAAGATGATAACACCGAAGTAGTCGACGGTGCAAACTCAGTCCCATCAGTTGACAAGGTAAATGTTGCTCACAGGTCTACTTATTCCTATAACTTGGAAAACCAATTGAATATGAATGCATACAATATTAGGGAAGCCACAAGGCAATATGATGATGCACTAGTATTGGTGAGAGATTATTGTTGGAGAAGTGCAGTGGCACATGATAGTTTAGGAGGATAGCCTTCACTTGCAAATTTTCAAACTCTCAGGAAGACATTGGTAAAGATGAAAATCTGACTATCTATACCTCCTTTAAGACAGATATCACCTACTCATGCTTACTGAGATATATCATGATGCATTAGTAGAGAAAGAGGAGGAAGTCGAGAGGCTTACTTATGAGCTTAAGATTTCCTAGGAGTCCTTGAAGAGCAATCAAGTGTCCCTTCAAGAATCAAAGTTGCAGGTTGACCAACTTTGTATGAAGTTTAATTGTGTACATTCTTCTTTGGAAACCATCACACAAGAGGATGTTAGGGACACTTATGATTTGATGGAGGAGCCTCTTGTGATAGTGGAGCACGAGGAGCCCCCAAATGAACCGACACTTGCAAATAGGCATTTTCTAGAGTTTTCTAATTATACACCCACGAGATGTGGAGATATATATATATATATATTAGATGAGGATACATCCATCTAGGATCCATGTTTGTTGACACGAGTGGAGTGGATACTTGAGACCCTGGTTGGCATTGGGATCTAGGTGGAGTTTTCAATCATTTTCCAGGTGTGATGAATGATTATGGCATTGATGGGGTGATTGACCCCATGATTAAGAATTCACGTTCCTTCACACTTCCATTAGAGTTATGGTCAACGCTAGTGGTGAGTTGGTTTGATGCAGGAGTGTGCAGATTTTGGGAGATGTCTTGGCACACCATTCATGCATGGGGTTGCAGGGTGGTCAGCATGCCCCGATGGGATTTATTCATATGGGATGGCATTGGGTCCAAACCTGACAACTATAAGCTAAGATTCACTCATTCCCATTGGACGCAGGTAACTTAGTGGCCAAAACTTAGGGCATCTTTCCCTATAGGTAGTCGGTGCGAGAGAACAAGCCACCTAAGGTGATTTTGATCAGGATACTGGAAGCGTCGCTAGCTCTTTCGGGGTGTATCCCCAATACATCAGGCCACTATAACACTTTCCATACATTGGTTGGTTTTTTGGGCTATTGGAAGTGTTTCCAGTGACATTCATGACATGGCCCTAACACCATATTATAAAATATTTACAAGGCCCAGTTACTACTTGAGCGGAAGGACATTAGGTCTTTTTAGGAATTTTTCTCATATGCAAAACCTCACAAAATCTTTTTTGTTGATTGTTTCACACATTAAAATTAAAAGGAAAATTAACCATTTTTTTGCTTTGTTTTATGTATGTGATTTGGTTTTCCTAAAGAAAATTCTCCTCACCATATTCTCCCACAAACTTACTAGGGGACCATAAGGGACCCAAGGGTTACTCATCACTCAAGGCATCTACAATATCTCCCACCTTTATTGGGAGGAATGCGTGGCCTCTCACCATTCTGGCACAAAAGAGAGGACTAAGCCACCTTATTTGGCACATCCATTCTTGGAGTCACCTTATTTGGATCTAAATCCTCTCAAGGCACCCCTGCCACCATCCCTCACAGAAATACAAACATTATCCTACAGGGTACTCCAACTAACCCCCACCTCGCAGGGTACCCCAACCAATAATACCTTGCAAGGTACACCAATGCCAATACCAACACCAACACACAAGGTCATTACATCATGGATAACACCAACAAGATACCATTTGTTGCTTATTTAAATCTCCGAGATTTGACGAAAATCACAAATAATCCCATTGCTCACAATCAACAATGCCCCCCCATGCCAACCAAGTTACCATCAAATATCCCCGAATTAAAAGGAAAACAAGGCGGAATACCCAACCAATTATATCATGACCTTCCACCTATGGTGATTTCATAAATAAACATGTTTATATCTACTATTCACTTTTCTTATGATGGTGATTCACTTGAATTACAAGTATATTTTGTATTCCACTATGTAGGGATGGATATTGATCAACAACATGGGGAACAATATGTGTCTTTTTTTTGTATTCAAGCTTCTGTGATCCATATGCGTCTTATCAAGTTGACCAACCACAAGATGATTAAGATGTGCCCTATTGAGCTAATCAGCCACTAGAGGAACAACATGTGCCCTATCAAGATAATTAACTATCACTAGGGGAACAATATGTGCCATATCAAGATAGAAGATGTTCCCTATCAATATGATTGACCACCAGAAGAATAGGTTGTGCCCTCTCAAGTTGATAAGATAACAGGGAGTTGCAGTGGTTTGGAAAGGGGTGGACGGTTTGCAGAAAATTTGGATGCAAGCACAACAAAGGACCTTTGGGAGTCTATTCCCACTCGCATTGTTATAGAGCATGTCAATAACCTCATTCAACAATATATTGAGAAACATTCAGTCATTGCACAATCTTAGATACAACATAGGTTGATCAAACATAAGAAACTAAAACATGCCACAAAGCTTTTGGGTGTCCAAGATGCTAAAAGTAGGAAGACACATATGAATGTCACTAAAAATATATCAAAGACATTCATTGTGTTTGGATAATAGGGAAAACCCAATTTTCAAGTTGCTAGTAGGGAAATTACAATTGTTATTGTTGCACCAAGTACACCAAGACAACAAAAGTTGGTAACAATGTCAAAATTTCTTCATGTATCGAGAAAAACATTACACAAACATATTAAATTTAGGGTTTGAGTAAATGAAAATGATGAATCTGCTTGTTGGGATCTTATCACCAAACAACCCTACAAAGACCGACTTACAATAGGAATTAGATCACTTGTGGTAGAGTTTTTGGAGAGCCATTCCCATGCTATTCCAGATAGAATACACATCGTACAAAATCACATAGCTAAAGGTGAGTATGTAGATCATGCTAAGCACATTGTAGAAATGACAGAAGTTGCATTGTTCAAGGAATTTCAGGAAAGCAATCACCATGTGAAGATATCCATAAAGATGTTTCAGAAATTGAAACCATGGTTTATTAGGCCTAATACAATCTGTGACACGTGTTGTTGTCAATATCATGTTGAATTTCAGCTTCATTATGACACTTTCTAGGAATTTTACAAGAATAACTATCACGATGACCCTCCTCCTCCTATAGTGCGTGATTTTGTTTCATAAATATTGTGTAGAAGGGAGCCAAAAGAGTTGTTTTACAAGAAAAGATGTATAGGTGGGAGAAGATACACTAAATGTGGTGATTTGGCATTGTTCCATAGGAATTTTCCTACTGATCCCAACTAGTCTTGTATGTCATATGTCACCATTACATGGAAGTGATATGAATATGCCGTGAGAAATCAACCATCTTCATCAACTATGGCACCTAGGAGGATCAACTATGTTGAGGATGATATTCCTATTTCACAATTCATGGGGGTGTTTCAGAATCATATCTATAATTATATCAAACACTCACACAGGTCTAGGTGGAAATCTTATGAATTTAAGCATTCACATGAAGTATTCCAGCTAGGCATAATCTTATCAATGGTAGAATTTACTGAGAATTACACATTTTCTCCTCAGACAGAGATCCATAGTGTGTACTATCACTCAGGCCAAGTGTCCATATTCATACATGTTATTCACAAACATGAACTATTGAATGCTGATGGTAGGGATAGCACTAATGAGTCATGAGATGTGATTAAGGAGTATCACTTTTACATTAGCGATGATCGTAACCATGATACATTGTTTGTGCAACATTGATTTTACCTAATTTATGAATCATTCAAAAAAATAACATATCATTCAAAACACATTGGATATGATAAGATTCTTGTGCAAGGCAGTTCAAGTCAATGCACAATTTTTATTGGTTGAGTCGGCTACACAAGAAGACAACAATTCAACATACTTGGAGCTATTTCAAGATAGGACATAGAAAAGGTGAGCATGATGGTACAAGTGCTTGTGTGAAGGGAGAACTTAGGAGGCATGAAATGAGTCATGATGTAGGTCGAATCAAATCATCACTAGAGTTGGTCAATTGGTGCAAATCCCATTTAGGATTCGAAGGTCACGAATCTATTAGGCTTGTGCATAGGTTTTTCTAGAATGTTGAACTTGGAAATGTGAATAGATACATTCCTTGGTATTGTAATACTATAGAAGGAACAAGGGAATTACACTTAGTGCGAAGCAAATACACGGGGAAATATTTTCCATTGAGACAAGAAAACTCACATGTTTTGTGAGTTTTGCATTGGTGTTGGTAGATGCAGACTTGATCGTTGTGAATGTAACATCCCCCAGTTGAATTTTCATGTAAAAATATAAGATCAAGGTAAGGGACACGTATTACAAGATGAATAGTGGGAAAAACATCCTAGTGGGTGTTGATTTGGTTTATTATGGCTAAGGAGATTGGAAAAGGCAGTGGAAAAGGCTTTGGAAAAGCAAGATGCATTATTTAGCATTTATTAATGAAAATAATGGAAATTAGGAGAAAATGAAGGTGAAAGGTCATAGGTTGCATGTGAGGTGTTAGTATTAGTCTTGTTAGCCTGTCACTTGGATCAAATATGCTTTTACTATGTTTTGTCCAGACTTCCAAAATAATTTTTTTTATGTTACTAGGTTTACACAACAAAATTTGGTCATTGTTTGGCCAGTCTAAAGATGAAGTCACTCTTTTGGAAATTCACTCATGCTAGTCACCTATCACACTATATGGAGGTGTCACAATAAAAATGGGTCAGTCATCATCATCATTCCATTTTGTCTCAGGTCATCCATTAGGTCGCTAGGGTTTCCAAGGTCCATCATTTTCATGAATAAAATCAGTAGTGAATAAAACATGACGAAGAACTTTTGGGAGTTTATATTGGATTTTGACACACTCCTCATACTCTCATGTTCCAAAAAGTTCCAGAAAAAGAAGCTCCAACACTTAGGAAAGTAAAGGACATCTCAAGTTTTCAATGGTAAAGGTAACTATGTTTTCATAAAGCGAAAAATCAGTTTTTAAAGGAGGGTAGGTCCCATTTCTTTTTGAAAAAGTGAAGAAAATTTTCCTATATAAACTCAAAAGCCCCTAAACTCTTTCATTCACATACTATTCACTCTTTGTTACCAAGCTATCCCATCCAAGAGAGTAAAAAAGTCGTTTTCCTAGGTAAAATTGGGAAAAAAATTCAGGCGCTGCGCTTAGAAGCACTATGCTACGCTTAGGAGGCCGGCGCTGCGCTTAGAATAACTACGCTGTGCTTTAGCGTTGCGTTTAGGAACACTGCACTGCATGCAGGACAGAGTGCCCCGAAATCCTTCAAAACTCTCCCAAATTTCATTTTTTCACTTGCAAGCTTGATTTTACTGACTTCTAAGCTAAGGAACAAGTAAGTACATCACCATCATGCCTCATTTTCTTTTCCAATTCATCTCATGTCAATGATTCTTCAAGTTAGGGTTTGTAGAGAAATTTGCATGGGAAATGATAGGGTGAAAATGACCATCATTATTTTTGATTTCTAAAACATGAAAAATGACATCCTACACCTGCATACATGTTTAGTAAGCCATTTTAACCTTTTTACCCACCTCAAAACAAAGTTTTAACACTCAAAAAGCAAAACCCTAGCTCATTCCTAGAGGTTTTTGGGCAAGTTTTATTATAAACCCTGTTGTTTATGCCTGTAAGAAAATCATTCTTCCGCTATTTCTCCACTCATTTTAATCAGTGTCCAAAGTCCTTTCACCTTTCCCAAGACCCCTCCATCTTTTTTTCAAAAAATCACCTTCATATCACTTCATTTCCATTCACACCTCAAATTTTATTTTTCGCTACGTGCTGCCAGGGCTTTGTGTCATCATGGAGGTAGAACCTTCTCCAGAAAGAAAAAGACAACATAAAGGAGGGAAGATCCTCAGATATGAACCATCAGACTGCAATACAATCAACTCATATCCTTTCATCAAACAATGCTTTGAGGATGTCCATTGCCTAGAATTTTGCAAAAGGGTGAGCGAGGTGGGATTTCATGAGAAATTAACAGATTGGGTGGCAACTCAACTAAAAGGAGAAACTGTTGTCATTGCTGGTGTTGAGTTCAGTTTTTTAGTGGCCTCCATCTCAATTGCAACAGGGTTACCAGACAATGGCGAATATTGGTTCAAAGGAATGAGCCTAGATCTTGAATACTACAAGCCTTTCTTGAAGACACCATACAGAGAAACACATACTCACCTCATGCCTTTCAGATATTTATTGGAGAAATACGCCCCTTTGATGAAAATTGTCATGATATTCTTCACTTATGAAGGTAGATTCTCCAGGTCATATTCCTATCATATTCGCCTCCTGATGCATTTCACCTCTTAAAAATCACTTAACATGTGCAATTATCTATTCAGGAGAATTTCCAAAATGTCTGAAAAAATACAATTAAAGTACAAAGAGCACTCCCCAAGCTTGTTTCATCACAGTCTCATCAAAACCATTGTTCTTCACCAGCTGGCAGAGAAAGGTTTGGATTGGGAAGCCTTTTTGGAAGCAGCTTTGAAATGGCATGAGAAAAATGCAGCATCTCAGTCTCTTAGTGTGCCAAAATAGCAAACAGAGGTGGGGTCATCTAGCAAAACAGTGGGGAAGACTCAACTACCCAAAACTGAGGTTACTAAAGTGTATAAGAAAGGGAAGAGGCTTGTGTTTTCTTCTCACAGAGAGAAAGGGACCAAGCCTTCTTCATCAACAAAGCAGGAACCGACATCAAAAGAGAAAGACACAGTTGAGCATGAGTTTGAACTAGTTGATCCAGAGATTGAGGATCAGACTTCAAACATGCGATAGACAATCGGGGATAAGGACTACCAAATCAAGGAGCTAGTAATCAATTTGGAAAGAGCAAAATATGTTATATCATTCCTTGAACAGGAAGACAATCAACTCAAAGCAAAGGAGTTGATCCTAGAAAAGGAAAAAGCAAAGTTATTACAGAAAGTTGGCAAAGGTAAGGAGGTCATGGAATCAAGTGAGACTAAAGCATCAAAGGGGAGAGGAAAAAGGAAAAGACCAAGAATAAGAGGCCTCAAGAAAGCTTTGCAAGAAGAGCAAGAACAAATTCTGCTGAATGAGGACCTTGACCTAGAAGATAGGATTGCCCTAGAGGTTCATCAAGATAAGGAATATTGGCTAAATAGGGTAAATGAACACTTGGAGAAGCTCCTTGAGAAGGAAAATAGGGATAATCAGTTGCTCAGACACATGGCGTACCACTAACAAGCTCAAAACATGATTGCCAATGTCAAAGTAAAGCCACTTGAAGATAAGCTCAAGGAGGCCAAAAAATGACCAAAGGATGAGGGGAACTTAGAGATGCTTGCTAAAGGATCAATGAAGCTATAAAAAACATATTTTTACACATTCCATCCAATTTTTAGAAAATTCTAAGCACTTTAATTTTTTTGAGAATTTTTGGGCCAAATTCAGAAAATTAGCTGCTCCAGAAGCGCAACACCTTGGCGTTGCGCTTTTTCCTCAAGCATCCATTTGAGGAAGGGTCTACATTTTTCGAAAGCTCTTGTAATAATCTAAAAACCCATTTGCTCATATTTTGTAGAGGTGGCTTACTTTTGGAGAAAAATGCAAAAGAGTGGAAAAAAACTAGCATTCTGGACCCTTTTTGACAGGCGCTACGCTTCTAGAGTGACCTTGGGAGAATGGATTTTTGAAGGTGTTCCCATGGTCCAAAACAATAAATTAAAACTGTTATGGAAACTAGACTTGAAGGGCTAGTTGACCGTTCTCTCAGTTTTTCATTTTTACCCCTAGAAGGCACCTGAAAATCAGCTCAAAGTTGGAGCTACACTTTTGCACTTTTTTGTGTTTTAACTTGTAAATTTCACTGTGTAAAATTTCTAGATTCTAGTTTGACTTAGTCAAAGTCAAGATTCTCTATGTAATGGCACTAATTTCGAGGCTAGGTGATGTAGTCATGAATAAATGTACATAATAGGTTGTTTTTGATGTTTATTAGGCCTCATAAAAGAAGAAAACTCCTAAACAAACTCTCCATGAAGTGTTTGAGTTTCACCTTCTCACTCTCACATTTTGGTTGAGAGAATCTTGGAGTTAGTTCCTCCACCAAGGAATTCGATTCCTCCAAGCACATTTGCTACATCTCCCAAATTTTCAATTTCATCATCTTTCATACCTCCCCCATTCGTTCCATCTTTGCCTCTACAACCAGTTGTAGTAGTTCCATCATCCTCATCAGTATCATCACCCTTCCTTACACAATCCATTGTAGCACCTCCACTATCTCTGGTAGTGATGGCGATATTTGCACCTCTTTTACTGCCTGCTCAACTTGCTGCTTTGCCTTAGAATTATGGTCAAAGACTCACCTTGTTTGATGGAAGTGTGGAAATTACAACTCAGCAGCATGTTGAAAAGTTAATAGATTTCATTGATTTAGAAGAAATTGATGACGAGAATGCCAAGATGAGGATTATAGCTTAGAGTTTCTCAGGAGATGTTAAGAAATGGTTTTGAAGTATGGCTGCTAATTCTATTAACAGTTCTCAAAGATTGATTGAATTATTCTTAGCTCATTGACAAGAGAAGAAAAATCCATTACAGATATTGGCTGAGTAAAATTCAATGAAAAGGAACCCAAATGAAACAGTTCAAGAATTTACAACAAGATTCAATACAGTGTACAATTCCATACCCGATGATATGAAGCCTCCTCCTGGTTTGGCTCTTCTTCATTATCCTGATGCTTTCGATCTGGACATGGCCTACCAGCTTAGAGAAAGAGACCCCACTACTCTTGAAGAGATGCAGCAGAATGCGGTTAGTGTCGAAGCCAATTTTCTCATTAAGAAGTCAAAATCAAAGCCAGAGAGGGCGGAGAAGAAAGTTGTCTTCAAAGAAGAGCCTGCATCATCTTCTGATGCAAAGCTTGACAATCTAATAAAAACTATGGAGAGGATGATGGATAGAATATCCATAACTGATCGACAAGCTGAACCTTCAGTGAGGAATCCTAACTTTCATGGACAACAACAACAATAGTTCAGAAATCGACAGAAAGAGTAGCAAAACCAAGATCCTCAAGGTCAAGTAAGAGCTCCATTCTAGCAAAATTACACTGAAGGTCAGGAAGAAGATGAAGAAGAAATTGTAGAAGCAAATCACTTCTTTCAAGAAGATGAATTGCCTACTTTCCTAACAGAGGAAGATCAGTTTTCTGAAGACTCTCTCATACCAAGTGATCAACAATTTGTGTTCGCAAGCGAAGATTTGTGGGCTATTCAGACTGAAGAGTACCAAAGAGGATATCAAAATGCCCTCAGTCATCTCCAAAAGCAGTACAATTTGAGGAATAGAAATGTACCTGTCACTCTAACTCAAAAAAGACAAAATCTACAAAAGGATGCACCAAGAAAAGAAACCACTCCTGCAGTCCAGAATAAAGATAAGGAAATTGTCATACTGAATCGGGATAGAACAAATGAAGCCTCCACCATAAATGTGAGGAAAGATAAAGAATTGCAAACTGAAAGTCACAAGAAGGAACCTCAAGCTAAAGGCCAAACAGAAAGGAAGGACACCACTGCAAAAGAGGTAGAAAAGCAATCTAATCTTTTTAGTTTGGAGAATGAAATTTCTAAATTGAAAACGTGATTCCCCTCACTGAATTGGTAAGGAATGACAAATATAAATTTCAGATTGCAAAGATGCTTAAGGTTGACCAGATGTCTGATACAATTAATGTGGTTGATGATGAGCCAGAAATCCTTTTTGGTCCAGCCTTAGAAGGAGCTCCTGAAGATACTAAAATCCATCATTTTTATCTGAGTCTTAAACTTCATGATTTTATCCTTCATAATGATATGCTAGATTCTGGCGCCTCCCATAATCTGATGCCTAAAGCCATCATGGATAAACTAGGACTGAGCATCCAGAAGAGTGAAATGCCTTGGCCTTATTAAATACTGTGTAGTGTCCTTGGACCAAATCCCAGCCAAAAATGTACTCATGGATGTCGTAGTTTCGATATTCCTCCTAGGTTTGGCATGTTTCTTTCAAGGTCTTGGGGAGCAAAATTAAAGGGCACTCTGTAGCTTGACTTTTGATACACCACTATCCTTGTTTTGGACAAATCTAGTAACTTTATAGAGAAAAGAAGATGAAATTTATGATCAACAGAAAGGAGAAGCCAGTTAATCATCCCGTACATGTTTTTCATACTGATCTTGATTCTTTCATTTTGTTTAGTGATATAAATTCTATTGACGATGAAAGTCAGCGAGTGGAAATTTGAGAAGTTCCCAAGGTTATGAGCAGCATACATGAAGCTACTACAACAAAAGGTAAAGAGGTTGGAGAAGAATGTATGCAGCCTACAAATCCTATTGAGGAAATTCAAAGAATAGTGTAGAAAACAGAAAGTTTTGAGATAGCTGTTCAAAATCTTGAAAAGAAAAAAGTTCAGTCTTCAGAAATCCTTTTTCCGGATGCAGAAAATGGTCTTTGGATCATGGAGTTTGATGGTGCATTGGGAAGAGAAGGAGCAGGAATTGGTGTCTGGATACATGGTCCATTACATCAGTCAAATAAAATCCCTCTAAATGTGAGAATTGGCTCTTACAAGTTGGCTTTTGAATGTTCAAACAATGAGGCGGAGTATGAGGCATTGATTGCTGGCCTCAAAATTCTGAAAAAGTTGGGAGCAAAGAAGATTTTTGTTTATGGTGACTCCGAATTAGTAATCAATCAAGTCAAAGGGGAATACCAGGCCAAGCACCCAAGAATGAGAGCTTATCACAATGTTGTACTTGATATTCTCAAGACTTTTTCATAATATACTTTATCTCTTATTCCTAGAACTCAAAATGTCATAGCTGAATCACTCGCCACTGTAGCAAGTATGGTGAAGATCCCTATTCATCCTAATCATAAGTACTCCATCCATGTCAAACATCACCCAAATGTCCCAGATAACATGAGATTTTGGCAAGTGTTTGGTGATGATAAACAAATAGACAATTTTCTACAATTGGAGGGAGAATTTAAGAATTCTCATATTGATGATGCATACAACTTTGATGATCCAAACATCCACTCAGATGACATTGAAGTATTACAACTCAAGGACAACAACATTCCAAGAGGCTTGGTGCCTTTGGAAGAGTTATTTGACAGAGATGATATCGCCAAGAAGCCCACCATGGTTCCTATAGAAAAAGGAGTTGAAGATGTAAACATTAGCACAACTCAAAATCCTAAAATGGTCAAGTTATCAAAGTCCTTATCTCCTGAAACAAAGGGTAAGTATATGTATTTAATGAAGGAATTTGCTAATGCATTTGCTTGGGACTATTTAGATATGAAAACTTATGACAAAAGTATCATTCGGCACACCATTCCTATTAAGCCCGATCATAAGCCATTTCGCCAGAAATTGAGGAGAATCAATCCCAAGTTGCTGCCATCGATTGAAAAAGAGGTAGATAGACTTTATAAGTTTGTAATCATAGTCCCAATTTGGTTTTCTGAATGGATGTCTAATATAGTACCTTTGAGAAAGAAGGCAGGGGAAATTCGTCTATGTATTGATTTCAGAAATCTCAACAAGGTGTCCTTGAAAGACAACTATCCCTTTCCCAAGATGGATCACATACTACAGAGGGTGGTTGGATCCTCTAGGATGTCATTGTTAGATGGATACTCTGGATAGAATCAAATTTTGGTACACAAGGACGACCAGCTGAAAACATCCTTCACAACGCCATGGGGTACATTCATGTATTCCAAGATGCCTTTTGGGTTGAAGAATGCAGGAGCTACCTTTCAACAGGCTATGGAAATAGCTTTTGCAAATGAAAAAGATGTATTTCTAGTTATCTATCTAGATGATCTTACAGTGTTTTCAAAATCTGATGAAGATCATTTGCATCACTTAAGAATTGTTTTTCAGAAATGCAGAAAATTTGGCATCTCGCTTAACCGAAAGAAGAGTTTGTTCGCCATGGAAGAAGGTAAGCTACTAGGACACATCATCTCTAAAGATGGCATCCGAATTGATCCTGCAAGAGTGGAGGCCATTCAGCAACTAGACTTCCCCAGGAATAAGAAAGAGATTCAGCATTTCAATGGGAAATTTAATTTTTTGAGAATATTTATTCCTAATCTAGCTGAGCACTTGAAAGAAATGACAAACATGTTGAAGAAGGATAGTGAGGTAAAGTGGTATTTGGAGGCTGAGAAATCATTTCATGATGTAAATTTTTCATTATCTACTACTCCTATTTTGATTAGTCCAGATTATACTTCATATTTCATCATCTTTTCTTTTGCTTCTGAGCATACATTAGCAGTAGTCCTAATGCAGGAGAAAGATCAGAAAAATGAGCAGCCTATAGCAATTTTCAGTCGCACTATAAGAGATGCAGCACTGAGATACAATACCATTGAAAATCAGGCATTGTTGTTGGTAAAAGCCCTCAAGGATTTCCGAGTTAGCAAATTCTAATCATTTTGAGTTTTCTGAGAAATTTTGGTCCAAATTCATAAATTCAACTACTCCAGAAACGCAACGCCTTGGTGCTGTGCTTTTTCCTCAGGCCTCCATTTGAGGAAAGGTCTACATTTTTGTAAATCTCTTGCCATCCTCTAAAAACCCATTTGCTCAGATTTTGAAAAGGTGGCTCAGTTTTGAAGAAAAAGGCAAAAAAGTGGCACAAAACTAGCATTTTGGTCCATTTTTTGACAGACACTGCACTTCTGGAGTGACCTTGGGAGAATGGGCTTTTGAAGGCCTTACCATGGTCCAAATTCAGAAATTCAAACTGTTCTGGAAACTAGACTTGAAGGGATAGTTGACCGTTCTCTTAGTTTTGCATTTTAATATTTTGTGATAGGTGACTAGCATGAGTGAATTTCCAAAAGAGTGACTTCATCTTTAGACTAATCGAACAATGACCAAATTTTGCTGTGTAAAACTAGTAACAGAAATCCCCCTATGTCTATGTCTTGTAGCACTTGAATCCCCCTCCGGAAGTCCCCAAATCTAAAGCTAGATCACTGAAACTGAAAGCTTCAAAATATTGTATTCTAGATGGTGTTTTATTTTGGAAAGATCCTGGAGGTGTGCTGCTAAATTGTTTGGTAGAAAATGGAGCTAAAGATGTAATGAAGGATTTTCATAAAGGAGATTGTGGCGGTCATCAATTTTGGAAAACTACAACAAATAAGATCTTAAGAGTTGGCTACTATTGGCCCACCTTATTTTCCGATGCATACAAAAGAATCATGAGCTACCATGAATGTCAAATTTTCAAGGAAAGAGGAAATTTTTGCCATTACCACTACAACCCATTTTAATTTCAGCTCCTTTCCAACAATGAGGTCTTGATTTCATTAGCGAAATCCATCCTTCTTCTTCAACACAACATAAATGGATATTAACAACCACTGACTACTTTACAAAGTGGATTGAAGCTATCCCAACTAGGTAAGCTACTGATTCTATCATCATTCAATTCCTGGAGTCTAATATTTTGTCTAGATTTGGCTGCCCACAAAAAATAATTACGGACATTGTCGCTGCTTTCAAATAAAAAAGAATGGTGGAGTTCTATGCCAAATATCATATTGTGCTAGGAAATTCTAATGCTTATCATCCACAAGGGAATGGTCTTGCCGAATCTTCCAATAAATCCTTGGTTAATATCATCAGGAAGGTCCTAGAGGTAAACAAGAAGATTTGGCATAAAAAACTCATCAATGCCTTGTGGGCGGACAAGGTAAACACTTAAAAATCAATAGGTATGTCTCCTTTTCAGTTGGTATATGGAGTTGATACAGTATTTCCTTCATCTCTTGTTGTCCCAGTAATGAAAATTCTACAAGAATTGGATAGTGAAACTAATGACATACAAAGAAGGATAAATCAGATGATTCATTTACAACAGACAAGAGAAGAGGTTTTTCAGAACACATCTAAACTCCAGGGAGAAGATTAAAGATATTTATGACCGCAAAACCAAGGAAGACAATTTCAATCTGGGAGATGTGGTTCTTTGGTGGGATGCTAGAAATGAAGAAAAAGGCAAACATGGTAAGTTTGAAAAATTATGGAAGGGGCCCTACAAAATTTCTGCCTTCAAAGGAAAGAATGCTTTCTTTTTGGAAGATATTATTCAGGAGTGGCGACCAATGGTAGGCTTATCAAGCGCTACTATGTATAAAAAGTCCTGAAAATTCATCATCATTGTACATACCAGTGTGTATTTTACTTCCATCATTTTAGATGGTTGTCATAGGAGTTTGAAGACCGAAGTGAAGGCCCTAAGTCTCTTTAAGTTAGCACTGTTTTCATTTTTATTTTTCAATTTTTTTGTTGTGTCGAAAGGTCAGTCAGTTTTAAGTCAAAAGTCTGTTTTTATGCACGTTGACTCCAATTTCCAATGAATAAGGCTACTTGGTCTACGATGTTCTTGACACCTCCAAGGAGCTACCATCCCCAGTTGGAGCCAATGTTAGTGTCAGTCTTGTTAGCCTGTCACCTAGATCAAATATGCTTTTACTATGTTTTTCCAGACTTTCAAAATCAATTTTTTTATGTTACTAGGTTTACACAACAAAATTTGGTCATTGTTTGGTCAGTCTAAAGATGAAGTCACTCTTTTGGAAATTCACTCATGCTGGTCACCTATCACACTTTATGGAGGTGTCACAATAAAAATGGGTCAGTCATCATCATCATTCCATTTGGTCTCAGGTCATCCATTAGGTCGCTAGGGTTTCCAAGGTCCATCATTTTCATGAATAAAACCAACAGTGAATAAAACATGACAAAGAAATTTTGGGAGTTGATTTTGAATTTTCACACACTCCTCATACTCTCATGTTCCAAAAAGTTCTAGAAAAAGAAGCTCCAACACTCAGGAAAGTAAAGGACATCTTAGGTTTTCAATGGTAAAGGTAACTATGTTTTCATAAAGTGAAAAATCAGTTTTTAAAGGAGGGTGGGTCCCATTTCTTTTTGAAAAAGTGAAGAAACTTTCCCTATATAAACTCAAAAGCCCCCAAACTCCTTCATTCACCTCCTATTCACTCTTTGTTATCAATCTATCCCATCCAAGAGAGCAAAAAATTATTTTTCCTAGGTAAAGTTAGCAAACAATTTCAAGCGTTGCGCTTAGGAGGCCGGCGCTGTGCTCAAAAGAACTGCGCTGCACTTTGGCACTTTGCTGAGGAACACTGTGTTGTGCACAGGATAGAGTGCCCCGAAATCCTTCAAAACTCTCCCAAATTTCATTTTTTCACTTGCGAGCTTGATTTAATGACTTCTAAGCTAAGGAACAAGTAAGTACACCATCATCATCCCTCTTTTTCTTTTCTAATTTCATCTCATGTCAATGGTTCTTCATGTTAGGGTTTGTAGCGAAATTTGCATGGGAAATGATAGGGTGAAAATGGCCATCATTATTTTTGATTTCTAAAACATGTAAAATGATATCCTACACCTGCATACATGTTTAATAAGCCATTTTAACCATTTTACCCACCTCAAAACAAAGTTTTAACACTCAAAAAGCAAAACCCTAGCTCATTCCTAGAGGTTTTTGGGCAAGTTTTATTATAAACCCTGTTGTTTCTGCCTGCAAGAAAATCATTCTTCCACTATTTCTCCACTCATTTTCATCAGCTTCCAAAGTCCTTTCACCTTTCCCAAGACCCCTCCATCATTTTGTCAAAAAATCACCTTCATATCACTTCATTTCCATTCACACCTCACATTTTATTTTTTGTTGCATGCTGCAAGGGCTTTGTGTCATCATGGAGGCAGAATCTTTGCCAGAAAGAAAAAGAAAACATAAAGGAGGGAAGATCCTCAGATATGAACCATCAGTCTGCAATACAATCAACTCCTATCCTTTCATCAAACAATGCTTTGAGGATGTCCATTGCCTATAATTTTACAAAAGGGTGAGTGAGGTGGGATTTCATGAGAAATTAATAGATTGCGTGGCAACTCAACTAAAAGGAGAAACTGCTGTCATTGCTGGTTTTGAGTTCAGTTTTTCAGTGGCCTCCATCTCAATTGCAACAGGGTTATTAGACAATGGCGAATATTGGTTCAAAGGAATGAGCCTAGATCTTGAATACTACAAGCCTTTCTTGAAGATGCCATACAGAGAAACACATACTCACCTCATGCCTTTCAGATATTTATTGGAGAAATACGCCCCTTTGATGAAAATTGTCATGAGATTCTTCACTTGTGAAGGTAGATTCTCCAGGTTGTATGCCTATCATATTCGCCTCCTGATGCATTTCACCTCTCAAAAACCACTCAACATGTGTAATTATCTATTCAGGAGCATTTCCAAAATGTTTGGAAAAATACAATTAAAGGACAAAGAGCACTCCCCAAGCTTGTTTCATCATAGTCTCATCAAAACCATTGTTCTTCACCAGCTGGTAGAGAAAGGTATGGCTTGGGAAGCCTTTTTGGAAGTAGCCTTGAAATGGCATGAGAAAAATGCAGCATCTCAGTCTCCTAGTGCGCCAAAACAACAAACAGAGGTGGGGTCATCTAGCAAAACAGTGGAGAAGACTCAGCTACCCAAACCTAAGGTGACTAAAGTGTATAAGAAAGGGCAAAGGCTTGTGTTTTATTCTCACAGAGAGAAAGGGACCAAGCCTTCTTCATCAAAAAAGCAGGAACCGACATCAAAAGAGAAAGACACAATTGAGAATGAGTTTGAACTAGTTAATCCAGAGACTGAGGATCAGACTTCAAACATGTGATAGACAATCATGGATAAGGACTACCAAATCAAGGAGCTAGCAATCAATTTGGAAAGAGAAAAATATGTTATATCATTCCTTGAATAGGAAAATAGTCAACTCAAAGCAAAGGAGTTGATCCTAGAAAAGGAAAAAGCCAAATTATTGCAGCAAGTTGGCAAAGGTAAGGAGATCATGGAATCAAGCAAGCCTGAAGCATCAAAGGGGAGAGGAAAAAGGAAAATACCAAGAACAAGAGGCCTCAAGAAAGCTTTGCAAGAAGAGCAAGAACAAATTATGCTGAATGAGGACCTTGACCTAGAAGATAGGATTGCCCTAGAGGTTCATCAAGATAAGGAATATTGGCTAAATAGGGTAAATGAACACTTGGAGAAGCTCCTTGAGAAGGCAAATAGGGATAATCGGTTTCTCAGACACATGGCACACCACTACCAAGCTTAAAACATTGATTGCCAATGTCAAAGTAAAGCAACTTGAAAATAAGCTCAAGAGGGCCAGAAAAGACCCAAAGGATGAGGGGAACTTAGAGATGATTGCTGAAGCATTAGTGAAGCTATAAAAAACATATTTTTACATCTTCCATCCAATTTTGAGCAAATTTTGAGCACTTTAATTGTTTTGTGAATGTTTGGGCCAAATTCAGAAAATCAGCTGCACCAGAAGCGCAACGCCTTGGCGTTGTGATTTTTCCTTAGGCATCCATTTGAGGAAAGGTCTACATTTTTGGAAATATCTTGCAATCATCTAAAACCCCATTTTCTCAGATTTTGTAGAGGTGTCTTAGTTTTGGAGAAAAATACAAAAGAGTGGCAAAAAACTAGCATTCTGGACCCTTTTTTGACAGGTGCTGTGCTCCTGGAGTGACCTTGGGAGAATGGGTTTTTGAAGGCCTTCCCATGGTCCAAAATAATAATTTCAAACTATTATGGAAACTATACTTGAAGGGTTAATTGACCGTTCTCTCAGTTTTTCATTGTGACCCCTAGAAGGCACCAAAAAATCAGCTCAAAATTGGTGTTGCGCTTTTGCACTTTTCGGTGTTTTAACTTGTAAATTTCACTGTGTAAAATCTCTAGTTTCTAGTTTGACTTAGTCAAAGTCAAGATTCTATATGTAATGGAACTATTTTCGAGGCTAGGTGATGTAGGCATGAATAAATGTACGTAATAAGTTGTTTTTTATGTTTATTAGGCCTCATAAAAGAAGCAAACTCCTAAACAAACTCTCCATGAAGTGTTTGAGTTTCACCTTCTCACTCTAACCTGTTGGTTGAGAGAATCTTGGAGTCAGTTCCTCCACCAAGGAATTCAATTTCTGAAGGTGGGCAAATGGTCTAGGAGAGTCTATATGTATCATTTCTCTTTAGGATAAGAGGGTTGAACTTTTTGTGAAGGAAGCTTGCATGTAATCATCTTTTTAGCTAATACAGATACAAGTTGCAACTATTTTCAAGGAACTCTAGCCCAGTGATTTCATGGTGCTTTTACTTCATTCTCTTTGTTCTCTAATGGTCTAATCATCTTTATCTACATGATATATCTTCTTTCTATGGATCCCTTAGAGTGAAATATACAAAATTCTTGTTTTTCAAGCTTTGTTATCTTGTTTTCATAGTTATGTTTATGTCTTCCTAAGCTAATGAAATCATGTTTACTTATGCTTATTATTTTCTTCTACACTTCCTCCTCTATACTACATTGACAATATTCAAAATACACCATGGCTTTTGATATCTAGCTCCTTCTCATATTTTCTCCTGCACTCCTACAACTTTGACCTATTTGTGGCTCCAAACCCTAAGTTCAGCAAACCCTAAAACTCAATTTTTCACAAACAAACAAACAAATACACATATCTAGCCTAAACTTCATTTGCTTTAAAGTCATATCACTGATAAGAGACTTAGAGATATCCCTATCATGCTCCGTAGGGATAGCTACTAAGCTGAAGTGCTTTGAGGTTACCCTTCTCGATTTCCTTTTCAGCCTAGGAGATTGTAAGGACTAACATGAGGAGGAAATTGAAGGAAAAATAATGGAAAATCAAGAAAATATAGGCCTCATTGATCAAAAGGCTTCTGAGGATCAATTGGTAACATTTCGTTAGTTCTGTTTTGGAGCTCTCTCTCTATTCTCTTTCTCTCATACTCTGGGACACTTAGATTTTTCTTGGAGAACTCTTGGAGGAGTGTGGAATACTTGGGATTTGGAGCAAGAAGGGAAAGGTAAAGCAGGAGAGTACAAGTGGACATTGGGATCAACAACTACAATGGGTTTTGATTGCAGGTACCAAGTTGCATGAATGGTTTATTTGCTAGTCTTGGCATGCATGACACATGCATGTGGTTTACTGGTCATGATCTGTCATTGGCATGAAGGATTTCCTAAATTGACAATGAATTTTCTTAGCCTTGCCATTTCCTGGATAGCCATGGTGTTGTGAGTTTTATCTTCTTCTTATTTTTGTTTTGTTTTGTTTTGTTTTGATTTTTTTATTTATTTTTATTTTCCTGGCTGGTGCTCATGTTCCTTTGGTTATCGGTTGAGTTACTATTCCTGGAAGCTCGACAACAACTGTGGGTTGAGTTATTAGTCCTTAAAGCCCTGGCTAGAACAAATGCTCTAAAGTCATGGACAACTTGGGTAGAGACCAATCTAGTGATGGTTAGTGATGTCTGACTGTGAGGTGGAATCACTAGTAGAGGGGTGAGGTGGATTGTCCTTAGGAAGCCCTGGTTTGGTTTTGTTTGATTTGTTCCATGAGATCCCACATTTAGGCTTGGAATATGACATGGGGGTGATTGGCTGAAAGAAATATTTGGTTCATCCAATCTATGGTCAGGTGATACCTGGAAGTACCAGACCTGGTTGCATTTTGCATATGTTAATAAGAGCTCATTTCCTCTTGTATTTGATGAGTAAATATACTTGTTCATATGTGGTTTTTATGGCTATTATATCTTGATTATTTATGTTGATTATATGTTGGTTAAGAGGATGTTTTATGACAGTCTTGATATCTGGTTCTCATCATGTTTTGATTAGCACACAAATGAACAATGAGTATATGAAATAACAGATGATAATACAACTATTGTGATAAGGCATCAATGCTTCCTTACGAATCTCAGATAAGTATGAGACCTCTATGCTCAGATATGTTGTTATGACCTGTAGATTACAAATTTATGACATGTTTGGCGAAATTCTTGTCATGGTTAGTAGGGGTCATATCAAGTACTTGTACTAATGATTGAATTATTAGCCTTAATCCATTTCTCTTTATCATTTTTGAAAGTTTCATGAAGTTCTAGGTAGTGTCTTGAGTCCCGTCCCTAAAAAAGTGGCACAAAATCTAGGGTTGCTGGTTAAGAACTGGCTAAAAAAGTCCACAGTCGTCGTCGTGCCTTGTTATGGGAACGACTAGAAGGCCTTAGTTGCATGCATGACTTGTAATAGGAGTAGATGAGGATCCAAATCAGTGAAATTTCAAGTTGTCTCAGGGGTTGGTCACCTGGAAAGGTTGGTTGGCTCTGAAGGTTTTGTAGCATGTGTGAAGGTCAAAAGGGTTTTGTTTTGTAAGTTCCACTTCCTTAACTCTAGATGGGGAGTTGAATCACATCATAGTAGCCTCTCGTCACATGTTTACCCTGGGGGGTGATTAGCTTGGGTAAATGTGGGAGGAGGGTGTTATAGAGTGGTATCATAGCGGGTTCCGTTCTCTTTGGCTGATGTCTAGTTTCCATTCTCTTTGGGTGATATCTGATACCAGATAGTGGTATTAGGGCATGGCTCAACATTTGAACTGGATGGGTGGAATGTGTTTGTCTTGCATACATGTAGGTTGTATATGTTCTTGTTATGTATGCATGGTAGTGGCCACTGTTACAATTGTGTTGACATATAGGAGTTGATGATGTTGTTGTTGGGATGTATTTGTCATGAATGCATGTCGGTTGTATATGCATTTGTTATGCATGTCAATGTCTATGTGTTGTTATGCATGTATTGTCATGGTTATGGTTGTCATGTATTAGGTCATCGTATGCAATTTATGTCATCATGATGTTAGTGGTATGTTATGATGTTGATATGTTGACTTAGATAGAGGAAGAGAAGTAGATCATTAGAGCGAGGTTGCAACACTGGAGCACATGGTAAGAGCAGATCATCGTACAAGTTTGTATGTTTGGCATGCACATATGTTGGTTACTGGTTGTTATATATATATTAGGGTTATATACATGTTTGTCATTCTATTGTTGTTGTGGTTACATGCATGATAGATGTTAGTTCATCAGTGTGGTCATATGCACGTGCGTCTGTTAGTTATGAATGACAGTAACTTCTTGTTATATGGATGTTGATGGTGCTGGAAATATGTCAACCAAGGGGATCTCCCTGATATGAAGTCCCAATCAGACCTCACACCATTTGTTGTAGGAGTCCAGTCCAGTATAAAGGCCCAGTTTCCAAATCCTTAAAGATCTGCCTTGGCTCTAGCTGTCTTCGAAAAGAAAGGGAGGTGTGCCTGGTGAGTGTGCAGTTGCAATTGTGTCAAGGTTCTTCTACTGTAAAGGGGGGAGAAAAGTGAGCCTCTAAGTGAGAGGTGATAGTACCACCCAGGAAGAGACACACATGAACCAGAAAGCTCCATCTAACATCCAACGAAATAGTCCATAGCGGATGCGATGGTCGTTACAACCAACATAGAGGAAATATCTATCTAGTATCCCGCAGAATAGTCCACAAGGATGGGAGAACGATAACAACCATTACATCACATTATCAACAAGATAAGCACTAAAATAACTGAAATAGTTCAACTATCTTAGTACATGTGAAAGAAAACATGAAATAAAAATGTTCATAGAATAATATTATAAACATTCATAGTCCATGCCTGAAGAATGTGTTGGCCTTAAAAGGCTTATGCTATTAAGCAAAAGTTCCAAGACACATGTTTACAATGTACATCACTAGCCCCAATAGTGGGACATTAGAGTGACTCCTTGCTCCTCAAAGAACTAGCTAATCTCTCCTAATGCCTTGCGAGAGGAGCCAAGGTGAAAAGTATTTTTCTCATACAATGAAGGGGTATATATAACCAAGGGGTGATGCTTCCCCTTTGTGACTCTTTGACTACCCTCATTATTGTTCAACATCCTATGAATTTTCAACTTACATGACTATCCATATTCATGTGTGTCCTTTGGACTTCCACTTTACATTTGAATATAATATACATAGTCCAAATTGATGATATGGCATATGACAACTCATGACAAGACATGACATGGCACTGTTGATATGAACTGCTTGGATGTTGTGGCTGTGTCAAACCGTTGCTGTTGCTATGAGTGATGTATTCTTGAGAATGGTTTTGTCTTCCACCTCGTCATGGCTTGGTGACAAGAATATTCAATGATCTCAAGTCTTGAGTGGTGGTCACAAGTTGGTGTCCCTTTCTCTTGCCTTGGAATATCAACTTACTTGCTCAACTACAAGAGTAGATTTTGTATGTCTTCTTCCTTCATTTCCTTCCTCACCATCCTGCCATGACAAAGTACATATATCTGTAATTTATTCATGATGAGATGACATTAGCCCAAAAACCTCCTAGCCTAAGATGGTACATTCAACTTCAAATACCGAGTCAGGATTGAGTTTTTGGCTAGAGAGAGAGGTTTAGTGACTACGCATTACACAGTCCCAACAAACAGGGTTGAGGCTTGAGGCATGAAACTGTGCAATGCGCAATTCAGGTTGGGCTAAGGGACAATCTATGCACAATTTTGAGAGATAGTGAGCCTGACTAAAGGAGGGGCCATTGTTGAAGATTTCTGCATAGTTCTGGAGAGGAACACTGATTGAATTTTATGAAGTTCTAGAAGATAGTATATCAGGATGAGGGGAGGTCCACTGAAGGTAGCCTCTACGCATTTCTAGAATGGAAGATGACTAAAAGGATTGATGCAATTTCGGAAGGGAAGGTTGGGGCTTGGGATCAGGAATTGTGCATTGCAGCAGCCTTGAGGGATAGGAATTGCGCATTCCATAGATCTAGGGGTCAAGGTCACAACCTACTGACTATAACTATGCAATACACATCCCAGGCAGGCTGGGTGAAGCCAAGTTGAAGATTCAGGGAGCTTCTTCAAAAAAGTCTAAGTGTTGGACTAGTGAGACTGACAAGTGAAGTGATGAAGCTTTGACTATGTCCTAACAATTAGAATACTTGACGATTTGACAAAATTGATTACCAATGACACATGAAAAAAACTTTCACTTGTGTTTTCCTGCTTCATGACCAGTTACGACAAGTGTGCCTCCTAAGATAGACTTTATGACGACCGTGATGACACTTATGCGACAACACTCAAAACTTTGTGAATGAGTGCGACATGTGTTTACATGGTTAGGAAAACTCATAAACACAAAGATGAGCCCTTGAAACAACCAAAATGAGCTTATGCATAAAGTGTGACAACCGGTATGAAAAAAGATGACATCTTGCCTATCTTGCAAAGGGAATGAAACATTTAGAGAAAACACATGGAATGACTTTTAGTGTTTGAAACCATTCATGTGATTGAAGACATAATTATATGATGATGATAATATATCCTTCATACTACACTAAGAGGTGCATTTCAACTTTAGGAAAGATGTGCTTTGTTTTTTTTACCTACCCTCCTGTTGACGGTGCTGGACCTACCAACGTTCAGGGGATCACCATGGTATGAAGTCTCAACTAGACCTCACACTGTTTGGTGTGGGAGTCCTGTCTGGTATGATGGCCCGGTTGCCATTATCTTAAAGATTTGTCTCAACCCTTACTTGTTAGCACAGGAGAGTGGTCTTCTTTGTCTTTGTAGAAGTGAGGTTCACGTGTCTGGTGATTGTAAGTGTCACTTGTGTCAATGGATCTTTCACTGTAGAGGAAGAGTGGGAGTGAGTCCCAAGTCGGTTGGGAGTAGTCCCAACTCTGCTAGGAACATACAACACAAGAGGACATGCACAACTTCTGGAGGAAAAATTCACATGGATGTGATAGTCACAACACAGAAGGTAAGATAACACATATAACACTTAGCGGATTAGTCCACGTGAGTACAATGGTTGTTATAGCAAGTTTTATCTGAAAGGTTTGTCTGATGTCCAGGAGAGTAGTCTACATGGAAGAGATAGTGTTAACAACATATACAACACATTTTCATTAACATATATGTATTACAGCAAGTGAATTAGTTCAAGTGTTAAACACAGGTTAAAGAAACATGCATTACAAGTGTTAAAGATTAGTCATACAATAGTTACAATACACGTGTAAAAACGTGCTGGCCTGTAAGCAGGATTTTGAATTAAGCGAAAGTTCCAAGACATATCGTTACACCATACATCGCTAACCCTGCGTGCGCGACATTGGAGCCACTACGTACTCCTCAAAGAAAATATTATAGACTCTCAAGGCTATGCGGGAGGAGACAAGATGAAAAATTATTTTGCATGTACAAATGAGGGGGTGTTTATAGCCAAGGGTGAAACTGAACCTTGTGGTTGTTCAACTACCCTCATGACTATTTGACTTCCATGAATTTTCGACTTTACATGACTCTTCATACAACAAGTGGGTCTCTTGGACTTCCACATTACATTAAATTGATTGACAGTATGGCCCACAATAGAGATGTGGATGACATGACTCATGAAATGACTCGACATGACAATGCTGCTACATTAATGCTGCTTCTGGTGTGCATGTCGAGATGTAGTGATGTTGGGTGATGGATGTCCTCATGGTGTGTCATAGCTTCAACTCCGCATGGAAAAGTGTGTGGAGTCTTCGATGGTCATTGGTTCGCTTGATGTTTCATTCACACATTGCTACTTGCTTGTATGTGGTAAGCTTGACAGGTTCGTCCGTTCGTGAAAGGTGCATGTTTGTCTGCCCATCCGTTTGTGAACACATCTTGCATGTTTGCTTATTCATCCATCCATGAACACATCTTTGCATGATCATCCGTTCGCGAGAACATCTCTTTGCATGCATCGTCTGTTCGTCCATTGGTGAACCTGTCCTTCTGCATGTGCTCCATTTGCTCATTCCATCTGTTGTCACACCATGTTTGTTTGTGTACCTGTGTCTGCAGTCACTAATGATGAGACAACATCAAATCCATAAACCTCCTAATATACCATGATGCATGATCATTTCGGACGCAGGTGACCGAGAGAGGTGACATGGTTGCGAGGTGGGATGGAGGCTTCGGGCATTGTTGATGAAAACTGTGTAGGGGTCACTAGGTGATGAATATGGGCAATCCGGATCGATGGTGACTGTCCATGGGGTCTGGCTCAGCTAGAGGAAAAAACTGCACTGTTTTTGAGAGGAATAGTCCAAGCTGCGGAAACGATTATGGTGTAGGAATATCCTCTTTGTGGAAAGAGACGATCCCTCTAGCCCAAGAGAGAGGGTCTAGCCACAAACAAAACAATCTAATGTAAATTTCCTAAGATTACTATCGAATAAGAGGGCCTACATCTTATAATGCTAATCCACTTGATGGTGATCTTGCTTCCTTTCGTTCAAGTACCTGAAACAAACATGCAAGAAACAATAACAAACGTGGTAGCATAAAATTGAATTCAATCTACTTAAAAGGTCAAGGAGTTCTAAGCTATCAAATGTAATATTACACTCGATATAGGAAATAAACCATTAGTTGTATTAAAATAAACTTCAAAGAGAAATACAACCGAAGCCTTGACGTTGGAGATCTCCTTTGCAATATCCAAGTCCCACTACACGCCTTTTCATCGCTCTTTTCCTCCTTTAGCTTGACATGAAATGGCTTACAAAATCTAACTCTCTCTCCTCATGCTTTATGGTGGCCTGGATGTAGGTGACATGGACAACCTCTCAAATCTGTCTACAATTTCATCAACATCAGGCCAAAATTCTCCCTTTGTTTGTATTGGCGTATCAGTCATTTACTGTTAACTGACAACCTCATGGATTCTCTTCTGATCACTCCAACAATTGTTATTAGTGGTAATTCTCACACAGATCTCTTATCCTTTACCGGGACTGAATTCCAAAGGAATGATAGTAATACACTATCGTTGCTTTTAACCAAGTGGAAATGCATTTATAACGCAGTATACATGATCGGTGGAGATTTTGTTCCAAAGGAACAAAATACAATATCGGCGCTTTATATCACTGTCGCGGCTTATAAACAATCTTGTGTTAATTCCAAAGAATTAACACTATTGACGCTTTTATATTCAAAGTATTGCGGTATATGCAATAAACACTATTGACTCTTTTTATAATCGACCTTTCCACCCTTTTCCCGATGCGATAATGTAAATGTATATATCGAAGATCACAATCGGTGATTCCGCAGTCCCAAAGACTAGGCTTCCCCCGCTCTGAACTTGCGACGTGATACACTTAGTGGACTCGACACCCTTTCTACCCTGCTCTATAATGATTCGGGTCCGAACTATCGGGGTTTTGGCACTTAGTGGTTCCAAAGGTCCCCTCCATGCTCCACTTGTGATATTGTGATATCGGTTTGGACCCGATATGGGTATGAACCAAATCCAATAATGTTTCGGGTCCGAAACTATGTTCCGCCAAGGAAATACCACGATTCCTTTGTGTAAAATAGAGTTTTGTCCGCGGGACTTAATAATGAATTTAAGAAGTCTGTGTTCACCGATATGAAGGAAAAGCAATCTTAAGGCTCCATCATCAACATTCATGGGAAAATAGGACCAATTTATCCATATGAAAACTCAGAAGAATCACTTGAACTGATACACACATATTTATTAATTAGCAGAGAACTATTAATGTAGATACACAGAGAGATGTTTCTTCAAAGGATAATACTTCCGGGCACCACACCCACTATGAGCCTCCCGTCCTTTTATTTATAATCAATAGATAAAGCCTTTATCAGCCATTATCCTTTACAAAATCATGCTTTTGCATAAAGTGATTTAAAGTGTAAAGCTTTGTTACAACTATCCATAGCGATGATTTTAGCATGATTTATTCTTTATTCTATTCTTATCCTAAACTAGGAAAGCATGGAAATTTGTTGGCTAAAGGACCCCCTCCCTTGCCTGTAGATTTTTTTGGATTTTTGGAATATCATTGAAGACTTTTTCCTCTAAGTCACATGCTCCTGCATCAGACTCCTGAGGACAAAATTCTTCATGGGCTCCTGTTCATGAGCTCATCTACAGAACTGCCCAGTTTCTGTAGGATGTCTTCAGTAACCCAAGTAGCTTCAACGATCGGTTGTCCCTTCCATTTTACCAAATACTGGAAGTAATCTCATCCCCTTGTCTTCTTAAACACCTTCTTGTCCAAAATTCTTTTTGGCTACAACTCCTTTGCTGTGGGTAACTATTTTACCTAGTCAATCTCTTGGATCTCTTTATCTTGTGCAGTATCATTTGTAGTTCCACTTTCATACTTTTACAGGTTTGCAACATTAAAAATTGGTGATATCCCAACATCCAGGGGTCAATCTCATAGGCATTTGTAGAGAATTTTCTCAATACTTTGCATGGTCCAATTTTCTTGAACTTCAATTTATTATACTCCCTCTTTGGAAACCTCTCCTTTATGAGATGTGCTAAAACCAAATCCCCAACTTCAACGTTCACCTCTCTTCTTCTCATGTCTGCTCTAGTTTTGTATTTGATGTTTCTATCTTGTAGCCGTTGTTTCACTTGTTCATGTATTGCCTGCATTTCTGAAGCAAAGTCTTCACTCTCTGCACTTCTCATCTCTTCTTTTCCCAAATTTCTTAACTCAGCTACTCTTCTTGGATGCATTCCATAAATAATATGGAATGGATTCTGTCCTGTACTCCTATTAGGTGAGTCATTATATGCATATTCAACTTGTGCGAATACTTGATCCCACTGCTTTGGATGTTCTACAGTAAGGCTCCTTAAAGATTGCCTAAACTCCTGTTCACCACTTCAGTTTTTCCATCAGTTTGTGGATGATGGGCAGAATTGAAACTTAATTTAGTTCCTGGCTTCTTCCACAGTGTTCTTCAGAAATGTCCAACAAATTTGGAATCCCTGTCTGAGACAATACTTTTGGGAAACCCATGCAATCTTACCACCTCCTTAAAAAACAAATTAGCAATGTGAGAAGCATCACTAGTTTTATAATATGGAATAAAGTGTGCCATTTTTGAAAATCTATCCACTACAAAACAAATTGAATCATTACCTCTTTGAGCCTTTGGTAAGCCCAAAACAAAATCCATACTTACCATATCCCAAGGCCTTTCTGGAATTGGTAATGGAATATACAAACCTGTATTTTGGCTCCTTCCCTTTGCATATTGACAAATTTTGCAAGTTTTCACATACTTCTCCACTTCAGATTTCATTTTCGGCCAGAAATAAAATCTGTTTAGCTGTTCAAAAGTATTCTCTATGCCAAAATGTCTTGCAAGTCCTCCACTATGCTTTTCTTTGATTAAATTCTCCCTCATTGAACAGTTTGGTATGCACAACTTATTTTTCAAACACAACAGTCCATCTTGCAAGAAGTAATCCAACCATCTACTTCTATCCATCAAAACAAGATTTTTACAAGCCTCAAATGCCTCTTTAAAATCTGAATTAGTCTCATACAATTCTTTAAGAAAATCAAAACCCAACACTTGGATTTGACTCTCTTGAAATAATACATTCCTCCTACTTAAGGCATCTGCAACTTTGTTTGACTGACCATTTATATGCTTCAAAACAAAATGGAAACCTTGAAGATACTCTACCCATTTGGCATGTTTCTGGCTGAGCTTTGGCTGCTACATTATAAACTATAATGCATGGTTATCCGAATAAAGAATGAATTCCCTTGACATTAGATAATGCCTCCATTTCTTTAATGACTGCACAACTGCGTAGAACTCTTTGTCATAAGAAGAATACTTCTTTTTTGAATCATTTAGCTTTTCACTAAAAAATCTATTGGTCGGTCTTCCTGACTTAAAACACCTCCAATTGCTTCTCCGCTAGCATCATACTTTACTTGAAAAGGTTTGTTAAAATCAGGCAGAACCAAAATAGGATTTTTAGTGATTTTCTACTTTAACAGCTAAAAATTCTTCGCTGCTTTAGCAGTCCATCTAAATGGCTGTTTTTCCTTCTTTGTGGTCTCAATAATTGGTGCATTGGTCTTACTAAAATTCTTGATGAATTTTCGATAAAAAACTAGCAAGTCCATGAAAACTTCTTACCTCAAAAACACTCTTGGGTGAAGGCCATTCTATGATTGCCTTGATCTTTTCTAGATCCATTTTCAGCCCTTCAACAGAAATAACAAAACCCAAGTATACTAGCTCCTCTTTCATGAATGAACACATCTTCAAATTCAGTAATAATTTCCCCTGCTGTAGTGTTTTTAAGACATAATTCAAATGCCTCATATGCTCTTCCTTAGACCTGCTGTAAACTAATATATCGTCCAAATATACTATTACAAATTTACCAATGAAATCTTTAAAAACTTCATTCATGAGTCTCATAAATGTACTTGGTGCATTTGACAACCCAAAAGGCATTACTCTCCACTCATAGAGTCCCTCATTTGTCTTAAAATCAGTTTTCCACTCATTCCCTTCTCTTATTCTTATATGATGATACCACTTTTAAGAACTAGTTTTAAGAAATACTTTGCTCCACTCAAGCAATCCAAATATTAAATCTTCAATTCTAGGTAATGGAAATCTGTACCTGATTGTGATTTTATTGATAGCTCTTTAATCTGTACATATTCTCCAGCCTCCATCTTTCTTTGGACTCAGCACTATTGGTACTATGCAAGGACTCAAGCTCTCCCTGATCAGTCCTTTGTCAAGCAATTCTTGCACCTGCTTTCTAACTTCTTCATTTTCTGTAGGAGTCATTCTGTAAGTTGCTTTGTTAGGTAGACTTGCTCCAGGTATCAAATCTATATGATGGCTAATTCTTCTGATGGGTGGTAATTCATTAGGCAAATCATCAACAATAATATCACAATATTTCTCCAACATTTCTTGAATTTCAATGGGTAAATCAGAAACTTTAGTAGAAGACATTATTACCTTGGGCTTGTAAATTACAACAAAATTTACCTCATTCTCTTCAATCTATTTCAAGTATTCCTTTCCTCCAAGTAACAAAGTTTTTGGATCAGTCTTCTTTCCTGGTACATCTTCTTCTTGCAGAGTCAGCAACGTATGATTTACACCATCCTTTCCAAACTTGTAGGTGTTTCTTTTTCCATCATGCATGGCTCCTCTGTCGTATTGCCAAGGTCTTACAAGAAATATGTGACACACATCCATTGGCATCACATCATAAACAATTTTATCTTTGTATTTGCCCACCTAAAATTCCACTTCACACTGTTCATTTACAAATAGTTGATGTCCCTTTTGTAACCATGACACCTATTAAGGTGTTGGATGTTTCATTGTCTTCAGCTTCAATTTCTCCACCACTTCTGTAGAGACCAAATTATCAGTTCTGCCACTATCAATGATCATCTGGCAACATTTCCCTTGGACATTACACACTATTTTGAGTAGAGTCTTTCTTTGTGTTGGTTCAACCACTTCCTTTACTGGCTTGAGCAAAACTTTATTAATTACCAAAGATTCTCCTCTCTCTAGTATGTTTTCTTCTTCTATCACTGTTGCTGCTGGTGCTTCTCCCTCAACTAGAGAAACAATTGCATTCCTTTGATTCGTTTCTGCATTCTCTGGGCACTCAAAAGCTCTGTGTCCCAATTTGTTACATCTGTAAAATCTTATTTCTCTGCCTCTTTCTCTGCTTCCTCTTCCTCTAGAAAAACTCCCTCTGCCTCTTGCATCACCTCTTGTGGGTGCATGCTGGGTTGAACTGCTGCTAGCTCCATATTTAGGTGTTGTAGATCGCCCTCTACCACCTTGACTTCCCCTTTCTCAGAAAGTATCTCTCCCTCTGGCAAACTACTACCTCATGAGTTTTTCTTCAGCTTTCAGTGCTATCTGATAATCTTCCTCTACTGTTTTAGGAGACAGTAGACTTATCTCATCTTGAATGTCCATCCTGAGACCATTCATATATCTAGCCACCTTCTCATCTGTATCCTGGGCTTCTCCAGCTCTTATGCTTACCTTATAGAACTCCTCTGTGTATTCTTTCACTGTCAAAGATCTCTGCCTAAGATTTTGCATTTGTCTAAACAAAGTTTGCTGATAATTATTTGGTAGAGACTTACCTCTCAGCTTTGCTACCATCCTGCTCCAATTCTTGATTGGTTGCTTGCCAAGTCTCTTCCCTTCTGCTTGCACACCATCCCACCAAAGCGCTGCATGGCCTTTTAACTTGGTGACAACAAACTTGACTTTCTTCTCATCTTCTGTTTCTTCATAATCAAATAATTTCTCCATACTATTAATCCAATCTATCAATTCTTCAGGATTCAGTCCTCTTTCATATGGTGGAACCTCGGTCTTTGGTCTAGCTATAGATCTCAACACTAACTGAAAGAACCTCATTTCAGGAGTAACTGCTACAGCTTCCTCCTCTGCAGCTTCAATCTCAGGTTCACTAACATCTCCATCATCTATATTTCTGCCTATTGTTAATGCATCCAACCTAGCTTGCATCTGTTGCACAACTTCCATTACTTCATCGTTTGCAATAGGTCGTCCTCTTCCACCACGTCCACGTCCTCATCCAACTCTAAAAGCCATATTCACTTTCCTTCTCCTGCTTCTGAGATTCAATTCAGTATCAAAAGGGGGATCCGATACCACTAATGGTGGCCTGGGTGCAGGCAATATTGACAACCTCTGAAATTTGTCTACAATTTCATCCAAATTCTCCCTCTGTTTGTATTGGCGTATCAATCATTTACTGTTAACTGACAGCCTCATGGATTCTCCTCTGATCGCTCCAATAATTGTTATCGGTGGTAATCCTTACACAAAGCTCTTATCCTTTACCGGTACTGAATTCCAAAGGAATGATAGTAATACACTATCGTTGCTTTTAACTAAGTGGAAATGCGTGTATAACATAGTAAACATGATCAATGGATATTTTGTTCCAAAGGAAAAAAATACAATATCGACGCTTTATATCACTGTCGCGGCTTATAAACAGTCTTGTGTTAATTCCGAAGAATTAATACTATCGGCACTTTTATATTCAAAGTATTGCGGTATACGCAATATACAATATAGGTGCTTTTTATAATCGACCTTTCCACCCTTTTCCCGATGTGATAATGTAAATGTATATATCGGAGATTATAATCGGTGATTCCGTAGTCCCAAAGACTAGGCTTCCCCCGCTCCAGATTTGCGACACGATACACTTAGCGGACCCGACACCCTTTCTACTCTGCTCTATAATGATTCGGGTCCGGACTATCGGGGTTTCGGCACTTGGCCGTCCCAAAGGTCCTCTCCATGCTCCACTTGCAATATTGCGATATTGGTTCAGACCCGATATGGGTATGAACCAAATCCAATAATGTTTCGGGTCCAGAACTATGTTCTGCCAAGGAAATATCACAATTGCTCTGTGTAAAACAGAGTTTTGTCCGCAGGACTTAATAATGCATTTCAGAAGCTTGCATTCGCCGATATGAAGGAAAAGCAATCTTAAGGCTCCATCATCAACATTCATGGGAAAATAAGACCAATTTATCCATATTCAAACTCAGAAGAAGCACTTGAACTGATACATGCATATATTTATTAATTAGGAGAGAACTATCAATGTAGATACACAAAGAGAGGTTTCTTCAAAGCATAATACTTCCATATCACAATTGCTCTGTGTAAAACAGAGTTTTGTCCGCAGGACTTAATAATGCATTTCAGAAGCTTGCGTTCGCCGATATGAAGGAAAAGCAATATTAAGGCTCCATCATCAACATTCATGGGAAAATAAGACCAATTTATCCATATTCAAACTCAGAAGAAGCACTTGAACTGATACATGCATATATTTATTAATTAGGAGAGAACTATCAATGTAGATACACAAAGAGAGGTTTCTTCAAAGCATAATACTTCCAGGCACCACACTCACTATGAGCCTCCCGTCCTTTTATTTATAATCAATAGATAAAGCCTTTCTTGGCCATTATCCTTTACAAAAGCATGCTTTTACATAGAGTGATTTAAAGTGTAAAGCTTTGTTACAACTATCCATAGAAATTATTTTAGCATGATTTATTCTTTATTATATTCTTATCCTAAACTAGGAAAGCATGGAAATTTGCTGGCTAAAGGACCCCACTCCCTTGCCTGTAGATTTTTTTGGATTTTTGGAATATGTTTGAAGACTTTTTCCTCTAAGTCACATGCTCCTGCATCACTTTAGCTACCAAAGACTAGTCTTTTGTCATCTAAGACTAATCTTCTTCTATCAAAAGCTAAAGATTTCAAAATTTTGCAGTTGGTTCTATCTCTCCACCACTTTCACTATGTGTTGTATTGTAACCAAAAAGGGTAAGAGGAAGTGGTTTATATAGGGAGAGGAGGATAAGAATGAGATCCACTCAAGGGGGAAGAAGGTCTTATCTCCTTGGGAAGGTCCACTTTTAAGGGGGAAAGAACCTTATATGGAGTTCTCAGCCCTTATCCAACCAAACGAACATCCATCACATCGCCACTAAAAGTTTCTAGACATGAAACTCTGTTTCCTTTTATAAAAACGGTCCAGAAGTAGACTAGCATGGGTATTGGGCTAAAAGTAGCACCGATTGGCAAGAATCATAGTGTAAAACTCTACCATCAACATAGGTGAGACACTAGGAAAGAGCGTTGATCTTAAAAACTGTGTTTTAAGGAGGATTATCTAGAAATGTTCTGAAGGGAGTGGGGACTACTTTCTTCAAACTTCAAGGGATGCAAGAGCATATGTTTCATGGTGAAAGTATAACATAGTAGTCACTACTAGGGTTATCTGGGATTAGGAACAGGGAGTGATGGGAGAGTGAAAAATTACTGTGTAACAGATGCCCCCTAAAGCAGGAAGTCAGAGTTGAGAGCGATGACTGAAATGATTTAAGACAGAGCGAGGAATTGGAATACCATCATCGGAAGACCTGCAACTCAAACATACATGTACATATCTGAAATCTGATAATCATGGCTGATAAACATGAGAGGCATATAACAATACATGAATCCATGGTATAGGTGCAAATATCCATCAAGAAAGGGATCATGTGCATGGATCCTCGGCATGGACACAACCATATGACTGAAGGGATCATATGAAATAGATCCATGGCATGGGTGCAACCATCCACATAGAGAGGATCAAAATGAAAAGATCCATGGTGTTATCACCCCAAGAAACTCTCCTAGGTTGTATATCGAAGATGCTTGGGAACATTACAAAATCAACAAAAATGTTGGAAATATGGTGGATGAATGAATGAAATGCTGCATGTTCAAGCCAGATAACCACTTCTACTATGCTTGACCCCAGACATGGGTGAACACCCCTAGAATATAAGGCTTTAGACCACCAATTACTCACAGTTTGAGGAATAAGTGAACATGGAGAATACTGATCACACCAGAAGATGCACAAGACCATGTGATGGCCTGCTGCAACCAGTTAAAATGTCTGTAAATTTGTTTCCTAATACACAGACAGGATGACAGCTCTCTGGCATTAAAATAACAGAAACTTGCAAACAAATTCGATAATACATGCTAAATCCTAACATAGAGGTGGGATGACAACCCCTCTAATGCTAAACATTAATAACACATGAATAAATGCAAAACAGGCACATCCTGGAACAAGAAAAAGAAGTGGACAGTGAGCAATTAACAACAAAAGAAGCTTGCATTAGCTGAAAATGAAGACCAGACGCTGCAGGTATCACAACAGTTACAATCTCCAGAAGTTGAACCTTACAGCATAATAACACTCATCAACCTATTACATTCTGTCTCTGGGTATATATAGAGTTTAATTACAAAGATAGGCTGTTGTTCTATGCATGGAGCAGTCATAATTGACCACCAACCACATTTACAATTAGATATGGGCTCTGCTGCACACTGCCAATTTTAATGGACAAATCGACCTTTTTTTGATATTCTGAAGTCCATCTCAGGCAACTGGAGTAAATTATGGATGAAATTCCATGCCTGATAAATGCTTTTCACTGCTCGAGGTCGTCCTTTTGTCCTTCGGCCATTCTGTCTTTAAATGCAGTTGGTGAGGAGTAATGGCACAAAGTGCTGGATCTAGCCTTCTTCCTCCTTCGGAATCACAAAACAAGTTAAAGGCGTAAAGACAGTATGGCGGAGGCGTACACAGGGCGAGAAGCAAGACAAAGACAGATAATAACCATTGGATTGCAGAGATCAACGGCGGAGATCGCTGGTGGGAGGAATCGGGAATAAATAGGCAGAGCCTTAACACACATAGGTGTGATCTGTGATAGCGATCAGATCGTATCGCAATATCGCATTGGAAGAAGCAGAGGGGCGAAACCTTAAAACACACATGGATGCGATATGCGATAGCGATCAGATCGCATTGCAATATCGCAGCAGCGGAAGACAAGGGGCAAAAGGAGATGGCGGGGTTAATGTGCGATTGCGATCAAATCACATCGCAAGGGAAAAATGGAGGCAACGGGGTGAAAGGGAGATCTAACGGAGACCGTTAGATGGGGGCAATCAACGAATGAGATTGAAAAGCTACAAAGGGTTATATAATTTACGAAGGCACGTAGTTATAAAGGGTTTAGCGCCGGGGATTAAACGAAGAATGAGTTTATACGAGATTTAAATGGGTTATCAGGGCTTATAAGGTTTATAAACATAAATGCTCGGGAGCTAGGAAAACGAGGGTTTTAGGCACTTTAGACGAAAATGACAGAGTTTTATGGAGAAACAAAAATAACAGGGATTATGGGAGTGTAAAAGAAACAAAGGAGGAAGGAAGAAAAGACCGCTGCCAGCACCCTTCTCAGCACAAACCAACCACCAATCCTGAATTTGACCCTTTAATCAGTGAAGCTTATAGCAGAGCTAACACTGGCTCCTTCTGGGGATGAGATCCTCCCTATGAGGTCTCAAGAACTTGCAGATCAATGCCTTCATACAAAACTCAGCTTTTAAAAATTGTGCCTAGTATCCATTGGGCATGGAGTCAACTAAGCATACAACAGGAAAATGTAAAAGAAATTGATTACAATCATTAAAGCTTGAAAACTTAAACTTCAAAAATTGCCCATTTGTTGGGCCACCGAAATTGTTGCCTGTCGGGCAGTTCATCATAGATCAGCAGGACAAGATTTATTTGATCCTCCACCTCAAACAGTTTAGGACATTTGAGCTTGATAGGTAGATAGGGATCAAATTTCATTCCCCTTCTACATATTCTCCTCCTTGGATGTTCTTCATGGGAGCCTTTGTACCCCTGCTAAATAACCGCTGTTGCTGTGTACTTGTCTATGTCTTCTGTAGTCTGCACAATTAATATGAAAGATGCACCACTGTATTCTTGTGCAGGGGACATAGAAATAATCTCTGCTCCTACACCTTGCTGAGAATAGTCCACCTCCAAGGAAGGATTCCAATACTGTGCACCCTCTTCCTCTGTTATCTGGAAAGCTACCCTTTCATTCTGTATGGAGACCATTTGAGCAGGTATCAAAATATCAAGACTGAGATGATCAACTTCAGCCTTGAGCATTCAATTATATTGTGCCTCAGTGTTTAAGTGGCAACTGTGAGGGATTTTCATTTGATCAAACAGAGAAACAAAAGATGATGGAGATCTTTCCTCTCCCTTTTCAATCACTGGACTGGGGATGATAGCAGGATGGCTAATTTTCAGATCTGCATATCCATGTGAAGATGAGAAGGCTTTAAGCACAGGTTCTTGGAGGAAGAAGGGATCTGCTGCTGGCTGCCACTGTTGGCAAGCTTGTTGTTCAGGCACAACAAATTGACAGGCAGTGCCTCTTGATAATGTTTTTTCATAGGCAGCTCTGGTTAGGAAAGGAGCACCTTCCAAACCATGGACCTCCTCCTCATGCTGCACCTCTTCCATGACTATATTTTGACAAAGGGTCTTCACCCTTTGATCTTTGTTTGTATCTTTGTTGTTTCTCTACAAAATCTGCAGATGCTCATGTGTTCCTCTACATGGATCGGGAGTTGGAAAAGAAATGGAACAATGAGCTCCTGCTTCCTCAAAATGTTGCTCGGATTCTAGTCTGGAAACTTCAGAGGCCAAAAGCTCAATCATCTTGGCCAATTCCTCGATCTTAGGATCATAGGATTATGAGGATTCACCTCCCTGCCTTCTGCTTTCATCATCACCTTCGAGTCTTTCTGCAGCAATAATGTTTGCTTCTACTTCAAAGGTTGCAACTTTCATATTAGCCAAAGAAGTAGATCTTCTTTCTCTTAACAGCAGGCAGAATTGGGAATCAAAGGCATTGGCATAAGTGAGCATGGTAGAAGTAGGGGTGGGTCTTACTTCAGCTGGCATTCTGCTGTACATAAGGTTGAATATGATGTTAAAATCAAACAACAGCTCACCATCTTCTCTCTGCAAGTTTCCAAATTCATCATGATAAAAGAGCAGATCTTTATTATTTCCCCGATGCTTTAAAAATACATCATCTAGAGCATCAATGTCTGCAATAGACCTAGAGGGTAATTCTCTGAACCATTTTCTAGCCTCCCCATCTAGGCTTTGGACAAAAACCCTCATCCACACATCCTCTTCATTGATATCCAGGTTATCAGCATAGCTATAAAAGGCCTCAAGGTGCTCTTTAGTTGTTACTACTTCTTTACCAGTAAACTTTGGCATAAATTCTTGATAATCTCCTGTAGGCATAACATTCAAAGGGATAGGCAAGACTAGAGGTCCATACCTAGCAACAACTATTCTTTCTATCTTTGTGAGGGCTTGTTGGCCTGCCATGACTAAGATATGTGAAAGGATACTGGTAGACTGAGTGGAATGGATCAATGAAAAGAATGACAGAAACAGAGGAATATGATGGACAGCATGGATGCTTTTTTCTACTGAGGTCCGAAAGGAAAATGACTAACAAGGAGCTGTATGAATCTATGAAGGTATTTCTACACTAGCAGAGATACATAAAAATTACAAGGCTTACCTACTCCTGATGCTCCTTACTATGATATTTTCTTCTGCTGAACGATATTCTTAGGCCCAGGCACTGATTCAGCTAATGGTTTCTAAGGATTTCTCTGAGCATACCTCACCAGCTGCGCCAGAACTGCAAAGTGGAGTCACCAAAGAATGGTCTTCCTCCAATGGAGTCGCCAGATAGATGATTACAACCAAAAATGTGCCCAGACCTTGTCTATCATCAAAATCTAGAACTGTGTGATTCTCCCAGGGAAGCTGAGCTTCAATTCTCCTCTCCCCAGCAACGACGCCAATTAATGTTATCACCCCAAGAAACTCTCCTAGGTTGTATATCGGAGATGCTCGGGAACATTACAAACTCAACAAAAATGTTGGAAATATGGTGGATGAATGAATTAAATGCTGCATGTTCAAGCCAGATAACCACTTCTACTATGCTTGACCCCAGACATGGGTGAACAACCCCAGAATACAAGGCTTCAGACCACCAATTACTCATAGTTTGAGGAATAAGTGAACATGGAGAATACTGATCACACTAGTAGATGCACAAGACCAAGTGATGGCCGGCTGCAACCTCTTAAAAGGTCTGTAAATCTGTTTCCTAATACACAGATAGGATGATAGCTCTCTGGCATTAAAATAACAGAAACCTGCAAACAAATTCGATGATACATGCTAAATCCTAACATAGAGGTGGGATGACAGCGCCTCTAATGCTAAACATTAACAACACATGAATAAATGCAAAACAGGCACAGCCTGGAATAAGAAAAAGAAGTGGACAGAGAGCAATTAACATCAAAAGAAGCTTGCATTAGCTTAAAATGAAGACCAGACGCTGCAGGTATCACAACAGTTACAATCTCCAGAAGTTGAACCTTACAACATAATAACACTCATCAACCTATTACATTCTGTCTTTGGGTATGTATAGAGTTTAATTACAAAGATAGGCTGTTGTTCTATGCGTGGAGTGGTCATAATTGACCACCAACCACATTTACAATTAGATATGGGCTCTACTGCACACTGCCAATTTTAATGGACAAAATCGACCTTTTTCTGATATTTTGAAGTCCTTCTCGGGTATCTGGAGTAAATTATGGATGAAATTCCATGCCTGATAAATGCTTTTCACTACTCGAGGTCGTCCTTTTGTCCTTCAGCCACTCTATCTTTAAATGTAGTTGGTGAGGAGTAATGGCGCAAAGTGCTGGATCTAGCCTTCTTCCTCCTTTGGAATCACAAAATAGGCTAAAGGCTTAAAGAAAGTATGGCGGAGGCGTACACAGGGCGAGAAGCAAGACAAAGACAAATAAAAACCATTGGATTGCAGAGATCAATGGTGGAGATCGCTGGCGGGAGGAATCCATAATAAACAGAAGGAGCCTTAACACACATAGGTGTGATCTGTGATAGCGATCAGATCGCATCGGCAGAAGCAGAGGGGTGAAACCTTAAAACACACATGGATGCGATATGCGATAGCGATCAGATCACATCACAATATCGCAGTGGCGGAAGACAAGGGGAAAAAGGAGATGGCAGGGTTAATGTGCGATTACGATCAGATCGCATCGCAAGGGGAAAACAGAGGCAGCGGGGTGAAAGGGAGATTTAACGGAGACCGTTAGATGGGGGAAATCAACGGCTGAGATTGCAAAGCAATAGAGGGTTATATAATTTATGAAGGCACGTAGTTATAAAGGGTTTAGTGCCGAGGATTAAATGAAGAATGAGTTTATACTGGATTTAAACGGGTTATCGGGGCTTATAAGGTTTATAAACATAAACGCCCGGGAGCTAGGAAAATGAGGGTTTTAGGCACTTTAGACGAAAATGACAGAGTTTTATGGAGAAACAGAAATAACAGGGATTATGGGAGTGTAAAAGAAACGAAGGAGGAAGGAAGAAAAGACCGCTGCCAACACCCTTCTCAGCACAAACCAACCACCAATCCTGAATTCGACCCTTTAATCAGTGAAGCTTATAGCAGAGCTAACACACAGTATGGTCGCATCCATTCAGATGAGTAGGATAAAAATGATACCCACAACATGGTTGTAGCCATTCGTCTAAAGAATCATGTATATAATCATGAATGACTCATCAATCCTTGCAACATGGAATTTTGTGATCTAAGCCCAGGGTCTTGCACTCCAACATGACCTGATCAAAGTACAAATTCTAACATGTCAATAGATGTGCTGAAGCTGAACATGCTAGAAAATCACTTGATTACTGGCCAATGATGTGGACTGTTAACAAGCGCGAGAGAAACCAACCATAATGTCAATGGATCTCAAGGTATTATCAGTACAATTCACAAAGTGTGAATAAGGAATTGAAGTCGAACACCTGTGAATCACTCGATCAAGGGCCAATGATGAGAACCTGCCATCAAGTGTGAAGAACTTTCCATTGAGGCATGCAAGCTCTAAGGTACTGGAAGCGGTCCGTCGAAGGAGGGTCATAATGGATGCTTCATCATCAGCATGAAATGGGAAGCAAAATGAATGAGAGTAATCCAAGAATGTGACAGATGATTAGAAAATGTACAGGCAAGAAGACTTCTCTTGAACATGTGGATGACACGGCTCCGAAGTTTGGCAGCATTTTACATCATAGGATCAAAGGTGATGGTGACGTGGCAAAGATCAGGTGATAGGTTAAAATGGATAACCCACACCCAAAAAGGAAAGTGATAGAGTGAGGATCTCCCAAAACTTGACACGAACAACAAATGAGTGTCAATGTTCAAGAGCGACATGTTGCCTCAACTGAAGAATACAACTGATGAGTACTTCCAATTTTCCCCCACCATTTTTGGCAAGTACCCCGATTATTTTTGAAACACAAGCTTAAAGGGGATAACATATGCTTGTAATATAAGCCCATCCTTTGGATGGATCCTACCTAGTAAATTTTAACGATCCCTAGGAAGGATAAGCTCGGTCTCGTCATAATGAAAAGTCCTATGTCATTTAATCTTTTAACGAGTTCGATAAAGGTGAAACTCAGAATCTTTTTCATGTTTAGAGAGTTTGAAAAAGACATGGAAAATAAAACTCCAAAGGTCCCTTTTCGTAAAGTTGTCTCTAGAACTCAAAAAGGTAGAAAAGAATATTCAAGAGAACCTCCTAGTCATGTTTGACTAAGGTATACAATTTTCGTAAATAGCTTTATCCCAGCCCGAAAAAGGGGTAAACATATACTGTGTAAACGACGTTTCACAACCTTTAATGAGTGAAAAGCGACAAGAGCTCGGCAATATTTTCATATTTTGAGAGTCAGAAAAGAGCTCAAAGATGTCTCGTTGCTTTTATTTGCTTTAACGAGCCTAAAAGGGAAAAATACTTGGCAATCTTTTCATTTTTTACGAGTCCAAAAAGAGTTTAAAGGTGACTCGTCTTGGAGGAACGAATGGTATAAAGGGTAGCAACTAGTTCCGGTTATGGTGGAACTGCTCAAAAACTAAGAGGTCAAGAGGGTGGCTAGTAAAACCACTCATCACTGTAGTTCCTCAAGAAAGGGTAAAACAATCAAGTGAAAGGGAATCATCGGCCAAAGATATGGTGGCGATGGAATGGAGAAAAAATGAAGGCTTATCTGATGGGAGAGGCTAATAAAAATGGCAATCACAAGGGTTAAAATGGAGATGGATTCATTTTTATACAAGCCTAAACCATGGGGAACTATGCTTCGATTCGGTTTCATGTTTACACAAGCTTGAAATGAAAAACTATGTTTGGATTTGGTTTCATGTTTACACAAGATTGAAACGAAAAACTATGCTTGGATGAAAAAATGGCATGCCCCCAGCATGATGAGAGTCGAGGCACATGCCCCCCAAGCTTCATTTCATTCACCAAAGTAGATATCGGGTTGCTAAAATTTGGATGGAATCAAGTTTCACTTTGGAGATCAAGGAAAGACTCGACTGGAATTTTACGAGATATTAATCAAATACTCGATTTGGAAAAGTTATTTGTTTAATTTTTTAAGGAGGTTGACATAGTAAAATAACTATCCTCAAGAATCATTGTTTCATTTTGTAAGGAGCTTGACACAAGACCAGGAACCATGCTAAGACACTTTGTTTCATTTTTGAACGAGGCTGACACAAGACCAAGAACCATCCTCATGACTCCTTCTTTCATTTTTTTAAGGAGATTGACACAAGACCAGGAACTGTTCTCATGAAATTTGTTTCATTTTTTAATGAGGTTGATATAAGAACAAATTGTCCTCAAAATTTGTTTCATTTTTAGACGAGGTTGATTCAGGAAAAAACTATCCTCACACATTGTTTCATTTTTTAACGAGGTTGACACAGAAAAAGAACTATCCTTGTAATAGTTGATAATGGACCATGCAAGAACATGGCCCCCAAGAGGTCCTCACTGGATGGGAGAACTACGCTCTGGGATGAACACATGTCAACTAGCACAAATGACATATCAGGTTCCAATTACCCCAATACATAATGTACCATTCCATTTGTGTGATCGTCAACAGATGTGGATACGGAACAGGTAGCCACATAATTGACCTGTGGTGGGGAGGGTACTGCTTGAAAACGAGAACCAATAGGGGATGATGTTAGGATTGGAGCCATCTGGTGACCAACGAACGATAATTGATCAATGGTCACTATTCCCCCTTTGTGTGGAAAACAAACCACAAATAAGAGCGAAGAAACAAGAGCTCCCATGACATAAACATATTTTCACCCAAGGACAAGATCGAAGTTTAAGGGACCTTGGACTACCATAAAGTCTATATAGATGGTCTTTCCTCCCAAATTAATATGGAACTTCGGAAGGATCCCCAAAGGTTGACTGGCTCCTCTGTTGAAAGCCAATAGATTTTGGGTGACAGGCACAAGCTTTGGGGATCCTAAAGCTTGCCAAGTAGTAGAAGACATGATGTTAACAGACGAGCCTTCATCTAATAGAGTGCCATGTACTACCATATTATAGGCTTGTACCATAATCTAGAAAGGAAGATAAGATGGGAGGTAGAATGCAGTCAATTGACTCCAATCAAAAGAAACAACAGAACTAATTGGTGGGGGTATCATAGGATTGCCCCCATGCTTTATAGGAATAGGATAAGGACTCTCCTAAACAACTGGGATGGGAGGGCCACTCTTCGATTCATGAGAATATGAGGAGATGAGAAGAACCTGAGTAGTATGATCACTACTCTCTTCGGGAATAGAGTGAACAAATGAAGGCGAAGCCAAGTCAATACTCTTTTCGACCAATGGCTGGTTGGTAACAGACACAAGAGAGTCATGCTCAGGAAGAGTAGGAAGGAAAAGAGATGAATCCAAGTCAATCTCTTTACCAACTAGGAGAGTGTTAGAAGAAAGCCTATGATAACCAACAAGAAGTTGGGGTTGAGGAGCTATAAGGTTTTCCAAAACTTTGGAAGCTTTATCTATAAGAGGACAAAGGTGAAGAAGATGTTCTCCTTCATATAACGTACAGGGGAATTTAACTTTTCCTTTATTATTACCATTTCTATCTGAGGGTGTAGCATCGACATGATCTCCATAGGTCTATGGGGATGGTTGATCTAGATTTTGAGACCATACCTCTAAGACTATAGGAATACCATGATAGTCTCGAAGGAGATGGTCACCCTTACATAGTTTGCAAGGGAATTTTACCTTTTGCAAAGGATCAAAAGGTCTATCGATGGGAAGTGCATTTGGAGCAATAGCTACACGGTTGGCCTCTCACTTATCTAACTTCTTCTTCATCATCATCATCATCTTCTTCTTCTTAGCCTCATGGTTACTGGATTTCAAACTTTCACCAGGAGAAGTAGAAGAGGAGGGTGAAGAAAAAGGTGAAGAAGGTGAGATGTCAACCTTAGAATCAACATGGTGTTGTTCACATGAAGGAGATGGATGGACAGAAGTTGGGACACTCTGGACCACCAAGGTCGAAAATAACTAGACAGGTAAACCAATAGTTAACCCAGGAAGGGACAACGTTTCCATAAAAGGAGCACCAACATTTCCAAAAGAAGGAAAAGGACCAGGACTCCCATCAAAGGGGAATCCTTGAATGGTAAATTCTGAAAATGTTGCCATTGGAATCGACCCTAAAGAATCACTAAGGAAGATAAATTTAACCAGGAATATTTTGTGGGTAGTTAATTTTAAGACACTGAAGCAAAAATTTTCATTTTCATGTTTTAAGAGTCAAGAAAAGGACGAAAGGTGACTCTAGTCACTTTCAGATTTAACGAGCTCGAAAGGACAAGTGCTCGATGTTTTTTTCAAATTTAAAGAGTCAGTAAAGATAAAAAATGACTACTCAAGGTACTCTAGGTATAAAGGATTACTAGGTAATCGTGAACTGCAGAATACCTCCCAGCGAACCGAAAAGTACGAGCAGGCAATCTCTTCGAATGTTGTGTTTGGTGTATCATGTTTACAAGGTGGAAGATTCGGCTTCCTATGGATAAAGGATTGCAACCTATAGGGGTCTTCCTTTATATACACGACGGTATGGGGAGCACAAGTCCATGTTAGTGCTGTCTAATGAAAGATTGTTGTGAACAACAACAACTAGGTTTAAATACGCCGGAACACGTCTCTAGCCTAGAACACTAAATGTGAGTTTTAAGTTTCAATGCTTCCTTAGGTTAATTCAATAAATATTAACAGTTTATCTTGAATTAGGTTTCAATTTCAAGGCCCTACCACTGTCATCTGAAAACTTCTATATGCAGCTATATGAGAAAATAAATCTTTGTCTTCGATGAAAATTTACATTAATTGAGGGATAGAGAACACACAATCAAGACAACAATCAAAGAATGAAATCTTTTACTAATACATGTCCTAAATGCACCTAATCTTCCTTTAACAACAAAAAAGTTTATTTCATTTTTCATGCCTATGATGATGCAATTCTAGCTGCTTAATAACGTTACTAATGCAATATTTTTGCTTAAGTAAACTAGAATGATGTTATTCTTTTCATAAAATGCAAAATGAATCTTTCACATAAAGCACTTTAATGAAAATTTTCACAATTTCGAACAAACAAGCATCAACCAAACCCAAAGCATGATAAATGAAGCTAAAAGCAACTTCTTCCTTGAATCGAACAAACCAAACACATAAATGCTTCAATCGACAAACCAAGCAATGTAATATCTGTTTGGAAAGAGAAAAGAGACTTGAAATAAGAGAAAAAACTAGACTCTTTCACTCATTCAATTGAAAATTAAGCAATTAAGATGTTGCAACTGAAAGATGGATTAAATGAAGCAACAAATCAGAAACTTGACTCAATGAGTAAACAAACAAATGAACAGTAATTGACCTAGATGCCCTAGGGTCATAGAAACCATCCAAAAAAACTCAAAAATTCAAGAAATGAAACTTCAAGCTAATCAATCAATCAAACCCAACAAATAAAGCATCCTAGTCACTTCTGGGTGGAAAAAGAGAGTCTAAGGGTCAAGATACACTGGCACTAGAATGGGAGAAACTCTAATTTTTTCTTAACTCAGAAACCGACATGACTTTTTGGCTGAAACTAGCGCTGAAAAGGGGTCTTGCGTTGTTGGGTTGTGTTATATTCTTTCCACGACTAGCCCATGTAGTTAACCAGGGGATTAGAAGGGGGGCGGAGCCCCCCCTTCATTGCGCTGATTGCGTAGCGGGGGGATTCATAGGGGGTTTGAGGGGGCAGACCTACCTATGGTTTTGTGCATGATTTTCGCACATGGTTTTGGATGTGATGGTTTTCGATCTATGGTTTTGGACATGATTGTTTTTGGTCCATGGTATTGGATGCTTTGGCATGTATAAATATGTATTGTAACATTGAAAGGAACATAATGAAAAATCAAGCTAGTAGTCCCAACTTTGGGATCCAGGGGAAAATCTCTGTGTATATGTGCTTTATGTGCTATGCTTTCGCATTGTTTATTTTATGTGTTCTATAATTCGTATGCAGGTGATTTCTGTACGGGGTTAAAACCTATATTTGGTATCAGAGCCAGGTTTGGCTTCAAGGGGACACCTTTACCGCTGAGAGGTTTTGCTCGGGCCTGTGGTTGACCCTGTTCAGTGGGAGTCTGCGGGATCGATTCTGGTGGTGAAAGAAGATGGCGAATAGTGGAAAGATAGAGATTGAGAAATTTAATGGTCAGAGTTTTGAGTTATGGAAACTCAAGATGGAGGATTTGTTGGTGGATAAAGATAAGTGGATCGCGGTAGATCCAAGTACTAAACCAATGATAGTGTTCGATGAAGAATGGAAGAAGTTGGATCAGAAGGTAAAGAGCACAATACGATTGTGTGTCTTAGATTTAGTATTGCTGACTGTATTAGGGGAAGCTATGATGAAGGCTTTGTGGGACAAGTTAGGGACTTTATACCAATCTAAGTCTCTGGTGAATAAACTGTTCCTATGGAAAAAGTTGTATAACCTGAGGATGAAAGATGGAGACTCGGTGATAGAGCATCTGAATGCATTTAATACTGTGGTAAGTCAGTTATCATCTGTTGATATTAAAATTTCAGATGAAGATAAGTGCATTAGTTTGTTGTGTTCTCTACTAGATTCGTGGGATAGTTTGGTTATTGCAATAGGTAGAAATGCAACTACCTTGTAGTTTGATGAATTAGTCTCATCCTTGCTGACGGAGGAAATGAGACGGAAAAATATGGAGAGCAAGAATGGTGATGCCTTGTTTGTATGAGGACGGTCCCAAAACAGAAACAAAAATAAGTCATTGAGTGGGAGGTTTAAATCTAGAGGGAGATCTAAATCTCCAGGAAAACCTGTAATGGTGGTGTACTAGAAATGCGGAAAGGAAGGGCACTACAAAAGGGACTATAAATTTAAAGCTCCTGATAAAGGAAAGGGATCTGATGATGCTCCTTCTGCAGAGGAGAAAACCACCTCAAATGAAGGTGGGGATTTGTACTTGGCTTCTTCAAGTACACATGTAGATCACAAGGCATGGTTGATTGACTCAGGTGCTTCCTTTCACTTCACTCCCCATAGAGAGTGGTTCTGTGAGTATGAGAAATATGATGGTGGCGATGCCTTCTTGGGGGATGACGGGAAGGCTATAATCGTTGGCCATGAGAATGTAAAGTTGAAGTTGCAAGGTGGAAGGGTTAGAACACTTCTGGGTGTTCTGCGTATTCCTGCATTAGCCAAAAATCTGATTTCTGTAAGCAAGATGGATGATGCAGGTGTAAAAACAATGTCTAAGAAGGATACCTGCAAGATGGTTAGCGAGGCACTGGTATTGATGTGGGGAGTTCAAATTGGAAATCTATACAAGCTGCAAGGTAGCACTATTGTTGATGGGTGCAACAATTTAGTGGTTCCTGAAAGTGGAGCAGAAAATCTAGTGGTCTCTAGAGAGAAGACCATGATGTGGCATCAAGGGCTTGGACATATTGGAGAGAAGGGCCTTAGAATACTTCATGGTAAAGGTATGGTAGAAGGTATGAGTAATAGCTCTCTGGATTTTGATTTCTGTGAAAATTGTGTATATAGGAAGCAAAATCAGGTGAGTTTCCCCTCTGGTGGTAAGAGGGCGAAACATATATTAGAACTTGTGCACAGTGATGTGTTTGGACCTGCGAAGCTTCCATCACTAGGTAAGTCTGTGTACTATGTAGCATTTATAGATGACTTCTCAAGGAATACATGGATATATTTCTTTAAGAAGAAATCTAAAGTCTTTGACAGGTTTAAAGAATTTAAGGCTCTAGAGGAAAACCAGACAGAGAAGAAGATAAAGGTGCTAAGGATAGATAATGGTGGAGAGTTTCGTAATAAGGAATTTGAAGAATTTTGTAAGAAGTGTGGTATAACACGGCAAAAGACTTCTCCATATATACCTTAGCAAAATGGAGTTGCAGAAAGAATGAACAAGACGTTGATGGAAAGGGCAAGAATAATGCTTAGTGGTGCCGGGTTAGGACAAGAATTCTAGGTAGAGGCGGTGGAGACAACATGTTACCTAGTCAACAGATCACCTTCATCAACGTTGGAGGATAAGACTCCACAAGAGGTATGGACTAGTAAGAAACCCTCTCTTTCACATCTGAGGGTATTTGGATGTGATGCATATGTACATGTTCCAAAGGGGAAACGAACCAAGTTGGATAGTAGATCTGAAAAGTGCATCTTTATTAGGTATACGGATGGTTTAAAGGGTTATAAGCTTTGGAACCTAGTAACAAGGAAGGTTGTGTACAGTCAAGATGTGGTGTTCAGAGAGGTGAAATATGTTATTAAACATGAAGTCCAATGAAAGGAACCTGAGAAGATAGAGTTTGAGATAAAGGAGGAAGAATTAGACTCTACAGTAGAGGAGGAATCAGAAGATGAAGAGCCACAAACTCTAGGTGTGAGAAGATCAGTTCGAGGAAAAAAGGCAGCCATAAAGGTATATTTCATTTGCTTTCTATTCAATTTTTGCTTTATCTATTACTGATGATGATCCCAGAACTGTGAAGGAAGCAGTAGATTCAGAGGATGGAAAACTCTGGAAAGAGGCCATGGTTGATGAAATGGCACCTTTGCACAAAAATGAGGCTTGGGATCTGGTGGATTTGCTGGCTGGAAGGAAACCCATTGGCAGCAAATGGGTGTTCAAGAAGAAGACAAATGCAGAAGGAAAGGTGGAGAAATACAAAGCTCGGTTGGTAGAAAAAGGTTATTCCCAGGTGTTGGGAATTGATTTTGGTGATATTTTTTCTCCTGTTTCCAAGGTAACTTCTATTAAATTACCTTTATATGTTGTTGCTGCTTTTGATTTTGAGGTAGAACAGATGGATGTGAAGACAACATTTCTTCACGGGGATCTGGAAGAGGAGATCTACATGAAGCAACTTGAAGGCTTTGCAGTGAAGGGTAAGAAAGAACTGGTATGCAAGTTAAAGAAGTCTCTGTATGGGTTAAAACAGTTACCAAGGATGTGGTATCATAATTTTGATACATTTATATGGGGAATTGGCTTCACCAGAAGCAAAGTAGATCATTGTGTGTATTTTAAATTAATTGGTGACCATGTTATTTATCTGGTCTTGTATGTGGATGATATGTTGCTGGTTGGAAATGACAAAGAAATTATCTAGGATTTGAAAACCCAATTGTCCTCCAAATTCGACATGAAAGATCTTGGTGCTCTAAACTATATTTTGGGCATGGAAATTAAAAGAGATCAAGCAAAGAGGAAGCTCTGGTTAAACCAGAGGAAGTATGTCGAGACAATATTGCAGAGGTTTAATATGCAGGATAGTAAACCAGTGAAGGTTCCTATTCCTGTAGGTGTAAAGTTATCTGCTAAATAATGTCCCAAGGCACAAGAAGAGGAAGAGGATATGTCCCGTGTTCCATATGCAAGTGCAGTCAGTAGCCTGGTGTATGTGATGGTCTGTACTAAACCAGACATTGCACATACAGTGGGAGTATTGAGCAGGTTTATGTCAAAACCAGGGAAGGACCATTGGACAATAGTGAAGTGGGTTTTCAGGTATTTCCGTGGCACTAGTGATTATGGTTTGTGCTACCAAGGAAGACCAGGATTGGACAAAGTTTTGGATATCCATGGCTTTGTTGATGCGGACTAGGCTGGAGATATGGATCATAGAAGATCTACCAGTGGGTATGTGTTTAACCTTTTTGGAGGTGCAGTTAGTTGGATGAGTAAGAAACAATCTGTAGTGGCAATATCAACTACAGAGGCAGAATACATCGCAGCCACTCTTGCAAGCAAGGAAGCAGTTTGGTTGCAGAGATTGTGTTCAAGTATGGGGTTAGTATAGGGAGCTATAAGGATAGACTCTGATAGCCAAAGTTCAATTTTCTTGGCAAAGAACCCTGCTTACCATTCAAAGACAAAGCACATTGATGTTCAGTATCACTTTGTGAGGGATATGATAGAAGACAAAAAGGTGTTGTTGGTAAAGGTGGACACTTTGAAGAATACTATAGATGCATAAACAAAATCTGTGAGCTCTGAGAAGTTCTATTGGTGTAGAGAAACAATGGGAATTGCAGGGCTGGATAAATGACTAAGCTCTCTTGTGGCCCCCTATGGAAAGAAAATAACAAGTGGGAGAATGTTGGGTTGTGTTATATTCTTTCCACGACTAGCCCACGTAGTTAACCGGTGGGTTAGAAGGGGGGCGGTGCCCCCCCTTCGTTGTGCCAATTGCGTAGGGGGGGGAAGTCATAGGGGGTTTAAGGGGTGCAAGTAACCCCACTCTATGGGGTCCGGGGTTACCTATGGTTTTGTGCATGATTTTTGCACATGGTTTTGGACACGATGGTTTTCGGTCCATTGTTTTGGATGTGATGGTTTTCAGTCCATGGTATCAGATGCTTCAGCGTGTATAAATATGTATTATAACATTGAAAGGAACATAATGAAAAATCAAGCTAGTAGTCCTGGTTTTGGGATCCAGGGCAAAATCTCAGTGTATATGTGTTTTATGTGTTATGCTCTCGCATTGTTTATTTTCTGTGTTCTAGATTCATATGCAGGTAATTTCTATACGGGGTTAAAACCTACATGCATGATTGTTAGGCTAAAACTGGTGTGGATCGAAATGATTGTTTCACTGAAACTATTGCTGATCGAGTGCTCGACACGACTGTTTGGGTGAAACTAGCGTTGATCAAGGGATTCAGAGAAAAAATAAAAAAGAACTTCACACAGGGCTAGAATTAACACATCAGAGGGTGGGCTAGTGTTTATATGCCTTCAAACAAGTCAATACAGATCCAGAAGACCATAAATGAACAAACTAGGCACACAAGTAGAAAAAACAGAGTGATGAAAAGGAAATGTATTTCCCTAGCGGAGTCACCAATTTGTGGTGCAGGAATATCTTCTCTATGGATAGAGACGATCCCTCTAGCCCAAGAGAGTGGGTCTAGTCACAAACAAGACAATCTAATGTAAATTTCCTTAGATTAGAATCGAATAAGAGGGCCTACCTCTTATAACGCTAATCCACTTGATGGTGATCTTTCTTCCTTGCTCCAACTTCCTTTCATTCCTTTCGTTCAAGTACCTTAAACAAACATGCAATAAACAACAGAAAACGTGGTAGCATAAAATCGAATCCAATCTACTTAAAAGGTCAAGGAGTTCTAAGCTATCAAATGTAATATTACACCCAATATGTGAAATAAACCATTAGTTGTATTATAATAAACTTCAAGGAGAAATACAACCGAAGCCTTGACATTGAAGATCTCCTTTGCAGTATCCAAGTCCCGCTACATGCCTTTTCAACACCCTTTTCCTCCTCTAGCTTGACATGAAATGGATTCCAATATCTAACTCTCTCTCCACATGCTTTAGCTACCAAAGACTAGTCTTTTGTCATCTAAGACTAATCTTCTTCTATCAAAAGCTAAAGATTTCATAATTTTGCAGCTGGTTCTATCTCTCCACCACTTTCACTATGTGTTGTATTGTAACCAAAAAGGGTAAGAGGAAGTGATTTATATAGGGAGAGGAGGATAAGAATGAGATCCACTCAAGGGTGAAGAAGGTCTTATCTCCTTGGGAAGGTCCTCTTTTAAGGGGGAAAGAACCTTATGTGGAGTTCTTGGCCCTTATCCAACCAAATGAACATCCATCACATCGCCACTAGAAGTTTCTAGACATGAAACTCTATTTCCTTTAATAAAACCAGTCCAGAAGTAGACCGGCATGGGTATTGGGCTAATAGAAGTGCCAATCGGTGTGGATCACAGTGTAAAAATCTGCCATCAACGTGAGTGAGACACTAGGAAAGAGCGTTGATCTTAAAAAATGGGTTTTAAGAAGGATTCTCTGGAAATGTTCTGAAGGGAGTGGGGACTACTTTCTTCAAACTTCAAGGGATGCAAGAGCATAGGTTTCATGGTGAAAGTATAACACAATAGTCACTACTAGGGTTCTCTAGGATCATGAATGGGGAGTGATAGGAGAGTGACAAATTACTATGTAACAAGGCTGGGCAGGAAAAATCTGCACAATTTCCAGAACAAGCGGGTAGCGGGAGCTTGGCAGAAAAACTGCACAATTCCTAAGGGGAACTGATAGTCAGTTTCTGGGTCACTAAAAACAAAAACTACGTAATTCTTGAGGGGAATTGATAGTTTGTTGCTGGGAGCATGGAAGCAAAAATTGTGGAATTCCTGGAGGGAACTGTCAGTCAGCTGCTGGATCTTGGCAGCAAAAATTGCGCAATTCTTGGAGGGAACTGTCAGTTGGTTGCCAAGAGTTGCTGGCGGGAAAAATTGTGTTGATTCTAGGAGGCTGGCCTGCTGGTCACCTCTCTGTAGTTTTTGAGCTAAGAAAATTGCTAGGGAGTAGAGGACTTGCTCATGAAAGCTGCACAATTTTCTGGGTGAGCAGTCGGTCGACTATCGGGAGGGATGGCTGGAAAAACTGCACATTTTTTGAGGGAGATAGGGATGGGAACTAGGTGTCTATCTGACCTATTTGCACAATTTTCTCAGTTAGTGGAGCGGGCAATGTATGTAGCCTCTACGAAATTTTTTAGGGGAGTCAGTCCCGGGGTGGTTTCTGGGTCAAACTCTTTGGTTGACAAGCATGAAGGTTGATTGAGTTGCTTGCGAACACGCAACTTGAAATGGCTTCCTTCATGCTTCTACACTATTCTAGGTGACAATTGATCAAGCCAATGACGAGGTGATGGTTTGGCTATCAGAGGGGAATCCAGTCATTAGAACTTCAACAAAGTGACTAAGTGTGTGAACGAGAGAAAGATGAATATATGATATTGCAAACACACACTTACATGACTTGAGGACGAGATGACTCAAACAATCCAGACATGCATGCTCAACATGACTGACTGATGGTATAAGCGACAAGCGTGACACTTGTGATTGATCATTGGTCGACTGTGACGATGCTTATTCGACAATCAATGTGACTCCATGTGTGAGTGCAACAGATGTTTTCATAGTGAACACAACAAGTACATTGGAAGTGAAGACTTTGAGTATAACCATAACATGGTTGCAAGCATGACTTTGACATCAACATGCAAGAAATTGGGTGAAATGATCAATAAAGGTGGGTGTGAAGACTCATACGAGCTCATAGAGTGATCCCGAGTGTGTGCAGCCATCAAGTGAAACTCTCAAGGGAGTCTCCAAAATTGGGTGCAGGCCAAAATTTTGGAGGATGGTTGTAGCCGCTACAACACTTGGCGACACACTAGTAGAACTCCAACTTCTCTATTTTGGTTCATTGATAGCACAAGGCCTTGGTATTTTAGGGAGTATTGAATTGCTATGCGGGTTACTCCGGCTTCCCCACTTACCTCATGGACATACATGGTTCAACTTTTTCCAACTCAGTCAAACACAATCAAAAGTTCATCTTGATCACAATGTTTTGAATTCAGGAAGGGTAGTTTATCTCACGAGTTAAAGATTTTCAGAGTATAAGTTTTCATCTCTGGTGTTGCTCCACTGCCAGCAGGCCTGGACAGTACCTCGGCGGAGTCATGCAGGAACACATGCATTGCTCCACTGCCAACGAGTCTGGTCAGTACCCCGACGGAGTTGCATGCTTCATCTCTCTGCATAGGAAGCCTTTCTCTTCTTTCGCCTTTGTATTTTTCAAGAGAACTGTGCATAGGCACTTATTTATTTTTGGGGCAGAAGAGGGATCCTGACTTATTGAGAGTAGAAGAGGTTGTTCCTTTAGAGAAGCATGCAAGATCTCCGATATAAGTTTGCTCATTTAGATTTTTCCCTTCTTCGTTTCTACTAGTTGGATGAGCTTGAACACACAGAACAGAAGGTTGAGTGCAGGCATGGGGCTTCCTAGTGTGGACACAACTTCATGATTGGACCAAAACTTCCCTCGCAGATGACTCATATTTTCTGTCAAGACTTCATCGACTGAAGGTTATAACCAAGCATAGAGAAGAAGGACACAAGACTGGCCAAGTGCTGTAGTGTCACAAGTTTCTTCAAATATTAGCCACATACTCTATTGTTGGGTGTGGAGCCTTATTATCTTTTGTATTCAAAGGTTTTAGCTGGATGTATACCCCAGGAAGACTGTACACCCCTCCACGTGGGGGGGACTTGTCCCCCCCGCGGGGGTCTAGGGGCAGTGCCCCCGAAGCTAAAAATAGATGTAAAATTACCTTGTAAAAGTCTAGTAATCTCTAGTCAATCTGGGTCGTTCATTAGGCGGATGATCTAACGGTAGAAGTTATGTTTAATTTAGGGTTTTTTTCCCTAGAAGGCAACCCGTCACTATATATGAGGGAATTGTATTGCATCTATGTAGATCTGTATTCTGAGTGAGGAAGAGAGAGGATATTGAGAGCGAAGAGGCTGTTACAGCGGATCTGTTTTAGGTTGTATCTCTTCAGTTTGCTGGATAATATAATAAAAGAAGGACTAGCTGTTTCTCCATGGACGTAGCCCAAACTGGGTGAACCATGTATATCTGTGTCTCTCTTTTTTTATGTGTTTTATGTGTTTATATTTATGTAATATTTTATGTGTTCCATTGCTATGTAATATATAATTTTCTAACAACTGGTACCAGAGTCGAAGGTATATTTGGCTGATAAACTCGTAGGAGAGAAGGATTCCTGGTTCGAGTGGGAGGAATGGCGGAAGATGGTAGGTTTAGCGTCAAAAAATTCAACATCCAAAACTACCAGCTGTGGAAGATGCAGATGGAAGATTATCTGTATCAGAGAGATTTGTACCTACTATTGAGCGGAAAGACAAAGAAGCTGACGAGTATGACAGACACAGAATGGGATATTCTGGACAGAAAGGCACTTGGAACAACATGGCTGTGCTTAGTGGCGTCAGTAACATTTAATATTTCAAAGGAAATGACAACACAGGGTTTAATGTCGGCATTGGCCAAACTATATGAAAAACCCTCGGCCTCAAATAAGGTATTTCTTATGAAGCGTTTATTTAATATGAAGATGTTAGAAGGTGGATCTGTTGCAGATCATTTAAATGATTTTAATACAGTTACAAGTCAGTTAAGTTCTGTAGGGGTAAATTTTGATGATGAAGTTAGGGCTTTGTTATTTCTGTGCTCGTTGCCAGAAAGTTGGAATGGCTTAGTTATGGACGTTAGTAACTTTGTCTCTAGATCTAGTATTTTAAAGTTTGATGATGTTGTCGGGGAAATCCTTAGCGAGGAAATGCGACAGAAAAGCTCCGGTGAGACATCAGATAATGCTTTGACTGCAGAGACTAGGGGAAGAAAAATGGAAAGAGGAAAGAGCCCAGGATATCGCAGTAAGTCAAGAAAAGGCAGATCCAAGTCTAGATCGGGGATAGTGTGCTGGAAATGTGGGAAGAAAGGACACCTGAAGAAAGACTGCAAGTCTCGGAAGGGAAAAGAAGGAGATGCACAGCAAGAAACTAATCATGAAGCGAATGTAACAGGTGATGTGTTGCAAGATGATTTGATTCTTTCATTAAAAAACATTATTGATGCCTAGGTGGTAGATTCAGGGGCCTCATTCCATGCCACACCTGATAAGAAACATTTTCATGATTATGTTTAAGGAGATTTTGGACAGGTTGGATTAGGTGATGATAAACCCTGTAAAATCGTTGGAATGGGTAAAGTTTTCAGAAAATAGCAAAATGGAAATCAGTGGCTATTGAAGGAGGTAAGGCATGTTCCAGATCTGAAGAAAAATTTGATTTCAACAGGACAGTTGGGAGGTGAAGGTTGCATAAGTACTTTCACATATAAAACCTGAAAGGTCACTAAAGGATCCTTGGTAATAGCAAAAGGAGGAAAGGTTGGTACATTGTATTTATGCAATGGTATTTCTAATTCTGTTAATTCTTTAACCTCTATAGGAGAAGATACAACATTGTGGCATCATAGGCACGGGCACATGAGTGAGAAGGGGATGTAGATTCTTCACTCAAGGAATTTGTTGCCAGGTTTGAAGCATGTTAACTTAAAATTATGTGAGAATTGTGTTTATGGAAAATAGAAGAGAGTCAGATTCCTTAGAGTTGGGAAAGAAAAAAAGAGCGAAAAATTAGAGCTTGTGCATACAGATGTATGGGGACTTGCTAAGGTATCATCTCTTGGTGGCTCTCGTTATTATGTTACTTTTATTGATGATGCAACCAGAAAAACCTGGATTTATTGTATTCAAAATAAATCTAATGTATTTGATACTTTCAAGAAATGGAAATTTTTGGTTGAAAATGAAACAGGGAAAAGGTTGAAGTGTCTCAGATCAGATAATGGAGGTGAATATTGCAGCAAAGATTATGATAGGTACTGTTCAGAGAATGGAATTCGTAGAGAGAAGACAATTCTAGGAACACCACAAGAAAATGGTGTGTCAGAAAGGATGAATAGGAAAATCATGGAGCGTACAAGGTGCATGAGATTGCATGCAGGATTGCCTTTACAAATTTGGGCAGATGCTGTAGATACTGTTGTTTATCTAATAAACAGAGGGCCTTCAAGTTCCTTGGATGGTGGTATTCCAGAGGAGGCATGGATAGGTAAAAAGGTAAACTACTCATTTTTAAAGACTTTTGGTTGTGAAACCTTTGTCCACATTAATAAAGAAAATAGAACAAAGCTTGAGGAAAAATCAAAGAAATGTACCTTTATTGGATATGGTGTTAATGATTTTGGTTATCGCTTATATGATTATGAAAAATACAAAATCATTAGGAGCAGAGATGTAATATTCAATGAAATGGTCTTCTATAAGAATCAGTTGCAGGAAAAGAAACTTGAAAAAGAAAACAAAGAATACACAGTGCTTGACGATATCACAGGAAAAGTGATGGTGCCTAAAAATCATAATGATCAATAGCTAGAACAATAACCACAACAACAACAAGCAATTCAAACACCTGAAAGTGGTGTTAGAAGATCTACTAGGATAAGTAGACCCCCTGAACGATACTCTCCTTCATTATATTATGTATTGTTGACTGATTCTGGTGAACCAAAATGTTATGAAGAAGCAGTGTAGGTAGAAACCAGGAAGAAGTGGGAGCAAGCCATGAAAGAAGAGATGGACTGCTTAGCACATAACCAGACTTGGGACTTAGTTAGGTTGCCTGAAGGTAAAACAACATTGTAGAATAAATGGGTTTACAGTCTGAAGGAAGAAGATGGAGGAAAACAGAGGTACAAAGCTAGAGTTGTGGTGAAGGGGTTTGCACAGAAGAAAGGTATTGCTTTTGATGAAATATTTTCTCCTGTTGTTAAAATGACTTCAATCAGAACTATTTTAAGTCTAGTAGTAGTTGAAGATTTGCATCTTGAGCAGTTAGATGTAAAGAAAGCCTTTCTCCATGGGGATTTGGAGGAAGAGATATATATGCAACAACCACAAGGACATGAGGTAAAAGGGAAAGAGAAACTAGTGTGCAGGTTGAAGAAGAGCTTGTATGGCTTGAAACAGGCTCCAAGGCAGTGGTGTCTAAAATTTGGCATGTTTATGTCTGAACAAGGTTATACTAGATGTCACTCTAATCATTGTGTTTATCTCAAAAGGAAAAATGATGGCAGCTATATTAGATTGTTATTGGATGTAGATGACATGCTTGTTGCAGGTTCTAACATGCAGGAAATAAATATGCTCAAAAGGAAATTGGCAAACACATTTGCAATGAAGGATTTGGGTGCTGCAAAACAAATCCTTGGTATGAGAATAACTAGAGATAGGAAGAATCACAAATTAACATTGTCTCATTGTGAGTACATAGAAAAGATGTTGAAAAGGTTTAATATGCAGAATGCAAAACCAGTTAGTATACCTTTGGCTATCCATTTCAAATTAAGTAAGGAGGTGTGTCCCAAGACTTAGGAAGAAATGGCTCATATGTCTAAAGTTCCATATGCATTAGCAATTGGAAGCTTAATGTATGCAATGGTCTGCACAAGGCTTGATATTGCACATGCAGTGGGATTTGTAAGCGGGTACATGAACAATCCAGGAAAAGAACATTGGATGGCAGTGAAGTGGATTCTCAGGTATTTGAGAGGTACCATAAATCAAGAAGTATGCTTTGGTGGTTCAAACATTGCTCTACATGGATATGTTGATGCAGATATGGCAGGGGATAGAGATAACAGGAGGAGCACTACAGGATATGTGTTTATTGTAGGTGGAAAAACTGTCAGTTGGATTTCAAAAATCCAAAGTGCTGTTGCAATTTCAACAAAAGAAGCAGAGTATGTTGCTGCTACAGAGGCTAGTAAAGAAATGATTTGGTTACAAAGGTCACTGGATGAATTGGGCAAGAAGCAGGAATTGGGCAGGTTATACAGTGATAGCCAAAGTGCCATACATCTTGCAAAGAACTCTGCATTTCATTCCAAGACTAAACATATACAGCTCAAGTACCATTTCATATGGTCAAAATTGGAAGATGGATAGTTGAAGCTGGAAAAGATACACACTGGCCAGATCCTGCAGATATGTTAACAAAAGTTGTAACCAGGGAGAAACTGAGAATCTGCTTAGTTTCAATTGGTATTCAAGTATGATGAAGAAGATGAGAAACAACTAGGTCCAAAGTGGGGTCATTTTCTAGCAAATGAAGCAGCGGTGGAGTTGCTATAATCAGTCTCCAAGTGGGAGATTGTTGGGTGTGGAGCCTGATTATCTTCTATATTCAAAGGTTTCAACCAGATGTATACCCCAAGAAGACTGTACACCCCTCCACGTAGGGGGGTGCAGGGGGGGGGGTAAATCCCCCCCGGCTAGGGGGTCCGGGGGCCAGCGGTCCCCCGGCGAGGGTTTGGGGGTAGCACCCTCGAAGCTAAAAATAGATGTAAAATTTCCTTGTAAAAGTCTAGTAATCTCTAGTCAATTTGGGCCGTTCATTAGGTGGATGATTTGACAGAAGAAGTTATGTTTAATTTAGGGTTTTTTTCCCTAGAAGGCAATCCCTCATTATATATGAGGGAATTGTATTGCGTCTATGTAGATCTGTATTCTAAGTGAGGAAGAGAGAGGAGATTGAGAGCGAAGAGGGTGTTACAGTGGATCTGCTGTAGGTTGTATCTCTTCAGTGTGCTGAATAATATAATAAAAGAAGGACTGGCTGTTTCTCTGTGGACGTAGCCCAAACCACATATATCTGTGTCTCTCTTGTTTTATGTGTTTTCTGTGTTTATATTTCTGCAATATTTTATGTGTTCTATTGCTCTGTAATATATAATTTTCTAACATCTATTCAAAAGCCAGAACGTAGGAGTTGGTAACACTTATTTCCGAAAACAAAAATAGTAAGGTATCAAGAAAACAAAACAAACGTAAACAAAAATAGTAAGCAAAACAAACCAAATAAGAACAAAGATAGTAAGCAAGGCAAACAAAATGAAAACAACAAGCAGCAAGTAGACTATGTACATGGCATGAGGTGCGGCCCGACCTACTGTAAATAATGCTTGAGATCTTGGTTGTTGACAGGAAGGTTGTCAACCATCCCGTCAAGTGATTGCAGCCAGTACGTGTGTGGGCCAAGCTTCTCCTGGACTGTGTACATATTGTTGGCTACAAGCGGCCTGACCCAAGTTCAACAGTGAGTTTAGCCAAGTAAATCCTGGTTTTACTGGCCCTTTCGGCAATAGTCTGCGGTGCGTGGACTGAGGTCTCACCCAAAGTAGTATGGGAGGGTGCTGGAACTAGGTTTCCACACCCTAGGGATGTCTTGATGAGGGTTTTGGAGGTTCGCGATCTTAATCTGCGCACTACGCTACTCTGCGCAACTTCCTATTCTTCGCAACCTGTGCGCACCTTCGTATTATTCCAATATGATCCGATCCTTATTATTATATTAGTGCTTCACTTAGTTTGTGCGGTCTCAATGTTCTTATTATTTGTTCAACTTTCAGATTAGTGCGTGTACCTGAAGATAACATAAATGCATAAAGAATAACCAAAACATAGAAATATAGATCTACAAGAAGATGCACAATATTCTGAATCAACCTTATCTTTATTAATACTCAAGCTCAGTTACATACCCGACTCCGCCATGCGTACTCAGCTGCAAAGGTCCACGCACTCAACTACGGACTATACTAGGCCTTTGCGCACTCAGCTACAGATCGTCTACCTACCACTACGACCCAATACACTTCAGATTTTCTTCTATCTTCTAACCATGCCTTCACATCTATTTGTTTCTCTTCAAAAACTAAAAGATGACTTTACACTCAGAGCCTCGCTCTATTTATATAATCCCATGGTCCGCGGACCATGGGTAGGTCGACACACTTTACATTAAATTACATTATCTTAAGGTAGACAACCCTAGACTCTTGCACTTTGCACATGCATTTTGCGAGGTCTTTACATTACACTTGACCAAAATTCAGGTTTCTAGCCCCAAAAACATGCTATGGGAGGATCCGTTGCCCAACAGGCCCCCAACACAATCATCGTGACTCATCCCGAGTCACTCTACTGGTGTGGCAATATTTGCGCGAAGTTATTCCAACTGTGTATGTGTTGCGCACAGGTCCGCAACGCACTACTCTGCCGTCTGCTGGATCTTCTCCATTTCTGCTTCTGAATCATCTGCATCTGACTTGATTCTGTACTTTGATGTCGGCTTCTAGTATCTGTGTTTATAGTCCCGCACCTTTGTGCGGCTACTCGGGTGGCGAAGACTATGCTTTGGTCGGTTAGTCAGACAGCCGGCCCACTTATGTAGGGCTTCAGGCGATTGCCATTTACTCTTCCGGGGAAGGGTTCTCCATTAAGTTTGACTAGTTGGACCGCGCCTCCGTCTTTGACCTCTTTTACCACATATGGTCCCAACCAATGCATTCTGAACTTTCCAGGATATTTTTCGAACTTGCTGTCATACAACAACACTAAATCATTTACCTTGAATGTGCACAACTTGATATGGTGATCGTGCCAGGCTTTCTCACGCTGTTTCTGTACCTGCTGATGGAATCCCGCCAGAAACTGTTCTTCCTCGAGTTCTTCCAATTGCGCGAGTCTCTCTTCCAAGGCTTCGCAGTCTGACATGCCTGTAATTGCTGCTATCCGCAAACTGGGTACGATGTATTCCATTGGCATGACTGCTTTTGTGCCATAGACTAACCTGAAAGGTGTCTGACCTGTCAATTTTTTACACGTGGTTTTGTATGCCCATAATACGGCAGGTATGTGCAGGTCCTAGTCATTTTGCTGCGCGTTGCATACTTTGGTCAGTGCAATTTCCAGAATTTTATTGAATGCTTCTACTATCCCATTAGCTTGCGGATGGTACGTGTACTTTGTTAATGATACACCTGGAATTCCTTGGTGAGTGCACTGATGGTTTTATTCAAGAAGTGCATCCCGCGGTCACTCATTAAAATTTTTGGGCAACCAAACCATGTCAACACGTTGTCGAACAAAAATTGTGCAGCTGTAACGGCTGTGCAGTCCTTAATCGCCTGTGCTTCCGCCCATCGAGTCAGGTACACTGTCACGGTGATAATGTAGCGTGCAACTGTCTTTCCCTCAGGTTTGATTGGTCCCACAAAATCGATTGTCCATTTTTCGAATGGCTGCAGCATCATCTATGGATTGAGTGGCATCTCATCCCTTCATGATGGTTTCCCAGTCCTTTGACATATGTCACAGTCCCGATAGTGTGCTTTCGAATCCTGATGTAGGGTTGGCCACCATAGCCCAACACGAAGAATCTTCTGTGCTGTCACGCATCCTGCATAGTGTCCTCCTACATCCCCCTCATGTGCTTCCGTGAGGATCTGTCCTCGTTCAAATTCAGGTACATATCTTCTCAATATTTCATCGTTTCCCATTTTGTAGAGGTGCCCTGCGATGACAGAAAATTCCATTGTGCACACCACTAATTCCTTCTTCTGCTGGACTGAATATTCCTTCGGTGCAGTCCCCATGGTTAAAAATGGATTATATCTTCGAAGTGGCCATCCGTGATGTGCATTGCAAAGAGCTGTGCATCAAGTAGTCCTTCTTCCAAATTTGTTGGCTCCTCGCCTATCTTAATTCATGATAAGTGATCTAGTCTTGTGTTTAGGCGTCCTAGCTTTACGATGACCTCGAAGTCATATTCTTGAAACAGTAATAGCCATCTGCATATGCGCCCCCCCAACACAGGCTTGTTCACCAGGTATTTCAACACGGAATGATCAGTATACATCTTGAAGTGCCTGCCAAGTAAATAGTGTCAACATTTTTTGAGTGCGTATACCATTGCCAACCCTTTGATCTCAGTAGTAGAATAGTTCTTTCAGCTTTGGACAGTCGCTGACTCGCAAACTTGATCGGGTGATCCACGCCTTTCGCACCTTCCTGTGTAGGTACAGCTCCCAACGCAATAAAAGACGCATAAACATGTACATGAAATTCTACGTCCCATTTTAGGAAGACCAGGATGGGAGCGGATGCCATTTTTTCCTTGAGAACATCCAAACTTTTCCTATAATCATCATTCCAACAATATATAGTGTCCTTTTTCAATAGTTTTTCCATTGGCACTATTATTTGTGCATAGCTATTGATAAACTTTCTATAGTAACCAGTGTGCCCCAAAGTGACGCGTAGTTGTTTGACACTTCGCGACGCTTCCAAATTGAGAATAACAACAATCTTCGTAGGGTCCACCATCAGGCCTTGTTTGCAGACCACATGGCCGAGTAGGTTTCCAAAGGGGAGGAGGAAGGTGTACTTTTAAGATTCAGTGTAATCTGGTGTCGTTTACAAGTATCCAGCATCAAACATAAGCTTGCTATATGGTGTTTAACTAACCCAAATACAGTCTAATCGTCCAGATAGACCTCCAAGAACTTGTAGATATATTCCTTGAATGCGGCCACCACTATGCGCGAAAATGTCGCTGTCGCATTCCTCAGTCCAAAGGGCATAACAGTGTATTGAAAAGAACCCCATTCAGTTGTGAAGGTTGTTTTGCTCTTATCTTCCTACGCGATCTTGATTTGATGGTACCCTGAGAAGCCATCCATGAATGAGTAAGCTTCCTAACTACCAACATTCTCTAATACTTCATCTGTAAACAGTGTCGGGAATGGATTGTGAATAGAGGTGTTGTTAAGCTTCCTGAGGTCCACGCATATTCTAATTTCGCCCTTCTATTTTTTCTCCAGTACTACCATAGGACTCACCTAGTTGGATTCTTCCATTGGTTCAATAATTCTGGTTGTAAGAAATTTGTCTAATTCTTCGCAGGCCTTTTCTTTATACTTTGGATTAAAATGATAAGGTCGTTGCTTAACTGGCTTCACGTCCAGTTTCAGAGTGATCTTCATCATCCCTAAGTTGCCAATGATCCCCTTTAAGTCCGTGATTTTGGTTGGAAACAAATCTTGATATTCACGGAGTAACTTGGCGACCTTATCTACCGTAGCATCGTTCCAATAGTCCCAAAGCATCGTGTACTTTGCTCTGCATCTATGCCAATGTTTACCTGCTTTGTTTTTAGCGGTGCAGTGATGTCGAGATCCTCAATTGATGTTCCTCTAACTTCGCAACACCCTTCAGTTTTTGGAATATTAATATTTTAGGGGTCGTCATCATCCTCCTCTACTTGCACGTTATAACATTCTAGGGCACTGCTTAACTGGGTTGTCCACGTTGGGTGAACTACTTGCCGTGGTTCCTGTAGTATTTTGAAGATGGCGGCTTTTACGGCTTGCAACGCATCATCAACAGTACCCGACCACCGGTCTTCAAATGTGAATGTTAACAAAAATCCCTCATGCAAGACATCCCATTCGCCCGTACCATGTCGGAGTTTCGTCTCAGTATACCAATTCATGGGTATGACAACTAGGGTATGGTAGAATAAGTGTACCGATTTAGACTGAGGTTCTTCCCCATAGGCCTTGGTCCATTTCGCGAGGTGCGTGCGTGGGTCATCTCGTCCATCGTATTTATTTTCTATCCGTAGTTGCGGTTTCCCAAATCGTAGGCGCATCATCCTCCTATAGCCGCGCCAGTTTTCAAAATTTCCTTGATGTGTTCCCCACTAACGCACAGGTGTCGCACGCAATGCCCATTTCAATGCATCGAACTACTGTTGTTCCACCGAGTTTATGCTCCCCTATAGACAGCTAGAGATCGAGCTTACCGAGTTTCAACAACACCACCTAGCAATATCCCAGTCAATATGATCTGATCTTATATGATTAGGCCAAGTTATCCCTCTTGCTATTATTTATGCTTAGTCTACCACCGGTTCAAGTTTATTGGCTTGGTCACTTCACACTGTCGCCACCCTTACTTCTTTTTGTTGCTCGAAATATAGCATCTCTTGCAGGCCTGAAATCTCGACCGACTTGGAGCTTCATTCAAAGTTATTTGATGATGGGATTTTGGCTATTGAGTCATGTCATAATGACATATATAATAGCAACAACCAGATGACCTCCTCATACTTCGCTTTCAAACTTGCTCAAGAATTCATCCACCGCTGTCAATCCATCATATGTTGGCAGATCTCGGGCCTGGGTTGTTACGCAACGTAGTGATCTAATCATCATGTTGCAATTCAGCGTTGTCACTTTGTTCAACTGATTGTGCTAGTGTTCATCTTCTTCGTCTGAATCCAAGGTGCAGGAACTTGCGCGCTCCCACGAGATCCTTCCATTTGCAGTCGGATTCACCCAATCCTGATCTTACGTAGTTATCTTGTAGATACAATCTAGCTCATCGTCGCTTCCATCATCGCGCATAGGTTCGGTGTAGCACGCTCCTTCGGCTGGATCTAGTGGAACTACTACGCGTAGGGAATTTTTCTCGAATATCATCTTCCGCTTCTTCAGGTTGATGACTCCATTCATATTAGTGGCCCAATCTATTCCTAACAGCGCAGGATAAGGATTCTTGTAATCAACAATCTCTATTACTTCAAAGTCCGTTTGTGTGCTCGTGCCTTCGATATCAACTGTTACCCCTTGCAACCTCCCCATGGGAAAAATATTTTGTTGGTTCGCCATTCGTAATTGAATAGGGGACCACTGTAACACGAGATTTCCCATGCGTTCCCATGTCTGCTTTGGTAACACATTCGCGTCCGAACTCAAGTCTAGGATTACCTGATCCATTTCGTACTCGCCAATCTGCGCCATCAATCTCATCTCCTTCCCAGTGCGTAATGCATGCTTTCCCAATTTCTGGACTATGCGTGGTTCTCCCGACCCTGCCCACCTGGTGATCAACTCCTGTAGTCCCTTAACTGCCTTATTGTCGCACAACAGTTTCATTCATGTCTCCAAAAAGATAGTAAGCATAGAAGGATCCATCCCTAGCTCTGGTTGATCCTTACTACCTGAAGTGGAGGCCTCCGCGAAGCTCTTCTTAGCTTCCATGAACACCTCCTTTGCGCATTCTAAGTCAAACTCAGGTTCCTTTGTAGGAGCCTTGCGAAACCATGTATCTTCCTCAGACTACTTCCCCTTATCCTCCCCTGTAGTCGCACTGCTTTTGAGCACCATATTCACATTTGGGTCTTCTTCACATGGTTTAGATCTCATCATTTGGATATTTTGAGTCGGAGGAGGCTGGAGTACGCCTTTCTCCTGCATCTGTGCGATCAATGTAGGACAATCTACTACTTAATGATTGAACTTAGCAAAGTATGAACAAGATTTTCTCGTCGGGTTTGTACAATCGCGGGCATAGTGCCCTGGTCCTCTGCAATTGTAACAAGTTAACTGTCTGTGGCCCCTTCCTGGCCCCATTCCTCCTCACCCTCAACCTTGCCCTTGAAATCCAGCGCGCACCATCCCTGCCGCTGGGTCGAGGACTCGCATTTCTGTCTGCATCTAATAGGCTGGGGTCCGATCCATCATTAACTCGTAGCTGCGACAAGTACACTGGTCGTGGCCTACTGACCTGCAGAAATTACAAAACAACTGCTGGGGAGCCTGCATATACTTCTGCAGCAAATGACAATTATCCGTCGTGTGTTTTCCTCCTATCTGACAGATCATGCACCATAGCGTGGGTGTCACAATCGGCCCTACATGTGCCTCCGGTCTCAATGGCATTGGCCCCCCTCCTGCCAAGTAGTTCGCGAATACCGGAAAATGGTCCTTGTCATGGCCCTGACCTTTGCATTTTTTGCACCACACTTCCTCACGTGCCTTCGGCCACGGTGCCCTATCCTGCTTCAAGCTATGCATTTCCAGGCAGAGATTTTGTAGTTGCGCATGGATTTGTTGAACTCCCAGCGTTGGATCTTGTATCAGTGTCTCATGCAACCTCATCGCCATTTCCAACAACAATGTAAACTTTGAAATGGGAACTATAAACTCAAAACGGAAACTCTGGCAAAAAAACCCCTAAAAAACATAAAAAACAGTGCTAAAAACAAAAAGTGTTGATGCTGGAATAACATTTTTTTTTCTAGGGTAAATTTTGAACATGTTTTAAAAATGACAGTGAAAACCAATTTTTTGTGCAAAAATTGTCCAAAAAACACCCTCAAAATGAAAAGTGTTGATGTTTGAATAACATTTTTTTTTTAAGGGTAATATTTCAACATTTCGAAATAATAGCGTAAAATATTTTATCATGACCTTAAAAAACATTAAAATTTCAAAAAAATAATGAAAACATAAAATAAAATAAAAAATTAAAACAATAAAAAAACACAAAACAAAAAAAAGGTTAAAAAAATAACAAAACATAAATTAAAGTATATACAAAAAAAAAATCAATCATAAAAATGTAAAAAAACAGAAAAAATAAAAAACTAAAAAAAACTTTCAAATTAAAAAAAATAAAATAAAAAATAAAAAAAAATAAAAAGAATAAAAAAATTAAAATATTGTAAACCATAAAAAAAATTGGCAAAAGAAAAGAAAAAAAACAAAAAAATGGAAAAGAAAAAGAAAAAGAAAAAGAAAAAATTATAAAATTAAGTAGGTAAAAATAAGAAAATTTAAAAAACATTAACAAAAGACTAAAGAAAACATAGAAAATTAAAAACAAATTAGATTTACAAAAAAAAATAGAAATTTAACAAAATAGAAAAATTAAAAACTACTAAAATTAAGATTAAAATGTTGATTACTAAAAAAAAGATTATATAAAAATATATATAAAAAAGATAAAAAGAATAAAATAAAAAAATGTTTAAAAAAAAATTATCTCATAAACCATAAAAGAATTTGGAAAAAAAAATAAATAAATAAAAAAAAATTACAAATATGAAATTAAGTAAAAAAAAGTAAATAAAAAAAAAAAAAATATAAATATGATCTCCGCGCATCTGATGGAGATATGTCTCACTTCCACGTTCCTCTGTTTCGAGGGTGAATTCTTTGAGCAGACCTGTGGTGTTGCCATGGGTTCCCCTCTTTCCCCTATTGTTGCGAATCTTTTTATGGAAGATTTCGAAGCCAAAGCTTTATCCTCATCTCGTCTTCTTCCTAAGCTTTGGAAAAGGTTTGTGGATGACACTAATGTCATCTGGCCCCATGGCCCAGAGGAGTTGGATCGTTTCTTTAATCACCTCAACAACCGGTCCTCTGCCATTAAGTTCACCATAGAAAAAGAGGTCAATGGTTGCCTCCCTTTCTTGGATATTCTTATATCTCGGAATAAAGATGGCTCTCTCTCCCACTCTGTGTTCCGAAAGAAAACGCATACTGAGTAGTATCTTCATGCCGATTCCCATCACTTCCCTGCTCAAAAGTTTGGTGTTCTTAACACCCTCGTTACTCGTGCCCTTAGGATCTCTGATCGTGAGAGCTTTGATAAGGAGAGATCCCATCTCCTTAATGTCTTTGTGGAGAATGGATATAGTAGACGCCTGGGTCAGAAGGCTTTCCATAAAGCCTCTAAAAACGCGTTGATTAAGAAAGAGCCAAAAGAGTGTCGTCCAGGTATCCATCTTCCCTATGTTCTAGGAACCACAGACAAGATTGCTCGGATCCTTAAAAGGTATGATATTCCCTCTACGTTTAGGCCCCTCAACACCATTCACAAATCCCTCCGATCGGTGAAAGATCCCGTTAACCCTAAGTACATGAAGGGTGTCTACTTGATCCCTTGTTCTTGTGGGACTCCCTATATTGGGGAAACAGGGCGCTCCATCCATCAAAGGATCTGCGAACATGCGGCTGACCTGAGACATGGGAGATCCAAGTCTTCAGCATTAGCTGAGCATGTGGAAAAGACCAAGCATCAGGTGTGTATTGAGGAGGCCAAGGTTGTTGCCAAAGTCGCTCAGTTCCACCATCGTAAATTGAGGGAAGCTATTGAGATTGAAAAGAAGCCGAGCAATCTCAATAGAGATGATGGCTGGAAAATAAGTAGGTGCTGGATTCCAGCACTCTCTTCTTAGTCGGTTTTTCTGCACCCTTTTTTTTTTTTTTTTTTTTAAGAATATATATGTATATATGCAACATTAACAATATTTAATAAATAATTTAATTAAATAAATAAATTACCTTTTTAAAGCTAACCTTTGAATTATTCTATTTATTTATATAGTATTTTATCCTAACTTTATAATTTTTATTATAAATTATACATACATATATTTGATTATTAATAAATAACTATTAAATTATTTTTTTAAACTAACCATTATAAATTATTATTAAATTAATAAATGAAAATTCTCAACCTATTATTATGATTTTAATATATATATATATATAATTTAACCAACCATTAAAATTATTTTATATATTTTTAACTAATTTCCATAAATAATAATAATTAAAAATAAACTAACCATTAAGTTACTTGTCACTTAACAATCTAATATTATGATTTTAATTAATATATATATATGAATTAATTTAAATAAATAAATAAATTAATATTATTATTATTATTATTATTTTTATTTATTTATTTATTTTTTAACTAACCATTGATATTATTTTACTTATTAATCCTAACCTTTATCTTATTAACCTAATATTATAACTTTAATTAATATATATATATATATATATATATATATATATATATATATATATATATTTATTTATTTATTTATTTTAATAATTAATTTAAATAAATAATTAAATTTCTTTTTAAACCAACTATTAATGTTAATTTAGTTATGATTTTTACCTAATTTAACTTATTTCCATAAATAATATTAAATAAATAAATAAATAATAATAATAATAATAAAATAGTTAGACCTGGGCCCTAAGGTCAAAATTAGCCGTTAGTCAATTTAGCCATTAGAGACTCTGCTCGGACTATTTATCATGCTAAGCTGGATCTGTTTCTTCAACTTGTCCTGACGATGAACCACACTAGTTGGTTCGAAACGCGTCGACAAATGTTTGTCTACATGTGATTTACGCCGAAGTTATTCTTAAAAAAAAAAACCGTTAAGAAAAAGAAAAAGAAAAAGAAAAAGAAAAAAAAAGAAAAAAAAGAAAAAAAAAACAAACTAGATTAAAAAAAAGAAAAAGAAAAAAAACAAACTAGATTAAAAAAAAAGAAAAAAAGAAAGAGAGTTAACCCAAAAAAAAATAGTAAAATTAATATTAAAAATATTTAAAAAAAAAGTTTAAAAAACAAAAATAAACTCAAAAAAGAAAAAGAAAAGAAAAGAAAAGAAAAGAAAGAAAAAATATGAAAATTTTAAAAATATATATGTGAAATATGTATTTTGATTAAAAAAAAAAATCAAATATTTTTTTATTAAACTTACGTTTTTTATTTAAAAATAAAAAAAATAAAAAAATTATTTATTTTTTTAATAAAAAAAAATTTAAATTTGCTTTTTAAACCATTTGTTTTTATTTAAAAAAAAATTATTAAAAAAAAAAATAAACCATTTTTTTTTAATTTAAAACAAAAAAAACAAAAAAAATAAATTACTCAAGTTTTTTTTGTTTTTTGTTTTTGTTTGTTTTTTTTTTTAAATTATGGGCGGCTGTGCGGGTGGAGGGGTGATTCCAAGAATTGCCCCTCCGCCCGTCCGACCTCCCGTGGTGGCATGACCGTGGGTAGAGGGCCTGCACGAATCGCCTCCCCACCCCCCGGCCGCCTGTGGTGGTGCAGCCGTGGGCGGAGGGGCCTTCATGCAAGCCCTCCACCCACGGTTTTGCCACCACAGGCGGCCAGGCGGGCAGAGGGGTGATTCTCAGAATCACCCCTCCGCCCGCCCGACCGCCCATAATTTTTCTTTCTTTTAATTTTTTAATAGTATTTTTTTTAATAAAAAAAAGTTTGTTTAAATTTTTTAATTATATTTTCGTTTTAAATAAATAAATTAAAAATTGTTTTAAAAAAAAATTAAAATTTTTTAGTAACTTGTTTTTTTGAAAAAAAAAATGTTTCATGTTTTTTTTTTTTTTTTAATTTTGTTAATATTTATTTAAAAAAAAACAATTTGTTTTAAAAAAAAAATTAAAATTTAATTTTTATTTTTTTAAATAAAAAATGTAAGTTCAATAATTAAAAAAAATAAAAATAAAAAAATACATATTTATTTATAAATTTTAAATGTTTTTGTTTTTGTTTTTTTTTGTTTTGTTTTGTTTGTTTTGTTTTTGTTTTTGTTTTGTTTTTTGTTTTTTGTTTTTTCTTTTAACCTGAAAACACATATATATTTTTAATATATATATTTTGAGTTTTTTTTTGTTTTTTTAAATGTTTTTAATATTAATTTTACTAGTTATTTATTTATTTATTTAATCTAGTTTGTTTTTAATTTTTATTTAATTTTCTTAATGTTTTTTTAAAATTTTCTATTTTGACTTAATTTTATATATATATTTTTAAATTGTATTTTTTTGTTTTTGTTTTGTTTTGTTTTTTGTTTTTTGTTTTTTTTTCCAAATTCTTTTATGGTTTATAAGATAATATTTTTTTTTTAACATTTATTTATTTATTTTTTGTATATATATATATATATTTGTTTTTTTAAGTAATCAACATTTAAAAAAAGAAAAATAAAGCAACTTGAAAATTCATTAAGTAATCATAATTAAAAAAAATGGACATAATAAATTTTAAAGTGTGAAAAATAAATCCTCTAAAAAAAGGTATCCTGTATCAACACATTTCAAAATCAGCATGAAAATCACTAACATTTAAAAACAAATATTTATATTTGATACATAAGAAAATTTAAATTGTAAAAAATATGCTTAAAAAAAAAGAATTTTATTCTACGCCATCACTTTTCAACGGGACCTGAACAGAGATGTTTTTATGTCAGCAACAGAAGCCCAAGCTTATGGCATTGTTGATGTCGTAGCGGAAGGTTGATCTCATAGCGGAAGATCCTCTTTTTCATTTATTTTTATAATGAACTGTAAACTGTGATCTCTTTGTTCCTTTTCAAAAAAAAAAGGGGGGGGGGAAGTGATTCATTTCATAATCACCTGATATGGTATGGTTAGGGAGATCCATGGCTTAGAGCTTTCACTCGATCCGAAAATTCATTCCCTAAAGACTCTCTTTTTCTTTTCATGGTATGATTCCATCTATAATAAGGATCCTCAGATGAGCAAGAAGTATATAAAAAATCTCTATATCCACCTGCATCCTCTTACCCGAAGAGAGGAATCCCTTCCTTTTGGGAGGGACTCCTGGGAACGAATCCAGCGGAGACGGGGCCTGTAGCTCAGAGGATTAGAGCACGTGGCTACGAACCACGGTGTCGGGCAAGATACAACTTATTCAAAATGAAGGAAGGGGAAACCCTCTCAGTTCACTATTTCAAATTCAATAATTTTGTTTATTCCCTCTATATAAATTTCTGATCATTGAGATTCATAGCAAATTAAGGGTAGCGTAAAGAAAATGGTGGATATGAGATAACTATCGATAATACATTAGACGGTGGGCAAGTGGTTGACATTGTACCTCCAGGACCGGAGCTTCTTATTTCAGAAGGCGAATTGATCAAGGTCGATCAACCATTAACGAATAACCCTAATTTGGGTCGTAATGCCCAAACCATTGTGACAGAGATACATAAAAAGAGCTGACTAATCTAGTGCAATTTGATCCTATTGATGAAACCCCCTTCTACATCTTAGTAGCTCAAAATAGGATCATACATTGTCCTGATCTACCTTTTTATTCACACTGAGGTTATAGGATAGGAAAAGAATGGAATCTATTTCACATTAATTGATTTCGAGTGAATCGTGAAATTATGTTATATACTTAATCACTTTATATCTACCTATTCTATATCTATCTAGATAGATATAGAATAGGTAGATATCTGTTAGACATGTCTATTTCACCGAGTCTCTCTCCGAGACAGTGCCCAGATCGTTACGCCTTTCGTGCGGGTCGGGACTTACCCAACAAGGAATTTCGCTACCTTAGGACCGTTATAGTTACGGCTGCCGTTCACCGGGGCTTCGGTCGCTGGCTTCCTCATCATCAGGTCACCAACTTCCTTAACCTTCCGGCACTGGGCAGGCGTCAGCCCCCATACATGGTCTTACGACTTTGCGGAGACCTGTGTTTTTGGTAAATAGTAGCCCGGGCCTGGAAGAAGTATGAAGAATAACACCAAACAATTGAAGCATACCAAGCCTTTCAATAAAATGAATGAAAGGCTTGGTATGCTTCAATTAAGCAATACACGCATTAACTTCGGATGAATCATTTGCACTACCCATAGGGGTAGTCTCACTTAGTAATTTATTTTGTATCCGGTCATTAAGTTCACTCTTGTCTATATATCCAACTCGTGGAACGCGCCTTATTCCTGTAGATCCCATCAATCGTCTCTTCACTTTTTTGAAGATGGTTTTTTATATCACGTTTTTACTACCCCTACGAAACGGGTAATTGTATCGGTTATTTAAAGTGCCAAAAACTATGTTCTAAAAAAAATATGTGTTCTGCATCGCCCCTTTTCAAAATCCGGTCAATTTTTTGCTATCTCTATGAAACGGGTAACAATATCAGTTCCTGTTTCAAATTTTACATTGTTCAACGCTTTGGCCTGGGTAGAAAGTTTCTGTTGTGACAGCGCTGTCGTCAAGTGTGGTGTTAGAGATGCCACAAACCATGCGCGATGCTGCACATTCGTGAGCATCATATTAGCTTCGCGGATCGTACTCTTCAGCCGCTGATCTAGATCCTAGGGGGTCTTCCCTGGAAGCATCATGATTTTTTTAAATCTGATGACTGACTGTGTCTCTGATTTCGGCTGGCTAAATTCTCTGTTTAATGCATTCTGGATCTCTGCTATTCTTGCATTTGGGTGATCATTAGAGTGCTTGATATACCATGTCAATGCACGATCCTACAACGTGCTCACCAATGTAGCCTTCTTAATGTTGTCATCCATGACCCCTTGTGCTTCCCACACTGCTCTTACCACGAACCAAAACTGGTCTGGATCCTCATTTCCTACTCCTGTGAACACGGGTAGCTTGATCACTCTTTCCATGCTAAACTGCGGGGGGAGTGGAGGTGGAGTGGGTGGAGATGGAGGTGAGGGAGGTGAAGTGGGTGGTGGTGTGGGTGGGGATAGTAACTGCGGAATGCGCTGCCTTATCAAACTGACCATACTTTTCAGAGAGACCCAAGCGAGCTCTTCCTCGCTTTCTCGCGAAGGTGAAATTAAGGGACTGTTTCCTAATCCCTCGCTACCTTTGTAGATTTTTCTGCTCCGCATTGTTCCAAACATTAATGTATTCGTATAACTCGTTTTTCACATAACAACATCTTAATCCAAGTATTCAAAGATTTAATGTACTTACCTCACGGTACCTTGAGAAAACATCGTTCTGCTTCTTTGTAGCTCACGATCGTGTCTATTGCAAATTCAGTGATAAATCCCCCTATTATCTGGTCGAGCCAATGGTCCACAGCTCGCGCGATCTTATCTTCTAATGCCTCTAGTCTGTGCACTAATTCCGAAGTCCACACTATCAGTTGGTCGAGCTTACACCTTCCGTGGTTGTCGGCTAACCTCACGGTCCACTCATACAGTTCAGAAGGAAAGGATGCGAAGAATATCTTGTGGATTTCCGTATACACGTAGTGATCCAGCCATCTTTTCTCGGATACCTGCGGCGTTCTGTTTTCCTGTGTCAAGAACTTGTGAATCTTCTTGCCTAACCACTCTTCAATTTCCTTCTTTGTTGGGTTCCAGTGGCATGACATCAGACATCCCTTAGGCAGATCTCGGTCCTGACAACGGAACCATTTGTTGGCTATGAGGGGCCTGACCCAGGTTTAGCAGTGAGTTTAGCCAAGCAAATCCCAGTACTACTGGCCCTTTCGTCAATAGTCCGTGGAGTGCGGACTGAGGTCTCACTCGAAGTAGTATGGGAGGGTGTTGGAACTAGGTTTCTGCACCCTAGGGATGTCTTGATGAGGGTTTTGGAGGTTTGCGATCCTAATCTGTGTGCTGCACTGCTCCGCGCAGCTTCCTATTCTTCACAACTCATGTACACCTTCATATTATTCCGATCCGATCCAATCCTTACTATTATATTAGTGCTTCACTTAGTTTGTGCGGTCCCAATGTTCTTATTATTTGTTAAACTTTCAGATTAGTGCGTGTACTTGAAAATAATATAAATGCATAAAGAATAACCAGAACATAGAAATACAGATCTACAAGTAGATGCACAATAATCTAAATCAATCTTATTTTTATTAATACTCAAGCTCAGTTATAGACCTGACTCCACCCTACACACTTAGTTGCAAGGGTCCATGCACTCAGCTGCGGACTCTACTAGGCCTCTGCGCACTTAGCTGCAGAGCCTCTACCTACCACTACGACCCAATACACTTGAGATTTTCTTCTATCTTCTAACCATGTCTCCGCATCTATCATTTTCTCTTCAAAAACTAAAAGTCAACTTTACACTCAGAGCCTCACTCTATTTATACAATCCCATGGTGCACAGACCATGGGTAGGTCGACACACTTTACATTAAACTACATTATCTTAGGGCGGACAACCCTAGACTCTTACGCTCCACGCCCGCATTTCGCGGGTTCTTTACATTACACTTGACCAAAATTCGGGCTTCAAGCCCCAAAAACATGCTATGGGGGGATTCGCTGCCCAACACGTATTTTTCATCGATATATCATGGACTGAAGGAAACAAGTTCTTACATAAGAGGTAGGATGGCAGATAACCAAGTATTGATAGTTGTACAAGTCCTCATGTACTTCACCTAGTTTGTTTTAAGAGTCACACATAGTCCATGCAAAACTAACCTACGGACTTAAACAAGAAAAAAAACCAAAAAGCAAAGCAAGAAGCAAAAGCAAATATATATGCAAAGTGAGTATGTAAACAAACAAGCAAGCAAGCAAACACATAAAGAAATAAGCAATCATGCATTAAAGAAAACAACTCAAAGAAAATAGTACTCCTACTCCTAAGCTAACTATGCATGGGTCGTCTCACGTGAAGTGATACTTCCAATGCAGCCACCGGCGCATTGGTCAACCCATGTTGGTGAAGGCATGGTTTGTGATCATCACAGTTGCGCAAACCAACAATTATGAAATATATAACGATGAATACGTACACATTCTAAGCTTACAAGCGTCCACAGAACAAAAATGAGTGAAAGCACATATCATTCACTCTGTGGACTTGCCATGGTGATGTGCTACACTACGTATAGATTTTGAGTGTATGCATTCTCTTCACTGTGACATGCAAGCAAACGTGAGAAAGGTAGACCAATTATGTTGTGCAAGTGTTCTCGTTGTGTAAGATTCCTTCAATGCATGAGCTACGGGATCATGTTGTTTGAGTGGAGGAAGTGAAATCTGCGTGTTAGATTGATCTTGAATGCAAAGTAGAGAGTGATGAGGAGCCTTGCGTGTTTCAACAATTTCCTGATCAGAAGCGAAACCAACCTCAGGACAACGAGGACCTAACATAACCATCAACTCAGGCTGAAGTGCCTTGAAAACCTGTGAGGTTTCGACTTCATTGATGTTATATACCTAGGGGGGATAATATGGGGTACCAAGGGAGGTACCCAAGGTAATAATGTAATAATGGGATGGGCCATAGTAATAAATAAGGTGGTTAACCCATGTCATAGTTAATAATAATGTAATGGGCCCATGGTATTAGTTGATGGTATGAGGGCACCATGGTAATGACCCATGGTATTGTATGTATGAGGCCTATATAGAGGCTAGAGACTCCATGTGGAGATGGAGTGAATGATTATTGTATGAACAGGCATATGGCTTGTGGAGTGTTCTCCTTCCTTAAGTTCATTCCATTTCCGAAAACAGGTCATAATAAAGAATCATTTCGTATCATTTCTGGGTTTATTGCTATTATCTTATATTTTCATATTAGATCTATAGTATCTCTGGGTTAGATCTACAACAATTGGTATTATATCTACAACAATTGGTATCAGAGCTCTTTCTTGGGCACAAAAGTGGAATTTTTTTTAATTTTTTGCAGGGGTTTTTGGGTGGCGAGTTTGCAGATCAGATCTGTACGTTTTGGTGAAAGATATGCAAAATCTAATTGTAGATCTGTATTCTTTGCGAAAAAATAGCCGATTTCAAAAAAAAAATCGGTTGAATCGGAGTCCGGATGAAGGAGATATCGCTGATTTAAAAATCAGTGGGGTTGGAGACAATTTTCAGGGCAGCGAGTTTGCGGCGCAGATCTAGACGTTCTGGTGCAAGATCTACAAAATCTAATTGTAGATTTGAGTTGTTTGAGAAAAATTACCCAATTTCAAAAAACAAATCAGTCGAATCGGAGTCCGGATGAGGGAGATATCGCTGATTTAAAATCAGCTCTTTTTTGCAGAAATTTTGGTGACGGCGGGAGAGTTGCAGCACAGATCTGAAATTCTAGTGCCTGTATCAATATTTCTATCACATGGGCAGATGCAGAAAGATTGTTCCATTTCTGAAAACATGTTATAATAAGGATTCTGAGCAATATTGACAAAATTGTGACCATTTCAAATTTTCGCCAATTTTTTTGTGATGGCAGGCCTAGATCTGAATTTGAGGGACTTGTATCCATTTGATGGCTCTCATCCAGCCAAATGGCTAGCACAAATGGAGAAATGTTTTATATTGAATTACATCATGGATGATGAGACTCAGCTGAGTGTGGCAACAATGTACTTGGACAATGAAAGATGACAATGGTGGCAAAGGCATCAACGTGGCTATCGAAGGCCCTTGACTTGGGACAAATTCACAAAAGCTCTTATGGACCACTTTAACCGTAAAGCTAATCTTGTGGATAAGCTCACACAGACAGACACACAGGCTAGCAAAGATTTTATTTTTACAGGAAATAAGGAAACCAAGGAACCTAAAGGGTTATTTCTTACTGGTATATCTTTATTGCAGGTTCATGGATTGATTCAGAAGGAGAAAATCGCTGTGTCTATAAATCCTAGTTGCAAGCAAAATCTTATAAGTATTAATTTGGCAAAAAGATTGCAAGTTCCAGCAAAACACATTGAAACTGCACAGATTGATAATGAGGATGTTCAAGTGTATAAGGATTTGAATATTTCTATGGATAAGTATGTGTTGCATGGTGATTTTTATGCTTTAGAGACAGATAATATGGATGTTGTTTTGGGATATCCTTGGATGGAATCTGTGGGTACTATCAATATTAATGTGCAGAAGAAATTCCTGAAGCTCTGGTATAAAAAGAAGAAAATTACATTACAGGATATTTCCATCAATAAACAGGTAGAGTCCACAGAGGTTGACGCAGAATATGTTCCAGGGTTTGACATATTAGATGATGAGCCAGTGATGATAGACAATCAAACACAAACAGAGGCTGAAGCAGAAAAGGTTACATGTGTTGATACATCAGAGGAGGGCTCAGTGGTTGAAGTAATATTGGAAGATAAGGCACCACATCAGGCACCACATCAGGCACCACAACATGCACCAGATAACAGTCAGGCTCCAATAAGGGGTGAATTAAAGAAAAAGACATCGTGGGTTAAAACTTCAACATATCATCACCCACATCACCCCGCTAGACAACCATCAAGATGGAAACCAAGTAGTCACATGAAGGATAGCGAGGAGAGAAGATCCACCCACTACACATCAACACAGAAGAGCTGCCACGGTCAACTTCCATCTCAAGCGAGCGAGGCACCAGCGAGATCGAGGGTTCACCTTTCTCTTGGATGGCTAGATGCACGTACATGATATCAGTGGACTACTCTTTTGAGTAGATCTTATTATTTATGTTCTTCCCATGTTTCGGGGACGAAACATGCTTAGGGGGGTGGAATGTTATATACCTAGGGGGGATAATATGGGGTACCAAGGGAGGTACCCAAGGTAATAATGTAATAATGGGATGGGCCATAGTAATAAATAAGGTGGTTAACCCATGTCATAGTTAATAATAATGTAATGAGCCCATGGTATTAGTTGATGGTATGAGGGAACCATGGTAATGACCCATGGTATTGTATGTATGAGGCCTATATAGAGGCTAGAGACTCCATGTGGAGATAGAGTGAATGATTATTGTATGAACAGGCATATGGCTTGTGGAATGTTCTCCTTCCTTAAGGAGTGAATGTATGGTGTTTCCCTACCTTAAGGGTTTTGATAATAAAGTGAATCATTTCTATCTATTTTGATCTTGTTATTTATGGGTTTATTGCTATTATCTTATATTTTCATATCGGATCTATAGTATTTCCGGGTTAGATCTACAACAATTGGTATTAGATCTACAACAATTGACATATATATCATCATAGACCAGTGTCTTAGACAGATTAACAATGATTGAATCAACATCGTGATCAAATGAAGAAGTCAAGAGATCACGACATCCAAGATCAGAAAATTCAGGGTGTTTGTCGCCATCCTCAAGATTTGATGAATCAAGTAGAGGGGTAGATGAGAAGCAAGGATGTTCACCCTCTATGTTTTTAGGAATGACAGATGACAGATTGGATGGATTTCTGGAGGAATATGTGTCCTCCCCTCAATGTCATGATAGACTGACAATCGACATGTCCTGTGAACGATAGGAAGTAGAAACATCCAGAAATGAGTTTTCATATGGGAAATCAATGGTGGCAGAATTACAAGGGATGTCAGGATAGATTGGGTGAGGCAGGGATGGAAGGGAGTCATCCTTCACTGCAGGTTCTTCTTTAGATTCCCACACACACTCATCATGAATGATGGTGCAGGTTGGTTGCATAAAACCAAATCCATCGACAACTTGATCCTTGTTCATAGTAGGTGAGGAGTTCAGAATGGAAGAACACAAGATAGTACAATCCGAAGGATCAACAGAACGTGGGGACGGAGGTTGAGGGAATGAATCCACATGACAACCAATAGGCTTGTAAGCTAAATCTGCACAGATATCAAGAGTAGGTGGGGTGGGAGGATGTGATAGTTCAAAAGATGTGTGTGCATAATCTCCCACATCACTCTGCGATGGTGGATCTGTTTGATGAGGTGAAGATAGACAGTCACTTGTGACAACAACTGTGCCTACCTATGATTGTGCAGCTCCATCACCGAAGTGTGCTGAGCAGGATTCAAATGATTTCAATAATTGAGGATTTTTGGATATGTGAATAAGATACTCAAATATCCTATCATGAAATTCCCAATCAATTTCATCTTCAAGAATCGATATGCAAGATTACAAAAGCATGTGTAACTGTTCAACAGATTCATTGGGTGCTTTTCATAATTTTAGAATTTCTTTATTGAGTGCTTTACAGTTAAAGTGATTGAAAGCACAGTCTATCTCTGCCACCAAATGAGTAAGAGAATAAATTTCTAGGCAGCGTGGCCCACCAGTGCAATGGGTTCCCTCGAGGCGTGTAGATGAACAACGCGTAGGTCATGTATTCTTTAAAGATTCCATGTCTTTCGCATAAGACTACAACATCGACTGCGTACATAACCAAGGCTACATGGCTTCCATCATCATATGTTTTATGTGACAAGTTATCTGAGAGCTCTTCCGATATTTCGAAGTCATTTCCATAAGACATACACTCCGAAAGAGAAACTCTGTAGTTAGTCATGATGGATATGCAGAGATTCAAAACAGATGTGAAGACTCAAATTTTCATCTACCACTCCTAGCACCAAAAATTTGACGGTGCTGGACCCACCAACATTCAAGGGATCAGCCTGGTATGAAGTCCCAACTAGACCTCACACTGTTTGGTGTGGGAGTCCCATCCGGTACGATGGCCCAATTGCCATTATCTTAAATATTTTCATCAACTCTTGCTTGTTAGCACAGGAGAGTGGTCTGCTTTGTCTTTTGAGAAGTGAGGTTCATGCGCCTGGTGATTGTAACTGTCACTTGTGTCAATGGTTCTTTCACCGTAGAGGGAGAGGGTGGGAGTGAGTCCTAAGTTGGTTAGGAGTAGTTCCAACTTTGCTAGGAACACACAACACAACAAGACATGCATAGCTTCAGGCGAAACAATCCACACGGATGCGGCAGTGACAACACACAAGGTAAGATAACATGTATAACACTTAGTGGATTAGTCCATGTGAGTACAATGGTTGTTATAGAAGTTTTATGTGAAAGGTTTGTCCGATGTCCGGGAGAGTAGTCTACATGGGCGAGACAGTGTTAGCAACATATACAACACATTTTCATTAACATATATGTATCACAACAATTGAATTAGTTCAAGTGTTAAACACAGGTTAAAGCAACACGCATTACAAGTGTTAAAGATTAGTCTTACAACAGTTACAATACATGTGTGAAAACGTGCTGGACTGTTAGCAGGCTTCCGAATTAAGCAAAAGTTCCAAGACACATCATTACACCATACATCACTAACCCCACGTCCGGGGCATTCGAGCCACTACTTCCTCCTCAAAGAAAATATTACAGACTCTTAAGGCTATGTGAGAGGAGCCGAGGTGAAGAAGTCTTTTGCATGTACAAATGGGGGTGTATTTATAGCCAAGGGTGAAATTGACCCTTGTGGTTGTTCAACTACCCTCATGATTGTTTGACTTCTATGAATTTTCGACTTTACATGACTCTTCGTACAAAAAGTGGGTCTCCTGGACTTCCACGTTACATTACATTGATTGACAGTATGACCCATAGTAGAGATGTGGACGACATGACTTATGACATGACTCGACATGATAGAGTTGGTACATTCGTGCTGCTGGTGGTGTGCATGTCGAGCTGCAACGCTGTTGGGTGATGGATGTCCTCATGGTGTGTCACAACTTCACCTCTGCATGGAAAAGTGTGCGAAGTCTTCGATGGTCATTGGTTCGCTTCATGTTGCATTCACACATTTCTCCTTTCTTGTATATTGGTAAGCTTGACAGGTTCATCCCTTCGCAAAAGGTGTATGTTCGTTCATCTGTCCATTCATGAACACATCTTGCATGTTTTCTCGGCTGTTCGTCTGCTAACACATCTTTGATTGATCATCCATTCGCTAGCACATCTCTTTGCATGCATCGTCTATTCGCCCGTCGGTGAACCTATCCTTCTGCATGTGCTCCCTTTGTTCATTCCATCCATTGTTGCGCCATGTTTGTTTATGTACTTTTGTCTACAATCACTCATGACGAGACGACATCAAGTCCATAAACCTCCTAGTTTACCATGATGTATGATCATTTTGGATGTAGGTGATTGGGAGAGGTGACAAGGTTGTGAGGTAGGATGGAGGTTGTGGGCATTGTTGATGAAAACCGTGTAGGGGTCACTGGGTGATGAATATGGGAAACCTGGATTGACAGTGACTATCCACGGGGTTTGGCCCAACTGGAGGACAAAACTGCGCAATTTTTTAGAGGAACAATCTAGGCTGCGGAAGGGCAGACCAAGAAAAATCTTCTCAATTTCCAGAATGAGCAGGCAGCGAGAGCTTGGCAGCAAAAATTATGCAATTCCTGAGGGAAACTGGGAGTCAGCTGCTGGTTCAGTCGCAATAAAAACTACACAATTCCTGAGGATAACTGGAAGTCAGCCGCCAGGAGCTTGGCAACAAAAATTGTACAATTCCTCAAGGGAACTAGCAATCAGTTGTTGGAGCTTGGCAGTAAAAACTGCACAATTCCTGGGGGGAACTGTCAGTCAGCTACCAGGAGCTACGGGTGCGAAAAATTATGCTGATGCTGGGAGGCTGGCCTACTAGTCACCTCTACATAGTTTCTAAGCTGAGTATACTACTGTGTAGTAGAGGACTTGCTCATGAAAACTGAGCAATTTTCTAGGTGAGTAACTAGTCGACTATTAGGAGGGATGGATGGAAAAAATGTGCAATTTTATGAGGGAGACAGGGAGGGGCACTGGGTGTTTTTCCATCCTATCTGCACAATTTTGTTAGTCAGTGGAGCGGGCAAGGTTTGCAGCCTCTATGCAATTTTTTAGGGGAGTCAGTCTCGGGGTAGGTGCCGGGTCAAACTCTTCGGTTGACCAACATGAAGATTGATTGAGTTGCTTGCGGACAACGCAACTTGAAATGGATTTCTTGGTGCTTTGGCATTGTTCTGGGTGACAGACAATCGAGTTGATGGTCCAGTTGTCAGAGGGGAATCTGGTCGTCAGAACATCAACAAAGTGACTAAGTGTGTGAACGAGCAAAAGATGCATATGTGATCTTGCAAACACACACTTACATGACTTGATGATGAGACGACTCAAAACATCAGTCCTGGGGTGGGTTCCAGGTCAAACTCTCCGGTTGACCAGCATGAAGATTGATTGAGTTGCTTGCAGACAACGCAACTTGAAATGGCTTGCTTGGTGCTTTGGCGTTGTTCTGGGTGACAGACGATCGAGTTGATGGAAGGGTGATGGTCCGGTTGTCAGAGGGGAATCTGGTCGTCAGAACTTCAACAAAGTGACTAAGTATGTGAACGAGCAAAAGATGCATAGGTGATATTGCAAACACACACTTACATGACTTGATGATGAGACGACTCAAACCATCCAGACACACATGTTCAACATGACTGACCTACGGTATAAGCGACAAGAGCGACACTTGTGATTGATTTTTGGTCGACCGTGAAAACACTTGCATGACAGTGAATGCGACTCTGTGTGTGAGTGAGACAGATGTTTTCATAGCGAACACAACAAGTACACACGAAGCGAAGACTTTGAGTATAACCAAAACATGGTTGAAAGCATGAATTTGAAATCAACATGCAAAAAATTGGGTGAAATGATTAAGTAAGGTGGGTGCGAAGACTCACATGAGCTCAAGGAGTGATCCCGAGTGTGGGTAGTCATGAATTGAAATTCCCAAGGGAGGCTCCAAAATTGGGTGCAAGCCAAAATTTTGGAGGGTGGTTGTAGCTGCTACAACCCCTCCAAAGGGTTGTGAATCAGATGGAGTCTTCATGTGGTCCCGATCTCCGATATCATATCATACCCTAGGGTTCCTTGGTTTTCTTATCTGATGATTATATTTTCTCCTCGACTCCTTAAGTGTCATCTAGCATTTCCTCCTTCTCCATCTCCTTCTTCATTATCTTTTCATAATGTAAGAGAGTACCTACATCTGCAACTCACTCATGACGAAATGACATCAATCTAAAAACCCCTAGCTTAAGATAGAGCATTTGGATTCATGAATTGGGTTGGGACTAGTTAACATGTCAGGGGAGAAGTCCCAGTGACTGCGCAATGACACAGTTCAAGTAGCCAAGGGTCAAGCTTGATCACTGAGACTGCACAGTGCGCATCTCAGGCCAGATTGAGGGAAATTTCTGCGTAGTGTCCACTAAGGGAAAAAATTTCATAGTGCCCATCGAGGGATAAAATTATGCAGTTCAAGAAAGCAATGGTTGTTGTGGGATGGGGCCTTTGGAGGACAAACCGTGCATTTTTAGGAGGCAAGGGGGACTGGGTAGCTGAGAGGCTTGAGGGACAAAAATGCACAGTTTTTGGAGGTAGTGGGCTTCAGCTGAGGGAAGGACATTGGAGGAAGTATCCACGCAGTTTTGGAGGTCAAGGGAGGCCAGGATTTCTAGGCATTACGTAGTTCCAACAGACAAGGGAAATACTTGAAGGTTGAAGATGCGAAGTGAAAAGTTTGGGAAGGCTGGATGAGGCTAGGTTGCTAAGAATCTTCCGAAATTTGGCTAATTTTGGGATCAGTGGAACTGATGTGAATAGTGATAGAACTTGGCTATGATGACACACTGGGACATTTACTGATACAACATAGATCATCCATAACATATGAAAAATACTTCCCTTAATGCAAACAACCTTTGTGGCAACATACGACAAGTGCGGCTTCGATGATAGACTTTGTGAGGATAATGACGACACTTGTGTAACAGAGTGTGAAACAAGTCTATATGATGAGAACAAATCATTTTCACCAAGTTTTCCCCTTGAAGAAAACCAAAATTCCCCTTTGCATGATATGCGATAATTCCCATGTCCAAAGATGAAAATTGCTATATAAAGGAAAAAGTGTGCACGACTCTTGAGATACAAGAAGGGAGCTTGAATTCATCAGCTGACCAATAAGTGACTAAGGAATGACCGATCACAGGATCCACAATAGGCTCCAAAATTCGAGTGTAGGCCAAAATTTTGGAGGGTGTTACAACCGCTACAACACTTGGTGACACACTGGTAGAATCCAATTTCTCTGTTTGGTTAACTCCTTTCATGCAGGGCCTTGGTTCTTCAGGGAGTATTAATTCATCATGAAGATTGCCTTGGCATTTTCCACTTACCCCATTACTATACATGGTCCCCTATGTACCCTATCAGTCGAACACAACATAAGATTCAACATAATCACAATGTTTCAAGTTGGGAAGGGTAGTGTAGCTTGCGAGCTTAATATTTTCATAGTATAATTTTTCATCTCTCGTGTTTCTCCACTTCCAGTAGGCCTAGAAAGTACCCTGGAAAAGTCATGTAGAAACACAAACATCGCTTCGCTGCCACCGAGCCTAGACAGTACCATGACGGAGTTTCTCGCTTCACCTCTTTGCATAGGAAGCCTTTCTCTTATTTCACCTTTATCTATTTATTTGAAGACAAATTTGTATTGGAACTTATTTATTTTGGGGCAGAAGAGGGATCCCAACTTATTGAGAGTAGAAGAGGTTGATCCTTCAGAGAAGCATATAGAGACCTCTGATTTAGGTTTGCTCGTTTATATTTTCTCCTTCTTCGTTTATATTGGTTGGATAAGCTTGAGAAAAACAAAGTAGACAAAATTGAGAATAGGCATGAGGTTTCTGTACTAGATGTGGGTTCATGGTTGGACCAAAACTCTCCTTATGGATGGATTGTATTTTTCGTCAGAACTTCATTGACCAAAAGACAAAGCCAACAAAAAGAAGACTGGTTGGAGGAAAGATTGAAACTTGTTGTTTTCCAGAGAGCTTTCCAAGTAAGATTATTCCAACCATTCAATGATTGGATTGTAAAATTCGTTATGGCCCTCTTGAAAACCCCAAAACCTTGGAAAATGTGAATTTTCAATTAGAGGAGTGGGATCACGATGGGAATCTTGTAAGGGAAAATAGATCTGATCATTCTCAGCAGTCATGCCAAGATAGTGAGGACCTGCCATAACCATCAGTGAACGCTGAAGTGCCTCACATGCTTGACAAAAATATGAATAGAGAGATCTTGAACAATGAAGATCAAGGGGTGTGAAACAACTATCATTAGATGTGTGGATGGAAAAATGATAAGTTGAATGATAGTCAATAAAGACAAAAGAATGATCAGATGGGTTGATTAAAGCATTAGATTCCCAATTTGCAATAAACGAAGAAAAACGAATTTGAGAAGTCTTGCAAATGATCTGAACAATTGAACCAAGTTCCTTGCGATCCAAATATGACAAACCATTTTCTTGCAACTGGTGACAAATTGTATAAGCATCGTAGACATCAAAAGAGTTAAAAATGATGCCAGCAGCACAAGTACATGAGGCTAGTTCAAACATGGTGAATGAAGAAGAACTTGATTCGTGAGACAACATGCGCATTCATTATCACTCAAGGGGATTTTTGGTGCGATGAGAGGACGCATTTGCAACATAAAATTCGCAAGAAGACCCAAGAGTTGACCATTAAGGGATAAATTCGATAAGTATGATTCCTTCGGGCAAAGATAGTCCTTGGAATTTTTAACTTCGCAATTTCATGACTCTATGAGAGATGCACATTCCCAACCCAAGTTTGATGCTATAGATTTGCATGTAGATGAATGAACTGTAACATATTATTGAATTCAGTTAGAAGTAAAATCTTGAAAATTTGAAAGGTCAAATTCGGAATACCAAACATTTTTTACAACAAAATGTACATCGAGTGAAACCATGCATAGAGACAGATAGTGTGAGAGAAACCAGATCTGACTTAGTTCGGGGGCTTACCAGAGTCACGATATCCTGACATAACCATCAACGGTTGTTGAAGTGCCTCGACTCCCTAGCAAGTCCCAGAACTTCCCAACATTGTAGAATCACATTTTGAAGCTTGGACCAGATCATGTATGGTTTGAGGATAGTTGCTACTGTTGGTTTTACTAAGACCACTTCTCATTGGGTAGAAGCCATCCCTGTCACATATTTTACCGAATTTTTCAACTTCAACAACTAGATTTCTCAAGTCGCAAGACTCTTCTGATCGCAAATTCAAAGATAAATGAATCAGTGAGATCTCATGAGCAAGTTTATTTGAAGAGTTGTCCTCATGAAAGAGAAGAGATGATGAGTTGTGGGAAGGGTTCTCTATGATTTGACTATTTTCAATTTCATCATGGAAAACCTCACCTCCTTGTTTCCATTGAGGGGAGAACTCATCGAATGAATAAATAGAAGATCATGAAGTATCTCCGTCGTAAGTAGATGAATTATAAATGGCAAGACACAAGGGATAGTGAGGTGAAGAGGAACTGTCGATATTAACATGTTCTTTGACCAAACTAGATTCTAGATCTAAATTAAAATCTTCTTGAGAAACTGAAAGATCACGTGATGTGTTTGGGCATTCGTCACGACATACAACAATAGATTCATCGTCATTAGAATGATTATTCCCCAAGGTTGGGGGTCGATTTAAAGAATTGTTTGCATTGGATTGTCTACCGATATTCGTAGATTGAGAATCATCCAAGAGTGGAAACTCATTATTTTAACATGGAAGATTTTGAAAAAGAGAGAAAATATTGAAAGAATCTTCACCTTTTTGCTCCTCTACCTACATAATGTGACTGCTTTGTACCTGATCACAATTTGGGCCAGTAGCTTGAGAATCAAGAGAATGTGAAGAACTAGCTGGTGGAGAAGATTGATCAAGCGGGTCATGGTACAAAGAGTCAGGATATGTAGATGATAGAGGATAACAAAAATCTGGATTAGCTTTGAGACTAGAGTTGTGAATGGTGACATCATCTTGCGGAATGGAGGAGTGAGTCTTCACTGTAGGCTTCATGAGCCATTCTGGAATTTCCTCCATTGAATCTGAATCATGCAAAGTAGAAGAAGAATGAGAAGATGGAACAAAGACTTGATTTGCAAATTTCCCATTTTTACAACCACCACAAGGAGGCACCCGCATCAGGACTGGAAAGGGAGGAGGACAAAGAATAAAAGGGGAAATAAGATCCTCCTCTAAAATTTGAGGTGTCTCATGATTCGAAAGAGTTGGGGAGTGGAAAAATTAGGGGGTTCAGGTTCACCATATGAAGAGAGAAGAAACAAGCACTCAAAGTCTTGTTTCAAGAAATCCCAGTTCAATTTTTTTTAGAAATTTCATAACAGAGGTGAAGGAATCGATTAGAAAAATACTCAATTGATTCATCAGGCTTCATTCTTAAAATATTGATTCTTCCACAAACATCTTGGTAGTTATACTTATCGAAGGCTTTATGAAGCTTCTTAGCAAGTTGGTTGAATGAATGGATATAAGTAATGGGTAATATATGACACAAACGATTAACACGACCTTCAAATGTGAGGGTGAGGAATCTAGCCATGAAATATTTGCAACATATTATGTTAGAAAAACAAAGACAGACAACTTGAAATATATTTTCATGAAAATTTGATTCGTCCTCACCATTGAACTTAAATTGAGACAGGTTATGAATAACTTCCATAGGGATGGTACAATTAAGTTCTTTAGAAAAACATCTCGGGATTATGATTTGGGGAAGAACCATTTTAAATTGTTGGGTTGTGATATTCTTTCCACGACTAGCCCACCTAGTTAACTGGGGGGTTGGGGGGAGGGGCGGGGCCCCCCTTCGTTGCGCCGATTGTGTAGCGGGGAAGTCACAGGGGTTTGAAGGATGTAGGTAACCCCCCTCTATGGGGTCCAAGGCAAAAATTTTGTTTTTTGGACCCTATGTTAGGTTGGGCAGACCTACCTATGGTTTTGTGCATGATTTTCACACATGGTTTTGGACACGATGGTTTTCGGTCCATGGTTTTGGACGTGATGGTTTTCGGTCCATGGTATTGGATGCTTCAACATGTATAAATATGTATTGGAACATTGAAAGGAACAATAATGAAAAATCAAGCTAGTAGTCCCGGTTTTGGGATCCAGAGAAAAATATCTGTGTATATGTGTTTTATGTGTTATGCTCTCGCATTGTTTATTCTCTGTGTTTTAGAATTTGTATCCAGGTAATTTCTGTATGGGGTTAAAACCTAGATTTTGTATCAGAGATTTTTTGGCTTCAAGAGGACGCCTTTGTTGCTGAGGGTTTTCGCTCGGGCTTGTGGTAGACCCTGTTTAGTGGGAGATCTGCGGGATCGATTTTGGTGGTGAAAGAAGATGGCAGGCAGTGGAAAGATAGAGATTGAGAAATTTAATGGTCAGAGTTTTGAGTTATGGAAACTCAATATGGAGGATCTGTTGGTGGATAAAGATCAGTTTATCGTGGTAGATCTAGGTACTAAGCCAACGGGAGTGTCCAATGAAGAATGGAAGAAGTTGGATCGGAAGGAAAAGAGCACAATACGATTGTGTGTCTTAGATTCAGTATTGTTGAATGTATCAGGGGAAGCTACAACAAAGGATTTGTGGGAAAAGTTAGGGACTTTGTACCAATCTAAGTCTTTGGTGAATAAAGTATTCCTACGGAAAAAGTTGTATAACTTGAGGATGAAAGATGGAGACTCGATGACAAAGCATCTAAATGCATTTAATACTGTGGTAAGTCAGTTATTATCTGTTGATATTAAAATTTCAAATGAAGATAAGTGCATCAGTTTGTTGTGTTCTCTACTAGATTCGTGGGATAGTCTAGTTATTGCAATAGGTAGCAATGCAACTGCCTTGCAGTTTGATGAAATAGTTCATTCTTGCTGACGGAGGAAATGAGATGGAAAAATATGGAGAGCCAGAATGGTGATGCCTTTTTTGTACAAGGACGGTCCTAGAACATAAACAAAAATAAGTCATCGAGTGGGAGGTCTAAATCTAGAGGGAGATCCAAATCTCCAAGAAACCCTGTAATGGTGGTGTGCTGGAAATGCGGAAAGGAAGGGCACTACAAAAGGGACTGTAAATATAAAGCACCTGATAAAGGAAAAGGATCTGATGATGCTCTTTCTTCAAAGGTGAAAACTGTTGGGTCCCTATAATACTAGTGATTACCCCATTACTATTGTAGTTGTATCCCTTATTAATATTGTTGTGTCCCTATTGTCCCCATATTGTTATTACTATGCCCCATAGAATCCCTCTATTGTTATTTTTGTGGCTTTATATTATTATTGTTAGGTTGGCTGGGTTATATTATGACTCCTTAGACTCCAATATATAGAAAGGAGGTTTTGTCATTTGAATCATCCAAGAATTGTTCATTTGTGTAAGGTAAAGGAGGTTGCCCCCTCGAAGGGGCTGAATTCTAAGGCATTGATCTCTCTTTTCTATATTTTTGTGAGCTGGTTTCATAACATTTGGTACTAGAGTGTTGGATTGTAGGGTTTCGCTTCTCCAAACAGGTTATCATGGCATTTTTGCTATAACCTCTTTTTTTTTTGCTACGTTTCAGAAGCTAAAAAAACCCATTTGAGAAGAAATCGTGCTAAATCTTGGGTCAGAATTTCAGAGCTTTTCGCGCTATATTTGTGGAGATATGATCTGAGGAAGTTGGTATTTTTGCAGACTCCTGAATTACATTCCAAATAGGTGACCTGGGAAAAATCGTCATAACTTTCTCTCTGAGCATCAGATTGAAATTTCATAAGAAGGTATAGAAAGAGGATGGATCGTAGTTTCTTGTATATATTTTTCAGAGCCAAAGGTTGAAACAGTGACTCATGGCACGTCGTACAAGTTCGATCTACAGAACTAGTCTATAATTAGGTCATCTTGGGAGATTGTGCATAACTCTTCCTTGGAGAATCCAATTTGGATCAGATTGGTGGCATTGGAAAGAGGACACAGAGGGCTACTACAGATCACAATTTTAGAACTAGATGATTCGAAATTGCAGAGATACATCAGATTCAATATCAAGCTTCTACAAAGTGAAAAAAGGTGTGTAGTTTTTTTTAAATTTTTACATAAGCTTGGTTTGAAAAATTAGTTTGAATTGGTAATTGATGCCCCGAGGAAAGAAATGCAAACACCTAGTAAGAAACTTGAAAGATCTAGCATGACTCATGAAGAAGAGGAAGAAATGCAACATGATATATCAAAATTACGAGACCAAGTGTCACTTGCACAAAAAGCAACAGAATCTAAGATGGATGGTTTAAGGAAAGATGTAGAAGCTAAGATGGATGGTTTAAAGAAAGGTGTAGAAGCTAAGATGGATTGTTTAAAGAAAGGCGTAGAAGCTAATATGGATGTCATGGAAGCTAAGATGAATGGCATGGACGCTAAAATTGATGGCATGGATGATAAGATGGAAGAATTGAAGATAAATATGAATAAGTTGCTACAAGAAATGGTCACTAATGGTGAAAGGGTAGTAAAGGAAACTCATGATGAGAATAAAAGAAATGTTAATCATGATTCCATAGACTCTAATGTTGGATCAAAGACCCACCATATTCCAAAAATTGATATGAGGAAGTTTGATGGCAAGGATCCCGCAACATGGATATTACAGATGGAGCAATTTTTCGATCTCAATAATGTGCAAAACACAAAAGGGTACGCATTGCAACTTTATATTTGGAACCAAATCAGTTTGTATGGTATCAATGGCTTTGCTCTCGTAAACAAATTATCACTTGGGAAATTTTTACGGAAGAATTGACAACACATTATGAGGATACAAAAAGCAACACTTTTTTTAGCCAATTGATAAGTCTCAAACAAAAGAGTTCAATAATGGAGCACATTGAGGAGTTCCAAAAATTGAACATAAGGGTAAAAAATATTCCAGAGGAGCATAGGATTGATGTGTTCATAAGGACTTTAAAGGATAATATCCAACATGATGTTCACCTTTGGGAACTTGATTCATTAGAGAAGGCATTCAGGTTAGAAAGAAAAATGGAAAGCAAAATTATGGCAACCAGGGAGCATACCACTCACAACTATAAAGATGGAAGTGTTGTTGCCCCTAGTCTTCCACAACCTATAAGGTTGACACCACAAAAATTGGAAGAAAAAAGAGCAAAAGGACTTTGTTACAGTTGTGATAGCAAATACACTAAAGGTCATAAGTGTGTTGAGAAGAAATTATTCTACATAGATTGTGAAGAGGAAGAATAAAAGGAGCAAGAAAGGTCAAAAGAAGAGGATATACTCCAGGAACAAAGCCTCGATAAAGAAGGAATGAATCCGACCATATCTTGTAATGCATTGGTGGGGATTACCACTCCTCAAACCATCAAGATAGAAGGACAAATCAAGAAGAAAAAGGTAATAGTGTTGATTGATTCACGAAGTACCCACAATTTTATTCATTGTAAGGTAGCAAAAGAATTGAATTGCTTCTTATATCCAGCACCTGAGTGTCAAGTGATGGTTGCAAATGGAGGAACAATAAATTGCTTTGGAAAGTGCCATAATATCAAGCTATCCATGGTAGAATATGTATTGACTAGCCCAATGCTTTCCATTCCAATGGGAGGTGCTGATGTTGTACTAGGAGTCCAATGGATAAATCCTTGGTTACAATAGCTTTTAATTTTCAAGAACTTTTCATGAAATTTTTTGTGGAAGGAAAGGAAGTTGAATTAAGGGGTATTGCAGGGAAACCGGGAAAGATAATCAGCTCTAACGGTATGACAAAGCTTCTAAAAAAGGAACAAAGAGGTGTAATGCACAATTATGTTCGTTAGATGTTTCCATGTTGGAATCATCTATTTCTCCAGATCTCCAAAAAGTCTTGGACAATCATTCCAAGGTATTTGAGACTCCCAAAGGTCTCCCACCTATTCGTGATCATGATCATGCTATTCATCTGATTCCAGGAAGTGTTCCTCCAAACATCAGGCCATACAAATATCCATATGCCCAAAAGAGTGAAATTGAATGTATGGTTGCAGAAATGCTAGAGGCTGGTATAGTTCAACTGAGTCAAAGTTCTTTCTCTGCTCCAGTAGTATTGGTGCACAAGAAGGATGGATCATGGTGCATGTGTCCACATTATACGGATCTCAACAAACTCACTATTAAAGATAAGTTTCCCATTCCTGTCATTGATGAATTACTGGATGAATTGCATGGATCAATTTACTTCACCAAGTTGGATCTTCATTCAGGATATCATCAAATTAGAATGAAGACTGAAGACATTTTGAAAACAACATTTATAACTCATGAGGGTCATTATAATTTTTTGGTCATGCCTTTTGGCCTTACCAATGCACCTTCAACATTTCAAGGTTTAATGAATTCCATTTTCAATCCATTTCTTAGAAAATTTGTGTTAGTATTTTTTGATGATATACTAATCTATAGCAAGTCTTGGAAGGATCATGTTGAACATGTTGACAGGGTGCTACAACTATTGGAGGAGAAACAATTATATGCAAAAAGATCCAAATGTTTCTTTGGAGTACAAGAGGTGGAATATCTGGGTCATATTGTATCTCATGAAGGAGTTAAGGTAGACCCTAGAAAAATTAAAGCCATTAAGGAATGGAAAATCCCCACATCCATAAAGCATCTGTGAGGATTTCTCAGGTTGACAGGGTATTATCTCAAGTTTGTTAAGAATTATGGGAGAATAGTAGCACCTCTAACAACATTATTGAAGAAAGATGCATTTTCATGGACTCCAGAAGCAACAAAGCAGGGAAAATTTTAAGAACCCCCCCTAAATTTATATGTATAATAAATGGGCGAATCTCCATGGTATATAGGAAAAATGGAAGGCGATTTTATCAATAATATAATATGTATATATAATTTTTTGGCGAATCTCTCACCAGGCATGGCGAATATTTTACTCAATTATAAAATCTTGTAAGATCTTGGTGAGTCTTTCACTAAATAATAAAACTTTGTAAGGTCCTAGTGAATCTTAGCATTGTGAACTCTTAGAGAATTTTTTGAAAAAGTATAAAACCATATATGACAAGAGCCACATGGTGGCAATATCACTGTTTTTTTAACATTTCCACGAAATGGAACTTGTTTATAAAATTATAAAAAATCCAACCAAGTCCCTTATAATATGCAGGTAAGCTTATAACAGAGTCTGATACATCTACTATGCTTGTCTTCATTCAAGTGTCATAGTTGCTATACTTAACACTGTGAATCACAACTCTCTCAGAACTCAACTCTATAGTGTAATTAAAAACTTTGGAAATTGAATCTGACAACTCTATCAAAAGGATTAGTGAGATAAAAGCTTTTGTGAATGAACCCACTAATTATCACTGCTAAACAATCAATCCAGACTATGAAGTCTTCCATCTTGATCACAATCGTGCTCAAGATCAAGGGAGTGCGACCACCTAGCCTGACATAATGGCCATCATAGCTTCCAATAATCAACAACCACCTTGCAAGGACATCCTAGCTCATGTCTCATGAATTTTATTCATCAATCTTAACTAATATAAATCTTATAAAGATAATATTAGAATCCTCTCCGGATTCACTATTAATACAAGGGTAAAGGAAATTTTCTAGCTCAAGGCACTAGCCAATACCAACTTTGGTATTTGTAACCCCTTTGTGGGGATGCACCTACCCTGCCCTGTTGGGTTTCTGCCTTGTAACATAGTTCAAGGATCACAAGAATTTCCAAGATTCCTACTCCATTAGACACACTTTATATGCTATACATAGTGAATGGAAAAGAAGCATTATAGATCACACAATTTCACAGAAGGAAGAAAAATCTTAGCCAATTCAATATCAAAATCTTAACCACTGATTCATAAAGAATAACAAGTAGTGTAATGAATTGTTCTGAGTTATTTATTTACAAGCTGTAAGAATGTAGTGGAATGGAAAATATTACTTAGGCAACCCTTCAATATTTTCTACTAATATCTCTGTGCATGTACATATGAAATTAAGAGCATTGTTAAATACAAAGTTTCCTTTTCTCTTGCCTCCATTTTGACAAATCAGTGTGAAATCAGTGTCACTTTGAATCTCCTTTCTTGTGTGGATGTTTTGACAAATCAATGTGAAATCAAAGTCACTTTGAATTTCCTTTCCTGCGAGGGATCACATCCACAGTTGATTAGTAAAATATAATCTACTATATATTATGTTCAAGAAACTGACTGCAATCTACAGTGGAAACGAGACCTCAATTCTTATTCTGAATTTGAATATCTCAGGACAAAATAAGAGAAAAAAATGCATATGGCCTTAGTAGCTAGAAAAAAATCGCTCCATCATTAAAAGACCACCTAGATTTCGACACTTAATCTAAATAATGGCACTAGTTGTAGTGCTTATTTGCATTAACACCATGGAAAAGCAACAACAATGTTTCAAAGTACACTTACTAGAAAATTTGTAACGTTCTGAGAATATTTAATGATAGCATCTGAACCTCATAGCTATGGTGGGGAAACTAGGGAACCCAAATATTGGAAGATATCTCATACCAAATCTGAGAAAAAATAAAAAAGGGAAAAAATCAAAATCTATAAATCAAGCAATGAATTGTTTACAAATCAAATACAATTCCTTTAACTAACAGTTAAATTGTGGTGATATATTTAAATATTTAGTAAGAGGGTAACTTCAAACCATGGAATATTACCTTTGTCATTACTATCATCCCTCAGTGATTGAGATTACAAATCAATACTTATGGAAAGATTGTAAGAAATTCTGTGAAATAGTAAAGCGTAACCTCTATTTTCAAGCAACAAAATCAAGACATTGTTACATCAAGAGCCATAATTGATACATAATCAATGAATCAAGTCCTTGTATGGCACAAGCTTGTTTCACAACCTCTATTTTCTCAATAACAAAATCAAGACATTGCATGTGGTTATTGCCAAAAGGAAATTGCGTTCTAATTTGGAAGAGGATCTTATCAAAAGACATGGATTTTTTCAAAGCTACAAAGTCTAATGGGTTACTGAAAAATAAGTTGGAATATGGGATCATGATACTTAAATTGAAAAAATATGCTTTCCTTTTAGAAACATTACAGTTATACAATATTTTTTGAAAGCATTAGAATTTGAAGTTGGGCCTTTCTATCAAGACAAATTTTCATTAACAGAATGTACTTTCCTACCTGAAACGTTGTAGATATCCAAGAAAAACTTGAAAAGCATAAGAGAACTTAGCATAATGTACTTTTTTTCCTTCCTTAACATTCTTAAAGAGTTGAGGTTCCCCAAGTCATCAGGTAACTTTCAAAGGAAATGACAGTTAGTAATAGTCCAATTCACAACTGAAGATGTGTCACAAATACGAGGGGGCATCTCCTCCAAATCACAAAAGTGCTCGAGGTTAAAATCTAGCATTATTGGAAGCTTAATGCTCGACTGGTTGTTATTGAACCCAAACATTTTTCCATTCTTCACTAAAAGCTTAAAGATAGCTTCTCTAAGTTCTACATGACTTTACTATGCTCTTGAAGTGGGGGCACATGCAGGCTCTCCAAGTGAATAGTCTTAAAGTAAGTGAAGATAAGGCCGATAGATCATTCAATGTGGATCTCTTTAACCCATAATTGAATACTATGTCTCTCTTGAACCCATAATTGAATACTATTAGGACTTTCAAATTTTTCATGGAACTCAAAAATTTTGGAAGAAAGTATTTGCTTCCAAAAAGAGTAAAACTAAAGCCTCTGCTTGAGGACAATTGATGTCACACCACTAACACTTCTCCATGGAATCTATATAGGTAAACCACAAATGCAGAATTCCATTAGAATATTGTGTTTATTGAATACACAAATGAAATCATTGCATTTCTTTAAAATATCTTTTGAAATCAAAATTACTGAAATTACATATCGATCACCTAGTGGGTGTAGGATAAAATTCACGCGTGTCATTCACAAAAAGCATGAGAAAAAACCTAATACTATATATAAAACCAAGAAAAATTCAAATTCATCACTTCTAGGGACCTTGTAACCACCCTACCAATACACAAGTATGTTCCTGTTTGCAGTTAGAAAAATTACCCAAATTACAATCTGTTTACTCCAGCATATGTTGGAAAGTTATAGAAGGATGACTAGTGCAATCAATCCATTCCTTTTAGCCCTGGATTTGTTTCAGTTTAAAACAGAAGTATACAAATATACTTGTCCAATGTCTATGCTTTAACCATTCACCTTAAGATGTTTTTACAATATAATTTCCTAAGTCTATTTACTAGCATTTGCACCTAATGTTGCAAAGGAAACGCCGTAAGGAATAGAGTGGGGAAGAATAGCGGACATGTAAATGGAAATTATTGAAAGCAAGGGTGGATGATCAGAAACCAAGTGACCAGTGCGTGTTTAATCAGAAGATTGGGCAAGCGTTCTTTGGATTGGTGATCATTAGTAAAATTGCAAGGAGGAATATATATATCAATAAAAGCTCATTGTCGGGAGAGCAATGAGTGTAGTTTGACTGCAATATCTTTTCCTTCTGGCACTTTTATTGCTATATCTTTTCCTTCTGCCATGCTCCTACTCTCTAGAAAGTCCCAAAGAGCAGTTTCCCTTGAATATCTGTCATGCTCAACTGTGTAGATTTTGATTTCAATTAGAGCTAGAGAAAGAAATGTAAGAATGTCATTCTTGATCACAATAAAACAAGTCGTTGGAGGATATCAAAAACGAAGTGACCAATACATGTTTAGTCAGAAGACCAGGCAAGTTCTCTATGAATTGGCGATCATGGGTAAAATTGCAAGGAGGAGAAGATATCGCAGTGTAAGTTCAGTGTTTAGAGAACATTGAGCACACTTTGACTGCTATGTCTTTTCCTTTTAGAACTTCTACCACTATAGCTTTTCTTTCTGTCATGCTCCTACTCCGATATACTATATTCTCATTCCATTTTCATTAGCAAACATAGTACAACTATAGTCCTGAGCACACCTCTCTCTCCATGAAGTCCAGCTAATCTTATTCCTTCCATGATGACAAGTTCTGGATTTCATTCCAAAAAGGTGCATATGTCTGACAAGTTTGATATGAAAATCAAGTTTATATCTAGAAAGTTTGTAGATACTAGGCACAGTCACTGCCTACCATGTAATCACATCCTTTGCATTCGTTCCTTCACTCAATAAAATGTAGTTTAGTTTCTCACACTAACATCTATCGATATATCTACATATATGACTAGCAGTCTCCACAAAAAACAGAGCTCGTAGGTAGCTAAGTCATTAAAATTAACAGTTGGATTGATTTTCCTTTCATTGGTGAGTTCACCCTAATAGGTGCTGCAATTTTAAATGGCCAAAGAAGATGCTTCAGCCCTATCACTTATGATTACAACTATCAAACCATGTAATGGCACCCACCCTGATAAGTGCTGCTATTTTAAATGGCCAAAGAGGATGCTTCAGCCATATCACTTATGATTACAACTATGAAGTTGAAGAACAAGACAACCATATGTCTAAAAATAACTTAAGTCAAAAGCTAGACACTGAATATATTTGTTCTTTTGAAACAGGGCTATCCATTACAAAGATGTAATATAACTCTTCACAACAAGAAGCTTCTCCATGCATGTCTTTAGGTGCCAACAAAACCACTTATTATGGTATTTTGGCAACACCAACAAGGTGGAAACAAACAAAGGTTGCACTTTCCACTATTCCCTACATGATCCATCCTTCTCATTAAAGTTCGAGCCACTGGTCTATCCTTCACTTTTTCTCTGAGAAGAAACCCACTGATTTATTATTCAAAATGCTTGATTGATTTTCCCTGGTAAATTATCTTAATTCAAAAGAGACTATAATTGGTTTTCACCTGTGTTCATCTGGAAAGAAACATACAAGAATAAAAGGTAAAGAACGATGTCTCATTCAAAATTAGTGGGCCTCCTAATAACATTGCCAAACCTGCTTTCACTCACTCCCCACGAATTTAGATAAAAACACATTCCAAAGAAGAAATAAATTTTTTTCTATAATCTAGATCTATCTCCATAAGCACTAGGCCCTAGCAGAGCAATTTCCCTTGAATATCTGTCATGCTCAATTGTGTAGATTGTGTATTATTCATGATTTTCTCTTAAACGTCACCCTTAAGAATGCCCTGGATCTTCCTTGAGGGGAATCGATTTTCTCAATGCTTCTTATTTTCTTAATGCTTCTTATCACATAATGGTATCCCAAAAGTATCATAAATCGAATCCAATGGAGAGGTATGACTGTAGGGGCTAAATGTCAAAACATACATTTTGCATGCATGAGGCTTCACTGATGCTGTAAGGCTGCCTTTATGATTAGCTTCCGGAGTTCTGTGCTGTAATATCCACACAGAGAAGACTATCAGTGAAATAACAAAAAATGTCATCTGCAACTGAGAATTAAGTATAACGGACACGCCACTTATAACCATCCTAAAATGTTTATGTGCAACTCTGGACATGTAGATGAAATTTACCTTCCATAAGTTCCTGACTTTGGCAGAAAAAGAAGAGTGAAGTCCAATGTCTTTCCAACCATTTTTCAAGCAATCCCACAAATACTAATTCAAATTCTATTCTGAAAGGAAGGAGTTATGGTGGGTTTCACAATAATCTTGCAATTCTACTTGAGCTTACCATGCTTTCTTAATTGTACTCCAGTATTGAATAGTGTTAACAATTAGCTGACCTCATCTTTGATACTATTAGCCAACCTGTTTAAATGAATTATCCTGATAAAATTATAATGGAAATGTTTATATATTTACCCGTTAAACCTTGAAGCAAGTCTCAAAATCATTCTATCATATAGTCTTGGAGATAGGACTGCAAGTTTATGGTCTGAAGCATTGTCCAAAGTGAAAAGAATGCAGCCTATCCAGAAAACATGGGTACAATTTCAGAACAAGTCAAGAAACATTATTTCCAAAAATGATGTTTTGAACAATTCAAAGAGTTCATTTCAACTTCGTTTGTACTAGAGCAATATATAAATTCTGTTATTCTCTGGTTGCTGATCATGTTAGAGAATAACTCTCCAATACATAAATGTAATAGGCTATTTAGGGATTCTGTTTTAGAGTACAAACAGCTCATGTATAAGTGCTTGTTAAGGATGATTAGCTGTAGGTTAATGAGTTAAAATAGGGAGGTTAGTTGCTGTTGAAGCTGAAAACTTTCCGCAGGACTCCACTACTGTGTTTGTGTATAAATAGAGGTACCAGTGAATAAAGAATTAGTGAAGTATCTTTGTGTGCACATTTTGTATTGCTGCAATATGTATGTTTCTCATTATTTATCAAGTCACAATCCCAGCTGTAGAATCCAGATGATTAACATGTTGGTCTCCTTGTTGGACAGTAAGTAAATAACTGTGGAGATCAAGTCATCAGTCAATCGATGTGAACTGTGGTGTAGTTAGTGGAGTTGGAAAGATATTTGACTAATGTAGTCAAGTCTGGTCTCGTGCTAGCTGAATAAGCTATGTAATTTGCTCATATAATCGAATATTGAGACTTTACCTTCTGTTTATATGTATTTATGTTTAAATTTGAAGCCGCAATGTGACTTTAGGAAATTTTTTGACCTATATAACTTTAGGATGATTTTTGGGTTCAACTGAGTTCCACAAAATTCCAATGCAAGAGGGAAGAAATAAAAGGAGCAAGAGAATACCTTGAGGATGCAGTTATCACTCTAAAAATTGTTTTCAATTTCTATGGTGAAATGATATATACACAATTTTTTGTGATGGTATGGTTCATATAGGCAAAAGACAGAGTTTCATCTTGTTCTACCGCTTGTACTCTCTGAGAATGACCATTTTTCTTGTAAATTCGGCACAACACCCAATCATCAAGCTGGAGAACAGAAGTGCCACCAAAATCAACAATACCAATTTTAGTTGAATGAATCAATTCCTATTCATAAAGAATCAAAACACAAGAATTGTGAAAGGAAAATCATTCATATTGATCAATATTCAAGAAAACATCACTTTGTAGGGTGTGTTATTTGTATTTACACAATTGATTTTTTTATTCAATCAACTATGCTATTCTCTGTGCTTTTGCTGGGTTCCTTCATCACCACCATCATTGGGAAATTCATTTCCATCTTGAAGCATGAAACGAGTAGCAATTCCCAATTGATCTCACACTACCACCACAAAGAAGCTAGCAATCCTGATATACAAATCGAACCAACCATCCTATCAAGAAATCCATATAGTTCTCAATCTATAGCTTTGATAACCCAAAACTCAAATCTTTTATATTCAATATGCACAGAAATTTTCACATTAATATGTCTGGATCTCATTCTAAGATCTTTACAGATATGATACAGAGGTAAACCAGATTTTTCATACTATGACAAGCGATATTAGCAAGTCTTGGAGTCTCTCTTATGTAATGTCTCCTCCTTATTCGATAGAGTTGATGCTGTATGAGCATCGACTGCACTGAAGGGATCATCCAATAGATAAATGTCAGCGTCGTTATATACTGCTCTAGCCAACTGAATCCTTTGTTTTTGTCCTCCACTCATATTCAATCCTCTCTCCCCAATCTCTGTCATATCTCCATGAGCAAAACTCCCTATATCCTTGTCTAACGCACAAGCTTTTATTGCCTTCTTGTATTGAATTTTGTCCATTGGTTTCTCATAGAGTATGTTATCTCTGACAATACCACTCTAAATCCAAGCTGTTTGTGCCACGTAGGCAACATTGCCATGTACTTCAACCTACACGTAGTCCAATCAAAAAGTTTATGGAAGAATTTATGTACATAGAAAGCAAAAAAGTTGCATCTACAATCTTGTTGAACTATGAAATGGTTACTTTTGCTCAAGAAGAGTAGTTAATGTTCAACTTACATCTCTTGAAATTTTTGGGATTTCTCCAAGAATTGTATATATCAGAGCAGATTTCCCTGATCCCACTGAGCCACAAATTGCTACCTTTTCTCCAGTTTTAATGTGCAGATGATGTGACTTTGACGTTTGGACAGTGGATTGGGATCATCTATGGCAAGTCAATCTATTCACTTTGACTAATGTATCATTGTACTTATGGATTTATCTCTCTCTGAACATTTGATATTATCAAGAAGAAAAGATCTGTAGGTTTTCCACCTTGTGGGGTTTTGCCCTGGCTTTAAGCCTTTGAACTTTGATGTTCTTTCATTAGTTACTGTCATATGATAATGGTTAATGTGATTGCTAATGAATTAATGGAATTAATAATGAGCTAATGGATTAATGAAGTAACTGACCTAAGCAAAGAACATCTTAACTCAAAAATTAACAGCAATTCATTTATGGCGTTTGCCTATAAAAAGACATTTAACAAGTTCTTGGCTTCCCACTCAATAACTGAATTATAACATGAGGCAGAAATTGTTTCAGCTATGAAATGTGAATGTTGTGTGATCCTGCATGGTCATGCCCTTACTTCAAGCTTCAAATTGGATCCATAGACATTGTCTCCTAATACTTTGACAGCAATACTAGTCTTTTTGGTATGTGTTGTATTGGATGTTCAAAGCTCTGCAATCCACCTGATGTAGAGAAGTAACAACCTGCGAAGGAAAATGCAACAACCGATATTACATTAGAGGCTCTATAGCCAACATTCAACTACACTTTCATGTGCCAGATAGCTAAAAAACAGATAAGCTCTAATTTAGCAGTCCTATATTACCTCGGGGAAATGGAGCAAAAGATTTTCCACATCCTTCTTTCAGGACATTTGGCTCATCAGATAGTACAAGGTAATCATCAGCTTCAGTGCCCCAAAAGAAAGGCACTGAATCATCAATATCCTAGCAAAACAAATAGTTATTGGTCAAATGTCAAGAAACCCACAATTTCAAGGAATGCTTAATATTTTATATGGGAACAAAATATGTTCAAATAAATACTCAGGGCACCATTCTGTTATTGGGAAATTGGAAGTGCAGCCTATGATAGATCATATGAGCAGAATTTTCGGGGTAACAGGTGCCAGTAGCCCATATGATTATAAATAACTAATCTTCCCCCTTCCCTCTCTCAAAACAAATAATTAGAGAAACGTTATGGGAAAAGAACTTAAATTTATTTCAACGAAGTAGGAATCTGGGAAAATCTTGGGAAATTGCTTTAGCACGTTTGCAAATGAATACAAACTATCATACTGGAATCTTAAAAGTTTTCGGCAAAGAGATATATTTACAAGCCAAACTCCTATATCATGTACCCTATTAGAAAAGAAAGTTGAAAATTATTTCCAAGACTCAAGCCCAGATCTCAAAAATTTAGAGCAATCCATTAAAACAGAAGGTCAGGCTGAAAGATTGGGATCCGATTTAAATCACTGTTCTGTTTCAAGTAAGTGGTAGTCTTATTTTCCTGCATCAGTGGGACAGCTTGCGTCGATTCAGCTAATTCTTCCGCTCAATATCTATCTATGAACATTTAATGACTAGGAGAAACCTGAAAGAGTGATAACGAGAAAACATTACGCAATGTAGAATGACTTAAAAAAATTGTTGTTATTATTAATCTATATTCTACAAGCAAGCAATTAACACGTATTACTTGAGCTCGAACCATAGTTGACATGTCTTTATCCCGACATCTGAGTTAATGTTAAAGGGGGTAATTTCTAACTACAAGAAAACATGAGAATGATACACAGGAACTAGAGTATCAAATTTTTTAATATATAAAATTTTTAAAAATAAATATTATAAAATAAAAAACTAATTATCATTTTTCAAAATAAATTTGAAATTAAATTGTACCATTAGATCTCCTCACACTTTGAACATAGTGTTACATAACAAAACATAGTGTTACATAACAAAAGGTTTAATATCATAATCAATAGCAACCCAATCTTATCGAGTATCTAGAAATGTATTTGGATCTACCTTGGTTGACAAAATTATTCAAAAGACAAAATACGTACTGCCATACATTAATTATTTTATATATATCTGTGCTCTCTGGCCCATGCAGGTTAAAAAAAAGACAAATATATTGAGTTTGCAACCTGGATTTCTATTTTCCCAAATAATTAACTCATTTTTATCATAAATGTTATACTTAAAGACATGGCACCAACTGTTTCTATGGTCATAAATCTGGGGCGCATTATCAAAACCTTCTGAAATTGAATTAAGCAAGTCGGAAGCTTACACAGGCCACTGGCGTTGAGGAGAAAATCCAAGTAGCTAAACTTAAAAACTGAAAACAGAATCAGCAAAAAGGCACCTATCTGCTATCTCTGAAGTATATCTAATGACTCCACATCTCTGGCGTATTAACAGTCGCAGCCACCTGCTTCACCAGATCTTTCAGGTATCTATGCACAAAACTTATTCTAAGAGTAGTTTGTCCATCTGCTGGTCAGATGATCCAGATCTGCAATAATTTTACAAGATACCAGCAATGACACTCTCATTTTCAACCTGAAAACCACGTACGCACGTCAGAGACTGTACACAAACAAAGAAAGGCAGAGGAAGGAATCAAGGAGATTTAGTTTGCAGATACCTTAAATGTTGTGCCGCAGAGCTCCTCCTCCATGGCTGGAACGGCTGTCACTTTATTTTTAGGATGCTCGTAGCTTCGCAGACTCAGAGCGCTCGAGAAGAAACAACCTGATTAAAAAAAGAGGAGTGAGGGGAGTATTTACACAGGATATGGATGATCTTTCTTCTCTGCGATCTGGTCTGGTTGTGCCGCTGCGGCCGACCACTAGAAAGGGCTTGCGCTAATCTAAAGTTCGAAATTGTGCTGTTATGATCACGGAGTGTCTCTGTGTGATGCAGTTACATGAAGGGAAAGCAACGGGCGCAACGAGTCCCAACCGGTCACCAACCCATTCAAATCAACGGCTGAGGATAATCTAGTCGTCTAACAAAGATCTAACGGCGTAAAGTGATGACAGAGAGGCAGTTGGGAGAATTGATCTCAGAGGGAAACGCCTTACGGCGTAAATATCTTCATTATCATAAAAACCAACCTATATTCATCTTAACTCCACATTTACCACTCTTAGGGGGATGAAATCTATTTATCCCTCTGAGCACTTGGTAGACCTAGAATTGATCTAAGATGATAGAATTTCCCCTTTAAATAGTCTATGCTCACATGAATACCATGGTATTACCATGGGTCAATACCATGGGTTATCATAAACATGGAGCTTAAAAATTACTATTAGTAATTTATAAAAATTAATAAAATTAATAGTTGAATTTTATTTTATTTTTATTTTATCCAAGCTAAAATGTTTAACATACATTAAATTACAACATCCATTTTTACTCTTGATCCACCAAGCCCCGATAGGGATCAAATATTTTTTCACTCTATGCTAGTTTGCATATCACGATATTTGATACCTCTCGGGGCTTAGTAGATCCAAAGTAAAGATGGATCTATGCTGGTTTAATTCCCCCATTTAAATAGGCTACATTCCAGGTCAATACCATGGGTCAATACCCTGTGCCATTTTAGTGAATACCATGGATCAATACCATGTGCCATTTTTATTTTTATTAATAATAATATTAGGGTTAATAATGTTTTTTTGCATAGTATTAATAACAATCTAGTCCATGGTATTAGTCCCATAGTATTTTTCCCATAGGTTTCACCTAAATATAACGCATTTTTTGAGTGTTCATAAATATAAGGTGACTTATGGAGTAAATATAAAAAAATGTTTTATTTGTTTACCATACCTCTCGTTTATTTATATTTTTATTAATTTACCATACCTCTTTTACAAATATGGTATTTGGCCCATAGGATTCACTTAAATAAAACCTCTTTCTTGAGCCTTCATAAATAGAACGAGCGCTATGGACTAAATATAAAAAGAGGTTTTATTTATTTACCATACGTCTAGTTTATTTATATTTTTATTTATTTACCATACCTTTTGAGTAAGTATAAAAAGAGGTTTTATTTATTTACCATACCTCCACTTTACTTATATTTTTATTTGTTTACACCCTTGCATGTATATAAGGTGACTTGCTTTATTTATTTACCATACCTCTCATTTATTTATATTTTTATTAATTTACCATACCTCTTTTATAAATATGGTATTTGGCCCATAGGATTCACTTAAATAAGACATATTCTTGAAAATGGGTGAATGGATTCACTTAAATAAAACCTATTCTTGAAAATGGGTGAATGGAAGGTTGTAACTCCTAGTTTCAAGGGCTAAATTTACCTTTTTTACCCTCTCCCTTAAAATAAGGTGGGCTATTTGAGGTGATTTGTAAAAATGTGCTATGATACAAAATATTCGCCCACTAAAAATTTAGAACCCCTTAATTTTTCCAAAGGGCGAACATTCGCCCCTAAAATTTTCTATGCAACAAAGGCCTTCGAGCATATTAAAGAGGCAATGTGCCAAGCACCGGTCTTAGCTACACCATACTTCACAAAAACCATTATTGTGGAATATGATACTTTAGGAAATGGAATTGGTGTTTTTTTAATGCAAGATGAAAGACCCATTACTTTTGAAAGTCGTCCAATCAAGGGAAAGTTTTTACACAAAGCTATTTGTGAGAAGGAAATGTTGGCAATAATCCATGCACTTAAGAAATGGCGACCCTACCTAATGGGAAGACACTTCAAGGTAAAAATGGATCATGATAGCCTTAAATAATTTTTAGAACAAAGATTATCCTCTGAAGAGCAACAAAAGTGGGTCACAAAGATGTTGGGTTATGACTTTGAAATCATCTACAAAAAAGGGAAGCAAAATGTGGTGGCAGATGCACTCTCAAGAAAGGATGAGAATGTGGAAGCATTGTTGTGCGCCATTTCTATTATCCAACCAGATTGGATAAACGAAGCAAGGGAAGAATGGAAGAACGATGAAGAAGTGTGGCCACTTATTCGAAAGTTACAACAAGACTTCAGTACGTCTGATACATTTAGCTGGCAAAATGATTCGTTATGGTACAAAGATCGCTTATACCTCTGTAAGTATTCCTAGCTAAAACAAAAGATTCTTATGGAATTGCACACTTCTCCCTTAGGAGGGCACTCAGGATTTTTAAAACTTACCACAGGGTTAAGAAGGAATTTTTTTGGGAGGGCCTTAAATCAGATATTTAAAAGTTTGTGGCGGAATGTTTGGTTTGCCAACAAAATAAAGTTGAAACAATTAAGACACCAGGTCTATTACAACCTTTATCCATTCCAAGCCAACATTGGGAGGAGGTTTCAATGGATTTTATCACAGGTTTACCCAAGTATGAGGGAAAGAGTGTCATCATGGTGGTAGTTGACAGACTTACCAATTATGCACACTTTTGTGCATTATCACATCCATTTAAAGCCAATACAGTTTCTACTACATTTATGGAAACAATTCAAAAGCTACATGGAAACCCAAAGATTATTGTAAGTGACAGAGATCCCATTTTCACTGGAAATTTTTGGACAAAATTATTTTCTTGTCTTGGTACTTAGTTATCTCATAGCTCATCTTATCATCCTCAATCTAATGGGCAAACTAAGATAGTAAACAAATGTTTGGAAGGATATCTTCATTTCTTTGTATCTGATAAATAGACACAATGGGTCAAATGGTTGCCTCTTGCTGAATGGTGGTATAACACTTCCTTCCATCCAGCAACAAAAATGACCCCATTTATGGCACTTTATGGATATCAGCCACCATCCATCACATCATATTTAAGAGAAAATTCCAAGGTTCAAGCAGTGGAACATCACATCGAACATCAACAACAAGTCCTCCAACTCTTAAAGGATAACCTTGTGTTGGCACAGAATAGAATGAAACAACAAGCAGATCAACATCGCAGCGAAAGAAGTTTTGATGTAGGTGATTGGGTATTCCTATGGCTACAACCATATAAGCAAATGTCCCTCAAGCAAGCTAAGAAGGATAATAAATTATCACCCAAGTGTTATGGTCCGTACAAGGTGTTGCAAAAGATTGGTACTATGGCATACAAATGGGAGCTTGCTGCAGCTTCTCGATTGCACCCAGTTTTCCATGTTTCATGTTTAAAGAAGGTTATAGGCGACAAGCTCCCAGTTCAAACAATATTGACAGAACTTGACAAGGAAGGGAAAATTATATTGGAACCAGAAGCAGTCATAGGAACAAGAACTCGACAGTTACGAAATCGATCAATTTCGGAGTATCTTATCAAGTGGAAGAACTTATCCGCTAAAGATTCCACATGGGAGGATGAGAATTTTATACAGAAGCATCCAGAACTACTCAAGCGTTGAGGACAACACTTTTTTGAAGGAGAGGGGCATGTTGGGTCCCTATAATACTAGTGATTACCCCATTACTATTGTAGTTGTATCCCTTATTAATATTGTTGTGCCCCTATTGTCCCCATATTGTTATTACTGTGCCCCATAGAATCCCTCTATTGTTATTTTTACGGCTTTATATTATCATTGTTAGGTCGGCTGGGTTATATTGTGACTCCTTAGACTCCTATATACAGAAAGGAGGTTTTGTCATTTGAATCATCCAAGAATTGTTCATTTGTGTAATGTAAAGGAGGTTGCCCCCTCGAAGAGGCTGAATTCTAAGGCATTGATCTCTCTTTTCTATCTTTTTGTGAGCTGGTTTCATAACAAAAACCACCTCAGATGGAGGTGGGGATGTGTACTTGGCTTCTTCAAGTACACATGTAGATCATGAGGCATGGTTGATTGACTCAGGTGCATCCTTTCACTTCACTCCCCATAGAGAGTGGTTCTGCGAGTATGAGAAATATGATGGTGGTGATTTCTTCTTGGGAGATGACAAGAAGGCTAGAATCGTTGGTCACGGAAAAGTAAAGTTGAAGTTGCAAGGTGGAAGGGTTAGAACACTTCCGGGTGTTCTGCATATTCCTACATTAGCCAGAAATTTGATTTCTGTAAGCAAGTTGGATGATGTGGGTTTAAAAACAGTGTTCGAGAAAGATACCTGCAAGATGGTTTGGGGGGTACTGGTATTGATGCGGGGAGTTCGAATTGGAACTCTATACAAGCTGCAATGTAGCATTGTTGTTGATGGGTGCAACAGTTCTATGGTTCCTAAAAGAGAAGCAGAAAATCTAGTGGTCTCTGGAGTGAAGACCATGCTGTGGCATCAAAAGCTTGGACATATTGGAGAGAAGGGCCTTTGAATACTTCATGGTAAAGGTATGGTAGAAGGTATGAGTAATAGATCTCTGGATTTTGATTTCTGTGAAAATTGTGTATATGGGAAGCATAATAGGGTGAGTTTCCCCTCTGGTGGTAAAAGGGAGAAACATATATTAGAAATTATGCACAGTGATGTGTTTGGACCTGTGAAGGTTCCATCACTGGGTAAGTCTATGTAATATGTATCATTTATAGATGACTTCTCAAGGAATACATGGTTATATTTCCTTAAGAAGAAATTTGAAGTCTTTGACAGGTTTAAAGAATTTAAGGCTCTGGTGGAAAACTAGACAGAGAAGAAGATAAAGATGTTGAGGACGGATAATGGTGGAGAGTTTTGCAGCAAGGAATTTGAAGAATTCTGTAAGAAGTGTGGTATAGCATGACAGAAGACTACTCCATACACACCTAAGAAAAATGGAGTTGCATAAATAATGAATAAGACGTTGATGGAAAGGGCAAGAAGAATGCTCAGTGGTGCTAGGTTAGGACAATAATTCTAGGTAGAGTCGGTGGAGATGGCATGTTACCTGGTCAACAGATCACCTTCATCAGCGTTGCAGGATAAGACTCCACAAGAGGATGGTTTAAAGGGTTATAAGCTTTGGAACCCAGTAACAAGGAAAGTTGTGTACAACTGAGATGTGGTGTTCAGAGAGGTGAAAGATGTTATTAAACATGAAGTCCAACCAAAGGAACCTGAGAAGATAGAGTTTGAGCTTAAGGAGGAAGAATAAAACTCTATAACAGGGGAGGAATCAGAAGATGAAGAGCCACAAACTCCGGGTGTGAGAAGATCAGTTTGAGAAAGAAGGCAGCGAGAAAGTTATAGTCCATCTGCTTTCTGTTCAATTTTTTCTTTATCTGTTATTGATGATGATCCCAGAACTATGAAGGAAGCAGTAGATTTAGAGGATGGAAAACTCTTGAAAGAGTCCATGGTTGATGAAATGGCATCTTTGCACAAAAATGAGGCTTGGGATTTGGTGGACTTGCTGGCTGGAAGGAAACCCATTGGTAGCAAACGGGTGTTGAAGAAGAAGACAAATGCAAAAGGAAAGGTGGAGAAATACAAAGCTCGGTTGGTAGCAAAAGGTTATTCCCAGGTGTCAAGAATTGATTTTGGTGATATTTTTTCTCCTGTTGCCAAGGTAGCTTCTATTAGGTTACTTTTATCTATTGCTGCTGCTTTTGATTTTGAGGTAGAACATATGGATGTGAAGACAACATTTTTTCACGGGGATCTGGAAGAGGAGACCTACATGAAGCAACCTGAAGGTTTTGCGGTGAAGGGTAAGAAAGAAATGGTATGAAAGTTAAAGAAGTCTCTGTATGGGTTAAAACAGTCACCAAGGATGTGGTATTAGAAATTTGATACATTTATACGGGGACTTGGCTTCACCAGAAGTAAAGTAGATCACTGTGTGTATTTTAAATTAATTGGTGACCATGTTATTTATCTGGTCTTGTATGTGGATGATATATTGTTGGTTGGAAATGACAAAGAAATTATCCAAGATTTGAAGACCCAATTTTCCTCCAAATTCGACATGAAAGATCTTGGTGCTGCAAACTATATTTTGGGCATGGAAATTAGAAGAGATCGGGAAAGGAGGAAGCTCTGGTTAAACCAGAGGAAGTATGTCAAGACAATACTGCAAAGGTTTAATATGAAGGATAGTAAACCGATGAAGGTTCCTATTCCTGTAGGTGTGAGGTTATCTGTTGAACAGTGTCCCAAGACACAAGAAGAGGAAGAGGACATGTCCTGTGTTCCATATGCAAGTGCAGTCAGTAGCCTAATGTATGCAATGGTCTGTACTAGACCAGACATTGCACATGCAGTGGGAGTATTGAGCAGGTTTATTCAAAACAAGGGAAGGAGCACTGGACAATAGTGAAGCGGGTTTTCAAGTTGCGTGGCGCTAGTGATTATGGTTTGTACTACCAAGGAAGACTATGATTGGAAAGAGTGTTGGATATTCGTGGCTTTGTTGATGTAAACTGGGTTGGAGATCTAGATCAGAGAAGATCTACAAGTGGGTATGTGTTTAACCTATTTGGAGGTGCAGTCAGTTGGATGAGAAAGAAACGATCTGTAGTGGCACTATCAACTATAGAGGCAGAATACATAGCAGCCACTCATGCAAGCATGAAAGTAGTTTGGTTGTAGAGATTGTGTTCAAGTATGGGGTTAGTACAAGGAGCTATAAGGATAGACTGTGATAGCTAAAGTGCAATTTTCTGGGCAAAGAACCCTGCATATCATTCAAAGACAAAGAACATTGATGTTCAGTATCACTTTGTGAGGGATATGATAGAAGACAAAAAGGTGTTGCTGGTAAAGGTGGACACTTTGAAGAATACTGCAGATGCATTGACAAAATATGTGAGCTTTGAGAAGTTCTCTTGGTGTAGAGAAACAATGGGCATTGCAGGGTCGGATAAATGACTAACCTATTTTGTGGCCCCCTATGGAAAGAAAACAACAAGTGGGAGAATGTTGGGTTGTGTTATATTCTTTCCACAACTAGCCCACGTAGTTAATTGGGGGTTAGAGGGGGGGCAGATCCCCCCCTTCATTGCACCGATTGCGTAGCGAGGGGATCACAGGGGGTTTGAGGGGTGCAAGTAACCCCCCTCTATGGGGTCCAAAAAAATTTGTTTTTTGGACCCTATGTTAGGTTGGGAAAACCTACCTATGTTTTTGTGCATGGTTTTCGCACATGGTTTTGGATGCGATGGTTTTCAGTCCATGGTTTTGGATGCGATGGTTTTCGGTCCATGGTATTGGATGCTTCAGCATGTATAAATATGTATTGTAACATTGAAAGGAACAATAATGAAAAATCAAGTTGGTAGTCTTGGTTTTGGGATCTAGGGGAAAATCTCTATGTATATGTGTTTTATGTGTTATGCTCTCGCATTGTTTATTTTCTGTGTTTTAGAATTCGTATCTAGGTAATTTCTGTACGGGGTTAAAACCTACATAAATAAGAGATACAAACTAGAATCAATGGGAACATCCTGTCGTCTGGCCCTCCTTCTAATGCCATTTTATTAGCGGTACTTGAAATATGTTAACCAAGGGAATCTCCTCGATATGAAGTCCCAATCATACCTCACAACATTTGGTGTAGGATTCCCATCTGGTATAAAGGTCTGATTTCCAAATCCTCAAATATCTACCTTAGCTTTAGCTATCAGCACATGAGGATGATGCAATGGTGTCTTTGAAAATCAAGTGAGGTGTGCCTGGTGAGTGTGCAGTTGCAACTGTGTCAAGGTTCTTCTATTGCAAAGGGGGTATAAAAGTGAGCCTTTAATTGAGAGGTAATAATACCACCAAGGAAGAGACACACATGAACCAGGAAGATCTATCTCACATCTAGTGGAATAGTCCATATAAAATGCAGCAGTTGTTACAACCAACATCAAAAAAATATCTCTCTAGTATCCCATGGAATATTCCACAAGGATGGGACAGTAATAACAACCATTACAACACATTCTCAACAAGATAAGCATTAAAATAACCAAAATAGTTCAACTATCTTAGTACATGTGAAAGAAAACATGAAATACAAACGTCCACATAATAGTATTACAAGCATTCATAGTCCATGCATGAAGAGCATATTGGCCTTAAAAGTTTTATTTTATTAAGAAAAAGTTCCAAGACACATGTTTACAATGTACATCACTAGCCCCAATAGTGGGACATTGGAGCAAGTCCTTTCTCCTCAAAGAACTAGTTGATCTCTCTCTAATGCCTTGCGGGAGGAGCCAAAGTGAAAAGTCTTTTGCTCATACAATGAGGGGGTATATATAACCAAGGGGTGATGCCTCCCCTTTGTGACTCTTTGACTACCCTCATGACTAGTCAACTTCCTATGAATTTTCATCTTACATGACTCTCCATATTCACGTGTGTCCTTTGGACTTCCACTTTACATTTGAATATAATATACATGGTCCACAATGATGATGTGATAGTGTAAGGGAACTGCTGTTGCTGTGAGTGATGTCTTCTTGAGAATGCTTTTGTCTTCCACCTCCTCATGGCTTGGTGACATGAATCTTCAATGATCTTAAGTATTGAGTCATGGTTGCAAGCTGGTGTCCCTTTGTCTTGCCTTGGAAGATCAACTTTCTTTCTCAGCTGTAAGAGTGTCTTTTGCATGTCTTCCTCCTTCATCTTCTTCCTCATCATCCTACCATGACAAAATACCTATATCTATAATTCACTCATGACGAGATGACATTAGCCTGAAAACCTCCTAGCCTAAGATGGTGCACTCAACTTTAAAGAATGAGCTGGAATTGAGTTGCAGGTTAGAGAGAGAGGCTCAGTGATTGTGCATTTCATAGTCCTAGTAGCCATGATTGAGGCTTAAGGCTTGGAACTACACAATGCATATTTCAGGCTAGGTTGAGGGACAATATCTGCATAGTTTTGAGAGACAATGAGTCTGGCTGAAGGAGGGGGCACTATGGAATTATTTTGCGCAATTCTAGAGAGTAAGGATAATTGAATTCTGTGTAGTTCTGGAAGATAGTGGGTCATGATGAGGGGAGGACCACTAGGACAGCTTCTGTGTAATTCTGGAAGGGAAGGTTGACTAAAAGGATTGCACAATTATGGAAGGGAAGGTTGGGTCTTGGACTCTAGAATTTTGCAGTGAAATTTCCATGGGGGATAGGAATTACGCATTGTGCAGATTAAGGGGTCAATATCATAGCCCTGACTGAAACTGCACAATGCACAACCCAGGCAGGATAGGTGAAGCCAAGTTGAAGAGTTGAGGAGCTTCTTCGGAAAAGGCTCAGTGTTGGACCAGTGAGACTAACAAGTGAAGTGATGAAGCTTCGACTGTGTCCTAACACTTAGAATACTTGACGATTCAACAACATTGATCACCCATGACACAAGAACACCACTTTTACTTGTGTGTTCCCACTTCATGACCAGTTACCACAAGTGTGACACCTAAGATAGACTTTATAACAACCGTGATGACACTTTGTGCGAAAATGCTAAAAACTTTTTGAATGAGTGCGACATGTGTTTACATGTTTAGGTAAACTCATAAACACAAATATGACCCCTTGAAACCACCAAAATGTTCTTATGCATAAAGTGAAACAAACGGTATTAAAAAAGACGACATATTGCCTATCTTGCGAAAGGGAATGAAACACTTAGAGAAAACACATGGAATGAATTTTAGTGTTTTCAACCATTCATGTGATTGAAGACATAATTATATGACATTTATAGGTTTTCCTTCATACTATACTAAGAGATGCATTTCAACTTGATGAAATATGTGCTTTGTTTTTTGTACCTACCCTCCAAAGGGTTATGAATCAGATGGAGTCTCCATGCAGTCCCGATCTTTGATCTCCTATCATACCCCAGGGTTCCTTGGTCTTCTTATCTGATGATTATATTTTCTCTTCAACTCCTTAAGTGTCATATAACATGTCCTCCTTCTTCATCTCCTTCATCATCTTGCCATAGTGTAAGAGAGTACCTGCATTTGGAACTCACTCATGAAGAGATGACATCATTCTGAAACCCCTAGCCTAAGATAGAGCACTTGGATTCATGAACTGGGCAGGAACCGGGTGACAAGTTAGGCGAAAAGGCCCAGTGACTGTGTAATGGCATGGTTCAAGCAGCCAAGGGTCAATCTTGATCACTGAGACTGCAAAATGCACAACTCAAGACAAACTAAGAGAAATTTCTGTACAGTGTCCACTGAGGGACAAAATATGCATGGTGCTCACTGAGGGACAAAGTTGTACAGTTCAAGAAGGTAGTAGCTACTGCAGGATGGGGCCCTGGGAGGAAAAACTGCACAATTTTAGGAGGCAAGGGGGACTGGACAGCTGAGAGGATTGAGGGACAAAATTGCATAGTTTTGAGAGGCATTGAGCTTCGGCTAAGAGAAGGAAACTGGAAGAAGCATATGTGTAGTTTTGGAGGTTAAGGGAGGCTGGTATTTCTGTGTATTGCGCAATTCCAACAGACAAGGGAAATGATTGAAGGTTGAATATGCAAAGTGTGTAGTTTGGGAGGGCTAGATGAGGCTAGGTTGCTATGAATCCTCCAGAATTTGGCTAAGTGTGGGATCAGTGGAACTGATGTGAATAGTGATAGAACTTGATTGTGACCACACACTTGGACACTTAGTGATACAACATAGATCATCCAAAACATATGAAACATACTTCCCTTAATGTAAACAACCTTTATGGAAACTTATGACAAGTGCAACTCCAACGATAGACTTTGTGAGAATAATGACGAAACTTGTGTAATGGAGTGCGAAACAAGTCTATATGATGAGAACAACTCATTTTCACCAAGGTTTCTCGTTGAAGAAAACAAGAATTCCCCTTTGCATGATATGTGATAATTCCCATGCCCGAAGATGACACTTTCTATATAAAGACAAAAGTCTACACGACTCTTGAGATCCAAGAAGGGAGCTTGAATTCATCAGCTGACCAATAAGTGACTAAGGAACAACTGACCATAGGATCCACAATATGCTCCAAAATTCGAGTGTAGGCCAAAATTTTGGAGGGTGTTGCAGCTACTACAACAATGGACTATGATAATATGAACGATAAGTATGTTCATTGCATTTGAGATCTTGATGTTATACGTATCGTGCTAATTTGGATTGGCCTATGCAAATGATTATGGTTATGACATTCAGGTATGAGTTCATATATTGTGATATTATGTCATACTAATCTAGACTGATTGTGCATAAGTGATTGTTATGCATGAATGACAATTGTTTCTAAGCTTATGAGGTGACCATGTTAGCTAGTTACTTTTATGGATATCATGACCTTATTTATGTTTGAGTTGATACATGCTAATTTAGATTGATTATGCAGAAAAGATAGCCTCCCCTGGGATACATTAAGGTATGAGTTTGCTTATGTCGTCTACTTGGTGCTTGAATATTTGATTGTGTTGTCTATATGGTATTTGAGTGTTTGGTGTCTATTATGTTGTCTATATGTTGTTTGAATGTTTGATTAATTTCATGATATGAGTATGTGTCTATAAGATTTCATGAAAAATGATCTTGTTTTAATATGGTTGTACTAATACATATGTGTTGAGACAACTGACATGTAATTGCGTGTAAGAATGTGATAGTTGTAGAATTATGTATTATGAATGATGAATGTGAGTTGATTGTTGATTATGCCATGTTTGTTAGAATTGGTAAAGGTTGATTTCAAATTAATAGATATGATGTCTTGCTCTTTGGAACATGTGTGTTCAGTGACAAGGCAGCGAGCTTGACACAATAAGGTAAGGTAACTGGTATATTATTATGTTTATTTATGCACTTACAATTATGTGTTTATGGTAGTATATGTAGGGGATTGCATGGCAAAAGAGTCTGCCATGAAATATTGAAGAAGGCTCGGGTTGAGCTTTCCCTTGGAAGCATGGGGAACCATGGGGTTGAGTCATGGTGTTTGTTGGGAGTTTTATGCTTTCGGTCTTTTGTGATTTGTTTTTTCTTGATTTGCAGTTTTTTTTATGTCTACTATATGGCCATAACACTTTGTTTGTGGTTTCGTATTGTTATTGGTTTTTCATGATTTTATTCTTGTTTGTTTCTTGTTCTTACCTTTTACATTTGAGGGCCTTGGGAATTGATTGGAAAGAGGAAATTTAATGGAGCTCAAGAGAGATGAATGAAATTCAACAAGTAATGTAAGACTCGGAAGAAGCTTAGTGCATTAATAAAGCATAGTCAAAGGCAAGAGTATGATAATGGATTGGATTGGATGGGTCCATTGGGATAAATGGATGATCGTAGGACAATCATGAGAAAGGTAATCAGGAAAGGTAAAGTAAATGGATTTGGGGCATCAGATGTCTTGGCTACGCTGGGAACTATTGTTCTCAATGTTTTACATGTTGTGCATGAATAAAGGAAGTTCTCTTAACCTTGACCTTATGATATTTGGCAATTATTTTGTGATCATGATTATGTTGATGTCTATATATGTATACATATATGTATGTATGTCGTTGTTTGATAAGGTCGTTCTAGATCATGGTTGTTTTATGTTGATGTTTATGTGTATATATGTACATATGTATGTCGTTGTCTGACACGGTCATTAGGATTCATTCTTGTGGATGAATGATTGCTTATGCAAGTGAATGGGATGAAGAGGTTCCTCGTTTATGAGGAATCAAGTGGGAAGAGTAGTCTGTTGGTGCACTAAGATGTCTTTTTTCAGGCAATCTTAATTCCTACATTAATTGTCAACCCAAGGCAAGTATTTTTATTTCAAGAGTGTTAGCACTATATATGCAGTGAATTTAGAGGTTAAGTGATAAAGGAAATTGGAACTGTTGCAATTGCTAATGACTATCTCTTCAAACTCAATCCAAACAACTCTGAAAGAAATTCATAACACACTTTGAAATTATACTTAACCTATTACGAAAGAAAATGAATCTGAATACAAATGTAAAGAATCACACTTGGTAAACTCAAATGGAATCGAAACTAACTCGCTTAATCATGAAAGAGAACTATAACAATTGAACAACAAATAGTAATTGAACAGCATATACTAATTGAACCACAAATGATAAATGAACAACAAGATATAAATGAACAACAAATAACCATGTAAGCATCCTATGAAAGGCAATCAATTATGTCTCTGAAATCTATGATAACACTACTTGGAATGAACAACGATCTAATCATAAAAAATTCGATCAAGAGCATCACACATATCTAATGAACCACTAAATCGGAATCTTGAATAAACATCAAATATGAATCGAAATAGTCAATCCTGACGGTAATCAAATTGATATTAACTTAACAAAAAGAAACAGTAAAGAATAAACAGAAAGAATTATAACATAGGTAAAGCAGCAGATCTTCTCTTGACTAGGCCCAAAGTCTCCAAAAGTCCTCGCTATTAGATACTCAGAAGATGATTATAAATTAAACACAATCTTCTTCATTAAAACAAGTAACAGAGTTATAACATCACCAAGATGAAAGTATTATATGTCCAAAAGAATAGTTACAAACTGTGTATTTCTGAACTAGCCGTGCAGTTTGCCTTTCGGCCTTATATATAACATTTAGAAAAGTAAATAGATAAAAGTGAATCCTCAGGATCAGGGGATCCTGAGGATTTCACAATACTCGATTTGATTTCGTCATAAAATAGCATCGGTCTGCCTGGTCTTCCACTATACTGCTTTGCCTCTAACGCTATCTTTTTCCTTTACCGGATGTTGTTGTTCTGTCGATTGAAGAACATCTTCCAATTCGCGTCTTCTACACATAAAGATAGTAAAAGTCAGTTTTTCCTACTTAGATTTATCTAATTTGTTACTCATTACTTTTACCCAACTTCAGGTGTTTTTTCCTCTACTTTTATCCATAAAACGAAGTTAGACATGTGAAGATGAATGCTAAATAAGCTATTTACAACGAGAAAACATACCTTTTTCTCATCCCAACATACTCCCCAACTTACCTTATTGTATGTTCTCATGCAATTAAATGGTTTAGGTGCAGTTGAGTTAGGGAATAGGTAAGATATACCTCCTCCTTATAAACCATGTGACCATTTTTATTCTTAAGCACAACAAAATCCTGGTCACTTCTTTATTTGTTAGGTTATAATCACAACGGTACCTGTCTGGGGGATACCATATGATTGGGCTCCTATACCAACATCCTATCCATTCGGGCTCCATGGTTAAGACCATGTTACTATATTTATAGAAGAGAGAGGAGGCAACTTTAAAATTCCAGTATTTGAATGGTTCTTTGTTCCTAATAGTACTGCTGGAGACTTCCCACCTTTGTCTAGTTGCAGACAAGGCTCCTTCCTTGATCTCCTAGAATTACTCCTTCCTAGCTTGTAAAATGTCTGTGTGGAACAACCCTAATTGTCCCACAACACCAGCTCGCTTCATAAATTTCTTGTGCCTGACAGAGAGAGTCAGGGGTTTTGTAGGCTCCCCCCAAACCCATAGGTCGATGCTATATTCTCGTTTTCTAAAAATATTATGGGCGTTGGCCCATTTAATTTGGTTAGTAGCAAAGGAAAGAAAGGCTTGGAATTGGACATCCCCTATAAAGGGGCCAGGGTTTCTATCTCTGTCATCTTCTAAAAAGAAATTATGCATGTCAAGTTCACACAAGAGGCATTGTACTTGCTCATTCTGCTCTCTGAAGCACTTGACAAATTATGGGGTAGTCTTGATTTCCACAGACTTTCCAGCCTTAACAGCTTTGATTTTCAGCAGGAGGTACCTTTCTAGGAGGAATAATGCATAGTTTGTAGCAAGAGCTCAACATAATAGGGTGTCTGAATAAAGAGAGCAAACAATCTCCAATTGCTCTTTAGCATTTTGTAATTTGTCCTATGCTTTCTCAACCTTTTTCTACTCAGCCTTGTACTGAGCAAAGGTCTCATCCTTAGTGGCTGTGAGTGCCTCAAACTTCTTCCTTAATTCTTGATGTACATGTAGGGGCACTACTTCCTCTTTGTGCTAAGTTAATTCCTGTTGGACCTTAGTTAGTTCATCCTGCAATTTTCTAATGACTGCTTCCCTTACTAGGGGAATGTAAGCAGGTGTCTCCTCTATTTGGGCCTCATTATCTTGTGTCTCCATAGGCTCAGTCTGGACAACAGCCTTAGTTGCTTCTTGAATCATGCAATAATCAACTAGGATTCTTTCTTCAATCAGTTTGAACGGTAGCGTTCATAGTAGGGAAGTCTATTTGGGTCTCCTATGGGCAAACACAGGGGTCTTTAGTCTACATTTCACTGTCTTCTACAAGACATGGCTCTGTCTGAGTTTCCTTTGAATAAACCAAAATAATCTCAGTCTGGGTTTCAACATCTTTTCCAGAACAATGTTCTGTCTGTGTCCCTGTGGTCTCCATTTCCACTTTCAATTTTCTAACTCTAGCTGCTTCTTTTAACCACTATCTTAGCTGCCCAATTATTCTATTTTGTTTCCTATACTTTTTAAGCATTTTTTAAGCATGTCCTTGTAGGTTTTCTTTGTTTTGAGACTTCCAACCAGTGGTGGTGCAGCTGCATTTACCTTAGGTTCATGCTCAGGTGGAATTGTGTCAGCATTAGGGAGGGTTTCGATTGGAACCGTATCTCCTATTGGAGCTTCACCTTCTAATTCTTTTTCGTCATGAATTTCTCTCTCAGGGGACCCCAATGGAATGGTGTATCCTGAACAATTATCGTTCTCCGGGCTTTCTTCTAGGTGGGCGTCATCCTTAAGGGACTTCACAAAAATAGCATTTCATGGTTGATTTCCATCTCCCAGGGTTTCATCTGTAGGATTTTTTTTAGCTGGGGGGTTCAATGGACTGGTAGATGCTGATTGATTTTCCTCTTTAATAGTTTCTTCTTCGTGCATTTCTGCTTCTAGGGGTTTTTCTACAGAAGGGACTGGTTCCCTCTATTCTTCCAAAAAATCAATAAACGAAAGGGTTTGATCATCACTAGGGTTGTCAGTAGAGGCAGACTGGTTGGGGGAACAATTATGTCCTTCAACATTCTTAGATTGTTCTCTTCCCTCACCAAATATCCCCATGTTTTCCAATACCCTAGCAACCTCTTCCTCATAGTCTTGCAAAGGGTCATTTTGCGAAATTGCAGGTGGTGCGTGAGATGGACCGACCTCATTTGTTTGAATTGGGGTTTTTCGCTACGACTTCACCTGCATAGAGCGCCTTTATTTTGCTGGGTTCAAGGGCACAAATGAATTCTTCCTTTTCAATGTCCTTCTCGGACTTGGGGTTCTTGGCCTTTGCTGTTCTGTTGTTGGATTTTTTGTAGGTGGGGCCAGAGTAGGATTTACAATATTGTCTTAGGTTAGTTTCTGCTGAGACAGTCCATGCATGATAATCAATTTGATCAGCCCATGATGACTGCTGACTGTGTGTGGGTCCTTTGCTTTCCTAACTCGATGAGCAACATCATGCAATAGGGAATTCAGTTAAAACGACAAATTAACTGAAATTTTCTGTTTTAAGATGGCTAATAGTTTGAGTTGGCGGGGATTTACCACATCCTATTGACCGTCACATGTGATGTACCTTTGCACAATGATTGCCAATTCCTGCCATGTTTGTCTTAACACTGAAGGGTGAATCCATTTCTTTGTTCGCACCAATTGCTCACCTAGGCACTGAAATACTGCAACCGCATTGTACAAAAGGACATGTTTTTCTGTCCATTTTGTTCCCTCAGTTGGAATTCTAGTGACTTCGGCTATGACTGCTTTGGAGACCGTTATGTTCCTGCCTCTTACTATGGTGCTTCCATTTTGCAAATTCTGCAGGAATTCGAGTGTCATCTCTTCATGAAATCCTTGAAATTTATTCAAATATTGCAGGCAGCCAGCACGCTCGAGAATTGCACAAGCTTGGTCTGATACCATGAGCATTGTAGGTTCATTTTGGATGACTCTACCTTCCATGGCTATTGTTTTCTTGTGATTGTTTCACTTGCATGCACTTCTCTTGCACTTTTGCAGTTTAGAACAATAACAAAGAACGTTAAAGAAATTAACAGGAAGTTTGGGAATTAACATCATATACAGTCAAGTCATTTGTCTCCTCAGAAATATTTGACGCAGACTCATAATCAATTAGCATGCGATCCATAATGGTTTCCTTCCTTCTTCCAATCATAAATACTTTGATAATAATTACACCTACATAATCATCATGTTGTCCTTAAACCAGAAATCAGTTTAATAATTATCACACAATTATCCATAAATTGTCACACATGTTGTTCCTACATAGACCATCCCCCCTCCAATGGGAAAAGGGCGTCCAAATCCACCAAGCATGGGAAAAACAGGAGAAATCGTCGGTAATACATAAATGTAGGCAACCAATTAATAAAAAGTGGTGCAATATAAAACAAGGCAATTAAAGCAGTACACGTCATCGAATTTGCAATGGCCGTAAATTAAAATAGAGATTTAAATCATTATATCAAAATATTTTTACCTTAAGTGGTATTAGTAACAAATGCATAACCGATGGTAAGTATTAATGATTGTCATAAAGTGATTGGACAAATATGATATAATGAATATGTAACATAAGTTACCATGCATGTTGGCTTTTTAGAAGTGTTGTTCAAATGGGAAATTTCCTTTAGAAACGAATCCATAGGTGGTAATAGAATATAGATCATTTGGTAGTGTCAGATAGTACTCCAATACCACAAGTAGAGCCACTACTGCCAGCAGGCGTTCATAGCCTCGACAGGGTTGCTTTTTAACCCCACAAATGAGCCAGAGTCCTCCTTTTAGTATGTAGATGATTCTTTCTTTTCTTGTCATAAAGAGACCACTATGCTGGCATGGTGACCAGATAATCATAGTGCCATTCACTAGGATATAACAAAGTGATCAGGTTGGCTCATGATGAGACCCCCTGTCCTTCTGATAGTTTTAATTATCAAGAAGGTCATTACCTTGGTTTGGTGGCCAAAATGGAATGTCACCAGTTACAACCTTATGATCATGGTAGGTTGGCTCGTGATGAGACCCCCTATCCTCTTTTGTTGCATTTTCATATTTCTTTATTTTCATATTTTCATATTTTGATGCTTTTATTAAAAAAAGACGGAGGCTCATTTACTTCTTAAGGGTCAGGGATGGTGTAAGAAGTAAGAAAAATACCAATGAAAGTTTATACTTTTACCCCCATATCATCATATCGAAGGAATTTATCCATTTGAAAGTGTGAAAGATAAACTAGCATGGTATTAAAATAATAAATCATTTTATGATGCATCCAAAGAAAATATATTCAGCCAGTCATTCTAAAGATGCACCATGTCAATGGTTGAATAAAGATTACCATCAAAAGGTTTTATAGGTCAAAATGATATCAACCTTATTATTTTTCTTTATCTTAGGCACAAATCGAACCAGATGGTTTTTATTCGAAACATAAAGGAGAAAGAAAAATGGAAAAAAGAGTGACCGACGATGAAACAACAAAGAGAATTCACAGTTGTTTATTCTACCAATTACAGACAAAAAGCAAAATCGTAGCTTATTCAATTGATTGAACATCATTTACTAAAAAAAAATGTTGTTCAATTGATTGAATAGCAACAAAAAATGCAAAAAGTGTTGTTTAAATTATTGAACAACAATCGGTCAATTGATTGAACAGCAAAATCGTACAAGCGCTAAAATGTTGTTTAATTAATTGAACAACAATCATTCAATCGATTGAACAATGAAATCTAAAAGAAAGACACAAAAGTGTTGTTCAATTGATTGAACAACAATCATTCAATTGCTTGAACAACAAATTAAAAAATAAAAAATAAAACACAAAAGTGTTGTTCAATTGATTGAACAACAATCGTTCAATCGTTTGAACAGCGAAATCGAAAAGAAAACGACACAAACGTGTTGTTCGTGTTGTTCAATTGATTCAACAGCAATCGTTCTCGATTGAACAACAAAATCAAAAGGGGAAAATGCAAAAGTTTTGTTCAATGTATTGAACAACAATCGTTCAATCGATTGAACAACAAAATTGAAAAATCACAAAACGTGTTGTTCAATTGATTGAACAATAAAAAATTGTAAAAGGAAAAACGTGTTGTTCAATTGATTGAACAACAAAAATTGGAAAACGCAAAAAAAAAAGTTGTTCAATTGATTGAACAACAAAAATCCTAAAATGCAAAAAAGTTATGTTCAATTAATTGAACAACAAAAATCGTAAAATGCAAAAAAATGTTGTTCAATTGATTGAAAAACAATCATTCAATCGATTGAATAACAAAAATAAAAAAAGTTAGAAGTGTTGTTCAATTGATTGAAAAGCAATCGTTCAATCAATTGAACAACAAAACACACAAAGTGTTATTCAATTGATTGAACAACAAAATCAAAAAATGCAAAAAGCGTTGTTCAATTAATTGAACAACAATAGTTCAATCGATTGAACAACAAAACACACAAGGTGTTGTTCAATTGATTGAAAAACAAATTTTCAATCGATTGAGAAGTAATATAAACAGAAAAATAAGTGTTGTTCAATTGATTAAACAACAATCATTCAATCGATTGAAAAACAACACACACACAAAAATAAGTGTTGTTCAATTGATTGAACAATAATTGTTCAATCGTTTGAACAACAACACAAACACACACATAAGTGTTGTTCAATTAATTGAACAACAATTGTTCAATCGATTAAACAACATTTATCAAACAACCAAACACAAGGAAAATCCTCATATCTACACGGTGATGCCTAATTGAATTGCAAACAATCGGAAAAAGGAATATATACATTATTTACAGTTAAAGAAAATCACAATTTTACGAAATAAAATTTGCCGGGTCATCAAACCATGTAGCTCGAATTTGCATAGTGCGGTCCTTGTGTACCTGTTGGCAGAAATATTCCTTGGTGAGCAGTTTGTTATAGAGACACACTTGATGCCCATTCACTTGAAAGAATGGCCAGACCCGTCAATGGTAGTCAAAGTGAGAGTACCATTGTTATGTAACTTTCCCAAAAAGTCTTGGAATCTGAAGTCGTAGAGGAGTGCCCAATCTCCGTTCTGAAACGTCTTCTTTTTGATAAGGCTGTCATGTCACTTTGCCCTTTTTTGCTGAATAATTGCAGTCCGTTGTAGAGCGAGTAGTCGAGCCTTGTCTAGTTCATTGATTTGTTGAAGTTGCTTGGTTTAGGCTTCTGTTAAATCTTGTCCCACTTCCTGAGTTGTTCTTAGAGTCTTTATTTCGAATTCAATTAGAAAAATAGGTTCTTTGCCAAACACGAGTTGGTACAGAGAGTATCTAGTAGTATTCCTCCAAGTCTTGTGATAGGCCGACAAGGCCTCTAGCAGTCTAGTAGCCCAGTCTCGTCGATGTGTTGATACTGTCTTGGTTAGAATTGCTTCAATGACCTTATTGGTGCTTTCAATCTGCCTGTTTGCCTGTGGGTGATACAGGGAAGTGATTTTATGTGTAATGTGATGGTTTCTGAGAGTGGTTGTAATCTTGTGTCCTACAAATTTCCCTCCCCCATCTGTTATCACTTCCCGCGGTAAACCATACTGCACAAATAGCCCAAAAAGGAAGTTAATCACAGCTTCCTCTGTGGCTCTTGGAAAATCTATTATTTCCACCCATTTCGTCACATAATCTGTGGCAACTAGTATGTAGGCCTTTTGATTTGATGGCGGATGGAATGGGCCAACAAAGTCCAATGCCCATCGTTCAAAGGGTTCTATGACCAGTTGGGGCTGCAATGACATTTCATCAGATTGGCCAGGTCGGCCCATCCTTTGGCAACTATCACAAGCCTGGGCATATTTCTTAGCATATTTAAAAATAGTGGGCCAATAATAGCCCATCTGTAGTACCTTATGCCCTATCCTTCGATCTATGAAGTGTCCCCTATAAGGCTCATCATGGCAAGCCTTTAGGATGTCATAAATCTCATCCTCGCGAATGCATCTGCATATACACATGTCAGACCCTATGTGAAAAAGATATCCACCAATCCAAGAGAATCGGGAGCTGCGCTGGACAATCTGTTTCTTATCCCTTGCTGTCAAATGCTTGGGAAACTTCCCCATTGCCAAATAGTTTGCTACATCTGAATACCATGGTGTCTTGACTGCTACAGCAAACAAATGCTCATCTGGAAATTGGTTTTCCACTGCCAATGGATCATTTATCTTTGGGACTCGAGACAGAAAATCAGCAACTGGGTTTTCCTTCCCCGGGAAATCTTTGATAGTAATATCAAACTCCTGCAAAAGAAATAGCCAACGAGTCACTCGATCATTCGTGATAGGTTTATTGGCTAAATACTTGATGGTAGAGTGATCAATATACAGAAAAACTTCGTAGTCGATTATATAATGTCTAAATTTGTTTATGGCATAAATGACAGCTAAGAATTCTTTTTCTGTTACTGTATAATCAAGTTCTGCAACAATAATATTTTTGCTAATGTAATGTATAGCATAAGGTTTTTTGTCCTCCTCCTGGCTGAGGACAACGCCTATTGCTGCATTTGATGCGTCCATGGATATGTGAAAAGGCAGCTCCCAGTTTGGTCCACGTAATACTGGTGCCGTCGAGACTAGTTTCTTTAAACCTGTAAAAGTTGTGTCACATTTGTCAGACCATTTAAAATCAACATTTCCAGTTAAAGCATATAAAGGCGCAACAATTTGTGAATTTTTTTGATAAACATGCGATAATAGCCTGCATATCTCAGGAATCTACGTACCTTTGTTTGAGTACAAGGTGTAGGTAGTAAAAGAATTACCTATATTTTTTTTGGATCTACCTATATCCCTGCTACAGAAATGTAATGTCCCAAGATTACGCCTTCAGTCATCATCATGTGACACTTGACATTTCTTAAACATAACCTGGTAGCTATGCATTATTCTAAAACCTTTTCTAATGTTTGAAGTGCTTAATCAAATTCATCCCCATATGGAGTATAGTCATCCATATAAACTTCAAGTCCTTTGTTTATCAGATCAACAAAAATGTTGAGTATAACTCTTTGAAACATGGTAGGGGTGTTGTATAAGCCAAATGGTAACACTCTGTAAGAAAACGTACCCTAGGGGCAGGTGAAGGTTGTTTTGTCTTGGTCTTCATGGGCGATTTGAATCTGATTGTAGCCACTGAAGCTGTCTAGAAAGGAAAATAACTGCTTCCCTGCCAAAGTATCAAGGACTTGATCAATAAAGGGAAGAGGGAAGTGATACTTTTGTGTTGCCTTGTTCAATTCCTAGTAATCCACACAAATATGCCACTTCCCATTTTTCTTACGGACAAATACCAATGGAGAGACCCATTTGCTATATGAAATAGGATAAGTGAAATTTACGCCCAACAGCTTCTGTAATTCTTCTTTACAATGTCCTTGAGATTCAGATTCAATCTCCGCTGAGGCTATTGGATAGGATGAGCATCCTTTTCAATATAGATGTGATGTGTGCACAACTGTGGGTCTATACCCTTCATGTCAAGATAATCTGAGGAAAAATACCTTTTATATTTTTGCAGGACCTGAATGAGATTTTGCTGCTGATCACTATCCAGACTATCATTAATGTTTAAACTTTGTCTGGTTCAATTCCCACGGGCTTGCTGTTATGAACAATAGTCATCTGGATGTGCTGATCATCGGTATCCTTCAAAGGATCTTCCAAGGCTTCAATATCAATAATTTGTTTTAACATTTGACATTTGACATTGCTCATATTAGCTGGCTAATTGATAAAGTTGTTGATAACATCATCTTCGGTTTGATCTTTGAATTCAAGTTGCTCTGCTACTGTGAGTAGTGAACAGATTCTTTCTTCCATGTATGCTAGTGGTTGTTTACATATTTTTACAATGGGCAGACTTGGTTTGGTAGGAGGATATAAAAAATATTTTTTACAGCATCCCCCTTAGCAATATTCATGTTGCCCTCTCGATAGCCTATATAAGCATCAGTTGTCGCCAGCCAAGGTCGACCCAGAATTAGTGGGTGCCCATCCAATCGAATTTTTGGGTTTATAACAAGAAAATCTACTGGATACTCCCATGAATCAACAGAAACTGTAATATCCTGTAAAGTTCCTTCTGTTGTTACCACAGAACGATCAACAAGTTCTAGTAAGGTGGTGGTTGGTTCAAGAGTTGTAATACCAAGTGCCTGACATGTTTCTGTTGTTAAAATGTTAATGGCTTCACCCAGATCAACTAGTGTATTGGGAAAGAAATGACCATATATATGAACTGTAACTATGGGGTTCCCAAGATCTTCATACTTTACCAGAGTTTCCCCTCCCAAGAGTAAATTAGATAAGGTTCTTACAACATGAATGGTGGGTGAAGTTTTTTCTTTCCTCACAAGCTTCTTTACACATAGCTCTTTACTTGTTTTAGCATAGATGGGAATATCTTGGATGGCTTGAAGGAGAGGAATTTTTATACACAGATTTTTTAGTTCCCCTATAAGATCAAAATCTGGGTAAACAATTGGTTTAGGTATCGTTAACCTTTCGGGGAACGGGGGAGAAGTGACTATGAGTTCCTCAGGATCTTTATGTTGATTTGTCTCTTCTCCTTATTTTATTTCGGTATCAATTACAAGTGGTGGTATATGTACAAGTGGGGTTTCAACATCAATTCATGGTTGGTCCCTATTTTCCTCAGGGGTGATGATACATCCCAACCTCAATCTAAGTTCATTACATTCTTTTTGTTTAATCTCATAGTCTGAGCTTTCAACAATCTACACCAGTTGAACCAGTCTGTTACTGGGATTCAGATTTAGTTGAGCTGGCAATTGAGGGCACAGAAGAGGCTGAGGATTTTTCTATAATGGATAAGGAGCTGATAATGCAATTTAGGCTGAGGACCTGTCCCCATAGGAGTATTAGATATTCCCAAAGGTTGCTACTAATTTGTAGACCAGTTCGGATTTTGAGAAGTGGAGGCAGGCCATTGGGATGGATAGGGATTACCTTGCCAAATAGGAGCAAAAGGAGAATTTGACTAGCCATTACCTGGAAAGGATTGAGTTGGCCACGGTGTCATTGGGAATGGATGGGATTGCCAATTCAAGTAAGGTGGTTGGCCTCGCCATGCTGCCCTAGGGTTCTGTTGTTGATTAAACTGTGAAGAAGGAAAGAACTAGGATGCGTCTTGTGACATACCTGTAGGTTTGGCCTGCCACTGTCAACACCGGTTCATTAAATACACTGGATCTTTCTCTTCTTCTACTTCTTTGAAGACTGATTTCAGCCCTAGAAGTGATGGACATTGTTTAGTGGAGTGATCCTTAGTACAGATAGCACATGTCTGAACCATATCCAGCAGACACTCCCATTGGATGTGCTTCTTTCAGTAGCGTGGGCAGAAAACGGCCAAGTTTTGTTCTGCTAAGGCTTGCTTCTGTTTAGCCTGGAGGACGTCCAACTGCATTGTGATGGTTTCCGGAATGTCCATCTTGAAATATTCCAGGAGGTTACTGATTTCCATTCATGTTATGCCTCCACTGTGTGGTTTCCTTCCCCTACTCATGGGATCTCAGCTTCATGTTCTTGTGCGTGTTCTTCCTCGTGAACACCTGATACACAAGTGAACAATTTCGTCATGATATTCTTGAGCAATATCCCCTTTTGCCATTAATTTTAGAGTTTCTATCCATTCTTCTTTCATTCCTTTAATTAAGATAGCTCTTAAGACTTCTTTTGGTAAGGTGGTGTGTGGAGATCTCTGCAAATTATAATGAAACCGTTCGACATATTCTTCTAGAGTTTCATTATCCTTTGTAACCATCTTAAATATTTCATCTTTTAGCTCCCTAGTCTTGCAAAAGTCTTAGTATCTTGTGAGGAAGGAAGTTTTCATATCATCCCAAGAGTTAATAGTACGTCCACCCAGACCCATGAACCATATTAAAGCTACTCCTTTCAAAGTAGAAGGGAACAATTTTAGCTTTTGAGGGTCAATGGTGTAGTCATACCCTCTACAGAGGACGTCAAACTCAAACAGGAAGGCATCTGGATCCTCTGTGATCATCCCATGAAAAGTTGGGATACTCTGCAAAGGAATAGCCTTCATAGGGGCATTGGCTACTTGGTTGACTATGGGATATTCCAATGTCGAGGTTTGACCTTGAGGTCGTTGATTTTCCATTTGGTCAAAGATGTGCCAATATCCTTTAGGGATTTCATGGGGTCCTATTTGAGTAAGAATAGCAATCCAGGTTGGTTTTGCAGCACTGTTTAGATCTGTGATCACATGAGATCCTTGTTCAAACAGCTGAGGTACTGCCTTAGCAGTTCCACTGGTTTCTCCCTCTCCTTCTCTTAAGTTACATGATTTTCCCTCTTGTAGAGGATCAAAATGTAAATTTGCTGTAACCTGAAGACTTTGTTCAGATACGCAAATTTGGCTTTGAATCTTAGCATATGTTGCAGATGGTGAGCTTGCTTCCTGAGGGATTACAATAGGACTTTTTCCAGATACAGTTTGGAATCCTACTGATGCTTGAGACTTCTTTTCTTACAATTTCATCTATAAAGGTCATTCTCCCATGGTTCACCGATCCATTGAGTTTTTTGGATTTAGGTGGGGGGTTCTAATCTTTTTCTATCTTTCTTTTCCTAGTCATTCATAAAAAACCTATTCCTATTTAACCTCTAATATTTTTTTGAAAAGTTGGTCGGTGAGCAAGCACTTTACTTGGTAGGTATGCATGTTCTTACCTCCCTTTTTAAAACGAAATTCTTTTACAGCAAGATAAAAAGGAAATCACTTTGAAAAACTCTCCCCAGCAAGGCGCCAAAATGTTGGTGCACTAAGATGTCTTTTTACAGGTTGTTAGTGTCAGTGTCTTCACGCTGCCATCAGTAATCAAAATATACTCTTTTGCATTTCATAGTACGAGTCTCATTCTGATGAGGTTGCATTCCATTAGGTCATGGATTCACTGATGGTAGGGTTTACTTCAGTTTTTCCCTCATGATATGTACTTGCTGATCTTCTTTCATACATTTTTAGTCATGAATCATGCTCATTTTCAGTCCATTTCATCAATTACATAGGGTTTTGGTCTCATTAGGTCTTAGGGTTTCCACCATGGTCAAAATTCAGTGATTATTGCTAATAATGGTCAGCAAAGACATGAGGAGGTCAATAATGATCAGAAAAGTCATAATTTGTTAATTTGTAAAATATCAAAGAAACCAAGAATCAAAAAACAGTGTATTGGAAAAAGCAGATAGACATTATAAAAGTGGGTTTTCACATCAAAGCAAAGAAACCAAGAATCAAAAAACAGTGTATTGGAAAAAGCAGATAGACATTATAAAAGTGGGTTTTCACCAACAAAAAATCAAAAAGTGAAAGTATAAAGCCATCCTTCAATTTATCATTTCATTGTGTTAGTGTTGAAGTTCAAAGTACCAAAAGGAGAGCTAAGGATCGATTTCAAGCATTATTGGGCAAATACAAGTGAGTCGCTGCGTTTTTGGAAAAATTTGAGCGGCGCTGCGCTTTTGAGGAGGGCGCTGCATTTTTGAGTTGGTGTTGTGCACCTGGTAGCATTTCCCTATGCAATTTTACACAGGAGCTGCGCTTTCAGAGTGGTGTTGTGCACCTGTGTGAGGCGCTGTGCTTCTGCCCAGCCAAGCCCCAAATCGCCCAAATCGTTCCAAAACTGCCAAATTCACCTCAAAACCTTCAATTTCTCTCTCTTACAAGTAAGTGCATTTATCATATCTTATGTTTTAGGGTTTTGTTTGCCAAGTTTGGTGTTTTGCATTCTTAAATCTAAAACACTAGCTTCTAGGGTAAAACCCTAGTTTTCCTTATTTCACTAGTGTTTTATTTACCCTATCTACTTGCCATTATTCCCTAAACCCCATTCCCACATACCATATTTCCTAAATCCCATTCCCATCATAAATTTTCCCTAAATTCCTAGTTACACTCTCCATCAACCCTACAAACCCTACTCATCCCTAAAAACCTGTTCACACATCATACTGTCACATTATTCCTTCATCTTCACTCTGTTCATTTCATTCCTCCACCCTATCCCATCATTGTCCATATAAAACCATAAGTGTTCACAGCTACAAAAAAACAATAGAAAGAGACAGTGAATATGACTATGAGGAAGAGACATTGAGTGATAGTTCCATGGAGATACATAAGCAAGAGAGGAAGCCTCATAAAGGAGGAATAATTATCAGAGAAGAGCCCACTAGTTTGAGGTAGTTACAAGCTTGCCCACTTGCCATTTCTTGCTTTAAACACCGTGCATGCTTTAATTTTTGTGAAATGATAGAAAGAGTAAGTTTTCATCATGAGTTGGCTAAGATATTTGTGACTCATTTGTACAGTAATGAAGTAACCCTTGCTGGAATAACCTTCACCATATCACCAGCTTTCATCTCAGAGGCTACAAGAATTCCAGATGTGGGTGAAAATTGGTACAAAGGTCAGGATATTGATAAGGAGTACTATGAGCCTTACATCAAGGCTAGATAAAGAGACCAAATGAAGAGAGTATTCCCCTTCAAATTTTTGGAAGACAGGTATGTCCCATTGATGAAAATCATTATTAAGTACTTCACTTGTGAAGGTAGGTTCTCCCGGTTGTATGCCTATCACATTAGACTTCTCATGCATTTCACTAGAGTAAAGATGATGAATCTCCCTTACTTCATGTTTAGAAACATTGAGAAGATGGCACATATTGTACAGAGGAAGCCATACCCCCAACAGTTGAATATCATTTACCATTACTCTTTGATCACAATCATTTTTCTTCACCACCTAAGCCTCCTTAACATGCCATGGGAGACTTTCATTACTCATGAGATGTTCAAAAGGCCACAAATATTTTCATCAGTGCATCATGAAGAGGGTGGACCTTCAAGCCATGAAAAATTCAAAGAGACTGAAACTGTTGGAGTGCCAGTGTTTTTGACATATAAGAGGGGTACTATGAAACCTTTTGTAGCTGCTAGGCAAGTATTATCTCCACAAGGTGTGGAAGGGGTATTGCCTTCATCATCAGGCCACCGGCAAATGCTATCTCCAAAAGGTGTGGAAGGGGCTTTGCCTTCTTCTTCAGCAAAATAGGTTCAGGTTGAGCAGAAAACAAGGGCAAGGAAAAAGTGCAAGAAGAGGATCTTGGTGATGAGCAGGAGAGAGATTTCGATCTCATTGAGCATGAGGAGCCACAACAACACTTTTCTCATCATAGAATTGACATTATTGACTTGAAAGCTCAGGATCGAGAAACTGTCAAAGACATTATCATAAAGGAACAAGAAGCTGAAATACAATCCTTGGAAGATAACTTAGAGAGAGCTAAGTTCATCATCAGATATTTGGAACAGGAAAACAAGCAACTGAGTGACAAACAAGTCCTCATGGAGCTGGAAATAGTTAAAGCAAATAGGCAAATTATCAAGGAGGCTAATGTCCCATTGACCCCTATTGAGCAAGAGATTGAGAATGATAGGGAAACATGGCTTGAGAGGGTAAACATACATCTCGAAGGGCTGATTGAGAAGGCTAACAGGGATAAGAAGTTGCTTCACCACATGGCCTACCATTACATGATCCGTAACAAAATCTGTAACATGAGGATCAAGAAGCTTAAAGATAGGTTGAGGAAGGCTTTAAAGAGCAAAAAGTAGCAAGATAAGTTGAGGCTATTAGTTGAACCCTCACTAGCCCATAAAAGCAGCTAATGGTGGTGTCCCATGCAAAATCCAGGAAAGTTTTGAAGATTTTTTGTTTTTTCAAATTTTGAAATTTTTAACACAAGAAATTGGCTAGAAGCACAACGCCATCGGCGTTGCGCTTTTTCCTAGAGCATTTGTTGGAGGAAAATCTTATATATTTGGATTTAGCATGATGAGAGCATCCATCCCAAAAAATTTCAGAAGTTTTGGAGCAAAACTGGCCCACCAAAAGGTCCAAAAACTATCAAAAAATGGCCTTTATGCCTCTTTTTGGACACACAGACGCTGCCTTGGGAGATTTCGGTTTTGAGGGGGCAAATGACCTCCAAATTAAAAAATTCAAGTTTTTCCAGAAACTATACTGGAAGATATTTCTAATGAGCCATCATGGGATAAATGTTGCTAAGTGGAAGGCATCCAAAAGTGGGTTGAAAGCGGCACTGTGCTTTTGGCTAGTTTGCCAGAAAAATCAAATTTCGCCTGTCTTCTATGTAAATTCACTTTCTCTCTCCTCATGGATGATTTTTATGATGTAATTAATGACTTGGAATGTAAATGTAATAGTGAAATGATCTTAGAGGGTAGATTCATTAGTTAGAGGTGGTTTGGGGTCAATGAATCAATTTACATGCTTATGGAGGCAAGTTGTTCCACTACCTATATTCCTGGTCCCTGTTTGGAAATGGTTGTAACAGCTCATGTTCTCTTGGTTTCGACCCCTAATGGCTAGAATAGGTGGTTTGATGTCTATATTATGTATTTTTTCTATCATTAGCAAGGGTTGGACTCACTTGGATGCCCTGAGCTACACTGTACACCATTATCAGCAGTTTGGCAAGGAAATAAACATGATTTGCAACTATTTTTATGGGATACTAGTGGTATGGTGTTTTTGCATAGTTTCTTCTTCTGTTATTAGTTTTTCACATGTTTGATGTATGCCAAAATCTAATTCATTGCTTCTAGCTGAACGATATTAAGATAGATAGGTAGAATTCATTGTTTACAGTGCTCTGCCTTGGGAAGCCATTCAATATTCTATGTTTTCTACTATTTGAGAAGGATACTTGATCTTTACATTCCCTCCTTAGCTCCTCACTAGTCTTAGACATCTTATCTCACTCAATTTCAAATGTAAAATTCTATACCTACCTTGCCCCATAGAACACCCTACATCCTGACTTAATTTCCTGGACCCAAAACTGCCTGGCTCCATTTGATCCAGCAAAAAAAAAACCCAACAAAATCAATCAAAAAACCCTAGAGCTACTATACCTAGCCTAAAATCCATATCTGATTCAGTCATCTTGACTGAGATTCACAAGGATAGATCCCTCTCCCGACCTAGTAGGGCTAGCTACTAGGTTAAGCTTGGTTTGTGGTTACCCTACAATTGCCTCCCTTCAGTCTGAGGTCGATCTAGGCTCTAACATAGTGGCGACCATACTAGGAAACGAAAATCTCATTACACCCCAATAATACTAAGAAGTTCTGAACTTTTGGATGATAAGTTTAGAATTCATTAGGCTGAAAAGTGGAAAGTTGTAAAGAAATATAAAAATCTTGAGAATCTAAACACACTGGCTTCAAGAAGATACACCAGGTCCAATCCCGATCCCGATCCTCCTGTATTTGAAAATCCTAATTTCATTCCATGGATACTCAGACAAGAAAGTTCACCAAGCCTTAGACCATTTTTTAGATCTCATTCATGCCCATTGAGTGGCTGTTCCTTGAAGATCTCCCTTTTGATGAATATTTTGGTCTCTCTTTGTTTAGAACCACATCTGATAGCGAACTGCTGGACATAGTCCCGGATCCAGAATTCACTAGAGAACTTGAAATCCAATGAGCCAACTTGTTAAGTAGATGAAACCTTCTGAATTCCCCTCAGTCATCCCTCATCACTAATAGACTCCCTGAACTCTCTAAGACAACCTCACCATCATTTCCCCATATTTCTGAAAACCATCCTTCGTCTCCATTCATACCTTCACTCCCTCATCAGCCTACCACTACCCCTCAAAAACCCATCACCTCCGTTACATCAACTACCCTTGTTGTCCCAAATCCCCCAGTTTCCCCAACACCAGTTTCAAATCCACCTCGAGTCATGGCTACCAGATATGCGCCCCTCATTCTGCCTCATAATCTGGATGATATGCCCGTTGATTACCAAAGTAAGATACCATTTTTCGATGCCACTCAGAGTATTACAGCGCAGCAACATGTTGACAGGATGAATGACTTCTTTGACCTTCATGAGGTAGATGCAGAAAATGTGTCCATGAGATTATTTGTACAGACTTTTGGAGGCGAGGTTCGAAAGTGGTTCAGAGCATTACCAACGGCCTCTATCAATGCTTTACTAGTTCTGCATTAACAATTCTTGGACCGATGGGAGGTAAAGAAGAACCCATTCCAAATTTTATCTGAGTATGAAAATATCAAAAGGAATGTGGGTGAAAGTGTGCAAGATTACTGTGTAAGGTTCAATGCAGTTTATAATGCTATTCCGTCTGACATTAAACCACTGATGAGGTTAGCATTGATCAAATTTCCATATGGTTTCGATGTTGATATGGCATATCAGTTACGATAAAGAGATCCTACCACACTTGAGGATAAGCAAAAGAACACTGTGAGTGTAGAAGCAAATCTGTTAGCCAAAAGAGCAAGGATGAAAACTAAAAAGAAGGTGACCATCAAGGAAGAAGCATCTTCCTCAGATGTTAAGGCAGATAATTTACTCTGCAAAATTGAGAAGATGTTTGATCGGTTGACTGTTGCATATAAGCCTGAAACAACAATCAGAAATCCAAACTTTAGAGGACAGAAGCAGCCCCAATTCAGGATTAAACAAAGGGAGCAAAAGGCACAAGATCAATTGTCACAACAACAGTAGGTCAAAACTCCTTTGCAGCAAAACTATGTGCATGGAATAAAGGATGAAGACGATGATGATCCAGTGGTTGAGGCAAATCATTTCTTTAATACTGATGGTTTGCCCATCTTTCTCATGGACGATGAAGAATATTCGGAGTTCCTAGATTACCAAAGGGATGAAGACTACATACTAGGGAATGAGGTAGTTTTGGAGGATGAGTCAGACGATTATCAGCGAAGATATATGAATGCATTGACAACACAACAGAAGCAATATTCATTTAGAAGCAGAGATGTTCCAGTTATTGCAATTCAAAAGAGAAAGGAAGTGCAACCCAAAAATGATTCCTCAAACATTCAGAAGAAAGGGAAAGAGCCTGCTGATCCGACTTCCAGCAAAGGACCATCCGCAAATATCATTGCAAATGAGAAGAACAATCAGCAAGGTGCAGCAAAAGAAAGAGTCAAAAAGAAGGACCTTCCAGTCAAAGAGGTAGATAAAGTTTCCACTTTTAGTTTAGAAAATGAGATTGCTAAATTAAAAGTTTCAATTCCTTTGACTGAGTTGATTAAGAACAACAGCTATAAACACCAGGTGTCCAAAATTTTGCATATAGATCCTTTATCTGATATGGTCAATGTAGAAGAAGATCACCCTGAGCTCATTTTTGGCACTGCCTTAGAAGGTCAGTCTGAGGATAGTGAAGTTACTCCATTTTATATAAGTCTCAGAGTACACGAGTATGTCCTCCACAATGCCATGTTTAACTTAGGAGCTTCCCATAATCTGATGCCAAAAGCCATTATGGAGAATCTAGGCCTTGACATTACTCGAAAATATCATGACCTGTACTCTTTTGACTCTGGTAGGGTTCGTTGTATTGCTATTATCAAATACTTGGTGGTATCTTTAGATCAAATCCCGGCCAAGAATGTTCTGATGGATGTGGTTGTTACGGACATTCCACCATGGTTTGGTATGCTTTTGTCCAGATCGTGGGGTGCGAAGCTTAAAGGGACTTTACAACTATATTTCTCCTATGCTACCATTCCCGTGTTTGGCCAATTGAGAAAACTATATAGGGAGAAGAAAATGAAATACATGATTACAAGCAAGGAGAAACCACTTAATCATCCAATTAATGTTGTACATACAGATTTAGAGTCATTTGTACTATATTCAGATAGTGGTTTGAATGATGTTGATAGTCAATTATTTGAAGTAGAAGATGTTCCAGAGATTTCAAAAAAATTTAGAGCAGCCCTTGATCAAGAAAGATAGAAAATTGCAAGTACTTCTGAGCTGTCTACATACCGACAACAACAAAAAGACAGTGAATAGCAGAAAAGTGAAAAAAATCAGTCAAAGTAAGGTAGAAAAGGAAATAGAATTTAAGCATTTATAAGAAGAGGCAGGTCTTTGAAGCATGGATTTTTATGGAGCCGTGGGTAAGGATGGTGCTGGCATAGGGATTTGGATTCGCAGCCCTACTTTCCAGCCAAACAAAGTTCCTAGTGATGTTAGAATATGCTCATACAAATTGGTCTTTAACTGTTCTAACAATGAAGCCGAGTATGAAGTGTTGATTGCAGGTTTGAAAATTCTGAAAACGCTGAATGCAAAAAGGATATCAGTCTATGGAGATTCGGAGTGGATAATCAAGAAAGTCAAGGGAGAATATCAAGCTAAACACCTGCGCATCAGAGCCTCCAGAAATGAAGTTTTAGATATCTTACGAATGTTTCCAGATTATACTTTGATAGTAGTACCTCGTGCTCAAAATGTTATTGCAGATTCACTCACCACTGCTGCAAGTAATTTGAAGATTCCGATGAATTCCAACAACAATTTTGAGATCCATGTCAAACATTGCCTTGCTGTTCTGAACAATTTAAAGTATTGGCAGGTGTTTTGGGATGATAAGGAGATCAATACCTTTTTGCAGGATGAGGGAAACTACAAGGATGCTTCCATAGATGTTGACTATGATACCGATGAACCAGAAATTGAGGTGAATCAAATAGAAATATTGCAGCTGAAACACAACCTTATTCCTAAAAGTCTCATACCTTTAGAATAACTTTTCGATCAAGATGATGTGGCTAGAAAGCCAAGCTTGGTACCTACAGACAAAGGTGTTGAGGATGTTAATCTTGGAACAATAGAGAAACCCAAGTTTGTGAAATTGTCCAAAACATTGTCTCCCGAGGTAAAATCTAAATATGTTAGATTGTTATCTGAATTTTCTGATGTGTTTGATTGGGATTATTCAGATCTAAAGGTGTATGACAAATATATAATTCAACACACTATTACCATCAAGCCAAATCAGAATCCATTCAGACAGAAGTTGAGAAGAATCAATCCCAAGTTGCTGCCTTCCATTGAAAAAGAGGTAAACAGGTTATACAAAGCTGGTATAATTGTCCCAATCAGATTTTCTGATTGGATTTCGAATCTTGTTCCTATACACAAAAAGATTGGGGAGATCAGATTGTGTATCAATTTCTGGAACCTTAATAAATTATCATTGAAGGACAACTACCTACTACCAAAGATGGATCATATCCTCCAAAGAGTGGTTGGAGCATTGCGTATGTCACTACTCGATGGATATTCAGGGTATAATCAGATCCTAGTGCGTGAATATGATTGAGATAAGACTGCATTTACCACCCCTTGGGGAACTTTTCATTATGCTAAAATGCCATTCGGTTTAAAGAATGCTGGAGCCACATTTCAGTGTGCAATGGACATTGATTTTGCCAATGAAAAGGGCGTATTTCTGGTTGTATATTTAGATGATTTGACAGTGTTTTCAGGTTTCGATGATGAGCATCTTCACCATTTAAGGATTGTGTTTCAGTGATGTAGGAAATTTGGGATATCAATCAATCTGAAGAAAAGTCTCTTTGCCATGGATGAAGGGAAGCTACTTGCTCATATTATCTCAAAGGAAGGAATTCGCATTGATCCTTCAAAGGTAGAAGAAATTTAGTAGATATATTTTCCTAGGAACAAAAAAGAAATACAAGCTTTTAATGGTAAGATGAATTTCTTACGTAGATTTGTACCCAATCTAGCTGAGCATTTAAGAGAAATTACTAATATGTTAAAGAAGGACAACATGGTAAAATGGATGGAGGATGCTATGAAGTCATTTAATCTGGTAAAGTATGCTTTATCTACAGCTCCGGTTTTGATTAGTCCCGATTATATGCAAGATTTCATTTTATTCTCATTTGCATCTGAGCATACCATGGCAGTAGTTTTAATGCAAAAGAGAGATCAGCTGGAAAAGCCCATTGCATTTTTCAGCAGGACCATTAGAGATGTAGCTTTGCGGTACAATATAATTGAAAAATAGGCTCTTGCTCTAGTCAAATCTTTGAAGGATTTTAGAGTGTATATTCTGCACTCACACATCATAGCATACATTCCTAATGTAGCGGTCAAGGATGTGCTGATACAAACCGATCCAGAAGGAAGGCGTGGAAAATGGATTGAAGAAATGTTGGAATACGATTTGGAGATCAAGCCTACAAAGCTAATCAAAGGACAAGGCCTGGAAAGGCTAATGGAAGAATCAAATCTACATGCTTTAGATATAAATCTTATCGCAGCCATGTCAGAAGATGAAGAAGAAGGCTCTCTAATTCAAGTGTCTGAAATGTTCCTTCAATCACCATGGTATTCAGACATAGTGTATGTACTTCAACACCTCTCACCACCTCCGGGGATGACAAAGAACAAAGGTAGATCTCTCAAACTTAAAGCTACTAAATTCTGCATTCTTAATAATGCTCTATTTTGGAAAGATCCGGGAGGAGTATTACTGAATTGTCTTGTAGAAGATGAGGCTCAGTAGGTGATGAGTGACTTTCACAAGGGTGATTGTGGTGGTCACTTGTTCTGGAAGACAACAATAAACAAGGTATTGAGAGTAGGCTATTATTGGCCAACCTTATTTTCAGATGTGTACAAAACAATCATGAGCTGTCATGAATTTCAAGTCTTTCAAGGTAAAAGAAAATTGTTGCCTCTTCCTCTAAAACTGGTTGAAGTCAATGCACCATTTCAGCAGTGGGGACTCGATTTTATCAGGGAAATCCATCCAACATTGTTGGCACAACACAAATGGATCCTAACAGCAACCGACTACTTTACCAAGTGGATTGAAGCAATTCCAACCAGACAAGCCACAAATATGGTAATCATTCAATTTTTGGAATCAAATATTTTATCTTGTTTTGGTTGTCCTAGTAAAATCATCACAGATAATGCAGCCACATTCAAACCAAAGAAGATGATCAACTTTTGCAGCAAGTATAAGATTACTTTGGATCATTCTACAACATATTACCCACAGGGAAATGGTCTGGCTGAATCATCCAATAAGTCATTGGTGAACATCATAAAGAAGATGTTGGAAGAAAATAAGAAAGGTTGGCACAGAAAGTTAGTTAATTCCTTGTGGGCTAACAGAGTGAGCCAGAAGAAGTCTATAGGTATGTCTCCATTTGAGTTAGTTTATGGCATTGACACAGTTTTTCCAGCATCTCTTACAGTTCCGGTTGTGAAACTTTTACAAGAGGCTGGCAGTGAGGAGGATGACTTTCATCGAAGAATAAATTAGATGATTCATTTACAGCAAACAAGGGAGGAAGTTTTCCAAAACACTTTCAGATTGCAGGAAAAGATCAAAAAGATCTATGACCGGAAAACAAAAGCAGATAAATTCTAGCTTGAGGATGTAGTGTTGCGGTGGGATGCTAGGAATGAAGATAAAGGCAAGCATGGTAAGTTTGAAAACTTATGGAAAGGACCCTATAATATTGCTGCATACAGAGGACAAAATTCATTTCTACTAAAGGAAATGGATGGAAAGGATTGTTCAGGAGGGCCAGTCAATGGTAGGCTCCTGAAGTGCTACTTCTTCTAAGGTGATTTCTAAAATCATGATGTGATCATTGTATATACCATTTTCCTTTTCATTGCAAGATTTCAAAGGTACACAGTCATTTCAGCTTGGGGCCCGAGGTGAAGGCTATAAAGTTGAGTGATTTGTGTGAGTTTGTGTGTTTAATTCAGTTTCTAGTCATAGTTTGAGTCTTGAGTCAGTTTTCATAGTGTCAGTTTTAGTCTTTGAAGTGTCTTGACCCTATTTCCCAATGGATGAGGCACTAATCTACATGTTCCCAGAGATCTATGGTTCTTGGCACCTCCAAGGATCTACCATCCCCATTGGAGCCAATGTTAATGTCAGTGTCTTCACGCTACCATTAGTGATGAAAATCTGCTCTTTTGCATTTCATAGTAGGAGTCTCATTCTGATGAGGTTGCATTCCATTAGGTCATGGATTCACTTATGGTAGGGTTTACTTCAGTTTTTACCTCATGATATCTACTTGTTGATCTTCTTTCATACCTTTTTAGTCATGACTCATGCTCATTTTCAATCCATTTCATCAATTACATAGGTTTTTGGTCTCATTAGGTCTTAGGGTTTCCACCATGGTCAAAATTCAGTGATTATTTCTAATAATGGTCAGCAAAGACATGAGGAGGTCAATAATGATCAGAAAAGTCATAATTTGTTAATTTGTAAGCTTAATGAACTTCTCATAGAGCATTTGTATTTTATCTTTAGATTTGATGTAATTTTAATGTTCTCATATGTAATAATGGTTCCATGTTGCTCCTGAAAATTTGGTGATGTTGCCAAAGTACTTCCACTGCAAAAAATCAAAAGAATTTGAGCATCAGTCCACCTATCAAAGCAAAGAAACCAAGCATCAAAAAACAGAGTATTGGAAAAAGCAGATAGACATTATAAAAGTGGGTTTTCACCAACAAAAAATCAAAAAGTGAAAGTATAAATCCATCCTTCTATTTATCATTTCATTGTGTTAGTTTTGAAGTTCAAAGTGCCAAAAGGAGAGCTAAGGATCGATTTCAAGCATTATTGGGCAAATACAAGTGAGTCGCTGCATTTTTGGAAAAAATTGAGTGGCGCTGTGCTTTTGAGGAGGGCACTGCATTTTTGAGTTGGCGGTGCGCACTTGACAACATTTCCCAGTACAATTTTACACAGGCGTTGTGCTTTCAGAGTGGCACTGTGCACCTGTGTGAGGCACTGCGCTTCTACCCAGCTAAGCCCAAAATCGCCCAAATCGTTCCAAAATTGCCAAATTCACCTCAAAACCTTCAATTTATCTCTCTTAAAAGTAAGTGCATTTATCATATCTTATGTTTTAGGGTTTTTTTTGCCAAGTTTGGTGTTTTGCATTCTTAAATCTAAAATCCTAGCTTCTAGGGTGAAACCCTAGTTTTCCTCATCTCACTAGTGTTTTATTTACCCTATCTACTTGCCATTATTCCCTAAACCCCATTACCACATACCATATTTCCTAAATCCCATTCCCATCATACATTTTCCCTAAATTCCTACTTACACTCTCCATTAACCCTACAAACCCTACTCATCCCTAAAAACCTGTTCACACATCATACTGTCACATTATTCCTTCATCTTCACTCTGTTCATTTCATTCCTCCACCCTATCCCATCATTGTCCATATAAAACCATAAGTGTTCACAACTACATAAAAACAATGGAAAGAGACAATGAATATGACTATGAGGAAGAGACACTAAGTGATAGTTCCATGGAGAGACATAAGCAGCAGAGGAAGCCTCATAAAGGAGGAAGAATTATTAGAGAAGAGCCCACTAGTTTGAGGGAGTTACAAGCTTGCCCACTTGCCATTTCTTGCTTTAAACACCAGGCATGCTTTAATTTTTGTGAAATGATAGAAAGAGTCAGTATTCATCATGAGTTGGCTAAGCTATTTGTGACTCATTTGCATAGTAATGAATTAACCCTTGCTGGTATAACCTTCACCATATCACCGGATGTCATCTCAGAGGCTATAGGAATTCCAAATGTGGGTGAAAATTGGTACAAACGTCAGGATATTTATAAGGAGTACTATGAGCCTTACATCAAGGCTAGATACAGAGACCAAATGAAGAGAGTATTCCCCTTCAAGTTTTTAGAAGACAGGTATGCCCCATTGATTAAAATCATTATCAAGTACTTCATTTGTGAAGGTAGGTTCTCCTGATTGTATGCCTATCACATTAGAATCCTCATGCATTTAACTAGAGTAAAGATGATGAATCTCCATTACTTCATGTTTAGAAACATTGAGAAGATGGCACATATTGTACAGAGGAAGCCATACCCCCAGTAGTTGAATAACATTTACCATTACCCTTTGATCAAAATCATTGTTCTTCACCACCGGAGCCTTCTTAACATTCCATGGGAGACTTTCATTACTCATGAGATGTTCAAAGGCCCACAAATCTTTTCATCAGTACATCATGAAGAGGGTGGACCTTCAAGCCATGAAAAAGTCAAAGAGACTGAAACTATTTGAGTGCCAGTGTTTTTGACATATAAGATGGGTACTAGGAAACATTTTGTGGCTACTAGGCAAGTATTATCTCCACAAGGTGTGGAAGGGGTCTTGCCTTCGTCATCAGGCCATCGGCAAATGCTATCTCCAAAAGGTGTGGAAGGGGCTTTGCCTTCTTCTTCAACAAAATAGGTACAGGTTGAGTAGCAAAGCAAGGGCAAGGAAAAGGTGCAAGAAGAGGATCTTGGTGATGAGAAGGAGAGAGATTTTGATCTCATTGAGCATGAGGAGCCACACCAACACTTTTCTCATCACGGAGTTGACATTATTGACTTGGAAGCTTAGGATCCGGAAACTGTTAAAGACATTATCATAAAGGAACAAGAAGCTGAAATAAAATCCTTGGCAGATAAATTAGAGAGAGCTAAGTTCATCATCAGATATTTGGAACAGGAAAACATGCAACTGAGTGACAAACAAGTCCTTATGGAGCTGGAAATAGTTAAAGTAAATTGGAAAATTATTAAGGAGGCTAATGTCCCATTGACCCCTATTGAGCAAGAGATTGAGAATGATAGGGAAACATGGCTTGAGAGGGTCAACATACATCTCGAAGGGTTGATTGAGAAGGCCAACAGGAATAAGAAGATGCTTCGCCACATGGCCTACCATTACGTGACCCATAACAAAATCTGTAACATGAGGATCAAGAAGCTTAAAGCTAGGTTGAGGAAGGCTTTAAAGAGAAAAAAGGAGCAAGATAAGTTGAGGCTATTAGTTGAAGCCTTACTAGCCCATCAAAGCAGCTAATGGTGGTGTCCAATGCTAAATCTGGGCAAGTTTTGAAGATTTTTTGCTTTTTCAAATTTTGAAATTTTTAACACAGGAAACTGGCCTAGAAGCGCAACACGCTTTTCCCTAGAGAATTTGTTGGAGGAAAAGCTTATATATTTGGATTTAGCATGATGAGAGCATCCATCCCAGAAAATTTCAGAAGTTTTGGAGCAAAACTAGCCCACCAAAAGGTCCAAAAACTATCAAAAAATGACCTTTTTGCCTCTTTTTGGACACACAGAAGCTTCCTTGAGAGATTTCAGTTTTGAGGAGGCAAATTACCTCCAAATGAAAAAATTCAATCTGTTCCAGAAACTAGACTGGAAGAGCTTTCCAATGAGCCATCTTGGGCTAAATTTGGCTAAGGGGAAGGCCTCAAAAAGTGGGTGGAAAGTGGTGCTGCACTTTTGGCTAATGGCACTACGCTTTTGGCCAGTTTGCCAGAAAAATCAAATTTCGCCTGTCTTCTCTGTAAATTCACTTTCTCTCTCCTCATGGATGATTTTGATGATGTAATTAATGACTTGGCATGTAAATGTAATAGTGAAATGATCTTAGAGGGTAGATTCATTAGTTAGAGGTGGTTTTGGGGTCAATGAATCAATTTCCATGCTTATAGAGGCAAGTTGTTCCACTGCCTATATTCCTGGTCCCTATTTGGAAATGGTTGTAACAACTCCTCTTCTCTTGGTTTCGACCCCTGATGGCTAACATAGGTGGTTTGATGTCTATATTATGTATTTTTTCTGTCATTAGCAAGGGTTGGACTCACTTGGATGCTCTGAGCTACATTGTACACCATTATTAGTAGTTTGGCAAGGAAATAAACAAGATTTGTAGCTATTTTTATGGGATACGAGTGGTATGGTGTTTTTTCATAGTTTCTTCTTCTTTTATCAGCTTTTCACATGTTTGATGTATGCCACAATCTAATTCATTGCTTCTAGCTGAATGATATCAAGATAGATAGGTAGAATTCATTGTTTACAGTGCTCTGCCTTGGGAAGCCATTCAATATTCTATGTTTTCTACTATTTGAGAAGGATACATGATCTTTACATGCCCTCCTAAGCTCTTCACCAATCTTAGACCTCTCATCTCACTCAATTTCAAGTGTAAAATCCTATACCTACCTTGCCCCATAGAACACCCTCCATCCTAACTTAATTTCTCGGACCCAAAACTGCCTGGCTCCATTTCATATAACTAAAAAAACCCAAAAAAATCAATAAAAAAACCCTAGAGCTACTATACCTAGCCTAAAATCCATATCTGATCCAGTCATCTTGACTGAGATTCACAAGGAGAGAGCCCTCTCCTGACCTGGTAGCTTGGTTTGTGGTTACCCTAGAATTGCTTCCCTTCAGCCTGAGGTCAATCTAGGCTCTAACATAGGCAATCTTAATTCCTACAATAATTGTCAACCCATGGAAAGTATTTTTATTTCAATAGTGTCAACACTATATATGTAGTGAATTCAGAGGTTAACTGATAAAATAAAATGGAATCATTTCAATTGCTAATGACTATATCTTCAAACTCAATCCAAACAACTCTGAAAGAAATTAATAACACACTTTGCAATTCTACTTAACCTATTATGGAAGCAAATGAATCTGAATACAAATGTAAAGAATCACACTTGGAAATATCAAATGGAATTGAAACTAACTCACTTAATCATGAAAGATAACTATAACAATTGAATAGAAAATGGTAATTGAACAACAAATGCCAATTGAAACGCAAATGATAAATGAATAGAAAGTAATAAATAAACAACAAATAACCATGTAAGCATCCTATTGGAGGCAATCAATTATGTCTCTGAAATCTATGATAACATTACTTGTAATGAACAACGATCTCATCATAACCAATTCAATCAAGATCATCACACATATCTAATGTAAAACTAAATTTAAATCTTGAATAAACAACAAATATGAATCAGAATAGTCAATCCTCACGATAATCAAAATGATATTAACTTAACAACAACAAACAGTAAATAATAAATAGAAAGAATTATAACATAGGTAAAGCAACAGATCTTCTCTTGACTAGGCGCAAAGTCTCCAGAAGTCCTCGCTATTAGATAATCAAAAGATGATTATAAATTAAATGCAGTATTCTTCATTAAAACAAGTAACAGAGTTACAACATCACCAAGATGAAAGTATTATATGTCCAAAACAATAGTTACAAATTGTGTATTTCTAAACTAGCCATGCAGTTTTGCTTTCAGCCTTATATATAACATTTAGAAAAGTGAATCCTCAAGATCAGGGGATCCTGAGGATTTCACATTACTTGATCTGATTCCATCATAAAATAGCATCGGTTTGCCCGATTCGATTGAACAACCATCATCTAATTCACTTCTTCTGCATATAAAGATTGTAAAATTCATTTTTTCGTACTTATATTTATCTAATTTGTTGTTGATTATTTTTACCCGACTTCAGTTGTTGTTTCCTCTACTTTTATCCATAAAACAAAGTTAGACATGTGAAGACAAATGCTAAATAAGCTATTTACAAGGAGAAAACATACCTTTTTCTCGTCCCAACATAGTCCTCACAGATCTATGAGGTCAATATCATATGAATATGATTTGATATTATGTGATTATACTATGTCTATGTTATGCTATGGCAGGTAAGGTTGAGATTTACATTAGTGGAATGAAAAGCAGTGTGATCTGCGACTGTCAGGCCAGAGTAACTCCAGCAATTTAATGAGCGCAAGACAGAACTGATTGATTTATTCATTAGACAATTATTTATTTATACATATACACAACGGATCAGTTCATCTTCTAGATGACTGTCCAGCTTCACCTCATCCGTTTCGGATTAGGTGTCAACATTCCCCCCCCTTAATCTGAAGGGATGTTGGTGAGTCTAAGCATCGTTCTGAATCTTTCAAGCTTTTCTCTTCCAAGCGCTTTGGTGAAGATGTCTGCAATTTGCTCGTTTGTGGAACAATGACGGAGATGGATTGTTTTGGCCTCAACATGATGTCGGATCAGATGATATTTAGTATTGATGTGCTTAGTACGATCATGGAACTTTGGGTTCTTGGCCAATTTTATTGCAGAGGTGTTATCAATCATGAGTGGAGTTGATTGTATTTGTTTTACCTGCAAATCTTCAAGAATTTTCCTGAGCCACACAATTTCTTTCGTTGCTTCAGCTGCTGCCACATATTCTGCTTCTGTTGTGGAATCTGCTGGTACTGATTGTTTGCGTGATCTCCAGGAGACAGCTCCCGATCCAAGACTCATAGCATATCCTGAAGTAGATACCCCAGTTTCTTTGTCTCCATCGAAGTCTGAATCAGAGTATCCAATCAAGTTGAAGTCGTCCACCTGTGTATACTTGATTCCAAGGTCTTGAGTTCCCTTCAAGTACCTTAGAACTCTTTTTGCAGCAGACCAATGTCCCTCACAAGGCCTTTGCATGAACCTGGAGAGGATTCCAACAACAAATGAAATGTCTGGTCTGGTAGTAGTGAGGTAGATGAGACTTCCTACAAGCTGTCTATACTTTGTTGCATCCTCAAATTCCTTTCCTTCAGTAGATGTGAGCTTTAAGTTTTGTTCCATTGGAGTAGAAAGGGGATTGCACTCTGTCATGCCAAATCTGTATAACAAATCTCCAATGTATTTCTTTTGAGAAAGAAATATGGACTTTGGATGTTGGGTTACTTCAATGCCAAGATAGTAATGAACATAGCCCAAATCAGTCATTTCAAAATTTTTTCCTAATTCTTTCTTTATGGATGCAATATAGCTTTCATTGTTCCCTGTCATTAAAAGATCATCTACATATACCACAAGATATACAACTGTTTTGCCAACTTTCTTGACAAATAAAGTTGCATCATCAAGATCAAAATGATTGAAGTTGAGTTTCAGAAGATGCTCAGTTAGTTTTTCATACCAGGCTCGTGGTGCTTGTTTGAGGCCATACAAGGACTTCACAAGTTTGCATACTTTGTGTTCATGTCCTTTCACAGCAAATCCTTCAGGCTGGGACATAAAAACATTCTCTTTTAGATCTCCATTCAAGAATGCAGTTTTTACATCCATTTGATGGACTTTCCAACCGTTCTGAGCAGCTAGTGCAAGGAGTGTCCGGATGGTGGCCCATTTTGCTGTGGGAGCAAAAGTTTCCTCATAATCGACCCCTTCCTTCTGTGCAAAACCTTTTGCCACAAGCCTAGCTTTGTGCTGGTCAAGTGAGCCATCAGCTTTGTACTTGTTCTTGTAGACCCACTTGCAGCCAATTGGTTTGGTTCCAAATGGAGGATCAACCAGCTTCCAAGTGCCATTCTTTATGAGGGCATCATACTCCTTCTGCATCGCTTCTTTCCATTCATCATGAGAAGCAGCTTCTTTGAAGGAAGTTGGTTCAAAATCTGTAGACAAGTTCAATTCACAATCATAAGTAATATCCATATCAACAGGTGAATTAGAGTTATCTACATCACCTCCATCTTGTCGGTTTGTATTTCTGGTTCCTGTTTTTCCAATTTCATCAGGATGAACACTTTCAAGTGTCTTTGTCAGCCACTTTGGGGGACCTTTCTGAGATGGTCCAGGCTGTTCTGTTGATTGAGTTGGGACTGAATCAAGATTAAGTCTCTCAATTCTATCAATTACATCACTTAAAGCATCATCCGTTGTTGAAGTGTCATGCAGGGGAGATTGTTCTTCAGAAGAAGATTCCACATGTTGATCTAGTATAGGAATCCCCCCTTCAAGATGTGGAATCTGATTATCAAACTCTTGGAATGATTTCGGTTTTGTGAATCTATCCAAGCGATCAAGTTGCCGCTCAACAACACTGTCTGATTTGGATGATTCAAGAAAAATGACATCTCTAGATAAAACAAACTTTTTATTTACTTCATCATAAAGGCGGTATGCTTTAGATGTGTTTGAATACCCCAGGAAGATACACTTACGACTTCTAGCACCAAGTTTGTTTCTATGTACCTTTGGTATTAAAGCATAACAGGTGGAACCAAAAATCCTGAGATGTTTTACTTAAGGAACATGTCCATACCACAATTCATAAGGAGTCTTGTTTCTTATAGCACTAGATGGACATCTATTCTTTATATATGCAACACATAGAACAGCATCAGCCTAAAACATTGTCTTTACATTTTTGAAGAAAAGCATGGATCGTACCATATTCAAAATTGTTCTGTGCATTCTTTCAGCTACACCATTCTGTTGCGGATTATAAGGTACAGTTGTTTGATGTTTAATCCCATGTTGGCGAAGATAGTGTTCAAATTCATTTGATGTATATTCTTTTCCATTATCAGTGCGAATAGACCCAATATGAGATTGTGCATCATTTTCAATCCATTTATGAAAATTCTTGAATGTTTGAAAAGCATCAGATTTGTTCTTCAAAAAATAAACCCAACACATTCTGGTGTAATCATCAATAAATGTCATGATATATTTATTTCCATTTGCAGAAGGAACAGGCATTGGACCACATAAATCTGAATGAATAAGTTCAAGCTTCCTATGTGCTCTTGAATGTGAATCATGAAAAGACTGTTTGCTATGCTTTCCTAGAATGCAAGCATCACATTGTTTATGTTTTCTAGGAATTGTAGGCAAACCAGCAACACCATTTTTCTTCAACAAGCGGAGACTATCATAGTTTAAATGTCCAAATCTAGCATGCCATAATAAACTTGATGGAAGTGCACCTTCTTCATGATGAGAAATATATGAGAAATGCTGTGCATGAGCAGAGGTTCCTTGCAGTTTAAGGAGTCTTTCTTCTTCTATACCCCTCATGACAAGTGAGTGGTCAGATGCCTTTCTTACCTCAAGCTTGCCATCAAACATGTGAATGGAGTGACCTTGTTGGCGGATGTGGACCAGGGACAGCAAGTTTCTCTTCAGCTGTGGGAGATATAGAACATGATCCAGAAGAAAGTCTGGAAGACCAGGCAGTTTAAGCCTGATTGTGCCAAGCCCTGATGGCTTGATTTTTGACTGATCTGCAAAGTATACTGCTCCATCAACATTGTCAGTGAAATCTTCAAAGAAATCTCTCCTATAAGTCATATGACAGGTTGCTCCTGAATCAAGCAACCAGTCATTTTTCGAAGAAGCAAGTGAAGCATTAAACAAATCTTCATTTACTCCAATGTTACATTGTGCCTCAATATAGTGAGCGGATTCAGGTGCTTTACCTTTGTCTGTGTCATCAGTTTTACCTTTCTGCTGATTTCTTCTCTACTCAACTTTGTCCCATGGTAGCTTGCATGTAGAAGCATCATGTGATCCATTTCGTTTGCAGCGAATGCAATGCAGATCTGCCTTTTCTACTTGAGGATGTCTGCCCCCCCTGCCTCTGAAGTATCTTCCTCTTCCTCTTCGTCCACCTCTTCCTCTTGTAGAATCTTGAGCAGGATGCTTTTCTTTATGAGCAAGGCAAACAGTCTCTTCAGAAGATTCAGGGACTGTTTTCTTTCCAAAGGCTTTCTCTCTTTCAGCAAACTTTTTCACAAGAGTGTCAAAGGTTATATCTTTAAGATTTCCATTTGCTTGTAAAGACTCAAGATAGTTAGAGTAGGTAGGATAGAGTGCTTTGAGAAAGGCAATAAGAGAGATATCCAACTCAACCTTAGTGGATTTAATATCATGCACTATAGACTTTATTTCAGATGCAAGAGTAAGAGGATCATTATTTTTTAGTTCAAGAGTGAAGAGTTTAATCATGAGCTGAACAACTTCAAGTGCAGAATGTGTATCATAGAGTTCTTTCAGCTTTTGTAAAGCTTCAAAGGCAGTGGAATAGGATGAAATATGATGACTTACTTCCTCACTTATGGATGCTGCGATCAATGCAAAGGCTTTGCTGTTCTTGTTTTCCCAAATGGCGAGTTCTTTGTCTGATGTGGGTTGCACAGGTTCTCTGTCTTCTTCTCCGACACACACACCTTTCCACAGCTCATTGTAGATGAGGGTGTGTTTTACCATCCGAGACCATTCAGAATAGTTCTCCTTGCCAGTGAGAACTATTCCGACCATTGAAATGATTGAATGCATTCTGTAAAAAAAATATCTCTGCCAAAAACACTTCTGTTGAGAGAGAAAAAAAAATCCTTATATGATAGCCTTATGCATTTTATTTTTCTTCTAACATTCCATCAGCATATATATATCACTGCTCACATATATATCATTGTTCAACAAAACGAGGGCGCTCAAATATATATCACTGCTCACATATATATCACTGTTCAACAAAAAAAAAGGGCGCTCATATATATATCACTGCTCACATATATATCACTGTTCAACAAAAAAAAAGGGCGCTCATATATATATCACTGCTCACATATATATCACTGTTCAACAAAAAAAAGGGCGCTCATATATATATCACTGCTCAACATATAAGTCACTGTTCAAAAAAAAAAGGGCGCTCATATATATATCACTGCTCAACATATAAACTGCTCACCCACTATATAAAAAAAAACGCATCTGAGGAACGTTTGACTCCAAAACAATTGCAAGAGCTCGGCTTCGTATGAGCAACAATGAGATGTCATCGCCACATGCTGCCCATGAACTCCTTCGACCAGATGTGGCGACAGAATCTCCACAAGATGATTCACAAGAGGAGGAAGAGCGAGATTCACTTTCTCTAGTAGCTTAGACAGAGATTCGGGCGAGTAAACCTGGTACTTCACTTCTCCAGAAGGCAACAACAAAAAAAAAACTCCGCTAGTTCCAACTTCTCGGGAGAGATAGCAGTACTTAAATGAATATATATGCTGCTACATAAAACAAACTTTTTATTACAGCGGTTAGAGCATGCAGTTATCGAGAGAAAACAAGTCTCGGAGGACGTGGTGTTGGCAGACGACACGGCAATTAAGAAAGGAATTGCTCCATGGCGTAAATGATGTATGACAGTCCCATTTTCTTACAAGGCAGGCAGAAGAGCTTCTGAAGCAGGCGTCTGATCGGCCCGGCTATGGTATCACCATTCTGCAGCTTCTTTCGGAGGCTTCGGTGGATGAACAAGTTAGACAGGCGACCGCAGTGAACTTCAAAAACCATGTAAGGAACCGGTGGGCGCCATCAGACCCCGATTCCCTTCCCGAAAGCCCTTTAATTCAAGATTCTTACAATAAAACCGAGCGAATAATAAAAACGCAGCAATACACAGTCATATTTCAGGTGAGATGGGGGTAGAGTAATAAACCCAACGCAGCAACTGTTCTACCATAAACCACAGTCATATTTCAACGCAGCAATACACTGTTCTACCATACGCAGTAATAAACCACAGTTCTTAGCATACCATAGTCACCATTAAAAAAAACGATACCTCAGTTTTCAACGCAGCCACCATTGCAGTTACCATTAAAAAACGCAGTCATGGTTCGACAGCAGAGCTTTAACGCAGCGTTCCAGGGAATACATGAATGCATCAGGCTCAAAAACGCATCAACGCTCAAAACGCATCAACGCACATCAGTTACTCATGGTCAGAGGGCGCAGTCTCCAGAGGCGCAGTCTCTGGCAGTCAGAGAGCGCAGCGAATTTAGGCAAAGGCAGAGGCAAAGCCAGGGAATCAAGCCAGAGCAGCTCTCAAGACAGGAGTTACTACTATTTTAGGGACTGGGACCTGGGCTCTGATACCATGTCAGGCCAAGGTAACTCCAGCAATTTAATGAGCGCAAGACAGAACTGATTGATTTATTCATTAGATAATTATTTATTTATACATATACACAACGGATCAGTTCATCTTCTAGATGACTGTCCAGCTTCACCTCATCCGTTTCGGATTAGGTGTCAACAGCGACATGTTGGGACAAGCATGGATACAACACTAGAAGCAAGGTCATTTGGTAAGGAGAGTGTGATCTTAGGATGTGCAGTATTAGTGACGTGTACATGTAGCATATGTAGTATTGTGTACATATGATATTGTGAGCTTATTGTATATATGGTGTTGTGTGTATTTTACATATGAAGTGTCGGGTATAGATGGTGTCATGTGCATGTTGGATATGCGGTGATGTGTACATATGGTGCTATGTATATGTTATATATATGTCGTGTTATGTACATATGGTGTTGTGTGCATGTTGTACATGTGGTGATGCGTACATGTGGTGTTGTGTACAAGTTGTACAAGTGGTGCAGTGTACATGTGACATTGTGTAGATGGTGTCGTGTACATGTGTTGTTGTGTACACGTTGTGCAGATGGTGTTGTGTACAGGTGGTACTATGTACATGTTGTACATGTGGTACTAGTGTACATGCATTATTGTGTGCATGTCGTACATGATGTGTTGTGTACATGATGTACTACATATGTAAATTGTGTAGTTGTGGCATCATGACATGTATTTATTGTATTGTGCTAAGTGTATTGTGTGTTAGGACCCTACATTGTTCCCTTTTTCTCATACATTTTGCTATCATTCCATCCTTTTTCAATCCATAATTAAAGCCCATTTTATTACTTTAATCCATTTTCCAAAGGTATATAACATGTCTTCTCATTACTATATGTTTGATTTATTTTACATATAATTTTACATTTCTTTCATAATTAATCGCTGATCAGATAGTTGTTGAAATAGTTTTGAATACTACAGATTTATTATTGCGGTCTACATTGCTGAAACAGCCAGTGATTTGCATTTTTAGATTCGGCAACAATAGGAAGGGATCATCGAAGGAGCTATTACATTGGCCGTAACAACTATATTACAAAGTCGGGCATTGTCACAACCATTGAAACAACATTTTGTTAATGGAAGAATCGGTTATCCTATTTTAGCATATCAGGTCAAAAATAGGATTTATAATGTAATCAATTGTAATAGATGTCTCCTCTTTAAAAAGAGGAGACATCAACATTAGAGGAGATAGACAGATTACGGGAAGGTCTAGTTGGGAGTAAAGGAACTTGAATCTTTTTGTAATATGATACTTTGACAGATGAATAAAATATTGTTCTGAGCATTTCCTCTTAAGTTCCATTGTTCAGGAAATCTTGTGAGAAGGAAAGGGCCCACCTTCATCATAAGATTCACCCATTAAATTCTATAGTGTGTTAAGTATTATTTTTGCATTCATGCCTTGTTAATCTCTGTTTACTGAATTTACTTATGCGTTATTGAAACTCTGTATTTATTGTTGAAACTCTGTTTCTACTTGGTCATTGCATTGTTTCCATAAATTCATTCATAGGTGATCAGTGATTATTTTAATTGGTTTTCCAGAGTGAGTTTGTGAAGCATGGTAATCAGAAACAGTTGCTGAAGATTCCTTCTTGAGGAATAGGGTCATGTTCTCTGTTAGAGTACAACTAGTCTTTTCCTTTGCAGATTGATTTCCTTTCCTAGATTGTTCTTTTTAAATGTAATCTAGGATTTCTTTGATCATTGTCTGCAATAGAGAGATTGTTTCTGTTGTAACTCAAAGTAGAACTTCAGTTTGTTTAAAGCAAGGTGTGATTAGAGTAATTGATACTGCAACTTTTCATTGCTTTTGGGATTGAGCATATACAATGTGTGCTTGCCTTTGAAATAAACAAACTTCCCTGGGTTGACAATTCATGTAGAACTGGTTTTCTAAATTAATAAGCAATTAAAGTGACCAACATTTTGGCACCGTTGCTAGGGAAGGCAATTGTAGATTTCAAAAGCATTAATGTTTTTCTTTTAGATATGCAGAATGCATGAGAGGACGCAAGAAAACTAACCATACAGGTGGCAAGGGCAAAGGAGGAGGAAGAAAGACCTTTATTGACGATATCATATCAAAAGCTGAAACTTCTCAGAGGCTAAGCTCTCGGAAGCCAAAGCCTCAGCTATCCCTTCAAACAAACTATGAAATAGAGGAAGTTGTGGGCCCTGAAAAGGTTGAGGAACCAGTAGAAGACATTGAGGAACCAGTCGAAGACATTGAGGAACCAATTGAAGACGTTGAAGAGCCAACAGAAAACATTGAAGACAGAGCGAGTGCAGTAGGAGAACAACCAATGGAAGAGAACAATGAAGGATTCTTTGGTGGAGGACAGGTAGAACCTGAAGGAAGAGATGAGAATTCTCTCTCTACCTTGGGATTTCCTATTGGTGATCTTCCCAGAGGAGCAACTCCCATGAAGAATATCCCACTTTCGACCTTATCTAACTTCCATGGTTTATCCTCTGAAGATCCTAATGAGTTTCTTTTTGACTTTGATATATTATGCAGAAGCTATGATTATGTTACTAATGCTAAAAAATTGAATTTGTTTCCAGCAACACTAAAAGGAAATGCACTAAGATGGTTCATGAGTCTGGGAGGCCATGTAATCACAACATGGGAACAGATGAAACAAAAGTTTCTGCTCAAATATCAGGACTACTGCCAGACGAGAGAAAAAAGGGAGGAATTATTTAAGATGGTACAAAAGGAGGACGAAAATATGGAAGACTTTGTGGAAAGGCTACAGTATAATCTATAGAGATCTAATCACCCCGATGTAAGTAAAGATATTCTTAAAACAATATTATTGAAAGGGGTGAGGGATGATTGTCTAGACATGTTAAATATGCTTGGTAAAGGGGACATATCTAAAGAATCATATGATGAAATTGTTAACCTTTGCAAAAGATGTTCAAGAGGAGCTGCAAGGAATAGATCAAACAGCAAGGATAATACATATTCAAGAGTTCAAAAATCAGCCAGTGGAGGAGCAACAAGAGCTGAAATAGGTAATTTACTTGAGGAATTTAAAACTGAAATGTTAAGTTCTTTTGCTTCACAGATTGACACCTTGCAGGTTAAGAAGAAACAAGCAGAAGCAGAAGCTGCTTTGGCTATCTTTTGTTCCAAATGTAGAGATAAACACCCACTAAGGGAATGCCCATTGGACAAAGTGCCAATTTGTACCCTTTGTGAGAGGGATCATGAAACACAACAATGTCCTTCTTTACTAGGAATAAAAGTAACATTGCAACCAACCGAAGAAGAAGCTGAAGCAGTCTATCTGCTGATATAGAGAAGGCAATGGAAACCACGAGGACAAGTTATGAACTATAATATGCCATTTTCTAATCGTTGGAACAATTATCCTTCTTTTAATTAAGAAAATTACCCTCCCTTTAACCAGATGCAATACCCGCCCTTCAGTCAAATGAATTACCCACCCATGCAACAACCAAACCCTCCCTTTGTAGACCCAGCAATGTGGACTCCTTGGCCTCCACAACAACAATCTTACTTTAATCAATGGAATCCAAACTGGAGGGGTCAGCAACTCCTGTTTCCAAATCAATTTCCTCAGTTTCAGCAACCACTCCCTCTACCATCAGGCGCTCCACCAAATAATCAAACAATGAGAGCCCAACTGCCTATACAACCAAACCCTAACCCCAATAATAAAGTTGTGAAAGTTATTGATATTTAGAACCAACCTATACTTTCTGTTTTCCTTGCGTAGTGTAATGATATTCACTTACGATCTGGGAAAATAGTCGAACCTATTATTGATGATATTACCTCTTCTGATTCTGATAAAGAAGAGACAGAGAAAAATAATTCACGTAAGGAGGTACAACCACCCTCTAATAAGGGTGCTGAAACAGCAGAGCCACCATTCCCTGAGCGTTTAGCTTTGACTAAAACACCTGAGCCACCTGCTTTCAATCTTTTGGGGGAATTACAGAATATTTATGTTAAAATTCCACTTTTACAAGCATTAAGAGATGTACCAATTTATGCCAGAACTATGAGAGATATTTGTATTAAGAAACCTGGTAGGAAAGCTAAATATCCCCTTACAGTTCATGTTATGGGTGATCTACGTTGGGTGTGGAGCCCGATTATCTTCTATATTCAAAGGTATTGCCACATTGAACCCCAGTTCGAAATGGGGCGGAAACGCCGCCTATAAAATATTCGTTGCAAGGGGGGTCCGGAGGGGGCATTGTGATCTTTGGGGAGCCCCCCTAAGTGGGGGGTTTCGGGGGTAGCACCCCCGAAGCTAAGAATAGATGTAAAATTGCCTTGTAAAAGTATAGTAATTTCTTGTCAATCTGGGTTGTTCATTAGGTGGAGATCTGACGGTAGAAGTTATGTTTAATTTAGGGTTTTCTTTTCCTTAGAAGGCAACCCCTCACTATATATGAGGGAATTGTATTGCATCTATGCAGATTTGTATTCTGAGTGAGAAAGAGAGAGGAGATTGAGAGAGAAGAGGGTGTTACAGCGGATCTGCTGTAGGTTGTATCTCTTCAGTTTACTGGATAATATAAAAGGAATGACTGGTTGTTTCTCCGTGGAAGCAGCCCAAACTTGGTGAAACACGTATATCTGTGTCTCTCTTGTTTTATGAATTTTCTGTGTTTACATTCCTGCAATATTTTATGTGTTCCATTGCTTCGTAATATATAATTTTCTAACAATCTATCAGCCTTAATGTTCGGAAAAGCTCCTCCTATTAAATATGGTGATCCTGACCATCCTACTATTACAGTTCAAATTGGAAAAAATACCATTTCACGAGTTCTGGTGGATTCAGGTGTTGCTATAAATATTATGACTCTTGAAACTTCACAACTATTACAGCTGAAGAATGTGATCAGAGAGACACAACCACTCTAGAGTTAGCTGACTGTTCTACAATCAAACCAGAAGGAGTCATTGAAGACCTAATCATCTCAGTTGATTCCTGGAATTACCCCGTTGAATTTGTGGTATTACAGACTAAAACGAAGTTGGGGGACATTCTCTAATTCTGAGAAGGCCCTGGTTGGCCACAGCCAATGCCTTTATCAGCTGTAGATCTGGTTCAATGACAATTTATAATGGATGTGAAACCAAGCAGCTTACTCTCTACCCTCATGCCACACCTATGATTAATGATAATTCTGTATGGTTGGACTATGATGATGATGCTACTCAACCTATTTTGACTATCGGACAAGCTTTAAGCCTTAAAGATACCACTGAGGATGAAGTAATTAATAATTTTATTTGTGAACCCTCCTTGGTCACTTCTGAAACACATAATCAGTTGACTGCAATTTTGAAATCTGATACCCAGGAAAAGCTTAAATCTAAAGATCTACCTCAAACATCAACTACCATCTCCTCTAAAAGCATAACAATAGAAATCGAACCTGGCAAGACATTGAACATAAACCCCAACTTGACAGATGCTGAAACACAACAAGTAATGAAGCTACTTCGTGAAAATAAGGAAGCATTTGCATGGGATTATACAGATATGAAGGGAATCTCTCCTAAATTATGTACTCATCGCATCTATATCAAGGAAGGTTGCCGACCAATCTATCAACCCCAACGATGAATGAATCCCAATTTGAGGGAAATTGTCAAAGAAGAACTTCAAAAACTGCTTAATGCAGGGTTTATATATCCCATATCTGATAGTGAATGGGTTTCTCCATTGGTAATAGTAACTAAGAAAAACAGGAAATGGAGGGTGTGTGTATATTATAGAGCCTTAAACAAAGCCACTCAAAAGGATCACTTTCCCTTGCCATTCATTGATCAAGTGTTAAATAGTTTGTCAAGGAATAAATTCTTCTCCTTTTTAGATGGTTTTAGTGGGTATAATCAAATCAAAATTGCACCCCAAGACCAGGATAAAATCACTTTTACTAGTCCCTGGGGGACGTTTGCTTATAGAGTTCTCCCATTTGGACTATGTAATGCACCAACGACCTTTCAAAGAGCAGTGATAGGAATCTTTTCTTATATGCTTAATGACTCTATGGAGATATTTATGGATGATTTTACCCCTTATGGTGTATCTTTTGAGGATGCATTAAAAAACCTTGAAAAAGTACTCAAACGTTGTGTACAAGCTCACCTTTCCTTAAGTACTGAAAAATGTCATATGATGATGAATAAAGGAATTGTACTTGGACACTTTATTTCATTTCAAGGAATTCAGGTAGATCCATCCAAAATATAGGTAATTTAGAACCTTCTTATTCCTAGAACACAAACTGATGTAAGAAGTTTTTTAGGACATGCGGGATACTATAGAAGATTTATCAAAAAAATTTCCAAAATAGCTTCTTCTTTGTTTGTGTCACTTATGAAAAATGTTGAATTCAAGTGGACTGATCTTTGCCAGAAAGCACTTGATGAACTCAAGCATCAGCTCTCTATAGCTCCTATTTTAAGGGGACCCGATTGGGCACTTCCCTTCCCTATATCCTCTGATGCTCCGAATACTACAAATGGAGCTGTCTTGGGACAAGAGGAAAACAATCTTCCTTATGCTATCTACTTCATTACTAAGAATATGACTCCCGCTGAGCTTAATTACACAGTTACTAAAAAGGAATTTTTAGCAGTCATTTATGCCATTAATAAGTTTCGACATTACATTACTGGTTACTCTACTTTTGTCCATACTGACCACTCGACTATTAAGTATTTAATGAACAAATTTGTCACAAATTCCCGAGTTACCAGGTGGTTATTATTATTACAAGAGTTTGATATTACAATTGTAGATCGACCAGATAAAGAAAATGTAGTTGTTGACTTCCTTTCTCGGTTAAAAGCTGATGATAATACTCTAGTAGATGATTCCTTTCCTGATGAATATTTATTTGTAGTATATGCTCACTCACCTTGGTATGCAGACATTGCCAATTATGTGGTTGTGGGAAACTTACCATCACACCTATCACATCGAGAGAAAAGAAATATCATTCAACAAAGTGCTCGGTATAGCTGGATAGTGGGTGTCTTTTCTACATAGGACTTGATCATGAAATTCGGAGATGCATTAGAGAAGATGAGGTTTATGATATACTGAAAGCTTGTCATGATGGCCCTTGTGGAGGGCATTTTGCTGATAAGAGAACGGCACATAAAATTCTCAGGATGGGTTATTATTGGCCCTCACTCTTCAAGGATGCAAAGAAATATGTTCAGGCCTACAACAATTGTCAGAGAATGGGTCAACTGAATCATAGAGATGAAATGCCATTGAATCCACAGGTAATACTTGAACCCTTTGAAAGATGGGCTCTAGACTTTGTAGGGCCCATTAATCCTCCATCCAATCAAAGAGTTTACATATTGGTTTGTACAAATTATATGACTAAATGGGTGGAGGCTAAAGCACTCATTAGAGCTAATGAAGAATCTATTTTAGCTTTTCTATTTGAAGAAATCTTTGTTAGATTTGGAGTGCCTAGAGAGCTAGTTACAGATGGAGGACCTCCTTTCAATTCTCATGGTTTTAAAGCCACCCTTCAAAAATATCATATTCATCATAGAATGACTACACCATACCACCCCCAAGCCAATGGGTAGGTGGAGAGTACAAACAAAGTTATAGAAGCCATTCTAACAAAAACAGTGAAGGAAAACAAGAAGGATTGGTCTCAAAGGCTCCCTAAAGCACCATGGGCTTATAGAACTACCTGGAGGAATCCTACAGAATTTTCTCCCTATGAATTGGTTTATGGTAAAAGTGTTGTTTTTCCTGTGGAATTTGAAATTAAAACCTTAAGAACTGCTTTAGCTATTAACCTTGATTTGACTGATGCACAGACAGCTAGGTTGCAGCAACTTCAGGAATTGGATGAAAAGAGGTTAGATGCCATTCATCAAACAACTATGATCCAACAACAAAGGACAAGGTGGCATGATAAAACCATCAAGCATAAGTAGTTCCAAAAAGGTAATTGGGCTTTATTGTATGATTCTTGGTTTGAAAATTTTCAAGGGAAACTATGTACAAGATGGCTGGGACCTTACGAAATAGATATTGTTTTTCCCAATGGAACAGTAAGGCTCCTAACAATTGATGATTCTAGAACACCATTATTAGTAAATGGTCATCAGCTCCATCTGTACCAGCGACCCATTTCCAAAGAGGATTTTAAGGCCACTTGCATGGCAGATTCACATTATCTCTTTTTGGGGGAGCCTGCTGCCCCTCATTGCCATTAATTTCTGCATTGTATTTTTAGCATTAGATTAGATTTCTAAACTAATAATCCCTGTCAAGGGTTGGCATGTTGCAATTGATTATTCTACAGATTCCAGATTTAGGAAAGGCTGATTGAAAAGGACGATCCTACTACAAGCAGATCCAAGCTTCATCTTGAAGCACTGTCATCTCATTTCAATCCATCCATAGTTCATTTCCCCATCTTTCAGTAACATTTCCATCATTTCCCCTCCTTTCTCTTTCCCATGTTCCCATCATTTTTCAGCAACATTTTTCCTATTTTCCTCATCAATGAAATAGTACCTTTCAACAACATTTTCCCTATTTTTCCCATCCCTGGAATAGTATTCTTCAGCAACATTTTCCCTATCTTTCCCGTTGCTGAAACACCATCCTTTACCCATTTTCCTGTTGCTGAAACACTATCCTTTACTCATTTTTCCCGTTGCTGAAACACCATTTCTTTTTCAAAAGACATAATCACACAGCACTTTCTGTCATGAAAATCACTTCTTCTATTTTTATGCTAATTCTGTCCTTTCACTGCCTTCTCCTATAACCATACAGACCTTTAACAGAATCACCCTCATACTCCAAAAGATTCTTCCATGACTATTGATGATCTATTGTCAACAAGCACTATATTTTTCGAAATATGGATTAAAGGTAAACATGAGGTATGTAAATATTATGTGTAAATACTATTAAACTATAGTTAAATGAGAAGATTATGTCATAATTACCATGATCCCTGTACATTTAAAGCTATTATTTCAACCGTAGTTGGGGGGGAATACCAAGATTATATGCCATCATTTCATAGCAAGCCAATTACTGTCATTATTTTACCCACTATCACGTCTTATCACCTCGCCTCTGCACTGTTACTCCATGTTCTCATTTGCAAAATTTACTCTGTCCAAAGTGTGGTAACTCGGTTTTTGACTGTGCATTTTACCGAAGCTAGTTAACTATGGGAGGACCTGCTATTCGACATGAGCCCAGCTCGATAGCTCTACTTGAATTACATCTAGAGGTATATCAGATTTTTCAGCGGGCAGGCTAGGTAGATTATTTTCAGAGGCTTCAGGGATTCGATCCACAACAGGTCCTTGAATTTGCACGTAATCTACGTGAGGGCCATTCTACTGTTCAGGGAGTTTGAATTCCAGTCACAGAGCATGACATAGCACAGGTTTCAGGCCTATCGGTCACTGGCATTCGATGGTTCAGTTGTAAGCATATCATTCTGAATGCACAAATGGATTTTCTCCTGCCAGGAGAATAGGTCAAGCCCAAAGGCCGGGGTGTCCGACTTCACTCATTACCACCTCCATGGCCGACAATTGCTGAATTCGTCAAGCATTATCTCACTTGTGAAGGTCGCTACCAGGTAGTCTATCAGCATGACTTTGTCTTGTTAAATCATTTGAGACATGGTCGACTATTGAATATTCTGTATTATTTACTTGGGTGTCTAACGAATATGTCACATTATTGTAGACAGGTAAAATTACCATTCCTTTCCTTCACCCATCATCGTCTTGTCCAGCTACTAATTCAGAGGGGTTTTGCTTGACAATTTCCCCCTCGTAATAATCCACCCCTGGACCCTAAGCAAGCTCAACAAGTTGCTGAAATCCTCAAGAAATTCTTGAAAATCCCCACGAGCAGCAACCCGAGAACATTCTTGATCCCCTAGAAATCCCACCAATAGAATCAGTCAATCCAATTGACCCTCCCACCGCATCAACTCCATCCCACAATTTAGTAGAATCATCTAATCCTACCATTCATATTCCTAGTGATGATTTTGAAGATAACCTTCCCATTGCAATGCTAAAAAGAAAAAGGCAAAGTAAGACTGCTTTCCTACCAAAAAGGTGAATGAGGGCCTCAACCAAAGAAGCTACCATTTCTGATAGCCCTCTCCCGTAGAAGAAACCCACTCGTAAAAGGAAAATTACTGTTGTCCCTGCATTTTTACCTTGAAGATGAATGAGGGCGTCAACTGAAGCGGAAACTGTTGCCACCATCCTAAATTCCCCACCTATTCGTCTAAAACCCCATACCCCACCACAATCCCAAGTCCCTGAATCTTTACCTGTCTCACCCTCGGGCACTGAAACACAAGAACCAAATGCCCAGGATTTTATGACATCATTTCTTTTAGAGCAAGTAGCTGTCACACAAGAACCAGCTACTCATTCAGAAACTGCCACACAAGAACCAACTGCTGATCCACAAAATCCAGATGCCCAGGATGTTGCACAACATGCAGCTGTCACACAAGAACCAGCTACTAACTCACAAAATCTAGATGCTCAGGATGTTGCACAACAGGTAGCTATCACACAAGAACCAGCTACCCATTCAGTAGCTGCCCCACAAGAACCAACTGCTGATATACAAAACCTGGAAGCTCAGGATGCTGTACATGACGTAGTTGCCACACAAGAACCAGCTACTCATTCAATAGCTACCCCACAAGAACCAGTTGTTGATATACAAAACTTGGATGCTCACGATGCTGCACATGACGTAGTTGCCACATAAGAACCAACTACTCATTCAGCAGCTGCCACATAAGAACCAGCTACTGAGACTGTGACTGATACACAAAGCCTAGTCACCCTGGCTTCCCTTTTATAGGAAAACAAGTTTCTAAAGTCAGAACTTGAAGCCTATAAGCAGAAATTAGTAACGGCAAAGGAATCCTATGACACAGAGCTTAATTTGTACACTTTAGCCCATGCAGCATCAACGACCGAGAAAAGTATAGAGAAAGACCAGTACAAGAAATATATGTGCAGCCAATGTGGTAATATTTATCATCAAGCAGGGTATAAAGTAGTTGAAATTCCACTACCTGGAGCCTCCCCTGCATCCATGTCTTCTGCAATCAAAGAGGAACGCCCTACTATTACACAAGAACTAGTAGGGCCTTCAAAAATCAAGGAGGAACACCCTAATGTTACACAAGAACCAATAAGGCCTTCAAAAATCAAAGAGGAATGCCCTATTGCTACATAAGAACCAGTAGGACCTTCAATTTTTTTTGAAAAAGAGGCTAAACAACAAATACCTCAGCTCACTGTGCTAATTAAAGATGAAGATCAGGTACCTCGACCTGCAAAAATGGTTTTTACTCAGACTGAACCTCTGCCTACAAAAATTGTTTTTACTCAGGCTCCCAGTACTGAACAACAAATTGATAAGTGGAATAAAGCATATGTTATGTCGCGAGATAAAATCTTGCAGGACCATAAAACACTCTAGCAAAATCACATATACTCAAATTGGGAAGCCTTAGAGCAAGTACTCCAGCAGTCTCGCGCACAGAGGAAAGAGAATAAAGAGCTAAAGAGTAAACTATTCCTTATGTTTGATCTTGTTCATAAATTATTAGCTGCCAGGAAACCATCTTCCAATTATTTGCTTTTTCTTGCAGAACGCCTAGTGTTCTTTTAGATAAAATCAATTAAAAATGGGAAACACCATGAAGTATCTACACCCAAGCAGAAGCATCCACCACTTATCAACATTTGCTTTGTGAATTGTATCTCCACAATGAGGCTATCCCTGAAGACAGGAAGATCAATCTTAACCCTTTGGTTGGTGATGTTCAGATTAGGGCATTTGCCTCTTTCCTAGCCAATCAAATCACATGGCAGACTACCTTCCTTGTAGCAAAGCATAATGAGGACAACTGCCTCTTGTGGATTTGATCAGAGCCACAAAATCCCACCATTTTCATTTGGGAATATTCTCAATTCTTGAAAGAACCAGGGATGGTTGAACACATCAGGCAACTACAAGCAACAGTGCTACATGACTGCCAACATTTTGTTAAGACTAAGGAGACTACTACCTTAAAAGAAAACAACTTATTCTGGTAACAGTCTTTCAAGGAAAGGCAGGAGTATAACCCCTTTAGTCCCCCTAATCTTGAAGCAACAATCTCAAGGGTACCTGACTATATCAGATGTGTTCAATAATGTGCTGAAAAATGGATAGGATATCATTTTCGTTTTCCTCTTCTATGGATGCCAGCACAAGAATATAAGGCTCATTACAGGTTGACTAAAAAGGAAGAAGCAACAACATGGTAGAAGATACAAAATGTGCACGGGTTCAGAGATCTAGCTGACAATACCTTCTATAGTTACTGTTTAAGTAATTTGCACTCCAAAGCCCAGTACCCCGACTTGGATTCAGAGTAAAAGTTGCATGAGGACATGCAACCCTTTTAGTTGGGGGGGATGTTAGGACCCTACATTGTCCCTTTTTGCTCATATATTTTGCTATCATTCCATCATTTTTCAATCCATAATTAAAGCCCATGTTATTACTTTAATCCATTTTCCAAAGGTATATAACATGTCTTCTCATTACTATATGTTTGATTTATTTTACATATAATTTTACATTTCCTTCATAATTAATCGCTGATCGGATAGTTGCTGAAACAGTTTTGAAGACTGTAGATTTATCATTGCGGTCTACATTGTTGAAACAGTTTTGAAGACTGCAGATTTATCATTGCGGTCTACATTGCTGAAACAGTTAGAACAATGCGCAAATCCCGTTGCTGAAACAGCCCGTGATTTGCATTTTTAGATTCGGCAGCAACAGGAAGGGATCATCGAAGGAGTTGTTACACTAGCCATAACAACTATATTCCAAAGTCAGGCATTGTCACAACCATTGTAACAGCATTTTGTTAATGGAAGAATCGGTTATCCTATTTTAGCATATCAGGTCAAAAATAGGATTTATAATGTAATTAATTGTAATAGATGTCTCCTCTTTAAAAAGAGGAGACATCAACATTAGAGGAGATAGACAGATTATGGGAAGGTCTAGCTGGGAGTAAAGGAACTTGAATCTTTTTGTAATATGATACTTTGACAGATGAATAAAATATTGTTCTGAGCATTTCCTCTTAAGTTCCATTGTCTGGGGAATCTTGTGAGAAGGAAAGGGCCCACCTTCATCACAAGATTCACCCATTAATTTCTGTAGTGTGTTAAGTATTATTTTTGCATTCATGCCTTGTTAATCTCTGTTTGCTAAATTTACTTATGCGTTATTGAAACTCTGTATTTATTGTTGAAACTATGTTTCTACTTGGTCATTGCATTGTTTCCATAAATTCATTCATAGGTGATCAGTGATTATTTTAATTGGTTTTCCAGAGTGAGTTTGTGAAGCATGGTAATCAGAAACAGGTGCTGAAGATTCCTGCTTGAGGAATAGGGTCCTGTTCTCTATTAGAGCACAACTAGTCTTTTCCTTTGCAGATTGATTTCCTTTCCTAGATTGTTCTTTTTAAATGTAATCTAGGATTTCCTTGATCATTGTCTGCAATAGAGAGATTGTTTCTGCTGTAACTCAAAGTATAACTTTAGTTTGTTTAAAGCAAGGGGTGATTAGAGTAATTGATACTGCAAATTTTCATTGCTTTTGAGATTGAGCATATACAGTGTGTGCTTGCCTTTGAAATAAATAGACTTCCCTGGGTTGACAATTCAAGTAGCACTGGTTGTTTAAATTAATAAGCAATTAAAGTGACTAGCATTGTGTTGTACACCAGATGTAGGAGTATGTATTGCATTCTGTTGTACACTGAGGGTAGGTGTATGTGTTGTTTCGTACACTAGGTGTAGGTGTATGTGTTGTGTCGTACACTTGATGTAGGTGTATGTATTGTGTTGTGGGGTACAATGGGTGTAGGTATATGTGTTGTGTTGTACGCCTTGTGTGGGTGTATTCATGTGATTTACATTATGTGCATATGTATGTGATTGAAGAAGAGAGAAGGAACTGGGTGTTTTTCGGGCGTGGCAACCAATCTGGTGTGTGCGCAGAAAGGATAAAGGTATAATCTAAGGATTGACTAAAGGATAAGTATCAATATTTTATTTAAGTTTTGATTATGCATGTGATTTATGATTATGGTTTATGATGATTATATGTGATCTATGATTATGGGATATGATGGTTACATATGATATGTGATTTTGATCTATGATGGTTGTGTTTTGAGATAACCAGATGTGATATGTTTATACATGATGTTTTGATCGAAGATGCTAGTTTGACTTGTTGTGATAGGAAGTAAAAAATATTGCAAGTGTACCTCATTAACGAGCTACCAATGAGGTATGATATGTATTTATTTCAATTTAATTTGAATCTAATGACAATTATGCGCTTGGTACAAGAGAGCATGAAAATTCCTAGTTGGGTGGTTGAAACTATCTGCAAGAATTAGCAGAGTTAGTGAAAGGAATTGGAACATGCAACAATATGTTGGTTAAGCACTTTAGGAGTAGGGCCATTGTGGGAAACTCATACCCAATAGTGTCCATTGATTTCCATGAGCATGCTATGATCGGTATGATGGTTTTGAGGTAGGGATATGCCTTGGTTTTTGGACCTTCCAATGCAAGGAAACCTTGCCAAGGGATGGGTCATCCAAGGGATTGTGTAACTGAGAAGGGGATGCCCGTGAAACTTGGAAGGCGTGTGACTGCATGGAAGGGGGTGATCAGATTTCCTAAGGGACTGTGTAGTAGAGAAGGGAAGGTCAGGGATGGATTTTTTGGTCATTAACATTTCCAGATGGAATTAGATGCACATTGGGAGTGTGCCTTGGAACAATGAGTTGGTAATTGTTCACTGAGAGGAAAAGTGGCGCAGGATTATAACCTTGGACATTAGATGCAGTTTGACTTTGGTAGTGGATTCTGGACTTCTTGGGAAGGAGTTGAATCCTGCTATTACTTTGAGGGTGGAGGCGTGAGCCTCTGGATTCCCTTGTTGTTGATATGGTCATTGTATCCTTTATTTGTTGGTTGAGAAAATGTGCATATGTGTATATTGTTGTAAATATTGTATCAAGTCGAGTTTATAAAGCTCCATAGACAATATGATCATTTGTTGGTTGAAGAAAATGTGAATGAGATTATATGTGGTTATTATTGTAAATATTGTAATGAGATGTGTTATAAAGCTCCAGTAAATGATATGATTATGATGTTTTTAGCGGTGGTCATTGTAAACACTGCAACGAGTTGGGTTATAAAGCTCCATGGGCAGTATGTTTTTCTTTTCAATAGACTTGCTAGTTGTAGGTGTCATAGAACATCAAGGATAGTGTTCCCCCAAGGGGGAGGGCTCTGTAACAACCCCCTGTTGAATTTCCATGTAAAAATATAAGGACAAGGTCATGGGATGCATATTCTGAGCTGAATGGTAGGAAAAACATCCTAATGGGTATTCATTTGGTTTATTATGGCTAAGGAGATTGGAAAAGGCAATGGTTGATTTGTTGTTGAATGTTAGTTTTGTTGTGCCAATTTCAACTTTAGATTTATAAACAAATGCTTGTCAGTTGCTTCATGTGCATGGTTCTCTTATGGTGTTTGTGATTGGAAATGGGGTAAATTTTATCAAGTTTTATGTGAAATACATGAACAAAATAGCATGAAAAACAAGTGTTAAACAACATCAATGAAAAGTACAACAACCCATCAACATGAACTCTTAACACAAATTTTTGATGAAGGAGTTCACCCCACCTAGGCTACATCTCCTTGGTCCATATTTTATGGCTTGGGCCTTTGTATTAGCTCAATATGGAAAAAATGTTGTTTACAAAGCTCTACTTCTCCTGAAACCTACTTTAATGTGTTCAGAATGCTCAAATTGGCTAGGAACACATTTTCCTAAGCTCAATTTGGTCGAATTTTTCTCAAGTTATGGTCAAAACTTCTTTCTCAAAGTAAACATCCTCTAAAACTGGAGGAACTCTAGTTAGTCCCACTAATTTTGGAGTTGCCGCTGAAAATGGTGGACTGCCGAAAACTCCTCCAAGTTAAACCGCGGTTAACTATGCATATAATTAATATTAAACATGTTTAATTAAAGAATTAATCATGCATAACACAAAACCAACGTGGTTTCATAACCGTTGACCTGGTGGTTGTTGAAAAGGAGTCACATTTAGTAGTTTAGTGGTGGTTAGGTGCATTATCCGCACAGTTTTTGAAACCATTAGCTGGTGGTTATGTTATGTGTTCACATATATGGCATTGAATGTTGCGTTGGCCGCCAGTTCTACTAACCGCAACCATAGTTGTTACATGATATGTGTGTTCACATGCGAGGGATGGCCCTCTTAACCCCAACCATAATATGTTTAAACTTTATATATGCATGGAACCCATAACGGTTAAGTAACACAGTCATGGTGTAGTGGTAAGGCACGAAGGTTATATAGTGTAGGTCTTGAGTTCGACCCCCCGGCCTACTATAAAATTGTATCACTGCCCATAACCAGTCCTTTGGGGAAGGACACATGGTGGTCTCTAGGCTTGCCACTTGTCCCCTCCTCATTGGACCACCTTCAACCAATAAAAACTTGCCACGTCACCACCTGAAAACCAACATATACCCGAAACATGGCATAATCTGATTGAACATTAACCAATGTTGACTCTACCCAGTCACCTACCACGTCAGTAGTATGAACTACTGACTGTGTAGTGACTGTACACATTTTTTTTGCAAAATTTCTTCTATTTGGCAAAGTGAACAGAACACGGTATCTTCCTCATACGAATTCAGTTTTCAGTGAAACAAGTTACGTTGGGATTGTCTTGCCGAGATGGACATGGTCGTTTAGGTTTCAAGAAATTCTGAGAACTTTTATTTTTGAGCTAAATACTGAGCACCTGATCATTCCTCCCTAGTGGAAGCCTTTTGGACCCCAAAAGATACTATCAATTGTTCAGCAGGTGAGGGTACAACTCCCTCGCCTTCTCTATCAGCAACCATTTGGATTTATAAGGCTTTTGTCCCTTGAGTCCCACTCTAAGGTATTCGACATTCCCTCTCTTCGAAGTTTTGGTTCTTTTGACAAGTATGAGATCTTGATGTGGCTCATCAAGATATTTTGGCAAGAAATAATCTATTTATGGCAGCTGAACATGCTCTCCTTGATCATCAATCAAAGGAGGCTCAAACAATCTCAAATTCTCAACATTAACAATAGAGTATATTTGCATATAAGGAGGCAAATCTAGCTTAAATGCATTGTTACCAATATTGTCCAAATTTTTAAAAGGACCATAACAGATTGGCTTAAGCCTTTTACCTTCCTCTTGAAGTCTCTCTTTTCTAATATATAACCAAACTTTGTCTCCAACTTGAATTTATGATCGACACAGTGTTTGTCATGCCTTGCCTTGTAGCTGCTTTGACTTCTTTCAAGTTGTTCTTGCACTATGTGATGTATCAACTGAATTTTCTTTATGAACTTCCTTGCCATATCAATGTCGTTGTGACCATCTATAGCGACATATTTCTCCAACATGAAGTCCAATGGCGATCTTGGCAAGTACCCAAAACATGCCTCAAATGGCGATGTATTTGTGGAAGAATGCTTTTCCCGGTTATATGCATGTTGTACGTAATGCAACTGTCCATCCCACAACTTGGGATGTTTGCTACAATATCCTCTAAGAAGATGAATGATTGTACTCTTGAACACCTCAATTTTTCCATTTGTTTGCGGATGAAAGGCTGTACTATTCTCCAACTTATTGTCCATCATGTCCCACAAATTTGACCAAAAATTCCCAACAAATCGAGAATATAGATCACTTACAATAGAAGTAGGAAGACCAAAATGAACCCAAAATTTTTGAAAGAAAAGATGAGCTATTTGTTCAGCTGTAATTTTCTTTTTACATGGTGTTAGTATACACAACTTGTTGAACTTGTCTACAACTACATAGAAGTAATCATGGCCTTTCCTTGATAATGGAATACCTCCTACAAAATCCATTGAGATACTCTCCCATGGACGTGAAGGTACCAAAAGTGCTATTTTCCTATTGCTAGGCTTACTTGTTGCACACAAAGAACATCCTCTAATGAAATGAGATACATTATCAAACATGTGTGGCCAATAACAATACCTTTGAATATTCACTACTGTCTTGCCTGCACCAAAGTGTCCAACAATCAATGAAGTGTGCACCTCCCTTATGATATTGTTTCTTTCTCCCCGTGGAATACATAACTTTCCCAAGTGATACAACAAATTGTTATGTTCATGGTAATCTAACTCTTCAATTTGGTTTCCTGGAATCAAGCTTGCATACACATCTTGAAAGTCATTATCATATGCATATTGCTCAATGTAACTCTCATGCAAACATAATTATTCTTGAGTATAATATATGAATTTACAATAGGCCTAGAAAGCATATCAACTACCTTATTGTAGATTCCCTTTTGTACTTGATAACCAAATTAAATTGTTGTAGAAAAACCATACATATGAAATGTCGTGATTGCTGCAACTTTGACTATGACTGTAAGTACTACAATGGTTGATGGTTGGTATGGACAATGGTATCCTTCCCCATCAAGTAGTGTTTCCATTTTTTGACACTTTGTACCAATGCGTAAATTTCTTTGTCATAAGTGGGATAGTTAGTCACAGCTCCATTAAAATTTTTAGAATGAAATGAAATGGGCTTACCATGATATATAAGAACTGTTGCCATGGTGTAATCATTAGCATCTGTTTGAATTTCAAATGGATCTTTAAGATCCAGAAGAGCCAATACTGATGTCGAACTGACCTTTTGCTTTAAAGCATCAAATGCTTTCTGCTATACATCTCCCCAAGGGAAGACTTTCTTAACACTAGTCAATGCATGTAATGGAGTTGCAATGGAAGAAAAATTAGCAATAAATTTCCTCCAATATTGTGATGCCCCTAAAAAACTTCTTACCTCTGTAACTGTATTGGGCTTGGGCCAATTCAGAATGACCTCAACCTTATAGGGGTCTATCATTAGCTCACCTCCTCCAACATTGTGTCCAAATACACTAAAGAAATCTTTCCAAATTCACACTTCGACATCTTTAAAAATAAATGTTCTTTTCTCAAGACATAAAGTACTTTGTTTACATGCATGACATGTCCATCTATAGATTTGCTTAATATGATAATATCATCTAAGTAAACAATGACAAAGTCATCTAGAAATGGTCTCAACACATCATTCATAACTCTCATGAAAGTAGCTACAACATTTGTAAGACTGAAAGGCATAACAAGCCATTCAAACAATCCTTGTTTAGTTTTAAATGTGGTTTTCCAAATGTCCTCTTCAGCTATTCTAACTTGATGATAACCACTTCGTAAGTCTAACTTAGTGAAATACTTTGCATACCTCAATTGATCAATAAAATCATCAATTCTTGGGAGTGGATAACTATTCTTTACCGTTATTTTTTCAGTGCACGGAGATCCACACACATGCACCAATTCCCATCCTCCTTTGGCACCAAGACAATGGGCGAACCACATGGTGAAGTAGATGGGCATATGATACCTTTATTCAACAATTCTTGAATTTTCTTCTTGATTTCCATGCTCTCCATAATCGACATGCAATACATGCCAATGTTTTGAAGTGGAACATCCTGTTGGAGCTGTATCTCATGCTAAATTCACCTCTTTGGAGGTAACCCCTTTGGTTCCTGAAACGTCCTTCCATGTTTTCTTACCACATCAAACAAATCAGATTTTAATTTTTCATCACAACCTTCAAAATATTCATAATCAATATCATTCTTTTTCTTGACCATGAGAAGCAAAAAATTTTACTTGCATTTACTAGTCTCTTCATCTACCTTGCATTTAACCAAAGAAATGCTTAAATTTTTGCTATTGGACCTCGCAATGTAATCCACCCCATTCTTGAGAAAAAAGTATTTTTTCTCATAGCGATAAAATACTGCTTTCCTATCATACAAATATGGACTAGCCAAAATGATTCCTGAGATGTCAAGTGGAACTACATCTAACTCAACTTCATCAATGAAATTTTCAGTAATGGCGAACTTGAATAAACATTTCCTTGTAACCTGTAAATTTTCATTATTGACTATCCAACACAAGGGATATGGCTTATGATGAGGTAAAGTTTCAAGGTTAAGATTTTTGACTAAGTCTTCTGAAATTAAGTTTGATTGTGGCACATTATCAAATAATGCATCAATATTGGTATTATTTGAAATTACCCTTACATGGAACAATTCTGTTCTTGATTCTTCATTTGGAGTGTTTTTGTGACTATGTGAGGAACTAATTCTTGCAACAACTTATTTTCCTTTTGTAACCATGGATCAAATCTTGGTCTCATCACCAGAATTTGATCCAAGATCATGTTGTGTGGTAGTGGTCATATTTTGTTTTCCCTTATTGTTTGGTTTCTTAGGCCTTAGTTCGGGATGTAATTTCAAATAATTGGCTTCAACATGCCCAACTTTGGAACAATGTCGGCATATAGTTTTCTCCCCTTCTTTCTTCACACTTGCATGCTTTTTTCCCTTCCATTTTCCTCCCTTCTCTTTCTCCTTACCCTTGAATGGCTTCTTCTTACTACCCTCTTCCTTAATGTTCTTTCCCCTTGCTTCAAGGTGCGTGGCTTGCACACATACCTCATCCAAATTTCTTGGATTGAACATAAGGATAGTATGCTTTAAATAGGAATGTAAACCCAAAATATATTTCAACATTGTATCTTGGTAATTCAAGTTTACTCCCAACAAATCCCTCTTTCTAAACTCCTGGGTATAGTCTTGAACTATTTGGCCCTTGAGTTGCCTAAAATTTTGCCAACTCATTATGGATTTTTGCATATAGGCTAAAGAATAAAACTGTATTTTAATTGCAGAAACAAATTCAGCCCAAGAAATGGATATCTTACCATGAATTCGCATTTCCTCTTGAGTCTTTTCTTCCCACTAGACTAAAGCTACTCCTTCTAGCCTCAATGAAGCCAACTAGATCTTTATGTCATCTTCTTGAAGGTTCTAAATTCTACATTAAACCTCCAATTGTTGAATCCAGTTGTCTAACTTTTCTGCATTCACCTCACCATTGTACATGGAAGTTCAAACTTAATGTCCAATTTAAGTAAGGGAGATTTTTCCTTTGGGGTTTTTGAATGAGTATGAACAATTTTTGTGGTGGAAGTGGAAGATTTTGTTGTTTGAGATGTCAAGGATGAGGAATATGATGAAGATGGTGGAGATGGGGGAGGCTTTCCTCCATTACCCTTTGAATCCTTCTTATCATCTTTTTTATCTCTTGAGCTTCCCTCTCCATGTGGAGGCTTAGAACTCTCTCCAACCATTCTAGTGTTCCTCTCTTCATAGAGGACTCTAACCATGTCAGTCAAGTCATAGAAATATTTCTTGAATGCTTCTTCTTCTGAAAGACCTTCAGGCTCTCTTTCTCCATACATGATGGCTTCAGATTCAAGGTCAGCCTTTGGTACTACTTGTACCTCATCAATCTCAATTGAAGGTAAAACTTGAGGTGTTTCAAGTGTGTTTGGGATTCGAACTTTAGGTGGAGATTGTGGCCTTGTGGCTCTCCTTTTTTTGGGCATTACCTCAGGAGTTTCTACCAATATTTTCCATTCTCCTCTCTACAACTTTAACCTTATAAGCATCACAAATTTGCAACCATTAAAACCCTACTTGCACAAAACTCAAGCAATCAAGCAAATAACCTTTGCTTTGATACCAACTTGATTTGTTGTTGAATGTTAGTTTTGTTGTGCTAATTTAAACTTCATATTTATAAACAAATATTTGTAAATTACTTCATGTGCATGGTTCTCTTATGGTGTTTGGGATGGGAAACATGGAAATTTTATCAAGTTTTATGTGAAATACATGAGAAAAATAGCATGAAAAACAAGTGTTGAACAACATCAATGAAAATTACATCAAACCATCAACATGAACACTTAACAATGTGTTTTGATGAAGGAGTTCACCCCTCCTTGGCTACATCTCCTTAGTCTAGCTTCCATGGCATGGGCCTATGTATTAGCTCAATATGGAAAAAAATGTTGTTTACAAAGCTCTACTGCTCCTGAAACCTGCTTCGATGTGTTCAAAATGCTCAAATTATCTAGGAACACCTTTTCTTGAGTTCAATTTGGTCGAATTTTTCTCAAGTTATGGTCAACACTTCCTTCTCCTAGTAAACCTCCTCTAAAACTGGAGGAAATCTAGTTAGTCCCGCTAATTTTGGAGTTGTCGTCGAAAATGGTGGACCGCTGAAAACTCCACCAAGTTAAACTGTAATTAACTGTGCATTTAATCAATATTAAACTTGTTTAATTAAAGCATTAATCGTGCTTAACACAAAACCTGTGCGGTTTTATAAATGTTGACTTGGTGGTTTATGCGGAGGAGTCATATGTAGTGGTTTAGTGGTGGTTAGGAGCATTATCCACGCAGTTTCTGAAACTGTTAGCTGACGGTTATGTTATGTGTTCACATATATGGCATTGAATGTTGTGCTAGCCACTGGTTCTACAGACCGCAACCATAGCTGTTACATGATATGTGTGTTCACATGGGAGGGCTGGCCCTCCTAACCCCCAACCATAATATGTTTAAACTTTATATATGCGTGGAACCCATAACGATTAAGTAACACAATCATGGTATAGCAGTGAGGCATGGAGGTTATATAGTGCAGGTCCCAGGTTCGAGCCCCCAACTTGCCATAAAATTTTATCACTGCCCATAACCGGTCCTTTGGGGAGGGACACGTGACGGCCTCCGGGCTTGCCACTTGTCCCCTCCTCATTGTACCACCTTCAACCAATAAAAACTTACCACATCACCACCTGAAAACCAACCTCCATCCAACACATGGCATAACCTGATTGAGCGTTGACTGATGTTGACTCTGCCAAGTCACCTGCCACGTCATTAGTACGAATTGCTGATTATGTAGTGACTGTACACTTTTTTTTACAAGATTTCTTTTGTTTGGAAAACCAGAAAGAACACAATATATTCCTCATGCGAACTTGGTTTTTAGTGACACAAGTTGTGTTTTCATAGTTTTTCTAAGACAAACATGGTCATTCATGTTTCGAGTGATTCTCAGAACTTTGATTTTTGAGCTAAATACTGGGCGCTTGATCAATGGAAAAGGCTTTGGAAAGGCAAGAGGCATTATTTGGCATTTATTTGTGAAAATAGTGGAAATTAGGATAAAAGGAAGGTGAAATGTCACATGTTGCATGTGACAAGGAAATTGAAGGAAAAATAATGGAAAACGAAGAAAATAGAGGTCTCATTGATAAAACAGATTTTGAGGATCAGTTGGTGACCTTTTGTTAGTTGAGTTTTGGATTTGTCTCTCTATTCTATCTTTCTCATACTTTGGTACACTTAGATTTTTCTTGGAGCACTCTTGGAGGAGTGTCGCATACTTGGGATTTGGAGAAAGAAGCCAAAGAAAAAGTAGGAAAGTACAAGAGGACATTAGGATCAGCAACTACAATGGGTTTTTCTTGCAGGTACTGAGTTTCATGAATGATTTCCTTGCTACTTTTGGCATGCATAACACATGCATGTGGTTTCTTGGTCATGATTTTTCATTGATATAGATGATTCCCTGAATTGATAGTGGATTTTCTTAGCCTTGCCATTTCCTGGATAACCATGGTGTTGTGGGTTTTATCTTTATTTTTTGTTTGGTGATCATGTTCCTTTGGTTGTGGGTTGAGTTACTAGTCCTAGAAGCCCTAGTTGGACAAATGATCTGGAAGCCCAACAACAACTACGGGTTGAGTTATTAGTCTTGGAAGCCTTGGTTGGAGCAAACACTTTGGAGCTCTGGAAAGCTTGGGTAGAGACCAATCTAGTGACGATTAGCGATCTCTGACCATGAGGTGGAATCAATGGTTGAGTGTTGAGGTGGATTGGCCTTAGGAAGCCCTAGTTTGGTTGTGTTTGATTTGTTCCATGAGATCCCACATTCATGCTTGGATTATGGCATGGGGGTGACTGACTGAAAGAAAGATTTGGTTCAGCCAATAGATGGTCAGGTGGTAGGTGGAATTCCTAGACCTAGTTGCATTAAGAGCTCCTTTCCTCTTGTATTTGATGAGTAAATATACTTGTTCATATGTGGTTTTTATGGCTATTATATCTTGGTTATTTTTGTTGAATATATGTTGGTTAAGAGGATGTTTTAGGACAGTATTTATGTTTGGTTCTCATAATGTTTTGAATAGCACACAAATGAACAATGAGTATATTACTTAATAGATGATAATGCAATTATTGTGAAATTCTTCCTTACGAATCTCAGATAAGTATGAGGCCCCTATGCTCATATATGTTTTAATGACCTGTAGATTACATATTTGTGATATGTTTGATGAAATTCCTATCATAGATAGTAGGGGTCAGATTAAGTACTTGTACCAATGATTGCATTAATATCCTTAATCCATTGTTATTTATAATTTTTGAAGGTTTCATGAATTTTTGGGTAGTGGCCTGAGTAATGGCCCTAAAAAAATGGCACAAAATCGAGGGTCACTGGCTCTGAATTGGCTGAAAAAATCCACAGTCACTAGAATTTCTTGTTGTGGGAGCAATTGGAAGGCCTCAGTCACATACATGGCTTGTAATGGGATCAACTAAGGGTCCAAATTAGTGAAATGTCAAGTTTGATCAGGGGTTGGTCACCTAGAAAGGTTGGTTGGCTCCTGAAGGTTCTGTAGCATATTTGGAAGGTCAGAATCGTTTTGTTTTGTTGGTTCCACTTCGTTAACTGTACATGGGGAGTTCAATCACATCATAGTATCCTCTCATCACATGTTTACCCCAGCAAACCGGCTAACTTGGGTAAATTTGGGAGGAGGGTGTTACAGTGAAGAACACCGATACATGAAAGGATGGAAATATGTCCCTCTTAATCTAAAGGGATCTCATCCAATTATGACATGGAAAGAGATGAAGAGGCCATCATTTCACTTGATCATGATCGAGTCTCTGAACTTGTAAGAGAAGGTATGTGGCCCTTCTATCATAATCGGTTTCATTTATAAATTGAAATCTTGAACGTATTTAACTAATACATATTTTGTATTTTGGTTGTAGGTGATGTTTTTGTTGTCAATGCCCCCTCAAGAAATGAACAGAATGTTACATACTATTTGATGCAATGCACACAGGTGAAAATAAGGTTGGTGTGATCATATAAACATGGATAATGCACATACCAAATTGGTGACATGGTTGTGATGGGCCATTTTTTTTAGAAGCTTAAAAATCAAGTTGATCACATCATTTATAAAGATTTTATGCCTGAATATATATCTTGCCAATATAGTCATCTATTCATAGCAACTCAGATCAATCTCATAGAAATCAAAATAAATAAATGTGAACCAAGGAGATGGAAGATGACATAATAAGATCATGAACATATTATGGAGACTTGTATTCCTATGAGCAATTTGCCAGATGAGTAGATGAAGCAAATTACAAGCCCCGAAGTTGAGCCTATAACAATCAAGTATAATATAATCTAGTATAAGAGATAACATATGAAATTTGTAATTTAGAAATGTGACAATTGAATACTCTTGTAATTTTGTAATTTTGAATAGAGAAGTGTTTCACTCTGGTCTAGGATGGATTCATAATGGTGTATATATGTTACATAAACTTCAATTTCCTTGAGGTTCTTAAGTTTCTAAAGTTTTCCAAATTTCAAGGATGTTTTATTTTTACGGATCTGATCCTTATGTGAACCCCATAAATCTAAAACTTAATTAAAATTTAGAATTGGGAGGGATTCAGATTTAGATTAAATTAAATTTTTTGATATTATTATTTTTCAAATGTCTTGTACAGTATTCATGCTAAGCATGGAAAAAATGTTCTAGATGTACATCATAATGGGTTCTAGAAAATCCATTTCAATATCTAACAACCAAGTTGATATAATATTATCTTACTTAAAATGGAAATTCAACTATCTAGGTTATGAATAACATCAAAATACTTTTATGTTATTAATAAATGCCATGTGTCAGTTTGATATAAATCATGGAAAGAGTTACACACATGCTTCATATTGGATTGTAAAAAGTGCACAACACACACACAGACACAGATATATATATATATATATATATATATATATATATATATAGAATGTTATGACTATTAAGCTCTTGTAGATAACCTCAAAATAAATAAAATCGAATAAAACTTATTTGTAGTTAACATCTTGACATCTTTTAAAATCATTGTAATTTAACATACATTGATTGCACTAAAAGACACTTTCTACAAGCCAATATGACAACACATTTGTAATTCTTTCCATGCTCAATATTAAATTGATACATGATATATTTTAATTCATTTTAAGTATCAAAGTGACTTGCATCATAGTAAGATTGTACTTATTTTGTTAGCCTATGAAACTAGAAAGATTCAAAATTGTTAAATTTTGTATAATTTTACTTCTTGAATGTTATTAATTGAAGGTCTTAAGATAAGGAATTGATTGAAATACTTGGATAACCAAATATTTTTAGGAAAGTTCATAAAATTATAGAAACATAACATTAATTATTTAAATTAACATACATTTATTGAACTAAGTGACACTTTCTACAAGTTCAATATTAAATTGATATACATGATATATTTTAGTTCATTTTAAGTATCAAAGTGACTTGCATCATAGTAAAATTGTACTTATTTTCTTAGTCTATGAAACTAGAAATCAAAATTGCTATTTTGTAAAATTTTACTTCTTGAATGTTATTAATTGAAGGTCTTAAGATAAGAAATTCATTGAAATATTTGGATAGTCAAGTAAATTTAGGAAATTTCATAAAATTATCTAGAAACATATCATTAATTGTTTTTGGTATATTAAATTCCAATACATATGAATTATATCATGCTATGACTAAGCTCTTGTAGATGGCCTCAAAAGAAATAAAATTGAATAAAACTTATTTGTTGTTTAATGGTTCAAGACATCTTTTAAAATTGAATTTAAAAATTATTTCAATCCTATTTTTATTTTTTAATTGAACCATGATATATTTTAATTCATTTTAAGTATCAAAGTGTCTTGCATCATAGTCTAATATCGTACTTATTTTCTCAGTCTATGAAATTAGAAATTAAAATTGTTATATTTTTAAATAAAAGTTATACTATAGTTTTTTTTAAATAGAAAAATAATTAACAAATCCATAAACTAAAATTTAATGAACATCCATAAACAAGATTAATAAACATATATAAACTGAAATAAAAAGTATCCACAAACTGAAATAATGTTCATATATCCATAAACTGTCCATGTATGAAAAATATACAAAGCCTATATCACATGTGAATGTGCCCTATGAAATGGGCTTGAAAATATAAAAACTATCTATGATCCACTCTAGAAAGTATTACTTCTAGAACTATTATGTGAGTTTCGCTGCACAAAAGTGTCCATAATCTGGTACTACAATATAACACATTCAAATTCAAATTAATTAGAACATTATTTGTACAAAATAAAAAATTTGGAAATAAATGATTTTGAATTGTGCATTTAATTAGCCCCTTGCATGTGGCTCAGTGGAGTGCAAATGGAAGTCAGGTGGAATGGGGGTTCGATCAATATGGGTTTGGTGCTCCCCTACCTGTGGCTCAAAGATTGGGGCCTACATCGATGGACCCATACCCTCAATGCCTTGATAGCCAACATCCCTCTCATGCATCTGCATAATTGTGGCATCAACGCCACTCTACATCTAGGCTTGTGTACACAATGGCAGAGAAAAATTATAATTATTCTACGAATTAATTAGTATGCATACATGCAACCTAAAAAAAAAAATGTTGAAATCTTAGGAATACAAAAATTTACCTCAATTTTTTTTCCATGTTGTTGTACATATTGCCTATCCTCCACATGAGTCTTATGAGGTGGAGGTGGAGGTGGAGGAGACTAAGCCATGGAAACATGCACTAGAGGAGGCTACTCTGGTTGATCAACTTCCCCCTCGGATGACCTTAGAAGCTCATCCATGTAGTTGGGTTGTGTATGCATGTTATCATGAACTTATTAATATAAATGAAATCTGATACAAACTTATTAATATAAATAATGTATAATTTGACGATAAGAGTCAAAAGTTCTATATATATGTACCTAGTCTGTGTCACATGGGTCGTGCACCCTCCAAGTGTCACATATGGTATCACGACATGTACATGCATATGAAAAAAGCTAGTCACACCTTATACTCTCAATATATGAATCATCATATAATGGAACTGGTGGGTCACAAGGCAACGAAGGTGGTCTGCTCATCTCTCCATGCAATGTGACATGCACACTAGCCAATGTCCTTTACATGTTATCTAAAATGATATGCTTGGTCTCAACACCAAGCTATGATGACTTCTCTAGCTTCGTCGAAAATACCATGCCATGAGACGGTCGTGGAAACAATATCAGAGGTGGTTCTAAATGCACAGGGTCCCTACGAGCCCCAACACGATCATACCTATGTCCCAAGCCAGGTCCATAAAATTCAGATCCGTTGTTGGTGTAATCTGACCTCATATGTAGGACGAACTCTACATATTTATGCTTTGCAAAGTAAAGGGGGACCTGATCATGGTGGGGGAGCTGGTCCAAACCTCCAATGGATCGATCATAAACAAAAGGGGCCGCATCAACATTCTTAAAATATTTTAGTGGAATCAGACCAACATGTCTAGTACGATGGTCCAGAGGGATGTCAAACAACTTCCCATGAACAATATGAATATCCTTGGTGCCTCCCTAATACGTGGGCCTCTAACCTCCAGCCTCCTAATCCTATGCATAGAGTGTAAGAGGTGGCTCTGTAGGCCCACCTTCTTGTATGTATTGATCAACCTATTGATGTTATCCAACATCAAAGACAAACTACGCCTAGTAGGCGAACTAGCAAATATTTTACCCAAATCTCATGTGATCCATGTTTCCTCGGCCCTAACATCTTCAATTGTGATACTGACTATAGCGTTATTCCATAGAGGGATCTAAATTGCACTATCATACTCAAATTCACCCTATTGAGGGTCTGCAAATCATAAACATAAATTTGTGATACTGGCTATCGCATTTTTCCATAGAGGGATCGACATTGCACTGTCAAACTCAAATTCACCCTATTGAGGGTCTGCAAATCATAAATATAATTTAACATATATAAAAAAAACTAGAAGCATAATAACATATACATTAAATTCAAACACATTAATTAAAGATGATTTAAAAATTAAAGACAATTTCAATTTGAGATAAACACATAAAGTTTAAAGATGATTTTAAAATATAGGAGGTGTACCTACAACTGGTGAAGAAGGTCCACTATCTGTAACAAGACCCCACACAAAGATAGAAACACTGCTTATGACACTCCAACTGTGTCAGAACCAAGATCTATGAGTGGAACACACAATCTGGTTGGGCTATGTGATCTATCATGACACTGATCATGTGTAATAGACCCCCCCACACACCAACGACCTACAATTGAGGGGCATATAGGTGATGCTTCTGCATATTACATATAATACATATATAAACTAATCCAAGAAAAAAATGTTGACTTGGAAAGAATGTTGGCGAGAAAACCATTTGTAAACTCAAGTAGAATAATCTAGCCTGAAGTCCTAAACTTTAGAGTCCATTTTTGATAACTTATCAACCAATATATTGAGTTCCATGTAAACACAATCAAAAGAAGTGATCAAATCTATCTTCACACTTTTTCCCATTTCTAAATAATGTGTTTTATTCATAGAGAATAAATATGTAAATATATGTTAAAAAATTAAAATAAACCTATTCACAAAACTAATAAAATTTCATGCCAACCAAATAATCCATAAGACAAGTTCTTATAATGTTTAACTTTGACACATGACATGTTAGAGGTGCAATGATCTGAATGGAAAGTGGCATCCACCATGGTATTTATTCACCCATGGTATTGTAAGTGGCATTTTTCCATGGTATTCATTCACCCATGGTATTTATCCATCAATGGTATTCATCCACACACGAAATTTACCCATGGTATTGTAAGTGGCATCTACCAATGGTAATTACCCATAGTATTGTAAGTGACATCTACCCATGGTATTCATTCACCCATAATATTTACCCGCCCATGGAATTTACCTGTGGTATTGTAACTAAAAAGGGCTATAAGTAATAAGTCTCATTTTGTAAAAGGACAGATTGTCCACCACAATGTAGCTTTTACATTTATTCTTTGTTTTAATAAAAAAATTCTTTGTGGTTTTTTTAGTGTGTGTTCTCCTATTTTCTTATGGAATTTCAATTTTTTAGATCTTGGGGGACTTCCCCCAAGAACCAGATCAGTGGTATTAGATTCAAGTTACAACTCCATGGGAATGAGGGTTTGAAGCATATTTCATTTTCAAAGTTTTGCAACAATGTTTAGCAAACTTCATGCAAGTTCTATGACCTCCATACAACATTTTAGAAGGTGAAAAATAACTCATTTGAAATTATTTTCTGTTTACTCAAATGGGTTTTTTACGGAATTTGATTTCATTTCTCGGTTTGAGATATATGAGTAATTGAAGTTATATATGTTTTGACCGTTGCGCTATTTCATGTACCATGAGTTTATGGAATCATTTTCTAACTCCATATGTAATCAAAGTTCAAGTGTCTTATATCAATGGAAATATATCTTCAATACCTCAAATGGGTCTTTAACGAAATTTGATTTCATCACTTGTAGTAGAAGTTATCATCAAAGTTACAACAATATGTCTATAATGTGAAAGAAGCCTTTGCAACATCTCATTGGATAGGATAATCTACTAGACAAGTCATCGTGCTCTTACCAAGAAGACTAGCAAGTATCACGGTTATAGGTCACCTAGAAACCCAAGGTTATGGGTCAACCACACAAAACCCTTATCATCGAAGTCCATTTGCTAGGCCACACACTGTTAGTATCACAATTGGTCACAAGCATTACAGGGTATCTCTATCCTCAGATCTTCGTTTTTCATGGTTATGGGTCATCCATAAACCCGCGCTTCATTGAAGTTCACTTGCTAGTCCGCACAATGTCAGTATCACAATTGGTCACAAGCATTACATGGTATCTCTATCCTCGAATCTTCATTCATCACGGTTATGGGTTAACCACACAAAACCCTTGTCTTAAGTGGCTCTTCCTATTCAGCAAAAGGCTTCTCAGGAGAGAACTTCATGCAATGGGGACCATTTCTTCTTAAGGGGGGAGGAATGATCAGAATGGAAAGTTGCATCCACCCATGGTATTCATCTACCCATGGTATTCATCTGCTCATGGTATTGTAAGTGGCATCTATCCATGGTATCCATTCACCCATGGTATTTACCCACACATGGAATTTATCCATGGTATTGTAACTGGCATCCACTCATGGTATTGTAAATGACATCTACCCATGGTATTAATTCACCCATGGTATTTACCCACCCATGGAATTTACCCGTGGTATTATAACTAAAAAAGGTTATAAGTAACAAGGCGCATTTTGTAAAAGAACAGAGTGTCCACCACAATGTAGCTTTTACAGTTATTCTTTGTTTTAATAAAAAAAATCTTTGTAGTTTTGTTCACTGTGTGTTCTCCTCTTTTCTTCTGGAAATTTAGTTTTTTAGATCTTGGGGGCCTCCCACAAGATCCAGATCATGCAAGTACATGAAGACAATGTTTCTGTTACAACACACTAGATAATGAAACAATATGGTACAAATTAGAAAAGAGTCAAAATGTTTTTATTCACTTTATATGCACTTTTCATTATGGATTTAATGTATGTGTCATTGATACATTGTTGAAAATTGAACTCATATATATATATATATATATATATATATATATATATATATATATATATATATATATATATATATATATAATATATAGAGTTAAGTGTAAGTTAAATATAGTTAAATAAATAATTAAATAAAATCTATTGTTAATATAGGAAGTGTATGTTACAAAATCATTACTCAACTAATAAATTTAATAAGGGTGGGAACTAAGAAATATATATTTTTCGTATCATTAAATTAAAATAATTCTACAAATATGAGCTGTGGAAATTTTAAGGAAAATTATAGTTTATAGAGAAACTTGACTCTTAAAAAGTTGTTGAATGTCACCCATCTTATGTTATTATGAAAAACACATTATGTTAAATAGTTATATATGTGTGTGTGTGTGTGATGTTATAGTTATAGTTAATATATATATATATATATATATATATATATATATATATATATATATATATATATGATTAAATAACAAAAAAATATTGTTTTGGACTTTTAATTTAATGAACATTTCATTTAAGTACAATTAATTTTTTAAAGTAAATTACTTTATTTATTATTAAAAAATTATTTAAAATGTAAATTAATTTAAATTTAAAATACATAAATGAGATAAAATTTCTTATTTGATAAATAAAGGTTCACTATGAACAACCATATTCATAATGTGAATCTCAAGCTTCTAATTTATTTATTTATTGGTTATAGTTTGGTTGTTTTCTGTTTTGGCATTTTTGTGGGCATATTTTTGATCAAATTTGTTCGATATTTTTTTTGTAAGCTTGGTAGGACTCCATCTTCACCATCTCCAACTTCTCACCCCAATCGAGGGGGATAGCACAAGATTTGAACCCAAGACTTCCGGTTCGGTGAGACTCCATTTCCATGGTCATTGCCAATTGAGCTATCCCAAGCGAACAAATTTTTTCAAAATTTAAAATGCATTTTAAATAACAGAAAATCATTTTTTTTGAAAAATTATTTCACTAAATTTGAAAGGAAAAACTTTAAAACCTAAAATAATAAAAAATAAAGTTTTTACCATGGAAAAAATTCATAATAAACATGTTATCATTGAAATTATTGAAAACTTATACAATGAAAAAACAACAACAACAACAACTAAATTATGGTTTTCTATGGTGGTTTTTAAGGGTTTTCTTTGGTTGTTTTCAAGGGTTTTCTTGGTGGTTTTTTGTGGTTTTCGTGGTTGTTTTTTGTAGTTTATGTATGGTGGATTTTTGTTATAATTTATTTATTTTATTTTGCAAGAAAAATTAAATAAAAGAGAAAAAAAAGATAGGAAACCTACCTTGGCTTAAGCCTCTGGGTCGTTGGCAAGCTCACTGGGTAGTGGATCAAACTCCTCCATCTCGTTCGAGCTCCTTTAGTTACTCGTAGTCTGCATAAAATGGCTTGTGTGGGTCGCGGCCTGGATTTTGATAAGAAATCATGACTTGATCAAGCTCTATGGCTTAATTGAGTCCTAATGCTCGATTGAGCTCCTGACCTCGAGTTACCTAGGAGCTCGATTGAGGGTTTGTTTTAACACTCGATCAAGTTATTTCTTAGCCCCCAAGTAGCTCAATTGAGCATTTAAAAATGGCTTGATCAAACACTTAAAATGGGTCGATCAAGCTTCCTTTTCTCACCTAAATGTGCCCTCCCATTACCAAAAAGTGTAACCTAGCTCCATGCATAAACCCCTCCTTAAATTCATTTTTCCATACCAGAAAAAAAATTCCTCAATAGAATTAAATTCCATTGTGCATTTATGTTTATCCTCTTAATAAAACCTATCCAAATGGAAATAATGAAAGGACATATGAGAAAAAGATGTAGTACACTCTCATTTTGTTGTCTGCACATTATGCATATGCCAAGTTAGCTAAAACCTCTCCTACACAAATTGTCCCAATTTAAGATCCTATTATGCCGAAGCAACCAACTGAAAACTTTGAGTTTCAGTGGCATCTTCCAAGTACATTTTTTTCTGAACCATTATCTATCTGCCCTGACCTCATGAGATGTAGTTAAATACCTATAGATCTCCTCAGTCAAGATTTATCCCATAGTGGATTTTCTATCCCATCGAAATTTATCCACCTTATCAACTAAGGTGATACATGCCAAGTATAACTCTACCACATATTTATCCCATATCGCAACAGGTTCCCCAAGCAATCAAAATCATCCAATACTAATCCAAGTTAGATAATGAAAGATAGGATCATTATTGATATTAATTTGATTGAGATAATAAATATGCAAATGGTGGATGTGTCAAATGATTTCCAATGGCAAAGTGTGATCTCCATTAAAACCCTAGATAAGGACTAGTCCAATTTCCATCACAATCCCCAATCCAATCTCCCACCTCAAATTACCAATATACCATTGTTTTACATTCATAAAACTATTCTAGATATAAGAAACAAATACTATAGATATTGCCCCTGATTTGATCCATTCCTGAAGAGATATGCTCTTAAGATATTTTTCATAAGTTATCCTCTGCCAAATACTAGAACCAATTAAAGCACCAAAAACGTTTTATCACCAAAGCCCAGCTGAACTTTTCCAAATTATTTATACCCCATACACCATCCTATTTCTACAAATTTATTTCTTGAAAGTGGACAAGATGTATTTTGAAGGCCCCATTTGATCCAAACTAGATAAAATTTGATATAGTGAAATTGACCTTTTTAATAATACTCTTTTGCAGGAGGTACATATGCATCTAATAAACAAACATATTTTGTAAAAAAGATTGAGCTAAAATCAACCTACCCCCAATCTAAAACCATCTATGATACCAAGTCGTCAATTGCTTTTCAAATTTGTTGATCAACCAGTGCCAACCTCGAATCCGATATCCCGATTTTAGATTAAACCCAAGGTATTTAAAAACATTGTCCATATGATCCACCTTAACAGAAAAATATCAACAATCTCCAAGACTGTGTCTGGATCAGAGGATGCATGAATAAGTAACTATTTAGTCTTATTCATATAAGTGTAGTAGCATCAGAAAACTATAAGTTAATCTAATATAAGTGGCACCACTCAACCTATGACACCCTTCCAAAGGATATCACATCATCTACAAATATGAGATGTGTAACATATATTTCCTTTGTAACATTAATACCCACAAATAATCCGCCAAACCTCGCCTCAAGAGTCCTCCTACTTAACCCATCAATCTCCAACATAAATAGAAAGGGGGGTAAAGAGCATCCTTGTTGCAATCCCCTTGATGCCTTGAATAAATTAAAAGGAACCCCATTTATCACGACAAATTAATTAATATAGTTGATGCATGCCATAATCCAATCCACCACCTCCATAGAGAGTCTAATCATGTGTAGGACCATCCTAAGAAAATCCCAATCTACACAGTTATAAGCCTTGTGCAAATCTAATTTTAATAATATGTTTTGCTTATTTTTTATATTGATGGAATGCATGCACTCCCATGTAATGGCCACAACATCTTGGATCTAGTATTGCTTTAAAATCCAAAATTGGTCATAGGTGATGTATAGAGATAAATTATCTTTCAATCTGATGGCAATAACCTTAGATGCCAATTTATATGCAATATTGCATAGGAGATAAGTCAATAGTCCTGAAAAGTGACCGACTTTGAGGTCTCTAGAATGAATGCAATAAATGTAGAGTTTAATGCCATAGATATCCATTGAATCATCCTGGATTCTTCATCCATTTGAAGTAGATTTGGTCCCATAATGTCCAAAAAGTGCTGGAAAATCTCAATAGTCCAACCATCTGGCCTCAGGCATTTATCCTTTGCAAATTACTTTAACACAAAATTCATTTTTTCGGTTGTGATCGATCACCCAATATATTCATCATAATTTCTAGAGAACACCTGAGGGTAATACCATATGACCTCCAATTGTTTATCAATATCCACCTCTTCTCGAGCATGAAAGAGGCCCCCAAAATATCGAATAGCTTCCACATGAAGATCGTATGGATTGAAAAATTATCTTCTTTCACCATCCATTAAATCCCAAATATTATTCTTGCTCCTGCTCATAGAAGCAAAATTTTAAAAAATTTAGTGGTGATGTCGCCCCCCACAATTCAAATGGCATGACTCTTGAGCCTCCATTCCTATTCATGTAGCTATATAATATATCTCTTACGATCCTCAAGGGTCATATCCACTTAATGTTGAGCATGTGAGAAATAAACAAGATCTTGAGGATCACAAATTGATCCTAGAGCCAATTCAATCTTAGCAAGTTCCTTTCGAATGGATAATTTATTATCCCTTTACCATTTGTAAACGCATTCCTTTAATGCCCTTAATTTGAAACACAATATATCCATCTTGGAGGTTTGATTTTTAAGATCCACACTAGACCATGTATCTCTAACCATCTGAACAAAACCCTCATCATTTAACCAAGAATGGTTAAATTTGAATGGAATTCCCTTCCAAATGTGATCTCCCTTCCATTGTAATAAAATGGGATTATGATCAGAAAACATTGTTGGGCTGACCCATGACCCCATAGACCCAAATTTCTCCAACAAATTTTCATGGACCACAAATCTATCCAATCTCTTAGCAATACCATCTGGACTAGAACATCCATTATTCCAAGTCGTTTGTAAAGGGATCGAGAGAACATCCACAATATTGTTTTCCTTAGTTGGATCCTTGACATATGGCCCCAATGTGTTAAACTTACTCATAGTCCCCCAAGACTCCTTTGAAGAGATAGTGAAATTTAAATCCCCTGTCACAATAAGAGACCCAATCTTCAATAATCTGCAACCATCCAATCCATTCCATAATCCCTTCTATATCCATGTGGAGAATAAACATTTATGATGTGGAATCAATGCTTTGAATCCCCAGAGAAACCAATTAATAAAATTCCTGCAAAAAGTTTAAAAGCCATAAAATCAAATAAAAGAGGATCCCACATAGTAACCAAACCCCCCGAGAGTATTGGTCAACACAATATTCCAACTTGAACACAATTTCAAGAAATATGAATGGGCCTTTGCCCCAATAACCATATTCTCCTAAATCAAAATTATCAAAGGATGGTGGGTCAAGTGTTTAAGGGAATTCCCAAAACCCCTCAAATTTAAGGACATGATCTTCATGGGGGACACTCATACGCGGGGAAAAAATCTTTAAGGGCCCGCAAATCAAAATGGTCAAGTGATGACCCATCTATGGCAACCAAAAGTTCCAGGAAAGTAGATGATTGACCAGGAGAAGTAGTAACCTTCGAAGTATCCCCCTTGAATCTACCCTGCCCCTTCTTATGGATGGTGATGTTCTTTCATGAATTCAAGCTGATGGAAATAATATATGGAGAACCCCCCCTCAAATGTAATTTAGTGGTAAAATGTCCAAAGATGGGTTGTGGCGAAGAATCTCAAGGTCACCACCCACCGAATTTTTCGGGGAGGGGATACTAGTGAAAGAGCAAAAGAAAATTCCAAGAGATCATTGTCCCATAAACCCACATCAGACCCTTGATTAATATGACAACCATAATCCCCCTAAAAAGCAATGGGAGCCTTAGGGCCTTGAGCAGATAACGAGCCCGCCTGATGAGGAAATGTATGTAAAATAGTCAATGAGCCCACATTTTTAGATCTAATAATTAGGTTTTGTAAAGGGGAGTGATGAACCACATAACACTTCTCAGAAAATATGGCAGGAGCATCATCTAATGCATTTTTTAACTCAACACCAAATGCATTGGAAGCAGGAAAAGAAGATAATGATATATGATCAGTACATATGAATGATTGCATGTAATTAGGACCGTATGTAGTCGCCCCCACCTCAACATATGTGGTTGGACCTCCTTTCATAGACCGACTAACAAATTTTGACCAACATCTGAAACCATGAGCCCAAAAGCATCGAAGACATCGAGAAAATAAATGACTCATCTGGTGACACTCTAAGCATCTAAAAGGAATTCCCCAATAATTGACCCACTATTGAAATGATACATCACACCAAACAAGGTCCGGTATTGTAGGAAGTCCCCCTAAGAAATTTAATTCCACCAAAATCCAAGCAACTTTCTTATCAAGTCCACCCAAACTACCCTCATCTAGAAAGATAAATTTACCAATCAAGTTTCTGATCATAATCAGAGCCTTCTAAGTCCACAATTCCAAAGGAAGACTTGGGAGCTTAACCCAAATCAGCTTAGGGATCTCAACCAGTGGGTTAAATCCAACATACCAGGGCAAGTGAAAAATATTCAAAGCACCCTCATGTTGCAGGAATTGAAAGCTGGACAAACATACAAACCTTAAGCCTATAATTTAATATAGGCAACCATTTTGAACAAACCCAATCATGCATCTTATTTCCATCCATGGTAGCAAACTCCCATCGACCCACCAAAGCCCACCGTGAGAGTGTAACAAACTTGGTGAAATTCCATGCAATAAAAGTTAATAAAGGAAAAATAATAACCATGGTTGATGGGACACGTCTTCCAAGTTGAATGTTGAGAAAAATAATAGTGATGGGGAACACTGGTGATTAATTAGGCTACAGAAATTGGAAAAGGCAATTACAAAGGCTTTGGAAAGGAAAAATGGCATTTTGGCACATTTATTTATGAAAATAATGGAAATTAGGAGAAAAGGGAGGTGAAAGGTTACAAATTGTATGTGAGTAGGAAAATGAAGGAAAATAATTGGAAATGAAGAAAATAGAGGGCTCATTAATAAAAATGCTTATGAGGATTAGTTCACAAAGTTTTATCAATTCAATTTTGATCTCTCTCTCTCATACTCTTGGACACATAGAGTTTTCTTGAAGCACTCTTGGAGAATGTGGCATACTTGGATTTTTGGAGTAAGAAGGAAAAGGAAGAGCAGGAAAATGCAAGAGGACATCAAGACTAGCAGCTACAATGAGTTTTTCTCGTAGTTACCTAGTTGCATGTATGTTTTCCTCACTAGTTTTGGCTTGCATGGCATATGCATGTGGTTTACTAGTCATGATCTGTCATTGACATGGAGGATTGCCTGGATTGACAGTGGATTTGCCTAGACTTTCCATTTCCTGGATAGCCATGGTGTTGTGGGTTCATTTCTTTGTTTTTTTGGTTGGTTCTCATGTTTCCTTTACCTTAGGTTGAGTTACTAGTTCCTGGAAACTTGGTTGGACAAACGCTCTAGAAGCCCTGTAACAGCTTGGTTTGAGTTACTAGTCCTAGAAGCCTTGGTTGGACAAACATTATGGAAGCCCTTGGTGGGTTGAGTTACTGGTCATTGAATCCCTTGTTGGACAAACTCTCTAGAATCTTGGTGGCAACTATGGGTTGAGTTACTAGTACTGGAAGCTTTGGTTGGAACAAATGCCTTGGAACCCTAGAAGGCTTGAGTAGAGGCCAATTTGGTAATGGCTTTTTGATGTCTGACCATGAGGTGGAATTATTGTTTGATGGGTTGAGATGTTTTGGCCTTTGGAAGCACTTGATGGTTTTGATTGATGTGTTTTACGAGATCCCACATTCATGCTTGGAATATGGCACAGGGATGACTGGCTTAATAGAGATTAGGCTCCACCGTGTTTACGGTCGGGTGGTTCACGGAAATCCCACAACTAGTTGGCATTTTCATCATTAATATGAGGTTATTTCTCATTGTTATTTCAAGATTATTATACTTATTTATATGTAGATTATATGGCTGTGATTTCCTTGGTATATATGTTGCTATTATGTTGGTTATCAATATGTATTATGACAGTGGCTATGTATGGATATCATCATGTTTTTACTTGTAAATGAATGAACAATGTATCTATGGCCTAATGGGTGAAACCACAACTAATGTGATGAGGCATCAATGCTTCTTAGTGATTCTCAAATGAGTATGGGACCCCTATGCTCAAATATGTTGTTTAAACCTATAGATTACATATTTGTGACATGTTTGATGAAATCCCTGTCATGGCTAGTAGGGGTCTAGTCAAGTCCTTGTTCAAGTAATTTCATTTGTATCCTTATTCTATTTTTATCTTTCATCTTTGAAAGTGTCATTGAGTTATGGGTAGTGACCTAGGCTTTGGGCCTGAAAAAGTGGCTCAAATCCCGTAGACGCAAGCACGAAACTGGGCAGAAAAGTCCCTAGGCATATTCACACCCATCTTGTGGGAGCATTTGGAGTCTCCTAGACACATGCTTGCCCATATCAAGAGAGCACCTGGGGGTTTAATGGTCTAAAAACTTAGTGTGACCCAGGGGATGGTTATCTGAGTGTTATCTAAGTGGTTGGGATGGTTCCTGGGAGTCCTATTGTTGATGTGGAAGGTTTGTATGGTGTGTTTCCATGGTTCCACTTCCTTAAGGTGACTTAGGAGGTCAAATCATATCATAGTAACTTCTTGTCACATGTTTACCATGGTTGGATGGTTACTTGGCTAGATGTGGGATGAGGGTGTTACAGAGTGGTATCAAAGCAAGTTTCATTCTCTTTGGGTCATTTCTAGTTTTAGAGCATGGTTCACCCGCAGACTGGATGGGTTTTGTGTTGGTCATGCATTCATGTCAGTTTCATATGTGTTTTGTGTGTTGTAATACCATGTTCTTGTTGCATTTCTATGGTATGGGTCATGGTTGCAGTGAGGTAGCCATGGGAAGTTGATGGTGCTATTGTGGAGTGTGTCATCATTAGTGTATGGTTGATTATGCATTAATTATGCACATTAATGTTCACATGTAGTCAAGTGTACAATGATGTGGTGGTTGTTGTGATGCATGAGGTCATGGTATGTGTAGTTGATATAGTTATGCATTGATGACTAGACTCAAGCTAGAATGATGGTTATATGGTTATATGCTTATGTGTTATATTTCTATATCCTGTCATGATTATGTTATACATGCATTATGCTAATCGGTTGATCTTGCAGATGAGGTATCCTCCCTAAATAATGTTAAGGTATGTTGGCTTATTGTGATTTGGTTTAGTTGACATGATATACCTTGCAGGAAGAATATCAAAGATGACTAGCAAGATGGCAGACTACAGTTCCCGAGACTCTCCCTATGGATCAGATGAGCAATGTGGTGTTGGGAACTCTTATAATTTGGTAGACACACTGAGAAGCTTAAAGGAAAAAATGAGGATTTGTAAGGAAGACAATGACAAAATCATCCAGGCACAACAAAAACAAGCAGAGGTAAATGCAGTGATACTTCACAGTTAGTCAAAATTGCAGTGACAGAGACCACTTCAGATCAACCATGTGCAGGAGGACAAAACTAATGGGGCATATGGCAGTAGGTCTCATGGTGGTAATTGGTCGGATAGAGATGACATAGTGAGAAATGGTAGGTTTTTGTATACTCTGGATGGGAGAGGTGATGGACGTAGGTACTACTCTAGTTCTGGTTCTGATAGGCATTATGGTCATCATTGGTATCATCCTTATAGGAGGTATGACATAGGATATTTACTAGATGAATTTAAGAAATAAAGGCCACCCACATTTGATGGAAAGATGAAGAAATCATAGGATGCAAAAGCATGGTTGCTTGGTATGAGGAAGTTCTTCACATTGCATGATTATTCATTGAACATGAAAGCCAGAATAGCTACATTCAGTCTCAAAGGTAAAGTAGATATTTGGTGGGAAGATGTGAAGAATGTCAGCGGTATTCATGAGGAGGAATTGACTTGGAGTGAGTTCGAGAGGCTATTCTGAAATAAGTATCTATTGGAGAGGTACTATGATGATAGGGAAAAAAAATTCTATGAGCTAAACATGGGATCGATGAAAAATGAGGAGTACGCTAGCAAGTTCTTGGAGCTATTGAGGTATGTGCCTTACCTGAAGGAGGAGAAGGCCAAGATTCAGAGATTCATTAGTGGATTATCAATTGCATTCAAAGACAAAATTGAGCTCGATGAGCCTAGATAATTTGAGGAGGACATCTGAAAGCTAAAGCATTTCTATGAGCAATTGAAGTGCATATCTGAGACTAAGTTGGACTGGAAAGGTAATGCAAAGGAAAAAGGAAAATGGGACAAGAAGCGAGAAATACCTTAGGATACAGGTAATAAATAGAATGCAATGCCATTTAAGAATTTCAATACATCTGACAGAGGACAGGGACTTCGATCTAAGGAGCAGAACAAGGATGTAGGATGGAAGCCTATAAAGTCTTAGACTTGTGGCAAAGATCATCATAGGAGAGATTTTTCAGGGTTATAGACCATAGATTTATAGTGCTCAAGAGGCACAAATAGTGGGAGATGTTGGGCACAATATTCCTAGGATCTTTGCATCACTGGATAACAGATAAGCAGACCATCAGGCATCTATAATTGAGATGAACGATAAGATTTGTGATCAAGTTGTTTCTATTTTTATTGACCCTGATCTAATAATAGTTATGTTAATCCTAACCTGGTGGATAAATGTGGTTTGAATAAATAAGTGCATAGAGTCTTGGTTAGTGCAGTTGGCTACATGTACAAAGAAGCGAGTTCATCATTCGGTAAGATATTGTGCATTTTATTTGAATGGTATGCCTACCTTAGCACCTTTGAATGTATTACCGTTGGGATCATATAGTATGTTTTTGGGCATGGATTGGTTGTACCTTCATATAACCAAGGTGGATTGTTACAACAAAGTCATTGAGTGCTTGGATGACAATGGGGAAAAAATAATTTTGTGGGGTAAGAAGAAATCAACATCAGTTAGAATGGTGACAACTATGCAGGCCAAGCATAGTTGTAGGAAAGGGTGTGTGTTATTTGCAGTGCACATTTATAGTGACAAAGATAAGGTAGTTGAGGATGCAGATGTTTTGAGCAGGTACCTAGTTCTACAACAATTTTAGGATGTATTTCATATAGGTATTTCAAAGTCACCACCTCACAAGGAAGTAGAATTTTCTATCGAGTTAGTGCCAGGGGAAACTCCTACATCATAGGCACCTTACACAATGAGCACTCTAGAGTTGGTAGAGTTGAAGATGCAGTTGAAGGAAATTTTGGACAAGGGATACATTAGGCCAAGTGTATCACCATGTTTGTGAAGAAGAAGGATGGTACTCTCAGATTATGCATTGACTACAGGGAGTTGAACAAAATGAACATCACGAACAAGTATCAATTTTTGAGGATTGATGACTTGCTCAATCAGTTGAAGGGAGCAACAATGTTCTCAAAAATTGATCTAAGATCTGGATATCATCAGGTACGCATTTAAGAAGAGAACATCTACAAGACAACTTTTCGAACCAGGTATGGCCATTATGAGTCTACTGTAGTTCCATTTAGTTTGACTAATGCTCCAGCTACCATTATGTGGTTAATGAATAGTGTGTTGTATCTGTATTTCGACAAGTTTTTTATTATGTTCATTGATGATATATTGGTCTATTATAAAAATGAAGAAGAGCATGTCGAGCATTTAGCAGCAGTGTTGATATTGTTGAGAAAGCATCAGTTGTATGCTAAGCTTAGCAAGTTCATTATATTTCAGATTGAGGTACACCACTTGGGACATGTGGTTTCCAAGGATGGTGTTTAGTCAATTTAGTGTCCTAAATTGCTACATAAATTATCAATCTGGGTGTCATAAACTAATGAAGTTTAGTGCACTATATGTGCTAAATAACCCTTTCTTACCTCACTATTTTCAAGTTTATGTTTGTTTTGGGGTTTTGTTCTTTTGATTCTGAAAGTTCTACAATGTAGTTAGAATCTTAATCTATTGCTGCTAAGAACCTAGAAAAATGAAGTGAGAGTCTAAAAGTTCTTTTTAGGCCAAGTTTGGAAGTGAGGTTTCAAAACAAGAAAGTGAAGAACAAAGCTTATCTTCTTGTTATTGTAATGGTTTCCAAAACATGAGCTGAAAGGACTCTTAAAACTACTATCTACTTAATTATAAAACCAAAACTTAAGTGAAAAAATGGAATTGCAGCTATCTATAACAAATTGAGAATGAAATACTAGAAACAAAACTAATTCTGCTGTCTAATCTACTTGCAAATCTAAAGCTTAGTGAACTACTGAATATAGAACTGCAACTATACTAAGGAAAAGAATGAAACTGCAACTATTTTATTTATGAAAGCAAACTAAATGAAGTATTGTTATCACTCTGCTATATAATTTAGGGAGAATTGACTCCTTATGATAGCAACAATTGAGAGATTCCATTCTTCATCATTCTAAAAGAAGTAAACATCAAAATGCAAGGAAAAACTCAATCATTAGTAAAACATTTCACCACTTAGTCTTAGGTTCAACCATCGACGAAGGGCTTTTGGAAATATCTATTTAAATCATGAGTTGCTAAATTGATAAGAAAATGGCATTAATTTATCTAACCCTAAACTAATGAACAACAAGAAATCTCATTCATAAACACAACATTTCGCCATTTAGTTTGAGGATTAATCATAAACGAAAGGCTCTGGAAACATTTGTTTATATCATGAGTGACTACACTAAGAAGAAAAAGGCATTAAACATCTTGACTCAAAAAATAATGAACAAAAAGAAATCTCATTCATAAACTCAACATTTCACCATTTAGTTTGAGGATAAACCATCAACAAAGGCTTTGGAAACATCAATTTATGTAATGAGTGACTATTCTAATAAGCAAAGCCATGATCCAACTTACATTTTAAAACTAGGAACTAAGGAACAGTAGAATAAATAAGTCTAATGATGCTACTATCAACAATTTAAAAACTACAGTTAAGAAGCTAGAGAATAAGGGAAACCAAAGAACTACTTCTACACTGGAATGCAACTATCTGAGTTAGTGGAAACAAATGACACAAGCTGCAATGAACACAATGTTAGAAATGATTATGAACATAATAAAAAAACACAGCAAATGTACAGCTGAATGAAGAAAGACAACAAATGAAAATGTACAGAAATGAAAAGTAACCTTGACCACGCAGGGGCCCTCTGCAAGGTCTAGGACTAGCAACGCAGAATCACTTCACGCGCTTCAGGTATCCATAAAAAAACTAGAGTTTTTATATTTAAAAATAGGCACTGAGTGTCTCAAGCTACAAGCGGAAATTTCACTATTACATCAGCCAAAAACATTAACTAGTTCTGCATTTCAAACTCTGATATTTATAGGAAAAATACATAACTGTTTTAAGAGAGAAGTCTTCTACAACAAACACATAAACAGGTGGTGTATCCGGAAATTTAGTCTTCGATTGGCTTGAAAAGTAAATCTCCAAATAGTGGTTGTTGGATACTAGTTATGCAGGTGGCAAACGACATCCTTAGCTTCAAGAGCCTGCCTCGGATTCATTTACTAAGAAACGCGCAAAAACAAAGTTCTAGTTGCTGTAGGTTTCTTTCGTTGACTCCCCTTTGACTGGGCTCTTTCTCATCGACTTTGATCAAATGGATAGGACACCATCCTTGTACTGACATTTTCCTAGCTACCCATATGGTTTATTTCTTATCTCGACACCTGTGACTTACAAAAGTATGGAGATGGTTGCGAAACAGCCGGTTAGCTGCAGAATGTGGCTACGTTCCGTAGTTGAAAAACAAAAACCTATCCAAATAACACACATAACAATATAATTTGAAAATCACTGAAATGTAGTCCTTAAGGCAACATGCAATGGCTTTTGATGGTTTAGGATGCATTGTCATGGTAAAACAAAGGAAGAAGGATGAAGAAATTGCTTAAGAAAGAGGTAGTTTTGGAACTCAACAGATGGCATAACAGTGGACCCAGAAAAGGTAAGCACTATCATGGAGTAGGAAGCTCCCAAGAATGTGGATGAGGTGATATATTTCATGGGGTTAGCAGGTAATTATAGGAGGTTCATTAAGAACTTCTCATAGATTTCTTATCCTATCACATCACTGCAAAGGAAAGGTAAGAAGTTTGAATGGACAGAGGAGTGTGCAACTAATTTTTTAGCAGCTCAAGTAGTTGTTGACACATGCACCAGTGTTAAAGATTGCATGTTCATACAAAGAATTTGTAGTATGTACAAATACTTGCAAGAGAGGACTTGGTGGATTCCTTATGCATGATGGACATGTGGTATGCTATGAGTCACGAAAACTGAATAAGCACAAGCAGAACTATCCGACACATGATGTTGAGTTGGCAGTGATCATATATGCATTGAAAATGTGGAGGCACTATCTTCTTGGTAGGAGGTTTGTATTGATGAATGATCACGGTGGGTTGTGGTATCTATTTGACCAACCGAATCTAAATGGTAGACAGGCTCGGTAGTTAGCCACAATCAGTGAGTTCAATTTTGAGATCAGGTATATCAAAGGTAAAGAGAACAGGGTGGCAGATTCTCTTAGCAGGTGAATACAGGTAAATTAAATAACTATGAATTCCTATGGGATGGATTTATTGGATAGGATCTTGCAGGCAGGTCAACAGGATGTCAGGTTTATGGACATTGTGCACATGTTGCAATAGAGTTCAGGAAGTGTGTACAAGTACAGGTAGAGGTAGTGGTACAGGTACAGGTAATACTGCAGATATAGGTACAAGTAGTGGTACATGTAAAAATGCAAGTGTGAAGGATGTGGATCATTGTCTCACAACAGATGGATTGGTTAGATTTAGGTAAAGGATATATGTACCAGATATAAGAGAGATCAAGAAGGTGATCTTGTTGAAGTTTCATGCAAAACCATATTCAAGTCATGCAGGTTATCAAAAGACACTAACAACAGTGAAGAAATTCTACTAATGGTCGAATTTGAAGAGAGACATAGAAGAGTTTGGGGCTAGGTGCTTGGATTATCAGTAGGTGAAGGCAGAGTATAAGCATCCATGTGTACTGCTACAGACAATTTCGATTCTAGAGTGGAAATGGGAGGTAATTTCCATGAACTTTATCACATGTTTGATGAGGACGATGAGATAGCATGATTCCATCATGGTAGTAGTGGACAGGTTGACAAAGGTAGTGCACTTCATTCCAGTGAAGTCTACATTCTTAGCGAGTGATGTAGCATAGGTATTCATCAGGGATGTGGTCAGATTGCATGGAGTTTCGAAGAATATTGTGTCAGACACGGATGAAAATTCCACCTCCAAGTTTCAGGAGGAGTTATTTGCAAGTTTGGACATAGTTGGCCTTCAGTTCAACTTATCATCCGCAGATAGATGGACATACAAATAGGGTCCACATGATATTGGAGGATATGTTGAGGATGTATGTGATGTAGCAGTAGTGGAAGTGGGAAAAGTACCTTCCATTGGTAGAGTTCACTTACAACAATGGGTATCAGGAGTCACTAAGGATGAGTCTGTTTGAGGCATTGTATGAGCAGAGTTGTAATACTCCCATCAGTTGGAGTGATCCAATTAACAAGGTACTAATTGGACCATACATGTTGGCAGAAATGGAGTGGGAAATGCAGGTAATCAATAAGAATTTGAAAGCAACACAACTAAATCTGAAAATCTATGAAGATCGAAATAGGTTGTTCGAGGAGTTCCAAGTTGGGGAGCAGGTGTACTTGCGCATCAAACTAAAGAAGATCTCTTTGTGGATTGGATCATGTGCCAAGTTGGCATCCTAGTTTTGTGGAACTTTCAAGATTATTAATAGGATTAGGCTAGTAGCCTATCGACTTGAACTACCTCCGACAGTGAAAGTCCATGATGTTTTCCATGTTTCATTGCTTAAGACATATTTTAAAGATGTTGATCATGTGATTGACTAGTTTGTATTATAGGTGGAGCCAAAAGGAGAATTTCAACTAGAACCACAATGCATTCTGCAGGGAAATATGCTCATGCTTCGGAACCAAGCAATCAAGCAGGTTAAGGTGCAATGGAAGAACTTTGGGCCCGATGAAGCTACATGGGTGATGATGGATCAAATGCGGGCTATGTATCCTTCCTTATTCACTAGTTGAGCGGATGTTTTGGTATATGTATTTGGTATATGTTTTTGGTACATGTTTTGGTATATGTACACATGTATATGGATGTAGATACCACCATGGGCTATGTTATGAAGCTCTAATAAGTGGTATGGGTGTCATTTCATTACTATTTTATACTAGTTATGTTGTTATGTTGGTCTGCTTCTCGGTAGGATGATCATTGTAAATACTGCACTGCACTGAGATATAAAGCTCCATGGGCAGTATGTTTTGCTTACAACAACCTTGTTGGTTGGAGGTGTTGTTGAACACCAAGGATGGTTTTCCCCCAAGAGGGAGGGTTCTGTAACATCCCTGGTGAAAATTTCATGTAATAAAAGTTAATAAAGGAAAAATAATAACCACGGTTGATGGGACACTTATTCCATCCTGAATGTTGGGCAAAAGAAGAGTGACTGGAATCACTGGTGATTGATTAATGGCTAAGGAAATGGCAAAGACTTTGGAAAGGAAAAATGGCATTTTGACACATTTATTTATGAAAATAATGGAAGTTAGGAGAAAAGGGAGGTGAAAGGTCACAAATTGCATGTGAGGAGGAAAATGAAGGAAAATAATTGAAAATGAAGAAAATAGAGGCCTCATTAATAAAAATGCTTTTGAGGATCAGTTCACAGACTTTTGTTAGTTCAATTTTTATTTCTCTCTCTATATTCTCTCTCTCTCATACTCTTGGACACTTAGAGATTTCTTAGAGCACTCTTGGAGTTTTGGAGCAAGAAGGCAAAGGAAGAGTAGGAAAGTGCAAGAGGATATTGAGATCAACAACTACAACGAGTTTTTCTTGTAGGTACCAAGTTTCATTTATGTTTTCCTCACTATTTTTGGAATGCATGACATATGCATGTGGTTTATTGGTCATTATTTCTCATTGGCATGGAGGATTTCCTAGATTGACAATGGATTTTACTAGCCTTTCCATTTCCTGGATAGCCATGGTGTTGTGGGTTCATTTCTTTGTTTTTCTAGTTGGCTCTCATGTTTCCTTTAGCTTGCATTGAGTTACAAGTTCCTAAAAGCCCTAGTTGGACAAACTCCCTAGAAGCCTTGTAAAAATTTGGGTCGAGTTACTAGTCCTGGAAGCCTTGGTTGGACAAACACTCTGGAAGACTTGGTTGGAAAATCGCTCTGGAAGCCCAACAATAATTATGGGTTGAGTTACTAGTCCTGGAAGCCTTGGTTGGAACAAACACTCTAGAAACATGGAAGGCTTGGGTAGAGACCAATCTAGTGATGTTTTTGTGATGTCCGACCGTGAGGTGGGATCATTTTTTGATGGGTTGAGGTGGTTTGGCCTCTAGAATCCCTAGATGTTTTTGATTGATGTGTTTTATGAGATACCACATTCATGCTTGGGATATGGCGCGAGGTGACTAGTTGAAGAGAGATTAGGCTTAGGCATGTCTACGGTTGGGTGGTTCGTGGACGTCCCACAACTGGTTTGCCTTTGCATCACTAACATGAGGTTACTTCTCCTTTTTATTTCATGACTATTATACTAGTTTATACGTAGATGATATGGTTGTGATTTCCTTGGTATTTTTTGTTGCTATTATGCTGGTTATGAATATGTATTATGACAGTGGCTATGTATGGCTCTCATCATGTTTTTACTTGTAAATGAATGAACAATATATATATATCACCTAATGGATGAAACTGCAGCTATTGTGATGATGCATCAATGCTTCTTAGCGATTCTCAGATGATTATGAGACCTATATGCTCAGATCTATTGTTTAAACTTGTAGATTACATATTTGTGACATGTTTGATGAAATGCCTGTCATGGTTAGTAGGGGTCTAGTAATGTCCTTGTTCAAGTAATTGAATTTGTATCCTTATTCTGTTGTTATCTTTTGGTTCTCAAAAGTATCATTGAGTTCTAGGTAGTGACCTAGGCTCTGGGCCTCAAAAGGTGGATCAAATTCTGGAGACGTAGGTATGAAACTGGGCAAAAAAGTCCCTGGACGCATGCATACCCATGTTATGTGAGCGTTTGGAGTCTCCTGGATGCATACTTTCCCATATCAAGGGAGCGTCTAGGGGTTTAATGGTCTAAAAACTCAGTGGGACCAGGGACTTGTTACCTAAGTGGTTGGGATGGTTCCTGGGAATCAAGTTGTTGATGTGGAAGGTTTGTATGGTGTGTTTCCATCAGTTCCACTTTCTTAAGGTGACTTAGGAATTCGAATCATATCATAGTAATTTATCGTCATATGTTTACCCCTGTTGGTCGATTACTTGGGTAAATTTGGGAGGAGAGTGTTACAGAGAAATCCAAAATCTTGTCCCAGAAAATGTATCTGCCAAAAACAAACTTATTTACCTCCTTCACCACCTTGATAGGTTTGAATTGTTAGCCTCTATTAATAGTATCAATGTCATAGAGTCTAGAATTTGGATGTCCACCCCTAAGAAAAACTCTTTCGGTTTGAATCAACTCTAAGCCACCAAGATCTAGAAGTCAATAGTTTTGTGCATCCTGCACCAATTTTCCTTGTCTACTATGCATGTACATAGTCTCAACTTCCAAGGCACCCTGCATCATTTCCACCACTGCAATATCCCACGTGACGCAAGAAAGAAAATAGTTTTCCCATTGGTAGGTAGGATGGGGGTATGTGGAGCGACCAATAATAAAGTCTACACATGCCAAACAGATCAAACATAGAAACACTCACCAAAATATCAAGTGTATAAACTTGTCAGTAACCACCGATAAGGAACTAATGGATTCCATCAAGGGTTTGAAAAAATCAGCACCCCACCCCCCCCCAAAAAAAAGACCATCTGTGGCATGAATGGAGGACCCACTAGTAATCAAATAACTGTGCCCCCAAGTAAAAAGAGTCAAGTACAAAAAATTGATGCAAGCAATAAAAATAAATCATGGGATTAGTTACCAATTGACACAAGTCGATTTGAATCTCTAGTGTGGGAAGCCAAGTACAATGTGATAGGAAACATACCACTAATTAAGGGAGAGAGTAAATGACTACCCCAAGCAGAACCACAAGAGTACAAGCTCATTCAAGTCATTAATAAATGAGACCCAAAGAGTCGATAAAGTTGGGATTAATGACCACCAACTCAAAAAAAATGTCCATTAATGGAAAAAACCATTGTCACCCCAAACTCTGGTGGGCTCCATTATTGCAGCAATAATGCTGCAACTCATGGGACCTCCTTCTTTACTTTTATCAACCTGGTAGTTCGTAACAAACTTGGAAGCGACAGTGCTATATGCATAAGTACTAGCTCTTGCCGCAGACTGTCACTTGATCAACTGGCACAAGTCCGCTAGGAGCTTAAGTAAACTTCTATGAGATCTTAAAAGAAGCTTTTAACTGTGATGGATGAAAACTAACTCAACCAGAGGCTAATCTACTTGCAGAAAGAAGTTGAAAGCTAGAAAGGAACGCAAACCCTAACAAACCCTAGTTTTACCGACTAACCCTACTAGTGCAAGTAAAGGATGAAAGCTACAAAAATGGATGCCACTGACTTCTAGAAAAGTAAAATTCATGTGACTAAGCTACTTTTGAAGAGAAATATGAAGAAAACATCTTTTTGTATTTTCGAATAATATTTTTGGAATCACTTTGCAGGTGTTTTGACTATTTTGACTGTGAAGAGGTTGATTGGCGAAAGGAAATGGAGTGGATTCTTGCAGGAGGTTGGGAAGGTGAGAAGAGGGCCTAAGGGGGTCCCTATCACCCTCCCAGAGAGGTTCACAGTGATCGGATCTCAAGAAACCGCTTTCGTGAGCTTCTACAAGAAGGCTGCAGGGGTTCTAAAGGATGTTCTATGGCTTCTACAGGATGTTTCTACAGGATGTTCCGAAAGCGGATTTTGGAGGGTTGATGGTGGAAGAAAGGTGAAGAATTGCGTACGGAGGTTGGATGATGATGTGGAGGGGTCCAGGACCTGGCGAACGAAGCGGGTGAGTGATAAGGATGGTTGGATTTGTTCAAGGAGGGGTAGAGCAATGTTGCACAAAAATATGGAAATTAGGTCGAAGGGAGGGAACGTAGCAAATGTGAGGCAAGAATCAGAGTTGGAGGACAGAGCATGCAGTATTGATGGAGTAGGGGTAGGCAAAGAGGTATCACAGGTGCTTTGCAAGTTATTTTCCAAACTATTCAAACAAAGACTTGGAAAACCAAAGACCTAGCTACTTTAACCTAATTTGACCTAAATATCAGCAAAGAAAATGAACAAAATTTTATTGGCAACAAAATCATGTGAAATAGCTATGCAAACTAAGAAATCATGTACCTGAGCATGTAACCGCAACTGGTATCAACTTCCATAAATGAGAATCTAACACTAACAATTGCATGACAAAGCAAAGACAATGTTTTTGGTGGAGGCAAGGACGCCATGGTCCCAGCTCATGGTCCCACAGAGGGAGAGGTGAGATCAGGGGTGCCTGATAGCCTTTTTCTGAAGATCTTCTCTATTATCAACCTATCAAACCAATATGAACATGAAAATCCTTTTTAATCATCAACAATGACCTAGGTAACCAAGCAAGACTTTAATCTACTTAACAGAAATTATTTGATAAAGACATCAACAACACATAATAGTACACAAAGAAAGCCTTGGCACTTTGGTTGGGCCCAACCCCAAGAGCTACAGGCTCCTAAGAAGAAATTCAAAACTGGTGCCAAATGAAACTGTTTTCCATTACTCAAAAATAACCATGTCACAAAAGAAGTTGTACAGCAAAAGCTACAAAATGAGCTGAGAAACTAGCAGCACTATAGTGCAGAATACAACTGTTCAAAAAGTAACCTACGAAGGCTGGAAGCCTTCCTATTTATGCACCACGAGGACCTCCAACATTCCTCCTTGATTCGAGGGGCTTGGCTGCCCAAACTTCTAATACTCAATCACTTCATAAAAGCTACTCGGCTACCCTTGGGAATCAATGTTGGTGGGCTGCTGAACTCCGAGCTGATGGTGGAGAACTCGAGGAAGAGGCCATTTAGTGTAGGAGGCACCCTCCCTATGAATCCTCAGCCTTGTCCCCTTGCATTCGGCTGTCAAATGGCTCATAAATGCTTGACCTTAGTCCAAAAGTTGTCCAAAAATCTGCAATAAACACGTATTAGTCTTCATGGTCAAGTGACTATCCTCATTTGCTCAATCAACAAAAATATACTCAAAAGCATACATAAACTATGAAGAATGGTGGATTAATGGAGAACAATAGGAAAAATGAGCCCAATAAGTTACCCATTTTTGGGGCTCATCATCACTCCCCTGCTAAATGGGTTGCTCATCCTCTGAGCAACTAATCTAGCTCATCATCCTTGATAGCTTTGACTGCCTCTCTCACGTCCCATGCCTTCAAGGTGATGTCTTCTTCCCAGTCATGAAATCCTGATTTTATTTCCACTTCCTCCCACTGCCTGTTTTCCTCTTCTTCCTTAACTCCTTCTAGCAATCCCAAAAGCAAGGGAGGACTGAACTTTAGGCCAATCCGATTGGCTTGTAGATTTTGCATTGACTATTTATAGAGGGGTACCCTTGCCAAGGCCTCCCTCATCCTTGTTGGAGAGTGGTATTCTCTTATCTTCAAACTGTGGGGCAATGTGTTCCATCTCCTTGTGCAAGCATGAAGGCAGTTATCCCCCAACAGTCTCTCCATGTCCTCAAAGTGCGCAATAGCTTGAGCTTGTCGTTCAATGTAATCTGGTAAATCCTGAGGGTTGTTGGCCAAGCGTTGGTGGGTGCTTATCAATGATGAGGGATCCTTTGGCTCTGCTCTGATCATTAGTGGCTCACTAAGTTCCCTATTCATAATATTTCAGACCTCTGCTGCCCTTTTTTCCTCATGATTCAACCAAGAGGCCATGGCCATAAGTTGCACATCTCCTACCACAGCGTTGGGATCCCACGAATTCATGTTTGGAAGGGCCAAGTTGTGTAAATAAAAATATGATAATTTAGCCTCGTCCTCTGACGAGCTATTGCCACATAAAGCCATGAATTGATGGTAGTTTTGAAATGGAGTAGTGCCCCTTTGGGCCAAGGTGTTAATCTGGAACTGCAACCATTGATCTTTAAGGTACAAAGCATATGACTTGGCAGGCTGCCTACACTGTACGGCCTCTATTGCCCAGCCGGCCATGCAGGTCAGTTGGGCTTCCTTCTCATGTACTTGTTGCCTTAGAGAATGTATCTCCTCTGTTGCTTGTAACTCCTTCTCTTGTAGCTGTTTTGTTAGTGACTCGATCTCAGCTTGCAGCCCATCCTTACTTTGTTGTTCATCCAAGGTTTCTTTGTCTGTTGGAGGCTTTTCCCGTTGCTGCTATTCTCCTAGAATGGAGGGCCTATCATCCTTATGGATTCCCTGTAGCTGTAGCTACTATTTCAGCAGCTCGTTCTCTTCTTGTAGTTTGGCCCTCTGACTGCTTTCCACATGCTTCACCATGGCCAATTCTTTCCTTGACTCCCTGAGTTGTTCTTATAGGGGGCCTATGTCTGCCACATCCTTGGTCTTGGCAATCCTCATCCAAGTGTGAGTCCTAATTCTTTATTCTTCCAGTGCAAAGAATAGTGGCACCGCAAATTTCTGGGGAATTATTTTCCCAGCTTCTAACAGGTTATAGTATGAGCCCAAACTGGGCTGAGGGCTTGGTTCCAATATTTCCTCTGTCCTTTCTTCTTCCTATGGTTGTTTGGCTGCCTTTTCCTCCAATTTCTTGGTCTCTTTTAGCTTAGCCCGAGTTTCCTGTAGATATTTCTCAGCTTCTTGTAGAACTGTCTTTGAGTCCATTGTCTTCAGTCTTTCTCTCCAGGTGGAAGTTTTTGGGCTTCCTCGTTCATAGGTGATGGATATCTTTGAAGGAGACCCTTCCTTTGGTTTAGGGGTTGTGTCCTCAATGATAATTGGCTCCTTTGATTGTGGCTGGGATCCGCCTACTTTGATCCGTGTGCTCCTTCTCGCTTTAAAGTACATGGAAGTTTGCCTCTTTCGCTTCCCTTTTTGTTTTGGAGGTGTTTTTAAGGCGGCAAGCACAGCTGCTACCTCTCTTGCCAATATTTCTGGTGATTTCCCCCTTTGCTGTTCTATTTCCATACTTCCTGTAGAAGCCTCCGTGTCAACTGTTTCTGCCTGTATTGCGGCCATTTCAGGATCTGTCTTTACCTTTTGTTTTGGTATGACTGTTGTGGTTGTGCCAGTCTTTACTTGGGATGTTTCTACCTTCTCTGCTCTCCTCTGCAGTCTCTTTTCCCTTGGTGTTTGTGCTATTGTTCCTTGCTCTGTTTTAGGCTCAGCAATTTGGCCCTTTCCCTCTTTCTCTTTTTGTCCTGCTTGTGCTTGTTTGTCCTGTGTTTCTTTACCACTGGTTTTCTCTCCTGCTTCAGTGTGTTCCCCTTCTTCACTGCTGGATGAGGTGAGCTCCTCGGCCAGAATTCTAATATCGTCATCTCTGGACATGTTTTGGAAAATTTCCCAAGAGAGGGGGACAGTGTAGGTGTGGAGGGCATCTTCCACTAAAAGTTTGATGAGCCCATGATGGGCTAACTGATCCGATGTCCCTTCATGTCTGCAGAAGAAAATAGGGGATGCTCAACTTCTTTCCTGGAGGTAAATCCATTCCATGTCTTAGTTCACTCAGCAACCTGAAATGATAGTCGTAGACAATGCTAAACCTCCCTTCACAGGTAATGTATTTCATGATTTGAAAATTGACTTCGCTCCAAAGAGGAGGTAAGATGGTTCTCCAGATCCCGTTCTTATCTTCTATAGGATGTTCCTCAGGCAGGAAGAATGCTTTCTTGGCTGCCTGGACCAATAACCTTTCTTCTTTGCTCCAAGGGAGCCCTAATGGGAGACCAGTAACATGACTGATGAGCTAAGGGGTAACTTCTAGGGTCAAACCCCTAAAATTCACTATGGCCTGTGTCTTTGATTAAGGTTTTAGGGACATTAAGAATTCCTCCATTATCTCATCGTCATGACCCTGAATTTTGTCACAAAATGACATCCAATTGGCGTGGGTGAAGAGGTCCACCACCTCCGGATGCTCACGCAGCTTGCTGGGATCCAAAGGTTATTTCCTAATAAACCCCCCTGGCATGGTGAGAGTGCCTTGTTTTATGCTCTGATCAGAAAAGGGAATGTTGTTTATGGATTTCTCCCCTGAACTTTGAGAAGGGATTTCAACTGTCAATTAGCACCAATTCCCTGGCTTTAAGGCTGTTGCTGCCAAGAACCCAGCTGTCCATTTATGAAGGAAGAAATTGGGTTTCCACAGGCAGAGTACAGAGCTCAATGTTTATTCCCATCATACATAAAACATGCAAATTCAAATTCTTCATACACAAGCTATCCCTCACAGTTGCATATCTTTCCTACAGGAGAATTTTCTTTTATAACAGGAACTGTGGAGGAGAATTTTGACGCAAAAATGACTGAGAAATATCATGCAACACACAGGAAAACTGCTATTTCCAACTCACAGGTGGATTTTTCTCGGACTCCCCAATTTGAGACAGTTCACTTCACCACCTTTTCGAAACATACCATGCATGGAAGAATGTTTTCGAGCCTACCTCTCTCGGAACTCCAAATTTGATGAAGAAAAGTCTGGGCTTCCCTGCTCCGGAAAGCTGTGCCGTACTTCCTGTAGAACTCTTGCCGGGTTCTGTAGGATGTCACTGCACCTTTGAACGAGCCCGGTATGTGGGAGATTTTTTTTTTGAAACAGGCCGAAAAACTCGATGGAGGACAACGGGTTAATAGATTTTGGAAGCAGAGGACGCGTACTTCGGCCGAGGAAATTGCAAGTGTGAATGAACAGAGCGTGGTGAGAGTCTTCAGCTGAGCATATTTTAACTGCGGCGCAATTCATGGTGAGGGGATGAGGTGGCCAGACCGAATCATTAATCCAATGTCACGGCCATCATTTCTCTGCGTGTCTCTCACTGCCATCACCTCCCCTCCTGCCATTAACCGCCACCACCACTGCCAGTCCCAACGATTTTCCCCGACTGGACACTCCACACATGTCGGCTACACATCTCATTGGCAGATTAACTGAGCTTGTTCGGATCCCACAAAGCTATGTAACTGGCTGAGGGTGGCCAGTTGACTGGCCACCGATCCCATTCAATCCAAACCATTTTCATAGGCATGTAGCTTTCGAAATATAGTTTATGCAATTGATGAATGGGTTTAGACACTTACCTACGTGGCCATGGATGCATTATGCAGACTTCGGGTCTCGGGACCATTCCTTCGCTTGCTGCTGCCTTGTGCACAGGTGTTAGAACCCATTCCTTCATTCTTTGATGTTGTATGCACGGGTTTTGGAACCCGATCCTTCGGTTTTTAACACTGCATGTACAGGCTCTGTTTGGTTTCGGCTGCCAAGGATGTTTTCACGTCCAAGAGGAGCCTTTTGCATGTTCCCTTTGTTGGTTTCGGCTGTTGTTGCTTCTAGAATATGTCTCCTAGACGGATCAGTTGCTACAGGATTCCTATAGGATGTCTTGTAGCTGCTTATCCTCCTGGAATGCAAGCTAAACGAGCAGGGTTATATTGCTAACGTGGGATTCAGTTGATGAAGAGTCCAGATGGAGATTGACAGGTAGGGTGCGCTAGACATCATTGCTTGATTTTTCGCTGAAAAATTCTTGCTGGCAATCTGAGGAAAATAGGGTTTCTTGTATGACTGTGCAGGAGCACATAACCAGGTGGGTGACGAAGGTGTAAAGAGATGGAATAGGGTGCCATATGGTGATGGGTGGAAACAAGGGTGGCTGTAGGCCTAAAAAATAGATTCCAAACTTCAGATTCCCCTCCAAGATCGATTTTGGCTTGCCCGAAGGTTCTACAGGATGTTTCCTGTAGAAGACATACACTACCTGTAGAATAAGCAGAACTTCCTGTAGAAGGTGAAATCCACCCCCGAATATGACCAAATCCTAGGAGAGGCGAGTGGTCATTGAGGAAGTGTCTGCGAGGGTGTCCTGCAGCCTGGTGCGGACCCCTGTCCTTGTTTTGTGCGACCTTCCTAACCTGAAATATATTCCCTGCAACCTGTAATTATTCCACATAGATTAGGCTTGTTTTTCTTTTTTCTCTTTTTTTTTGAGAGACAGCTGGGGAGCCTCCATGAGGTTATCACCCTCACTGTCTGCCCCGAGCGCCTCTAAGAAGTTTTCACCCAGGGATATTTTTATTTCATTTCTCTGCTTTTTTTTTATCTTTTTTTATTTTATCTTTTTTTTTTTTATGCTTAAGGTGTGGGTGGAGTAGAGACAGGGCCCTGCCCCACTACCAGCACTGATTTGTTCAAATTTTCAATGAACTCCTACCTCAAAAGGGGTTTCTTGTAGATTTTCAATTGATGCCCATTGACGAGCATGGGGTGTAGAAATTTTGAATAATTTGACACTTATTCACAGAGATTATCCCGATTATACACTATTGCGGACTACATGCATAATACATAACCTCCTCTATGTTGATCATCAATTTAGCAGCATCAAAAACAATGAAACATCAATTGCATGCACACATTAACGCAGTATGTAACCCGGGGAAAGCTTACAGCTGAAAACCCCACACTATCTGTATATTAATGACTGAGAACATGTAACATTACATAGTACAATACTCCTTACAAGTATCCAACACTATCTTCACTTGTTATACGCAATACAGCTCAGATCTGGTCTCCAAATCTCCCCCGCTACTTGCCTGCCTCCACTGCGTAATCCTGCAAGAGAATGAATGAATCCAAACTCGTTCCAAGTTCTATTTACCTTGGTGAATCACTCACACTAGAAATCACGTGAGCATAGGCTATATCACTGGGCATATGCAATTCTCATGGGAATACTCAATCCTTTGATTGTGCAAAGTCTCATGCACAACTATAGTCACAACTGATAGCAATCTCAACCTCTAACACTTGTCTCCACTGAACTGTACATGCATTGAGTTAACTGATGTATTCTTCAGTTGCATTATGAGTTAATAATTAGTGAATTAATTAATAACTAATTCACACAACTCATCGCTTAGTCTATTGGCCAGTTATACTAAATACAACTAGTTCAACTAAGTCAAACTGAAGACAACTCCATTAACTCCTCATCCAACTCCACAGAACTCAACCACATGAGTTCTAACTAATTTCCTGCATGCAATAGCTCAACTGACTCATAAAGAAAGTGTATTTCCTCCTGACAGCTGCATGTGCCACATATGTAGCTCAAACTGAAGTGCTCCAAGAGGATAAAATAATGTTATAGTCCAAATATTATTATGAGCTAATAATATTTGACTTTTCTATTTTTGAACTAGCAGTCTAAAAATAGACTCTGATCACTCCGCTGTGATCCAAAATAGAAGTCCATCTATTTTTCCCAACATGACCAATCATCCATAATTAGCATCCTGCAACTCATGGACCATGATCCATATGTCTAAAAATAGACTTTCCACCAAAAACTTGCCTGCGGGACCACTTAGTGAAGGCGACTCCTTTCCACTAAGCTCCATCATCTTGTTGAATTTTCAACACTCCCTCTCAAAAAGATATGGATTATTAGCAACCCCTATTGTTGTGGGGGAAAGTATCCAACTCGGAATGACCCTAACCCACTCTAAGGGTGACAGTTCCTTAGCAACAGCTGAAAGCAAAGCTATCTAAAATTTCTTCTTTATGACATGCAAGAGATAGAAGGAAGAGATCCACTTACCGATGTCTTGCGCAAATGGTCGATCCAATCTCCTTTGTTTGCCGCTTGCTCCCAGATCCAAGTCTTTTCACGGGCCCAGCTACACGAGATCCTGCAAACAAGACAAAGAAAGGAAACTACAAGAAGCATGCATTCATAACTGATTCAAGGATTAGCATAAATCAAAGACGCAAGTAAGACAATACACCATTGAAACACATGCGAATAGAAGAACCTCAAATGCTTTATTAATATATGGAAGTAAGGTTCAGGCGGTGATACAACCATGAGAGGTCCAATCCAGCATCACCTTCTCGACGGAGAGAAATCTCTTCTTGACCTCCCTCAAGCAATCACCCAATGCTCACAACTGTAAACCAACAACAATTCTTTGCACTAAATTCCGGCCTCCAGATCCCATGGGATGAGATCCTTATATAGAGTTTTGGAGTGAAGATAAGTCAGCTTGATGTGTGACTTGTTGTCCTCTTCAACTCCAGTTGTTCTTCAGTCCTTCACTCAGAGTTTCTGCCTTCCACTTGGAGTTTTAGAAGCTCTTAACTCATCATTAGGCGAATCTTACGATCAAGTGTCTTTTTGGAAGCTTCCTGGACACTGGCACTTTGAGAAAAAGATTCCTCCACATGTCCAAGTACGCCCAACGCAAGTAGCCTTTGTTCTACCTGCTATGCAATGCAGGTAGCCTTTGTTGTACCTGCTATGCAGCGCATATGCCTAGTGGAGCAGCTGCAATGATCCAAAACTGACCTGTTTTTGAGTGTTTTTCAGTGGAGAACTGATTTGCAGTGCTGTGGTTTGCTGACCTTGTTCCTCTAAGGGTAAGAACAACATGTTTAGGGACTTTGGATCCCTTAGTTTATTGACATTTCATGCTCTATGCTGTAAGGCACAAAAATGTCTATAACAGTTGCCCCCTAAAGTATGAGGTCGTTTATCGGGTGAAATGCTTTATTAGGAGGATCCGAAGTTCATTCAATCGCCGGGAGGTGACCTGTAACAAAATACAATACAATACATTATCTTTTCATACTTTCTTTTCATGATCTAGCTGATGCGGGCATTTCCCATGATCAGCTTTATAAATACATTTGCCGTACATAAACAGATGATCGTCTGATAATAGACTGATAATTCTCTGCTTTTAATTATCATCCTTTTTTAGTAGGATGATCATCTGCTACACATGTCTATGTTTTTATCTCCTGAATATATATCGCAGCCCAGGTGGATGAAACTAGATCCGGGGTCTTCAAACTTGTCCGATCTTCACTTTAGTACAAGCCGATCCATGTGAGAATTTCTTGAAGTCGAACATGGAAAGACATCGCTTGATTACCAGTCAATAATGTAAACTGTTAACAAGCGCGAGAGGAATCACCGATAATGATGATGACCCTCAAGGTACTGCAGCACAATTCACGTGGCGTGAATATAGGATCTGACGTCGAACACCACGCAAAGTCTCCTGGTCGAAGGTCATTAATGTATACCTATCGCCGGGAGTGAGAAACTTGCCATTGAGGCATGCAAGCTTCAAAGTACTGAGGGGGTGTTCCTAGATCAACTTCTTGGATAATGAGCTGATGTCGACAAGAAGTGATCTGTCAAAGGAGGGCCTTAATGAATCCCACATCAGTGACACGGAACGGAGCTAGTGATGATTGGTGAAAACGATCTGTGAAATATGATTCAGGGTGGCGGTCATGGAAGGATGAAAGATGATGTATGGTAGTGGATGGGACCCGGTTGACACTTTCTGAACGACATCTCTTGAACATATAACGACACTGAAGTGATGGATCGGTAGCATTACCCCATGTATGGATGGTATGGAAAGACCATGGTGAAGGGACCGGTGAATGATAATAACCCAACCCGATATTTACGGAGGCCAAAGTGTCATGTTCAAGAGCGACTTGCTACCATTAAGCTTTGAGGTTCTTCCCAATTTTTCCCCAGTCATTTCTGACCAGTACCTCTTTATTTTTGTCAAGCTTGAGGAGGATAACATATGCTTGATCTATAACCTGCCCTTCGGGCAAGCCCATCGCTATGTTTTTAATGAGCCTAGCGATAGGGAAACTCGTTCTCGTCTAAAGACAAGTTTGTCACTATCTAATATTTTTAACGAGCCCAGTGACAAAGACAACTCGATCCTTTTCATTTTTAGAGAGTCTGAAAAGTGTACATAAAGTAGACTCCAGGGGTCCTTTTTCGTCATCTAATCCCTTAAGTCCGAAAAAATATAAAACAATACAGAAGGGATGAATGTTCGATATCTTTATCGAGCCGAACTAGACAAGCGCTCGATCTTTTTGTGCAATAATCCCTCAGGTCCAAAAAGATTAAAATCTAGAGGAGGGATAGCTCTTCCGGTCCTTTTAACGAGCTGGAAGGCCAAAACTCGGCAAACTTTTCATATTTTACGAGTCAGTGAAAAGAGCTCAAAGAAGACTCGTATTTTGAGGAACGAGTGATAAACAGGGATAGCAGCAGATTCCAGGTACAGGTTGGAATTTTCCAATCACGGCAGTATTACAAGGATGGCTAGGTGGGATCACTCTTCGCAGCTGTTCCTCAAAATAGGTAAACAATCAAGTGGATGTGAATGATCGGCCAAATGAAAAGTGGAGGTGACGGTGCACAAACACGACCAAGGCTTTTATGGCTGATGAATTTACGGTCTCAAATGGTTATTTACCGGTTCATTTTTTCTGAATGAGCTTGAACACTGGGGGAAAGCCTGCTCACAAGCTTATGTTTATTTTTTAACAAGCATGAATTTCCGCGTTAAAACTGCTCGGATCTTGCGTTTATTTTTTAACGAGCATGAACTTTGCCAAAACTGCTCGTTTTTACCAGTCATAAAGTAGGAAGGTCTCATGGAAGATTCCTATTTTTTAAGGAGCTTCATCTCCCTACGCTTTGCTCCATATCCTCTCTTCATGCAAGCTGGGTATCGGCCTATCCTACGGGTTAGAGGGGTTAGTCCTACCTAAAACTAAAAAGCCGCCCGCGCTTGCATTCCAAGAGGTTTTCATGCCCCCAGGTGTAAGTCTAATTTCAAGGCTGCCCCTACTTTTTCCGTCAAAAACCTTTGTTTTCAACAGGTGAGGCTTACCTCTTTCAGGTTACCCAAAGATTGTTCTGCTAATTCTTTCAAACAGAAACTTCCTTCGGCGATGTCTATCATTAGGTTACACAAAGATGGTTACAATTTGCTGCAGCAATTGAATCCCTTTCCTTGGAGGCTGCCCCTACTTATCCTCTAAAACATTTGTTTTAATGGGTGAGGCTTGCCTTTAATCCAAAGATGGTTACTACTTGCTGCCGCAAACGGATCCCCTTCTTTGGCAGAGCCTACTTATTTAGACAAAGGTGAATGACGGCGCTTCCGCCACACACTTAACTTTAACAAAAGAATCTTTTTCCAGAACAACCCCATTCCTAACAGCCCCTTTTTCCGCATGAGAGCTCTTCTCGGCTCTTCTGTTTTACGAAGAAGAAGGAGGGGACGGGGTACGGACTAGTCATATTCTCCCGCGGAAATTCTACTCTACACCCAAGGTTTTTTCTGCCTCCAGAGCAGACCAGGATGCATGCCCCCTGGGTTCCGGCCTTCCTTTCCCGAATTACTCGCATTCATCAGGAAGAAGAACCGGAGGTAGAGACCTTTCTTGATCAAATAGACCATTCAGGATATGCATGTGACTATTTGCGATGCGTGATCCCGGAAATGAAAGTTGGTCTACGAGCTTGACCATTCTTCCTTCGTATGGAAAACACATTATTCGAAAGAGTGAGGAGACTATTGCTTCCATGCAATATATGTAGTCTCGTCCAAGGAGTAGGTTATAATCCAAGGGTCCTTGGACGACCATCAAACTCATCTTGACAGCCTTCCCTTTCAGTGTAATAGGCACATTAGGTAGAATCCATAATGGTCGACTGGTTCCTTTGTCAAAACCCGAGAGACGCCTTGTCTCGGGCAAAAGCGCCGGGCAACCCAGTGCTTTCCAAGCAATAGAGGACAGGATACTCACAGACGCCCCTTCATCAATGATAGTTCCAGCCATCACCATTTTGTATATTTGGACTATAATTCTAAATGGTATACTGGCTGGTAACCGGGGTCTGCCTAGTTGGTTCCAATCAAAGGACACAACTAGGTTGCTTGTTGGTGGGACCGAATATACGGCCGGATATGATCCTGACGACGCTCCTTCCTGCGATAAAGGAGTGGGCACATTGCCCTGATGTTCATCAGAATCGGTGTTGATGAAGAGAACCTGGACGGTGTCATCCTTACTCTCTTCGGTGAGGGTGTCAACTGAAGATGAATCCTCAGTGACTGTGGTATTTGAAGATGAAACTTCTGAAGGGAGAACCGGGTCAACTGCCGTTTCGACCTTTGGACTTTCGTCTGGTCCGGATTCAGTAGGTTCACTTTCAGCGACTGACACTTCAGCTGGCCCTGTAAGCGGGGCAGCTGTATTTTCGACCAACGAAGGACTTGGCACGAGTTTTTGATATCCAGGAGGAAGTAGCAACGGTGCAATCGGTTGATCTTCCAAAACTCTCTTTGCTTCATCTAAAAAGGGACAACGGCGAAGAGTGTGATTGCCTTCACACAGTTCGCAGGGGAATCTCATTCCCCTTCGTCGTCTAGAACCTTCACTTTTGCTGGTCGACGGTAAGCATTCAACCTGGTTGTCAGAGGTTGACGCTTCCGAACTGTGCAAACGAGGGGACCAGTCCCTTAGTATCCGGGGAATACTGGGACAATCACGGTGGAGGTGGTTCCCTCTACATATGACACATGGCAATTTGGGCCCGGTCTGTGCTGTCTGTGGGTTTTCGTTAGATACCTTTTGCTTGCCCCCAGGTGCCTTTGGCTCCTTCTGCTTCTTTTCTTTCTTCTTCTTTTCCTTCTTCTTTTCTATGGGAGCCGCGCTTTTGGCGGCTTGACCTTTCGAAGAAGAAGGATCGGAGGAAGGCGTATAAGAAGTGGAAGGCTGGAGGGTAGCTCTAGACTGGTCTAACTGTTGACTCGACTGTTCAGGAACCGCGGTGGTCTGAACTACAGTGGTTGAGAATAGCCAAACTGGCAGGCCAATTGTCAGCCCTGGAAGCGACAATGTGGCCATGTGGGGCGCACCAACTTCTCCCCAAGAGGAGAAAGGGCTAGGGGTCCCATCATGTGGAATCCCTTTGTTGGTGTGTTCCATGTTCTCAACCTTAAGATCAACGCAGGAATCAGGGGTAATATGTTCCGTTTAAGATGAATTTTATATGACGACGCTTTAGACACAACTTGCTTTTTCACTTTTTAAGAGTCGAGAAAAAGCTAAAGATGACTCTAGTCTCCTTCGATGTATTAACGAGCCCGAAGTGACAAATGCTCGGATGGACTTTTTCAGTTATAGAGTTTGAAAAAGGCCAAAAGAAACTACTCTGGAGTTCTAGGCAAGGGTGTGCCAAACTTTTCGCGAAACCACAGAATACGTTTTACGGTACGAGTGGTCGATCTTCATGAATGCTGTGTTCACTGCATCGCGATCAGTAGGGCGGCCGACACGGCTTCCTATGGATAAAGGCTTTGTTCCTATAGGGGTCCCCCAATATACGCGACGGTACGCGGGGGCACAAGTCCGTATTAGTGCTATCGTCCCTCAGGAGGAATCACCCACCTTCGTAGAGATCAACAGTCACTATGTTTAACGACGCCGGTTCACGTCTCTACCTAGACCTCTACTGTGTTTCGTTATGTTTCAAAGTGTTGTTAGATAAATTCAGTTCTTTTTAGGTTGATCTTGCTTAGCAGTTTGCCTTTATGGATCACCACGTGATGTATGATACAACTCCTAAATGCAGTCTAAGAATGATAAGCAAGCTTTTTCAATTCTTTCAACTTATGAAAACCTTAACTACTGAAGGAAAAGAAAGACATCATCTTTTCAAACAGATCATAGAGCACACACTGATGCACTTTTCCTAAATCGACATGCAAACTGTCAAAATGCACATGCACAATGCAAGTATTTCTTTTCTTCTTCCTTAATGTTGATGTATTACAAAAAGAAAGTTGTTGTATAATTTCGAATTCAATTTCAAGCGAAAGAAAACAAGTTTATGTCCAATAATCAAAAGAACACCTTAAGATTCACTCGTTTCAACACAAGAAATACTGAAATTCGAACCATATAACGAAAGCAAATGCTCAAGCAGCTATGAACAGCAATAAACTAGCTCTTAGAATCACAACGACACTTTCTCATAGGTCTAGATCCAAGAGGTCATAGCAAGACTAGTTCACTTTCGCTATGGGAAACTGTGAATGACAGCAAGAAATACAATAAGAACAATCACAGTTTCTTCATACAACTGAGGCGGAATGAAGGCAAAGAGAAGTGGTTTCAGCTGGGTATACAGGTTGACAACAGGCTGCAAAAACAATACTGAAAACTGAGCAACAGACAGTGGGGAATCCCAGTTGCACAAGGCAAAACTGGATCAGCGCAGGTGCTGCACTGTCAATCTGAGATGTAGCGCAGGTAGCCCCTTAGGGACCTACGTTGCAGTGCAGGTAGCCTTTGTTGCAGCTGCACTGATGAGACAACTCTCGTCTCTCTCAGATTCCGGCTCACAGTTTGCTCAAAAATGAACGGTTTTTGGCCAAATCAGTTGCTATCAGTCAAGTATACTCTAGAGGATGATTAAAGGAAGATGAACACTATCACAAAGAGCTAAAAAGAGTCCTTGTGGATCAGCTCTTCAAATCATAAACATGCCCAGCACTGGGCTAGAGTAGCTGCCCTCTACTTTGCATTCGAAGGACTCACATGCAGTTCGATTCGGTACTCTTTTGTTTAAGAAATGAATAGCAAGAAACACAAGCTACCAACAAGACACGGTCCCCAGCGGAGTCGCCAGTCTGTTGTGGGGGAAAGTATCCAACTCGGAATGACCCTAACCCACTCTAAGGGTGACAGTTCCTTAGCAACAGCTGAAAGCAAAGCTATCTAAAGTTTCTTCTTTATGACATGCAAGAGATAGAAGGAAGAGATCCACTTACCGATGTCTTGCGCAAATGGTCGATCCAATCTCCTTTGTTTGCCGCTTGCTCCCAGATCCAAGTCTTTTCACGGGCCCAGCTACACGAGATCCTGCAAACAAGACAAAGAAAGGAAACTACAAGAAGCATGCATTCATAACTGATTCAAGGATTAGCATAAATCAAAGACGCAAGTAAGACAATACACCATTGAAACACATGCGAATAGAAGAACCTCAAATGCTTTATTAATATATGGAAGTAAGGTTCAGGCGGTGATACGACCATGAGAGGTCCAATCCAGCATCACCTTCCCGACGGAGAGAAATCTCTTCTTCACCTCCCTCAAGCAATCACCCAATGCTCACAACTGTAAACCAACAACAATTCTTTGCACTAAATTCCGGCCTCCAGATCCCATGGGATGAGATCCTTATATAGAGTTTTGGAGTGAAGATAAGTCAGCTTGATGTGTGACTTGTTGTCCTCTTCAACTCCAGTTTTTCTTCAGTCCTTCACTCAGAGTTTCTGCCTTCCACTTGGAGTTTTAGAAGCTATTAACTCATCATTAGGCGAATCTTACGATCAAGTGTCTTTTTGGAAGCTTCCTGGACACTGGCACTTTGAGAAAAAGATTCCTCCACATGTCCAAGTACGCCCAACGCAGGTATCCTTTGTTCTACCTGCTATGCAACACAGGTAGCCTTTGTTGTACCTGCTATGCAGCGCAGATGCCTAGTGGAGTAGCTACAATGATCCAAAACTGACCTGTTTTTGAGTGTTTTTCAGTGGAGAACTGATTTGCAGTGCTGTGGTTTGCTGACCTTGTTCCTCTAAGGGTAAGAACAACATGTTTAGGGACTTTGGATCCCTTAGTTTATTGACATTTCATGCTCTATGCTGTAAGGCACAAAAATGTCTATAACACCTATCTTGCAACTCTGGAATGTTCTACATGCAACACATTTGCCCGGTCCACTTGCTCCAATAACACTTGGAACAAAAACACTCCCAACTGACCACTATGTTTGGCTAGGAACATACTCTGATGCTAAAGCTCTACCTGCTGCTAATAAGTGCTCCCTCTCTGACATCCGCGTTACTGCAACATCTCCATGCATCTCACACCATTGCACACCTCTCTGTGCCACCTAGCACTATGCAAAACACTTGTGCTTCTCGCATTGCTGCAGCCTGCTAGCTATGTGCTGTCTTGGGATTCCCTACACTGTCAATCTCTCTTCCGCTCCATCCACATCTGTCTCTACCCAATTAGTCATTTCCTGCTACTCCACATTGGGGCTCCCGTAGCAAGGTCTCATCCAAGAGGTTGGGTACCTCAAGGATCCTGCCCCTCCTCCTTGGGACGATCAATCCACATCACCCCACCTCCTACGTGGAGGTATGGCTACATGCGATCCCTCTGCCCACTTGGCTCGAAGTTTCCCCCTACTGGAGGTCTCTGCATGAGTAGATGTCTCTACTCGATCTCCTCTCAGCTTCCCTTGTTGTCGCTGCTCCACAACCTCCTGAAGCTACTTCACCAATCGTGGCTCCTCCACAATCGTCTGAGACTTCTTCTGGCTCTGCATGTTGAGAGGTAATATACCCTCCCTCTCAACCACCAAGTCTCCATCAGTTGCCTTGCTGCTCAAGGCTTCGCATGCATCTTGAACCTCAAGAGCATACAGGTTCTTGACCCGTGAACCAATCTGCTTCACCTGTCTAGTGATGATGTGTCTAAGGAAAACCTTTCCCTTACTGAAGACTACATCATAGCCTCTGTCTTCCAGCATCGCGATTGAAACCAAGTTTCTCTTCAGTTCTGGTATATACTTGACATCGGTCAAGGTAATTCGAGCTCCATGCTCCCTCTGAAAAATAACCATGCCTACACCCGAGACACTATACTTCTCATCATTACCCATCGCTACCAGTATCTGGAGATCTTTCTCCTCAAAAGTACTGAACAAACTTTTGTCACTGGTCATGCGAAAAGAAGCTCCACTGTTAAGAAACCAACCACTTCCCACCATGGATGAAACCATGCATGCGAAGAGTGTGAAATCTAACTCAAATTGAGAAGCAAGTGCCTCACCTTCAGATCCTTCCCCGAATCCCTTCTTGGATTTCTTCTTTGGGCAATTAGTAGCATAATGGCCCAACTCATGACAACGAAAGCATCTCACCTTCGACTTGTCAACCTTCTTCCCCTCATTGGAAGAACTGGATTCGGAAAGAGAAACCTTCCCCTTCCCCTTCTTTGTCTTACTCGCTAAGGCACAGTTCTCCTCATCATGCATAGATGAAGAACTGTCTCTGGTGCGCCATCTAATCTCCTCTTGCACAAGATCCGACCAAAGTCTCTCCCATCCTAGCAATTTATCCCTTCCATTCACCGAGTCCTGGTAGCTATGCCAACTCTTAGGAAGGCCAAGGAGTGCTAGACTCACCATATCCTCATCCTCAACAGTTACACCCACACTTCCCAGCTCATCCCGGCATTGGGTGAACTTTGTGAGATACTGGGGCATACTGTCTCCATTCTCACGCCTAATGTTTCTGAGTTTATGCTTGAGCACAAACTTCCTCTGGTCGCTCTTGCTTTGGAATAATTCTGTCAACGTTTTCCACATCAAATATGGAGAAGCCTTTCCATGGAGGCTGGACACAATGTGATCCCTCACGTCCTCCAACAGAATCCTTCGACACTTTGCTGTCTTCTTTTGCCAATCCCCGACTTGAGCAGCATCAGTAGGTTTTGGGACATCCGCATCTATGAACTCCTTCAACCCATTATCATCTAACACCACCTCCATCCTATCCTTCCATGCAATATAGTTCGAGCTGCCCTCAAGGGCATACTCCAATCGCAATCCGTTGAAAGACATTTCAACTTTGACACCAAGAAAACACTGCTGCAAATTTGAATTCCACCAGCTCAAAAGACTCAACCGCTTCTGATCTAAAATTCGTGAGAACAAAGTATTTCTCGTACAGAGATCGACTGTATGGGCATTCACCGGATATCTCACCTTCCAAAAGAAGGATGAATCCAGAGGCTACCTAGCCCAATCACAAACTCTGCCTCAAGAAATAAAATGTAAACACTTTCTCAATAATAGATTTGATGATCAATACAGCACTGATATCATGTAGAACTTCTTCTACAAATCAGCTCGCTCTGATATCATGTAGAAATTTTGAATAATTTGACACTTATTCACAGACATTATCCCGATTATACACTATTGTGGAATACATGCATAATACATAACCTCCTCTACGTTGATCATCAATTTAGCAGCATCAAAAACGATGAAACATCAATCGCATGCACACATTAACACAGGATGTAACCCGGGGAAAGCTTACAGCTGAAAACCCCAAACTATCTGTATATTAATGATTGAGAACATGTAACATTACATAGTACAATACTCCTCACAAGTATCCAGCACTATCTCCACCTGTTACACACAATACAGCTCAGATCTGATCTCCAAATCTCCCCCGCTACTTGCCTGCCTCCACTGTGCAATCCTGCAAGAGAATGAATGAATCCAAACTTGTTCCAAGTTCTATTTACCTTGGAGAATCACTCACACTGGAAATCACGTGAGCACAAGATATATCACTGGGCATATGCAATTCTCATGGGCATACTCAATCCTTTGATTGTGCAAAGTCTCATGCACAACTATAGTCACAACTGATAGCAATCTCAACCTCTAACACCTGTCTCCACTGAACTGTACATGCACTGAGTTAACTGAAGTATTCTTCAGTTGCATTATGAGATAATAATTAGTGAATTAATTAATAACTAATTCACACAACTCATCACTTAGTATATTGGCCAGTTAGACTAAATACAACTAGTTCAACTAAGTCAAACTGAACACAACACCATTAACTGCTCATCCAACTCCATAGAACTCAACCACATGAGTTCTAACTAATGTCCTGCATGCAATAGCTCAACTGACTCATAAAGAAAGTGTATTTCCTTCTGACAGCTACATATGCCACATCTGTAGCTCAAACTGAAGTGCTCCAAGAGGATAAGATAATGTTTATAGTCCAAATATTATTATGAGCTAATAATATTTGACTTTTCTATTTTTGAATTGGCAGGCTAAAAATAGACTCTGATCACTCTGCTGTGATCCAAAAATAGAAGTCCATCTATTTTTCCCAACATGACCAATCATCCATAATTAGCATCCTGCAACTCATAGACCATGATCCATATGTATAAAAATAGACATAGTCTAAAAATAAACTTTGCGCCAAAAACTTGCCTGCGGGACCACTTAGTGAAGGCGACTCCTTTCCACTAAGCTCCATCATCTTGTTGCATTTTCAACACTCCCTCTCAACAAGATATGGATTATCAGCAACCCCTATCCTACAACTCTGGAATGTTCTGCATGCAACACATTTTCCCGGTCCACTTGCTCCAACAACACTTGGAACAAAAACACTCCCAACTGACCACTCCGTTGGGCTAGGAACATACTCTGATGCTAAAGCTCTACCTGCTGCTGACAAGTGCTCCGTCTCTGACAGCTGCACTACTACAACATCTCCATGCATCTCGCACCATTGCACATCTCTCTATGCCACCTAGCACTATGCAAAACACTTGTGCCTCGCATTGCTGCAGCCTGCTAGCTATGCGTTGTCATAGGATTCCCTACACTGTCGCTCTCTCTGCCGCTCCATGCGCATCCATCTCTACTCAATCAGTCAGTTCCTACTGTTGAGTCCCAAACCTGCATCTTCCCTGTCATGCAGAAAGAGTCAATTTTGCGGACAAAACCGACCTCCCTAGAAACTAAGGCTTTTCTAGTGACAAACAAAACAATCAAGCTCCCCAGTGGAGTCGCCATTTTGTCATGCGGAAAGAGTCAATTTTGCGGACAAAACCGACCTCCCTAGAAACTAAGGCTTTTCTAGTGACAAACAAAACAATCAAGCACTATCTTTCCCTAAATATGCATTTAAAATAAAAGCAACCAGGTGTTTAAGGCTTACCTTTAGTCCAACGTTGTTTGTAGCAGCCAAGCCTCTTCGATCCAGATGAGCTCCTCTCCTTGAAGCCTGCATACACAAACAAGCAAACGATTACATAGAACCTAAATAACTCATATAATAAAACATATTCATCATAAAGACCAAGGAGTTTATGAAACAAATTATATATAACAAATTATTGAGAAAAATAACTTAATTGTATTAATTGGAAACAAAAGAAACCTTACAACCAATGCCTTGGTGTTGTGCAGGTCCCTCCCAGGGTCCAGCAAGAGTTCTCCTCTACTTTGATCAGCTCACCCACTTCCAAATGAAGCTAAGAAAGGAATGTGATCTCTCCTCTCAAGCTCTATAAGGGAGTCTTAATTTCAGCAGCATCTACCCTTAGGAATGTTCAGCTTTCAACCTCCTTTGCCTCTGGCCCAATGCCTATATTTATAATGCTTTGGAGGAAGTTAAACAGGTCCACCATCAATGGGATAAGCCCCTCTTTCAAAGGGATAGCTCCCCTCTTCATGGGATAAGTTCCTCTTTCATTGGGATGCATGAACCATCTGGAGGCACTCAATCCACGTCAAACCATCTTCTAGAATGCTCTAGAATTGACCGCAAGTAAGTTTTTTGAAGTAAAACTTGCGCCTTTTGACTTTTACAGGGGTACGCACCCACCCCTTTACAGACAGAGCGTACAAGTACGCAGGTATTATGTACTTGAGGTGCGTGCCCGCAGGTAAGAGTAAGAGAAAGTGCGGAACCAGAGTTATATTGATTTTTTAAAGGCTTTCTCTCTTTTTTGGAGTTTGACATGAGGAGCAGAGGTATAAGACTTGCCAAGGAGGACAGTATGGTTATTGATGGAGCCATACTGACTGCAAATAGTCATGGTGACAAATTTTAGTGTAACATTCCCTATATACCTTTTCAGCCTTCTTTTCCATCTATTTGATCCACCAAGCTGTCAAATCATTGCATATTAGTCTAAAAAGAACTTATGAAATGGTTTCCTAACTATGTTTATGGCTACTGTTTGATTTAGATTTTTGTTCAAGCAGCTGCGGAAACTTGCCACTTTCTGCAGCCAGCTCAAGTTTCCGCAGCCATTTTGTTAAAGACTATGTTACAGGTGTCCAATGGAGAATCCGGCCACATGGGCAAGCTGCAAGTGACATGTACATGGAGCGTGTCCCCTCAGTTCAGCCGAATCACTCACAAACAGCCATGGTCAAAGACAGTCAAAGGAGGGGTCAAACCAAGAGTTTCGCAGTGGCACAGCTCTGTTTTGACCACGTGAAGGTTTGCGTGGCACGATCCTCAAATTCCAAAGGTGTTGGCACACCTGTGGATCAACCCGTGAACTGAATCGAGTAGTCACCACTCCATGGATTTAACCGTCATAATTACCATACCGCTAGATCTCAGGCCGTGGAGATTTACATGTATGTTTGGCAGCGTAGAATCTAGGAATTAGTTGCAGCATTTTCACTTATAAATAACGCGTTATCAATCACTTGACAGTTAGATTTTCATATGTAATATTGACTGTGTTTTACGAGCCACTGTACCGTGCTCTGTTTCTATGTTTTTACTGCACTTTAATATATGAGAAGACAACATTCTTGAGTTCCATTTGTGACTGAGTATTGATTGGCTGAGGTTGTAGAGGGCCCCTGTGTTAGACACGGTCTTGTCAGTCCTTCGTCATTGGTCTTCAAACATGTCGAATAATGTCTGCAGGCTAGAGGAAGGTTCAGTAAGTGTTTATTATTTCAGGGGTTTCAATGATCAAAAGGATAATTCTTCTCCAAAACCCTGTTTTGGAGAAGAAATTGTCAAATTAGTTGTTTGCAATAAGTATATTTTTAAATTCCGCCCTCATGAAGAATGTCAAATGCAGGCCTTGGTCACCTTGCCAGGACTCATTAGACAAACAAATCAGGAGTTATTTTATCTCAATGTTTGAGATATATTCAGGACAAGAAAGAGGACATGGTGGTTGATAATAATCACCTTCTTAAGCACAAACATGAGGAACAGTTCATCAGACAGAAACAAAGACTCAAATGGTTCTTGTAGCAGCTTCTTTGGATAACAAAGATCAGTTGATAACTCTGGTGGCTGATAGGAGTAAAATTCTTCAGGTTTATGGCGGAAGTGAACTTTTTCCTGACAGTGATAGAGACAGTGATATATTATTAGCTCCAAAATTAATTGATGAAATGAAAAATCGTGATTTTCAAAGCTCTGGACTGGACTGTAGGTGTGCGCTATGCGCAGAGGAGGTGCGCTACTCATATAGAGCGCGCTATGCATATAGCCTCCCCAGCCTGTGTGAAATAACAAGTGCGCTATGCACTGGGTGAGCGCGCTACGCATATAGTCAATAGGGCATAGGCCTTTTAAGAAAGAAAAACATGGCTAAAGAAATTGTGGTGACTGAAAGTTCAATTCACTACACAGATTTTTGAGGGGGACAATGAATTGATCCATCTATTACAAAATCTTCTCTTCAATAAATTAAAAGAAGCGAATAACTTGCTACAGGTGATTAGAATTTAGAAGAAGGCCTGGTGTCGCATATTGTCATATGGAGTGAGGAATACATGCCATTACAGTGCAGAAAGTGGCTTGAATTATGGGAAAAATGGATTTTCATAGGATTCTATTCCAAACTTATTGAAAATATTTGCTTCTGTATTCACACTTGCAGACTCATCAGACTTCTGCGTCTCCTTGAACTTGTGTGCATATGGATGGTTTTCTCTACTTGGTCAATGAACAAGCACCTGTAGAACGTTCAACCATAGTTATTACAGGTTCAGCTCCGGTGTCAGACAAGTTCAGTTTTTGCGTCTAGAATGTGTGGAAACTGACACTTTCTTGTCCTTGATTCAAGACCAGAAATGTTCCAGCAAATATAATTAGTTTTTGTGAAGAGTCAGAGCAACCATGAGTACTGCCAGATTTATTAAGTGTGTGACTGTGGGGATGGTGCTGTGGGAAAGACTTGCATGCTTATTTCCTACACAAGCAACACATTCCCAATGATACTGGTGCATTATTTGGACAGGGTATCAGCCTCCTCATTGCTGGAGTGATTTTGACTGCAAACCAAAATTACACAATATAAGCCATATTTTCTACACATGTCATGGAATATTTTTATGCATTGTTTCAGTTGTACAAGCCATATTATCACATCGGCAAGGAGCATCACTTATGTACGTGTCAGCGCCTGGCATTGTTCAGCAAATTAGTAGCCTGCAATCCGATTTGAAATTGTTTCAATCTGATCTTGAGAACTCCGTGTCAGAGGATAAGCATGTGTAACATAATACGAAAGACGCAACAACTTCTTTTTGCATCTTCAACAACTGCACAACCCATATTGACACCTTGGCTTCTCATGAAAGAGCTGGCCAAGATAGAGAAGATCAACTTTCAAACTTTCAGCTGCTATTGAAGAAGTTACACGTGAGCATTGTGAAAAAGAAGGAGATAAAAAGTAAAAGAGCTAGTTTTATTAAAAATTGGTTTTTATTTAAAATAGCAAATGAAAAATGCCAAGTCAAAATACGCCTAAAATAAAATGAAGAATACTTGCCACAGCAGAGAACAAGATTCGATTGCCTATGTTTATCTTCAGTAATGGGATTGACACCTATAAATGCCACCTCTTCATCAGTTATCAACAGATTCGAGTAGAAAATGGAGCGCTATTCTATCTTCAGAAACGCTGATTGGCTTTTTAGTTTTGTTTGTTTAATGATGATAAAACCATCCCTTATTTTGGTCGATGGGTTTTTCAGAGTTGAGTCTATTTATTGTATTGAAAAATCACTTGGGGGGAGAGTTCTGAAAGCTGGTGTAAGAGAAAAACAGAGCTTCTATTGTACAGTTTTGACAGAGATTTTAATGAAAAGATATAGCTCTAGTGCCTGAGATTCCTGTGGTATGACATTTGACATATGTTTCTTCTCTGTCTCATACGTTCCTTGTTATGTTTACTGTTTCATTGCATAATCATTTCTAGATGAATGCTTTTAAGTAGAAGGCCAGAATCCAGTTTACTGCTCTACCCTGGAGGAGCATTCAGTATTTGTGTATCTTCTTCTGTCTGAGAAGGATTCATTATATATGCCCTTTTCGGCCTCTCGGCTGTCTTTCACTCCATACAATTCCAATTTGATTGTTAAAATTCATGCTTAACTTACCTCAGGAGATAATCTGCGTTTTTCATTTAATCTCTGATCTTGCTGTCTTTGCCCCACACAACCCAGAAAACCCAATCATTTATCAAAAAACCCCTTTCTATAAATTTACTAGCCTAAAATCAGTTCCCATTTTAAGTCATCTCGCACCCTATTGCTCATTTTATCGAGATTGACTGGAGAGAGCCCTCTCCTGTCCTGGTAGGGCTAGCTACAAAGCTGAGCTTGGTTTGATGTTGCCTTGAGTCTTGCCTTCCTCAGCCTGAGGCAGATTCGAGCGCTAACATAGTGGCGACCATACTGGGGATGATGGTTTGTTGTTGATGTGATATTCGACTTGTAGATTGTCTTGTCCTCGTACATGAAATCAAGTTGCAGATCTGATGCTGATGGTGGACAGCAGTTAGACACATATGAAGGCTAAGACATTCACCTGGCGACTCCATCTTGATCTAGAGATTCCAGTGTGCACTGATCCATTCATGCAATGGTAGGGTATGTGGCAAACCCTGCACTTTGTGAAGTTGTAAAAGAAATTAGAGATCAGTTAGCAGATTTTGAAATTGATGAAAGGTTTTTGAGTGTCATGCTTCAATGTTTAAAATCTTCGAAGTTTCCTCTTGAAGCTAAAATGGGTGTCTATGAGTTAATTGTTGAAAGAATTGAGAAGGAGATTCAGTGTTTAAATGATTAGATCCAATCATATGATTTCCGAGATCCCAGAAAGTTCTTGGAAACTCTTCCTCCTTCAAAACAAGAAACAATAGAGCTGCCTACAGATGTTTACATTGATAGTGTGCAGCTGGAGGTATGTATTGCAGAGTTGGGGCATCAAACGGAGTCTGGCTTTTGCGATCCTATTGCGATGTACATGGAAATGTTTTTCAGTTTGACTGACAAATCAAACTGTCTTTTACATGGTCAGACTCATTATGTGCGTGTAGGGCTGCCAACAATTACATCTGTGATCTGGTAAAAGCACTCTCAAGTAGCATCCTTCTCATATTTACTTGAATGGTTGATCTGGCATTACAGCATTACTTGATTCATTGGCTCGGCAACAGAGTAAGGTATATTTTGTAAATAAATAAGTAGCCAAAAGGCAACATTTCGATCTAGTTTCATTACAGTTTTAGTTTGAACTTTGCTGAGTTAGTTTTTCAATCATTTCAGTCCAGTTTCAATCCATAAATGAGTCAAAAGTCTCGTGTTGTCTATCGAAATAATGACTCCATTTCCCAAAGGATGGAGGCACTGTCTGCTCTTCCAAAGATCTGCTATTCATGGCACCTCCACGGAGCGGCAACTGCCATCCCCATTGGAGCCAATGTTAGACACGGTCCTGTCAGTCCTTTGTCATTGGTCTTCAAACATGTCGAATAATGTCTGTAGGCTAGAGGAAGGTTCAGTAAGTGTTTATTATTTCAGGGGTTTCAATGATCAAAAGGATAATTCTTCTCCAAAACCCTATTTTGGAGAAGAAATTGTCAAATTAGTTGTTTGCAATAAGTATATTTTTAAAGTCTGCCCTCATGAAGAATGTCAAATGCAGGCCCTGGTCACCTTGCCAGGACTCATCGGCTCCTATCCCTGCAAGCAGACAAAGAAATCAGGAGTTATTTTATCTCAATGTTTGAGATATATTCAGGATAGGAAAGAGGACATGGTGGTTGATAATAATCACCTTCTTAAGCACAAACATGAGGAACAGTTCATCAGACAGAAACAAAGACTCAAATGGTTCTTGTAGCAGCTTCTTTGGATAACAAAGATCAGTTGATAACTCTAGTGGCTGACAGGAGTAAAATTCTTCAGGTTTATGGTGGAAATGAACTTTTTCCTGACAGTGATAGAGACAGTGATATTTATTAGCTCCAAAATTAATTGATGAAATGAAAAATTGTGATTTTCAAAGCTCTGGACTAGACTGTAGGAGCGCGCTACGCGCAGAGGAGGCGCGCTACTCATATAGAGCGCACTACGCATGTAGCCTCCCCAACCTGTGTGAAATAACAAGTGCGCTACACACTGCGTGAGCGCGCTATGCATATAGTCAACAGGGCATAGGCCTTTTAAGAAAGAAAAACATGGCTGAAGAAATTGTGGTGACTGAAAGTTCAATTCACTAGACATATTTTTGAGGGGGACAATGAATTGATCCATCTATTACAAAATCTTCTCTTCAATAAATTAAAAGAAGCGAATAACTTGCTACAGGTGATTAGAATTTAGAAGAAGGCTTGGTGTCGCATATTGTCATATGGTGTGAGGAATACATGCCATTACAGTGCAGAAAGTGGCTTGAATTATGGGAAAAATGAATTTTCATAGGATTCTATTCCAAACTTATTGAAGATATTTGCTTTTGTATTCACACTTGCAGACTCATCAGACTTCTGCGTCTCCTTGAACTTGTGTGCATATGGATGGTTTTCTCTACTTGGTCAATGAACAAGCACCTGTAGAACGTTCAACCATAATTATTACAGGTTCAGCTCCGGTGTCAGACAAGTTCAGTTTTTGTGTCTAGAATGTATGGAAACTGACACTTTCTTGTCCTTGATTCAAGACCATAAATGTTCCAGCGAATATAATTAGTTTTTGTGAAGAGTCAGAGCAACCATGAGTACTGCCAGACTTATTAAGTGTGTGACTGTGGGGATGGTGCTGTGGGAAAGACTTGCATGCTTATTTCCTACACAAGCAACACATTCCCAATGATACTGGTGCATTATTTGGACAGGGTATCAGCCTCCTCGTTGCTGGAGTGATTTTGACTGCAAACCAAAATTACACAATATAAGCCATATTTTCTACACATGTCATGGAATATTTTTATGCATTGTTTCAGTTGTACAAGCCATATTATCACATCGAAAAGGAGCATCACTTATGTACGTGTTAGCGCCTGGCATTGTTCAACAATTTAGTAGCCTGCAATCCGATTTGAAATTGTTTCAATATGATCTTGAGAACTCCGTGTCAGAGGATAAGCATGTGTAACATAATACGAAAGACGCAACAACTTATTTTTGCATCTTCAACAACTGCACAACCCATATTGACACCTTGGCTTCTCATGAAAGAGCTGGCCAAGATAGAGAAGATCAACTTTCAAACTTTCAGCTGCTATTGAAGAAGTTACACGTGAGCATTGTGAAAAAGAAGGAGATAAAAAGTAAAAGAGCTAGTTTTATTAAAAATTGGTTTTTATTTAAAATAGCAAATGAAAAATGCCAAGTCAAAATACGCCTAAAATAAAATGAAGAATACTTGCCACAGCAGAGAACAAGATTCGATTGCCTATGTTTATCTTCAGTAATGGGATTGACACCTATAAATGCCACCTCTTCATCAGTTATCAACAGATTCAAGTATAAAATGGAGCGTTATTCTATCTTCAGAAATGCTGATTGGCTTTTTAGTTTTGTTTTTGTAATGATGATAAAACCATCCCTTATTTTGGTCGATGGGTTTTTTCAAAGTTGAGTCTATTTATTGTATTGAAAAATCACTTGGGGGGAGAGTTATGAAAGCTCGTGTAGGAGAAAAACAGAGCTTCTACTGTACAGTTTTGACAGAGATTTTAGTGAAAAGATACAGCTCTGGCACCTGAGATTCCTGTGGTATGACATTTAACATATGTTTCTTCTCTGTCTCATACGTTCCATGTTATGTTTACTGTTTCATTGCATAATAATTTCTAGATGAATGCTTTTAAGTTGAAGGCCAGAATCCAGTTTACCGCTCTGCCCTGGAGGAGCGTTCAGTATTTGTGTATCTTCTTCTGTCTGAGAAGGATTCATTATATATGCCCTTTTTGGCCTCTCAACTGTCTTTCACTCCATACAATTCCAATTTGATTGTTAAAATTCATGCTTATCTTGCCTCAGGAGATAACCTGCATTTTTCATTTAATCTCTGCTCTTGTTGTCTTTGCCCCACACAGCCCAGAAAACCCAATCATTTATCAAAAAACACCTTTCTATCAATTTACTAGCCTAAAATCAGTTCCCATTTTAAGTCATCTCGCACCCTATTGCTCATTTTATCGAGATTGACTGGAGAGAGCCCTCTCCTGTCCTCGTAGGGCTAGCTACGAGGTTGAGCTTGGTTTGATGTTGCCTTGAGTTTTGCCTTCCTCAGCCTGAGGCAAATTCGAACACTAACACCCTGTACACCAAAGCCCTGTATCTACTGTATAATTTCTCGCCTTCTTTCATTATGTTATTGCTTTTATAATTAGTTGCCTGTATATATATTTCCTGATGTTTATAACTAGCTGTTGTTCATCTTTTCCTTTTATGCTTTCTTATGGTTGCTAGCTGATCAGTCTTTGTCTTTCAGGTTCTTGTAGGCAGCCCGGGAAAATTACATAGTTTTAATGACTATTGACATGAGATCATCTTGTCCTTTCCTCTGATTCATTTACTGATTTTTAATTCCAGCATTGTCATTTCTTTCAATTTTGCTTTGCTTATTTACTTTTCTGCCACTTAGATATCATATTACTCATCTGTTTATGATTTCCTTCCTATAGCCAAGCGACTCAATTAGTGAGGAATTAGAAAATTATTTGATGTAGTATGATTTAGTTTGATTTCCTGCAAGTTAGAGATTAAATTACTTATGTCATTTTCAAGAATTGAAATATGAATGAGTAGTTAAATCTTAGTTTCCTTTTATGCAATTTGATTTCCTACAATTTAGATATCATATTACTCAGCTTGTTTATGATTACTTCCTATAGCCGGAGCGAGTCGAAATGTGAAGGGTCAGAATGTGGGTTGAAGTAGTGTGATTTAGTTTGCTTTGCTTTCAGTCCTTTGAGTTGCTTTGAGTTCAGTTTTTTATTTTCTTTTCATACAGCAGTAAGGATACTGGGCCATTGTCACTAGTTCACTGTTTTGGTGCATTTATTTCCTTTTGAGAGTTGATTTCATCACAGTCAGTTTGAAACCTTCTTTTTGAGAACTTTAAAGTTTGGAAAATCATTGTAGAAATCACCATTACCATCCATACTTGAATCATTGTAGAAATCACCATTACCATCCATACTTGACTTTCAATTTTGCCATCTCACACTAGGGAATCCACAGAAGATAAACCCAAAAACAAACCAAAAACTCAAAAACGACAAAGAGCTAAGAAGTCGGTTATCTTGCATATATAATGCACTTCACTTCAGCAGTTTACGACTCCCGGATTGACATTTTAAATAGCAATTTAGGACACACTAAATTGACCAAAAATTTTGGTGTCGTTGCCGGGGAAGTGAAACTAGGTAGCCAATTTCTTTAAAAAAAAAGAAACAAGAAAATTTCAAGGAAGGAAAATTGATAACCTCTCAAAGTATGCTCTCCTCTTGCACTTAGTGTGAACTAGAGGATCAGAAAAGAGAGAGTTATTGGTTTGATAATTTCTTGAGTATGCTCTCTTCTTGCACCTAGAGTGACCTGGAAGATCAGAAAGAGAATTATTAGCCCGACTTGAAGAAAAATAAAAAATGACATGCATAGAGCAAGAGATTCTAGGGGAAGGTTTTTAGCTAGGGCCAAGAGTTTGATTTTTACAACTCCATCTACTTCAAGCAATAGACAAGAGACACCTCCATCATCTCCAACTCACACTCCTAGCCTTAGGATTCCTGGAATTCAAGAGGCAGTAGTTGAATTAGGAGACTCTCCCACACTATCCATCGAATCTGAATTAGGAAAAGATCCTTTCTTTCCTTCTACAGGGAGACACATTGTAGTTGAAGAAGTAGAATCACCTGAAGAAGAAGAGGGAGAAATTCCTCCTCGTTGGCCAGTAGTAGAGGAACCAGAGGACTCTGAAGTCTCTGAGGAAACTATCATGACAGAGGAAGTAGTAAATGGATTCGGTAGAGGTAGAAGTAGAGGAGGAGGAGGAGGAAACAATGGAGGAGGTAGAGGTAACAATGGGGGAAATAGGGATGGAGATAACTCATTCAGATTTCCTATAGTCGATGAGGATTCTCAAGCAACAATGAAAAACATCTCACCATCTGTCGTCCCAAACTTTCATGGGTTAAGAAATGAAGATCCTGAAAAATTTCTATTTGAGTTTGAGGTCGTATGTCGAACTTATGATTATCTGGAAGACTCTCAAAAACTCAAATTGTTTCCTTTAACACTGAAAGGAGCTGCTTTGAAATGGTTCATGGGATTAGTCACTCAATCCATTAGGACTTGGAATGATATGAAACAAACATTTTTGGATAGATACCTGGACTATTGTATGCCCACCAATCACAAGGATGAGGTATTCAAAATGGTGCAAAGAGAAGATGAAAACTTAGAAGATTTACTTGAAAGATTTCAATACAACCTGAAAAGAGCAAAAATGAATAACTTAGATGAGGAAACCTTGAAAGCCCTTCTATTAAAAGCCATTAGAGATGAATGGATAGATATTTTGAACATGATGGGAAAAGGAGATATATCTCAACTTCCACTTCATGATATAGCAAAGCTATGTGTCCATCTCTCAAGGGGGAAATCTAAAACTGGAAAAGGGCCTAGAGATCCTTCTCTCATTAGAGCAAACAAATCTGCAACTGGATCAGTAAGTAGGGCTGAGATTGGAAACATGCTTGATGAATTTAAAACTGATATCTTAGGGAGTCTTAGTGAGCAACTAGACACCCTTAAAATACAAAACAAACAGAAAGCAGAAGCTGAAGCTTTGGCCATCTTTTGCCCAAAATGTAGAAAGAAACATGCTCTAAGGGAATGTCCCTTGGATGCAAAAGTTGTAGAAACATGTGTGATTTGTTTAGAAAACCATGAGACCAAGGATTGTCCTTCAATTCCTGGGCTCAAAGTTGTCTTTCAAGAAGATCCAAATACAATTGAGTCTCTCTGTTTTGTTGCAAGGAGACCTTGGCAGGGGCAACAAAACCAAGGGTTTAACAACTCTATGAACTTTCAAACCCCACCAAATTGGAATCCTTGGCAACAACCTTGGTCCTAACCTCAAAATCCTTTTCAATCATGGGTACAAGGTATGCAAAATCCTTATGGGAGATTTTCTCAATTTTATCAATATCCTCCATATTTTCAAAACCAACAAGCTCCACAACTTCCAAATCAAAATCCACAACTATCATTGTCATTTCCACAACAACAACAACCTTCTCAACATAATCCAAATTCTCAACTCTTGCTTCCATTCCAACAGAAGACAAATCAATTACCTTCCCAGCCATTGCCGAACCCCAACAATAAAAGACCTCAAAATGCTTACATGGTAGAAGGACAACAATTTCCTACCTATATGATTGTTCCTCTCAATGATGTACAACTCAGATCTGGTAGAGTTTTAGATAAACCTTCTATAGATGCTCAAAAGCAAAGCATTTCTGAGGAAGATTCTCTTGAAGCCAATAAAGGTTCTGAAGCATCTCTTCAAGACCCAAGCATTCAAAAAGAAAAAGAAAAAGAGTCAACCCCCACAACTCCTATAGTTGAGCAACCTGCACCTTCATCCACACCTCCTTTTCCTGAAAGATTACAAATTGACAAAGGGGTGGAAAAACAAATCTTGTTGCCTGACTATGATTTCTTAGATGAATTAAAGAATGTCTGTATCAAGATTCCCTTGTTACAAGCCATTAGAGAGATTCCTATTCTAGCAAAAACAATAAAGGAGTTGAGTCTTAAAAGACCAGGAAGGAAACCGAGAGATACAAGAAGAATCCACCTAGTAGGAAAAATTGCGGATATCATGATGGGAAAAATTACTATGCAGAAGTATGTAGGTCCCGGTAGTCCAATTGTCAAAACACATATCAATGGGGTAGAAATTCCAAATACTTTGATTGATTTAGGGGCTTCTATCAACATTATGAGTAGACAGACTATGGAACAGCTGAAACTTCCTAATCTTCTTTTTACTCCTACTTTACTGCAACTTGTAGATCGATCAATTATCAAACCAGATGGTGTATTAGAAGACATTTCAATATCCTTAGAATCTTGGGAATATCCAGTAGATTTTATGATTTTAACTCCCAAGAGTAATTTAGGAGGACACCCTCTCATCTTAGGAAGACCTTGGCTAGCCACAACTGATGCTTTTATCAATTGTAGGTCTGGGGATATGTATATTTCTGATGGTAATTCGACAAAGAAATTCAATCTGTATCCTCCAACAAAAGCAATTACAGAAATAGGAGATAATGAGTGGGTTAATGATGAGGATACTATACAACCTGTCTTTACCATTTCTGAAATCAGTGAAGATAGTCAAATTCTGAACACATTAGAAAACTTTGAAACATCTTCAGAATATGACCACACACAATTTCAGTTAGATTCTGAAATTGAGTATCTATCATCTAGACAAATGTCTCTTTTCTCTATGGAAGAGTTTGGTAGTTCCGCCATTGAGATCTTTCCAGGTAAAACATTGAATATCAACAAAAACTTGGAAAAATCACAACAGGGAGAGCTAACCAAAATCTTGCAAAAACATTCTACTGCATTTACATGGGAGTATACTGATATGAAAGGTATTTACCCTAAGACTTGCATTCATCACATCTATATCGAGGAAAACAGTAGACCAAACAAACAACCTTAGAGAAGGATGAATCCAAACCTTAGGGAGATAGTGAAAGAAGAGCTACAAAAACTACTCAATGTAAACTTCATTTATCCAATTTCAGATAGCCGATGGGTTTCTCCTTTGGTTATAGTACGTAAAAAGAATAGTAAATGGAGGGTATGCATTGATTACAGGGAATTGAACAAAGAAACTTTGAAGGATCACTTTCCTTTACCCTTTATCGATCAGGTATTAGATACTTTAGCAGGCAAAAAGTATTTTTCATTTTCGGATGGTTTTAGTGGCTATAATCAGATTCAGGTAGCACCTGAAGATCAAGACAAGACCACATTTACCTGTCCATGGGGAACTTTTCTTACCGAGTACTTCCCTTTGGATTATGTAATGCACCCGCAACATTTCAAAGGGCAGTACTAGGAATCTTTTCTGATCTAATCCATGATTGTGTAGAGGTTTATATGGATGATTTTACAGTTTATGGTAATTCATTTGAAGAGGCATTAGAGAATTTGGAAAAAGTCCTTATAAGGTGTAAAGAAACAAACCTTTCATTAAGTCATGAAAAATGCTTTATGATGTTTACTAAAGGTATTGTTTTGGGACATCATATTTCGGGGGATGGGATTAAAGTTGATAGATCAAAAGTTGAAGTCATCTCCAAGTTGCCTATTCCAAATTGTCAGAAAGATGTTAGAAGTTTTCTTGGATTTACTGGATACTATAGAAGATTTATTGAAAACTTCACCAAAATAGCATCTCCACTCTTCAAATTACTTACAAAAGCGGGATCCTGATTGTCAATCTGCATTTGAAACTTTGAAAACAAGAATATCTGAAGCACCCATTTTGAGAGGGACAAATTGGAAACTTCCTTTCCATATTTCTACAGATGCTTCAAATACAGCTCTAGGAGCTATGTTGGGTCAAAAGGATTTAGTTCCATTTTGCAATTTACTACACCAGTAAAAATTTGACTCCCACCGAGTTAAACTATACTGTGACTGAAAAAGAGTTCTTAGCTGTTGTTCATACAATCAATAAGTTTAGACATTATATAACAGGCTATGAAACTTTTGTCCATACTGATCATCTTGCAATTAGATATTTAATGAAAAAACTTGTTACTAATGGCAGAGTTATAAGATGGCTCTTACTTTTACAAGAATTCAATATTACTGTGTTGGATAGACCAGGGAAACAAAATACAGTAGCTGATTTCTTGTCTAGAATCTAGAATACTAACGAAGATTCTCCTGTAGAGGATAAGTTTCCAGATGAATATTTATTTGCAGTAACTACTAAGACTCCTTGGTATGTAGATATTGCTAACTATTTGGTTACAGGGAAGCTACCTCCACATTTATTTCCTAGTGAAAAAAGAAGAATTATTCAGGAGAGTTCGAATTAGTCATGGATTTCTAATGAATTGTTTAAGACAGGGCTAGATTGTGTGATCAGAAGATGTGTTCGGGAAGATGAAATTCCTGACATCCTTAAGGCATGTCATGATGAACCATGCGGTGGACACTTTGCTGACAAAAGGAAGGCCTATAAAATCCTTTCTTTAGGATACTATTGGCCTCCCCTCTTCAAAGATACAAAACAATATGTCAGAAGGTGTGACAGCTGCCAAAGAGTTGGGAGACCGACTCTTTCAAATGAAATGCTATTACAACCACAGGTACTAATCGACTCTTTGAAAAATGGGCTTTAGATTTCATTGGTCCCATTAATCCACCATCTAAACAGAAGAAGTATATATTGGTATGCACTGATTATGTCACTAAATGGGTAGAAGCCAAAGCATTGCCTTCCGCCACTGAAAATTCAGTTGTTCATTTTCTTTATGAGGATATTTTTACTCGTTTTGGTGTCCCAAGAGAAATTGTGGCAGATCAGGGAAGTCAATTTACATCTAACTTGATGGAGAAGCTGATGGAAGAATACAAAATCAAGCACAGAAAAACTACTCCTTACCATCCGCAAGCAAATGGCCAAGTGGAGTCTACAAACAAAGTTCTTGAGAGCATCATCACCAAAACTGTCCATCTACACAGAAGAGATTGGGCAGAGAGGCTTCCTGAAGCCTTGTGGGCCTACAGAACCACATGGAGGAACACAACAGGGCATTCTCCCTATGAACTTGTTTATGGGAAAGAAGTCCTGCTCCCCATTGAATTTCAAGTCAAGACTTTCAATATGGCAGTTCAGTTGGGGATGAATCTATCAGAAGCCCAAAAGCACAAAATGGAGCAGCTGAATGAGCTAGATGAGATCAGACAAGAAGCAATTCTAAGAACTGATCTAGTTCAACATCAAAGAGCTAAGTGGCATGACAGATACATCAAAGAGAAAAAGTTTCAAGAGGGAGATTGGGCACTACTGTTTGATTCCAAGTTTAAAGACTTCAAAGGTAAATTTCAGACTCATTGGCTTGGGCCATATGAGATTGACAAAGTCTTTAGCAATGGAGCGGTAAGAATCAAGACCATTGATGAATTTCAAACTCCTCTCATTGTGAATGGCCACCGATTGAAAATTTATCATAAGCCACTCTCAAAAGAGGAATTTGTCAAAATGTTTCAAGAGAATTCTGCAATAAGGCTGGTGAAGAAGAATTCTTCTTCCCCACCAACCTAGCCTTTGTTTCTTTCAGTTAAAAATAATAATAATAATAATAATAATAATTTGTATAAGACTGAAAACCAATCACAGATTGGCGATCTTATACAGAAAATGTAGAGTGAAAATCAGGGACACCTGACAATCTATATTTTCCAAAAAAAAAAAATATTCTCTCCTTCTTTTTCCATCTTCACTCCACCTCATCTGCCATTCCACTCCATCTCCATCTCATTTTCATTTCACTTCACTTCGTTTCACTTTCACTCCATTCCACTCATTTCATCTTCATTTCATCAATAAAAGTCCCTTTCAAGACTATTTTCACTCAGTTAGTTATTATCTAACTATCTTTGTTCAGCTAAGAGGGTGCTGTGCAGTTTCCGTAGCCAGAAGCAGTTTCCGTAGCCACCACTCTGTTTTTCAAATTCACAGTCAAAATGTTAGTGCAATAATCATGAAAATGCAAGTGTAATTGATCATATGCTATGAAGACATGGAGCATCTCCAAGACATCAAGGAAGAGCAGTTGGTTAAAAGCTATGAGCAAGAAATGACAAGGTTTCCAAAGGTATGAGCAAATTTTTTTAATCAAATAGCAATTAAAGTCATGATTGTGCATAGTTATCAAACCATAAAAGCTCTACTATGTGCAATGATCGGTACGATAGCTCCATTACCCACTCTCATTTCACGATATTATTCCGCACACCATGCATTCATTTCTTAACGGTTTCATGATTGATTTTCGGGTTTAAACTCATAGTCGACTGCACTGTCACTTACCACCTGTACTCATGAGATGTGACCTATCCCATTACGGCTCCTCTCCACTGCATTTTCCGTAGCCATCCATTAAAACCTGTAATATTTCGTAAGCAGCCGTTTAATTCAAAAATCTTGACCTCACTCCATTCCCTTACCATTCTATTAAGGCCATCCTCTTCACATACATCCACATTTCATCTTGTGAACTCATTTGCGGCTGCTCATCCTCTGTTCCGCCTGTAATCCCGAAGTATTCTCGTTACCTGCTATCTATCTACCGCTGCAGCCACTGCATTTTACCATAAACCCTGCAACCGAGCCACCTTCCCTCTGCTAAACCCTCACACGCAATTGAATTTTCAGTTGAAATTCAAAACAGAGGAAGGAATGGGAAAATTACTAAGGGCAGAACCAGAAGGACCGAAATATTTAGAAGGTTACCCTCAAGCAAAAGATTTGCTGAAGAAATCCAAATGGTTACGCTTCATCCAAAAGTTTAAGGGCTATAATAAAGAGGTAACCAAAGCTTTTGCACGGTCTTTCGATAGCCAAATGGTGGAGATTGGAGACTTGAAGCTACGATGACTAAAACGAGAGTAGCAGCTGCCACAGGCTTACCCCAGGAAGGTGAGCGATGGTTCAAAAACAAAAGCGTGGACGAACAGGCATGGAGAATTATGCTAAGAAACCTAGGTATGGACACCACTGTGTTTACGAAAGGAATTCCTGTTCATGCATTGAAAGAAGAATGGGCCAGTCTGCTGTTAGTTATCCAAAAATTTGTCACTTGCAAAGGACGCTTTGGTTCAATGTACATGTACCATGCTAGACTGTTGATGAATTTCTTAGAGAGTCAAACTCTTAATTTGCCTTATTTCTTACTGTTGAGTTTGAAAAAGATGAGTATTACAGTCCAAAAACACATAGGGAATATAGAACCTCATCTATATCATCATGGACTTATAAAGATTCTCATTGAGGACCAACTAAAGAAAAACAAAGATACCTGGGAACAATTCTTGATAAGAAACTACTTTCAAGAGCCATCTGAGGCATCTGAAAGTAGTACACCAAAGACACCAAGAAAAAGTAGGAGAAAAGAAAAGAGTTCCATAGTCCAAGACTCTCCTACTAAAGAAACTCAAGAAGTTGGTCAAAAAGAAAAAGAGAACAGAACTAAGGACAAGAAATAGAAAAAAGTGAAAGGCAAAAGAACCATACAAGAAGTCTACCAATCACCTGAGCCATCTATAGAGGAAGATTATCAAACACTGTCGGAGAGATTAGTGCATCTTCAAGAACAGGCTGCTATAGCAAAGAAAAAGGAAAAAGGAAAACAGTGCATACAAAAAGAGAGTACTAGTCCACCATACTTAAGGAGAAGTACCAGGCTAAGAGGAAAGGGGAGTAAAACACAAGTAAAACGGCCCCACTTCATTGACTTGGGTGGGGATACGCCCGAGAAACCTCCAGCTGGCCGTAGTCCACCTCATCCTCAGCCAAGTATTGAAACTAGTCCTCCACATATTGATGAAAGCCCTTCTCGGCCAGAGCTAGAGAGCAGTCCTCCTCCTCCACAAGATTTTGAACTTAATCCAAGAAAGACACCTGAAATAGATCCCAGTCAACAAGAGGTATATTACCACCTTGAATCTTTAGAAAGATTAGCTACAGGTCCGAGTACCACTCTGCCCCACATGACACCAGATGCACAAGTTCAATCTTTAAAGTAGGAGGTATTTGAATTAGAGGTTATAAATAGGCATATCAAGCAAGAAAATGAAGCACTCAAGGAGCAGAGCAAAGTAGATAAAATTATTCATGATAACACTATGCTTCATTTGGGACTATGGCAAACGAAAAACAAGAAACTAAAGAAAAAGTGCAGAAAGTTGAGCAGAGAATTGATCAATCTCAAATTCAGATGTCTAATAAGGAAACCCAGGATGGTGGTAGCACCAAAGAAGAAGAAAAGAGGGCTAGATGTCCTAGCAGAGGCTTCAGAACATATGGATTAGAGGGGAATGACTAAATTTTGGTTACATGAGGACATGCAACACCTTCACAGTGGGGGTATGTTGAGTCCCAAACCTGCATCTTCCCTATATACCTTTTCAGCCTTCTTTTCCATCTATTTGATCCAACAAGCTGTCAAATCATTGCATATTAGTCTAAAAAGAGCTTATGAAATGGTTTCCTAACTATGTTTATGACTGCTGTTTGATTTAGATTTTTGTTCAAGCAGCTGCGAAAACTTGTCACTTTCCGCAGCCAGCTCAAGTTTCCGCAGCCATTTTGTTAAGGACTATGTTACAGGTGTCCAATGGAGAATCCGGCCACATGGGCAAGCTGCAAGTGACATGTATATGGAGCATGTCCCCTCAGTTCAGCCAAATCACTCACAAACAGCCATGGTCAAAGACGATCAAAGGAGGGGTCAAACCAAGAGTTTTGCAGTGGCATGGCTCTGTTTTGCCCACGTGAAGGTTTGCGTGGCACGATCCTCAAATTCCGGAGGTGTTGGCACACCTGTGGATCAACCCGTGAACTGAATCGAGTAGCCACCACTTCATGGATTTAACTGTCATAATTACCATACCGCTAGATCTCAAGCCGTGGAGATTTACGTGTCTGTTTGGCAGCATAGAATCTAGGAATTAGTTGCAGCATTTTCACTTATAAATAACGTGTTATCAAATGCTTAACAGTTAGCTTTTCATATGTAATATTAACTATGTTTTACGAGCCACTGTACCGTGCTTTGTTTCTATGTTTTTACTGCACTTTAATATATGAGAAGACATCATTCTTGAGTTCCATTTGTGACTGAGTATTGATTAGTTGAGGTTGCAGAGGGCCCCTGTACACCAAAGCCCTGTATCTACTGTATAATTTCTCGCCTTCTTTCATTATGTTATTGCTTTTATAATTAGTTTCCTGTATATATATTTCCTGATGTTTATAACTAGCTGTTGTTCATCTTTTCCTTTTATGCTTTCTTATGGTTGCTAGCTGATCAGTCTTTGTCTTTCAGGTTCTTGTAGGCAGCCTGGGCAAATTACATAGTTTAATTGACTACTGACATGAGATCATCTTGTCCTTTCTGTTGATTCATTTACTGAGTTATAATTCCAGCATTGTCATTTCTTTCAATTTTGCTTTGCTTATTTACTTTTCTGCCACTTAGATATCATATTACTCATCTGTTTATGATTTCCTTCCTATAGCCAAGTGACTCAATTAGTGAGGAATCATAATATTATTTGATGTAGTATGATTTAGTTTGCTTTCCTACAAGTTAGAGATTAAATTACTTATGTCATTTTCAAGAATTGAAATATGAATTAGTTAAATCTTAGCTTCCTTTTATGCAATTTGATTTCCTGCAATTTATATATCATATTACTCAGCTTGTTTATGATTACTTCCTATAGCTGGAGTGAGTCGAAAGGTGAAGGGTCAGAATGTGGGTTGAAGTAGTGTGAATTAGTTTGCTTTGCTTTCAGTCCTTTGAGTTGCTTTGAGTTCAGCTTTTTATTTTCTTTTCATACAGCAGTAAGGATATTGGGCCATTGTCACTAGTTCATTGTTTTGGTGCATTTATTTCCCTTTGGGAGTTGATTTCATCACAATCAGTTTGAAACCTTCTTTTTGAGAACTTTAAAGTTTGGAAAATCATTGTAGAAATCACCATTACCATCCATACTTGAATCATTGTAGAAATCACCATTACCATCCATACTTGACTTTCAATTTCGCCATCTCACACTAGGGAATCCACTGAAGATAAACCCAAAAACGAACCAAAAACTCAAAAACGACAAAGAGCTAAGAAGTCGGTTATCTTGCATATACAGTGCACTTCACTTCAGCAGTTTACGACTCCCGGATTGACATTTTAAATAGCAATTTAGGACACACTAAATTGACCAAACACCTGCTACTCCACATCGGGGCTCCTATAGCAAGGTCTCATCCAAGAGGTTGGGTACCTCAAGGATCCTACCCCTCCTCCTTGGGACGATCAATCCACATCACCCCACCTCCCACCTGGAGGTATGGCTGCATGTGATCCCTCTGCCCACCTGGCTCGAAGTTTCCCCCTACTGGAGGTCTCTGCATGAGTAGATTTCCCTTCTCTATCTCCTCTCAGCTTTCCTTGTTGTGGCTACTCCACAACCTCCTGAAGCTACTGCACCAATCGTGGCTCCTCCACAATCGTCTAAGACTTCTTCTGGCTCTACATGTTGAGAGGTAATATACCCTCCCTCTCAACCACCAAGTCTCCATCAGTTGCCTTGCTGCTCAAGGCTTTGCATGCATCTTGAACCTCAAGAACATACAGGTTCTTGACCCATGAACCAATCTGCTTCACCTGTCTAGTGATGATGTGTCTAAGGAAAACCTTTCCCTTACTGAAGACTACATCATAGCCTCTGTCTTCCAGCATCGATATCGACACCAAGTTTCTCTTCAATCCTGGTATATACTTGACATCGGTCAAGGTAATTCGAGCTCCATGCTTCCTCTAAAAAATAACCATTCCTACACTTGAGGCACTATACTTCTCATCATTACCAATCGCTATGAGTATCTGGAGATATTTCTCCTGCAAAGTACTGAACAAACTTTTGTCACCGGTCATGTGGAAAGAAGCTCCACTGTCAAGAGACCAACCACTTCCCACCATGGATGAAACCATGCATGCGAAGAGTGTGAAATCCAACTCAAATTGTGAAGCAAATGCCTCAGCTTCAGATCCTTCCCCGGATCCCTTCTTGGATTTCTTCTTTGGGAAATTAGTAGCATAATGGCCCAACTCATGACAACAAAAGCATCTCACCTTTGACTTTTCAACCTTCTTCCCATCATTGGAAGAACTGGATTCGGAAAGAGAAACCTTCCCCTTCCCCTTCTTCGTCTTACTCGCTAAGGCACAGTTCTCCTCATCATGCATAGATGAAGAACTATCTCTGGTGCACTGTCTAATCTCCTCTTGCACAAGATCCGACCAAAGTCTCTCCCATCCTGGCAATTTCTCCCTTCCATTCACCGAGTCCTGGTAGCTATGCCAACTCTTAGGAAGGCCAAGGAGCACTAGACTCACCATATTCTCATCCTCAAAAGTTACCCCCACACTTCCCAGCTCATCCCGGCATTGGGTGAACTTCATGAGATACTGGGGCATACTGTCTCCATTCTCACACCTAATGTTTCTGAGTTTATCCTTGAGCGCCAACTTCCTCTGGTCGCTCTTGCTTTGGAATAATTCTGTCAACGTTTCCCACATCAAATATGGAGAAGCCTTTCCATGGAGGCTGGACACAATGTGATCCCTCACACCCTCCAACAGAATCCTTCGACACTTTGCTATATTCTTTTGCCAATCCCCAACTTGAGTAGCATCAGTAGGTTTTGGGACATCCGCATCTATGAACTCCTTCAACCCATTATCATCTAACACCGCCTCCATCCTGTCCTTCCATGCAATATAGTTCGATCTTCCCTCAAGGGCATACTCCAATTGTAATCCGTTGAAAGACATTTCAACTTTGACACCAAGAAACACTGCTGCAAATTTGAATTCCACCAGCTCAAAAAACTCAACCGCTTATGATCTAAAATTCGTGAGAACAAAGTATTTCTCGTACAAAGATCGACTGTAGGGGCTTTCACCAGATATCTCACCTTCCAAAAGAAGAATGAATCCAGAGGCTACCTAGCTCGATCACAGACTCTGCCTGAAGAAATAAAATGTAAACACTTTCTCAATAATAGATCTGATGATCAATGCAGCACTGATATCATGTATAACTTCTTCTACAAATCAGCTCGCTCTGATACCATGTAGAAATTTTGAATAATTTGACACTTATTCATAGAGATTATCCCAATTATACACTATTTTGGAATACATGCATAATACATAACCTCCTCTATGTTGATCATCAATTTAGCAGCATCAAAAACAATGAAACATCAATTGCATACACACATTAACACAGTATGTAACCCGGGGAAATCTTACAGCTGAAAACCCCACACTATCTGTATATTAATGATTGAGAACATGTAACATTACATATTACAATACTCCTCACAAGTATCCAACACTATCTCCACCTGTTACACACAATACAACTCAGGTCTGATCTCCAAATCTCCCCCGCTGCTTGCCCGCCTCCACTGTGCAATCCTGCAAGAGAATGAATAAATCCAAACTTGTTCCAAGTTCTATTTACCTTGGAGAATCTCTCACAGTGGAAATCATGTGAGCACAGGCTATATCACTGGGCATATGCAATTCTCATGGGCATACTCAATCCTTTGATTGTGCAAAGTCTCATGCACAACTATAGTCACAACTGATAGCAATCTCAACCTCTAACACCTGTCTCCACTGAAATGTACATGCACTGAGTTAAATGATGTATTCTTCAGTTGAATTATGAGTTAATAATTAGTGAATTAATTAATAACTAATTCACACAACTCATCACTTAGTCTATTGACCAGTTAGACTAAATACAACTAGTTCAACTAAGTCAAACTGAACACAACTCCATTAACTGCTCATCCAACTCCACAGAACTCAACCACATGAGTTCTAACTGATGTCCTGCATGCAATAGCTCAACTGACTCATAAAGAAAGTGTATTTCCTTCCGACAGCTGCATGTGCCACATCTATAGCTCAAACTGAAGTGCTCCAAGAGGATAAGATAATGTTTATAGTCCAAATATTATTATGAGCTATAATATTTGACTTTTCTATTTTTGAACTGGCAGTCCAAAAATAGACTCTAATCACTCCGCTGTGATCCAAAAATAGAAGTTCATCTATTTTTCCCAACATGACCAATCATCCATAATTAGCATCCTGCAACTCATAGACCATGATCCATATGTCTAAAAATAGACATAGTCTAAAAATAGACTTTGCGCCAAAAACTTGCCTGCGGGACCACTTAGTTAAGGCGATTCCTTTCCACTAAGCTCCATCATCTTGTTGCATTTTCAACATGGGGATGACTTCTTCATCAATGGTCTTGATAAGGAGTGAACCATTTTCGTTGCATTTCTCCACTGTATATGGTCCTAACCACCTTGTCCTCAGTTTCCCTTTGAAATCCTTGTATCTTGAGTCATACAGTAGTGCCCAATCTCCTGGCTAAATTGATTTTCATTAAGGTGCCGGTCATGCCATATCTTCCTCTGGAGTTGAACTACTTCTGAGTGGAGGGGGGCCTGCATTGTTTGTTCATCTAATCCATTCAGCTGTAGTAATCTTTCCCGTTGTGCATGGCTGAGATCTAGGTCCAGTTGAGCTGCCACCCTCAATGTGTTGTACTCGAATTCTATGGACAGCAAAGCCTTCTTCCCATAGACCAGCTCATAAGGTGTGAAACCTGTCGTAGTTTTCCAAGTGGTGTTGTAGGCCCAGGTGGCCTCAACCAAGCGATCTACCCAATCCTTCCTGCTGCTGCTCACCACTTTAGTCAAAATCTCTTCCAATGATCTATTAGTAACTTACACCTGCCCATTAGCTTGCGGATGATAAGGGGTGGAAGTTTTGTGCTTGATCTTGTGATGAGCAAGCAGGTATTTAATCAGGTTAGAGGTGAACTGACTTCCTTGATTGGTGACTAGCTCTCTTGGGTAGCCAAATTTTTAGAAGATATTTTCCCTTAAAAACTCAGCCACTTTTCCTTTTGTCGCTGCCTTGATTGCCTTGGTTTCTGCCCACTTTTTCAGGTAGTCTGTGCACACAATGATGTAAGACCTTTGCTTTTAAGGAGGGTTGATAGGACCCACAAAATCCATGCCCCACTTCTCAAATGGCTCGAAGGTCACTTGAGGTTGGAGGGGCATTTCATCCCTTGGAGTCTGTTTCCCCATCCTTTGACATCAGTCACATTGGTTGATGTATCTTCTGACATCTTGATGAAGAGTGGGCCAATAGTAGCCTGCTGTAGAATCTTGAAGGCAGTCCTTTTCACTGCAAAGTGACCTCCATAAGGCCCATAGTGACAGGTCAGGAGGATGTCAAAAACTTCCTCCTCCCTAACACAACGCCTCAAGATCTGATCTGGGCCAAGTTTAAACAGGTTGCCCCCGATCCAAGTGAATGGGGCACTTTTCCTCACAGTTTTGCTCTTCTCTCTTGAGGATAGGTGTGGAGGGAACTGTGCTGAGACCAAGTAATTTTCTATATCAGCAAACCATGGAGAGAGTACTAAAATAGCAAACAGGTGCTCGTCTGGCATCTGGTCATCCACTATCCCTTCTTCACATGCAAGCAAATCCAATCTAGACAGAAAGTCAGCAACAACATTTTCCTTACCTAGCTTGTCCACAATGGTCAAATCAAATTGCTGCAACAAGAGTAACCATCTAATGATACGAGCATTTACATCAGGCTTATACATTAAATATCTAATCGCAGCATGATTAGTGTGTACGAATGTTTGATAACCAGTGATGTAGTGTCTGAACTTGTTTAGGAAGTGGACTACAGCCAAGAACTCTTTTTTCGGTTACAGTATAGTTCATCTCTGCCTTAGACAGGTTTCTACTAACAAAGTATATGGCATATGGTAGTTTCTCCTCAACTTGTCCTAAGGCTACCCCTATGGCTTTGTTCGAGGCATCGATTGGATGTGGAAAGGTAGGGCCCAGTTTGGACCTCTCAAGATTGGGGCGGACACCAGCTTATCTTTCAACTCATCCAGAGCCCCTTGACAGTTGTTAGTTCGTTTAAACTCAACATCTTTCCCTAAGAGGCCAAACAATGGCAAGGCTAGCTTACTGAAATCTTTAATGAATCTTCTATAATATCCTGCTAAGCCTAGAAAACTCCGAACATCTCTTACCTTTTGAGGAGGTGGAACCTTTTGGATGATAGCAATTTTGTTAGGATCCACCTATAATCCTTGCTGAGAAATGGTATGACCTAACACGGTCCCTTCAGTCATCAGGAATTCACATTTTTCAGGACTGAGGGATGGGTTCATCTCAATACACTTGGTTAAACCTTTTCCCATGTTAGACAATGCTTCTTGGAAGTTAGACCCATAAGGATTAAAGTCATCCATATAGATTTCCAACGAATCGTGAACCAGCTCAGAAAATATGTTCAATACTGCTCTCTAGAAAGTGGTAGGAGCGTTGCATAGCCCAAAGGGAAGGACCCAGTAGGCAAAGGTTCCCCAAGGACAAGTGAAGGTGGTCTTATCTTGGTCTTCCTGGCTTATTTGTATTTGATTATACCCGCTGAACCCATCTAGGAAAGAAAAGAACTTCTTCCTTGCCAGCGCATCTAGCACTTGATCTATGAACGGCAAAGGGAAATGGTCCTTCTTGGTGGCTTTGTTAAGTTCTCGATAATCTACATAGATTCTCCACTTCCCATTTTTCTTGGGTACAAGCACCAGAGGAGAAACCCATTCGCTGTCCGAGATGGGGTAGATGAATCTGCATCCAACAACTTTTGCAATTCTTCTTTAACGATGTCCTTAAGGGCTAGATTCATTCTCCTCTGAGGCTGCCTGACTGGTTTAAAATCCTCTTTAATGTAAATGTGATGGGTATAGACCAATGGATGGAATCCTTTCATTTCCTTATAGCTCCAAGCAAAAGCCTCCAAATGACGTTTCAATAGGCTACATAGCTCCTTCTCCTGAGAGGAAGATAGGGATGAGCTGATCTTTAAGGTTCTTTGAGGGCCAAATTCCACATTTTTAACTCTGGGTGAGGTCGGGTTGGCAACACAGAGGTCCACTAAAGCGTTGGCTTGGGTACCTTCCACTAACTCCTCTAACGATAGTGCACTGGGAGGTGGATTTTAAATCAAATTCTCGATCAAGTCATCCTCAGTCAGAGGACCTCCCCTGATGGCTTCTACTATGCACAATGGTGCAGAGTAGACTTCACCCTCATCTCCCTCCTCCAACCAAAGTGGTAAGTCATGTCTTAACAGAGGTTGGGCAGGAGGGTATAGGACTAGCTGTTTGGACATAAGCCCATTCTTGATGGTCATGATCCTAGCTCGACAACTGATGTAAGCATCCGCAGTAGCTAACCAAGGCCTTCCCAAAATGAGGGGGTATCCAGTGAGTTTTGCCTTTGGCTGAAGGACCAAAAAGTCCGCAGGGTACTCCCAAGAATCAACAGAGACCAGGACATCCTCCACAATCCCTTTAGGAGTCACAGTGGAGCGGTTTTCCAACTGCAGTACTGTCGAGGTCTTTCTTAAGGAACTATGAAGGTTGAGTTTGAGCATAGTGTCCCTAGTCATCACATTGATGGCAGCCCCTAGATCGATCAGGGTGTGGGGGATTATGGTGCCATCGATGTGGACATCTACTACATGACTCCCAGGATCCAAATATTTTGGGCAAATTATTTGTCCCAACGTCAGATCGGACAGTTGTCCTATGACATTGATAGTTAGGGCATCTCTCTTGTGCCTGCCTGGGTGCCTGAAACACTTCTCCTTGATCAATTTTTTGTAGATTGGTACATCTTTTATCGCCTAGAGAAGTGGGATTTTCACACACAACTGTTTAAGTTCTCCCAGAAGTTCTGTCTCCTCTAGGTTTGGTTGCGTGGCTACTGTTAGTCTCTCAGGAAAGGGTGGAATGGCTATGGGTTCACTTTCTTGTTTCCCTTCCTCATCCTTCAGGGGAGGAGGTTGGCGATCTAGAAGGACCTTTCCAGACCGTAGGTTGATCTCCTGAATCTCCACAGCATAGGTAGGGCATGTCGTCTCTCCAGTGTATACCTATTGGGCCTGTCTATTGTTGGGGTTCGGGTTTGGTTGAGCAGGCATCTGGGGTTGTCTTCGAGGAGCAGGAGGTAATGGTTGTGGTTGAATAGGAGGTGGAAGCAAAATAGCGGGAGGAGAGTTGTATTGGGGCCTCCACCCTGGTTGAGGTGCATTCCACTGAGGTTGTGGCTGGACATGAGAGTGAAATGAATGAGTAGCAGGTCGAGTATGGTATTGAGATGGATAAGACCAAGGAGGAGGAGTGGACAAGGAAGGATGAGAACGGGGCCCCCAAGAAGGCATGTGAGCGGATTGGTTGGGGTTGTAATAAGTTTGGGATGTTCCTTGCATCCCCTGCTGGTAAGGTCTGGACCCATGCGGCCTCCTTTGGTTAAGGAAGTAGAGTGGCTTAGTGGCCCCTTCAGCCCCTTGGCACATGGATTTAAGTCCAGGTAAGGTTGGGCACTGATTCGTGGGGTGGTCTTCCTCACAAACGAAACATACCTCCACTGAGTGCAATGGACACTCATTCTTAGGATGCTTCCTTGTACATCTGGGACAAAAAATGGCCAAAGCCCTCTCAGCTTCCTCTTTCTTCTATTGGATTCGGAAAGTATCCAGTTGCATGGCAATGGTCTGTCTCATCTCACTTTTGAGGTCTTCCATCGTATTAGCAAACTCATGCTTGGAGAAGGTGGTACTAGATGAGAGTGGATTCCCCCTACCTCGTTTCCGGGCTGCCCTAGAGTGGTTTCTAAACACAGTATTTATGTCCTCATAAGGTAGTTGGTAGATGTCTCCTCGGTGGAGGGTATCTAGAAGGTCTTCGAGGACTCCTCGAAGTAGAACCAGCTTCAAAGATTCAGGGTCAAGAGTGCACCTAGCCCGTTTATAGCAAAGTTGGAACCTTTCCTCGTAGTCTTCTAAAGACTCATCACTTCCCATGGTCATCCGAAAGATCTCTCCCTTTGTTTCCTTCAACCTACAGTAGTCCCGGCATTTGTTGTTAAAGGCTTGTTGCATCTGAGCCCAAGTTGTGATACTGTTTCCAGGTAACCCCATGAACCAGCGTAGTGCTGCATCCTTGAGGGTAGAGGGAAAGAGTTTCAACGTTTGCTCGTCTTTTGTATAGTCATAAGTTCAGAAAAGGACAACAAACTCAAACAGGAAGGTATCAGGATCTTCAGTGGTCAATCCATGGAAATGAGGTAAGGCTGAGGGACTTATGTTTTTCATCTTCATGTCCCCGTTGGTCTCTCGGATGGGAAAGGCACCTTCTATTCTCTCCTCATCTTCTCTACCGTTTCTGTTTTCAGCCATGGTCTCAAAAGGAATGTTTTCTTGCTCTTCTTCTGTTATAGGATCTTCGTATATCTCTGGAGGTTCACCTATAGGTTCTTCTGGATCACTGCCACCGAAGAAGAGAGAAGGGTGACTCAGCGATGTGGTGGGGGTGTTGGGTAAGAATTTCCCTGTATTGTCTCTGTTCCTACGAGGCATGAAATGGAATATTTTTGGTGGAGTTTTGGCGTTTCTTTTTTTCTGCTTGTACCTGCAAAACTAAAATAGATTGAACTGCAACTAACTAAAATATGTCTTGCTGAAATGAAAATGCGGAATTGAAATGAAAGCAGGAAAGGACTAATCTATTTTGCTAAAATGAAATTGCAAGAATGAAATGCTAATCTACGCTTGTAGAATTGAAATTGTGGAATTGAAATGCTAATCTATGAAAGCAGGAAAGGTCTAATCTACTTTTGCAGAAATGAAATTGCAGAATGGAAATGAAATAAACTACTTAGCAGAAGAATGTAGTAGAAAATAGAAGAAAAGCAGCAATCACAAATACTCGAACGCTTCCCTGCAATAGCGCCAAAAAGAATGGTGGGATCCAGTATTGCAGCAATAATGTTGCAACTCCTGGGACTCCCTTCTTTACTTTTATCAACCCAGTAGTTCGTAACAAACTTGGAAGCAACGGTGCTATATGCACAAGTACTAGCTCTTGCAACAGGCTGTCACTTAATCGCCTGGCACAAGTCCGCTAGGAGCTTAAGCCAACTTCTATGAGCTCTTAGAAGAATCTTTTAACTATGATGGACGAAAACTAACTCAACCAGAAGCTAATCTACTTGCAGAAAGAAGTTGAAAGTTAGAAAGGAACGCAAACCATAACAAACCCTAGTTTTACCGACTAACCCTACTGGTGCAAGTAAAAGGATGAAAGCTACAGAAATGGATGCCATTGACTTCTAGAAAAGTAAAATGCATGTGACTAAGCTACTTCTGAAGATAAATATGAAGAAAACATCTTTTTGTATTTTCGAATAATATTTGTGGAATCACTTTGCAGGTGTTTTGACTATTTTGACTGTGCAGAGGTTGATTGGAGAAAGGAAATGGAGTGGATGCTTGCAGGAGGTTGGGAAGGTGAGAAGAGGGCCTAAGGGGTCCCTAGCACCCTTCCAGAGAGGTTCACAGTGATTGGATCTCAAGAAACCGCTTTCGTGAGCTTCTACAGGAAGTCTGCAGGGGTTCTACAGGATGTTCTGTGGCTTCTACAGGATGTTTCTATAGGATGTTCCGAAAGGGGATTTTGGAGGGTTGATGGTGGAAGAAAGGTGAAGAAGTGGGTACGGAGGTTGGATGATGATGTGGAGGGGTCCAGGACCTGGTAAACGAAGTGGGTGAGTGATAAGGATGGTTGGATTTGTTCAAGGAGGGGTAGAGCAATGTTGCACAAAAACATGGAAATTAGGTCAAAGGGAGGGAATGTAGCAAATGTGAGGCAAGAATCAGAGTTAGAGGATGGAGCATGCGGTATTTATGGAGTAGGGGTAGGCAAAGAGGTATCACAGGTGCTCTACAAGTTATTTTCCAAACTATTCAAACAAAGACTCGGAAAACCAAAGACCTAGCTACTTTAACCTAATCTTACCTAAATATCAGCAAAGAAAATGAACAAAAGTTTATTGGCAACAAAATCATGTGAAATAGCTATGCAAACTAAGCAATCATGGACCTGAGCATGTAACCGCAACTGGTATCAACTTCCACAAATGAGAATCTAACACTAACAATTTCATGATGAAGCAAAGACAATGTTTTTGGTGGCGACAAGGACACCTTGGTCCCAGCACATGGTCCCATAGAGGGAGAGGTGAGATCAGGGGTGCTTGATAGCTTTTTTCTGAAGATCTTCTCTGTTGTCAACCTATCAAACCAATCTGAACATGAAAAGCCTTTTTAATCATCAATAATGACCTAGGTAACCAAGCAAGACTTTAATCTACTTAACAGAAATTATTTGATAAAGACATCAACAACACATAACAGTACACAAAGGAAGCCTTGGCACTTGGGTTGGGCCCAACCCCAAGAGCTACAGGCTCCTAAGAAGAAGCTCAGAACTGGTGCCAAATGAAACTACTTTCCATTACTCAAAAATAACCATTTCACAAAAGAAGCTGTACATCAAAAGCTACAAAATGAGCTGAGAAAATAGCAGCACTATAGTGCAGAATACAATTGTTCAAAAAGTAACCTACAAAGGCTGGAAGCCTTCCTATTTATGCACCATGAGGACCTCCAATAGTCCTCCTTGATTCAAGGGGCTTGGCTGCCCAAACTGCTAGTACTCAATCACTTCATAAAAGCTGCTCGGCTGCCCTTGGGAATCAACGTTGGTGGGCTGCTAAACTCCGAGCTGATGGTGGAGAACTCGAGGAAGAGGCCATTTAGTGCAGGAGGCACCCTCCCTACGAATCCTCAGCCTTGTCCCCTTGCCTTGGGCTGTCAAATGGCTCATAAATGCTTGACCTTGGTCCAAAAGCTGTCCAAAAATCTGCAATAAACACGTATTAGTCTGAATGGTCAAGTGACTATCCTCATTCGTTCAATCAACATAAATATACTCAAAAGCATCCATAAACTATGATGAATGGTGGATTAATGGAGAACAATAGGCAAAATGAGCCCAATAAGTTACCCATTTTTGGGGCTCATCAAACTCCACCAAAAACCAATGGTTATGAGATATCCTAGAGATCCAATAAAACAATCCAACAACTAATGATTATCTCAAAGGAATCATACCAAGTCTATATCAATATCCGTAGTGTAACCATAAATGCATTAATACATCACACCCCTTAAAGAAAAAACAATCAAGAGGATAATCAGAGTAACACTGAAATATTATTCAGTGAAACACCCCATTAAACTACAAATACTAGAAGGCCCCATCTAAAACCACCATGCATTTGAATATAAACAAACCAATCTACCCACAATACGAATAGCATATAGATGAATCACCAACAACAAAGACAAGAAAGGGTTGAGAAAACATACAATCAATAGACAATCAAATAATAGAGAAATCATGTAAATTACTACAATTACAGTTAAAGATCAGTTCACATATTGGTATTAAACAATCAATCATCAAAAGGCCCATGACCTGAATGAAAAATTGTCTAGAATAAACAACAAAAGCCCATGAAGGGAGCACTGTGAAACTGGCTCTAATTTATGGTCAATTCCTTGCTTTTTTGTTTCCATCACTCTGAAATCCTCATCTTTAAAAAAATATTAATCCATTAAATGGAAACATTAGGATGGCTCAAGGTAGTTGACCAATATTATGTGGGTTCTAATAAATCAATTAAAATCCTACATGCATCCCTACAAAGTGTTCATCACAACTCAATCAGAAAATAATTTTGTTTATAATTCACACGAGACGAAGGAAATAATGACATTGAACTTTTATTGTTATTATAATTTGGGTTTATGTTTGTATGTGGTTGTAGTTCAGTACATGCTAGATTTTGTTGTTGTTGCATTGCAAGAGAATCAAACAAGAAGTCTATTTAGGTAAAAAAAAACTGCTAAGATTATGTGACAACCCTTTTTGTTACCCCTCTTGCAAAACTCACTATGAATCATATTTCATGTAAATATTGTGGAACTATAAACACAATGATCGGGTGAGAGTAGTGGACATGGATTTAGAGGTCTAAAGAGGAGTTCCATGTGAAGTGGTTAAACTTGGGATGTTTCATTTAATGCAGTTCCCTAAGTGGGTTTAATGGCCTAGAAAATAGGTAGGGAGGTTGAGTATGGGTTTCCTAAGTGAAGAAAAAGCCACACACCACCTATTCCCTCGAGGGATGTGTTGGTGTGGTCGACACGCAAGAGGGCAGACAAGGATCGGTGGAAGAAAAGGTTAATAGGTAAGATAATGGGGGGATTATCAAGAGAATATGACAAATATGTGGAGCTGTATGCTCTGATGAGAAGAATAAATTAAGGGAGAGTTATGGGCATTAATACAAACAAGAACTATATGCAGGTATGTGGAATATGTTGGGGATAGGCATATGGTAATTCCAAGAGATCTCACGGATAAAAAATGCAAGGAGTGGCATTGGTGCAAGAGGAGGATCTCATGAATGAGCATGGTGTGAAGTGATGACTAGAGAAGAGAAGATGGAGACACTGTGTATTTTTGATACCAACAGGGTCTAGCAGGTGGAAACACCATGTGCTCTAGATCCCTATTTACTAGAGTGGGGACTCTATGTGTTTTGGATAGCTATAAGGTTTAGCAAGTGGAAACACAATTTACTTTGGATCCCTATTAAGTAGGTGGAGACACTATGAGTATGGTTTTTTGTAGCATTTAGCAATATTAGACATAGTGATCTCTGGATTCCTATGTGATCTAGTTGATTGGACTTGATGTGAATTCCTTTGAGAACTTAACTCCTAAGACTTTGAATATGGCTTAATTTGTGGTCAACTGTAAGAAATATTGTAGCGTAGTTGGCCTATGGTTGGGTGGAGAGTTGAAGTCCCTCCCTCAATTTCCAATCATTAAGTTAATCAGATAAGTATATTCACCTAGATATATATATATATATATATATATATATATATATATATATATATATATATATATATATATATGTTTGTGTGTGTGTGTGTGTTGCACTATGAATAATGAATGAAGTTGTTGTGTTAAAACAATGATTGTATCAACAATGTTTATGGAGGATGTGTTATTCTCAGTTTTCTAAAATGAGATGGTTATGTGGATGTTCTCATGGTTTTGAGGGACTTGCAGATCCTTGTGGTTGTTGATATGTTCCTAATTTATAAAGTTGGTTACATAGTATTGTATGAATGCTCTATGTGCTCAATTAAACTATTACTGTCTGTGAATTCCATTGTTTCGCATGGTCATAGATATTTGACTAGTTAAGATTGTTGATTGTCTCTATGTTGCAATGTATGTTTCAACGATGCATTTGATAGTATTGTGTGGGATCTATTATGTGGTTTAATATGATGTTTTTGCATCTAATTTCAAAAAGTAGTGTTATCCATGGTTTGGCTTGTTTTTGTGCCTGTTAGTAGACATGTTGATGGATCCATCTATAGTATCATGACTATGTTTAATGTTCAGAATGATTGTGTCGGAGTGAAGTTTTAGTTCCTATTGTGATAAGGGTGCTAAGCATTGCTTGATATCAAGAAAGGATTCACAAATCCATAGAAATGATTAAGAATTATAAACCTATTCATCATAGAGTAATAAGTTTGTATTCAGGCCGAAGAAGCCTTGTTAGACATGTAATAGAGTCAGAAATTACAAAGGGATTTTTTTTGTATAACCTACTAGATTTGGCATGTTGGCCAATGAGGAAAATAATGAAGATATGTTTGTTTCGCAGGGATAGATATATGTATGTATCGGGGAACGAAGACAGAGACATGTTTGCTTCAGTGAGATATGGCGTGGAGAATGAAGAAAAAGATATATCTATTCTGTCAGAGTGACACATGGCAAGAATGAATGGCCTTTTTGGATGACACATGGCATCACTAGAGGATGCACGTTGTAGGGTGACATCACCCCGACATCAGTTAGATGCATCAAAACTAAGTGATGTGGAGGACACCTAGGTGGCAATGAAACATCGTAGTTGGAATGAGCAGTTTTGGATATTGATTTAACCGAATCCACTTGACACGTGGTGGTAGTTTTTTGGTCCCACATGGCTTAGGGGTGCCATGTGGTACTGACATGGAGTTGACGTGGCCAGGGGCCACATCACTGTAGAGCTCAGTTTCCTGGTATGTATTGCAATGTCTTCTCATAGTGGGGCACAATGTTGACAGAAGTCATGAGAGACAGAAGGCATTAGATGGGAAATTTCCCCAGTGACTAATGTAAATATTTATGTCATGCCACATATGTTTTGGATCAATGAATTCTTAGAGGTGTGGTGCAATGGCATAATGATGCAGTGATGTAATAGATTCCACATTGGACCATAGGTGATGTGACATAGCCATGTATGACATGTATATGTGTGTGGTGGGGACAACTATCACATAAATTACAAAGAGAAAACCCCCCCCTCGTTATATGCTTAGAAGGCAGGGGGGCCTCGATATTAATATAAGTCACTGATGTGAAGAGGTGGCCACATGGAGAAGATAAGGTAGGGGGGAACCACGAGGGGTTTAGTGGTGGAAACGAAAAATTGTGGATCCCTCTTTGTTAACTATCAGAGAGGTAGGGGGCCACACAATTAATATAGGACTTTAATCTATTAAGGTCAGCCATGTGAGGGCTTTAAGTGGAAAATAGTTTAATTGTTGGCCACATGGTACTACTTGATTAGTTATAATTTTAAGGGGCATATATCTTGATCCAGATGTCACATTGAGATGAAAATTGTATCGCCGGAAAAATATTGATGAGTTGGATGCAATGGTGTCTTACAAATTCAATTCCACCAGCTTTGTGAAAGAAAAAAAATCAATCCCAATTCCATAATGAGATAGTGGAGGTTGGGTTAATTGAAAGTAAGACCTCCCATTCATCCTAGATTAATCCAAGGGGGTTGGAGGGAATGTTACAGAGTGGTATCAAAGCTCCCTCCCACCCCCTTGGATTAATCCAAGCTGAATGGGAGGTGTTACTTTTAGCTAACCCAACCTCCATGGTCTCATTATGGAAATGGGATTACAAAATTTCTTCTTTCCTAAAATTGGTGTAATTGACTTTGGATAACACCATTACATATAGCTCATTAGTTAATTTTTGGTGATATAACTTTTATCTCAATCTGATCTCTGGATTCAGAGATATGCACCTTCAAATTCAAACCAATCAGGTAGTGCCATGTGGCACTTGCATGTCCAATGGTTAAACCCTTCGCAACTTGAATGTCATGAGACCAACCTAAAAGGATAAATGGCCTATATTAATTGTAGGGCCCCTTTCCTCTTCAAAAATTAATTGGGGGGTGAGGGGGGGGGGGGGGGGGTGTTGTTCGCAATTTGTTAATTATGTGACTCATCCTTGCAATTTCCCCAACCCTATTTTCTCCACGTGGCCACCTCTTTACATCAGCAACCTATATTAATAGTGGGTCCCTCCTTCCTTCCCTATAGATAATGAGGGTGGGGTCCACTATTATAGGCCACCGATGTAAAGAGGTGGCCATGTGGAGGAGATATATTACGGGGGAACATTGAGGGGTTTAGTCATTAAAGCGACAAATTATGGACCCCCATATTAATTGTTGGAAAGGCAAGGGGGTGTAATTAATATAGTTTGTTGATCTATTAATTCCAGTAACATGAGGGTTTCAAGATATGAAAGGGTTTAACCATTGGACATGTGGGTGCCACATGGCATTACTGGATTGGTTATACTTTGAAGGGGCATATCTCTTAATCTAGAGGTCAGATTGAGATAAAAATTATATTGTTGGAAACCTCTTGATGTTCTAGATGCAACGATGTTATCCAAAGTCAATTCCACCAACTTTGGGACATAAGAAATTTTTGCAATCCCATTTCCATAATGAGACCATGAAGATTGGGTTAACTAAAATTATTACCTCCCATTTAGCTTGGATTAATCCAAGGGGGCAGGAGGGAGTGTTATAGAGTGGTATCAAAGCACCCAGGTTCAACACTCACACTAGATGGGCCTTGTAGGATGATATTTGAACCTTTGTTACAGTGTGGAATACCACACTCTATGTTATTTAAAGGATGATTGGCTATTGTAGAATTTGACTAGTGATTATGTGTGGTATGCATGTATTGATATCAAGATTGTGAAATGAAAGGAATGGTATGTTCTGATATGCTATTTTTTTTCTAACTAGCATACTAATTTGAGATGTGGTGCTTTAGTTAGTTTCACGTCAACATGCATATTTTAAACATGCTAAGGTGATGCATAAAAATGTCTATTTTTATTTGATTTGACTAGTGAAGCATGGTTCAACACTTGGATTGGAGGGACCATGAGAGAGAAAGTTAGAATTAGAGATTAAGTTTAGCACTAGACTTGAAGAGGCTCACACATAGATGATTAAAAACTTTATCATGATAAGTTTTTTACTAGGTATATGTATGTATGTATGTTTTGACCTTTAACCATGTAGATGTCATGGTTTCTAGTCTTGGTAAAAGGTCGATTTCAAACTTAGTGATGATATAAGTATAGAAATGTTGATATGCACTTTTGATCCTAGAATATGTGGTTGGTGTGATTTCTAAATGTGTGAACATCAATAGATGAACATACATCATGCCAACATGTATAGTGTTTTCATGGCAAGGTATTCAATCAATTTGTTTATGTTGATATAACAAAAAATTGAGTGAGTGTGACAGCAAATAAGAAGACCCAATTGCGACAATTAATAGACAGATGGGCAACAGTATGGTACAACATAGTATGGACCAATTCCATTGTGAGAAAGAAAGGGAAAGTTCCACTGATAGAGCAGAAACCTTTAGGAACTTGAAAGCTAAGTTGAAGAGTTGCAAGGCTGAGAATAAAAGGCTCATTAGAAAGAAAAAATAATAGACAAGGCTAAAAACAATGTTGCTAAAACACTTGCCACACATGCAAGAGTTTTTGCAACAAGCATCAACCTTTGGAGATATAGAGGAATGTCATGATGACAAGGCCATAAAGGAACATTATAAGGATGGAGAGAATAGAAATCTAGTTTCATGTTGGCACTATGTAGAGTCACATTTGAATAAAGGTTGCCCTAACAAACAACAAAAGAGGAAGAATAGTTCATATGAATTTTAGGCACATGAACCAACAATATATAATATATAAAGAGGTGAGGGAACATCCCCTCAAGCCCTCTAAAACACTGAAAATTTCTTTCTTGAACTATTTAGAAGGATGTTGGAATTCTGAGGTTCCTATAAACCTTGGAAAGGATTAAATAAATATTTGTGCATATAATGGTGATGGACACACTGAACACTTGAACTCAAGGGATTGAGTTGTTGTGAACTAATGGATGAGGTGTAGAGGGAATTTTTGCATGTTTATGTTGTTATTATTGGACAAGTTCTTGTTGCATGTTTATGTTGTTGTTTTCTTAACTTTGAGCATGGTTATGCTCCTAGTGTTATTGTCCTATATTTTTGTTGTGGTCTTTTCACTATTAGTTCTTTCTTCTTGTCTCTTGTGGTTTTTTCTGGGTTGGTTTTTTGGGCGTGGGAATGGAAAGGAAAATGAGTTCATGGAGAAGAGATAAATACAACCCACCTAGAATTAAATACCCTTATTATACCATACGCATAAGATAAATGGCAGTAGAGGGCAGAAGAAGATAATGGATCAGCTAGGTAGAACTGGTTAGGCCCACATGAACAAAATGGACAGTGACATGATAAATATGGAAATAACATGAGAAGGAAGTTTCCTTAATTGAATATGTGTATGATTGATACGTTTTTGTGTGTGTGCGTGTTATGTCTTCTATGAATTTGAGGAAGATGAGAAAGTGAAGTAAAGGTATGAGGATGCTAATTGATTCGAAAGGTCATTAGTTGAGAACCATCATCGTATTAAGATAAGTGAATAATCTTTAAAAATATGATCATTTTGTGAATGTTATGAAAATATAATTTATACTTACCATGATTTGGGTAACATAGTCAATTACCTAATGGATTCCATGTTGTATGGAACACCATTGGGAAAGTAGGCAGGAATGAACTATTGCTGATAATTATCATTATTAATATGTTATGTTTATGCTCCTGATATTTGTTGTGAGCATGAATGAAAATGATAAAGGCTAGAAATTGACAATGTATGCTTAACATGGATGGGGACACAATGGAATTAAATTCAAATGAAGATACCTTTATGAGGTTTTCATTGAAATCTATGAATGGTTGAGTTGATGAATTTATGACTAATTTGTGAGGCTGAGATCATTTCAGGAGCTATTGAGTATTAAAACAACAAGAATGTTATCAACTAGCTAGACCCTTCAAAAGGATTTAGTTGAAAGTGATGGTAGTGACATCGAAGAAAATATGGCAAGCAGCAAGCCTAGGTAAAAGGGGTAAAGGAAAGGAATTGGGTAAGAATTCCTTTAACTGAATTTGAATACCATTATTTCATATTAATGCATGCCTTGTGTGGATGCTAGGAAGTGGTATGGTGAAGGCGGGGAGCCTTTGGTATGAAACCTTGTAATAAATTTTGTAATGCCTGCTAAGTGAAATGAAGAACTAAAATGATAAAGAATTTAGAAATATGCTTTTCTCATTTCAAACTCATTGCTCTATTGAAATAAATGTTTAATTGCATTATGAAATGATTGGAATAAATGTGATGAACATGTACAATGCAATGACAATATCATTTCAATTCATTTGAATTTAGTTGGAGTGATAAAATTGTTATGGGCATAACAATTCTAAAGTCACTTCAAGATGTTGAGAATTTATGCAACCAGGAGATTATACATACATACATACATACATATGTATATATATGTGTGTGTGTGTGTGTGTGTGTATATATATATATATATATATATATATATATATATATATATATATATATATATATATATATATATATATATATATATATATATATATATATATATATATATATATATATATATATATATAGATATAGATATAAACATTGACAAGTGTTAGCTAATTGAAAGGTCAGGTTGCAGGAACAATGTTGGAGTGGGGCGTGAGAGCAATGCCACCATGGAAAATCAACAACACATGAAAAAGGGGCAATGACATGACTACAAATCTCAGGTCTATGAGATCATGCTTTTGGGTGAAGCAAAGTTGGGAAATTTAAATTACTGGTTTGAAATTTTTGAGTGTACCTCATGGGAAATTAAATGTTGTGACACGGGTGAAATGATGGATCTAAGAGATTAAGAAGAAGACTGTCGTGATGGCATTTCATCTTGAGGCACTTTTTTTTATCTCATGGGCGAAATTAATAACTAGTACCTTCACCATAAGACTCTATGAGTAGTGCAGTGGTGTACGCTAGACGGGTACTTGGCCATAAGATTCCATGCACATGTTATTAGAGCATTCTAGGAGGGTGCTTGACCATAAGAATCTAATGACTACCCCATGCAGGGAAGCCTTGGGATAGGTAGACTTCCCAAAATCCTCGAATTGGATAGGTAAGTAGTTTATGGGGACCCATACATGAAAACCTTGGGACAGGTAAGCTACTCGAAATGGGTGTTTCTTCGTGGATAGGTGAGTAACTGGTGGGAGAATAAATATTCACATGCTCATTAGCATGTGAGCATGAGGGAACTTGTTTGGAGTTGTACGAAAAGACGACATGGAGTAGTATACTCGCAGGCGGAGACATAGAGTGCTCTAGACTTTGATAGTGCTTAGTAGGTGGAGACACCATGTGCTCTGAATTCCTATGAGTTGGATTTAAAGACGAATCTAGTTGGAGACTAAGTAGGTAATTTGACTCATTAATGCTTAATATGTGGACATGTGCTCTAGATTCTTGTAGTTCTTAACAAGTAGATAGGTGCTCTAGATTCCTATAGTGCTTGGTAGTAGATTGCGAGGAGTTTGTTCGATAAAGAAAGAGCTAAAGAATGCATGGAACTATGCAATGTATACACTAATAAGTGATTACAAAGTCAAGGAAGAAAAGAGTAACCATAGAGATATGTATCAATTACCATTATGAATAATTTCTCTATTTAAGTTAGGATTTAAAATTTTGTGGTTGACCTCATAAATAATTTGATGATGAAAGTATGGTTTAATTTAAAAACTTTATGATGAATTTAATAGGAATCATATGCTTATGATGTAGTATTGAAGGCTCAAAAATCTCCACCTAAAACATTATAAGGGATACCATCCAGTTGGGAGCTTAGAGCATCTCCCTTTCCATTGATATGGTGGTTCCGACTGGTTAAACTAGGTCGAGTTACCTTCTCTCTATCTCCACTGGCTTAAAATATGACTTTCACCTACCAATAAAGAAGAGACATCAGATAAACCCTCTTGTTGATCAGGCAAGAAAGTGATCCTTAAGATGATCTAAGGCTCAGCCAAGACACAACTAAAGTTTGCCTCTTTGATAACAGGACTTCTACGAATGTGGAGTTAAATCTAAATGCTAGTACTAGAAAGCAAGCAAAAGGATAGAGAACCTAAATCTATCTTGATTAGGAAGATGTAGATCTAACCCAACCGAGAGCAAGATAATTAATTGAATTGAGACTTAAATATGTCTGGCTTATAGTGAATATCAAGGTAACGAAGTAGTTCAATTAGTTGATATCATAATTACCAAACATATCTTGTTCAGAGATCCTTTAGCCAGAATTATTAATCAACATCATTTAGGAAGTAGTTCACAAAAATGATGATGACTAGTAATCCAACAACATGAATGACTAAACAATAATACAAGGAAATAGTTCACATAATATTATTGTTTGTTAAGGCATAATTAAAAGGCTGATCTCTGAGAAAGTAGTTACTCAAAAATCAGAGTTCAACACATAAGAGCATAGATAAACAACAAATAATTGTAATAAATCACTCACATAGACAATAGTGCACAAATATGAATGAAAATCACAAATCTTTGCTATTATAAAATGAAACTAGTATTAAAAGAATAGTATCTTGAATACCAATTTATTAAGTCCAATTCCTTTGCTCTGATCTCTAATGGTTCTCTACAACTCATAAACTTTGTTAATGAAACAAGAGCTGCAATAGTGAAAGATCTGCTCTTCATACACAATTCATATATGTAAAAGATAAATCTCTCTAATCCTCAGATCTAATATTAAACTCTCCTCCCCTCTACAACTTTAAATCCCTATTACAGTAGTGCTTTTAGAGTCCTGAATTGTAGAGTAGATAAGGCCTTTTTCCATTCTTTGAAATCCCCATTACAAATCCCATAGATGGTATTTATACATGCTGGGAATACTAACAGTCTCCCTTGATTTTCTCAACAGATGGAGAAAATAAAGGTAAAATAGAGTTGAATTATTCCTTTAGATCAAATTTTGGTGGAATATGAATGGCTACGACTTGAGGAGATGCCCAATTTAGCTCATGTTCGGATAATACCACATTCAATTGCTTCCACAACGATAGTGATTTCCTGCCCATTTTAGATCTAGTTTTCCACCTAGAGGAGTTATTTTAGGGATCAATTATTGAATATGTTAGTATATTTCATCCTATAAGATTCTCTGCCAATACAGGGCCAAAATTAGTTGAAATCGGGGAGAAAAACAAGCCAAAGTATAAGAAAACTATAAAATCAAAAATATGAGTTGTGAGACCGAATTAAAACAAATTAAATGGTTTTTTTATTTAAACATTACAACTGTACCAAATAGTGACACGTGGAAGCATTTGAGTGGAATCAGAGGTAATTCAATCAGAAGTTTTTATAATGTGCGCAAATGAAAATTCCAATATTAGGAGGCTCTGATATGGAGCGGATTCAATTTCTTGTTGAACTCTTTTTAAATCATGTATCGCATTCGATATCAGAGGTAAGTGGATTATCGGAAGTCAGAAGTCAAAGGGGGTCGTGTATCAGAGATTGTAGGTGTGAAAGGATAATAGCCAATTGGAAGTCCTGATATGAATGTTGCAAAATGAGAAGCGGGAAGTGTATTGGAGATCGAAGGTTTTGGAAATATCGAATTTCAGAGTTTGTGAATATCGGAGATTGATGATTGGAGTATCAGATATGTATGGGTTATCATGGTATCGACGATGTCACATATCGGAAGATGAGTGGGAATGAATATCGGAGGTCGACGGATTGGGAAATCAAAGATCAGTGACATGAGGATCATATTGAAAACGTTGATATTGAAATCTCTAATAATGCTACGTGGTAATCCTATGGGGTTGAGTCTTTGTTATTATATATGTGCAGGCCATAGCCAAAGTTAAGTTTCAATATAAATAAAACAATATCAAATATCGGAAGCCAGCTATATCGTAACTCTTTGTGAAAAGAAGTTACGATATAGCAAGGCCCGATATAACGTGGCATATGGTAGGGCCAACAGATGTCAGAAACCCCATTATAATATATAAAACCCATTGTAATATTCATTTAAGCAGAACAAAGGTGGTTACATATCAGCGTTCTGATATATCGTAAAATTTAAACGTTGTAACCCTGATATGTGATCTTTGTGATATGCATAAACTACATCCACACGTAATATAAAGGGTTTAGCCTTAATATTACTTTGAAATAATAAAGCCATTTTAACATTGAAGCTTGGTCTCGAGGGCTATGTTTATTATTTAGAAATTAAAATAAATCAAAATATATTTGTTATTTATGCAAAAAGTAAATATTTACAAAATAACATAAATAAAAAGAAATTATGAAATTTATGTATACTTAGTATGCCAAGGTAGTTAAAATATTTTTTTACAAATCAAATAACCACAAGAAGCAAAACAAAAGATATAGGAAGCTAGGGTTGGGTAAAATTTTCTACGGCAATCAAAACTGAAAAACAAAAGGGTCCCCATAATTTTATTATATGGCTAACATAAAAATTAAATGGGGAGTTGTTGAGTACTACAACAATTAGCGACACACTGGGAGGAACAACTATCTATGGGAAAATACCAATGAAGTTCAAAGAAAAAGGAATAAATGTAAGATGCTAGGACTTAGCTTTTCCTTTTTAAAAATATCTATGTAAAAACCATTTAGAATTCAAAATTTGCATAAAAACTCTCGTATTAGATATAAGAGTATAGTCATATTTTAGACAACTATGTATAGATGTTAGCTTGAACTAAAGAAAACAAAGTTTATCTATGAGTTCAGCTTAAACATATACTCGAATGTCACAGGTAGTGCCATTGCTGCTAGCAGGGGTCCATACCCTCGACATGGTCACCTTTTAACCCTTGGAAGTATCAATATCCCATCCATTAGTTTATACTTTGGAGGAATAAGTAATACTTATTTTATTTGTTTTTAGTTACTTTGAAAGCCATTTTCGTGGCTTGGTGACCATATATTGATAATGCCATACACCATTACTAATAATAGTGAAAAGGTTAGTGCGTGATGAGACCTTCTGTCTTATAAACGTTTGGCTACAAGCCATTATCTTGGCTTGGTAACCAGCTGTGATAATGTCACCACTATCAGTGCCTATGATCATGGTAGGTTAGCTCTTGGTGAGACCCCCTATCTTTCAAGTCTTTTATTATTTTTTAATTACACTCTAAAAATATTTTATTAATGGATGGGGAGACAAATCCACTGCTTAAGAGATCAAGATGACAAGAAGAGTCATAAGATGCTAAACTTTTATTGATGAACTTTGTTGCTTTAGTAGCTAAATATGTTATAACTTATCATATGATAGAATTAACCCTTAAAGTGTTAAGTTCAGAGATTATTTAGCAAAATGATGATTAAATAGTCAGAGATTATAGTGAAGTGAAAATATGAAAGATAGCATAATGATGTTTTTTCTAATAATCTTCCTTTTGTAATTAACTCCATAGGATCACACAGATGGAAGTATAGCCCAAGTATAAAACCAAAAGAAATGGTACTTCAACAAACAAAAAACACTCTAGTATATACATATGATTATGTGAAAATGAAATAAAAAGGCAAGCACCAAATGTTAGCAAATCAGTAGGGAAGCCAATCAGGAGAATGAGCTCTGCAATTTTTTTTTACAAGATATAAAAAGTATGTCAAGATTAGAGATTTTATCTTGTAAATAAATTTTTTAATTGAGGTTTGTTAAATGATAACTCATTGTTGTGCATTTCTGGGGACTTTCTCGTTTTACAAATCCTAACCTAGAAATTTAAATTGCAAGTCTTTAACTATTGTTTTGTTTTAAGAAAAAAGATCATCAATGAGAATGAAAATAAGAAACAAGAAAGGGAAGAGGAAACTTCCTAAAACTCCTTGAATTTTCTTCCTAGCTACTTTTACTAATCTCCTCAAGCAAAATAAATCCTCAAAGCAATGAAAACCTACAAAAACAGAGGAGATGAGGATAAGGGAATATAACTGGAAGAGAAAACAGAAGCACAAAATTCAATCAAAAGGAAAAAATGCAGAAAATAAAAGAATAAGAATGGGCATATGAAACTTACCACTAAAGAAGTTTGTTTCATCTTATCTGAGAAAAAAAAAATTCCAGCTAAAGTGACCTCTTCTTTTAATTGGAAGTAAAAGCATGAAGAAGTGGCTTTGAATGTAATTTTAGTTGGGCCAAAATCATAATTTATTCAATTTAAAGTAAGAACTAAAACAATGATTCATGTTCAAGCTTAAAATATTTATTCAATTTAAAATGCTAAGTAATGAACTATTAATCATGTCCACGTCAAATTTCCATCGAAGGATCAAAGTGATAAAAAAAGCCTTTAGAGATATTTGTGAATCCAAAATTGTCAAGCCATAGTAATTCCTTGAAACTTTTTGATACATGTTTTCATTACAAAAACAATGCAATGAAGTTTTGCAAAAGCAATGAAATTAAGCACATCATAAGTGTATATGATTTGACTATATAAGAACTCCAACATGTTCCAAGACATTTTTCCATAAAATGAAAGGAGAAGTTAGGAAAAACTTGGATCCATTACTTGCTTATTAAAAATATGAAATAATGAAATAAATGCAAACATAAAAAGAATCTAATCTACATTTATATATTCCTAATCCTAACTAAATGAAGGGAAACATGACTAGGTATAGTCATACTTCCAATGTAACCATTCTCTCATTCTAACTCTAGCATGTACGTACAGGTCAATCAACAGGAGTAAAACTGAAACTAAATTATAAAAAGAAAATTTCAGCCTATTATGCACAATTAACAAATTTAGCGAAATAAATTTATTTACAAAATTATTACCTTGAAATTCTTCCAACCAAATGTTTACAAGATCATAAAAAATAGCATGAATTTTAGTGAATGATTGGAAGAAGTTTGAAGGAAGAGGAAACATCATGCTAGGCTTGAATGATACATTTTTAATTATTGAAGCCTGTCGAACACTAGCAAAGTCAGAAATATTCATGTGCACTAGAACTTCCAGATATTTTTCAAATGGATCAATAAAGAATGGATGAACATTTAAAAGTTTTATATAAGTGCCCCATCGTTGGTCAGAATGAAATGGTGCACTCTCAAGTGCTAGAATTTTTGATAAACTTATTTGAAAATCAGAAATAAATTGGTCAAGCATGAACAAATAAAATTTCAAAATAAAAAGTAGTCTATGTCCTTGCCTGAAACTCTTGAATTGATTCTCATATATGCTTATTAATGCACCTGATGAGTGTCTAGAGTTTGAATGTTCAAAATACCAGTACAATGTGCTCAAAAATTCAAAAATGAGATTCAAAAGAAAAATAAATTCAAACCGAGGGAACTAAAAACAGAAAAGATTCAAGTTTACATTAATGTTACAAGTAATAGTACAACATGGCTGGGATTTATTTGTGAAGATTTATTTCTTATGAGCATCAATAGAAGTTATAAAATTAGACTCATTGTTTGCTTTATTTTGCGGGAATGAGAAGATTTCAAGCTTATGATCCGAAAAGGGCATTTCATCATCGTAGGAATCAAAATTTGGGATAGGTTCTTGAATACCAAAATTAATAGGATGATTGAATGTTTGAAAATTATAATGGAACGAAATAAATACTTGATTAAAATTCTCTTTATCTTTAAAAATAGATTCACCTAAGGAATCAGACAAAATCATTTCCGAAGAGAAAAGAGGTTGAGTGCTTTCATTTTCCAAGTCACCATCATAGGTAACTTCATAAGTGTTCTTTTCCTTTGAATTAAATAAATCAAAACCAAGCAAGTGATTGACTGTCAAGTAAAAAGAATCTTTAGGTTTACTGATTGAATTACCGATTAAATTTCCTCTACCAATATAAAAAATTAATAATTCATTATTAAAATCAGTTCCTCTGTTTTCTAATATTAAATCTGTATCCAAAGGAACTATTGATTGATTATGAATTAAACTAATATTATTAAAGATATTAGGGTAGAGAGAAAAATAGGAAGTTAAAGATATATACCTGAAGGTTTCTCTATGCGTAGATGATTTCTGATTTTCCAAATAGACAATTCAGATTCTTCATATATTTGATCAATTTGGAAATTTTTGTTGAGTTGCTCCATCATTTGCAATTTATTATTATCAGACTGCGAATCAATTTCAACAGTAGACTGTGTGTTTCCGACATTATCCAGTTGATTTAATTTTTGTTGATTTAGTTGTTGTTGATTAATGCTAATAGATTGTGCATTTTTTTTTAAATTCTACTTGATCAACGTTATGTAAATTTGGAGCATTTTTGGCATAATCATTTGTAATTTCAATTTGTGAAGAATCAAAATTTTCATTTTGAGCATGTGTATCACTATCAACAAAGCCTATACTTTAGGTCTTGATAACTATCACAAGATATAGACACTAAATGCCTATACCATCCAATCAATTGGAATTAAAAAGGCAAATCTTTGGACCAAAACTGCATTAAAATTAACTTAAATCTAACATAAAATATATCCAAAGTCTCACCTTCCATCCTACGCAATTCTTCTAACTGATGACACACCTTTTCGTATTCATATTCCTGAAATGCATGAAGGAAAATCTTCGAAAATTCGTCCCATCTATGTACAGAGGAAACTAGAAGTGACAAGCACCAACCTTTGGCTTTTCATGTCAATGTTAGTGTAAATATTTTGCAAATAATATCTTTGTCAATATTAAAATTATTGCAACTTAAGATAAATTGAAGGAGATGATTAAAAGCAGATGTCTTACCATTATATTTTACCTGAGACAGGAACTTGACTACCTTTACTAGAGTGGTTTCTGGATGAGGTCTAGTAACACAACTCCAATGAAGTATTTTACATGGGGCCATATTAAATAGAAAAAATATTCAAAGAAAACAATTCACTGGCCCTCCTTCTAGCACCAAAAATGTTGAAGGCTCCAAATTATATGCCTACAACATTATAAGGGAGACCACCCAGTCAAGAACTTAGAGTAGCTCCTTTTCTATTGAAATGGTGGTTCTGACTAGTTAAAATAGGTCCAGTTACCTTCTCTCTATCTCCACTGGCTTAAAATATGACTTTCACCTACCAATAGAGAAGAGACACCAGATCAATGCTCTTGCTGATCAGGAAAGAAAGTGATCCTTAAGCTGATCTGGGGCTCAACCGAGCCACAACTGAAGTTTGCATCTTTGATAAGAGGACTTATAGGAATGTAGAATTAAATATATATACTAATACTAGAATACAAACAAAAGGATAGAAAAACTGAAGCTATCTCAATTAGGAAGATGTAGATCTAACCTAACCGAGAGAAAGATAATTAATTGAATTGATATTTAAATATGCATGGTTTATAGTGAATATCAAGTTAATCAAATGGTTCAATTAGTTGATATTATAATTAGTAAACATGTCTTGTTCAGAGATCCTTTAGCCAAAATTATTAATCAACAACATTTAGGAAGTAGTTCAAAAAAATGACGATGATTAGTAATCCAACAACTCGAATGATTAATCAATAATACAAGGAAATAGTTCACATAATATTATTGCTTTTTAAGGCAGAATTAAAAGGTTGATCTCTTAGTAAATAGTTACTCAGAAATCAAAGTTAAGCACACAAAAATAGAGATAAACAACAAATAATTGTAATAAATCATTCACATAGACAATAGTGCACAAATATGACTGAAAATCACAAGTCTCTGCTATTATAAAATGAAACTAGTATTAAAACAATAGTATCTTGAATACAAATTTATTAAGTCCAATTCCCTTGCTCTGATCTCCAACAATCCTCTACAACTCATAAACTTTGTTAATGAAACAAGAGCAGAAATAGTGCAAGCTCTGCTTATCATACACATTTGAGATATGTAAAAGATAACTCTCTATATTCCTCAGATATGAGATTAAACTCTCCTCTCCTCTACAACCCTAAATCCTTATTGTAGTAGTACTTTTAGAATCCTGAATTCCAAAGTAGAGAATGCCTTTTTCCATGATTTTAAATCCCCATTACAAAGCCCATAGATGGTATTTATACATGTTGGGAATACTAACAGTCTCCCTTGATTTTCTCAATAGATGGATCAAATAAAGGTAAATTAGAGCTGAATTATTCCTTTAGATAAAATTCCTACAGAATATGAATGGCTACGGCTTGAGGAGATGCCCCATTCAGCTCATGTTCGGATAATATCACATTCCATTTCTTCCACAATGATAGCAATTTCTTGCCCATTTTAGATCCGCTTTGCCACCTAGAGGATTTATTTTAGGGATCACCTGTTGAAGTTGTTAGTATATTTCATCCTGGAAGCTTATCTACCAATACAGGGCCAAAATTAGTCGAAATTAGGGAGAAAAACAAGCCAAAGTATAAGAAAACTATAAAATAAAAAATAGGAGTCGTGAGATCGAATTAAAACAAATTAAATGGATTTTTTTTATTATTTAAACATTACAGTCATACCAAATAGTAACACATGGCAACATTTGAGTGGAATCGGAAGTAAGTCAATTGGATGTTTTTATAATGTGTGAAAAAAAAAACGTCGATATTGGGAGGCTCTGATATGGAGCAGATGAGATTTCTTATTGAACTCTTTTTAAATCATGTATCACGTCTGGATATCGGAGGTAAGTGGATTATTGGAATTCATAAGTAAGAGGGGGTGTTGTATAAGAGATTATAGGTGTGAAAGAATAACAACTAATTGGAAGTCCCGATATGAATGTTGTGAAATGAGTAGTGGGAAGTGTATCAGAGACAAAGGTTTTGGAAATATTAGAGATCGGTGATTGGAATATCCGAGATGCATGGGTTATCGCAGTATCAATGATGTCACATATCAGAAGATGAGCGGTAATGAATATCGGAGGTCAGTAGATCAGGCAATCAGAGATTGGTGACATGAGCATCATATTGAAAATGTCAATATTGAAATCTCTAATAATGCTACGTGGCGATTATGTGGGGTCAGGCCTTTGTTATTATATATGCGCAAGCCTTTTGATGAATAGCCAAAGTTAAGTTTCAATATAAATAAAACATATGAAAAAGCGGAAGCCAACTATATCGTAACTCTTTGTGAAAATAAGTTACAATATAGGAAGGCCCGATATAACATGCCATATGATAGGGCCAACAGATGTCCGAAATCCCATTATAATTATTAAAAACCCATTATAATATTTGTTTAAGCAGAACAGAGGTGGGGACATATCAAGGTTCTGATATATACTAACATTTAAATGTCGTAACCCCCATATGCGATCTTTGTGATATGCATAAACTACCACCACTTGTAATATAAAGGGTTTATCCTTATTATTACTTTGAAATAATAAAGCCACTTTAACATTGAAGCTTGGTCTCGAGGCCTATGTTTGTTATTTACAAATTAAAATAAATCAAAATAGATTTATTATTTATACAAAAAGCAAATATTTACAAAATAACATAAATAAAAAGTGATTATGCAATTTATGTATACTTAGTATGCCAAGGTAGTTAAAATATCTAGTATAAGTCCAAACATTTTTTACAAATCAGATAACCAAAACAAGCGAAACAAAAGATATAATAAGCTAGGCTTAGGTAAAATCTGCTAAGGAAATCAAAACTGAAAAATGAAAGGGTCCCCTTAATTTTATTATATGGCTAAAATGAAAATTAAATGGAGGTTTTTTGCGTACTACAACATATAGGAATAACTAATGAACTGTCCAACACGATTTATGAGGTTGACTACAAGGAGAATATCATCATCTCAATAATATCAACATGTGCAACAACAAGGCATTGGAGCATAATAATCAAGAACTAGGCCATTGTGGTGACACTAGAACCTTGTGATATGAATTGATCACCATGATATATGCCATGATACATGTGATGTGTTATTAAAGAAAGGCAGGGGTTTGCATTTGTTGAGAATATTCTTCATGTGCAAGGAATACTTTCTCAGGGATGGATCACCCAAGTGATCCAGGTGGATGTTGGTGGCCACCCACCTATCCCATTTGGACCCCCACAACTGTCTCTTTCAGTTTTTCAGTTTCCTAAATTGTAGCACAGTTTACTATTTTAGTATTTTTTCGGGTCTTGAACTTTCGGAGCCGTTTTGAGGCCCTAAACGATGTTTTTTGGGAAATCTGGGGGCAACATGGGTCCACCCATGTTGCCCTTCCCAAAGTGGTAGTGCTCGGATAGATCTTTCTAACGAGCTATTGTACACGTCAAACGGAGATCGTATGCCAAAGTTACGAGCCCAAGAAATTGATGTACCATTTTACCCAAACGGGGCCCACAATTTGGCGTTTCATCTTCTAGGGTTAGGTTTTGGGATGTTAAGGGTTTTCCATTGTTTCTCAACAATAAATAGGCCTTCGAGCCTCATTGTAACACAATTCAGAGGCATGTAGCGGCCACATCTCTTTTCAGAGATAAGCTACCATCGACCTAGCTAGTTTATTTCCATTTCTGTTTGTAAGCATATTTCAGTATTTTACATTAATGAAATGAAGTATCATTTCCATTGCATCTATGTGTTTATGGTTATCTCTGTAATTTATTGCGTTCCTGTTTAAATCCAGATCAGTGGTATTAGAGCAGTATGCTTTTTCTCTGTTTTTCTTTGCATGTCCCCAACGAGGTCAGGATATAAGGAGTTAGGGCTTGAACTGGTCGAACCTTTACAAGACCAGCCTTGCAAATCCCGAAGGCCTCCCATGGAGGATGAAAAGAAAGATGAGGGGGCATGAGATCCTATCAAAATCTTGCTTGAAGAAGCCCTCGAGCGACAACGGAATGCGATGATGGACAAATTTGCACAAATCCTTCAGCGGCTACCCAGAGGCGACGCATCAGCTTCCAACAACTACTCTGGAAACGCCACACCATTTAAGGTACAAGTTAATTTTGAAATCCCCATCTTTGAGGGTCAAATAGACGCAGATGCCATAGATAAATGGTTAAATCTGCTAGATGGGTATTTTCCTGTTCATGAATTTTCAAGTCGGGAAAAGATTGTTTTCGCTCTTCTCAAAGTAGCCCCCCATGTCAAGGATTGGTGGGAAACCTACTGCGAGTAGAAGAATGAAAGTCCAGGCTCACTATTTGCAACCGCACCCACTTGGGATTCATTCCAGGATGCCATCAAGGCGCAGTACTACCCTGTCAAAAGCTAGGAGGACAAATACATAAAGAAAACCATGTTGCGGCAGGGAGGGGACCAAGATGTGCCGGAGTTCACAAAAATTTTTCATACACTTCGCACACAGTTGGGTATCAAGGACTCTAAGTTGCATCTGGTACTCAAATACCATGGCTGCCTACACAGATATGTCCAGGAAGAGATGGAGTTCCTGAACATCTCCTCGCTCAGTACAGCATACCGATACGCTGTCAAAATCGAGCAAAAGTTCAAACAGAAGAAGCGAGACTTTGGATTTGTAAATCAAAGTCCAAAGGACAAAGCCAAGGCATGGTGACCCAAGACAACCCGTCGAAGCCGCAAGAAAATAACAACACCACAAATTCAAAGAAGGACACAGGAAAGTGGTGTGAATTCCACAAGAGCCCCACTCACAACACAAGTGAGTGGCGGACCAAACAGTCGCTCATGGCTGATTTGAAGGCTTTTGAATTAGATGCATGTTCTGACCCTGAGCCAGAACCCGACAAGGGGAATGGCAAAGGGAAACAGATCATTGATGTGGAGCGTAGTGTCACTGTTGCCACCGCCAAGATCCAGAAGAATGAGCTCGAAGACCTAGAGGAGGGGGGGCATCTTTTCTACTCACATATGTGGGTGAAGGGTTCGTCGCTGCAATTCATTGTCGATAGTGGCAACCAAAAGAACCTCATTTCAGCAGAGGTCATGAAGCAGTTGGGCCTACCGTCTACACCACACCCGCAGCCGCACAGTATCGGGTGGCTTCACAAAGGACGAGATCTCAAAGTTCGCCAGCAGCGCTGCCTACCCTACAGCATTAAGCCCTTCACAGACGAGGTATTGTGTGATGTTACACCTCTGGATGTTTGCAATGTACTATTAGGCCAACCATACTTGTGGAGGCGACATGTTGTGTATGATTCAAGGCCTCGCATTGTCGTTATTTCTTTGGATAATTCATTATACAGGATACCAGAGGTAGCCCCACCTACCACCACCTCTTTGATCTCTGCTAAGAAAGGCAGCAAGCTCATCTCCCAGACTAGGAAATTCATTTTCTGTCTGGTTCACTCCCAAAGTAAGGGGAAGATTGTCACCACATCCATGACCCCTGTGAAGGGTTCCTCCACGCAGCAGCAGCAGCAAAGGGATATGGTCATGACAGAACACAGGAACAATTTCTCCTCACCCACAAGGGTACCACACAAGCTTCAGGTGGGCAACAAAGTTTGGTTACATTTGCAAAGAGAACGCCTTACCAAAACCCATCAAAAACTCAGACCACTCTAACATGGTCCTTACATCAGTACCAAGGCTATGGGAAACAATGCTTTGAATCACACCAGTCCTCCATTCCTTCGCTTGCACCGAGTGTTCAATGTGGAACGCCCTCGACCATGCTTCCCACCATTACTGAACACATCAGACATTGTAGAACAAGTTCAGAAAATGGAGGAACTCAAAGCAATAGGGACCATTGCTTCCTAAGGGGGTAGGAATGATCCAGGTGGATGTTGCTGGCCACCCACCTATCCCATTTGGAGCCCCACAACTGTCTCTTTCAGTTTTTCAGTTTCCTATATTGTAGCACAGTTTACTATTTTTAGCAGTTTTTCGGGTCCTAAACTTCCGGAGCCGTTTTGAGGCCCTAAATGACATTTTTTGGAAAATTTGGAGTGCCCTTTCCAAAGTGGTAGTGCTCGGATAGATCTTTCTAACGAGCTATTGTACGCGTCAAATGGAGATCGTATGCTAAAGTTACGACCCTGGGAAATTGATGTACTAATTTACCCAAACGGCGCCCACAATTTGGCATTTCATCTTCTAGGGTTAGGTTTTGGGATGTTAAGGGTTTTCCATTGTTTCTCAACAATAAATAGGCCTTCGAGCCTCATTGTAACATTGTTCAGAGGCATGTAGCTGCCACATCTCTTTTTTGAGATAAGCTACCATGGCCCTAGCTGGTTTATTTCAATTTCTGTTTGTAAGCATATTTCAGTATTTTACATTAATGAAATGAAGTATTATTTCCGCTGCATCTATGTGTTTATGGTTATCTCTGTAATTTGTTGCGTTCCTGTTTAAATCCAAATCAGTGGTATCAGAGCGGTCTGCTTTTTCTCTGTTTTTCTTTGCATGTCCCCAACGAGGTCGGGATATAAGGAGGTAGGTCTTGAACTGGTCGAACCTTTAAAAGACTAGCCTCACAAATCCTGATAGCCTCCCATGGCGGATGAAAAGAAAGATGAGGGGGCAAGAGATCCTATCAAAATCTTGCTTGAAGAAGCCCTCGAGCAAAAACGGAATGCGATGATGGACAGCTTTGCACAGATCCTTCAGCGGCTACCCAGAGGCGACGCATCGGCTTCCAACAGCTACTCTGGAAACACCACACCGTTTAAGGAACAAGTTAATTTTTAAATCCCCATCTTCAAGGGTTAAATAGACGCAGATGTCGTAGATAAATGGTTAAATTTGCTAGATGGGTATTTTTCTGTTCATGAATTTTCAAGTTGGGAAAAGATTGTTTTCGCTCTTCTCAAAGCAGCCCCCCACATCAAGGATTGGTGGGAAACCTACTGCGAGCAGAAGAATGAAAGTACAGGCTCACTATTTTCAGCCTCACCCACTTGGGATTCATTCCAGGGTGCCATCAAGGCGCAGTACTACCCTGTCAAAAGCTATGAGGACAAATACATAAAGTGGACCACGCTACGGCAGGGAAGGGACCAAGATGTGCCGGAGTTCACAAACATTTTTCATATCCTTCGCACATAGTTGGGTATCAAGGACTCTAAGTTGCATATAGTACTCAAATACCATGGCTACCTACACAGATACATCCAGGAAGAGATGGAGTTCCTGAACATCTCGTCACTTGACACAACATACCGATACGCTGTCAAAATCGAGCAAAAGTTCAAACAGAAGAAGCGAGACTTTGGATCTGCAAATCCAAAGACCAAAGGACAAAGCCAAGGTGGGGTGACCCAAGACAACCCGTCGAAGCCACAAGAAAAGAACAACACCACAAAGTCAAAGAAGGACACATGAAAGTGGTGTGAGTTCCACAAGAGCCCCACTCACAACACAAGTGAGTGTCAGACCAAGCAGTCGCTCGTGGCCGAGTTGAAGGCTTCTGAATCAGATGCATGTTCTGACCCTGAGCCAGAACCTGACAAGGGAAATGGCAAAGGGAAGCAAATCATTGATGCAGAGCCGAGCGTCATTGTTGCCACTGCCAAGATCTAGAAGAATGAGCTTGAAGACCCAAAGGAGGGGGAGCGTCTTTTCCACTCACAGATGTGGGTGAAGGGTTCGCCACTGCAATTCATTGTCGATAGTCGCAGCCAAAAGAACCTCGCTTCAACAGAGGTCGTGAAGATGTTGGGCCTACCAACTACACCACACCTGCAACCGTACAGTATTGGGTGGCTTCATGAAGGATGAGATCTCAAAGTTCGCCAGCAGTGCTGCCTTCACTACAGCATCAAGCCCTTCACAAATGAGGTATTGTGTGATATTACACCTCTAGATGTTTGTGATGTACTATTACGCCAGCCATACTTGTGGAGGCAACATGCTGTGTATGAGTCAAGGCCTCGCACTGTCATTATTTCTTTGGAAAATTCATTATACAGGATACCAGAGGTAGCCCCACCTACCGCCACCTCTTTGATCTCTGCTAAGAAAGGCAGCAAGCTCATCTCCCAGACTAAGAAATTCATTTTCTGTCTGGTTCACTCCCAAAGTAAGGGGAAGATCGTCACCACATCCATGACCCCTGTGAAGGGTTCCTCCACGCAGCAGCAGCAACAAAGGGATATGGTCATGACAGAACACAGGAACAATTTCTCCTCACCCACAGGGGTACCACACAAGCTTCAGGTGGGCGACAAAGTTGTTACATTTGAAAAGAGAACGTCTTACCAGAACCCATCAGAAACTCAGACCACTCTGACATGGTCCTTACACCAATACCAAGGCTACGGGAAACAATGATTTGAAGCACAGCAGTCCTCCATTCCTTCGCTTGCACCGAGTGTTCAATGTGGAATGCCCTCGACCATGCTTCCCACCATTACTGAACACATCAGACATTGCAGAACAAGTTCAGCAGATGGAGGAACTCAACGCAATGGGGACCATTGCTTCCTAATGGGGGAGGAATGATCCAGGTGGATGTTGGTAGCCACCCACCTATCCCATTTGGACCCCCACAACTGTCTCTTTCAGTTTTTCAGTTTCCTAAATTGTAGCACAATTTACTATTTTTAGCAGTTTTTTGGGTCTGAACTTCTGGAGCCAATTTGAAGCCCTAAACGACGTTTTTTGGGAAATTTGGGGGCAACATGGGTCCAAGGACCCATGTTTCCCTTCCCAAAGTAGTAGTGCTCAAATATATCTTTCTAACGAGCTATTGTACGTGTCAAACAAAGATTGTATGCCAAAGTTACAACCCCAGGAAATTGATGTACCAATTTACCCAAACGGGGCCCACAATTTGGCGTTTCATCTTCTAGGGTTAGGTTTTGGGATGTTAAGGGTTTTCCATTGTTTCTCAACAATAAATAGGCCTTCGAGCCTCATTGTAACATAGTTCAGAGGCATGTAGCTGCCACATCTATTTTCAGAGATAAGCTACCATCGTCCTAGCTGGTTTATTTCCATTTCTGTTTGTAAGCATATTTCAGTATTTTACATTAATGAAATGAAGTATTATTTCCACTACATCTATGTGTTTATGGTTATCTCTGTAATTTGTTGCATTCCTGTTTAAATCCGGATCACCAAGGGATTGAGAAAGTAGAGAAGGGGATGCTTGAACTTGGAAGGTGAGTGATTGCATGGAAGAGGAAAGATAACACCTAAGGGACTTATGAAGTAGAGAAGGGGATGTCGAAAATTAGAAAGTGAATTGGTTTTCAAGGAATCATGTTCATATTAGGATCATAAATGCATTGGGTGTGTCCCAAGAAGCAATGAGTTGAATTGTTCTCTGAAGGAGCATTGAGCACATTGGATGACATGGATGGACATTGGAGGTGTATCACACTCTGAAATTGAGTAATAAAGTAGGCAAGGGTGCAACAGAACCACTTTGGACCAAAGGAAGCCACTTGAGAAACGACTCATCAGATGAAGGTATCTTACATATTTTTATTTACCATGCGAGTAAGTGTAAAAAAATAGGTGTGTGTATGTAAAGTTCACTATCGAATTTTGTGTTTGAGTATATAACACTGAGGATGATGTTCCTCTAAGTGGGTAGGGTCTGTGATAACCCTTTTTTCTACCCCTCTCGTATAAGTTACTATGAATCATAATTCATGTAAATATATTGGAAATTTAACCACAATGACTGGGTTGAGAGGAGTGGACACAGATTCACAGGTCCAAGGAGGAGTTTCTTGGGAAGTGTTTAAAATCAAGTTGTTTCATTTAATGTACTACCAGTTCCTTGACTAGGTTTAATGGCCTGCACAATAAGAAAGGAAGTTGAGTATGGGTTTCCTAAGTGAAGGAAAAGCCTCATACCACCTCTACCATTGATGGGCGTGTTGGTGTGGTCAACATGCAAGAGGGGAGATGAGGATCAACAAAAGAAAAGGCTGAAAATAAATAGAATGGGGGAATCATCTAGATAACATGTCGAGTATGTGGAGTGATATGCATTGATGAGAAGAAGAAATTGCGAGAGAGTTATGCGGAGGCATACAGACACAAACTATATGTGGGTATGTAGAATATTTTTGGGATAGGCATATAGTAATTGTTAGAGAACTCGTGGAAGAATAATGCAAGGGAGAAGTGTTAGCACAAGTGCGGGAGTGCATGGAGGAGTGTGGTGTGAAGTGATGACCAGAGAAGAGTAGGTGAAGACACTATGTGTTCTGGATATCTGCAAGGTATAGCAGGTGGAAACGCGTGTGCTCTGGGTCCTTATTTAGCAAAGTGGGGACTCTGTGTGTTTTGGATACCTACAGGGTTTAGCAGGTAGAAACACACTATACTTTGGATCCTTGTTGAGTTGGTGGAGAAATTTTGAGCTATGATCTTCTATAGATAGTAGTAGGAGGAGAAACTGTGAGCTTTGGATTCCTGTGTGATATGGTTGATTAGATTTCGTGTGAATTTCCTTAAGCACATAACTTCTCAAACTCTGAATCCAACTAGGGGGTGATCAACTGCAAGAAATATTGCAATGTAGCTAACCTATGGTTGAGTGGAGAGTTGAAGTCTCTCCCTCATTTTCCAATCATTAAGTTAATCAAATAAGTATATTCACATGTGTGTGTGTGTGTGTATGTATATATATATACATACATACACATACATATATATTTATATAGATATATTATATAGCACTATGAATAATGAATGAAGTTTTAATGTGTTAAAACAATGATTGTATCAGTATTGTTTATGGAGAAATGTGTTATTCCTATTTGTCTAAAATGAGATGGTTATGTGTATTTTCTCATGGTTTTGAGGGACTTGCAAATCCTTTTGGTTGCTAATATGTTCCTAAGTTACATAGTTGGTTATGTGGTTTTGTACAAATTCTTGATGTGCTCAGTACTATTATTATGTGTGATTTCCATTGTTTGGCATGGTCATGGATATTTGACTATTTAAGGAAGTTGATTGTATTTATGATGCAATGTATGTTGCATCAATGGATATGATCTTATTGTGTGGGATCTATGATGTGGTTTAATATGTTGTTGCTGCATTTGAGTTCATAGAGCAATATTAGCCATTAATTGCCTTGTTTTTGTGCCTGTTAATAGGCATGTTGATGTATCCATCCACTGTATCATATATATGTTTAATGTTTTGAATGATTGTGTCAAAGTTAAGGTTTCACTCCTATCATGATAAAGGTTCTAAGCATTGCTCGATACCGAGAAAGGCTTCACAAATCCATTGAATTCCTTAAGGCTTCTAAGCTTGGTCATTGTAGAGTAATAGGATTGTATTTAGGCAGAATAAGCCTTGTTAGACTTGTAATAGAGTTAGAAATTATGAAGGGCAGAGGATGTTATCTAACCGACAAGATTTGGCAAGTTGGCCAATGAGGACAAAGACAAAGATATGTTTGTTCCACGCAGATGGAGATATATATGTCTCGAGGAACAGAGACGGAGATATATATGTCCCGAAGAATGGAGATGTAGATATATTTTATCTATGTATACAAAGATATATATATATATATATATATATATATATATGTCCCCGGGGATGGAGACGAAGATACATTTGTTCGTGGGAACATAAATGTGGAGAAAAAGAAGGACTTATAACGTGAAAATGTTGATTTGCGTGAAGGATCCGGACCCCGTGGGACCCTCCAACTAGGGTGAGGTGGATGCCACATAGGAGGAGTAAGGCTACATGGATGCCATGTGGGATCCTAGAGGATGTAGACATGTGACGTGGAAAATATGTTAACATGGCACGTTGTCAGTGTGAGACATGGTAGGAAGGAATGACCTTTTTGGATGGCCAAGTGACTAGTTTTTGAATGAAACATGGAATCACTAGAGGATGCCACGTGGTAGAGTGACATCACCCAATACATCAACAAGGCATAGTGGAAGCAGGTGACAAGGAGGATTATGCTGATGCGGAACCTAGGTGGCAGCGACATGTGGTAGTTTGAATGGGTTCTTTTGGATGTTGATTTAGCCGAATCCACGTGACATGTGGCAGTGGTTTTGTGGTGCCACATGGCTTGGGGATGCCATGTGGTATTGATGTGGCCAAGATCCACGTCACTGTGAAGATTGATTCCCTAGTGATGTTTTCTAGTGTCTTCTCATAGTGGGGCACAATGTTGACAAAAGTTGTTGTAAACAAAAGATGCTTATAGACAGGGAATTTCCCTGATGACTAACATAAATATCTATGTTGCATCATGGATGTTTTGGATTGGGATGTTCCTAGAGACGTGTTGTGATGGTTTTGTATTGTGGTGATGTAATGGACGCCATGGTGGGCCATGAGTGATGTGGCACAGTAATGTATGACATGTACATGAGTTTGGTGGGGATCATGGTCACATAAACAAAAAATAGTGCACCCCTCCTCCTCCCCCCCATTATATGTTGGGAAGGCAGGGGGGCCTAATATTAATATAAGCCATCAATGTAAAGATGTGGTCACATGGAAAAGATAGGGTAGGGGGAAATTGTGAATGAATTAGTCATAGAGGTGACAAACTGTAGACTCCCCACCTTGTTAACTGTCAAAGAGGAAGGAGAGCCTACAATTATTATAGGTCATTGATCTATTCTATTCGGTCACGCAAGGGCTTCAAGATATGAAGGGTTTAACAATTGGCCACGTGGGTGCCACATGGAACTTCCTAATTAGTTAGACTCTGAAGGGGCATATCTCTTGATCCAAAGGTCAAATTAAGATAAAAATTATATCACTAGAAATCTATCGATGAGCTAAATGAAATGGTGCTATCAAAATTAAATTCCACCAACTTCGGGAAAGAAGAAATTTTATAATCCCATTTCCATATTGAGACCATGGAGATTGAGGTAACTGAAAGTAACACCTCCCATTCAACCTAGATTAATCCAAGGTGGTGGCAAGGAGTGCTATAGATTGACTTAGATTGCTTCCTTATACTTAATGGCTTGAGTGCACAACATTTATCAAGTGGTGGGATTAATTGTCACACTATGGCAAATTCTTTACTATATCACAAAGTTCTTCTTTATTGTATCACATAACTCTGTTTAGAGGGAACTTGCAGGTATGATTTTAAGTTCTTATTGCAACTTATTTATCAACTTCAAAATTTATTGAAATCTTGAGTTTTCATCCTCAAATTCAATATCTTCCTTCATATACAATATTTGATATTTTTTATTTTCTATAAGGAAAAATGATTTATTATATTACAATAATGAAAGGTAACAAATCAAATTGAATGAAAAAAAAAGAAAGTAATGTTACTGAGCTTGGACTAGTGACTTCCCTTGGGTAGCAAGCTTGTTGTTAGCTTTCTTAGAGATAACATATCATTTAGCCCAAAGGGAAAGTGGTGAAAATCGACAAAATAAATCCTTCATCACACCCTTAGACGCAGGCATATATATCTGTCAATTTTATCAATAAGGAAAATATAAGTGTAGTAGTCCAATCTATTTAACTTGCCATACAATTAGTCAATCAGTGTGGTTTGACTTTTGTAGAAATATTTTCAAATTCAATATGAAACAAAAATGATATAAAAACTTGAGATTGTTTTCGGCATGGCCATATTTTTTTTATTTTTGATTTTATGTACATGCAATTATTGAAAAGTAATAAACCAAAATAAATGACAAAAGTCTGTCAATTTTATCATTTAGGAAAATATAAGCACAATAGGTCATGCTTGGTTTTCTATTTAGCTCATCATATAATCGATCTGATTTGAATTTTTCAGAAATATTTTTCAAATTCGATATGAATAACCATTTGAGATTGTTTTCAACCCAGCCTGTTTTTTTTTTGTTTATATGTGCAACCTAGTATCAAAGAATGCTATCAGAGAATTGACTAGCTCTTGCCTTCTATAAATTAGATTTCTAAGAAAGATGTAGTGATATCTAATTATACATACAAATTATTATATGTATAAGGGAAGACGTTGAAGCAGTAAACTTGCAAAGGAAAGGTATGGTGTCGAGACATATAAAGGACATGTGGCATCAAAGAGAAGTTTCAACATGATAGCAAAAAGCACTAGGATGGCCAAACGATGGGGCAAGCAAACTTTGGATATGTAGGGGTGGAAAGAATAAGTGTGTTTGGATATGACAATGGCATGGAAAACTTTAGATAAAAGTTATATGCACTCAAGAAAAATATGCCAAACTTGAAATTTGGATAAAAGCTAAAAGCCAAAAGCCAAATTTGAACTTTGGATAAAAGTGATAAAAGAAACAAATCTGATCTCTAAACTTTGATAAAAACAGCTTGAAAAATATGTATCCAATGAGGTGTGTAATAGGACCCAAAAAAATGTACAACCAATATTAATTAAATATTTTAAATATAATTTTTTTTTTAAACTTTGGCTAAACAATTTCATATAAAAATAAGTGTCAAAGAAGTAAAAACTCTTTCATAGCTTCATTTTCACAATTCTTTTCCGTTAATATTTTTCACAATTTTTTAGTTAATTTTCTCAGTTACAACTACAATGTGGCTACAAACAATTTTGATGCCTTCAAATTTATTTACAATATTTATTATTATCTATTAAAAAAAACAGTACTTTTAACCTTAGCATTAATGTTTTGTTTTTTTTTTTTTTAAATATATCTTTTAATTGCAAATAATAAATTATCAATTAACTATGCACATAAAACTAGTTTGCAGTGCAAATAAGAAACTACCAATTAACTATTAACATATAGGACAATGTTATTACACTTCAGAGAGGAGGGAAATATTATTACATTTTATATGTTAAAAAAAAAAAACGATTCAAGGTTAAGTGAATAAAGCATCAAATTTTTCTTTTTGCCTTTTATATCTTTTAGGTTCTAGTGAGAGATGAATTATGTAATCATTATTTTTATTGGTTATAGTTTTACATTGACAAAATTTTACTATAATAACATATTTGTAATAATAATTATTATTTAGTATTGATTAATTAAAAGTGAATTTATTAAAGATATGTAAGATATGATTATTTATGATTATTTGTGTGCTTTTTTAGTCAATATATAAAATCAAAATTGATTAACTCAAAATAATCATGGTATTATATAGGATAGAATTACATGGTGAAATAGTAGCTTTTAGTTTTAGTCATTCATATATATATATATATAAATAAGTCAATAATCATCTAAAATTTACAATAATATATATATTTAATTTTAAAAAAAAAACTTTATCAATTACAATATTATACATTTTTCCTTTTTTCCTTTAAAAAAGCTCTAACAATCATTTAGAGAAGTAAAAAAATTTGAGGGCATTACCTCTCTATCCTTCCAAGCAGCAACTCTAGAATTATATGGATCTCAATACATCTTCTATTAATTCATGAGTAGAAAAAACAAACAAATAAAAACAACAAATTTCTCTGGTAAAAATATAAACCAATTCAAAATAATAATAAAAAAAATTTTCATTTATCATTTATAATTTCAAAAACTCTATAACCAGAAATTATATTACAGAAGTATAATATAATGTAAAAGTCCCTATCAAACTGTATAAGATATTCATATTCATCACATTTAAAATCTTACAACAATGTGACTTCCTAATCAATGTTATTAGTATTCTATAAGATATTCATATTCATCCTATCTAAAATATTATTAGGTCGATAGGTCTTTCCTATTGAAAGAGACTTTCGTCGTCCTTTTCAATCTCACGTTGACACCTGGACCGTCTACACTTTTGATCTTTTATTCTATTTAACGGGCGTTCAACCATTAGCCGCCCAAAGGTCAAAGCACTCGCGCCTTCCAAAATTTCAGGCCTACAAAGCCCTTACTTCACGGTGAAAACTTATACTGTATATCATGCGGTTATCGGTTAACGACCCACAATACTCACGTCTAACGAAGTCGTGCGGATGTCTGGAACAGGAGCTTCGCCTTCCAGTATTTGACAAACATGCCGCATTTCCAGTCTGCTTTCTGGCTTTGGATTACAACACAACAACCCCAATTTCAGGACCTTATCCATCTCCACCACATCATATCGCTTCCCCAGCTTTGGATCCGATGCCTCCACCAGCCTCCCTTCCGTGTACAACTCCCACGCCCACTCCGTCAAAATCATCTTCTCCGCCTCCGTTAACGGATCCACGTTCCTTCTCCCGCAGGCCACCTCCAACAGCAAAACCCCGAAGCTGAACACGTCCGAGCTAGGAGTGCCCTGCCCCGTGTGTATCAGCTCCGGCGCAATGTACCCCGGCGTTCCCACCACATGAGCCTTCTGCGGATTCTCGCTGTGATCATACAGCGGAGCCAGGCCGAACTCACCCAGTCGCCCGTTGAATTCCGAATCCAGCAGCACATTGCTCGACTTGATATCTCTATGGACGACCGTCTTGTCCCATTGATCATGAAGATACAGCAACCCAGCAGCCACACCCTTGAGGATAGCGTATCGCTGAGGCCACGGCAGGATTGTTGTCGAATTCCCAAAGATGATTTTATCCAGGCTGTCGTTGGGCATGTAGTCGGAAACGATGAAGAGTTGCTTTTGCCTCCGGCACCACCCCAGAAGCTGAACCAGGTTCCGGTGCTGTATGCTGCCCATGCTTGAGATCTCTGAGACGAGCCCCTTCATTCCCTCCGTGAACTCCTTCGATAGGCATTTCACAGCGACTTCTTGGCCGCTGCTGGGGAGAACGCCCTTGTAAACCTTGCCGAAACCCCCTTGCCCCAAAATGTTTTCATCTAGGAACTTGCTAGTGGCAGCGCTCAATTCCTTGTAAGTAAATCGATAGGGCCAATATTCCTTCTCCCAGTCTTCGATCGTTTCCCTGTTCTTTGCTTTTTTGATAAACACGGCCGCAACAATCAACGAGAAGAGAACCAGAGATGCCATGGTGACTCCGGCTATGAATCCTTGACCCCGACGTTTGGAATACATGTTAGCAAACGACGGGATAAGCGACACCTCAAGGTCCGGCGCCGTGCCTTCGGTGGTGAAACTCCACGCCAAAACGTAATGGTCTTCAGTCAACGTCCCCGTTGCCGCTCCGTTGCCGCTGAAAAGCCAACGAACATCTTCTCCTCCAGAACGTAGCGCAGGTCGATTTTCAGAGATATCAGCGGCCTCTGCGGTCTTGGCAAGCCGGCTGGCATGACGCTAATGTTGAGGCGGCTTTTAGAATGTTCGTAATCGATCTAGGCCTGTAAGTTCTGTCCGTTCCTGAGGCTCAAATTATGGAATTGCCCGCCATTCCAAAAGCCAGCGGTCATGGCGTTGACTGAGATGAGGTTGTTGATATCCACGCCCACATGGTTGTCATCCGGGTCATCGAATTCCACATTCTTGCATGTATCGAACTCAACTGCGAACAAGTGATTGGATGGCTGCCCGTTTCCGGTGAGGTTAAGCAAGCCCATATATTGGGATGACATAACGCCCATGGGAGACTTGTAGGGTGTCATGAAGAAGGCTAATCCGCTTCCGCCTGCCTTAGAGGGAGTAGGTACTATGAAGAAAACGAAGGTAGTGCTAAACGAGGAAGGCGTCTCGTTTCTTTTCATCTGCATGGGATTGAAATACAACGCGCGCCCTATCATGAAACGCGACTGATTTGTGAGGGAAAGCACGGATTTTGAGCGAATAACTGAAGCCTCCGCTTCCAATTTCAAATTACTACCATCGAATCTGTCGAAGACGAAAGCGGTATGTCGAGAGTCCTGCTCGGCCTGTGCGGGAAAAGGTGGTATGACAAGGTAGATGAATGCTGTGAGAAGGAGAAGGCTGAGCCATGGAAACATCTTGAATCAATTACTTCGCTTGAGATATAATGCTCCCGGGGAAATAATAAATGGATGTTGAATATTAATACATTAATTTTTACCTGTGCCTGCCGTGGTCGCCTGACAATTCGACGACCACTATTTTGGCCATTTGCTTTTTAGAGGCCTATCAGGTAGCAGGGAATATTGACTCCGGGCGACTCCTGTTACAGCGAAATCATCGGTGACTGTAGCATGAAACATCCAGATATTCTTCCTGCATCGCCGAGCATTCCGCGGATTGAAAATTAGGGTTTTAAAATGCAGGTCAAGGTCAAGGTTCATTGTTTGTCAATTGTACAGAGTGCGCGATGGGCGGTTTTGGAGTGTTCTGCTTCCAAATAAATATAGAGACGTATTTTTTAAGAAACCTTGCTTTAAAATCTCAGTCAAGTCAAGGTTCAATTATCATTAAAGTGTGATGAATAAGCTTTTACCGTTTCACTGTCATCTAAGAATTTTGCGAAAGGGTGACACCACATTCTTTACTGAAACAGAATTTTTTTTAATTATACTTTAAAATTCAAGTCAAGGTCAAGCTTCATTGGAATTCAATGATAAAAAATGTAATTGTCAAGAACGTTTTATGTTTCTTTGGTCGTGCTATACAAGCAATGTAGACATCAAGGATTCAAATCGAAATATCAATGATTTGTTCGGAAATTATAGACTTTAACATCCAAGCCGAGGTGAAGGTTGACTGTGTTTTTTCTTACCATAATCAAAGTGTGAAGAATGCTTTATCTTCTAGGGATAGCGAGGAATTTTGGGAAGAAAAGCTGTAAACCTAAAAGTCACGGCGAGATTAAGAACTTTTGGAAAAATTAGTTTGAATATTTGTGATTATTTCACCCTTCAATTACTAGCCAAACTCATCCTTCCCTTCATTTTTGTTATGGGGGTCCTTCATTTTTATGAGCTGAATACATATCTATAAATGCATTTTTTATCATTTTTCCAATTTTCATACTATTTATGCAATTGAGAATTTGTGATTATTTAATATTCTTAGTTTGAATATTTGTGATTGAGAATTTGTAATTATTTAATATTCTTAGTTTGAATATTTGTGATTATTTCACCCTTCAATTACTAGTCAAACTCATCCTGGCCTTCATTTTTGTTATGGGGGTCCTTCATTTTTATGAGCTGAATACATATCTATAAATGCATTTTTTTTATCATTTTTCCAATTTTCATACTATTTATGCAATTGAGAATTTGTGATTATTTAATATTCTTAGTTTGAATATTTGTGATTATTTCACCCTTTAATTACTAGCCAAACTCATCCTGGCCTTCATTTTTGTTATGGGGGTCCTTCATTTTTATGAGCTGAATACATATCTATAAATGCATTTTTTTATCATTTTTCCAATTTCCATACTATTTTTCTAATTTAAAAAATCTATCGGCCTCTTTTTGCACTTTTTAGGGCAATTGCTAGTTAGTATTCTTATGACAACACATTAAATAGTTCCTCGAAAACAAGCAATAAATTGTCACAACTTTGGACCATAATCACTATTTTATGAGCTTGAAATTAGTTTACAAAATAACGTATGTAAACCACCATTGGTGGAACCATAAAAAAAAAAAAAAAAAATTAAGTAATTTTATAAAACAAAGAATACATGAAAATCTAATTGGTTTTCAAATATTAGACATTATTTTGTAAATCAAGGAGAGGATAAGGAATTGGGAAATTTTGCAATACATAGGTGGGGTGTTGGTTTGAAATATAGATGAAAGGCAAAAATTCACAGATTTTAATGTTGCGTAGATATTTAATATTAATTAAGTGATGAAGCATAGTAGGAATCTATTCGTAGTAGGACTATGTTGAGTAACAGTTATGCTAATTGGTTAAACCAGGTTGATCACGATTCTAGAGATTCATATGTTCTCCTCCCTTATGTAAAATATTTTTCCTTATAATTCAATGTTTTTCCCACACTCAATTATTAAAATATATTCTCTAATTTCCATTAAAATATGTTTTCTAATTTGAGATTGGAATTAAAATATTTTTCTTACCATATCTAAAATAGTTTTTAAAATTGTGTAGCAAGTTAAAGGCCATTCACACAATAATAATTTGTAAAACACATGGGCAAATCTATTTATCATTATATCAAAATATCATATGAAATGGATTATTATATAATTTTTCATCTATCTTGATATTAGGCTAGGAGGAAAATTTGGAGGAATTGGTTTGTAGGGCCTATTTTAGTAGAAAATTCCAATTTGGAAATTTAGGGTCCAAAACCTTTCAAAGCCATTTTGAGGCATCAAATAACACTTTTTGAGGTCAAAACATTGTAAGCATAGATCACAACTCTTCTATGTTTTTCTACATGGATACATTTCCAACAGTTTGAAAATGACCACAAACAAAGATGTTGGACATTCGATAAACCAACACTCCTTGTGTGTTTCGCGACATGGACTAACAACCTCTCATGGATCTTTATCTCTGGTGATGTGATTGTTGACTAATACCTACGGGTTTTGGTCTATCATCAATCGTGATTCCCAACAAGTGGTATCAGAGCACATGTCACAAATTCGATACACACCCGACTCATGTTGGGGGGAGATTGTTGGACATTGGATAAACCAATGTTCCCCGTGTTTTTTGCAACATGGACTAACCACCTCTCGTGGATCCTTATCTTTGGCGATGCGATCATTGACTAATACTTGCATGTTTTGGTCTAACAACAATACTGATTCCTAACAAAAGCTTGTATGTGAAAGTTATGCCTCTTAAAAGTTTACCTATCTTATTGACCACCATGGTACTAAGTGGAAGCCACATCAACCCCATTAAGTGGAGATAGTCATATGTGAAATTTCAAGAATATTCTAAAATATTAAAAACCATAACGCTAATTGAGAGTTAAGGAATACAAAAACCACAACCCTAGTTAGCTACTAGTCTATGTTAAACACTCGGACACTAGGTGGAGAGGAGTTTCCATTCTTTTAGCATTGCACTTGTTCCATAATTGAGTAGAGCATCTGAGTGTTGAATTTGAGAGAATAATGGAGGAAAAAGATTGTGTAACATCCATTTAGGCTATAGTATTAAACGAAACTACATAGTGAGTGCTCCTACTACATAGTGAGTGCTCCTTTCTTTGTATTTTTATTTCCATAAATGAGGAAAAGAAAGCATGGCATAGGTCTCACCTTCTAGCTAGGTTTTCTCCTATTTCAAGTTTCCCAAGATACATCTTGTGTTCATTTTGTGGATTAAATGTTCATTTTTTTCCACATGTGTGTGTGTGTGTGTGTGTGTACATAGTCAACATCTGTCATGTCATTTGTTGGAATTAAACCTGGGTGGGGAGAATTTCATTCCTTCCTCACAACCACCCAAGATAACCCCAATTGACAGATTGAATGTTGATTGTCCTATTCTTTTATATTCAAATTTCAAGTATATTCATAAATTTGAGCAATATTCTAGTTGAACTAAAAGTAAATATGTGCTCTACAACCTAGTATGGGGGAGAAGTTGTCACATAACATTATATCACATGACAAAAAAGTTTAGCTAAATATATGTGTACATGACAACATTTAGAAAAATGAACCAACTTAGATCCATTTTAAACCCATAATTAATAAGCACCAAGAGGGATCAAATTTCTTCAAGTGTATTTTTTTATCATTTAATATGAATGAATTAATACATTTCATGGAATTAAATGATAAATAAATTTAAAACTTAAGAAAATTGATCCTCTCAGTGCTTGATAAGTCAAGGTTTAACATGGCCTATGCTAATGATAATAAATCTAAGATCTAAGTAAATAAACCTACACAATAAAACATCTCATCATAATACAAGATCCATTTTGATGAATTGTTCCAACAAAATTTCCACTACAATTACAGAGAAAAAATGCACAAAATTGAAGAAAGACTAAAGACATTATCAATTAGAATACAATGTACAATACAATTACTACAACTCAAGATACTTCATTCTCACACTTTACAATCTTTGAGCCATTGAAAATAATTCAAAATATTTTATGTAATGTTCAATATATGAAACTACTAAAGTATTCTACTTCCATCCCTTATATTTATAAAATATTCGGGATTAACATTGATACTTGATTTATTCATTCCAATTTCAAGTCTATCTCATTTATCAACATCAACCTATTTAACTACCCATGTATTCCCACATCCATCCTAAAATCCTACAACATATCTTTGAAATTTTCCTCATATTTCCAACACGAATTTATACGTATGTAATGGCCTTTCTTAGTTGGAACCTAAGATTGTGGTTTGGCCTCAACACTGCTATATTTGTTCATTTTTGGTAGCTTGGGAGGTACTCCAATCCCTAGGGTTCAAGGTTTGGATGTTGGAGTGCCAGAATAGGGCATTGTGGGCTTTGCACCCAAGCATGTGGGTGTGAATCTATGAAGCCTACTAGACATGCGATGGATGAAGATAATAGAGGACGTTGAGACAAATCCAATGCAATGAAAATCATCAAATTTAGAGTTTTCCTTGTGGAGATATTTTTTCAATGTAGTTGTTGGTTAATGTGGCACCTAAAGGAGGTTGGACTGATGTTTTGGAGTGCCACAGGTTATGTTTTTACACCACATGAGTTAGTATAAGTAGGAGTGATGTTGGATGTCATTTCTCATCCATCCAAGTGCATCCAATCATAGAGAATACATCCCCGAGGCAAGTGAGTTAGAGAAAAAGGTACATTGAGCTTGTTTGGGATTGTTTGTGTGGATTTGTTTATCTCTTGCAGGGTTGAGATTCTATACGTGGCAACCACTGGCTTAAGGACAATTGTTTTGGCTTGTGGTCTGTTTTGGGTGGGTCTCTCTCTTAAAATAAGGCCACAACCCTGGCTTTAGCTTCCAAATAGGTTGCAGACATGTTTTCACTTGGGAAGGAGGGTCGTAAGCCTGGGAGGAGCTACTAGTAGGGCCGCATATCAGAAGAGGAACTTAGGAGTTGTTTGGAGGCTAGATTACTAGCCCATAATTGCAGCAAAAGAGTCTTGGAGGGAGTTCACAATCAAAAGGAGGTATGATAGGTATGAAGAAAGGGTTGTAGCAGCATGCAAGCAAGCCCTAACTAGAGACTAGAATTGCAGAGAAAGTACCAGCCCTTGAGTTTGCAGAGGTATGTGATTATTGATGTATTTGTGTTGATTTGGATACTAGTGGATGGTGGTCCTAGTGTGGATAGTTTGTATTGAGCACCTTTGGATTGTTTGAGGGCAACACGTAGGTGTCCAAAGTATCCCTATGGCAGCAAACAAAGAGGACTTTGGACTTTTGTGTGATTGGGTGAAGGGTTGATAGCCTATGTGACACCTTGATGGACTAAGCTGACCACTAGGAGAGGCAGTTTGGAGCTCAAGTTTGGCCATCCAGAGGAGAATTTTATGACAACCCATGTTCATTGTTGGAGAAGATACTTGCAGTAATGATAGGTGGCAACCCTCCTGCCCTATGTTAACCTTCATACAGTAGCAGTGGAAGGTTATAGTGGGAAGAAGACCCTGAGTAGATGAGGAGTAGCAGTGGGCAAAAGGAGTTGTTCACAAACATATTTTTGAACATCTAAAATAGAGTTTGGATGTGTTAATGTGTAGATGGACTTACAATCAATGTTAGAGCAGGTGGAGTTGTGTTCAGTGGCCATATGGAATTGGACCATAGATAGAGGCAGAGTTGTGATTACTGCAGATTGTGAGCGAAGGACCGACAAGATGAGATACAACATAGAGGTTGCGATTGTGCACTAGATCAACAAGATTGTAATTGTATCTTGTATCTTGTATTAGTGAAGTATGAGGGCCATTATCCCTAGTACGGGAGCCCTAGACAGTCGTATTATATGTTGATAATATAATGACATTGGGTTACATATATTTTTGTTCTTGTTCTTATTGTAAACATGATTTATTTACTGTTGTTTATATTCCACTGTGCAAAGTAGATTCGTTATAGTTCTTGGTTTGGTAGCGTCAATGATCCAAGATTATATCATAGGCACCAGGATAGTGGAAAAAAAACATGGTATCATAGCATGTCTAAGCTACTTTGAGGTATAGTCAATCAAGGTGTGCACAACAAAGTACAACTTAAGAGGGAGTTGGTCAGATTTTAGGTGAAGGGCTCACTACAATGTCGAAGTTGCAGGTTGGTCTCTGGTATGAGGACAAGTTGGAAGGATTGTCCAACTATAGTCCATGGAAGGAAAGGATCAAGTTGGTCTTGCAAGTCAACATGATCTCAGAATTTGTCGAGAAAGCCATCAAGAAGCCAACTGACCCTAAGGAGCTGGAAGTGTACGAGGACTTGGATACGAAGGAGAGATTGATCATCATAGATGGTGTGAAGGACCATCTAATACCTCATTTGTTAGGGAAGAATAATGCACATGAGGTGTGGATGGATCTTTAGAAATTTTTCTAGAATGAGAACGAGAACCAAATGATGGTATTGGAGGATAAGTTCAAGTCCACCAAGAAGATGTAGGGTGAAGGAGTGACTTTGTATCTGATGAGGTTGACTCAGGTCAAAGATGAGCTTGCTTCCATCGGTGTGACTATTTCAGATTTTGATATGGTGAGGATTGATTTGAAAGGGTTCACCAAGGAATGGAAACCATTCATCAAGGGGATCGTTTCCATACTAGAATAGCTTGTGGGATGACTTCATTTAAGAGGAGTTGCGAGACGAGGATATTCATTTGAAGAAGAAGGCTTCAGAGGATAATGTGGCACTTGCAACATAAATGAATGGAAAGCAGAGGAAGGATTTGAGTAAAATCAAGTGTTTTGATTGTGTTGAGATGGGTCATTTTTGTCGAGATGTACGATGAAGAAGAAGATAGGAGATGAAGAGAAGAAGAAATGGAAGTAGGTTGTCAGTGTTGCCACTTCTATTGAGATAGATGCTCTCACCAAAATATTGGAGGAGGAAGACTTTTCCTTGATTTTTCATTTCTTGCAGGGTACCATCGATGAGGTTGCATGGTACGTGGATAATGGTGCATTGAAACATATGATAGGGTCACAAGAGGTATTAGAGACTCTAACAGGGTGGGAATCAAAGTTCCACATGGTGTTGGGTGACAAGAGTCAAGAGGAGATCTGAGGATCGAGAGTTGTGCCATTAAGGATGGAGTCAGGACAGGTGATGCAAGCCCAAGATGTACTATTTGTATTGGGACTCAAATATAGCATGATATTTGTCTCAGCGATCGAGTAGAAGGGGTTTGAGGTCTTGTTTTAGAATGGGAAGGAAAGATTCATGCCTAGAGGCTTTAGATCCATGGGTGTGGTGATTAGAGTTAGAGGACATGGTCTATACAGGCTGATCGGAAAGGCTATGGATCATGAGAAGAAGGAGCAAGAGGACCAAGTGCAGGTTCCAGAGAAGAAGGTATAGGTGCAGGCTTCAGTGGAGTAGGAATAGATTCCAGAGAAGAAGATTCAGGTTCTAGAGGCTCAGAGGGAGTCAAGTTCTAAAGGGGGTTTGCAGGTTTAGAGGGAGAATTTTCAACCCAAGAAGAGTGTATGGTCAGTGGGGAGAAAGGGTGCTCCTACAGCTACCAATAGGGAATTATGGAGGGATTGAAAAATGATATAGGAGAAGAATAAGAAGCAAGAGGCTTGCAATTACAACGACACTTCTAAGAGAGGCGTAGAACATGCTGTAGGAATTGTTGTAGTTGTGAGTGCCAGGAGTTGGGTGAGTGTTGTGAGCAACGATGATGATGAGGAGTTATTTCTTATTCTTGGAAGTAACTCCCTCGCTAAGAGGGAGTGTTGATTTTTAGTAGCTTGGGAGGTACTCCAAGCCTTAGGTCTTGGGGTATAGACGTTGGAGCACCACAATAGGGCATTGTGGGCTGGGAACCCAAGATTTGTGCTTTACACACAAGTATGTGGGTGTGAATCCATGAATCCTACTAGACATGTCATGGATGGAGATTATAGAAGACGTTGAGATAAATCTAATGCAACGAAAATCATCAAATTCTGAGTTTTCCTTGTGGAGATATGCATTTTTTTAATGTATTTGTGGGTTAATGTGGCACCCAAAGGAGGTTGGTTTGATGTTTTGGAGTGCCACAAGTTATGTTTTGACACCACATGAGTTAGTGTACATAAGAGTGACATTGGAGGTCATTTCTCATCCATCCATGTGCATTCAATCATAGAGAATACATCCCTAAGGTAGCCGAGTTAGAGAAAAAGGTAGATTGAGCTTGTTTGGGACTATTTTTTTGGGTTTTTTTGTCTCTCACAAGGCCGAGATTCTACAGGTGGCAGCCGCTGGCTTAAGGAAAGTTTTGTTCATGTCTTATGGCCTGTTTTGGGTGGGACTCTCTCCTAAAAGAAGGTTACAGCCCTGGATATAGCTTCCATACAGGCCGCAAGCTTGTTTTCACGTGGGAAGGAGGGTCGTAAGCCTGGTAGGAGCTACAGGTAGGGCTATAGATCAGAATATGAACTTAAGAGTTGTTTGGAGGCTATATTACTAGCCCATAATTGCAACAAAGAGACTTGGAGGAAGGGTGTAGTCAAAAGGAGGTCTAATAGGTATGAAGCAATGGTTGTAGCAGCATTTAAGCAAGCCCTAAATAGTGACCATAATTGAAGAGAAAGCACCAACCCTTGAGTTTGCAGAGGTATGTGATTATTGATGTATTTGTGTTGATTTGGATACTAGTGGATGGTGGTCCTAGTGTGTCCTAGTGTGGACAATTTGTATTGGGAACCTTTGGATTATTGGAGGGAAACATGTAGGTGTCCAAGGTAGACCAAAAGCAACAAACAAGGACTTTGGACTGTTGCGTGATTGGGTGAAGTGTTGATAACTTACGTGACACCTTGATGGACTAAGGTGACCACTAGGAGAGGAAGTTTGGAGCTTGGGTTTGGCGAGAGAAAGGAGCAGTTTATGACAACCCATGTTCATTGTTGTAGAAAATACTTGCAATAGTGATACGTGGAAACCCTCCTGCCCTATGTTAGCCTTCATATAGTAGTAGTGGAAGGTTATAGTGGGAAGAAGACCTTGAGTAGTTGAGGAGAATCAGTGGGCAGAGGGAGTTATTCACAAACAGAGTTGTGAACAGGGTCAAAGCATGGAGATGGGTTATAGTTTTTGGCGAAATGAGGGTGCATTTTGCTGAAAAACGGATGCTCGATCAAGAAATTTTAAGCACTTGATCGAGCAATTTTTAAGCGCTCAATCGAACTGTTGAGGTGATTAAAAATTCCTCGATCGAGCATTTAAACAAAATCTCAATTGAGAATTTAGAAAAACTCTCGATCGAGCCATTTTCTAACCTGAGTCAACGACTCGATCAAAAGATATAGCTTGATTGTGTTGGGTTGTGTTATATTCTTTCCACGACTAGCCTTCATAGTTAACCAGGGGGTTAGAGGGGGGGCGGAGCACCCTCTTCGTTGTGCCAATTGCGCAACGGGGGGTCACAAGGGGGGTGGGTAGCCCCCCTCTACAAGGTCTGGGGCAACGCCCTGGGGAAAAAAATTTGGACCCTATATTAGGTTGGGCAGACCCACCTATGGTTTTGTGCATGGTTTACGCACATGGTTTTGGACGCGATGGTTTTGGTCCATGGTTTTGGATGCGATGTTTTTTCGTCCATGGTTTTGGACGCGATGGTTTTCGGTCCATGGTATTGGTTGCTTCAGCATGTATAAATATGTATTGTAACATTGAAAGGAACATAATGAAAAATCAAGCTACTAGTCCTGGTTTTGGGATCCAAGTGAAAATCTCTGTGTATATGTGTTTTAGAATTCGTATGCAGGTAATTTTTATATGGGGTTAAAACCTACATTTGGTATTAAAGTTGTTTTGGCTTCAAGGGGAAGCCTTCGTTGCTGAGGGGTTTCGCTCGGGCCTGTAGTAGACCCTATTCAGTGGGAGATCTACGGGATCGAGTCTAGTGGTGAAAGAAGATGGAGAGCAGTGGAAAGACAGAGACTGAGAAATTTAATGGTCAGATTTTTGAGTTATGGAAACTCAAGATGGAGGATTTGTTGGTGGACAAATATTAGTGGATTGCAGTAGATCCGAGTATTAAACCAACGGGAGTGTCCGATGAAGAATGGAAGAAGTTGGATCGGAAGGCAAAGAGCACAATACGATTATGTGTCTCAAATTCAATATTGTTGAATTTATCAGGGAGGCTACGGCTAAGGCTTTATGGGACAAGTTAGGGACTTTGTACCAATCTAAGTCTCTGGTGAATAAACTGTTCCTATGGAAAAAGCTTAATAACCTGAGGATGAAAGATGGAGACTCAGTGACAGAGCACCTGAACATATTTAATATTATGGTAAGTCAGTGATTATCTGTTGATATTAAAATTTCAAATGAAGATAAGTGCATCAGTTTGTTGTGTTCTCTACCAAATTTGTGGGATAGTCTGGTTATTACAATAGGTAGCAATGCAACTACCTTGCAATTTGATGAAACAGTCTCATGCTTGCAGACGGAGGAGATGAGATGGAAAAATATGGAGAGTCAAAATGGTGATGCCTTGTCTGTACAAGGATGGTCCCAGAATAGAAACACAAAAAAGTCATCAAATGGGAGATCTAAATCAAGAGGGAGATCTAAATCTCCAGGAAAACTTGTAAAGGTGGTTTGTTGGAAATGCGGAAAGGAAGGGCACTACAAAAGGGACTGTAAATCTAAAGCTTCTGACAAAGGAAAGGCATCTGATGATGCTCCTTATGTAGAGGTGAAAACTACCTCAGATGAAGGTGGGGATGTGTACTTGGCTTTTTCAAGTACACATGTAGATCATGAGGCATGGTTGATTGACTCAGGTGCATCCTTTCACTTCACTCCTCATAGAGAGTGGTTCTACGCATATGAGAAATACGATGGTGGTGATGTCTTCTTAGGGGATGATAGGAAGGCTAGAATCATTGGTCGCAGAAAAGTAAAGTTGAAGTTGCAAGATGGAAGGGTTAGAACACTTCCGGGTGTTCTGCATATTCCTACATTAGCCAGAAATCTGATTTCTGTAAGAAAGTTGAATGATGTAGGTGTAAAAACAGTGTTTGAGAAGGATACATGCAAGATGGTTTGGGGAGCACTGGTATTGATGTGGGGAGTTCGGATTGGAACTCTATACAAGCTACAAGGTAGCACTTTTGTTGATGGATGCAACAGTTTTGTGGTTCCTGAAAGTGGAGCAGAAAATCTAGTGGTATCTGGAGAGAAGACCATGTTGTGGCATCTATTAGGGCCTAAATCTACCTTAGGCTGAGAAAGGTAGGATCTAGGGTAACATCAAACCATGCTTAACCTGGTAGCTAGCCCTACCAGGTCGGGAGAGGGCTCTCTCCTTGTCAATCTCAGAAATGATGGCTAATAAAGCTTGAGATGACTGATATTAAGACTAATTTTAGGCTAGATATGTGTACAGAGGTGTTTGATTGAATTTGATTTTGGTTTGCTTGCTCAAATGTGAAAGGCAGATTTGGGTTCGGGGAATGGACATAGTCTTGCAGAGATCTCTATGGGGCGAGGTAGGCAAATGGTTTAGTACTTCAAATTGAGTGAGATGGAGAGCTTTTAGACTGGTGAGGAGTTGGAGAGGGCATGAAAGTCTCAGGGATCCTCTTCAAATAGCTGAAAACATAAATAACTAAACAAACCCTAGGTAGAGCACTGCAACTTCAATGAATTCTACCTTTATCCTTGTTTCATTTAGTTAAGATGAGAAAAGAGATATGATGGCATACATAAAACACATATAAACTTGCAATTACAAAAGGAAACACAATACCAAATCAAGTTGCCACAAGAATCCCATAAAGTGCTGCAAACCCTGGTCTATTCCTTTGCCAAACTGTTGAAATGAGTGTACAATAATGCTCAAAGCATTCACAAGAGTCCAACCTTTACAAATGACTGAAAAACTATACTATATAGGCATCAAACAACTCATGCTAGGCTTTAGGGGTCGAATTCATGAGTTTAGGAGCTGTTTCAACAAGATCTAAACTAAGAACTGAAAAGTAGGCAGTGGAACAGCTTGCCTAAAACCTAGGAAACTAATTCATTCAGTTGCAAACCACTTTTTTATGATGAATCTACCTCTTTGAGTGAAAATTTAGCATAATTACATCAAAATCCATCAAGTCACATTAAATTACATCATGATTTTGACTATTAGAAAGAGAAAAGTTAAACTGTGAAGAAACTAGGCAGAAAACAGAGTTTTTTGGCCAAAATGAGAAAATTTTATCATGTGCGTCGCGCTCCTGTCCCTGTGTGCTGCGCTACTTTGGAGCTGCTTTTGGAGGCCTTCCCATGCACCAAATTTTCTCCAAGTGGGCTTGTTGGAAATGTCTGCCTGTCTACTTTCCAGAACAAGTGGAATTTTTGAATTTGGTCTCCATTTACCCCTTGAAAAATGAGTTTTCCCAACACTGCTTCCTGTGTGTCCAAAAAGGGGCAGAAAGGTCATTTTTGAGGTGTTTTTGACCTCTTTGGAAGCTCAAAACCCGTCAAAATTTCTTGGCCATGTGAGGGAATTCAAATTTTTCCATGAGAAATCCAAAAATGTTAAATTTTCCTCAAAAGGAGGTCTCTAGAAAAAGTGCACGCCAAGTGGCACGGCGCACCAGGCAGAAAAACCTATTTTTTAGGCCAAAAATTCAAAAATTTACAAAAAGTTTCCAAAATTTCTTGAAATTTGGGCTAAGTGTTCCTCATCAAGTGCTGTGTTAGGCTAAGGAAGCCTCAGCCAAAATCTGGAGTCTATCTTGCTCTTTTCTCTTCCTCATGACTTTCTTCAACTTGGCCTTCAAAATCCTGATTCTCGCTTTGCACACCTTGTTTCTTGCCAACTAGTGGTATGCCATGTGCCTCAAAATGTTTTTCTCTCTATTGGCCTTCTCCAGCATCTTCTCCAAGTGAAAATTTGTCCTCTCAAGCCAAGATTCACGATCAGCATGAATTTCTTGTTCAAGTGTTGTCAACTTGATCTTCCTCCTCTTAGCAGCTTGCTGGTTTGCCTTTATGTTTTTGAGCACCATGATGGTTTGCTGATCCTCAAGTTGTTTGTTCCTTTGCTCCAAATAGTTGATTATCCATTCGGCTCTTTCCAAGTTGAGGGACAAATGATGAATGCCATCTTGCTGCTCCCGAATGATCTCTTTGATCTTTGAGCTCAAATCAGTGTCATCATCCTGAATAAGAATGAAATCTGCCTCTTGACCTCTTAAAGGTCCCTCGTCATGCAAGGGATTCTTACCCTTGTCCTGTACTTGCTCTGCTGATGGAGGAAATGAGACCCCTTCCACCCTGGGTGGAGATAGTACTAGTTTTGTTGTTGCTGCAAACAATCTTCTAGTTCCCTTTTGGTATGTGACAAACACTGGCACACTAGTGGTTTGTGTCTCATGAACATCTTGCTGATGTGAAGGCTCTCTTGCCTCATGAAAAACTGATGGGGGAACTTGAGGACCTATAAAGACCTCATGTGAGATGAAATCCTCCCATGACACATTCAGTAAACCAAGCTGATGCAAAACCACAATTTTGATTAGTGCAAAGTGATAGATGTTGTTATATTGCTGATGAGGAGGCTTCCTTTGCACTAATGTGGTCATATTCTCAATGTTCTGACAAATGAAATAGGGGAGGTTCATCATTCTCACCCTAGTAAAGTGCATCAATAGTCTGATATGATAGGTGTACAGATGAGAAAATCTGCCCTCACAGGTGAAATATTTAATTATGAGTTTCATTAACAAGGCATATGTGTCCTGTAGGTGCTTGAATGGGAAGACTCTACTGACATGTCTCTGAAAACCAGCCTTGATGTAAGGCTCATAATGATCTCTGTCTACCAGTTGTCCCTTATTCCACTGCTCACCTACATTTGGAATATCGGTTGCTTGAGCAATAGTCTCAAGTGTCAAGGTGAATGTTGCACCTGCCAAACTGACTTTGCCATTGTGAAGATGGAGCACAAACAGTCTAGCCAGCTCATGGTGGTATTTGACTCTTTCCACCATCTCACAAAACTGATAACAAGATTGATATTGAAAGCATGTGACAGCAAGAGGACAGGCCAAAATCTCGGAAAGTGAAGTAGGCTCCTCCCGGTTATGTTTTCCACTCTTATGGGGCCTCCTTGATGCATGAATCTCTCTAGAAGAGTCACTGACTGTCTCCTCATTTCTGTCATAGGAAGAATCTAACTCCATATTTGCCAATGTTTGAGTTTTCTTAGATGAGTATGAAGAGATTTTATGTTGTCAATAGGTTTTTGTTGCCAAATATATGAATTTATGAGGGATTGTGGAGGGAATGTGTATGAGGGGTTTGGGAATGTTGCTGATAGGTTCTTTAGGGAATTGAAGGGTTTAGGGGATGATATTTAGGGTTTGGGATAGCAATTAGGGTTTGGGGATATTTGACTAGGGTTTGGGATAATGGGATTAGGGATTTAGGTTTAGTAGTTTAGAGATATGGGGGATATGGAATGGGTAAATATAGATGAAAAGGGAGGGAGAAAATGAAGTGAGGGAGTGAGGGAATGAAAATGGCAAGGGTGGAATTTAGCAATAAAAATGCAATATGTTAACCTTGTGCAATGTTTTTAAACAAGCAGTGCAAGGAGCTAGGGTTTCAATCTTTCCTTTTGAATCACCATAAACACTATGACAAACTCATTCATTGGCCATAAGGGAGCATCAACTTAGTTGGACAATGGAGAATTTAGCAATTTTGAGAGTTTGGAAGAGGCTGTGAGCAATTTCGGGCCTTGTAGTCCTGTGTGCTGCGCCACCTCATAGGTGCGCCGCACTGCCCCTTGTAAAATTACACTGTAAATTGCTGCCCAGTAAGCCGCGCTCTAACCCAGGTGCGTCGTGCCACCGATTTTCACCCTTCAAACACAAAATCACTCTCTTGGCCTTTAAAAATGGAAATGCACTTTCTCTCTTCACTTGTGGACACAAATGAGCCTCCTTTGATTTGAAAAAACTTTATATAGCCATGGCTTTTAATTTTTCATTCAAGAAAACCCACTTTGCTAATGTTTGACTTTCATTTGCTTTTTAAAACTCTGTTTTTAGGCAGTTTGCTTTACTTTTGCCATTGATGGACTGAATGCTTTGAATTTTTGTTTCTTTTGCAGGTGGTGGAGTTGCAAAGACTTGGCAAGGTGACCACAGCTACCTCTGAAATTATTACATATGGGAAAAAATGAAATTACATCAAATTTAATACTTGAAACATAAAAACTCTAAGCATGTGATTATTGAAATTATTTTTGCTGAGACTTTATTTGACCTCCTCATGCGCCTACTGACCGTTATTGAGCGTTGACAAGACCTTAATGATGAAACCCTAGACCTAATGAGACCTAAAACCCTAAAAATGACTTTTGTAGATTTAAAGACAATAAATGACTGCAGATGATCTCGATGTATGAAAATGGACTAGCAGGTAAAGAACATGAGGGAAAATGTATAATATGCCACTACCATTAGATGATCCATGACCCTAATGGAATGCAGCTGATCGAGTGAGACACCTAATATGCAATGCAACAAGAGAATTTGATCACTGATGGAGGGATGAAGATACCGACACTAATAGCATCAAAGGCTTGGACATATTGGAGAGAAGGGCCTTCGAATACTTCATGGTAAATGTATGGTAGAAGGTATGAGTACTAGCTCTTTGGATTTTGATTTCTGTGAAAATTGTGTATATGGTAAGCAGAATCAGGTGAGTTTCCATCTGGTGGTAAGAGGGTGAAACAAATATTAGAGCTTGTGTACAATAATGTGTTTGGACCTGTGAAGGTTCCATCACTGGGTAAGTTTGTGTACTATGTATCATTCATAGATGACTTCTCAAGGAATACATGGATATATTTCCTTAAGAAGAAATCTGAAGTCTTTGATAGGTCTAAAGAAGTTAAGGCTCTGGTGGAAAACCAGACAGAGAAGAAAATAAAGGTGATGAGGTCCAATAATGGTGGAGAGTTTTGCAGCAAGGAATTTGAAGAATTATGTAAGAAGTGTGGTATAGCACGACAGAAAAATACTCCATACACCTGAGAAAAATGGAGTTACAGAAAGAATGAACAAGGCGTTGATGGAAAGGGAAAGAAGCATGCTCAATGGTGCCAGGCTGGGACAGGAATTCTGGGCAGAGGCGGTGGAGACAACATGTTGCCTGGTCAACAAATCACCTTCATCAGCGTTGGAGGATAAGACTCCACAAGAGGTATGGACTGGTAAGAAACCCTCTCTTTCACATCTGAGGGTATTTGTATGTGATGCATATGTATATGTTCCAAAGGAGAAAAGAACCAAGCTGGATAGTAAATTTGAAAAGTGCATCTTTATTGGGTATAAGGATGGTTTAAAGGGATATAAAATTTGGAACCCAGTAACAAGGAAGGTTGTGTACAGCTGAGATGTGGTGTTCAAAGAGGTGAAAAATGTTATTAAACATGAAGTCCCATCAAAGGAACCTGAGAAGATAGAGTTTGAGCTAAAGGAGGAAGAATCAGACTCTAAAGCAGAAGAGGAATCAGAAGATGAACAGCCACAAAATCCGGTTGTGAGAAGATCAATTCGAGAAAGAAGGTAGCCAGAAAGGTATAGTCCATCTACTTTCTGTTCAAATTTTTCTTTATCTATTACAGATGATGATCCCAGAACTGTGAAGGAAGCAGTAGATTCAGAGGATAGAAAACTCTGGAAAGAGGCCTTGGTTGATGAAATGGCATCTTTGCACAAAAATGAGGCTTGGGATTTGGTGGAGTTGTCGGTTGGAAGGAAATCCATTGGCAGCAAATGGGTGTTCAAGAAGAAGACAAATGCAGAAGGAAAGGTGGATAAATATAAAGCTCGGTTGGTAGCAAAAGGTTATTCCCAGGTGCCAGGAATTGATTTTGGTGATATTTCTTCTCCTATTGCCAAGGTAGCTTCTATTAGATTACTTTTATCTGTTACTTCTGCTTTTGATTTTGAGGTAAAATAGATGGATGTGAAGACAACATTTCTTCATGGGGATCTGGAAGAGGAGATGTACATGAAGCAACCTAAAGGCTTTGTGGTGAAGGGTAAGAAAGAACTGGTATGCAATTTAAAGAAGTCTCTATATGGGTTAAAACAGTCACTAAGGATGTGGTATCAGAAATTTGATACATTTATACGAGGAATTGGCTTCACCAGAAGCAAGGCAGATCACTATGTGTATTTTAAATTAATTGGTGACCGTGTTATTTATCTGGTCTTGTATGTGGATGATATGTTGCTGGTTGGAAATGACAAAGAAATTATCTAGGATTTGAAGACCCAAGTTTCCTCCAAATTCGACATGGAAGATCTTGGTGCTGCAAACTATATTTTGGGCATGGAAATTAAAAGAGATCAGGAAAAGAGGAAGCTCTGTTTAACCAAAGGAAGTATGTCGAGACAATACTGAAAAGGTTTATTCTGTAGGATAGTAAACCGGTGAATGCTCCTATTCATGTAAGTGTGAAGTTATATGTTGAACAATGTCCCAAGACACAAGAAGAGGAAGAGGACATGTCCCGTGTTCCATATGCAAGTGCAGTCAGTAGCCTGATGTATGCAATGGTCTGTACTAGACTAGACATTGCACATGTAGTGGGAGTATTGAGCAGGTTTATGTCAAACCAAGAAAGGATCATTGGATAATATTGAAGCGGGTTTTCAGGTATTTGCGTGGCAGTGGTGATTATGGTTTGTGCTACCAAGGAAGACCAGGATTGGATAGAGTGTTGGATATTCATGGCTTTGTTGATGTAGACTGGGCTGGAGATCTGGATCAGAGAGGATCTACAAGTGGGTATGTGTTTAACCTATTTGGAGGTGCAGTCAGTTGGATGAGTAAGAAACAATCTGTAGTGGCACTATCAACTACAGAGGCAGAATACATGGCAGCCACTCATGCAAGCAAGGAAGCAGTTTGGTTGCAGAGATTGTGTTCAAGTATGGGGTTATTACAGGGAGCTATAAAGATAGACTGTGACAGCGAAAGTGCAATTTTTTTGGCAAAGAACCATGCTTATCATTCAAAGACAAAGCACATTGATGTTCAGTATCACTTTGTGAGGGATATGATAGAAGAAAAAAAGGTGTTGCATGTAAAGGTGGACACTTTGAAGAATACTACAGATGCATTGACAAAATTTGTGAGCTCTGAGAAGTTCTCTTGGTGTAGAGAAACAATGAGCGTTGCAGGGCTAGATACATGACTAAGCTTTGTTGCGGCCCCCTGTGGAAAGAAAACAACAAGTGGGAGAATGTTGGGTTGTGTTATATCCTCTCCACGACTAGCCTACGTAGTTAACCGGGGGGGTTAGAGGGGCCGCGGAGCCCCCTATTCGTTGTGTCAATTGCGCAGCGGGGGGCATGTAGCCCCCCTCTACAGGGTCCGGGGCATCGCCCTAGCGAAATTTGTTTTGGACCTTATATTAGGTTGGGAGGACCTATCTATGGTTTTGTGCATGGTTTTGGACGCGATGGTTTTTAGTCCATGGTTTTGGACGCCATGGTTTTCAGACCATGGTTTTGGACGCGATGGCTCTCGGACCATGGTTTTGGACGCGATGGTTTTCAGTCCATGGTATTGGATGCTTCAGCATGTATAAATATGTATTGTAACATTGAAATGAACATAATGAAAAATCAAGCTGGTAGTCTCGGTTTTGGGATCCAGGGGAAAATCTCTGTGTATATGTGTTTTAGAATCCGTATGCAGGTAATTTCTGTACGGGATTAAAACCTACAGATTGAGTGTTTTTTCTAATTCAAATAATCCATTCGTGACCTGCGCAAGTCATTTTTCTCAGACCGTGAGAGGAAAAGGAATTCGACGGAATATTTCTAAGCTCAATGGAGAAGGAGCAACTCAATCCAGCTACCCATCAACCTCACCAATGACCTAGAGGCTCAAGTTGAGGTAGGTTTCCTGTCATTTTTGTCTCTTTTATTTCATTTTTTCCAGCAAAATAAAATAAATTAATTTGGAAAAAAAAAAACTAGCATACAAAAACTACGAAAAACAATCATGAAACTCACCATGAAAGCCACCAAAAACCACCAAGAAAACCCTTGAAAAACCAAAAAAAAAAAAAAAACCATTAAGAAAACCACAAAAAAAACCTATAATTTAGGTTTTAAATATATTTTTTTAAATTTCATTGTATACGTTATATGCAATATTAACATGTTTATTATAAATATTTTCTATGGTAAATTTTATTTTTAATTATTTTACATTTTAATTTTTTTTTTAGGATTTTAGTGAAATAAATTTTCAAAAAAAATGATTTTTTGTTATTAAAAATGCATTTTAAATTTTGAACAAATTTGATCAAAAATATGCAAAAAAAGAATTCAAAATAGAAAACAATTAAACTATAGAACTCCAATAAATAAATAAATTAGGAACTTTAAATTGACATAATGAATATGGTTGTTCATGGTGAACCTCTATTAAATCAAATAAGATATTTTATTTCATTTTTTATTTTAAATTTAAATAAATTTATATTTTAAATATTTTTTAATAATAAATATAGTAATCTGTTTTAAAAAAATAATTATACATAAATAAAATATTTTAATTAAATTAAAAGTCCAATATAACTATAACATGTAACATTATGTATATATATATATATATATATATATATATATATATATATATATATATATATATATATATATATAGTATGGGCCTCGAGTATGCCCTAAAACTACTTCTGCTTGGCTAAGAGCTCGTCTTCCTTGAACGTAAGGAAACAGGTTAACGACCCAAGACCGAAACGCATCAAGTAGGAGTGAAAGCTTACCCCCTTACGGGCCACCAGCGGGTTATTCCAGGTGGCGTGGTTTTCCTTGATTAACAATGATGAGTCAGCCTAGCGGCCAAAGATGGTTGTCCTCCTCACTGCTAGTATGACAATTGAGATATGATAGGTTTTCCCACCTGTTCAAATAATAAAAAAATTATAGTATAGAACACTTAACATATATATGTGTGTGTGTGTATGTGTGTGAGTGTGTGTTTAAGTTTCAACAATCCATCATTGATGCATACATTAAATCCATGATGAAATGTGCATTTAAAGTGAATATATAAACATTTTGACTCTTTTATAATTTGTACCATATTGTTTCATTATGTAGTGTGTTGTACCAGAAACATTTCCTTCATGTGCTTTCACCTAGTACATGTCATGTGTCAAAATCAAACATTATAAGAACTTGTACTATGGAGTATTTGGTCGGCATGAAGTTTTGTTAGTTTTGCAAATAGGTTTATTTCAATTTTTTACATATATTTACATATTTCTGCTCTATGAACAAAATGCATTATTTATAAATGGGAGAAAGTGTTTAAGTTAGATTTTCAATAACATTTTTTTTTTTTTTGTTTAAATGGAACTCAATACTTTGGTTGATAATTTATCAAAATAGACGCTCCATATAGTTTAGGAATTTAGCCTTTATTATTCTACTTGAGTTTATAAATGGTTTTCTTGTCAACATTCTTTTTATGTCAAAAAACAATTCTTCGATTAATTTATATATATTATATGTAATTTTCAAAGCCATCTCCCATACACCCCCTAACCACAGCTGGTCAGAGTGTTGGGGGATCTATTATACATGGTCGGGCTAGATCACGTAGTCATACTAGAGTGTATGTTCCACTCGTAGATCCTCCCTCCGACACAAGTCGGAGTGTCAAAAGAAATGTTTCTATCTCTATTGATGATCTTGCTATGGATAGTGGACCTTCTTCACCTGTTGTAGGTATACATCTTACATTTTAAATATTACTTAAACTTTATGTATTTATGTCTTGAAATTGTCTTTAATTTTTAAATCATCTTCAATTGATTTGTTTGAATTCAATGTATATGTTATTACGCTTCTAGTTATTATATATATATATATATATATATATATATATATATATATATATATATATAATTATTTATTTATTTATTTATGATTTTCCGACCCTAAGTGGGGTGAAGGTGAGGATCAAATTGTACTGTCGATCCCTCTATGGAATGACATTATAGCCAATATCATAATTGAGGATGTTAGGGCCCAACAGACATGGATCACATGAGAACTGGATAAAATCTCTGCTAGTTCACCTACTAGGCATAGTTTGTCTCTGATCTTGGATAACATCAACAAGTTGATCGATACATACCAAATGGTGGGCCCACAAAGCCACCTCCTATATTCCATATGTTGGGTCCCTATAATACTAGTGAATTACCCCATTACTATTGTAGTTATACCCCTTATTTATATTTTTGTGCCCCTATTACCCCCATGTTGTTATTTCTGTGCCCCATAGAATCCCTCTATTGTTATTTATGTGGCTTTATATTATTATTGTTAGGTCGGCTGGATTATATTGTGACTCCTTAGACTCCTATATATAGAAAGGAGGTTTTGTCATTTGAATCATCCAAGAATTGTTCATTTATGTAATGTAAAGGAGGTTGCCCCCTCGAAGAGGCTGAATTCTAAGGCGTGGATCTCTCTTTTCTATCTTTTTGTGAGCTGGTTTCATAACATTTGGTATCAGAGCTTTGGATTCTAGGGTTTCGCTGCTCCAAACAGGTCATCGTGGCATTTTCGCTATAACTTTTTTCTGTGACGTTTCAGAAGTCACAAAAAAAACCCATTTGAGAAGAAATCGCGCTGAACCTTGGGTCCGAATTTCAGAGCTTTTTGCGCGATATTTGCGGAGATATGATCTGAGGAAGTTGGTCCTTTTGCAGACTCCTGAATTACATTCAAAACAGGTGACCTGGGGAAAATCGTCATAACTTTCTCTCTGGGGATCGGATTGAAATTTCGTAAGAAGTTACAGAAAGAGGACGGACTTTAGTTTCTTGAATGCATATTTCAGATTCAAAGGTTGAAACAGTGACTCGGGGCACGTCGTACAAGTTCGCTCTACTAAACTAGTCTAAAAGCAAGTCACTGTGGGAGATTTCACATAACTCTTCCTTGGAGAATCCAATTTGGGTCAGACTTGTGGCATTGGAAAGAGGACACAGAAGGCTACTACAGGTCGTAATTTCAGAACTGGATGATCCGAAATTACAGAGATACATCAGATTCAATATCAGGCTTCTATAAAGTAAAAAAAAGGTGTGTAGTTTTTATTTTTATTTTTGTGTAAGCTTGGTTTAACGGAATTCAAAGGGCATAGTAAAGCATTATTATTGGTAACTGATGCCCCGAGGAAAGAAAATGCAAACACCTAGTAAGGAACCTGAAATCTCTAGCATGACTCATGAAGAAGAGGAAGAAATGCTACATGATATATCAAAATTACAAGAACAAGTGCAACAAATGTCACGCTCACAAAAGCTAACAGAAGCTAAGATAAGTGGCGTGGAATCTAAGATAAATGGTGTGGAATCTAAGATAAATGGCGTGGAAGCTACGATGGACGATTTGAAGATAGATTTGAAGACAGATTTGAAGAAAGACATGGCAAATTTGAAGACAGATTTGAAGACAGGCATGGCAGATTTGAAGACAGATTTGACAAATTTTCTACAAGAGATACTTACTAATGGTGAAAAGGTTGTAAAGGAAACTCATGATGTGAACAAAAGTAATGTTAATCATGATTCCATAGATTCTAATGTTGGATCAAAGACCCACCATATTCCAAAAATCGATATGAGGAAGTTTGATGGCAAGGATCCCGCCACATGGATATTACAGATGGAGCAGTTCTTCGATCTCAATAATGTGCAAAACACACAAAAGGTACGTATGGAAACTGTATATTTGGAACCAAATCAGTTTGTATGGTATCAATGGCTTTGCTCTCGTAAAAAAATTATCACTTGGGAAATTTTTACAGAAGAATTGATAGCACATTATGAAGATATAAAAAGCAACACTTTTTTTAGCCAATTGATAAGTCTCAAACAAAAGGGTTCAGTAATGGAGCACATTGAGGAGTTCCAAAAATTGAACATAAGGGTCAAAGATATTCCAGAGGAGCATAGGATTGATGTGTTCATAGGGTCTTTAAAGGATAATATCCAACATGATGTTCGCCTTTGGGAACCTGATTCATTAGAGAAGGCATTCAGGTTAGCAAGAAAAATGGAAAGCAAAATTATGGCAACCAGGAAGCATACCACTCACAACTATAAAGACGGAAGTGTTGTTGCCCCTAGTCTTCCACAACCTATAAGGTTGACACCACAACAATTGGAAGAAAAAAGAGCAAAAAGGCTTTGTTACAGTTGTGATAGCAAATACACTAAAGGTCATAAGTGTGCTGAGAAGAAATTATTCTACATAGATTGTGAAGAGGAAGAAGAAAAGGAGCAAGAAAGGTCAAAAGAAGAAGATATACTCCAGGAACAAAGCCTATATGAAGAACAAATAAATCCGACCATATCTTGTAATGCATTGGCGGGAATTACCACTCCTCAAACCATCAAGATAGAAGGACAAATCAAGAAGAAAAAGGTAATAGTGTTGATTGATTCAGGAAGCACCCACAATTTTATTCATTGTAGGGTAGCAAAAGAATTGAATTGCTTCCTATATCCAGCACCAGAGTGTCAAGTGATGATTGCAAATGGAGGAACAATAAATTCTTTGGAAGTGCCATAATATCAAGCTATCCATGGGAGAATATGTATTGACTAGCCCAATGCTTTCCATTCCAATAGGAGGTGCTGATGTTGTACTAGGAGTCCAATGGCTACAATCCTTGGGTACAATAGCTTTTAATTTTCAAGAACTTTTCATCAAATTTTCTACGGAAGGAAAGGAAGTTGAATTAAGGGGTATTGCAGGGAAACCAGGAAAGATAATCAGCTCTAATGGTATGACAAAGCTTCTAAAAAAGGAGCAAAGAGGTGTAATTGCACAATTATGCTCGCTAGATGTTTCCACATCGGAATCATCTATTTCTCCAGATCTCCAAAAAGTCCTGGACAATCATTCCAAGGTATTTGAGACTCCCAAAGGTCTCCCACCTATGCGTGATCATGATCATGCTATTCATCTGATTCCAGGAAGTGTTCCTCCAAACATCAGGCCGTACAGATATCCCTATGTCCAAAAAAGTGAAATTGAACGTATGGTTGCAGAAATGCTAGAGGCTGGTATAATTCAACCAAGTCAAAGTTCTTTCTCTGCTCCAGTAGTATTGGTGCACAAGAAGGATGGATCATGGCGCATGTGTCCGGATTATAGGGAGCTCAACAAGCTCACTATTAAAGATAAGTTCCCCATTCCTGTCATTGATGAATTACTGGATGAATTGCATGGATCAATTTACTTCACCAAGTTGGATCTTCGTTCGAGATATCATCAAATCAGAATGAAGATTGAAGACATTCTGAAAATGGCATTTAGAACTCATGAGGGTCATTATGAATTTTTGGTCATGCCTTTTGGCCTTACTAATGCACCTTCAACATTTCAAGGTTTGATGAATTCAATTTTCAAACCATTCCTTAGAAAATTTGTGTTAGTATTTTTTGATGATATACTAATCTACAGCAAGTCTTGGAAGGATCATGTTGAACATGTTGACAGGGTGCTACAACTATTGGAGGAGAAACAATTATATGCAAAAAGATCCAAATGTTTCTTTGGAGTCCAGGAGGTGGAATATTTGGGTCATATTGTATCTCATGAAGGAGTTAAGGTAGACCCTAGCAAAATTAAAGCCATTAAGGAATGGAAAATTCCCCACATCCATAAAGCATCTGCGAGGATTTCTTAGGTTGACAGGGTATTATCGCAAGTTTGTTAAGAATTATGGGAGAATAGCAGCACCTCTAACAACATTATTGAAGAAAGATGCATTTTCATGGACTCTGGAAGCAACAAAGGCCTTTGAACATCTTAAAGAGGCAATGTGCCAAGCACCAGTCTTAGCTACACCGGACTTCACAAAAACCTTTATTGTGGAATGTGATGCTTCAGGAAATGGAATTGGTGCTGTTCTAATGCAAGATGAAAGACCCATTGCTTTTGAAAGTCGTCCAATCAAGGGAAAGTTTTTAAGAAAGCTATTTATGAGAAGGAAATGTTGGCAATACTCCATGCACTTAAGAAATGGCGACCCTACCTAATGGGAAGACACTTCAAGGTAAAAACGGATCATGATAGCCTTAAATACTTTTTAGAACAAAGATTATCCTCTGAAGAGCAACAAAAGTGGGTCACAAAGATGTTGGGTTATGACTTTGAAATCATCTACAAAAAAGGGAAGCAAAATGTGGTGGCAGATGCACTCTCAAGAAAGGATGAGGATGTGGAAGCATTGTTGTGCGCCATTTCTATTATCCAACCAGATTGGATAAACGAAGCAAGGGAGGAATGGAAGAATGATGAAGAAGTGTGGGCACTTATTCGAAAGCTACAACAAGATTCCAGTACATCTGATACATTTAGCTGGCAAAATGATTCGTTATGGTACAAAGATCGCTTATACCTCTGTAAGAATTCCCAGCTAAAACAAAAGATTCTTATGGAATTGCACACTTCTCCCTTAGGAGGGCACTCAGGATTTTTAAAAACTTACCACAGGGTTAAGAAGGAATTTTTTTGGGATGGCCTTAAATCAGATATTCAAAAGTTTGTGGCAGAATGTTTGGTTTACCAACAAAATAAAGTTGAAACAATTAAGACACCGGGTCTATTACAACCTTTATCCATTCCAAGCCAACGTTGGGAGGAGGTTTCAATGGATTTTATCACAGGTTTACCCAAGTCTGAGGGAAAGAGTGTCATCATGGTGGTAGTTGACAGACTTACCAAGTATGCACACTTTTGTGCATTATCACATCCATTTAAAGCCAGTACAGTTTCTACTGCATTTATGGAAACAATTCAAAAGCTACATGGAAACCCAAAGATTATTGTAAGTGACAGAGATCCCATTTTCACTGGAAATTTTTGGACAGAATTATTTTCTTGTCTTGGTACTCAGTTAGCTCATAGCTCATCTTATCATCCTCAATCTGATGGGCAACTGAGATAGTAAACAAATGTTTGGAAGGATATCTTCGTTGCTTTGTATCTGATAAACAGACACAATGGGTCAAATGGTTGCCTCTGGCTGAATGGTGGTATAACACTTCCTTCCATACAGCAAAAAAATGACCCCATTTATGGCACTTTATGGGTATCAACCACCATCCATCACATCATATTTAAGAGAAAATTCTAAGGTTCAGGCAGTGGAACATCACATCGAACATCAACAACAAGTCCTCCAACTCTTAAAGGATAACCTCGTGTTGGCACAAAATAGAATGAAACAACAGGCAAATCAACATCGCAGTGAAAGAAGTTTTGATGTAGGTGATTGGGTATTCCTACGGCTACAACCATATAAGCAAATGTCCCTAAAGCAAGCTAAGAAGGATAATAAATTATCACCAAAGTATTATGGTCCGTACAAGGTGTTGCAAAAGATTGGTACTATGGCATACAAATTGGAGCTTCCTGCAGCTTCTCGATTGCACCCAGTTTTCCATGTTTCATGTTTAAAGAAGGTTATAGGCGACAAGCTCCCAGTTCAAACAATATTGCCAGAACTTGACGAGGAAGGAAAAATTATATTGGAACCGGAAGCAGTCACAGAAACAAGAACTCGACAGCTACGAAATCGATCAATTTCAGAGTATCTTATCAAGTGGAAGAACTTATCCGCTGAAGATTCCACATGGGAGGATGAGAATTTTATGCAGAAGTATCCAGAACTACTCAAGCGTTGAGGACAACACTTTTTTGAAGGAGGGGCATGTTGGGTCCCTATAATACTAGTGATTACCCCATTACTATTGTAGTTATACCCCTTATTTATATTGTTGTGCCCCTATTAGCCCCATATTGTTATTTATGTGCCCCATAGAATCCCTCTATTGTTATTTTTGTGGCTTTATATTATTATTGTTAGGTCGGCTGGATTATATTGTGACTCCTTAGACTCCTATATATAGAAAGGAGGTTTTGTCATTTGAATCATCCAAGAATTGTTCATTTATGTAATGTAAAGGAGGTTGCCCCCTCGAAGAGGCTGAATTCTAAGGCGTGGATCTCTCTTTTCTATCTTTTTGTGAGCTGGTTTCATAACACCATACATAGGACCAGGAGGCTAAAGGTTAGAGGCCCACATACTTGGAAGGCAGTGAAAGACACCAGAAATAACATCGATATTCGTGGGGATTTGTTTGACATCCCTCCTGAATGTTGTGCTAGTAATGTTGTTATGATTCTGTTAAAATATTTTAAGAATGTTGATGTGGCCCCTTTTGTTTATAATTTATTCATTGGAGCTTGGGGCTAGTTCCCCCACCATGACCAAGTCCCCATTTACTTTGCAAAGAATATATATGCATAATTTGTGTTACATATGAGGCTAGATTACATCAGCGCTAAATCTAAGTTTTATGGACCCAGTTTAGGACGTAGTTATGAATGTGTCAGGGCTTGTAGGGACCCTGCGCATGTAACACCACCTCCAATATTGTTGCCACGACCATCTTGAAGTGTGGCATTTCCGACAAAGCTACAGAAGTCGTCACAGCTTGGCGCTGAGGCTAGGAATACCATTGCAGATAGCATGCAGAGGACATTGGCAATTTCACATGTCGCATTGTGTGGAGAGATGAGCATACCACCTTCGTTGCTTAGTGGTGCACTAGTTTCATTACATGATGATTCATATCTTTTAGTGCAGTCAATGTATTTTAATTTAAACAATTAATGATATGTTTCTACAATTTTATGCATTTTCCTAAATTTACTTGTCTATCCAAGTATTTCAATCAATTTATTATTTTAACACATTCAATTAAGAACATTCAAGAAGTAAAATTTTACAAAATAGCAATTTTAGTTGTCATATTGACTTGCAGAAAGTGTCTTTTAGTGCACAATCAATGTATGTTAAATTACACTGATTTTAATTTAGATGTCAATATGTAAACTAGTAATAAGTTTTATTCGATTTTATTTCTTTTGAGGTTATCTAAAAGAGCTTAATAGTCATAATGTGATATGTGTGTGTGTGTGTGTGTGTGTGTGTGTGTGTGTGTGTGTATTGCACATCTTACATTCCAATATGAAGCATGTGTGTAACTCTTTTCATGTTTTATATCAAACAGACACATGACATATTTATTATTAATAACATAAAAATATTTCAATGTTGTTCATAACCTAGATTGTTAAATTTCCATTTTAAGTAAAATAATATATCAACTTGGTTGTTACATACTAAAATGGATTTTCTAGACACTAAATTTGTATGACATGTATATAGATCTATAATTTTTTTTGCATGCTCAACATGAATACTATACACATGACATTTTAAAAATTCAATATGATTTTTTTTAATTAAATCTAAATCTAAATCCCTATTGATTCTAAAGCACCTCCTTGAAATTTGGTGTACTTTAGAAACTTAAGCACCTTAAGGAAAACAAAGCTTATATAACTTATATGTACACCATTATGAATCCATTCTAGATAAGAGGGAAACATTTCTCTATTCAAAATTACAAAATTACAAGAGTATTCAATTGTCACATTTATAGATTACAAAAATTATACATTTGAGATCTCTTTTACTAGATTAGATTACACTTGGTTGTTATAGACTTAGCTTCATGGCTTGTCATTTGCATCATCTACTCATCTAGCTAATGGCTCATAGGAATGCAAGTCTCCATAATACGTTAATTGTTTGATTCTGTGATCTTCGATCTCCTTGGTTCACTTTTCTTTGTTTTGATTTCTATGAGATTGATTCGAGATGCTATGACTAGATGACTATATTGACAAGATATATATTCAGGCATAAAATATCTATGAATGGTGTGATCAGTATTTTTCTTAACTTTTTCAAAAAAGTGGCCCATCACAACCATGTCACCAATTTGGTATGTGAATTTTCCATCTTCATATGGTCTAACTGACCTATTTATGACATGTGTGCATCACATCAAATAGTATGCCACATTCTATTCATTTCCTACAAGGGAAATGACAACAAAAGCATCACCTATAACCAAAATACAAAACAGTATTAGTTAAATACGTTAAAGATTTTAATTTATAGATGAAATTTTTAATGATAGATAAGCCACATACCTTCCCTTACAAGATCAGAGACTTGATCATTATCAAATGAAATGATGGCCTCTTCATCGTGCATCTCTTGCCACGTCGGAATTGGATGAGGTCCCTTTCGATTAAGAGGGACATATTTCCATCCTTTCATGTACCCGTGTTTTTCATAGTGATCAAGTATACATCCATCAACACCAATGCAAAACTCACAAAAACATGTGAGTTTTCTTGTCTCGATGGTAAATATTCCCCCCATGTCTTTGCTCCACACTGAGTTTAATTCCCTTGTTCCTTCTACAATATTACAGTACCAAGGAATGGAACCATTCACATTTCTAAGTTCAATATTCCATAAAACCTACACACAAGCCCTATAGATTCATGACCTTCATGTCCTAAATGGGATTTTCGCTAGTTGACCACCTCTAGTGTTGATTTGAGTCTATCTACATCACAACACATTTGGTACCTCCTAAGTTCTCTCTTCACACAAACACCTGCACCATCATGCTCACCATTTCTATGTCATGTTTCAAAGTATCTCCAAGTATGTTGAATTTTTGTCTTCTTGTGTAGTCATATCAACCAATAAAAAATGCATTCTAACTTGAATTGCCCTGCACAACCATCTAGCCATATCCAATGCTTCTTGGATGATATGCCATTTTTTTAATGATTCATAAATAAGGTCAAAGCAATTTTGTATGAATAATGTGTCATGCTCACGATCATCACTGATTTAAAAGTGATATTCCTTAATCACATCATGTGACTCGTCAATGCTATCCCTACCATCAATGTTCAATTGTGCATATTTTTACAGAACATGTACTAATATGGACGCTTCGTGTAAGTGATAATACTCACTTTGTATCTCTATCTTAGGATAAAATGTGTAATTCTCGACAAATTCCACCACTGATAAGATTGTGCCTGGCTAAAATACTTTGTGAGAATGATTAAGTTCATATGCTTTCCACCTAGACCTGTGTGAGCGTTTTATATATTTCTAGATCTAGTTTTGAAACACCCCCATGTATTGTGAAATAGGAATCTCATCCTCAACATAGTTGATCCTCTTAGGTGCCAGAGTTGAAGAAGATGATTAATTTCCCACAACATACTCATAATGCTTCCATGTGAAGGTGACATATGACATCCCAGACTGGTTGGGATCAATAAGAAATTTCCTATGGAACAATGCCAAATCACCACATTCAATGCATCTTCTCCCACCTATACATATTTTCTTGTAATACAACTCTTTTGGCTCCTTTCTACACAATATTAATGAACAAAATTACGTATTGTAGGAGGAGGGTCGTCATGACATTTCTTCTTGTAAAATTCTCGGAAAGTGTCATAATGAAGCTGAAATTCAACATGATATAAAAAAAAAACACGTGTCATGGATTGTATTGGGCCTCATAAACCATGGCTTCAATTTATGAAACATCCTTATGGATATCTTCACATGGCGATTGCTTTCCTGAAATTCCTCGAACAATGCAACTTTTGTCATTTCTACAATGTGCTTAGCATGTTCACCATCATCACCTTTAGATAGCAATGCCATACGACATACTTTCTATATGTAATAGCACAAGAATGGATCTCCCAAAACTCTACCACAAATGCTCTGATTCCTACGGTAATCCTGTCTTGGTAGGTTTTCCTAGTGATAAGAGCCCAATAAGTAGATTCGTCATTTTCATTCACTCAAACCATGAATTTGGTATGCTTGTGCAAGGTTTTTCTCGAGACATGGAGCAATTTTGACATTGTTGCCAACTTTTATTGTCTTGATGTACTTGGTGCAACAATAGCAGTTGTAATTTCCCTATTCGCAACTCAAACATTGAGTTTTCTTAATTTCCAAACATAGTGAATGCCTTTGATATATTTTCAGTGGCATTCATATGTGTCTTCTTGATTTTAGCATCTTGGACACCCAAAAGTTTTGTGGCATGTTTTGGTTTCTTATCTTTGATTAATCCATGTAGTATATGAGCTTGTGCAACAACTAAATGTTTTTCTAAATGTTATCAACGGGGAAAATTTTAAGAACCACCCTAAATTTATATGTATAATAAATAGGCTAATCCCCATGATACATAGGAAAAATGGGAGGCGATTTTATCAATAATATAATATGTATATATAATTTTTTTGGAAAATCTCTCACCAGATTATATTATCTTGTATAGTGATGGAGAATCTTTCACTGAATTATAAAATCTTGTAAGATCTTGGCAAATCTTTTACTGAATAATAAAACATTGTGAACTCTTGGCGAATGTTTTGTTAAAGTATGAAACCATATATGATAATAAGAAAACAAGTTCATTAAACTGTAATATACTAACATACATGTTTGGAAAAAATAAACATAATTTTCTCTTCCTACAAACAATGTTCCAAGTTTCAGTGGTCGTGTTTGTCAAGGTTCTTACAATACACTCTTTCATATTATTCTATTAGTTTTGATAATATTTCACAACAAAGTTCTTGTAGGTGTTGATATTGACAACGAGTTCTGTCAAGGTAGGAGAGATTAATCTTTTCTCTACAACTTTTGTCAAGCTACCACTTTTTTCAAGTTATCAAATTTCTTTCTTATTCCATAGACTCCAACTGCGAGATAAAAAAAAACACATCAAGTTTGTTTACCCCAACACGCCAACAAGTAGCAAGCCTCAACTATATTATATAAGAAAGTATTAGGTATCCCAAAGGCTTGAAGGGGATCTAATTGAAAGAAGTGACCATTGTGAGAATCCTTCCAATCAATATATGAATATATAAATGTAGATTTATTATTATTTTAATTGGAAATCTTCAATTAAATAATAAAATTTAATTACATCTCTCCCAATCTAAATTGCTTATTAGCATAATTCACTACCCTCATAGGTCTCGCATCTTTTAACAGCATTGTAACATGTAGATTAATTTCCTTTTTGGTGAACAATCTCCACCTTTTAGGAAAATATGGTGCAATGGCTCCAACCCCTACAAATCATTACGACAAACTAAGAATAGCACAGAAGATGAAAGGTTGTACAAACCAGCTTATTTTTCAAACAACTAATCCAACATCAGTACCTAAACTTTTTCATGAAGATATCATATTGAGAATGTTGGAAAATGGTGAGAAATCTTCTACGAGGGTGATGCAGAAAGAGTGATAAGGTTTCATTGTTTTGAATTTTTTTTGTTAAATCAAAAAAAGTTAAAAACCAATATTAATGGAGATATTGGTATTTTTTACTAAATTTTGTGAAGTGACTAAATGTAGCTTTAACCATTCACCTTAAGATGTTTTTACAATATAATTTCCTAAGTCTATTTAATATCTTCATTATCATAAAAACCAACCTATATTCATCTTAACTCCACATCTAACACTCTTAGGGGGACGAAATCTATTTATCCCTCTGAGCACTTAGTAGACCCAAAATTAAGACGGATTTATGATGATAGAATTTCCCCTTTAAATAGTCTATGCTCACATGAATACCATGGTATTACCATGGGTCAATACCATGGGTTATCATAAACCTGGAGCTTAAAAATAACTATTAGTAATTTATAAAAATTAATAAAATTAATAATTGTTTTTTATTTTATTTTTTATTTTAACCAAGTTAAAATGTTTAACATACATTAAATTACAACATCCATTTTTACTCTTGATCCACCAAACCCCTAGAGGGATCAAATATTTTTTCACTCTACGCTAGTTTTCATATCACGATATTTTATCCCTCACGAGGCTTAGTAGATCCAAAGTAAAGATGGATCTATGCTGGTTTAATTCCCCCATTTAAATAGGCTACATTCCGCGTGAATACCATGGGTCAATACCATGTGCCATTTTTATTTTTATTAATACTAATATTAGGGTTAATAATGTTTTTTGCATGGTATTAATAATAATCTAGCCCATGGTATTTGGCCCATAGTATTTTGCCCATAGGTTTCACCTAAATATAATGCATTTTTTGAGTGTTCGTAAATATAAGGTGACTTATGGAGTAAATATTAAAAAATGTTTTATTTGTTTACCATACCTCTCGTTTATTTATATTTTTATTAATTTACCATACCTCTTTTACAAATATGTAATTTGGCCCATATGATTCACTTAAATATAACCTCTTTTTTGAGCCTTCATAAATAGAAAGAGGGTTATGGACTAAATATAAAAAAAGGTTTTATTTATTTACCATACGTCTAGTTTATTTATATTTTTATTTATTTACCATACCTTTTGAGTAGGTGTAAAAAGAGGTTTTATTTATTTACCATACCTCTACTTTATCTATATTTTTATTTGTTTACACCCTTGCATGTATATAAGGTGACTTATGGAGTAAATATAAAAAATGTTTTATTTATTTACCATACCTCTTATTTATTTATATTTTTATTAATTTACCATACCTCTTTTATAAATATGGTATTTGGCCCATAGGATTCATTTAAATAAAAACTATTCTTGAAAATTAGGGCGAATGGAAAGTTGTAACTCCTAATTTCAAGGGCTAAATTTAGCTTTTTTTGCCCTCTCCCTTAAAATAAGGTGGGCTATTTGAGGCGATTTCTAAAAATGTACTATGATACAAAATATTCGCCCACTAAAAATTTAAAACCCCTTAATTTGGCCAAAGGGTAAACATTCGCCCCTAAAATTTTCCATGGTTATCGAATGATGTTAATGACATGGTCTCTAATAGTGCAAGCAAAGATATCTCCCCAAGGTCCTCTATTGTTATTTCATCCAAATTTTCTACAAACAGTCCACTCATTTTCAAATCACTGCAACTCCCTGTTACCTTGTCAACTTGAGAGGAAACAATTTGTTCTTCTAGTGGTTGATCAACTTGATAGGGAAAATCTTCTTTCTTCATTAGTTGATTAGCTTGACATGGAACATGTTTATCCCCTAGTGACAATTGATCAGCTTGATAGGGGACATGTTCCTCTAGTGGTTTATTAGGTCCATATGGCACATCTTGATCATCATCTAGTTGATCAGCTTGATGAGACATGTCTTCTCCCTCATGTGGTTATTCAATTTTCATCCCTGCACAGTGGAATACAAAATATACTTGTAATTCAAGTGAATCATCATCATAATACAAGTGAATAGTAAATATACACATGTTTATTTAAGAAATCACCATAGGTGGAAGGTCATGCTATGATTTGATAGTAGGAAACTAGGTAGTAGAAGTTGACATGGACAAAGGGTTATAAGTTGAAACATGAAAAGAAAACGATTTCGAGTTCAGGGAAAGATGGGTCGAAGAAGAGTGTGTTAGAGCCTAGATTTAACTCAGGTTGAGAAAGGTAGGATACAGGGCCAACATCAAACCACGCTTAACTTGGTAGCTAGCCCTACCAGGTCAGGAGAGGGCTCTCTCCGAGTCAATCTCAGCAAATTATGATCACTAAGGGCTTGAGATATGACTGATTTAATTACTGATCTTAGGCTAGGTATATGTGCAAAGAATTTGATTGGATAAAATGATGTGTTTGTTGGCTCTAATGGAAAGGCAGATTTTGGGTGCGGGGAATGAGGCTCAGTCTTGCAAAGGTCTCAATGGGGCAAGGTAGGCAACTGATTTTGGCACTTCAAATCGAATGAGATGGAGGGATTAGATAGGTGAGGAGTTGAAGAGGGCAAGAGAAACCATGGATCCTCTCCAAATAGCTGAAAACATCAAGAAACTAAAGCAAACCTCAAGTAGAGCACTGCAATTTCAATGGATTCTACTTACACTCTTGTTTGATTTAGTTAGGAAGAAACAAGATAGATAATGTCATACATAACACATAAGTAAATTCACAATTACAAAGAAAAGCACTGTACCAAAACAAAATGCCACAGGGATCCCAAAGAGTGCTGCAAATCCTGGTCTCAATTCCTTAGCCAAAATGTTGATATGAGTGTACAATGAAGCTCAAGGCTTTCTCAAAAGTCCAACCATGCTAATGACTGAAAAACTACATAATATAGACAAACCTTAGCTCATCCTAGCCTTTAAGGGTTGAGCTCATATGTTTAGGAGCTGTTTCAACTAATTCTAAACTGAGAACTAGAAATCAGGCAATAGAATAGCATGCCTCTAGAAACAAGGGAACTGATTCATTCAGTTTCAAACAACCTTTAAACTAATGAATCTACCTCCATAAGTGAAAATTTGACATATTTACATCATGATCCATCCATGTACATTGAATTACATCACAAATTTGACACAAAGAAGGTGAAAAAGTCAAACTGGCAAAAGATAGGTGAAAAACAGAGCATTCCTGGTCAAACTAGTCCAAATTTCCTCTATGCGTCGCGCCTGATTCTCTATGCATAGCGCCTGTTTGGAGCCACTTTTGAAGGCCTTCCTGGTGTCCAAATTCGCTCCAAGTGTGCTTGTTGGAAAGGTCTACCTGTCTACTTTCCAACCCAAGTGGAATTTTCCAATTTTGCCTCCATTTTCCCCTCCAAAATTCAGTTCTCCCAACACTACTTATTGTGTGTCAAAATAGGGGCAGTGAGGTCATTTTTTGAATGTTTTTGACCTTTTTTAGGGCTCAAAACCTGTCCAAATTTCTTGGAAATTGGTAGGAAAGCATATTTTTTCATGCCAAATCCAAAAATTCTAATTTTTTTTCATTTGGAGGCTCCTATAAAAAATGAGCGCCAGGTGGCGCGGCGCATAGAACAGAAAATCTTATTTTTTGTGCCAAAAATTCAAAAAAATGCAAAAAGTGCCCCAAATTTTTTGAAATTTGGGCTGAGTCTTATTCATCAAGCATTGTGTTTGGCCAAGGAAGCCTCAGCCAATATCTGAAGTCCTTCATGCTCCTTTTGCCTCCTTGATGCTCTCTTCAATTTTGCCTTCAGGCTCCTGATTCTAGCTTGGCACACCATATTCCTTGACAAATAATGATATGCCATGTTTCTCAATATATTCTTCTCATTGATAGCCTTTTCTAGCCTCCTCTACAAGTGGATATTGGCTCTTTCAAGCCATGACTCCCGATCGGCATTAACCTCTTGCTCAAGTGAAGTGAGCTCCACCCCCCTCCTTTGGGCAGCTTGGCGATTCTCCCGAATGTTTTGCAACTCCATAATCACTTGCTGATCTTCAAGCTGCTTATTTATTTGCTCCAAGTACTGTATTTTCCATTTATCCCTTTCCAAGTTGAGGGAAAAGGCATTGATGTCCGCTTGCTGCTCTTGAATGACTTCTTTGAGATTTTTGCTCTGCAGGCCCATATCTGTATCATCACCCTCAATGAGAATGAAATCAGTCTCCCACTCACCTGATGGTCCTTCATCCTATAGCGGCCTCTTGCCTTTGTCTGGAACCTATTGTGCTGATGACGGAAGCAAGGACCCTTCCACCCCGGGTGGAGATAATACTCGCTTAGCTGCTGCGAACAATCGTCTAGTGCCCTTTTGATAAGTGATAAACACTGGCATACTAGTGATCTGTGTCTCACGATCCTCATGCTAATATGAAGGTCCACCTGTCTCATGTACAGTCTTTGAAGGTCCCTAAGGAGCTGTGAAAAACTCATGGGAAATGAAGTCCTCCAAAGTGATGCCCTGTAAGCCAAGCTGATGGATGACCACAATTTTAATGAGAGCAAAATGATATATATTGTTGAACTGCTGCTAAGGAGTCTTGTGCTGTACTAGGGTGGTCATCTTCTCAATGTTTCGGCACATGAAGTAGGGGAGGTTCATCATCCTCACCCTGGTAAAATGCATCAGCAGTCTGATATGATAAGCATATAAACGGGAAAACCGGCCCTCACAGCTGAAATACTTCATGATCAGTTTCATTAAAGGAGCATATGAATCTTTGAGGTACCGAAAAGGAAAAACTCTCCTGAGCTGTCTCAAATAACCGGGTTTGATGTATGGTTCATAATGCTGCCGGTCAATTTGTTGCCTCTTGTTCCATTTCTCTCCAATGTTAGGAATACCGGTTGCTAGTGAAATAGATTCTGGTGTTAATGTGAAAGTGACACCAGCTAGAGTGGCTTGACCATCATGTAAATGCAACACAAACAAACGAGCCAACTCATGGTGAAACTGAACACTAGCAACCTTCTCAAAAAATTCATCGCAGCACTGGTGCTCAAAACAAGTGATGGCAAGAGGGCAGGCCTGTAACTCAACAAGAGTGGTTAGTTCTTCTCGAATATGCTTGCCACCTCTATGAGGCCTCCAGGGTGCATGTACCTCTGTAGGTGAGTCACTCTGTGTCTCCTCTTCATAAGAATATGAGGGATCAGATTCCATCTCTGCTAGGTAGATGAGCTGTCTTGATGAGAAGTAGGTGATTTATGATGTTTTCGATTTCTGCCACCAAGGGGAAAAGTGATATGAGGGACTGTATAGGGAGGGAAAAATGATGGATTTAGGGACTGTTGGGATAGGTTTTAGTTAAGGGAACATGGAATTAGAGAGTAATTTGGGAGCTTTTGGTATAGGACTAGGGTTTGGGAATTTGTATTTTGGATTTTGGGAAATGGGAATTGGGGTAGAAATAAATGATGTTTTAGGAATGTATGAATTTAGGGAATAGGGGAATCAGGGAAAATGAGTGAGGGAGTGGAAAGGTGAGGGAATAACAAAATTGACTTGGCAGCCAAAACAACAGTTTCAAACCCTAGGAAGTAGTTTCCTCTGAGAGATTTCAAGGGATGGGGTTTGATTTATTTTTAAACAATCACCATAAGACAACCACCATCAATTTTGTATCAAAATCTTTCACTGCCAAGAGGAGGATGATGAGCCCCAAAAATGGATAATTATTTGGGCTCATTCAACCTCCTAATTCAACTTAATCCACCATTATCATTAGTTTATTGCATGTTTTTTATTATATTTATGCTAATAGAGTGAATTGGGTTAGTCATTATGCCAGCAAGTCTAATGTGTGCTTTGTGTAGCCTTTTTGGTCAATTTGGAGACAAAATCAATGGTTGAAATGAGCACTTGGCAGCCAAATTCGTGGAGAGTATTTTTAGGAAGGTGTTCCCTTCATTTATGGGCCCTTACCTCAAATTCTCCACCATCAGCTCGGAGTTCAAGGGCCACCAAATCAATCAACACAAGGGCAGCCAAGCAAGTCAAGTAGGATTGTTGTTAACTACAAGTCTTGGGCAGCCGAGTCCCTAAAGTTTAGGATGATTGTTGGGGTCCTCAATTTGTATAAATAAGAAGGCTTAGGGCCTCATTTGGGGTTAGCTGGTAGTTAGTCATTTCATAGTCTTGTTGTAGTCATTTTGTAGTTCGATTTTTAGGCAATAGATTAGTTTTGTTGTCAGCTCATTTTCAAGTTCTCCTTGTGGACAGTTTTGATGTAACTCTTCATTTCTTGATCAATAAAGATGAATCCAGCTTTGCACCAGCTCTAAATCTCTCTTAGGAGGCTGTAGCTCTTGGGGTTGGGCCCATCTCAAGCGCCCAGTACCTCCTTTGTTTACTTTCATGTGTTTTTGCTGCATTCTTAGAATAAAATTTGCTATTTAGATCTAAATCTTGTTTTGTTATTTAGTTTGTTTTTTGATAAGTAAAATAGCTTTTCATGCTCATATTTAGTTGATAGGTTGTTAACAGAAAAAGCTTCAAGAAAAGGGCCAACAAACATCTGTGGTTTCACCTCTCCCTCAGTGGGATCAGGAGCTGTGACTAGGATGACTTTGCTGCCCACAAAAACACTGACTTTGCTTTGCCATGCAATCATTAGTGTTTGGTTTTCATTTGCAGAAGTTGGTTACATGTTCAGATCTTTGAATGCTTCATTGCATAGTTAATATACATGGTTTCCTTGCAAATAAAGCTGTTGTCCATTCTTGTTACTGTTAGCTAGATCATATTAGGGTAGCATAACTAGATCTTTGTTTTCTTGCATGTCTTTATTGGTTCAGTTGGAAACAAAAATTTCAGAGCACTTGTACCACTTCTCTATCTACCTAGACTCCCTCAAACCCATCTTCTCCATCTCCTAACTTGGTTTCTTGCCTCACGTTGCCATACTGCCCTCATAACCCTACCTTTTGTGCAGCATTATTCCAGCCTTCTTGGAACAAGTCCAGCCATCTACACCTTCTCCTCAACTCCATCCTCCAAGTCTTGAACTCCCCTACACCCCTATTTCACCTCCATACTCATTCCTCCACCTTTTTCCCTCCATCCATGCTCCAAAATTCCATTACTAAACATCCTATAGAAAAATTACAGAACATCCTGTAGAAATCCCAGAACATCCTGTAGAACCCCTGCAGACTTCCTGTAGAAGCTCATAAACGCGGTTTTTTGGTAGCCAAACTTTGTGAAACTCTCTGGAAGGGTATTAGGGACCCCTTAGACCCTCTCCGTACCTTCCCAACCTTTTCCAAGCATTTCTCCTCCCTAATCCACCTCTGCACAGTAAAAAGCTAGTTAAAAGCACATGCATGATAATTCTAATAACTAATTCAAAAATACAAAAAGATGTTTTCTTCAGGTAGAGATAGTCTAGACACATGTATTTTACCTTCATAGAAGTAACGACATCTCTTTCAGTAATTTTCATGCTCTCCTTTGCGTCAGTAGGACTAGCTAGTAGAATTAGGGTTTGCTAGGGTTTGCGTTTCTGTTTGGCTTTCAGTTTCTTTCCGCAAGTAGATTAGCTTCCTTTGAGTTAGCTTTCATCCATCAATTAAAAAGCTTCTTCTAAGAGCTCATAGAAGTTGGCTTAAGCTCCTAGTGGACTTGTGCCAGCTGACCAAGTGACAGTTGCTGCGGCAAGAGCTAGTACTTGTGCATACAACACCGTCGCTTCCAAGTTTGTTACGAACTACCGGGTTGATAAAATGAAAGAAGGGAGTTCCAGGAGTTGCAGCATTATTGTTGCAATACTGTTTCTCACCATCTTTTTGGCGTCGTTGCCGGGGAAGCGTCAGAGTATTGGTGATTGCCGCTTTTCTTCTATTTTCCACTACAATCTTCTACTAAGTAGTTTATTTCATTTCCATTATGCAATTTCGTTTATGCAAAAGTAGATTAGCATTTCCCGCTTTCATAGATTAGCATTTCAATTCCGCAATTTCATTTCTGCAAGCGTAGACTAGCATTTCATTCCTGCAATTTCATTTGAGCAAAATAGATTAGTCCTTTCCTGCTTTCATTTCAATTCCGCATTTTCGCTTCAGCAAGATAGTTAGTTGCAGTTCAACCTATTTTAGTTTTGCAGGTACAAGAAGAAGAATACAAAAAACAACCAAAAAGATTTCTTTTCATGCCTTGTAGGAGTAGAGATAAGTTAGAAAAATATTTTCACAACACCCCCCTTTGCTTCACACAGCCAATCTTCTCTCTTCTTCGATGGTTGTGACTAAGAAGAACCCCTGGGTGGACATCAAGACATATATGAAGAACCTCTAAGGGAGAAGAAGAAGAAAACATTCCTCTGGAGCAAATGGCTACAAGCAGAAATGTTGGGAGCAACACCTTGTCCAAAGACGAATTTGAAGATCAGATGGAAGATTTCAAGAGTGATATGAGGCAGTTTCTTGCCATGCAACTGGATACCTTGCGGATCCAAAAGAAGCAAGAAGAAGCCAAGAGGGCTTTGGCCATTTTTTGTCCTAGGTGCACTAGAAAGCATCCTAGGAACGAATGTCCATTGTACTCCATAGAAGTGTGTTTCATCTGTGAAGAATACCATCCTACAGATCAGTGCCCTTCCTTACCCAGAATCAAAGCTACATATCAGAGAGCCAAAGGAGCCACTGAATCACTCTATTATATGAACCAAAGGAGGCCACATGGACCTAGATCTTACCAGCAGAAACTGCAAGGGACATCCGAGACCTATTATGACCCTTATCAAGCCACTTTCATGCCTTCTTGGGGTCCCCCTGCTCATCCTTCCTGGTTCACACCTCCTCCTTGTTCCTTCACAATCCATATTATGCCCAAGCAGTTGCTCATTCATTTCACTCTTATACTCAGCCACAGCCTCAGTGGAATGCACCTCATCAGGAGTGGAGGCCCCAATACAACACTCCTCCCACTTCTTTTCCTCCACCACCTGCTCATCCACAACCATCGCCTCCTGCTCCACCAAGGCAACCCCAAATGCCTACCCAACCACAACCCCATCCGCATCCATCTCAAATACACACCTCCACTCAACTACCCGTACCACCATTTCCAAAACCATACCATGGAGCAGCTCAACACAATTGCGATGGTGGGACACAACATGTCCAAATGACTCCTCTTGAGCTCAATGGTCTTCACCATAGCTCAGGAAGAGCATTGCAAAAAAGAGATTATCTTGAAAGCATTGAAGGACCACATCCGGCAAAAGAAGATTCAAAAGAGGAGATCAAAGAACCATGGGTTGCACTTGATGAAGAGAAGAGATCAGAATCAGAGATCGAGAGAGTTCCCTCATGGTTATCATCAAATCCTCCACGTACTCAAGAGAAAGATCAGCAAAAAGAGGAAGATGAAAAGTTCATGATAGAAGGTGACATGAAGAATGATCTATATCAGCAAAAGGACCAAGGATATCAAAGCTATATTGAGACATGGTTCCAGACAGTCACTAAGTTGCAGTGGTACTCTCTTCCTCAACTATGTTTGATCCCTTCAAAGTCAGATCATTTTTTCTCTGAACTCTGGATAGCTGTCAAAGCATGCATTTCGAGCCTTCACATCATCTTGTCTCTAATCTCGATGTGCACATGGCTCCATTGAAAGTATTCTTATACTTGAAAAGAATTTTGTTTTTTTCAAGTAGGGTAGGGTAGAAAAAAAAAAAAGAGAAAAATGAAAATAAGATGAAAATAAAAATCTAAGGTGAAAACCTCCTCGGAGGCGCCTTAGATTGGCTCATTGATTGAAAACCTCCATGAGGCGGTCAATGGGTTGGAAAAAAAGAGAAAAGAGAATAAGATCTCTGGGTGAAAACCTCCCTTGGAGGCGCCCAGGGCAGGCAATTAGGGTGAAAACCTCCATGAGGCGCCCTAGTTGTTTTTCAAAAAAAAAAAAATAAATAAAAAAAAAAAAAAAAAAATCTAATTTCCATTGAATAATTTCAGGTTGCAGCAATGACATTGCAGGTCAGGAGGATCACTCAAAACAAAGACAAAGGAGTTTTTGTGCCTTCTAGAGGAGGTTCTATATTTCTACAGGAAACATCCTGTAGAACCTTCAAGCAAGCCAGATTCGATTTTGGAAGGGGATCTAAAGCTTGGAATCCATTGTTTATGCCTGCAAGAATCCATGTTCCCATTCCTCACCCTTTTCCATCATCTTTTCCACCTCATTGTGCTTCTTCATTGTGCTTCTACAGGAAGTTCCTGTAGAAATTGTAGGAAGCTAGAAATGGATTTCAAAAAGGTGGTTTGGTGAACATGGTAGCTTCCTCAAGGGTTCAGAAGTCCTCCTGCACTTTTCAAACTCCTCCTCCATCATCTCCATGCCTGCATCACAACCCAAGCTCAGTTTTCTTACCATGCAACAAAACTGCAAAATGCCTTGAAGAAAAAACACATAGAACAAAATTTGTTTCTTCCATAACTCGAAAACCATTTATCCATTTGAAAAACCGTTTTATGGGGAATTGTACAGGGGTGATGGAAACATGCCTGAGCAGTTTCAGCCAATTCCGGTGCACGGTTTCCAAGAAATTAGCCTCCATCACCATCAGCCATTTTTGCATTTTCTCCATATCCGTGCGTCCGTTTCAAAACCTGTTTCATGGGGAGATGCACATGGGTGATAGTAGCCTACCCAAGCAGTTTCAGCCAATTTCGATGCACGGTTTCTGAGAAATTGATCTCTGAAATCTTCAGCCATTTTCCATTTTTCTCGAAATCTGTGCATCCATTGATCACGATGTTTCTATGGGAGGTGCATCATGATGATAGGAACATGCTCAGAAATTTTCAGATCGATCCGGTTTACCGTTTGGGAGCAATGGCAAAAACAAGTTCTGGTCTTGTGAAATTTCAGCAGCAGCAGCTTGAAGGTGTAGATCTGAACGTGGAAATGAACTCTTGCAGCATGCATCCGGCCAGAGGACACCTGCACAAGGAAAAAAACCAAAAATCATCAGCCAATCCCTCATGCAACCAAAGGATCCAGGCATGCAGCAGCAGAATATGAGCATGCAGCAGCAAAAAGCACCTCACAGCAACCATCTGACTTCAGGTACGTGACTAAACCTTGTTCCTCTATTGCATGAATCTAATCTAAGCACGGCATGAACGAATGAGATGGGGAGATTCAGCCAGGAAGCTAGCCATATTCGATTGCACTCATCCAGGCAAAACTCACGCAGCATGCATGGGTAAGTCATTCACGTGGAAGTTGAAAAACACAGTTAGTGGTAGATCTGTTGAACTCCAGTGCAACTGATTAACAAGAAGAGGACATGCAGCTCATTATAGCACTGCCATCTGCATGTGGCCACGTACACCTGGCGACCTCACTCCTTCACCACAAATCACGCAGCAATTAACGAACGCTCAGCTCAAACTCACAAACTGTTGTTAACTTGCACTTGCAACATTTTCAACTGAAGTATGCATCCTCTGATTTCACAAAATGATTAACCCATCATCCTCCATTGAGCTTTGTGGCCTGGTTCACAATTCTCAGCGTATCGGGCTCACTCAGAGGCGCAGGGGCACTCTACAGGCGTTTCTACAGGAGGTCGTCTACAGGAAACGCAGAAAACAGCTCTGCAGAAGGAAAACCCGAGATTTTTTGTCAAAATTCAAGCTTGAAATGAGAAAAGTAGTTAAAGCTCGTGTCCAAGGTTACCAGGGTTCTTGAAAGTATTGATTTTGGAGTTTTTCAAACGCATTATAGATCTGTTAATGGTGGAGCAATCTGCTTGAATTCAAATCTGATCATCTATTTCATAGTCCATGGAGGACAAGATATTCCCTGCTTGGTCTAAAAATGTTGAAGAATGCTTAGAAGAATATGATGTGAGCTTAGAGAATGGTTTAAATTCTCATGAATTGGAAAAACGCCGTCAAATATATGGATGGAATGAGCTCCAAAAGAAAAATGGTACACCTTTGTGGAAGCTGGTAGTGGAGCAATTTGATGATACAGTTGTTAAAATACTTCTGCTGGAAGCTGGCATTTCATTTCTTCTCGCCTACTTTCGTGATAATGTGTCTCCTGAGGAGGGCATAACAGCCTATGTAGAGCCCCTGGTCATTCTCCTGATTCTCATCCTCAATGCCATTGTTGGAGTATGGCAGGAGAATAATTCTGAGAAGGCTTTGGAAGCTCTCAAAGAAATGCAATCTGATCATGCAAAGGTCTTGAGAGATGGACATTATGTTGTAGATCTTCCCTCCAGAGAACTTGTTCCAGGAGATATAGTGGAACTGAAGGTGGGAGACAAGGTTCCTGCAGACATGAGAATTGTGTCCCTCAAGACATCCACCTTTAGGATGGAGCAGAGCTCCCTGACCAGAGAGAGCATGCCTGTGGTCAAAAGAACATATCCAGCCACCTTGTGTGACTGTGAGTTGCAGTCAAAAGAATGCATGGCGTTTGCAGGAACTACAGTTACCAATGGCTGCTGCACATGCATTGTTGTGAGCACTGGCATGTTTACAGAAATAGGTAAAATTCAGGCACAAATTCAGGAAGCTTCAATGGAATGTCATGATACCCCTTTGAAAAGAAAGTTAGATGAACTTGGTGAAAGACTGACAACAGTGATTGGTGCCATTTGTATTCCTTTTTGGATCATGAACTACAAATATTTTCTTTCATGGGAAGTCATAGATGGGTGGCCAAAAAAATATCAGGTTTTCCTTTGAGAAATGTACGTACTACTTTAAGATTGTTGTTGCTCTGGCAGTTGCTGCTATACCAGAGGGATTGCCTACTGTGATTACTACATGTTTGGCTCTTGGAACTTGTAAGAGGGCACAAAAGAATGCTATTGTGCGTAAGTTACCGAGCGTGGAGACTTTGGGTTGCACCACAGTGATTTGCTCTGATAAGACAGGTACTCTTACAACCAATCAGATGTCTTTCAGTGAGTTTATAGACATAGGGCACAGTGCTGGTTCACTTAGAGAGTTTACTGTTGAAGGAACAACATATAATCCTGAGGATGGAAAAATATTGGATTGGCCTGCACATAATATGGGGGAAAATTGAGAAACTCTGGCAGAAGTTGCTGCAGTTTGCAATGATGCAGGGATATCTTGTCAAGGTCACCAGTTTCGTGCTACTGGTATTCCCACTGAGGCAGCCTTGAAGGTATTGGTTGAAAAAATGGGAGTTCCAGACCCAATGGCAGGTGATACAAGTGTCATTCTCAACAGTGGCACAGTGAAATTGGGCAATTGTGATTGGTGGATACAAAGATCAAAGAGGCGGGCTTTATTGGAGTTTGATTGTGATCGAAAATCCATGGGTGTTATTGTCATGGAACCAATGGGACAAAATCGTCTGCTAGTGAAGGGCGCCATGGAAAATTTGTTTGAAAGGAGTGCTTTTCAACAACTTGCAGATGGATCAGTTGTTGAATGAGATGATGCATCAAGGGAATTACTCTTGAGGAAGTTTCATCAGATGAGTTCAAAGGCTTTGCGTTGTTTGGGATTGGCATACAAGGAAGTTTGGGGAGAGGGCAACAGAAGGAGAAATTGGCCGAGATTTTAGCTAGGGAGGCAGCACCTGTGCTAGCCACCCTAAGCACATCCATCCCCTCCATGAACACTCATTTTTTCAAGGTTCGGACACAATCTGGTCATGGTTCAACCTTCTACAGGAAGCTACAAGACTTTCTACAGGAAGTTCTGTATTTTTACCAGAAACATCCTGTAGAAGCCTTTGGGCAGGTCAGAATCAATTATGGAGAGGGATTTGAAGCTTGAAGTTTGTTGAGGAGGCATGCAACCACTCTTTTCTTCCATCCTCCACTGGTTTCATCTCCTTTCACCACCATTGCCACCATCATATTGAATATACTTGCACAATCATACCAAAGTTGAGAATTCTCTAGGAAAAGAAGCACAGGCAGTGGGAAGAAGCAAAGAGAAAAGCATGGTTTCATGACTAAGAAGAGGGCATCACTTCAGAAGCTTGGCATGACAGGGAGGCCACCAGGGCCATCAAAGATGAGGAGATATATTGGTTGCTCAGAGGATGAGCAACACTTTCAGTAGGGGGGTGATGATGAGCCCCAAAAATGGATAATTATTTGGGCTCATTCAACCTCCTAATTCGACTTAATCCACCATTCTCATTAGTTTATTGCATGTTTTTTATTATATTTATGCTAATAGAGTGAATTGGGTTAGTCATTATGCCAACAAGTCTAATGTGTGCTTTGTGTAGCCGTTTTGGTCAATTTGGAGACAAAATCAAAGGTTGAAATGAGCACTTGGCAGCCAAATTCGTGGAGAGTATTTTTAGGAAGGTGTTCCCTTTATTTATGGGGCCTTACCTCGAATTCTCCACCATCAGCTCGGAGTTCAAGGGCCACCAAATCAATCAGCACAAGGGCAACCAAGCAAGTCAAGTAGGACTGCTGTTAACTACAAGTCTTGGGCAGCCGAGTCCCTAAAGTTTAGGAGGACTGTTGGGGTCCTCAATTTGTATAAATAAGAAGGCTTAGGGCCTCATTTGGGGTTAGCTAGTAGTTAGTCATTTCATAGTCTTGTTGTAGTCATTTTGTAGTTCGATTTTTAGGCAATAGATTAGTTTTGTTGTCAGCTCATTTTCAAGTTCTCCTTGTGGACAGTTTTGATGTAACTCTTCATTTCTTGATCAATAAAGATGAATCCAGCTTTGCACCAGCTCTAAATCTCTCTTAGGAGGCTGTAGCTCTTGGGGTTGGGCCCATCTCAAGCGCCCAGTACCTCCTTTGTTTACTTTCATGTGTTTTTGCTGCATTCTTAGAATAAAATCTGCTATTTAGATCTAAATCTTGTTTTGCTATTTAGTTTGTTTTTTGATAAGTAAATTAGCTTTTCATGCTCAGATTTAGTTGATAGGTTGTTAACAGAAAAAGCTTCAAGAAAAGGGCCAACAAACATCTGTGGTTTCACCTCTCCCTCAGTGGGATCAGGAGCTGTGACTAGGATGACTTTGCTGCCCACAAAAACACTGACTTTGCTTTGCCATGCAATCATTAGTGTTTGGTTTTCATTTGCAGAAGTTGGTTACATGTTCAGATCTTTGAATGCTTCATTGCATAGTTAATATACATGGTTTCCTTGCAAATAAAGCTGCTGTCCATTCTTGTTACTGTTAGCTAGATCATATTAGGGTAGCATAACTAGATCTTTGTTTTCTTGCATGTCTTTATTGGTTCAGTTGGAAACAAAAATTGCAAAGCACTTGTACCACTTCTCGATCTACCTAGACTCCCTCAAACCCATCTTCTCCATCTCCTAACTTGGTTTCTTGCCTCACGTTGCCATACTGCCCTCATAACCCTACCTTTTGTGCAGCATTATTCCAGCCTTCTTGGAACAAGTCCAGCCATCTACACCTTCTCCTCAACTCCATCCTCCAAGTCTTGAACTCCCCTACACCCCTATTTCACCTCCATACTCATTCCTCCACCTTTTTCCCTCCATCCATGCTCCAAAATTCCATTACTAAACATCCTGTAGAAAAATTACAGAACATCCTGTAGAAATCCCAGAACATCCTGTAGAACCCCTGCAGACTTCCTATAGAAGCTCATAAACGCGGTTTCTTGGCAGCCAAACTTTGTGAAACTCTCTGGAAGGGTGTTAGGGACCCCTTAGACCCTCTCTGTACCTTCCCAACCTTTTCCAAGCATTTCTCCTCCTTGATCCACCTCTGCACAGTAAAAAGCTAGTTAAAAGCACATGCATGATAATTCTAATAACTGATTCAAAAATACAAAAAGATGTTTTCTTCAGGTAGAGGTAGTCTAGACACATGTATTTTACCTTCATAGAAGTAACGACATCTCTTTCAGTAGTTTGCATGCTCTCCTTTGCGTCAGTAGGACTAGCAGGTAGAATTAGGGTTTGCTAGGGTTTGCGTTTCTGTTTGGCTTTCAGTTTCTTTCCGCAAGTAGATTAGCTTCCTTTGAGTTAGCTTTCATCCATCAATTAAAAAGCTTATTTTAAGAGCTCATAGAAGTTGGCTTAAGCTCCTAGTGGACTTGTGCCAGCTGACCAAGTGACAGCTGCGGCAAGAGCTAGTACTTGTGCATACAGCACCGTCGCTTCCAAGTTTGTTACGAACTACCGGGTTGATAAAATGAAAGAAGGGAGTTCCGGGAGTTGCAGCATTATTGCTGCAATACTGGGGCTCACCAGAGGACTGTACTTACTTATACATTAGAAGATTTGGGTGATTTTGGCGTTTTGGAGAAGTTGCTGAAAATTTTGGGCTCGTTGGCTCTATGCGCCGCGCATCAAACCCAACGCGTCGCACCCGTGTAAATTTGAGCTGGAGATCGCGGCCCTATGCGCCGCTCCTATTATGTGCGTTGCGCCAGTTGCCCAATGCACCACACCTCTGTCTTGGGGCGATTTTTCACCAACTTTGTCTTACTTGCTCACCAACACAATTTTGCTTTGCCCAATTTTGTCTTTGAGTGCAAATGAGCTTTTCAAATTGGAGAAATGACTTATATACAAGGAGCCTTTTAATTTTTGGTTTGCAAAACCCACTTTTACAATGTTTTGAAAATGATTTTATTTTAACTCTGTTTTGAGCTTTTTCACTTTATTAGAACTTTTGATGAACTGAATGACTTATGTTTTGTTTGTTTTGTAGGGGGTTGGAGCTATTGAGGCTAGGAAAAGTGACTAGGGTTGCAGGTGAAGTAATTTACATATGAAGGGAATAAAATTACATGAATTTGTACAATAAAATCTAAAACTACCATGTTTTTCCTCAAAACAGAGTTTTGAGGAAAAACACATCTCTGAACACTTGATCATGAAATTTATTGATGTTGGAACCTCCTCATGTGCCTGCTGGTTATTATTGGACTTTTTGAAACCATTTTTGATGAAACCCTAATAAAACCCTAAACCTAAATGACAATGAAACCCTAGGAAATACTTTTGCAATTTTTAAGACAAAAAGGTGATTGTATACAATTTTTGATGAATAAACATGAGCCAGTAGGTAAATGACATGAGGGAAACTGTAGGAGAAGCCACTATTGTCAGATGATCCATGTGCCTAATGGAATGCAGCTGACTAGGCGGGACACCTAATATGCAATGCAACAAGAGGATTTGATCTCTGACAGAGGGATGAAGATACCGACACTAATAGAGTGCACCAGTAAAGGTATCGGTCCCTATGTCAACAAAAAAGGTGATTCAGAATATGATGAAAGGTAAAAGCATTCCTCCTCACTCAACAAAAATCAATTTGGAAACCCTAGGGTTCTAGTCACAAACCCTAGGGAAAATTTAAATGAAAAACAAGTTGATAGTTGGCAACTAGGTAGTAGAAGTTGACATGGACCAAGGGTTATAAGTTGAAACATGGAAATAAAAGGGTTTTGAGCTTAGGGAAAGATGGGTCGAAGAAGAGCCATCAGTAAAGGTATCATTCCCTGTGTCAACAAAAAAGGTGATTCAAAATATGATGAAAGGTAAAAGCATTCATCCTCACTCAACAAAAATCAATTTGGAAACCCTAGGGTTCTAGTCACAAACCCTAGGGAAAAGTTAAATGAAAAATAAGTTGACAGTTTGCAACTAGGTAGTAGAAGTTGACATGGACCAAGGGTTATAAGTTGAAACATGGAAATAAAATGGCTTTGAGCTCAGGGAAAGATGGGTCGAGGAAGAGCCACCGGTGAAGGTATTGGTCCCTGTGTCAACAAAAAAGGTCATTCAGAATATGATGAAAGGTAAAAGTATTCATCGTCACTCAACAAAAATTAATTTGGAAACCCTAGGGTTCTAGTCACAAACCTTAGGGAAAAGTTAAAAGAAAAAAAAGTTGACAATAGCAGAAGTTGACATGGACCAAGGGTTATAAGCTGAAACATGGAAATAAAAGGGTTTCGAGCTTAGAGAAAGATAGGTCAAAGAAGAGTGCACCAGTAAAGGTATCGATCCTTGTGTCAACAAAAAAAATGATGTGGAATATGATAAAAGATAAAAACATTCATCTTCAATGTTGTCGCCAATTTGACCCCAATTAAATCTTGGCTCTTTCTGTCAATTTCACCTTATGTTTCCCCTCATATTCTCATGGTCAAAAATCACTCATTTAAATTTTTTTATTTACCCTGTATTTAGTAATCATTATAACTTATATAAATTATTACACTTAAGTTGCAATAATGAAAATCTAATCTTAAATTAATTTTTCGTTTACAAAAATTACTCTAACTATAAATTATAATTTTCATTTTTAGTAATCATTATTACAAAAATAAATAATAACTTCATACAAATTCGAAATGGGTAATGAAATATAAAACTCCATGTGTAGCCCAACAAATTCATTACTCCATGTAACCTAACTTTCCATCGAGTTCTAATTGAATGATGAATTTGGGACTTCAAATACAGTTAGTCTCTCCTCTCTTCCACGACGATGGAATTAAATACAATTAAGAAGGTTTTTTAATGAGATTAGATACATATATTAAATTTTATATAATACATATGTATTATTTAAAATATATATATATATATATATATATAACCGCACATAAAAATCAAATTTATATATTATAGAGATTTTATATAAAGTTATATTCTATAAGCTATTTATAAGTTATTTAGAAAATTATTTGAAATGATCAAAATGAAAATCTGAAATTTATAATTAAAATTTTATTTTAAATTTGAATTTGAAACGTGTACATATTTTAGATTTGTTTTATTTTGAATTTATAATCTCATTTCTAATGAAATTTATAATTAAAATTTTATTTTAAATTTGAATTTGAAACGTGTACATATTTTAGATTTGTTTTATTTTGAATTTATAATCTCATTTCTAATGTGTGAATGAATATTATGCACGATTATGGGAGGAGCATAGATATTTTATAGCAAGTTGTGCAGAAATGCAATCATTTAAATAAAATCAAATTTATTTAATTTAATTTTGAGTTTCTAGAAAATGTGTTCACATTAAATATATATTTTATGACCTAATGTTTTATATAGTGGAAAAAATTTACTGGGACTGACTTGAGGTAAAAAAATAAATTCCATTAATAATATATGTGAGATAATGAGGAGAACATTGTGAAAGGGTGAGTTATATTTTAGCTTCATTTATTATAATGTTTTATATTAGAGAATTAATTTATAATTTTTCTTTTAGTGCGGGAATATTATTCAAAGGATTTTAACGTGGAGAATTCGAGTGGGGATTTATTAAAATGATGAATATATATTATAGTTAATAAAAATAATAATTATCAATGTAATTTTGTTTGGAAGTTATGAGAACTAAAAATGAAACGAACTTTCAAACATTTAAAAGAAGATGTAGAAGATTGGTCAAAGGATTTTTTTGGGCAGATTGAAGGATGGTGGTGCATCGGAGATGAAGAATTATTCTTTTTAATGCCATCATGTACTTGTTATAGTGGTGTTGTTCATTATGGATGTGAGGATTTTTTATTTAATAATATCTATTTATTTCTTTTCTTTCTATGCGTTATTTTTACGTGAGTTTTTATTTACTAGTTCATTGTGCAAATTATTGATATAATATGATTATTCAATAATATTGCATGCAATAATGATCTAAATATTTGAATACTTGTTATTTAAAGTTTTTTAAATTATATTTGAATTTAGTTGTTGCAGAACAAAACTCTGACAATACATGTTATTGAGGGTTTTTATTTGTGCATAAATTTAAATACCATGAAATCAATTCTCCTATTTTATTTTTTATTGTTAATTTATTTTTCATTTTTCATTTTTCATTTCTTTACTTTACTCGTAACATGTGGTGATCAACAATGCTTTGACATGATCATATTGATTAATCTCCCACACATTAAAATTAGTTTAGCTTTCCCTCCAATATTTACTATTTAGAAAAAATAAATCAAATAATTTAATTGTTTTATTGCAGGATGAATAATAATAGCACTTGATGCCATATTGTTTCAACTACAACATTTCTATTAAATGCATTTAAACCAATTTTTCTTAACTTCTATCTTTTCATCTTATTTGCATTTTTAATTTTTACTAACCCTTATGTTTTGTGAGAAATATAATATATTAATTTAAACCTCACTTAGTCATAATAACATTTTTTTAATAAGTTTTCACATGTTATATGCCTACCACCTCTATTTCCTAAAAAACATTATTTATTTAAAATACTCTTTATTCAATAATCTATCCTATTTATTTGTTAATTAGAAATTCTATTTAATTTACATTATTCAACAACGACTATTCAACTTTGATTATCACTATGGAATACCTCTAGTGGTGAAAGAGAGATCAACCCTTATCACCTAGAGCGGGAGGATCTAGGATTCACATTGAGGTGGTCTCAAGTTGTCCCTAGTTATCAAGACAATTTGTGCACCAACATCTTTTGGCATCGTTGTTGGGGAACGAAGGTATAGTTTTCATTTCATTTGGTAATAGAGTTGATGGTTAAAATTGTGACCTATTGGTGGACACAGTTACAGTTGTATGTGCCTTATAGTGTTTAAGGTAAATCTTTCTTATTTATTTGTTCACCTGGCAGCTCCTTAGTTTAGTTTTATTGTTAATTTTGTTTCAATGGCGGTTTCATGGATTTCTTCATGTTTTGCTCCTTTCAATTTTTATGATATTGCAGGTTCTCCATATGATTTACCTGCCATAGATATATGAGATGCTTACTTACCTCGTTTTTGAAATGATGAAAGGGATAATCTGACACAACACCTCCAATATTTCCACAACAACATTTTGAAGATGGGATTACATCATGAAGATGTTCTAATGAAGTTATTCATAATTTCCTTGAAAGGCGACGCTTGAAAGTGGTATAGAAGTCTCCCTCCTGGTGTGATTTCCTCTGTCAAATATTTTCATACGAGTTTTCGTGACTATCATAGAGGTATGTATCCTATAGGATTACTTGACTTTGACTGTTGCGATCATAATAATGATAATAACCTTGAAAATCAATATGATGACAAAAATGAAGAAACCCAAATGGATTATGAATCTAAAATAGAGAGCAACATTAATGAATCTAACTTTGAAAACCTTGAAAAATCACCTTCTATCACATTTATTAATGAACATGATGTGTTGTCAAATCATGAAGATCATGAATAAGTTACTTCTCTTTCTTTAATAAAATATCATACAACACCCTTATGCTTCAAGAAATCTTGAGATTATATAACTCCTAATTATTCTTATCTATCTTTGATTTCATGTTTAGAAGAAGATAATAATGAAAATAATAAAGAAGTTACATATGAAATATTGTATTCTACCCCTAACCAATTAGACATTATGTTACATATTCCTGAAAGTCCTCAAAAACAACTGATAAACAAAGAGATTCTTCCACCTATTGATCCAATTTTTAAACCTTTTCGTGATGCAATAGGGAAGCTATTACATGAATCTATCTTTGACTATTTTGAATCAACTTCACCTCATGTTCATGTTGACTTTTCCCAACCCCTTGTTTATGATCGATATAATGATGAATTGAATCGTGAAGTAGGCTTACAATCTGATCACGAGTTTAGTTCATGTTTTGAACATATGTTAGATATTTTTGATACATTTCAGAATGAGGACTATGATAACTTAATTGAATCAACACCTTCGCAACATGTTTAGGATAACTACGAGGAAAACGAATTTATAAATGAAAATTAAATTACATATCAATTTTTTCCTTTCATCTCCTCCTAGTTATTATAACTATAACCAACGTAATAGTCTACAAGAAAATCATGATTTAAATTCACAATTTCCAGAACATAAGTCTTATAATGAGAAAATTCCATTTTCTCATGTTTCTAATGATGATACTTTTACTCAAATTTTTGAGGTTGTTGCATCACATAATGACGTTAACGCTTTTCATTTACAATCTCTTTCACAACATGTTAAAGAATTGGAACATAGTACTACAAGCTTTGATTTGAAACATGCTGGCTATTTTGGAGAATATTATTTACCTATTTTTAATCATGAATCTGAAGAATGTTGTGGGACTAACTCTATCACCGTTTAAGGAAGCATCAAGAAGCTCTCCTATGAAATAATTGTTAAAAATTTCACTCTTGAAAATTTTAATCATTTAAATTTTCAAATGGGATATCATGACTTTGTGGAGGAATGGATGAATGAAGTTTTTAAAAGAACATCAATATCATGTCGGTTTCACATTTACTCTCTTCTAGAAATCATGTTAGTTGACAAAACTTACTCTTTCTTTACTATATTACAGTTTTGGTTAAGAGTGGAGCAGAGTGTCAAAACGTTTTACATTAATAAAAATTTTGTTTCATTACACTTGATTTTCGATTTATTTGATAAATATTGTTGTCGAAACACATTGTATATAAATTATGTATACAAATAAACCTTTTATGCTTTGTAGGTTTACAATGAATAAAATGAAAGTTTTATGCATCTTGAAGAGTCTTTATGCGATCATAGTAGAATGGAATACACATATATGAGTCCTTAGTATGAACTATATTAACGATATTTTTTAATACATATTTAAAGACTTGGTTTGTAAATCATGTTTAAGGTGTTAGGGTCCTATAATAATAGGATTCATAATTTTGAATTAGCTATGGTTACTCTTGTAATATTGTACATACTTTTGCTTTCTGCAAAATGTTTTCCCATATTTAAAAATTAAAAAATGTAAACAGGGTATGTCCTAAAAGAATAATCAAAAGACAAAAGGAAAGAAAAAAGATTTTAAAAAATGAAAAATATGAACCCTAAAAAGAGATAAAAATAGGTCATAAAAGTGTGCAAATTCAAATTCCACTACTTTTTACTTTACTTTGCAAAATAAGATTGTGTGCAGCTTGTCAAAAATGCCACAGTCCATGATGGTCAAAAAGTTTAATCTTGACTCATTCATGCTTTAAATTTCATGTTGATAGATAGAGAATAAAGATCTAGCCAAACTGTTTAAACTTGGCAGATCAGTAGTTAGGTAGAGAATAATAATGAGCTCATCAATTTAATCTGAGCCATTGAAAGTTATAAGGTTAGAATTAGATAGTTTGCTTGTCAAAAGAAAAAGAAATAAAGGGTCAGCAAGCTCAAATGCACCCATTGAAATGAAGAGAAAACGTTAGGGTAAATAAAGGGTAGGTAGAAGAAGTTTTGCAAAGTGCTCAAAGTTGCTAAGTCAAAAGTACATTTATCATACTTAATCATATGTTTTAGGTGGATGAGGAATTGCGAAAAAGAAGGGGTATTCACCAAAGCTTAATTTACTAATTTCCCCTCATTTCACTAGACCCCCCACATACTTATTTGTTAATTTCCCCTCATTATCCCTTCATTACCTGTAAATACCCTTTCCCTCATTTTGGCCTTTTACCCCTTGGTTTCACACATTTCCCTAGACTCTACCCTTAAAAAAATCACTTCCCCTTCCCAAAACCCCTTTCCCTAGTGTGAAACCCATTCCCATTACAAACACTATATTCCCCCCTTATTAATTGTTGAAAATAGCAACAAGAAATGCTATAAATAGCATTGCTATAGATAGCATTTCATGATATATTCCAATTTTAATTAGTCCCTGGACTAAAATTGAGAATTAAAATTCGAATTTAGTCTCACTAGCTGTTTGAAAAATAACTAATTAGTTCATCTTGAGTTAATTAGTTGGAGAAAATCAAACATGAAATCTTTGTGAAGACATGAAACAATTATCCCTTTGATTGAGGAAGTTATCCCTTAATTAAGGAGATAAGAATGAGTTGTAATTAGTTAGCTCAATTAACTGAGTTAATTCCAGTTAAATTAGTTCCAAATAGTTGGAGGAACTAATTGTGAATTCAATCAGTTAAAGCATGCATGCATGCAACTAGTGTTCTCCAGATAACTGAATATTCTCTCATAAATAACTCATGCATGTCAGTTCAGAGAAAGACCCAGTTGAGATTAAAGGAAGGGATAGTGTACTATCAGTTGGAGGAATTTTCCTATAAAGGAAACTCATCCGTGCAGAAGGAACTATCTCCTTCAGGATTGCACGGTTATTTTTGAGTTTGGTGAGTTGTGTGAGAGGTGAATTCACATAGGTCGCAGCCAGAGGACCTAGGAGAAACTATGCAAGGAAATAGGAGGCTTGAAGGACTAAAGTAAGACACAGGTGTTGTCTATTCTATATATGAGAAGCATTGAGGGATTGTACTGAGAGCTGGATAGCTTGTGAGCTAAAGCTTTGTGTAATCCTGAGATATTTCCACTTGTATGATAATACAGATAGCGAGGTTTTTAGCTGAGACTTTCCCTAGAGTATTTTTCTGTGTTTCATGTGTATTGATTCTTCTTCTCTGTTATATGTGTTCTGTTTGATCTTGCTCAAATCGATTAAGCTTCCGCAAAGTTTGATAGTAGAAGTAGATCAAGTATTTTTCTTTAGTACATTGCATAATCAGGTGATCTACAGTGAGAATTTATACATTAATTTCCCTTTTCCCCTTTAAAACCCACAAAACCCTTTAACCTAAGTTTTTATTTACTATTCCCCCCCGCATTATGTAATTAACGTCCCCCACTTTATATTTCCATGATACCCTTTTTTAACCCACCAACCCTTGGTGCAGTTAAAAAACCCCCGCCACATAACCCATGGTCCCACCTTTATTAGCCATTTTATTATATTAAAAAACCTGACATTATTCTTTAATTAATTACAGTTCTTTGTAATTAAACCTTGGGCCTCGCCATCCACTCTCCTGACTCTGTCCATGCAACTGCAATGCGCGATATCCCTCTGACCTCCCACCCCCAGATCCAACGGCGCATAGCCATATCGCGCAGATTCGTCGTCCGACTGTTAACGGCGTGAGAGCACGCGAGATTCGCGGTTTTGGCCAAGCACTGTTTCTGTTATGTAGCAGCACCAAGTTATACCATGTGCTCGCAAAAAATACCACCCGCCATCCAAAAGTGGTGCAACATCGCATAAAACCACCTCCCCACCTAAAGGAAAAACCGCCCACTGTTCATTAGCCAAATTCCACGCCAAAATGTATCTGTTATCGATTAAAAGGCCGAAAAAGCTCTAATTCACTCTTTTCGTTCATTTTCGTTGTAAACCTCTGCTAAGCCAATTGTGACACCCCGAACCTCTGTGCAACCAATTTGACCACCTTTTGCCACCTGAAGACGCTCCTAACACCAAATTGAAGCAACAAATAGCCAGTTCAAGCCTCAGTACCCTCTACAACTACCACAGAACCCCGTCTACACACCAAATCGCCAATTTCCAGGTATTCTTGGAAAAACCTGAACGACTCTGTGAATTTGAAAAACGCATAGTAATTATTGAATAGTTAATTAATTAAATTAATTAAGAAACCTTCCTAAACTGAAGAAATACTTGTTGTGCATCCAAACCCTTTTTTACAAATTGAAATTACCCTCCCACTGTCCAGAGCTTCTAAGCCTTACTCCCAAAGGCACAAAAAGAGTAATTCAAATCAACACACTAAATTATGGCTTCCCAAACCTCTCTGGATGTAAGACCCCTGCAAACCCCTCACCTGGATATCGACCATCTTGCATTAGCCAACAGAGAATTTCAAATCAAGGACACTGCTTCCCCTACCTACCTACTGAAACTCCACTACTGGTGTAAAGACAAGTTTTTGAACCAGAATGATGACATTCACCTATGGGAGTCCAATTTTCCCAAGTGCTTGTTCCCAGAATTACACCCATTCCCAGAAATCATCCACTTCTTCCAAGCTTGCTATATTCCTAGTCAAAGAGCCATAGTCACCCTTGACTAGCAAGTTTTATTCACCATCACTACAGAATCCATTAATCAAATGCTGCAAATTCAGCCAGGCCCCAATCAGGCCCCACTTTCCATTGAAGGTTTACTTGAACTCTACATAAACCTAGACCTTCCCAAGAAGGCTCAGATTTTTCAAACCTTCATCATAGAGGAGTCTCATATTCCAACAGATAGTCCTCCATATGTTGCCACCATTTTTTCTAAGAGAGGCAGACAAATCATAACCATGCTCTCTTGCATTCTAGGGTACACAACAGATGAACATGTGGATGAGGTTGTTCTTAGTTTCCTTTCTATCTTTTTCCCAGGCAAGCCTCCTGCTACCATTTACAACTATGCTCAGTTTATAGAAGACTGATCCATGAGCAATTTATCAGACTACCAAATGAGAGTCTTTAAATACCCTTCAGTTTTGTTTCACATGTTCCTATATTATCAGTCAGACAAATTTCTAGTCAACACTTAGAAGTTAGACACCAAAGGCAATCCAAGATCAGTCATCTATTGGACACCATTGATCCAAAAATAATCCACTATTTTTTCCTATAAAGACTTCATTGATTCCTTTGTGCATCTTGTTATAAACATGCTAACCAGTAGCTATCACCCGAGGATCAGTCAAGAAATTAAAAGGGTTTTACAGTTGGCAAAGAACAGTAGAGTGGGAGACTGGTATCTATACCAGGACCACATAGAGATAAGGATATATGGATGCCAACTAGCTCCCTACAAACTGCCCAAATACCTCCCCATGAGGATATTTGCATTAGAATACTTTAGGCAGATTATAAACTCTGATGAAGTCAATTTCCTATCAGCTAGGAAGAAGACCCAGTTCAAAATGAAAAATCAATTGAGCCCCTTTATTTGTAATACTAGGGAAGCTAGACCAGAGGCAGATAAGATTTTACAGTAGATGAATTTCAATAATAGTTTTATGTGGCAATATGACCCTCATGGAGTCATAAATAAACTAAGGCTCAAAGTCAAATTGGGTCCTTTCATACATCATCCTAGGCCAGACATTGAGAGATTTTCCAACCAGTCAGAATGGTTGGAAAACACTTTGATAGATATGGACAAAATTGTAGTAGATGTAGAGACTACATTATTAGATGTGGAAAAGCAAATTGATACTAGTTACTTTCTGTAGGTTCCAAAACTACAGGAACAAATGACTATTACTCCCCTCCTACAGACTCTAGTAAATGAAGATAGAAATGTGAAAAGAACCACGGAAGAAGGTTCTAGTTCAGCAATGGACACTACAGATGAACAATTTGAGATTAGTTACAGGAAGAGGCCCAAGCTTAATCCTGTAACTGAACAAGAAGACACCATTGACACAATGGAAATTACTGACATTGAAACAATGGTTGGAAGGAATAAAGGCCCAACAGCTTCAGAAGAAACACACCAGCGTTCTACCTCAAACACCCAACTTATTGAGAAACAACTCAGCATTGAGGTCTCTTCATCCAGCAAGCTTGTGAATAAAGAGAAAAATATTAAAGAGAAATACAAAGAAATTAGTTTGAGGAATGAGGCATTGAAGGCTAATATTTATGCCCAGTACTTCAAGCAAACACCTTCCAATCAAAATAGGTTAATGTCACACTTTGACATTAAGACTAGGAAGATGCAAACGACATTCATGTAGCCTACAGTCCAGTATCCCAAATCATCATCTGACTATAAGAAAACTTATTTTAAAGTTTTGGTCAGGGATGTTCACCCCATTGACCAAATTGAGTTCCATAAGCAGGCAGGTGAGATGATATATTCCACCATGACAAATAAAGTTACAATTGTGCACAATATCCAAGGCTCACTAGATGATATCACAGCACAATACAAGCTGGAAAAGGCCTCCTCACAAGAAAAGGACAACATAATCAAGTCACTAGAAGACTTGGTGACTGAGCTTGGGTATAATCCCAATGATGTCAAAGTTGCAGAGAAGATGATAAAGAAAAATAATGATGATATTGCTACTTTTAAGAAGAAACTGAAACTGCCTCATTCAAAGCATCCACAGAAAAAGGAGGTCTTTGAAAGCCAAACCTCATCCTCCAATTAAATGATCAGTTAAAGGAAATGGAGAAGGAATTGGACCGTTTGATATAGTTAAAACAAGCCAGCCTTGAGACAGCCACTGCCACTGCCATTCCAACAGTCACTACAGCAATACCATCAACCTTCGCAGCTTCATTGGCTCCCATATCTTCATTGGCTCCCACAGCTCCACTGGCTACAACACTTCCAGCTGCAACAGCATCTACATCAGCAACAGGTTCGACAACAATAGTAGCTCAGCCAAGTGATGATGCAAGAAAATTGGTCAAAGCAATGGAGGACATGTCCATTCAAACATTTGAGATAAATAGACTCAAAGAACAGTTAAGGAGTCTAGAGGATGAGAAGAAAATTGCCCAAATTATGCACAAGGATGAAGTTCAGAAGTCAACCATGTTGACTGAAAGAATGAAGAGCTTGGAAAAAGAATTGACATTAAAGGAGCCACTTGGCCAAGCTAAAGAACAACTATGGGCCAATATCATTGACTCTGTCAATGATATTTGGCCATCTATACAAGTCATCTTTAAACAAAATGACTTAGTCAAAGAGGCTACAGAGGAAATTCAAAGAGTTAAAGCTAAACTTGGAGACATGTATGAAGAATCCACCAGATTAATCCACTTCCTTAACTCTAAAAATAAATATGAATTGCAGGAGATGGACATAGCTGACAAGATTGGCACCATACTAGAGGTGAAAAAGGTGCTCACTAAGAGGAATTTGATGATGAACCTTCAGGACAAATGCCAAACCATGCAGCTGACTATAGACAGGTTCATGGTAAAGTTTGATGTTTTAAGGCAGAAAGGTCTGCCAAATCCTTTGGTGATAAATGACAAATTGATGCCACAGGGAGACTACAACAAGAGAATCAGAGAGGTGGCAAGAGATCATGCCAATAATTCCTCTATGAAGGGGATGCCTACAGGAAAGGTTTTGTACCAAACATTTGAGAACCTATTGTACCTCCAGAATGAGGTAAAACACCTTTTTGTGAGCAGGCCAACCTTTTCTAAGTACACAGAAGTAGATGAAATCTACAAGAGGATGGTAAATATTCAATTGCCAGATGCAGACACATGGGAAAAGTTAAATGACTTACTATAAAAATGCACAGTAAAAGTGAAAACAACACAGTGAAAGAAAAGTGACAGATCAGCTAAATGAAAGAGTATCATGTGAAAGTGTATCAGTTGAAAGGGAAAAGTAAAAAGAACAACCAATGTAGAAGACCAAAAGCAAAGGAGAATAAACAGCAAAAGAGCAAAGCATAAAGACAGCACAGCCAAATAAATAGGGAAAACTTACATCAATTGAATATCTGTCTCTATCTTTTTGCAAGAAGATATTTCTTTTTTCCTAGATTAATTCCCAAGATAGTTTGGGATATTTTGTAAACTATTTTTGTATAAATACTTCATAATTCGAAGTATAGGGGGTGGATTGCTAGACATTTTTATAGTTGTATTGATCTATAACTTGAGGGTTCATTGTACCAATTTTTCAAGTCAGCAGATTGGACTGAGTAATAAAGAGATTGCATTATAGGATTCATGTGTTGAGCTACTTTAGTGAAGTATTTTCTTTTGTCAAATTGTTATCTTCTTATGTATTTCACAAACTTGCATGTTATCTAAATTGAATGAATTAACTGGAAATTTATTTTAGAATTTTTTTAAGTACACTTTGTCTTGAACAGTTAATCATTTCAATGTTTTCTTCTAATATCTGGATCAAATAGTCCTTAATTGCTCTCCCATCCCGGTTGACCTCTTTCACTTCCTTCATTATCTGGTTTAAGAAACCCTTAGTTGCTCCTTGGATCCGATTGAAAACCACTTCACCATCTAGTTTTGTTTGCTTGAAATTTGACCCCATAGCCCAATAGTTAAAGACATCCCTCTATCCCTCTAAGTGATCCCACCACCAAATCAAAACCAAACCCAAGTACAATCGTAACTAGCCTAAAATAAATTAACTAAACAAAGTTAAATCATAAAGAGAGAGCTCACTTTGAACATTAGGAAGGCTAGATCCTGGTCTCCAAAGTAGGTTTGTGGTTACCTCTATCATTTCTTTCATAACAACTCTAGAGAAATTTTGGAGTGATAACATAAGGGGTAACAATATTTAAAGGGCTCAGATCTTAATTTCTTAGTAATGTCACCTTCATATTGAATATTCCTCACCAAATCCCTCTTTCATATGACTTACACATGAATACTAAGGGATCATGTTAAATAATAAGAGCTAGACCTATAACCATAAGATCGGGCTTTCATATATAATTGAAGCTTTGATAGGACTAGTTACATTATAACCGTGCATGAGACATTCCCTTATCACCATACTACCCTAAGGATAGGAACCAATGTTTTCTTGGGTGGGGCATGCTGGTATCTCTGTCGGGGCTATAGATGCTCGCTGGCAACAGAGCAAGGCCAGTGGCATTAGATTTAAATCTAGTGTGTAATCCTATCACTCCTTTTCTTGAGGTAACTTCCGGTGGGGCATGTTGACATCTCCACTGGGGCTATGAGTGCTTGCTAGCAAAGGTGCAAGGTCAATGGTATTGGACTAAGCCCAGTGTGTAATCCTCTCATCTTGTGAATGCTATATTTGCTAAATAAATTAAAAGAAGGGCCTCTAATATGAAGAGAAAACAAGAATCCATAAAGTTCCTCATTCCACGATAGTGGATGTCTTCTTTAGGGCTATGGACACTAGCTGGCAACAAAGCGACATCTGATTCTGGAAACTCATGTTATGGACCAAAAAAAGAACCAAAATCCTTAATGGCTAACCTCCTTAGTTTCAATAAAATAAAAAATGGAAGTCACTCTTATGTATCTTAACTAGCTCCATGGTTTATGTAATTTATTAATTATTAACTGTAAGTAGGTATGACTTGTTATGGTGTTGGATGTTCTTATGAAGTGATACATTTATCATTTATGAGATCATGTGTCTTAAATATTAGCATAGCTATCTCGATATACGTAGTATACAAACAAATGTCTTTTATGTAGGTAAATAATCATTAAACTTGTTAATCTATATGCATTGGGGCCTCACATTTATTCATGTTTCGTTCTTGCTATCGATTAGTTGAGCCTTCAAGATGCAAAATATTTTATTTTTATTAGTTTTTGTCTCTTCAGTTTCCTTTTCCGACTCCATGCCCAATACAAAGACTTTTGGTCTACGTTCTTGATCCTCTGTAGGGGAGCATCATTCCCAGTTGGAGCCAAATGTTGTCGCCAATTTAACTCCAATTAGATCTTGGCTCCTTCTGTCAATTTCGCCTTGTGTCTTCCCTCATATTCTCATCATCAAAAACCACTCCCTTGAATTTTCTTTTTTACCATGCATTTAGTAATCAATATAACTTATAGAAATTATCACATTTAATGAAATAATGAAATTCTAATCTTAAATTAAATTAAAAAAATTTACGGAAAAAAATACTCTAAATTATAATTTTCACTATAATAATCATTATTATCAAAATAATTACAAAACATTAAATATTAAAAAATAAATCAAATCAAATATAAATAAATTAAAAAATATTTAAAATAAAACACAATAAATTAAATATAACATTATATATGAATTAATACAAAACAAATATAAACTAATTAAAATTCAATTAAAAGAACAGCATTAAATAAATTAATATTAATTCAATAAATCAAAAAATTAAACAACTCACCCTACCCTTCTTCTCTTCATTTCATGCCTCACACCTCACACCATTAGGGGCACATATTTTATAATGCTCATTTAAAAAGTATGCACTATTCACTTCATACAAAATCGAAACCCAACAAATTCATTACTCCATGTAACCCAATTTTCGAACAAGCTAACGCCATCGAGTTCTAATTGAATGATGAGTTTGTGACATGTCCTCTCCTCCACGAATCCGACAAGGGAATTAAATACCATTAAGAAGGATTTCGAATGAGATTGGATACATATATTATATATGTATTATTTAAAATATATACATGTATACATATCTTTATTTATTAAAAATTATAATTATATATATAATTTTATTTGAAAATCAAATTTATACAGATTTTATATAAGGCTATATTGTATAAGTTATTTAGCAAATTATTTAAATTTATCAAACTAAAAAATTGAAATTTATAATTAAAAATTTATTTTAAATTTGAAAGTGAAACATATATATATTTCAGATTTGTATTATTTTAAATTCATAATTTTGTTTTTAATTGGTGAATTAAGATTGTGCACGATTATGGGAGTATTGAGATTTGATGGCAGATTTTGTAAAATTGCAAGTATTTAAAAAGGAGAATCACATTAAATTTATTTAATTTAATCTTGTGTTTCTGGAAAATGTTTTTGCGTTAAATACATATTTTATGACCTAATGTTTTATATAGTGGAAAATTTTCACTCAGTCTTACTTGAAGTAAAAAATAAATTTCATTAATAATGTACGTGAGATAATGAGGAGAACATTAAGAAAGGGTGAGTTATATTTTAGTTACATTTATTATAATGTTTTATATTAGAGAATTAATTTATATCTTTTCTTTTAATGCAAGAATATTATTCAAAAGATTTTAACGTGAAGAATTCAAGTGGGGATTTATTTAAATGATGAATATGTATTATAGTTAATCAAAATAATAATTATCAATGTAATTTTGATTGGAAGTCACGAGAAGTAAAAATGAAACGAACTTCCGGAGATTTAAGAAAAGACATAGAAGATTGTTCAAGGATATTTTGGGAAAATTGAAGGATGGTGGTGCATCGGAGATGAAGAACTATTCCTTTTAACGCCATCATGTACTTGTTACAGTAGTGTTGTTCATTATGGTTGTGAGGATTTTTTATTTAATAATATCTATTTATTTCTTTTCTTTATGTGCATTATTTTTACATAAGATTTTATTTATTGGTCCATTGTGTCGGTTATTGATATAACATGATTATTCAATAATATTGCATGTAATAATAATTTAAATACTTGAATACTTGTTATTTAAAGTTTTTTAAACTATATTTGAATTTATTTGTTGCAGAACAAAACTCTGACAGTTAATGTTATTTAGGGTTTTTATTTGCACATAAATTTAAATATGATTAAACCAATCATCTTATTTTATTTTTTATTGTTAATTTATTTTTCATTTTTCATTTCTTTATTTTACTGGTAGCATGTGGTGATTATAAATGCTTTGACATGATCATGTTGATTAATCTCCCATACATTAAAATTGGTTGTTTTTCCTCCAATATTTACAGTTTAGAAAAATTAAATCAAATAATTTAATTGTTTTGTTGTGGGATGAATAATAATAACACTTGATGTCATATTGTTTCAACTACAACATTTCTATTAAACACATTTAAACTAATTTTTCCTAACTTCTATCTATTCATTTTATTTGTATTTTTTATTTTTACTAACCTTTATGTTTTATGAGAAATATCATATATTAATTTAAACCTCACTTAGTCATAATAACATTTATTTTTAATAAGTTTTCACATATTATATGCATACCACCTTTATTTCCTAAAAAGAATTATTTACTTAAAATACTCTTTATTCAATAATCTGCCATATTTATTTGTTAATTAGAAAATATATTTAATTTACATTATTATACAACGATTATTCAATTTTGATTATCACTAGGGATTACCCCTGTGGTGAAAGGGAGGTCAGCCCTTATCACATAGAGCGGGAGGATCTAGGATCCTTAGTGATGTGGTATCAAGTTGTCCTCAGTTACCGGGACAATTTATGCACCAACACTCAATCAATAAAAATCAATTTGGAAACCCTAGGGTTCTAGTCACAAACCCTAGGGGAAATTTAAATGAAAAACAAATTCACGGTTGAAAACTAGGTAGCAGATGTTGACATGGACGAAGGGTTATAATTTGAAACATGGGAATAAAAGGGTTTTGAGCTTATAGAAATATGGGTTGAAGAATAGTGCACCAGTAAAGGTATCAGTCCTTATGTCAACAAAAAGTGATCAGGTGCTCAGTATTTAGCTCAAAAATCAAAGTTCTTAGATTGGCTCAAATCTAGAACGACCGGTCCGTCTCGGAAAAAAGATCCTAACACAATTTGTTTCGTCGAAAACCAAGTTCGTATGAGAAATTTATTGTGTTCTAATCATTTTGCTAAACGCGCAAAATTTGCAAAAATTGTGCCCAATCACTGCACAGTCAGCTGTCTGTACTGCTGACATGGGAGTTGACTAGGCATGGTCAATATTGGTCAACAGCGAATCAAGGATGGACAAGTGTCGTCATTTGGTTGGGTTGTACAGTGGGGAGTTGTTGCATTTTTATTGGTTTGATTTTAGACCAATGGAAGAATGCAACATGGCTACCCCGAAGGCTGCCACATGGCACCTCCCAAAGGTCGGATTGGAGGTATAACTATGGAGAAAAATTTATTGGCGGTAGTCGGGGTCAAACCCATGACCTGCCGCATGCCAACCATACGCCTTACTATCTATGCTACTAGATAGTTCTTACTCTATCTACTCTCCACGTATATTTGAGATGTAAATGTTTGGAGGTTGGCAGTTAGGGGAGGGCCAGCCCGCAGGCCAACTCTCCCCCCATGTGAACGCAACACAACAAAAACCACCACGGTCACGTTAACCCCGACGGCTATATAACCCACCACTCCGACAGTTCTCATGTGAATGCAATACATAAACCCCACGGTCAAGGTAACAAACTCCTCCAAAACCGCACGGGTTAATTAACTCTGCATGTGAACAATCCAACAAAGCGTCAGAAGTCACGGTTTAAGTTAGCGCTAATCCCGTATTAAATTTAATTAAGAGTATTTAATCATTAATTAACCACGAATTAAACTGGTGATAAATTTGGCCATGCCCCCAAAGTCGGGCCTACCACCAATTTTAGCGGTGCTAACTGAAGATGTTCCAGAATTAGAGGAGAAAATGTAGGAAAATACTGATTGAGCTCTATAGAAGTCAATTTTCAACCAAATTGAGCTCAGAAAGAGTTGTTCTTAGCTATTTTGGACATTCTGAACACATTAGTGTAGGTATCAGAAGCCATAGAGCTTTGTAAACAACATTTTTGCCACATTGAGCTAATATAGAGGCCCAAGCCGTGGAAGTTGGACCAAAGAGATGTAGCCCAGGAGGGGTGAACTCCATCAAAACACTATGTTAAAGTGACTCTTTGATGGTTTTCTATACTTGAATGTATGATGTTCAGTATTTGTGTTTTGAAGCTATTTTTCTCATGAATGTCATGTTAAAACTTAAGGAAATTTAATTGATTGTATGCACAAACAACTAATGAAATCTTAGCACAAGAAGCAATAAACAAGCACATGTTTATGAATCTGTAATTGTTATTAGCACAACAAAACTAATCATATAAAAATAGATCAAGTTGGTATCAGAGCAAAGGTTGAATTGCATGATTGCTTGAGTTTGTGCAATTAGGGTTTTAATGGTTGCAAAATTGTGATGCTTACAAGGTTAAAGTTGCAGAAAGGAGAAGGGAAGCTATTGGTTGCAACTCCTGAGGTAATTCCCATAAGAAGGAGAACCACAAGGAAACAATCTCCACCACCCAAAGTTCCAATTCCAGCTGCACTTGAAACTCCTCTAGTTTTTCCTTCAACTGAGATTGAAGAGGTACAAGCAGTACCAATTTCTGAGGCTAAATCCATAGCCATTATGTCTAGAAAAAGAGAGCCTGGAGGTCCCTCTTCAGAAGAGGAAGAATGCTTTCTATACTTTGATTGAGATGATTAAAGTCCTTTATGAAGAGAGGAACACTATAATGGTTGGAGAGAGTTCTAAACCTCCACATGGAGAAGGAAGCTCAGAGGAAAAAAAGATGAGAAGAAGGATTCCAAAGGGAATGGTGGAAATCCACCTCCATCTCCACCATCCTTATCATCTTCCTCATCATCTTCACCATCTCACACAGCATCATCTTCCACTACCACCACTAAAACCACCCATATTCCAAAACCCCAAGAGGAAAGACTCCATCACTGAAATTGGACATAAAATTCGAACTTCCCATGTACAATGGAGAGGTGAATGCAGAAAAGTTGGACAATTAGATTCGACAGTTGGAGGTATACTTCTCAATTCGGAACCTTCAAGAAGACAACATAAAGATCGATTTTGCTTCATTGAGGCTAGAAGGTGATGCACTAGTTTGGTTGGAAGAAAAGACTCAAGAGGAAATGAGAATCCATGGTAATATATCCATCACTTGGGTTGAATTTTTTTCTGTAATTAAAAGACAATTTTATCCTTTAGCCTATATGCAAAAAGCCATTATGAGTTGGCATAATTTTAGGCAGCTTAAAGGCCAAATAGTCCAAGATTATACACAGGATTTTAGGAAAAAGGCTTTGTTGTTAGGAGTGAATTTTAATTCCCAAGATACACTGCTGAAAATATTGGAGGTTTACATTCCTATCTAAAACATACTCTTCTTATGTTCAATCCAAATAACTTAGATGAGGTAAGTGTGCAATCCACACACCTTGAATCTAGACGAAAGATCATTCGGGAAGAGGGTAGTAAGAGGAAGCCATTAAAGGGTAAGGAGAAAGAAAAGGGTGGAAAAGGGAAGGGGAAGAAAAATGCAAGTGTGAAGAAAGAAGGGGATAAAATCACATGCAAACATTATTCCAAAGAGGGGCATGATGAAGCCCACTACTGGAAATTGCATCCTGAATTAAAGCCTAAGAAACAAAACAATAAGGGAAAATAAAAGACGACAGCTACCACACAACATGACCTTGGTTCAGATTCTGGTGATGAGACCAAGATTTCAGCCATGGTTACAAAATGAAAAGAAATTGTTGCAAGCACTAGTTCATCACAAAGTCAAAACAACACTCCAAATGAAGAGTCAAGAATAGACTTGTTTCATGTTAGAGTGGTTTCAATACAAATATTGATGCATTATTTGATAGTGGGTCACAATCAAAATTGATTTCAAAAGGCTTGGTTAAAAAACTGAATCTTGAAACTTTACCTCATCATAAGCCATATCCATTGGGTTGGATAGTTAACAATGCAAACTTACAAGTTACAAGGAAGTGTTTATTCAAGTTCACCATTACTGAAAAGTTCATTGATGAATTTGAGTTAGATGTAGTTCCACTTGACATCTCAGGAATCATTTTGGGTAGTCCTTATTTGTATGATAGGAAAGCGGTATTTTATCACCATGACAATAAATACATATTTCTCAAGAATGGGGTGGAGTACATAGCAAGAGCCTATCGCAAAATGCTAAACATTTCTTTGGTTAATGCAGGGTAGATGAAGAGACTAGTAAATGCAAGTAAAAATTTTGTGCTTCTCATGATCAAGAAAAATAATGATATTGATTATGAATATTTTGAAGGTTGTGATGATAAATTGAAATCTGATTTGTTTGATGTGGTAAACAAGCATGACAAGATGTTTCAGGAACCAAAGGGGTTACCTCCCAAGAGGGGAATTCAGCATGAGATTCAGTTGCAATAGGATGTTCCACTTCTAAACATTGGCATGTATCGCATATCTATTATGGAGAGCTTGGAAATCAAAAAAATAATTTAAGAATTGTTGAACAAGGGTATCATACGCCCATCTACTTCGCCATGTGGTTCACCCGTTGTCTTGGTGCCAAAGAAGGATGGAACTTGGTGCATGTGTGTGGATTTCCTTGCACTAAACAAAATCACGGTAAAGAACCATTATCCACTCCCAAGAATTGATGATTTTCTTGATCAGTTGAGGCATGCAAAGTATTTCACTAAGTTAGACTTACGAAGTGGTTATCATCAAGTTAGGATAGCTGAAGAAGACATTTGGAAAACTGCATTTAAAACTAAAAAAAGATTGTTTGAGTGGCTTGTTATGCCTTTCGGTCTTACAAATGCTCCAACTACTTTAATGAGGGTAATGAATGATGTATTGAGACCATTTCAAGATGATTTTTTCATTGTCTACTTAGATTATATTCTCATAATCATCAAGTCAAGAGATGAACATGTCATGCATGTAAACAAAATACTTGATGTCTTGAGAAAATAACAGTCGTTTTTAAAGATGTCGAAGTGTGAATTTGGAAAAAATCTTTAGTGTATTTGGGACACATTGTTGGAGGAGGTGAGCTGAAGATAAGCTCCTCTAAGGTTGAGGTCATTCCGAATTGGCCCAAGCCCAATACAGTTACAAAGGTAAGAAGCTTTTTAGGGGTGGCACAATATTGGAGAAAGTTTATTACTAATTTTTCTTCCATTGCAGCTCCATTACATGCATTGAGAAGTGCTAAGAAAGTCTTCCATTGGAAAGATGTATAGGAGAAAGCATTTGATGCTTTGAAGCAAAACATAAGTTCAACACTAGTATTGGAAATTCTGGATCTTAGACAACCATTCGAGATTCAAATGGATGCAAGCGATTATGCCATGGGAGCAGTTCTATTACAGCATGATAAGCCCATTTCATTTCATTCTAAAATATTTAATGGAGTTGTAACTAACTATCCCACGTATGACAAATATCTTTATGCATTGGGACAAAGTGTTAAGAAATGGAAGCACTATTTGATGGATAAGGAGACGATCATCCATACCGACCATCAACCATTGCGGTATTTACAGTCTGTTGTGATATGCAACAACCCCCCTCCCCCTCCCATTTCAAATTTTTAATCTTAGTCTAAAGATGCTAAATAAGAAATACGTCCCCTTTAGGATATAAAAAGCAATAAAACATTTTGAGTAAAAATAGATTTTCCATACTTTTCATATAAAAGTTGCTTTATGAGTGTTTGGAACCACTCATCGCAAATTGCAATTGCCTAAGATCAATGAACATTCGTTTGAAAAGTTGCAATGTTATCAAAGTCATCGCAAATGCCTCATTGCAAAGTTTTAAATTGAAAAAATCCATTTATAAACATGCTATGTAATATAACTATCGCATTTCGCATATCGCTAATTCTGAGGAATAAGTTAGGGCACTCTGTTGAAACCTTGTGATGCGATAAGGCTATCGCATTTCACATTTTGCCAATACATAGGAAAACATTGAAACCACTCCGTTGAAACTTTGTGATGCGATGTAACTATCGCAATCGCATATCGCATACCACACTCCCAATAGAAACAAGTAGCATATACTATGAGCACTCGCGATATAATCTTAAATCAATTATAAAGAAAAACATGATTTACGAAGGAAAAACATGATTTTCCAAGTTTGAAACAAACCCGCCAACTCTACGTGCCATCTCATCACTCATTGCAATCACAACAATACAAGGAATTCTTTCGGACATAGCTCTTGTAACTCCCGACTTGCGATATGTGATGGCTCTACACGTATTAAAATAATACAATCGCTAATCGCAAAATCGTAGAGTTGTGACACCTGTGCTAAAAGGACCGTTGGAAAACTTGTGATGCGACATATATTAATTCGGCATAAAAGTTTCACGCTATGAGGATTCGGTAATGCATTAAGAGGCAGTTATGGTTACAACCCTTTAAGGATTTCATCTTTTGTGACTATGTACTATATGAGATCTTTTGATGTGCATAACTGCATTTACTTTGTAGTTAGTTATATTGGCTCCTCTCAAAGTTTTTCACCTATCATGCTCCTCTTTCTCATTTTGCAGTGTAAATACAGAATCACGTTGTCGGTCAAAATGTCTAAGAGAGCTCGAGAGACAAAGGATCCCCTTACAGTGGAAGAAGGACAAGGAAAATTGGTGTTAATCTCAGATATTACCTGTCTAGGCTTTGGTAAGACCTCGTGGGAAGGCATATATGTTTTGCTTGAAAATGAAGATCCGAAGGAGATAGAAGAAGAAGCAACAGCTGATGGAACTAATAAATCAAAAAACATGCTCAATGATTTGGCTAGCTCTTTCCTCCATCGATTAGCGGCCTGTGCAAATATTTTACCATATAATGATATGGTAAGATGGGTAATCGAGATCATTAACATAATGGACAGAGCTTTCTTCACAGCTGATGGAATGATGTTTGGATCCTTCAAACTGGAAGATGTCAAGAGAATGTATCCCTTGCCAGATCCCCAACGACACTACAACAAAGCATTCCTGGAAGCTTTTGCCAAGGAGAATGACATTGAATTAGACCCTATCAAGCAATGGAGACACTTTCCTAACAAGCACAAACATGAATCATCTGGTATGTATTCCATGGACTCCTTGGCATCTCCATATTGTTATGTTGTTGTTATGATGTGTAGACTCTTTGGAAGCCCCAATTCTACTAGATTTTCTATTGAGATGGTTCCATTGATAGAAGCAGCAATAAAATCCTTTGTGATGGACTGGGCAACTATCCTGTCGGACAAAATGGCTAGTCAAATACTGGATTATAGAAAGAACAGATTTGTCGCTACCCGAGTTGTGCCCCCATTCCATATGAGTGCTTACATAGTTGATACAGTTTGTTTTAATTTTGACTTTCCCCTACAAGGTTGGAAATGGATTGTTCAGGACCCAACCCCCATTCATATTTACCATAAATACTTATGGAAGTTTGAATACAAGAATTAGTTATACAGGATTTTCCATGGTTTCATTTTACCCATCCATTAAGCTATCTTTGATAAACCCTCTCCTCGGCAGTCTGACGAGGCTAACATTGATTTAACCTCAATCGGCATTTGGTTCGGGGAAGATATGTTCACCTATGTTTGGATTTTTGGCAGTATTACAGATCCTCATGTCCTTCCACTTTACATTCCAAATAAGTTATTATCCATGGAAGTATCCTACCAGAGAGTAGAAAAATGGATGTCTATAAATCTTAAAGACTCCAAGAAACAGTTGTGGCTTGCCTTTCCTCTTCACTGCGGCACTTACTCATTACATGATTTTAAAAATGCCGAGAAAGAAGCAAACAAGACAAATGATCTGAGTCTAGTTGTTATCCCTAAAAGACAATATGACCCAAAGAAGGTTGCTTTCAATTTCACCACTCAGATTAAAGTTAATAAATTCTTGCATGAGGAAGATGAGTTTGATGACTTATTTGCTTCAGCAGAATTATTCTCAACAATAAGTCATCTGGAAAAATTCAAATTGAGTGCTAAGAAAATGGAAAAATTCATTGAATACAGGACACAAAGGTTACTGACAGTACCTATGGATTTGTTAAGTACTACACCAATCATTCAGCAGGCAGAACATAAGGGAGAGCAGGTAATTGAGAAGGTTTTTGGAGAAATTGAGACAACTGATAAGGCCAGTAAACAACTAAACACTGATGTTCACATTGATCCCATATTGATTAAAGAATGGGAGAAATTTGATGAACAGATAAAAAGTCAGAATGATCCTCAAAACATTATCACCTCTACGCCTCCTGAAACACAACGGCCCATTATTCCTGATATTGTGATTGAAGAGACACCCAGCAAAGAAACAACTAGAAAAGAGATAGAAATAATCCGTGAAAATCCTTCAGGGGCGATTACATTGAATATTGAGGAGATTCCACCCTTGGATGTGTTTTATAGCCCAAAACACAGGGTTGTAGTCAAGAGGCAGAGGAAAAAGAGGAAAATAGATCAAACATCATCCACAGATCCTCAATCTGAATTTATGAATGCCATATGGAAAGATTTAGAAGTCAGTCCTTCTAAGGATTTGACTAAGTTATCTCAATTTCCAGGGCATACACAGCTGGTACAATTGATAAGGCAACTGAAGTGAATCAATTGATTAAAGAAAAGCATCAAAACATTAATGAGCTTGAAGAACAATTGGCAGCAGAGCAGCAAAAGGTTAATCGGATTGAGGAACAGTTAACAGTAGACAAACAAAAGAATGAACAGCTTGAAAAACAATTAAACCTAGAAAAGCATAAAATTGACCATCAGGCCATTCAAAGACAACAACATTTGTCTCAAGAGCTCAAGGAGCTTAAATTGATGCATCAGCAAGAGATTAAATCTAAAGAAGAGCAAATCACACAGTTACAATTCTCTTTGGGACAATTCAAAGATTATACCAAGGTTGAGAATTTAAAAAGGAAGCCTTAGAGGCAAATAAGGCTTTATCTCAATAGCTGAATCTACTCTATTAGAAAATATCTCGTATTGATCCATTATGCATCATAATGACATCACTGATTGATCAAGCAGTTAATACCAGGGTAGAATTTGAAGATGCGGATGATAAAGTCACAAATTATCTCTTCTGGCAAAGCACAGAAGATGGAAGAGCTGCTAAATTACCTAAAATTAAAAATTCTCATAAAGAGATATTGTTTTCGGAATGGGAAACAAAGTTACTAAAAGTAGAAAGAGCTACCTCCAGGGTTAGGGCTATAATGAATAATGTTATGGAGTTGGTGAATGATAACTTATATGGTGCCAATTTAATTTCTGATTGTTCCCCAAGAAAACTTCCAAAGGCGAAAGTTTTAGAGAAGCAATATTTGGACACCAAGGAAGAGCAGCTCAACAAAGTACAAGGTCTTAACTAGGATGCGCATTGGTCCTTTTTGGTCAAGTCACACAGCCAACAGATGACTATCAAGTCCCTTGTTGATGCCATTGATTGCATGATGCCTCAGTTCTCAAATGCCACATACGCAGGACAGTTACACTCCAGGATGAGTCATCCTCCAGAAATCCAAACCATGCTCTCAATTTGTTGGTTGAAGATACAAGAGAAAGCTTAGATGTGATGAATCTATTTAAAGCTTATCACAATTCTATTTTTGAAATTCAAATCCCATATTTTGATGAAGGCAGTTCCAATAACTCTCAGCAATTTTTATGGACAGTTTGTTTTTAATTTTACTATAAAGACCCTTTCATGTCATTTTAGAAAGGGTCCTCAATTTGTATAAAACTAGACTTGAGAAGTTTTCACTACTGCATTTCTTAGTTTATTTTTTATAAGTCGTGGATCGAGGTTCATACTTGTTGTGAAATAGCTTCATAAAGACTTGCATTTTCGTATCTCCTTGGAGTTTCCAGAACAAGAAGATTGAACCAGAGTGTTAATTGCATAACGGGACTCAAATGCATTTGGTACTTCTATCACTGTTCTTTTGTCTTGTTTTATGTAATTAGCATTCCATTGATTTGTTATTGTTGATGTATTCACATGTTTCAAACAAGTATGTATTATTTCACTTCTGAATGAGCTAGAATTGTTATATTGTGTACATATGTCAATGATAAATATTAGTATGTTATGTGATATGTTTTCACATTACTTTGTTTAATTTCTTAAACAAAGTAATCATTATTTAAATGCATCTTTCTATAGATAAGTAAATGATCTATATTATCATTTATCTACTAGGAATCATCAAGAATCGCATTATTATGAGATCACCCGGGTTATATAGATATATCTGTATATTTTAGAGCTTATATATTAAACCACTTATCATCTTTTTATACATTTAAAACACCCATTCATCAAATCATACTTTATTGGGAAAGTGGTCCCATAATATCCAGTTGGAGCCACCATACCAAATAGATAAGGAGCTGCACTAAGGTCCGGACTGAGTGGTTATCCCCCAATGTTGGTGCTACAATTTTAGAGGCATCAACATTTTTGGCACTAGAAGGAGGGCCAGACTGTGAATGGCGAGTGAATATAAATCTACATGCCATTCTAAGAGTAATTCCCCCTTACCAACACCTCCAACTTCACCTTCGCATTCTAAATCTCCTATTCCTAAGCAAGTAGTTCAAAAGAAAAATACAAAACCCGCTGTTGAAACCCTAAACACGCCAGACAATTCTTCTCCTGAACCTCCTCCAATACAATATTGATTCATAAACTCCAGGGGATTTCAATATCTAAAGAAGAGTTTGAGTTATCCCAAGGTAGTGTTACTTCCAAATATATCCCATCACAGCTGCTTACTAGGGCAAAGAGTGAAAATCTTGGCATTCCACCTGTTGAATTCCCTTTACCAAGCCGAAAAAGGGCTAGAAAGACACTATTAGAATCTAACAGTGATACTTTGTCCTCCTCATCATCCATTCCATCCATACCATTGCAAGGTCATCCATACATTTCCCAAATTCAGGTCATAGTCCAAACAGGTACAAGAACTTCAACATCCTCTACCCAATCACTTTCAACTGCTTCGTCACCCTCTTCTACTATTAGCTCAACAATGGCACATAATCAACCTCAACCATGGCCATGGACCAACCCAGGAGCTGTCAAAATACCTACACCTTTGACCCAATTGCCAGTACATCTTGAAAAATGGCTACCTAAATTTAATCTTGACAATGGCCTGTTAGTGAAAGAACATATAAACAATTTCATGTTATCAATTAACTTGAATGGAGTAATGGAAGAATATGTTGTTGTTAGACTATTTCCATACACTCTACAAGGAGCAGCAGGATCATGGTAATTTTCGTTACCACCATGTTCTATCAATAGCTGGGATGCTTTCCAAGAGAAATTTCTAACTAAGTTTGGTGACGATAGGTCTACAACAACTTTGATTAATGACCTCTCCAACCTGAAAGCCAAATCAAAAGAGCCCATTAAAGACTTCAACTCATGCTTCAATAAGTTGTTGAATAAAATACCTACATCATCCAAGCCTAGTGAGGAGGTCTGAAATGAATGGTACATTTCTTCTCTTCCTTCAAACATAGCCATCTTCATTGATAGGGCTGCCAAACCATGATTAGTAGAAAATATGAAGGAAGCAATAGCTGTTGAAAAACGTATCCTTGCTTTGGAAAAGAAAAACGCTTTGGAAGAAAGGAAATCCAAAAAAGTTACCTTTAGAGATGGTTCAAAGAAGAAAGCAACCAAGGATCCATTTGACATGGAAGGCTTACAAAAATTTCTTAAAACTATGTCTAATGAAATGGTTGAAATAAAAAAGCAGGTAGCTGAAACTTTTACAAAAATACCATTTAGGAACTTTAAAAGAAATCAGCCAACTGATCCTAAACCACCTAATTCTATATCTAATGCAGAATTTGACCTGGATGATGATGAAGAAGAAGATACAATTTTATCAGCCTAAGAAATGGAAGAAGATGAAACAGTTGAATGTCATGGAATGTGGGAATTTATCTTACCCATCTCTGATAATGAAAGTGAACAAGAAGCTCTCCCAGTAAATACCAGAAGTAAAAGTATAGTAGAGCCTAATCAACTGAATCAAAAGAAGAAAAACTCAAATCCTATTACTAAAGAGAAAGTTCCCACAAAGAAAGCTCTAGTTGTGTCTCCCCACAATCAACCATCTTTGTCCAACCCTCCCTCATCATCTAAAACGCTAGTAGTTTCAGATTCTATGGATTATAACATAGTGGAAGATATGAAGAAGACTCGAAAAAATATTTCTTAGCATTAACTTAGCAAGCTCAAACATCAACAAAAGTTGTTTCTTAAAGAATTAAGTGCAGTACCTTCTTCTCCTCTTCCAAGTAGTGTATTATCAAAGGCTGCCAAGAGGATCAGGTAAGCCACCATATGATAAGGTTGATGCCATCGATGTCTTTTTGATTGGGAATAGGTCAAATTCTCATACTCCTCCTTTTCTCTTGACTGATGAGATCTACAATAGAAATTTTCATAACTGCTTAATTGATTCAGGGGCTTCATCAAACATAATGCCAACATCAGTTTGCTCCAAGTTAAATATTGAACCCCAGAAGTCTGCAGTTCATATTGTCCAATTATATCGAACTAAGGTTCAAGTTTTAGGAGAAATAAATTCAGTTACTATTAGATTATCTGTTGATCCCAGGGTTGTCCAAATAATTGATATATTAATTGCTAACATCCCTAAGTTTTATGGTTTGATCCTTAGCAGAGATTAGTCTGAAAAACTTAATGGTTATATTTCAACCGATTGGTCTCACATGTGGCTTCCCTATAATGGGAAACCAAATCAAATCAGAATTGATCGCAAAAAACATTTGACTCACATAGTAATTGAGTTTGAAGAAGAAAATCAACATGTAGCCTTCAATAATAACATTCTTGGAAACTATTCGGCTAAATCATTTTTTGGGAATTTCAATGCTGAGTAATCTTTGTTTCCTGTTAATAGTTTCATATCACAAATTCGAAAATTTATCCAGTACCGATACTTCTAAGTGTGTTAGTGTTGCAGATGAACTTGTAGATAAACTTATAAATATTCCTTTATTTTGGTCTTTGTATTTTGATGGATCTAAATCTAATGACGGTGCAGAAGATGTATTTTATTCAGTTCTGAAGGAGAAAAAATGATGTTATCATGTAGATTAGAATTTGAATGTACCAACAATACTACAGAATATGAAGCATTGATTCAAGGTCTCTATAAAGCAATAGGCCTGAATATCCAATATCTGAAAGTATTTGGTGATTATGAAATTGTCATTAAACAAGTGAGAAATACTATCCATTGTCTTTCGAGGCATCTGAAACATTATCAATCGCTTTTTCAAGATCTCATAACTCTTTTTTTGGCATTTTACATTTCTCCTATTCCTAGATCACAGAATGCAGCAGTAGATCTCCTGGCTAATGTTGCCTCTAAACTCCTTCCATCCAAGGATTATAGTTCAGATAGATTTTCTATTGAATTAATTTTTTGGCCATCTATCCCAGATAATGTCACCAATTGGCGTGTGTTCAATCATGATGAGGATATCTTAAATTTCTTGACATCTAAAGGATCTTATGATGATCAAATTATCGATGAAAGCGATCATGATCTTCAATTAAAGCAGAGACTCAATGAAAATCCTATTGCTAAATCTGTGGTCAAGCTAAAAGATGTTTGTGATATTAAGGATAGATTCAAAAATGTCACTAATGCAAAAATTCAAAGTTCAATTTTAAGCTTTGACTTAGTAAATCTTGGCACTGATGCCAAACCACAAAATCTCAATCTTGGACTTAGACTTTCATCACGTGAAAGATTTGCTTTCCTCAGTTTATTGAAGAAATACAATAATGTTTTTGCTTGGAATTATGAAGATCTAAAAACTTATGATACCTCTATCATTCAACACACAATTCCAATGATCTCTAATGAGAAACATGTACAACATAAACTAAGGAAAATTCACCCAAATCTTGAAAGACAAATCAAAGCAGAGTTGAATAAACTCCTTAAAGCCAAAATAATATTTCCTGTCAGACATTCTAAATGGGTCTCAAATTTAGTACCTGAGGAAAAAGAATGGTGATATTAGGATTTGCATAGATTTTAGGAATCTCAACAAAGCATGTCAGAAAGATAATTTCCCATTACCAAAAATGGAGCAGATACTTCAATCAGTAGCTGGCTCGGAGATAATGTCTTTTCGTGATGGCTTTTCAGCATACAATCAGATCCTGGTACATCCAGACAATAGATTAAAGACTACATTTAGAACCAAATGGGGAACATATGCTTATCAAAAAATGCCTTTTGGTTTGATAAATGCTGGAGCTACTTTCCAAAGAGCTATGGACATAGCTTTCAAAGGTTTGATCAATAGGATGGTCGTTGTTTACTTAAATGACATAACTGTCTATTCTAAGAAAAAGAGCAATCATTTGCATGATTTAAAGCAAATCTTTGAACGTTGCAAAAAGTATGGGATTTCCTTAAATCCCAAGAAATCATTCTTTGCTCTTAATGAAGGTAAACTTTTAGGGTTTATTGTATCCAAAAATGGCATATACATTGACCCTGATAGGATAAAAGAAATTTCTCATATTCCTTTTCCACATAATAAGAAATCTATGCAATCATTCTTGGGATAGATAAATTTTGTAAAAAGGTTTATTCCTGATTTTTCTCATATAGTTTTACCCTTGCAATCCATGATTAAGAAAAATTCAATCTTCAAATGGGGACATAATGAAAAAGAGGCTTTTGACTCGATCAAACAAGCAATCATTAATGCTCCTACATTGAGTACTCTAAATTTTTCTAGTCATTTTTTTTGTATACTATGGCCACTGAAACATCTTATGTTGTTGTTTAACACAAATCAACGATCAACAAGTAGAAGCACCCATATCCTTCTTTAGTTCTAATTTGTAGGGTGTTGACTTTAATTATTCCGAAGTTGAAAAACAAGCTTTCGCTATGTTTAAGTCTATTAAACATTTTAAACCATTCCTCCTAAAAACACACACTGAAGTAATAGTCCCATTTTCTACAGTGAGACAATTGCTAGTTTAAAGAGAAGTAGGAGAGAAAAGAGCTAACTAGGTAACAGCTTTACAAGAGTATGATATTGATATTAAACCGACGAAAATTGCTAGAGGGCAAGGCTTTTCCAGGTTATTGGTAGTAGCTTCCAATATACCAGATCATGAAGATTCAGATAGTACTACACAAGTGAACGAGATAAGTATCATTGACTCTGAATCTCAATATGTTGATCTGATCTTTTACTTAAAAAATGGATATGCTCCCCCTGAATTCAGCTACAAAATCAAATGTGCCTTAAGGTTAAAAGCCAAACACTATGAAATCATTGATGATGTGTTATTTAGGGAAATTGTGATCCTGTTCTATTAAGATGCCTTGAAAAATATGAAGCGCAAAAGGTTTTGCAGGAACTACATGATGGTCCAGCAGGTGGACATTTTGGAGGAGACACTACAGCCCACAAAATACTACATGATGGATATTATTGGCCAAATTTGTTCAAAGATGTCCATGACTACGTGAGGAAATGTAAGATATGCCAAACTGCTAGCAGGAGACAAAGGAAACCAGCCTTCCCTTTACAACCAGTTAACATTGAGAAACCATTTGAACAATGGGGGCTTAATATTATAAGAGAGATCATTCCACATCATGGAAAATTTTAGGGGCTAATGTTCGCCCAGTGGGCTAATTTTCCTTGATTTTTCCAAAAAAAGATTCGCCAATTACCAATTTTTATAAAAGACGATTCGCCCAAATTTTAGAATATAAAATTATTTTACCTCAAAAATCGCCAACATTATATAGAGACTATATATAAAATCATTATAGATTTGAATAATTTTACAAATATATCAATACACATTTTATAGTTTGCATATTAGGGATTAGTGAGATTCGCCAATGTTTTTAAACTTCAAGAAAATTTTCCATCCTTAAAATTTTCCTTGTTCCACATTCTTCCAAGAAACACAAATACATCCTCACAGCCACAAACTACTTCACAAAGTGCATAGGAGCAATTCCACTAAAGGTAGCCAATTCTGATGCGATTATCGAATTTATTGATTAGTTCATCATTACATGGTTTGGTTTACCTAACGCGCTTATATTTGACAATGCATCTTATTTTTCTGGAAATAATATAGTTGAATTTAATCTTAAGAGAGGTTTTAAGTTAAAATACTCTGCAAATTACTATCCTCAAGGAAATGTCTTAGTAGAGTCAACTAACAAAAATCTCATCACGATTATTAAAAGAAATGTTGATCAAAACCAAAAGAACTGGCATAAATCTTTAATATTTGCATCATGAGCAGATCGTATAACTCAAAAGGCCTCAATAGGTACTTCTCATTTTAACTTAGTGTATGGGAAAGAATTTGTTATTCCACCAAATTTAGCCCTTCCATCTCTATCCCTAGTACAATTCATTGAAGAAACTCCTTCTTCCTCTGTTCAATTAAGGTTTGATCAAATTCTTAAATTAGATGAGGAAAGAGAAAAGGCCAAAATTACTCATGCTAAACATCAGCAAGTTGTTAAGTCTTCTTTTGATGCAAGTTCTGCCAGCTCAAAAACGTTACAGATTGGTGATCTTGTTTTGAATGGGACAAAGCACATGAAGACAAAGGTAAGCATACCAAATTTCAGAAGATGTGGCTTGTGTTAGGTTCCTATACCAATAGGTTTCATTTTTCATGATTGACTATGGAAGTGCCAAATATGATCATCCTTTCCATGCTGCAAAGGTTCCATATTTTCAAAAATCAAAAAATTAAAAAATGTAAAGAGGGTATGCCCTAAAAGAAAAATCAAAGGGCAAGAAGAATGAATTGGTCAACAAAAGAAAAAGAAAATGAACCCCAAAGAAAGACCAGGAAAGTGGCCAGTCAAAATGCCACTACTATCTTATTTGTGCAAAGCAAGTTCACAATGTGCAAACACTGTTTCTTAACACACTTGATGGATGGCCCAACAGTTCAATCTGGGCCAGTCCATATTTAAATTTCCTGCTGTAGAATAGAGAATGAAGGTCTGTCCAAACAGTTCAAGCTTGGCAGATCACTAGATAAGATAGAGAAATAAAGGGCTCAACTGCTTAATCTGAGCCCTTGGAAGAGATAAGGGTAGATCTAGATAGGAGGGCAGTCAAAAGAAAAGAGCAAAATCAGGGTTTGCTAGTTCAAGTGTACCCAATCAAAAATGAAGAAAAAATGTTAGGAATTGTAGAATGGGTAAGTAGATTGAGGTGGCAGAAACAAGTTTATCAGCAGTGTCATCTTTTTCAATATGATCTACTTCATGGATATCTCAAGTGCCATGGAAAAGGTGTGATGACAGATCAGATGTTGCATGTCTAACTTCCCCTCTCTTCGCTCACAACAATTATTCACTAACATCCCTTAAAGATATTGAGATCTGCTCAAAAAACTCTTAATTTCACTCCATTTTCATGAAAACTTAAGTCAAATTGTAGGTTTGCTTAAGAGTTAAAAGCCACATTTCTTGTGTAAAGTTTTATTTCTCCTAACACCCCAAAGCCTAGGTGATTCAATTTCATGCACCTAGCGCTTCTCCTCATATTCATATTAATATTCTAACTTTATTATATAAATCCCACTTACATTTCCCCTCCCCTATTATGTATAAAAATACACAAAAAACCAAAAAAATATTGTAAATAACCGGCCCCGACCTAATATGGCTATATTATATTTCCTCAGGAGTCATTGGTCCATTTGGGACCAATAACATCCCACCACTTGTTACCCTAGGATTTGTTTAAACCTCCGGTTAAACGAATAACCATAGTCTGCCACGCCAAAATAATGGGATTTAATTAATATTTGATTAATTAAATAACCGCATTCATTAAACCCCTAACCTAAGGTTTAATCCTCGCCAAACAATGATTAATGGAAAAACATTAATGCGGGCCTCGTAGCTTAAACCGCCGTCACCTGCGCCTCCCGTCAACTGTTGGATCGTGCCCTCCAGATCCAAAGACTCTCGTTAATATCAGAGCTGCCCCCACATCCGACCGTTAGCTCCCGATAGAAATCGGTTTTCCCGCGTGTCCCCTTCCTATTGCATCGAGCCCGCTCTGACATAAACTGCCCCCGTACCAAAAGCAGTCCAATGAAACCATTTACAACCTTTTGTCCCCACCGCGCACGTCATCCACCACATCTGCACCTGCGTCAGCGCCCTCGCCACTATGTCATCCGCCGTGTCTACCCTGTCACCCATCCACATCATCAACCATGTCACTACCCGTACCCCGCTACGCGACAAAGCTATGTCATGATGACTTCATCCCAAAAAAGCGCCAAAAAAACCCAAATTTTGTCAAAAGTCGCGAAAGTCACGGTTTTTTGTTTATTTCTATTTTATCGGTTACGGCGATTGTGCATGGGCATTACGTTCAACTCGCACCAACACTCCAGTCCGCCACCCAAGCAAGTTCAACCTGCAAACCTGACTCCCCAGCTCACTCTGCAACTGCATTTTGTGTCAAGCGCCTGTAAAACAGGTATTTATTCAATTGTCTCCCGTAAACCCTGTTTTTACAAAAATTTCTCTGTTACAGTCACCAGAAAATCTGAAATTCAAGTAATTTGCATCACTACCTAAATAAACCTAGGTGTTTTAAGTCACCCTTCATCATTGTGGCCAAAGAAAAACCCGCAAGCCTGTTTTCCTCTGCATATTGACCACTCCTTTGTATCTCATGCCCATTTCTGCCGGTAAAATTTCAAGAATATCCACATCTGAAGTCAAAATTGTCAAAATTCACACCCAAATAGGACTATTTCCCCTGTTTCTATCCACCTCCCTAACCAATCTCTGCAAATTCTAGGTCCACTGTGAATTTCATCAAAGGCAGCAATTTCTGGGAACATAACTCACTCTCTGATTTCCTAAGGAAAAACAAAACCAGTGTTCTATTGTTTATTGATCCAGAAACTCTAACTTTAAGTTAAAAGTCATTCAACAAACTAAAAATGGAGGCTCCAGTGGCCCTAAATATTGCACCCTTGAATGCACCACATAAGCAGTTGGAGTGGTTACCTCTTGCTGATAGTGATTTCCATATTGATGACATGGAGGGTCAAAAGCCTCACCTGCAAGCTTTTTGTGAAATAAGGAATAGCCACAGGAACAAAGCTGACATATTTAGAATCTGGGAGTCTAATATGCCTATATACTACCTGCCTTCAGTGAATGTCTTCCCTCACCTCATCCATAAATGTTGTGCTAATTATGAGCCTTCTCAAAGGGTAATGATGGACCCTGCTGGAAATGTCCTCTTTTATATCACCCCTCAGTCTATAAATGAGATGTTGCACTTTGAGCCAGCTCAGCCTTTGGTCCCTCTTTCCATGAAAAATTTGCTGGATCAAGCCTCCAAGTTGTCCTCTGCAGAATTTGACTAAACTGCCAAGCTGTTTATGCCACCAGATTGCTACTCCAGATACAAAATTCCCTATCACCATGCCTGGTTTAGTGAGGCTGGAAAAATTCTCATAGACATGATTTCCTACATCCTGGGATTCAGAACAAGTGAAATTGTGGATGAGACTGTCTTTTCTTTGATGTCCATGTTTGCTCCAGGACAGACCTCTGCTGTCAAGTATGATTATGCCACCTTCATAGCTAAAAAAATTCACGAGCAGTTCATGAACTTAGAAAGAGAGAGAGTGTTCAAATACACTGCATATATATACCATTTGATGTTGTACTATCAACCTGATAGTTTCCCAGTTCCCCTTAAAAAATTGGATGCTAAGGGGGAGCGAAGGTCTGTAATATTTTGGTCCTCAGTATTCCATCATGTTAGTAGCTCCCCATATACATATTGTGAGTTTATTGACCTTTTCATATATCCAGCGACCTATTTGTTGTCAATAACTCCTCCTACTAGGCTCTCTACTGAAATGCAGAAAATCTTACACCTCTCAAAGGAATACAGTATTGGTGATTGGTATTTTTACCAAAACCATACAGTGATCAAGATCTATGGCTGTCAATTGGCTCCCTACAAATTGCCAAAGTATGTCCCTATGAGACTCTTTGCCCTGGAATACTACCAGCAATTCAGTGGTTTAGATTTGACCCATTTCTATGGTGCTAGGAAAAAAGCACAGCTCAAGATAAGGCACCAACTGGGCCCTTTTATCTTTAATAAAAGGGAAGAAGCATGGAAGGAAGCTGACACTATTCTGAGAGACAAACTTAAGCTGAAACAAAGTTTTCTTTGGTCACCATATGACCCTGAACATTTCATAAGCTTTAGAAGAGTCAAACAAAAGCTTACAGGATATGTGCACTATAGTATCCCTCAGATTGAAAAATATGCTAATCAACAAGAGTGGATAGAAGGCACACTAGTTGAAGAACTTACTGAAGAAGAGAGATTAGAAAAAGAAATGAAAGAGTTTGAAAAGACACTTGACCTAGACTCTGTTGGACAGGTGTTTTTCACATTGCCTCGACACCTTGGAGCAGGCACATCATCTGCCACAACTTCACAGCAACCTGCCCAAGAAAGTGCTCCACCTGCAGGGACATCTAAAGGCAAGGAGGTGCAGCATTCAGAGCAGCAGGAAACAACGGCAGACTGGCCAGATACATCAAAAGAGCAAAGTCAAGGGCAAGCCCCTTCAACACACGCAAAGGCACCTGAAATACATGTCTTACAAACTCCTCTCAACGAGGAAAGAGCTAAGAAAAGGGACAGGCAGGAAGAAACACCCACAGGGGCATCCACAGAACACCAAGGAGAGAAAAGGCAAAGGTTAAACCCCTAGTCTGAGGAAGAATTTACAGAGGAGACAACAGGAAATCAAAGGGGTGAGGAAACAACCGAACAGCGAATTCCTCCAAGTATGGAAACATTAGCTAGCTCCTTTCAGCAGGAGCAAGAGAGACAACAAGGTGTGGAGGTTACATCCACCAAGCAACAGAGCAAGCAAGGCTCTGACATCAAGAAGGCATTCACTGAAATCAAGGCCAGAAATGAGCCGGTAAGGTTCCAGCTCTATAACCAATTACTAAGAATGGCTCCCACTAATCAACAGAGGCTAATGGCAACCTATGATATCCAAGAAGGGAAAATAACCCTCAGTCATTTCAGGCCTACAATACAGTAGCCCCAGTCAGCTGCTGATTATATCAGAACCAATATGGAAGTCCTTGCTAAAGACATCCACCCAATGGACCAGATTGAGTTACACAAACAAACTAGAGAAATGGTGTACTCCACCTTAGCAGATAAAGCAATATTGGCCCACAGATTGCAAAATTCAATTCATAATACTTCTGCCCAATTAGAATTGGAGAAAGCTTCCTCATTAGCCAAGGACAATAGAATTAAATAATTGGAGGAGATCATTATGGAGCTGGGACATGATCCCAATGATCCCAAGGGCATACAAGCTTTAATTAAGAATAAAGAAGAAGACATAGCAGCCCTCAGAAAACAACTCAAGCTGTCAGCTACAACGCATCCTCAAACCACAGAAGTAGCATAGCAGAAAGAAGAGGAGGATGTAGTAAGTTTGCTTATGAGGATGAACGAAAGACTGCTTGAAAAAGAGAAATCCTTGGAGGCAGCACTGCAAGGAAAACAGGGAGAGTTGGCCTCTCAGCCGGCTCAAACAGCTCTAACTCTTGAAACTGCTCCTCCTACAGTCACCACGGTAGTCCCTCCTACTGATCCAACATCAACGGCAGGTACCTCAACTTCAGCAACAGTTACATCAACAACTGTAGCAGCAATAGAACAAGAAGCTAGCCTGAGTATGGAGGAAATGATGAAAGAAATAAAAGCTCTGGAACTACAAATGGTAGAATTAAAAGAAGCCAAAGAAAAATTAGCCAAGATTTAGGTGAATTATGACAAATCAAAAATGGCTATGGCTGAGAAGACAAGGGAAGTAAAGGCCTTGGAGAAAAGACTAAAGGAGCTGGAGAAGGACCTTACTCTTCACAAGACTCTGACAGAAATCAAAACAATTTTGTGGAGTAAAATTGGCCAATCCATCACTGATCAATGCACAGAAATCCAGACCATTCATGACCATATTGAGTTGATTGGATAGCTCAATTTGAGACTCAAAAGGCCAGAACATTATTGGCAAACAAGCCCGAAGAGGCCAACAAAATGATCCATTTTTTGAATACTCATACTAGAGAACAGTTAGCAGCTTTGGATATCATGAACAGAACCGACACAATTCTATTAGTGAAAAAGGTGTTGACCATGAGGAATTTTGTGCAGACTTTGGAGAGAAAGTGCCAAGAGATGCAAGCAGAAATAAATATCTTCAGACAAAATTTTGCAGTGTTGCAGAGCAAGGGGTTGCCCAGCTTATTGACCAGCAGTGGAAGACTGTTAACACATGAACAGTATGCTTGAAGGGTAAATACCTATATCACAAATCAAATCACAGCATCATCAAGCAGCACAGAAGAGACAACACCTCCCTCTGGACAGGTTTTGTATGACAAATTGGAAAATTTGTTTTATATTGAACATGAAATAAACCATCTTTTTGAGGTCCAGCCAAATTACTACACATACACTGAAGCTGATGAAACATTGATTAAGCTACAGAGACACCAGCTGCCTACAGATCAATGGTGGGAGAGCATGCTTGAGGTTTTTCCAAGGTAATTCAAATACTCTTTTTTGATCTACTGCATAATAGCAAATTTAAATACAGAAGTCACCTATCAGAAAATCAAATCGATAAAGGAAGGAATTCGCGCTGAAAAGCGTTGAGACAAACTCAGGCACAGGTGGCAAATGACAGCACATCAGGGACGCAAATCAAAGAAACGGCTATCAGCCGACTACTTAAGCCAAAAAGTCAACAATAGCGGAACACCTAAGCCGGCCTGTACAAGCATAGTTACTCCTTCATTCATTTCTGCGTGGTTTTTTCCACATCAGTTATTGCCTTTGCCAGAGTAGATGGATGAATTTATTACCTGATATTTCTTCCTACGAGATATTTTGTAAACTCTTCTATAAATACTTCCCCAAGATATGTTTTATTGTTGGCTGGTGAATATCATTCTGGACCTGCACTGTATGTTTTGAGAACTCTTTTGAAATAAAGATTGCTGGAATGTTTTGCTAGTGAATTTGCTGGTTGTGGAATCAATGGCAGAAGGATGTATTGCAGAATTCTCGTGTTAATGCATGGATCAATAAGTCTTCTTTACTCTCGCGTTATTTTACTTGTGTTTTATTTACCATCTAAATATCGTGCTCTAAGTTACAGAAAAGAAGGATAACACTGAATTTACTTTGTTGTACGCTGTGTTCAATTCCTGTAATTTCTCATGTTTTCTACAGGACTACTATAGGCAAGAAATCTTGACTGCTCTTGTCTCCCTGGTTCTTTCACTCTAAAAATCATCAAGGAATTCTTAACTGCTCCCTGATAATGTTTATACAACTTCCCTCTGTTAGCATAATGAAAGATTCTTGATTGCCTTTCATTCCCTGACTTCATTTCATCTTATTCCAGCTTGAAAATTATTTCTGGGTTTAATTATCCTGCTCTGTAATTTTCCTATCGCCAAAGAAACCATACCCAGAGGTTTATTTTCATGAGACTCCATCAACCCAATGGTCTGAACTTCTCTCACATTACAGCCCTTCTCTACTGAATGTCATCTTCCAAACACCAAACAAAACTTGTGTTTCATAACTAGCCTAACATATAACAAAACAAATCTAAATTATAAAGAGAGAGCCCTCTCTGGTTGCAGATTGGCTAGAATCTACGACTAAAAGACTGATTAGTGGTTACCTCGGTCGTATTCCCTTCTGGAGGCAAGGAAAAACCTGAGTGATAACATCATTGGCGACTCCGCTGGGGAGTTGAATGATTGTTTGTTACTGTTGTCTATTTTCTAAAGCTACAGATGGAGCCTGAAGTGAGCCAGGTAGCCTTTGAAACTATTCTTATTTTTCATTTACAGGAGTAAATAAAAGCTGCTTCAGTCAATCTCCAATCTAGTTTTAGGCCTTAAACAGCTGTCCCAAAGATTTGATCAGTTTCCGTGTTTCAACATACTCAAAGGAAAGCCCAAGGCCTCCTATATTTCAAAGAACTTCCTGTAGAATATTGTCAAAAGCTGTGATCTCTAAACATTTCCAGAAAATACCAAAAATAGATTTAGAAGCTGGCTCCAAAGAAGAAAACTCGTTACACCAGGTCAAATCCTGATCCAGATCCTCCAGCTGTTTTTGAAAATCCTAACTTAATTTCTAAGACCCTTAAAAAACAAGAAAAACTAGAAAAATCTGTTGATTTACACCTTGATATACTTTAGCAAAACCCTACAACATATGATATTACTCCTGGGAGAGCAGTAGTCCTTTCAACAACCTCTCCTAGTTCTTCATTCACACCTCAAAGTATCCTCTCCACTCCCCCATCCACTGCACATATTTCCACTGTTGTCCCTGCTGTTCCAGCTGTCTTATTTCTTCCTGTTGTCCCATTTATCCCTGTAAATATGGCAAACTGTTATGCTCCTCTTCAGTTGCCTGGAAATCCAGGGGCTATGCCTCCAGATTATCAGAGCAAAATCACATATTTTGATGGTACTGGCTCCTATATAGCCCAGCAACACACTAAGAAAATGATGGACTACTTTGAGAACTATGAAATTGATGACAACGACGTCAGAATGAAAATTTTCGTTCAAAGCTTAACCGGTGAAGTAAGGACCTAGTTTAGGGCACTTGGTGCAAACACAACTGCTGATCCAAATGCCCTTTACCAAACCTTTCTCAATAGATGGGAAAAGAAGAAGGACCCATTGCATATCCTATCAGAGTATGACAGTTTAAAGAGAGGCCCACAAGAAACTGTCCAAGACTATTGTGCTAGATTTAACAATGTGTACAATGCTATCCCTCAAAACCTTAGACCCCCACCTAACTTAGCCTTAATCAAATTCCCTGATGGATTTGACTTTGACATGGCATATCAGCTAAGAGAGAGAGCTCCTGCCAACTTGGAAGACATGCAGAGCATAGCTGTTAGTGTAGAGGCAAATCTGATCTCTAAAAGAGCCCGAGCCAAGGATAATTTTAGGGGCGAATGTTCGCCCTTTGGCGAAATTAAGGGGTTTTAAATTTTTAGTGGGCGAATATTTTGTATCATAGTACATTTTTACAAATCACCTCAAATAGCCCACCTTATTTTAAGGGAGAGGGTAAAAAGGTAAATTTAGCCCTTGAAATTAGGACTTACAACCTTCCATTCGCCCATTTTCAAGAATAGGTTTTATTTAAGTGAATCCATTCGCCCATTTTCAAGAATAGGTTTTATTTAAGTGAATCCTATGGGCCAAATACCATATTTATAAAAGAGGTATGGTAAATTAATAAAAATATAAATAAATGAGAGGTATGGTAAATAAATAAAACATTTTTTATATTTACTCCATAAGTCACCTTATATACATGTAAGGGTGTAAACAAATAAAAATATAAGTAAAGTGGAGGTATGGTAAATAAATAAAACGTCTTTTTATACTTACTCAAAAGGTATGGTAAATAAATAAAAATATAAATAAACTAGACGTATCGTAAATAAATAAAACCTCTTTTTATATTTAGTCCATAACCCTCGTTCTATTTATGAAGGCTCAAGAAAGAGGTTTTATTTAAGTGAATCCTATGGGCCAAATACCATATTTGTAAAAGAGGTATGGTAAATTAATAAAAATATAAATAAACGAGAGGTATGGTAAACAAATAAAACATTTTGTTATATTTACTCCATAAGTCACCTTATATTTACGAACACTCAAAAATGGGTTATATTTAGGTGAAACCTATGGCCAAAATAATATGGGACAAATACCATGGACTAGATTGTTATTAATACCATGCAAAAAACCATTATTAACCCTAATATTAGAATTAATAAAAATAAAAATGGCACATGGTATTGACCCATGGTATTCACCAAAACGGCACATGGTATTGACCCATGGTATTCACCTGGAATGTAGCCTATTTAAATGGGGGAATTAAACCAGCATGTAGCCTATGCTAAGATTCACTAGGACTTTACAAAGTTTTATTATTGAGTGAAAGACTCGCCAAGATCTTACAAGATTTTATAATTGAGTAAAATATTCCCCATGCCTGGTGAGAGATTCGCCAAAAAATTATATATACATATTATATTATTGATAAAATCGCCTTCCATTTTTCCTATATACCATGGAGATTCGCCCATTTATTATATTTATAAATTTAGGGGGGGTTCTTAAAATTTTCCCTGGACCGAGCTAGAGCTGAAATAAGGACTACTTTCAAAGAAGAGCCTTCAGCATTTGAACAAAAACTTGATGCAATCATCAAAGGCATGGACAGGTTGGGTGATAGAGTGGAAACCATTGAAAGAAAATCTTCTTGGGAAGGTCAACCAAGTAACACCACTAGAAATCTGAACTTTAGAAAAAATTCAAATCCTAACACTGGGAAGGCTGGCCCTGATCAGAATATCAGACCTCCATTTCAAGAGAACTATGTCGAAGCCTCAACCTCTAGTGAGCCAATAGAGGACACCCAAATCAACCTAATGGGGTTAAACAGTGAGCAACAAGATGACCAAGAGGCCCATAATTTCAATCAATTTCAAACCAAGTCGGAGAGTCATTTGATTTTAGAGAAGGGTATGATGTAGCGGTCTATGAGGTTCATAAACAATACAAGTTAAGAAGCAGAACCATATATGTGCCTGAACCTAGCAAGCTGAAAGATACCAAGCAGCCAAAAAAAACAAAAGATAAAGCTGCCCTGACAGAACTCCCTGCTAGAATAGATCCCAGCCCAAAGGAACCCACTGTGGAAGACATATCTGATGTACAGCCCTCAAAGAATCAACCATCCACATCCTTTCCCTCAAAATAAAATCTAAAATGTCCTCCTGAAAATAGTTTCAAAAGAGATGTACCTCAAAACAGCACTCATGATGAAGAGAAGGTCACTGAAAATACAGCAGAAAAGGAAAAGCTTGCTATCCACAACACAAGAATTCAAATGGAAAAACCTTTTAACTTAGAGACAGAACTTGGCAAGCTGAAAATAGCTATTCCTTTGTCTGAATTGGCTAAACATGAAGTGTATAGGGAGCAAATCAATAGGTCACTTCAAATATCAGAGAACAGGGATGCAGTCAATGTTTTAGACGACCAACCAGAACTGATTTTTGGTCCTGAAGTCAATGGTAAAACAGTAGGTGGAGGGGTTCCTCCATTCTATGTAAGCTTAAACATTCATGACAAAGTGCTGCATAATGCAATGTTCGATTCAGGAGCTTCCCATAACTTAATGCCTAAGTCTGTGATGGAAAAGCTAGATCTAGATATCACAAGGCCATACAAAGACTTGTTCTCATTTGGTTCCAGCCAGGTCAGGTGTCTAGGCCTAATTAAAGACCTTTGTGTATCTTTAGTCCAATATCCAGCTAAGAAAATCTTGATGGACGTGGTGGTAGCTGATATTCCACCTAAATATGGTATGCTTTTGTCCAGATCTTGGGGTGCAAAACTCCAAGGGTCTTTGCAACTAGACATGTCCTATGCCACTATTTCAGTCTTTGGCCAGCCAAAGAGATTGTACCGGGAGACACTAATGAAATATGTGGTTAGCAGTCAAGAGAAACCCCAAAACTTCCCCATCTATTCTATGCATTCTGATATGGATTCCTTTATCTTATACAATGCTGAGATGTGTCCCAAAACTGATGTCAAACTCTTACAAACAGCACTAACAAAAAGCATAAATGAGCAATCTGGTGCCCAAGATCCAAAAATTATTGATGTGATTGATGCAACAAACAAACAAGACATAGCACATGACTTACAAAGTCCAAATCTGCCCACTGAGCAAGTTTCTAAAACTCCTAAGACTAGTGCTAATCAAGAAATCTTATGGTACTTAGAGTTTGATGGGTCAGTGAACAAATTAGGAGCAGGGGCAGTGGTTTGGATACACAACATGCAAAACGACCAGGCTCAAGGGCATGCATATAGGCTAAATTTCAGGTGTCCAAACAATATGGCCGAATATGAAGCCCTTTTACCGGGTCTCAAAATGGTTAAAATCCTAGGGGCAACCAAGATTACAATTCTAGGGGACTCGGATTTGATTATCTAGCAGATGAAGGGAAACTTTGTTACAAATTATCTTAGGCTAAAAGCTTACAGAGGTGTAGCCTTTGAAATACTTAACACCTTCTCAGAATCTCAGCTCACCAAAATTCCAAGAAAGCACAATTTACATGCACACAGTTTGGCGACTTTTGCCAACACTTGCAAGCTTCCATTTGAGCCTAATCACCACTTTACTGTTGAAATCAAACACAGACCTGCTCTCCCAGATAATTTTAAAAACTGGCAGGTGTTTGAAAATGATAAACAGATCAATAATTTCCTCACTTTCAAAGAGGAATTCTCGAGTATAAACATTGATACAAGCACCATCGATGATCAACAGCAAATAAACAAAATGGAGCAAAACATATCAGCTGAAACAGCAAATCTGATTTTGCATCCAAAAACCTTTGACTACAAAAATTTACAAGAACTGGAGCAAATTCACCTTGATGAGATGGCCGAGGGGGAATCCGAGGTGATTGAACTAAAGGATAATTTTCTGCCCATAGGGTTAACTCCTTTGGAGGATATATTTGATTCAAATGACATTCCAAGAAAGCCAAAAATGAAACCACTAAATGCTGAAATTGAAGACTACAATATTGGAACTACAGAAAATCCCAAAATGATAAAACTGTCCAAAACATTGCCTCTTGATCAAAAGTTGAAATACATTGAGTTGTTTAAAGAATTCCAAGATGTCTTTGCATGAATCTATGAGGACCTCAAGTCCTATGATACTTCGGTCATCCAACATGCTATACCTTTGAAAGAGAATCAAAAACCTTTTAAACATAAGCTTAGAAGGGTGAACCATGTCCTCCTTCCCCTGATTGAGAAGGAAGTTAAACGAATGTATGAAGCTGGAATAATTGCACCTATCAGGTTTTCAGAATGGATTTCAAATCTAGTGCCCACTAGGAAGAAAACCGGAGAGATAAGACTCTGTGTTGACTTGAGAAATTTGAATAAAGTCTCTTTCAAAGACCACTACCCCTTACCAAAAATGGATCATATCTTACAAAGGGTAGTAGGAGCTTCTAGGATCTCACTGTTAGATGGATTCTCAGGATTCAATCAGATTTTGGTCCACCCGGATGATCAACACAAAACTTCCTTTACAACACCACGGGGAACCTTCAAATATGTAAAAATGCCTTTTGGACTTAAAAATGCAGGGGCCACATTTCAAAGAGAAATGGACATAGCCTTTGCCAAGGAGATCCATGATTTTTTAGTCATATACCTTCATGATCTCATTGCTTTTTCAAAATCAGACCAAGAACATTTAGGACACTTGAGGAAAGTTTTCCTAATTTGCAGAAAATATGGCATATCATTGAACCCAAAGAAATCACTGTTTGGCCTAGAAGAAGGCAAACTCCTAGGTCACATAATCTCAAAAGATGGCATTAGAATTGACCCGGACATAATTCAGGCTATCCTCCAAGTCCCTCACCCAAGAAACATCAAGGAACTACAAGCCTTTCTAGGGAAGATCAATTTCCTAAGAAGATTCATTCCTAATTTGGCCGAACTGATAAGACTATTGAATAACATGCTGAAGAAAGATTCTAAAGTCAAATGGACAACAGAAGCTAAACAAGCCTTTGAGGAAATTAAGATAGCTTTGACTAAAATACCCGTTCTCACAAGCCCCAAATTTGATAGAGATTTCATAAGTTTTTCATTTGCATCTCAACATACTATTGTTGTTGTCCTACTACAAAAGGATGACCAAGGATCTGAGAAGCGCATTGCTTTCTTCAGCAAAGCACTTAGAGATGCTCCACTCAAATATCAAATCATGGAGAAACAGGTATATGCTCTTGTAAAGGCCATCAAGGATTTCAGAGTTTATATCTTGTATTCACATGTCATTGCTTATGTCCCAAATGTCGTGGTCAAAGATATTCTAACTCAAGAAGGAATTGAAGGTAAAAGGAGCAAATGGATAGCTAACATTTTAGAGTATGACATTGAAATCAAGCCTACAAAACTCATAAAAGGAAAAGGGTTAGCTAAATTAATGACTGAAACCAATTTTCAAGCCCTTGACATCAATGAATTGGATAACGAACAGGAGATGGCGACTCCACAGATCAATCAAGCCTTTTTACAATCACCTTGGTATGCTGACATATGTTTTGTATTGTTAAACGTGCAAGCTCCTCCAAGGTTATCCAGGACTAAAAAAAGATTCTTGAAAATGAAGGCATCAAAGTTTTGTATAATAGACAATGTTTTATTTTGGAAAAATCATGAAGGCATTTTGCTAAATTGCCTAATACAGGATGAAACTAACAAAATACTCAAGGAATTTCATGCAGGGGACTATGGAGGACACTTGTATTGGAAGTCAACAGCTGATAAGATTCTAAGAGCTGGTTTTTATTGGCCCTCCCTGTTTGCTGATGTGAAACAATTTGTAGTTTCAATGCCACAAATGACAGATCTTCGAAGGCAAGAGAAAGCTGTTATCTTTACCCCTCATGCCCATTTCAACTGAAAGACCATTTCAACAATGGGGTTTAGACTTCATTGGGGAAATCCACCCTTCCTCTTCTAGCCAACACAAGTGGATTTTGACTGCCACAGACTACTTTACCAAATGGATAGAAGCCATCCCCTGTAGGCAAGCAAATGACTCAATCATCATGCAATTCTTAGAAACCAACATCTTGTCTAGATTTGGTTGTCCGGAGAAGATTATTACTGACAATGTTGTTGCCTTTAAATCCAAAAGAATGATCAATTTTTGTCATAAGTACCACATTACCTTGGGCCACTCCACAGCCTATTACCCTCAAGGTAATGGCCTAGCCGAGTCCTCCAACAAAAGCCTGATCAACATCATCAAAAAAGTCTTGGAGGAGAATAAAAAGAATTGGCATAAAAAGCTTGTAAATGCACTATGGGCAGACAGATTGACCACCAAAAGATCTATTGGAACCAGCCCATATGAATTGGTATATGGCTTGGAGGCTGTGTTCCCCTCCTCCTTGGGAATCCCTGTGATCAAATTGCTGCAAGAAATACAAGCAGAACCTAATGATATTCAAAGGAGAATCAATCAAACTATCCACTTGCAACAAACTAGAGAGGAAGTATATCAGAGAACTCAGGTTCTGCAAGATAAACTCAAGAAGATCTTTGACAAAAGAACAAAAGCTGAAGATTTCTTCATAGGAAACAAAGTGCTGAGGTGGGATTCTAGGAGGGAAGACAAAGGAAAGCATGGAAAATTTGATTTCCTATGGAAGGGACCTTATGTCATTCAGGCTGTACAAGGAAACAACACCTATTTTTTGAAGAGTTTGGATGGCACAGAAACTGAGGAAGGCCCAGTCAATGGGCGAATGCTCAAGCATTATTTTGATTCTCTTTGATCAACATAATAGGACTATATACTGTACATAAATAGTGTCTATTTTAGCAGTTCATTACAGCAATTAGATAGGGGATAAGATGCAGCAGATTTTGAGGAAAAAATCAAGGAATTATACCACCTTTTGTGTATATTTTGAATTTACCAGAAGAGATCAAGAAGAAAACTTGGGAATTATAAATATGATGATAAATACTCAGAGAAACCAGCAAGAACAGAGCTGTAATTCTGTACAGATCAGCTTATGAGAAGTGCACACATGCCACAAAGATTCACTGTGTGTTTCAGTTGTGTGTTTCAGATTACAGCAAGCAACTAAAAATAAGGCCATCTGACCTGCTGTTCTTGGCTTTTCACCTGGAAAAGCCATCCCCAAGTGGAGCCAGTGTTAGGTTCCTATACCAATAGGTTTCATTTTTCATGATTGACTATGGAAGTGCCAAATATGATCATCCTTTCCATGCTGCAAAGGTTCCATATTTTCAAAAATCAAAAAATTAAAAAATGTAAAGAGGGCATGCCCTAAAAGAAAAATCAAAGGGCAAGAAGAATGAATTGGTCAAAAAAAGAAAAAGAAAATGAACCCCAAAGAAAGACCAGGAAAGTGGCCAATCAAAATGCCACTACTATCTTATTTGTGCAAAGCAAGTTCACAATGTGCAAACATTGTTTCTTGACACACTTGATGGATGGCCCAACAGTTCAATTTGGGCCAGTCCATATTTAAATTTCCTGCTGTAGAATAGAGAATGAAGGTTTGTCCAAACATTTCAAGCTTGGCAGATCACTAGATAAGATAGAGAAATAAAGGGCTCAACTGCTTAATCTGAGCCCTTGGAAGAGATAAGGGTAGATCTAGATAGAAGGGAAGTCAAAAGAAAACAGAAAAATCAGGGTTTGCTAGTTCAAGTGCACCCAATCAAAAATGAAGAAAAAATGTTAGGAATTGTAGAATGGGTAAGTAGATTGAGGTGGCAGAAACAAGTCTATCAGCAGTGTCATCTTTTTCAATATGATCTACTTCATGGATATCTCAAGTGCCATGGCAAAGGTGTGATGGCAGATCAGATGTTTCATGTCTAACTTCCCCTCTCTCCCCTCACAACAATTATTCACTAACATCCCTTAAAGAGATTGAGATCTGCTCAAAAAACTCTTAACTTCACTCCATTTTCATGAAAACTTAAGTCAAATTGTAGGTTTGCTTAAGAGTTAAAAGCCACATTTCTTGTGTAAAGTTTTATTTCTCCTAACACCCCAAAGCCTAGGTGATTCAATTTCATGCACCTATCGCTTCTCCTGATATTCATATTAATATTCTAACTTTATTATATAAATCCCGCTTACATTTCCCCTCCCCTATTATGTATAAAAATACACAAAAAACCCAAAAAATATTGTAAATAACCCGCCCCGGCCTAATATGGCTATATTATATTTCCTCGGGAGTCATTGGTCCATCTGGGACCAATAACAGCCCACCACTTGTTACCCTGGGATTTGTTTAAACCTCCGGTTAAACGAATAACCGTAGTCTACCGCGCCAAAATAATGGGATTTAATTAATATTTGATTAATTAAATAACCGCATTCATTAAACCCCTAACCTAAGGTTTAATCCCCGCCAAACAATGATTAATGGCCAAACATTAATGCGGGCCCCGTAGCTTAAACCGCCGTCACCTGCGCCTCCCGTCAACCGTTGGATCGTGCCCTCCAGATCCAACGGCTCTCGTTAATATCGGAGCCGCCCCCACGTCCGACCGTTAGCTCCCGATAGAAAGCGGTTTTCCCGCCGTACTCTGGGACGCGTGTCCCCTTCCTATTGCATTGGGCCCACTCTGACATAAACTGCCCCCGTACCAAAAGCGGTCCGATGGAAACCATTTACCGCCTTCTGTCCCCACCACGCACGTCATCCACCACGTCTGCACCTGCGTCAGCGCCCCTGCCACTATGTCATCTGTCGTGTCTACCCTGTCACCCATCCACATCATCGACCACGTCACTACCCGTACCCCGCTACGCGACAAAGCTATGTCATGATGATGTCATCCCAAAAAAGCGCCAAAAAAACCCAAATTTTGTCAAAAGTCGCAAAAGTCACGGTTTTTTGTTTATTTCTGTTTTATCGGTTGCGGCAACTGTGCATGGGCATTACATTCAACTCGCACCAACACTCCAGTCCGCCACCCAAGCAAGTTCAACCTGCAAACCCGACTCCCCCAGCTCACTCTACAACTGCATTTTGTGTCAAGCGACTGTAAAATAAGTATTTATTCAATTGTCACCCGTAAACCCTGTTTTTACAAAAATTTCTCTGTTACAATCACCAGAAAATCTGAAATTCAAGTAATTTGCATCACTACCTAAATAAACCTGTGTGTTTTAAGTCACCCTTCATCATTGTGGCCAAAGAAAAACCCGCAAGATTGTTTTCCTCTGCATATTGACCACTCCTTTGTATCTCATGCCCATTTCTGCAGGTAAAATTTCAAGAATATCCACATCTGAAGTCAAAATTGTCAAAATTCACTCCCAAAGAGGACTATTTCCCCTGATTCTATCCACCTCCCTGACCAAACTCTGCAAATTCTAGGTCCACTGTGAATTTCATCAAAGGCAACAATTTCTGGGAACATAACTCACTCTCTGATTTCCTAAGGGAAAACAAAACCAGTGTTCTATTGTTTATTGATCTAGAAACTCTAAATTTAAGTTAAAAGTCATTCAACAAACTGAAAATGGAGGCTCCAGTGGCCCTGAATATTGCACCTTTGAATGCACCACATAAGCAGTTGGAGTGGTTACCTCTTGCTGATAGCGATTTCCAGATTGATGACATGGAGGGTCAAAAGCCTCACCTGCAAGATTTTTTTGAAATAAGGAATAGCCACAGGAACAAAGCTGACATATTTAGAATCTGGGAGTCTAACATGCCTTTATACTACCTACCTTCAGTGAATGTCTTCCCTGACCTCATCCATCAATGTTGTGCTAATTATGAGCCTTCTCAAAGGGCAGTGATGGACCCTGCTGGAAATGTCCTCTTTTATATCACCCCTCAGTCTATAAATGAGATGCTACACTTCGAGCCAGCTCAGCCTTTGGTCCCTCTCTCCATGAAAAATTTGCTGGATCAAGCCTCCAAGTTGTCCTCTGCAGAAGTTGACCGAATTGCCAAGCTGTTTATGCCACCAGATTGCTACTCCAGATACAAAATTCCCTATCACCATGCCTGGTTTAGTGAGGCTGGAAAAATGCTCATAGACATGATTTCCTACATCCTGGGATTCAAAACAAGTGAAATTGTGGATGAGACTGTCTTTGCTTTGATGTCCATGCTTGCTCCAGGACAGCCCCCTACTGTCAAGTATGATTATGCCACCTTCATAGCTAACAAAATTCACGAGCAGTTCATGAACTTAGAAAGAGAGAGAGTGTTCAAATACACTGCATATATATACCATTTGATGTTGTACTATCAACCTGATAGTTTTCCAGTTCCCCTTAAAAAATTGGATGCTAAGGGGGAGTGAAAGTCTGTAATATTTTGGTCCTCAGTATTCCATCATGATAGTAGCTCCCCATATACATATTGTGAGTTTATTTACTTTTTCATATATCCAACAACCTGTTTGTTGTCAATAACTCCTCCTGTCAGGCTCTCTACTGAAATGCAGAAAATCTTACACCTCTCAAAGGAATACAGTATTGGTGATTAGTATTTTTACCAAAACCATACAGTGATCAGGATATATGTCTGTCAATTGGCTCCCTACAAATTGCCAAAGTATGTCCCTATGAGACTCTTTGCCCTGGAATACTACCGGCAATTCAGTAGTTCAGATTTGACCCATTTCTATGGTGCTAGGAAAAAAGCACAGCTCAAGATAAGGCACCAACTGGGCCCTTTTATCTTTAATAAAAGGGAAGAAGCATGGAAGGAAGCTGACACTATTCTGAGAGACAAACTTAAGCTGAAACAAAGTTTTCTTTGGTCACCATATGACCCTGAACATTTCATAAGCTTTAGAAGAGTCAAACACAAGCTTACAGGATATGTGCACTATAGTATCCCTCAGATTGAACAATATGCTAATCAACAGGAGTGGATAGAAGGCACACTAGTTGAAGAACTTACTGAAGAAGAGAGATTAGAAAAAGAAATGAAAGAGTTTGAAAAGACACTTGACCTAGACTCTGTTGGACAGGTGTTTTTCACATTGCCTCGACACCTTGGAGAAGGCACATCATCTGCCACAACTTCACAACAACCTGCCCAAGAAAGTGCTCCACCTGCAGGGACATCTAAAGGCAAGGAGGTGCAGCATTCAGAGCAGCAGGAAACAATGGCAGACCGGCCAGATACAACAAAAGAGCAAAGTCAAGGGCAAGCCCCTTCAACACAAGCAAAGGCACCTGAAATCCCTGTCTTACAAACTCCTATCAATGAGGAAAGAGCTAAGAAAATGGACAGGCGGGAAGAAACACCCACAGGGGCATCCACATAACACCAAGGAGAGAAAAGGCAAAGGTTAAACCCCTACTCTGAGGAAGAATTTACAAAGGAGACAGCAAGCAATCAAAGGGGTGAGGAAACAACCGAACAACGAATTCCTCCAAGTATGGAAACATCAGCTAGCTCCTTTCAGCAGGAGCAAGAGAGACAACAAGGTATGGAGGTTACATCCACCAAGCAACAGAGCAAGCAAGGCTCTAACATCAAGAAGGCATTCACTGAAATCAAGGCCAGAAATGAGCCGATAAGGTTCCAGCTCTATAACCAATTACTAAGAATGGCCCCCACTAATCAACAGAGGCTAATGGCATCTTATGATATCCAATAAGGGAAAATGACCCTCAGTCATTTCAAGCCTACAGTACAGCAGCCCCAGTCAGCTGCTGATTATATCAGAACCAATATGGAAGTCCTTGCTAAATACATCCACCCAATGGACCAGATTGAGTTACACAAACAAACTGGAGAAATGGTGTACTCCACCTTAGCAGATAAAGCAATATTGGCCCACAGATTGCAAAATTCACTTCATAATACTTCTACCCAATTAGAATTGGAGAAAGCTTCCTCATTAGCCAAGGACAATAGAATTAAATCATTGGAGGAGATCATTATGGAGCTGGGACATGATCCCAATGATCCCAAGGGCATACAAGCTTTAATTAAGAAGAAAGAAGAAGACATAGCAGCCCTCAAAAAACAACTCGGGCTGTCAGCTACAACGCATCCTTAAACCACAGAAGTAGCACAGCAGAAAGAAGAGGAGGATGTAGTAAGTTTTCTTATGAGGATGAATGAAAGACTGCTTGAAACAGAGAAAGCCTTGGGGGAAGCACTGCAAGGAAAACAAGGAGAGTTGGCCTCTCAGCCAGCTCAAACAGCTCTAACTCTTGAAACTTCTCCTCGTATAGTCACCACAACAGTCCCTCCTACTGATCCAACATCAACAGCAGGTACCTCAGCTCCAGCCTCAACTTCAGCAACAGTTACAGCAACAACTACAGCAGCAACAGAACAAGAAGCCAGCCTGAGTATGGAGGAAATGATGAAAGAAATAAAAGCTCTGGAACTACAAATGGTAGAATTAAAAGAAGCCAAAGAAAAATTAGCCAAGATTGAGGTGAATTATGACAAATCAAAAATGGTTGTGGCTGAGAAGACAAGGGAAGTAAAGGCCTTGGAGAAAAGAATAAAGGAGTTGGAGAAGGACCTTACTCTTCACAAGACTCTAACAGAAATCAAAACAATTTTGTGGAGTAAAATTGGCCAATCCATCACTGATCAATGGACAGCAATCCAGACCATTCATGACCAGATTGAGTTGATTGAGATAGCTCAATTTGAGACTCAAAATTCCAGAACATTATTGGCAAACAAGCCCGAAGAGGCCAACAAAATGATCCATTTTTTGAATACTCATACTAGAGAACGGTTAGCAGCTCTGGATATCAGGAACAGAACTGACACAATTCTGTTAGTGAAAAAGGTGCTGACCATGAGGAATTTTGTGCAGACTTTGGAGAGAAAGTGCCAAGAGATGAAAGCAGAAATAAATATCTTCAGACAAAAGTTTGCAGTGTTGCAGAGCACGGGGTTGCCCAGCTTATTGACCAACAGTGGAACACTGTTAACACATGAAAAGTATGCTCGAAGGGTAAATACCTATATCACAAATCAAATCACAACATCATCAAGTAGCACAGAAGAGACATCACCTCCCTCTGGACAGGTTTTGTATGACAAATTGGAAATTTTGTATTATATTGAACATGAAATAAGCCATCTTTTTTAGGTCTAGCCAAATTACTACACATATACTGAAGCTGATGAAACATTGATTAAGCTACAGAGACACCAGCTGCCTACAGATCAATGGTGGGAGAGCATGCTTGAGGTTTTTCCAAGGTAATTCAAATACTCTTTTTTGATCTACTGCATAATAGAAAATTTAAATACAGAAGTCACCTATCAGAAAATCAAATCGATAAAGGAAGGAATTCGCGCTAAAAAGCGTTGAGACAAACTCAGGCACAGGTGGGAAATGAGAGCACATCAGGGACGCAAATCAAAGAAACGGCTATCAGCCGACTACGTAAGCCAAAAAGTCAACAATAGTGGAACACCTAAGCCGACCTGTACAAGCATAGTTACTCCTTCATTCATTTCTGCATGGTTTTTTCCACCTCAGTTATTGCCTTTGCCAGAGTAGATGGATGAATTTATGACCTGATATTTCTTCCTATGGGATATTTTGTAAACTCTTCTATAAATACTTCCCCAAGATATGTTTTATTGTTGGCTGGTGAATATCATTCTGGACCTGCACTGTATGTTTTGAGAACTCTTCTGAAATAAATATTGTTGGAATGTTTTGCTGGTGAATTTACTTGTTGTGGAATCAATGGCAGAAGGATATATTGCAGAATTCTCGTGTTAATGCATGGATCAATAAGTCTTCTTTACTCTCACGTTACTTTACTTGTTTTTTATTTACCATCTAAATATTGTGCTCTAAGTTACAGAAAAGAAGAATAACACTGAATTTACTTTGTTGTACTCTGTCTTCAATTCCTGTAATTTCTCATGTTTTCTACAGGACTAGTATAGGCAAGAAACCTTGACTGCTCTTGTCTCCCTGGTTCTTTCACCCTAAAAATCATCAAGGAATTCTTAACTGCTCCCTGATAATGTTTATACAACTTCCCTCTGTTAGCATAATGAAAGATTCTTGATTGCCTTTCATTCCCTGACTTCATTTCATCTTATTCCAGCTTGAAAATTGTTTCTGTGTTTAATTATCCTGCTCTGTAATTTTCCTATCGCCAAAGAAACCATACCCAGAGGTTTATTTTCATGAGACTCCATCAACCCACTGGTCTGAACTTCTCTCACATTACAGCCCTGCTCTACTGAATGTCATCTTCCAAACACCAAACAAAACTTGTGTTTCATAACTAGCCTAACATATAACAAAACAAATCTAAATTATAAAGAGAGAGCCTTCTCTGGTTGTAGATTGGCTAGAATCTGCGACTAAAAGACTGGTTAGTGGTTACCTCGGTCGTATTCCCTTCTGGAGGCAGGGAACAACCGGAGTGATAACAGCTTGGACCATTTCAGATTGTTGAAAAGATAAGCTCATCAACATTTCTACTGCAAGACTTATCAGGAAAGAGAGATCCTCTTCCTGTGAATGGGCTTATCTTAAATAAATTCTTTTCCTATGGTGGTAACCCTTTCTTACCTATACATATTCTTTATGCAAATTTTGGTTTCTTTTAGAAACAATGTTGTAAATAGTCTACCATTGGCTTTCTACCATTGAAAAGCTCCTTGAAATAATATTGTGACTACTTTCTTTTAAAAAGTAGAAACTTTGAAGGAAATGATTACAGTTTTGGAAATTAGATAAAAAACAGGAAACTCTGAAATCCTCTTTAAATTTGTGAAATCTTTCAAACCTTGAAAACACAGTAAATCATTTTGAGTTTTATCAATTAAGAAAGGTTATTTATAAAAAGGTAAAGAATTTCTCCAACTAAGCATCTACAACTCTATAATTGTCATCCATAAACTCTTAAGGAGTCAAACATTCACCCCATCCACTGGCTTTATGATTTTTCAAAGTGTAATTCTAAAATATATCCGATTTGAAAGATAAGAGGTCTCATTACGAGCCTACTTACCATTATCATAGGGAACTAATTAAGCTGACATTACCAATATTGCATACCAAAACAAGGTAATGGATTAAATCAAAATACAAGGGGTCTCATCACAAGCTAGCTTGTTCAGTTTAATTACAACCAATGAATAGCACTGTCATATTTTGGCTACCAAACCAGGGCAATGGCTTTTAATCAAATAAAATAATAAAACAAAATATATATATATATATATATATATATATATATATATATATATATATATATATATATCTTTCTGAATTTATCTTTAAAATATTATACTCTTAGATGGATGGGAAAATGAATAATTGATGGTTAAAAGGTAACCCTGTCGAGACTATAGAAGTTTGTTGGCAGCAGTGGCACTACCTGTGACAAAAGAGTAAATGTAAAAACTAAGTTGGAGGAGCTCCCTACTTTATCTTTAATAACCAATCAAAGCTTGATGAAACTAAAAAAATGTTTTTATTTATGATAATGGTTTGTAAAATAAATTTCAAAATTGATATCTTTGTTTTATTCAGAGTAAAATTTTTATCTAAACAATTCCAAGATAGTTCCCTTTTCCTTAATTGATTCTACCTAAAAAAGTGTTAGAAATTTCATTATTTTATTCAGAGATAACTAGTTCTTCCAATGAATCACCAATTGTTGTGCTATACAACAAACACCCCCCCCCCCTCCCCCCCCATTTCAGGTTTTTAATCTTAGTCTAAAGATGCTAAATAAGAAATAGGTCCCCTTTAGGATATAAAAAGCAATAAAACCTTTTGAGTAAAAATAGATTTTCCATACTTTTCATATAAAAGTTGCTTTATGAGTGTTTGGAACCGCTCATCGCAAATCACAATTGCCTAAGATCAATGAACATCCATTTGAAAAGTTGCGATGTGAACAAAGTCATCACAAATGCCTCATCGCAAAGTTTTAAATTGAAAAAATCCATTTATAAACATGTGATGTGATATAACTATCGCATTTCGCATATTGGTAATTCTGAGGAATAAGCTAGGGAACTTCGTTGAAACCTTGCGATGCGATAAGGCTATCGCATATCGCATTTCTCCAATCCATAGGAAAACATTGAAACCACTCCATTGAAACTTTGCGATGCGATGTAACTATCGCGATCGCATATCACATACCGCGCTCCCAATAGAAACAAGTTGCATATATTACGATCACTCACGATAAAATGTTAAATCAATTATAAAGAAAAACATGATTTACGAAGGAAAAACATGATTTGCCAAGCTTGAAATGAACCCTCCAACTCTACATGCCAACTCATCACTCATCGCAATCACAACAATACAAGGAATTCTTTCAAACATAGAGCTTGTAACTCCCGATTTGTGATATGTGATGGCTCTACACGTATTAAAATAATACAATTGCTAATCGCAAAATCGCAGAGTTGTGACACCTATTCTAAAAGGACCGTTGGAAAACTTGCGATGCGACATATATTAATTCGGCATTAAAGTTTCACGTTATGAGGATACGGTAATGCATTAAGAGGTAGTTATGGTTACAATCCCTTAAGGATTTCATCCTTTGTGACTATGTACTATATGAGATCTTTTGATGCACATAACTGCTTTTAGTCTATAATTAGTTGTATTGGCTCCTCTCAAAGTTTTTCGCCGATCACGCTCCTCTTTCTGATTTTGCACTGTAAATCTAGAATCACGTATTCAGTCAAAATGTCTAAGAGAGCTCGAAAGACAAAGGCTCCCCTTATAGTGGAAGAAGGACAAGGAAAATTGGCTTTAATCTTAGATACTAGCTGTCTAGGCTTTGGTAAGACCTCGTGGGAAGGCATATATGTTTTTCTTGAAAATGAAGATCCGAACAAGATAGAAGAAGAAGCAGCACCTGATGAACTGATAAATCAGAAAACACACCCAATGATTTGGCTAGCTATTTCCTCCATCGAATAGCGGCCCGTGAAAAGATTTTACCATATAATGATATGGTAAGATGGGTAATTAAGAGCATTAACATAACGAACAAAGCTTTTTTCACAGTTGATGGAAGGATGTTTGGATCCTTCAAACTGGAAGATGTCAAGAGAATGTATCACTTGTCAGATCCCCAGTGACACTACAACAAACCATTCCTGGAAGCTTTTTCCAAGGAGAATGACATTGAATCATACCCTATCAAGCAATGGAGACACTTTCCTAACAAGCACAAACATGAATCAACTGGTATGTATTATGTGGACTCCTTGGCATCTCCATATTGTTATGTCGTTGCTATGATGTGTAGAGTCTTTGAAAGCTCTGATTCTGCTAGATTTTCTATTGAGATGGTTTCATTGATAAAAGCAGCGATACACTCCTTTTTGATGGACTGGGCAACTATCCTATCGGATAAAATGGCTAGTCAAATACTGGATTATAGAAAGAACAGATTTGTCACTACCCGAGTTATGCCCCCATTCCATATGAGTTCTTAAGTAGTTGACACAATTTGTTTTAATTCTGACTTTCTCATACTAGGTTGGAAATGGACTATTCAGGACCTAACCCCCATTCATATTTACCATAAATACTTATGGAAGTCTGAATACAAGAATCATTTATACAAGATTTTCCATGGTTCATTTTACCTGTGCATCAAGCTATCTTTAATAAACCTGCTCCTCGGTTGTCTAACAAGGCTAGCATTGATTTAACCTCAATCGGCAGTTGGTTCAGGGAAGAGACATTCACCTATGTTAGGGTTTATTACAGGTCCTCATGTCCTTCCACTTTACATTCCAAATAAGCTATTAGCCAGGGAAGTAGCCTACCAGATAGTAGAAAAAGGGATGTCTAGAAATCTTAAAGACTCCAAGAAACAGTTGTGGCATGCCTTTCCTCTTCGCTACGACACCTACTCATTACATTATTTTAAACATGCCGAGAAAGAAGAAAACAAGACAAAGGATCTTAGTCTAGCTATTATCCCTAAAAGACAATATGACCCAAAGAAGGTTGCTTTCAATTTCACCATTTAGATGAAAGTTAATAAATTCTTACATGAGGAAGATGAGTCTGATGACTTATTTACTTCAGCATAATTATTCTCAACAGTAAGTCATCTTGCAAAATTCAAATTAAGTGCTGAGAAAATGGACAAATTCATTGAATACAGGACACAAAGTTTACTGATAGTACCTCTGGATTTGTTAAGTACTACACCAATCATTCAGCAGGCAAAACACAACGGAGAGTAGGTAATTGAGAAGGTTAGTGGAGAAATTGAGATAAGTGATAAGGCCAGTGAACAACTAAACACTGATGTTCACATTGATCCCATATTGATTAAAGAATGGGAGCAATTTGATCAACAGATCAAAAGTTAGAATGATCCTCAAAACATTATCACATTTTTGCCTCCTGAAACACAATGGCCCATTATTCGTAATATTGTGATTGAAGGGACACCCCGCAAAGAAACAGCTAGAAAAGAGATAGAAATAATCCCTGAAAATCCTTCAAGGGAGATTACATTGAATATTGAGGTGATTCCGCCCTTGGATGTGTTTTACAGTCAAAAACACAAGGCTGTAGTCAAGAGGCAGAGGAAAGAGAGGAAAATAGATCAAACATCATCCACAACTCCTCAATTTGAATTTATGAATTTCATATGGAAAGATTCAGAGGTCACTCCTTTTGAGGATTTGACTAAGTTATCTCAATTTGCAGGGGCATACATAGTTGGTACAATTGATAAGGCAACTTAAGTGAATCAATTGATCAAATAAAAGGATCAAAATATTAATCATCTTGAAGAACAGTTGGCAGAAGACCAGCAAAAGGTTAATTGGCTTGAGGAATAGTTAACAGTACAGAATCAGAAGAATGAGTAGCTTGAAGAACAATTAAACCTAGAAAAGCAGAAAATTGACCAACAGGCCATTCAGAGACAACAACAGATGTCTCAAGAGCTCAAGCATCTTAAATTGATGCATCAACAAGAGATTAAATCTAAAGAAGAGTGAATCACACAGTTACAATTCTATTTGGGACAATTCGAAGATTATCCCAAGGTTGAAGAATTTAAAAAGGAAGCCTTAGAGGCAAATAAGGCTTTATCTCAACAGTTGAATCTACTCTGTCAGAAAATATCTCTTATTGATCCATTATGCATCATAATGACATCACTGATTGATCAAGCAGGTAATACCAAGTTAGAATTTGAAGATACGGATGATAAAGTCACAAATTATTTCTCCTAGCAAAGCACAGAAGATGGAAGAGCTGCTAAATTACCTAAAATTGAAGAGTCTCGTAAAGAGATATTGTTTTTGGAATAGGAAACAGAGTTAATAAAAGAAGAAAGAGCTACCTCGAAGGCTAGGGCTATAATGAATAATGTTATTGAGCTAGTGAATAATAACATATATGGTGGCAATTTAATTTCTGATTGTTCCCGAGGAAAACTTCCAAAGGTGAAAGTTTTAGAGAAGAAATGGAAGCAAGATTTGGACACCAAGGAAGAGTAGCTCAACAGAGTAAAAGGTCTTAGCTGGGATGCGCATTGGTTCTTTTTGGTCAAGCCACACAGCCAAAAGATGACTATCAAGTGCCTTGTTGATGCCATTGATCGTATCATGCCTGAGCTCTCAGATGCCACATACACAGGAAAGTTACACTCTAGGATGAGTCATCCTCCACAAATCCAAACCATGCTCTCAATTTGTCGGTTGAAGATATAAGAGAAAGCCTAGATGCGATGAATCTCTTCAAAGCTTTTCACAATTCTATTTTTGAAATTAAAATCCCATATTTTCATGAAGGCGGTCCAACAACTCTCAGCAATTTTTATGGACAGTTTGTTTTTAATTTTACTATAAATACCCTTTCATGTCATTTTAGAAAGGGTCCTCCATTTGTATAAAACTAGACTTGAGAAGTTTGCACTTCTGCACTTCTTAATTTATTTTTTATAAGTCGTGGATCGAGGTTCATACTTGTTGTGAAAGAGCTTCATAAAGACTTGCATTTTAAATCTCCTTGGAGTTTCCAGAATAAGAAGAATGAACCAGAGTGTTACTTGCATAACGAGACTCAAATGCATTTGGTACTTCTATCACTGTTCTTTTGTCTTGTTTTATGTAATTAGCATTCCATTGATTTTTTATTGTTGATGTATTCACATGTTTCAAACAAGTATGTATTATTTCACTTCTGAATGATCTAGAATTGCTATATTGTATACATATGTCAGCGGTAAATATTAGTATGTTATGCGATATGTTTTCTCGTTACTTTATTTAATTTCTTAAACAATGTAATCATTATTTAAATGCATCTTTATGTAGATAGGTAAATAATCTATATTATCATTTGTCTGCTAGGAATCATGAAGAATCACATTATTATGAGATCACCGGGGTTATATAGATATATTTGTTATATTTTAGAGCTTATAGATTAAACCGCTTATCATCTTTTTATACATTTAAAACACCCATTCATCAAATCATACTTTAATGGGAAACTAGTCCCATAATATCCAGTCGGAGCCACCATACCAAATGGATAAGGAGCTACACTAAGGTCTGGACCAGGTGGTTATCCCCCAATGTTGGTGCTACGATTTTAGAGGCATCAACATTTTTGGCACTAGAAGGAGGGCTAGACTGTGAATGGCGAGTAAATCTAAATCTACACATCACTCTAAGAGTAATTCCCCCTCACCATCACCTCAAACTTCTCCTTCGCATTCTAAATCTCCTATCCTAAGCCAGAAGTTGAAAAGAAAAATACAAAACCCACTGTTGAAACCCTAAACACTCCAGACAATTCTTCTCCTGAACTTCTTGAAGTACAATATTGATTCATAAACTCAAGGGGATTTCAATATCCAAAGAAGAGTCTAAGTTATCCCAAGGTATGTTACTTCACAATATATCCCATCACAGCTGCTTACTAGGGCAAAGAGTGAAAAGCTTGGCATTCCACCTGTTGAATTCCCTTTACCAAGCTGAAAAAGGGCTAGAAAGACACCACCAGAATCTAACAGTGAGACTTTGTCCTCCTCATCGTCCATTCCATCCATACCATTGCAAGGTCATCCATCCATTTCCCAACTTCAGATCATAATCCAAATAGGTACAGGAACTTCAACATCCTCTACCCAATCACTTTCAACTACTTCGTCACCCTCTTCTACTATTAGCTCAACAATGGCACATAATCAACCTCAACCAAGGCCATGGACCAACCCATGAGCTGTCAGAATGCTTGCCCCTTTGACCTAATTTCCAGCACATCCTGAAAAATGGCTACCTAAATTTAATCCTAACAACGGCCTGTTAGCGGAAGAATATATAAAGAATTTCATGTTATCGATTAACTTGAATGGAGGAACGGAAGAAGATGTTGTTGTTAGACTATTTCCATACACTCTACAAGGAGCAGCAGGATCACGGTACTTTTCGTTACCACTAGGTTCTATCAATAGTTGGGATGCTTTCCAAGAGAAATGTCTAACTAAGTTTGGAGACGATAGGTCTACAACAACTTTGATTAATGACCTCTCCAACCTAAAATATGAATCAAAAATCCCATTAAAGACTTCAACTCACACTTCAATAAGTTGTTGAATAAAATACCTGTGGCATCCAAGCCTAGTGAGGAGGTCTGAAATGAATGGTACATTTTTTCTCTTCCTTCAAACATAGCCATCTTCGTTGATAGGGCTGCCAAACCAACATTAGCGGAAAATATGAAGGAAGCAATAGCTGTTGAAAAACGTATCCTTGCTTTGGAAGAAAGGAAATCCAAAAAAGTTACCTTTAGAGATGATTCAAAGAAGAAAGCAACAAAGGATCCATATGACATGGAAGGCTTACAAAAGGTTCTTAAAACTATGTCTAATGAAATTATTGAAATAAAAAAGCAGGTAGCTGAAACTTCTACGAAAAGACCATTTAGGAACTTTAAAAGAAATCAGCCAATTGATCCTAAACCACCTAATGCTATATCTAATGCAAAATCTAACCTGGATGATGATGAAGAAGAAGATACAATTTATCAGCTGAAGAAATGGAAGAAGATGAAACAGTTGAATGTCATGGAATGTGGGAATTTATCTTACCCAACTCTGATAATGAAAGTGAACAAGAAGCTCTCCCAATAAATACCAGAAGTAAAAGTATAGTAGAGGCTAATCAAGCAAATCAAAAGAAGAAAAACTCAAATCTTGTTACTAAAGAGAAATTTCCACAAAGAAAGCTCTAGTTGTTTCTCCCCAAAATCAACCATCTTCGTCCAACCCTCCCTCATCATCTAAAACACTAGTAGTTTCAGATTCCATGGATTATAACATAGTGGAGGATATGAAGAAGACTTGAGCAAATATTTTTCTGCATGAACTTAGCAAGCTCAAACATCAACAAAAGTTGTTGCTTAAAGAATTAAATGCACTACCTTCTTCTCCTTTTCCAACTAGTGTATTATCAAAGGCTGCTAGAGGATGAGGTAAGCCACCATCTAATAAGGTGGATGCTACCAATGCCATTTTGATTGGGGATATGTCAAATTCTCATACTCCTCCTTTTCTCTTGACTTATGAGATCTACAATAGAAATTTGCATAACTTATTAATTGATTTAGGGGCTTCATCAAACATAATGCCAACATCAGTTTGCTCCAAGTTAAATATTGAACCCTAGAAGTTTGTAGTTCATATTGTCCAACTAGATCAAACTAAGGTTCAAGTTTTAGGAGAAATAAATTCAGTTACTATCAGATTATCTGTTGATCCTGGGGCTGTCCAAAGAATTGATATATTAATTGCTGACATCCCTGAGTTTTATGGTTTTATCCTTAGCAGAGATTGGTCTAAAAAACATCATGGCTATATTTCAACTGATTGGTCTTACATGTGGCTTCCCTATAATGGGAAACCAAATCAAATCAGAATTGATCATGAAAAACATTTGACTCACACAGTGACTGAGTTTGAAGAAGAAAATCAACCTATAGCCTTAAATAACAACATTCTTGGAAACAATTTGGCTGAATCATTTTTTGGGAATTTCAATGCTCAGCAATCTCCATTTCCTGTTAATAGTGTCATATCACAAGTCGAAAATTTCTCCAGTACCAATACTTCTAAGTGTGTTAGTGTTGCAGATGAACTTGTAGATAAACCTATGAATAAGCCTTTATTTTGGTCTTTGTATTTTGATGGATCTAAATCTAATGACGATGCAGGAGCAGGATGTATTTTAGTCAATCCTGAAGGAGAAAAAACAAGGTTATCATGTAGATTAGAATTTGAATGTACCAACAATACTGCAGAATATGAAGCATTGATTCAAGGTCTCTATAAAGTAGTGGGCCTGAATATCCAATATCTGAAAGTATTTGGTGATTCTAAAATTGTCATTAAACAAGTGAGAAATACTATCCATTGTCTTTCGAGGCATCTAAAACATTATCAATCGCTTGTTCAAGATCTCATAACTCATTTTCTGGAATTTGACATTTCTCCTATTCCTAGATCACAGAATGCAGCAGTAGATATCCTGGCTAATGTTGCTTCTAAACTCATTCCATCTAAGGATTATAGTCCATATAGATTTTCCATTGAATTAATTTTTCGGCCATCTGTCCTAGATATTGTCACCAATTGGCGTGTGTTCAATCATGATGAGGATATCTTAAATTTCTTGACATCTAAAGGATCTTATGATGATCAAATTATCAATGAAATCGATCATGATCTTCAATTAAAGCAGAGACTCAATGAAAATCCTATTCCTAAATCTGTGGTCAAGCTAGAAGATCTTTATGATATTAAGGATAGATTCAAAAAGGTCACTAATGCAAAACTTCAAAGTTCAACTTTAAGCTTTGAATTAGTAAATCTTGGCACTGATGCCAAACCACAAAATGTCAATCTTGGACTTGGACTTTCATCACCTGAAAGATTTTCTTTCATCAGTTTATTGAAGAAATACAAAAATGTTTTTTCTTGGAATTATGAAGATCTGAAAACTTATGATACCTCTATCATTCAACACACAATTCCAATGATCTCTGATGAGAAACCTGTACAATAGAAACTAAGTAAAATTCACCCAAATATTGAAAGCCAAATCAAAGTAGAGTTGAATAAACTCCTTAAAGCCAAAATAATCTTTCTTGTTAGACATTCTTAACGAGTCTCAAATTTAGTACCTGTGAGGAAAAAGAATGGTGATATTAGGATTTGCATAGATTTTAGGAATCTCAACAAAGCATGTCAGAAAGATAATTTCCCATTACTAACAATGGAGCAGATACTTCAATTAGTATTTAGTTCGGAGTTAATGTCTTTTCTTGATGGTTTTTCAGCATACAATCAGATCCTGGTACATCCAAACGATAGATTAAAGACTACATTTAGAACCAAATGGGGAAGATATGCTTACCAGAAAATGCCTTTTGGTTTGATAAACGCTAGAGCTACTTTCCAAAGAGCTATGGACATAGCTTTCAAAGGTTTGATCAATAGGACAGTCGTTGTTTACTTAGATGACATAACTCTCTATTCTAAGAAAAAGAGCAATTGTCTGCAAGATTTAAAGCAGATATTTGAACGTTGCAAAAAGTATGGGATTTCCTTAAATCCCAAGAAATCATTCTTTGCTCTTAATGAAGGTAAACTTTTAGGGTTTATTGTATCCAAAAATGGCATATACATTGACCCTGACAGGATAAAAGAAATTTCTGATATCCCTTTTCCACATAATAAGAAATCTATGCAATCATTCTTGGGACAGATAAATTTTGTAAAAAGGTTTGTTCCTGATTTTTCTCATATTGTTTTACCCTTGCAATCCATGATTAAGAAAAATTCAGTCTTCAAATGGGGACATAATGAAAAAGAGGCTTTTGACTCGATCAAACAAGCGATCATTAATGCTCCTGCATTGAGTACTCCGAATTTTTCTAGTCATTTTATTTTGTATACTATGGCCACTAAAACATCTTATGTTGTTGTTTTAACACAAATCAATGATCAACAAGTAGAAGCACCCATATCCTTCTTTAGTTCTAATTTGCAGGGTGTCGAGCTTAATTATTCTGAAGTTGAAAAACAAGCCTTTGATGTGTTTAAGTCTGTTAAACATTTTAGACCATTCCTCCTAAAAACAAAGACTAAAGTAATAGTCCCATTCTCTATAGTGAGACAATTGCTAGTTCAAAGAGAAGTAGGAGAGAAAAGAGCTAACTGGGTAACATCTTTACAAGAGTATGATATTGATATTAAACCAACGAAAATGTTTAGAGGGAAAGGTTTTTGCAGGTTATTGGTAGGAGCTTCCAATATACCAAATCATGAAGATTCAGATAATACTGCACAAGTAAACGAGATCAGTATCATTGACTCTGAATCTCAATATGTTGATCTGATCTTTTACTTAAAAAATGGATATTTTCCCCCTGAATTCAACTACTAAAACCAACGTGCCATAAGGTTAAAAGCCAAACACTATGAAATCATTGATGATGTGTTATTCAGGAGAAATTATGATTCTGTTCTATTAAGATGCCTTGAAAAATCTGAAGCGCAAAAGGTTTTGCAGGAACTACATGATGGCCCAACAGGTGGACATTTTGGAGGAGACACTACAGCCCACAAAATACTACATGTTGGATATTATTGGCTGACTTTGTTCAAAGATGCCCATGACTACGTGAGGAAATTTAAGATATGCCAAATAGCTAGCTGGAGACAAAGGAAACTAATCTTTCTTTTACAACTAGTTAACATTGAGCTACCATTTGAACAGTGAGGTCTTGATATTATAGGAGAGATCGTTCCACATTCTTCCAAGCAACACAAATACATCCTCACAGCCACAGACTACTTCACAAAGTGGGTAGAAGAAATTCCACTAAAGGTAGCCAATTCTTATGCGATTATCGAATTTATTGATCAGTTCATCATTACAAGGTTTGGTTTACCTAACGTGTTTATCTTTGACAATTCAACTTATTTTTGTGGAAATAATATAGTTGAATTTGCTCTTAAAAGATGTTTTAAGTTAAAATACTCTGCAAATTACTATCCTCAAGGAAATGGCTTAGCAAAGTCAACTAACAAAAATCTCATCAGGATTATTAAAAGAAATGTTGATCAAAACCAAAAAATTTGGAATAAATCTTTAATATTTGCATTATGGGCAGAGCGTATAACTCAGAAGGCCTCAATATGTACTTCTTATTTTAACTTAGTGAATGGGAAAGAAGTTGTAATTCCACCAAGTTTAGCCCTCCTATCTCTAGCCCTAGTACAATTCATTGAAGAAACTCCTTCTTCCTCTGTTCAATTAAGGTTTGATCAATTCTTAAATTAGATGAGGAAAGAGAAAAGGCCAAAATTACTCATGCTAAACATCAGCAAGTAGTTAAATCTTCTTTTGATACAAGTTCTGCCGGCTCAAAAATGTTACACATTAGTGATCTAGTTTTGAAATGGGACAAAGTACATGAGGACAAAGTTAAGCATACCAAATTTCAGAAGATGTGACTTGGACCATTTTAGATTGTTGAAAATATAGGCTTATAAACATTTCTACTGCAAGACTTAAGGAAAGAGAGATTCTCTTCCTATGAATGGGGTTATCTTAAAGAAATTATTTTCCTGAGGTAACCTCTTCTTACCTGTACATATTCTTTATGCAAGTTTTGTTTTCTTTTAGAAATAATGTTGTAAATAGTCTACCATCGGTTTTCTACTATTGAAAAGCTCTTTGAAATAATATTGCAACTACTTGCTTTTAAAAAGTAGAAACTTTGAAGGAAATGATTACAGTTTTGGAAATTAGATAAAAAATAGGAAACTCTGAAATCCTCTTTAAATTTTTGAAATATTTCAAACCTTGAAAACACAGTAAATCATTTTGAGTTTTATCAGTTGAGAAAGGTTATTTATAAAAAGGTAAAGACTTTCTCCAACTAAGCATCTACAACTCTATAATTGTCATCCATAAACTCTTAAGGAGTCAAGCGTTCACCCCATCCACTAGGTTTATGATTTTTCAGTGTGTAATTCTAAATTATATCTGATTTAAAAGATAAGAAGTTTCATTACGAGCTTTCTTACCATGATCATAGGGAACTAATTAAGCTGACATTACCAATACTGCATACCAAAACAGGGTAATGGCTTAAATAAAAATACAAGGGGTCTCATCACGAGCCAACGTGTTCAGTTTAATTACAACCAGTGAATGGCATTGTCATCTTCTGGCTACCAAACCAAGGCAATGGCTTTTAATCAAATAAAATATAATATAAACAATATATATATATATATATATATATATATATCTTTCTGAATTTATCTTTAAAAGATTATACTCTTAGATGGATGGGACAATTAATAATTGATGGTCAAAAGGTAACCCTATCGAGACTATAGATATTTTCTGGCAGCAGTGGCACTACCTCTAACAAAAGAGTAAATTTAAAAGATAAGTTGGAGGAGCCCCCTACTTTATCTTTAACAACCAATCAAAGCTTGAAGAAATCAAAAAAATGTTTTTATTTATGATAAGGGTTTGTAAAAGAAATTGCAAAATTGATATCTTTGTTTTATTCAGAGTAAATTTTTTATCTAAACAATTCCAAGATGGTTCCCTTTTCCTCAATTGGTTCTACTTAAGAAAGTGTTAAAAATTTCATTATTTTATTCAGAGATAACTAGTTCTTCCAGTGAACCGCTGATTTTTGTGCTATACAACAACCCCCCCCCGCATTTCAAATTTTTAATCTTAGTCTAAAGATTCTAAATAAGAAATAGGTACCCTTTAGGATATAAAAAGCAATAAAACCTTTTGAGTAAAAATAGATTTTCCATACTTTTCATATAAAAGTTTCTTTATGAGTGTTTGGAACCACTCATCACAAATCGCAATTGCTTAAGATCAATGAACATCCGTTTGAAAAGTTGTGATGCACTCAAAGTCATCGCAAATGCCTCATCGCAAAGTTTTAAATTGAAAAAATCCATTTATAAACATGCAATGTGATATAACTATCGCATTTCACATATCAGTAATTCTAAGGAATAAGTTAGGGTACTCCATTGAAACCTTGTGATGCGATAAGGCCATCGCATATCGCATTTCGCAAATCCATAGGAAAACATTGAAACCACTCCGTTGAAACTTTGTGATGCGATGTAACTGTCACAGTCGCATATCGCGCTCCCAATAGAAACAAGTAGCATATACTATGAGCATTTGCAATATAATCTTAAATCAATTATAAAGAAAAACATGATTTATGAAGGAAAAACATGATTTTCCAAGTTTGAAACGAACTCACCAACTCTACATGCAAGCTCATCACTCATCGCAATTACAACAATAAAAGGAATTCTTTCGGACATAGCGCTTGTAACTCCCGATTTGCGATATGCGATGGCTCTACACGTATTAAAATAATACAATCGCTAATCGCAAAATCGTATAGTTGTGACACCTGTGCTAAAAGGACCGTTGGAAAACTTGCGATGCAACATATATTAATTCAACATTAAAGTTTCACATTATGAGGATACGGTAATGCATTAAGAGGTAGTTATGGTTATGATCCTTTAAGGATTTCATCCTTTGTGACTATGTACTATATGAGATCTTTTGATGTGCATAACTGCTTTTAGTCTGTAATTAGTTGTATTGGCTCCTCTCAAAGTTTTTCGCCTATCAAGCTCCTCTTTCTCTTTTTGCAGTGTAAATCCAAAATCACGCAGTCAGTCAAAATGTCTAAGAGAGCTCGAAAGACAAAGGCTCCCCTTATAGTGGAAGAAGGACAAGGAAAATTGGCGTTAATCTTAGATACTACCTGTATAGGCTTTGGTAAGACCTCGTGGGAAGGCATATATGCTTTGCTTGAAAACGAAGATCAGAAGGAGATAGAAGAAGAAGCAATAATTGATGGAACTGATATATCAAAAAACACGCATAATGATTTGGCCAACTCTTTCCTCCATCGAATAGCGGCCCGTGTAAAGATTTTACCATATAATGATATGGTAAGATGGGTAATCGATAGCATTAACATAACGGATAAAGATTTCTTCACAGCTGATGGAAGGATGTTTGGATCCTTCAAACCGGAAGATGTCAAGATAATGTATCACTTGCCAGATCCCCAGCGATGCTACAACAAAGCATTCCTGAAAGCTTTCACCAAGGAGAATGACATTGAATCAAACCCTATCAAGTAATGGAGACACTTTCCTAACAAGCACAAACATGAATCATCTGTTATGTATTCTGTGGACTCCTTGGCATATCCATATTGTTATGTTGCTGCTATGATGTGTAGACTCTTTGGAAGCCCCAATTCTGCTAGATTTTCTATTGAGATGGTTCCATTGATAGAAGTAGCGATAAACTTCTTTGTGTTGGACTAGGAAACTATCCTATCGGACAAAATGGCTAATCAAATACTAGATTATAGAAAGAACAGATTTGTCACTACCCGAGTTGTGCCCCTATTCCATATGAGTGCTTACATTGTTGAAACAATTTGTTTTAATTCCGACTTTCCCATACTAGGTTGGAAATGGATTGTTCGGGACCTAACCCCCATTCATATTTACCATAAATACTTATGGAAGTTTGAATACAAAAATCATTTATATAGGATTTTCCATGGTTTCATTTTACCTGTCCATCAAGTTATCTTTAATAAACCTGCTCCTCGGTTGTCTAACGAGGCTAGCATTGATTTAAACTCGATCGGAAGTTGGTTTGGGGAAGAGACGTTCACCTATGTTTAGGTTTTTGGCAGTATTACAAATCCTTATGTCCTTCCACTTTACATTCCAGATAAGCTGTTAGCTAGGGAAGTGGTCTACCAGATAGTAGAAAAAGGGATGTCTAGAAATCTTAAGGACTCCAAGAAACAGCTGTGGCCTACCTTTCCTCTTCATTGCGGCACTTACTCATTACATGATTTTAAACATGCCGAGAAAGAAGCAAACAAGACAAAGGATCTGAGTCTAGTTGTTATCCCTAAAAGACAATATGACCCAAAGAAGGTTGCTTGCAATTTCACCACTCAAATGAAAGTTAATAAATACTTGCATGAGGAAGATGAGTTTGATGACTTATTTGCTTTAGCAGAATTATTCTCAACAGTAAGTCATCTGGCAAAATTTAAGTTGAGTGCTGAGAAAATGGACAAATTCATTGAATACAGGACAGAAAGGTTACTGACAATACCTTTGGATTTGTTAAGAACTACACCAATCATTCAGCAGGCAAAACACAACGAAGAGCAGGTAATTGAGAAGGTTTATGGAGAAATTGAGACAAGTGATAAGGCCAGTGAACAACTAAACAATGATGTTCACATTGATCCCATATTGATTAAATAATGGGAGCAATTTGATCAATTGATCAAAAAGTCAGAATGATCCTCAAAACCTTATCACATCTACGCCTCCTAAAACACAACGACCCATTATTCCTGATATTGTGATTGAAGGGACACCCAGCAAAGAAACAACTAGAAAAGAGATAGAAATAATCCCTAAAAATCCTTCAGGGGATATTACATTGAATATTGAGGAGATTCCACCTTTGGATGTGTTTTAAAGCCCAAAGCACAGGGTTGTAGTCAAGAGGCAGAGGAAAAAGAGGAAAATAGATCAAACATCATCCATAGCTCCTTAATCTGAATTTATGAATGTCATATGGAAATATTCAGAGGTCAATCCTTCTGAGGATTTGACTAAGTTATCTCAATTTGCAAGGGCATACACAGCTGCTACAATTGATGTGGCAACTGAAGTGAATCAATTGATCAAAGAAAAGGATCAAAAGATTAATCAGCTTGAAGAAGATTTGGTAGCAAAGCAGCAAAAGGTTAATCATCTTGGGGAATAGTTAACAGTAGAGAAACAAAAGAATGAGCAGCTTGAAGAAGAATTAAATCTAGAAAAGCAGAAAATTGACTAGCAGGCCATTCAAAGACAACAATAGTTGTCTCAAGAGCTTGAGTAGCTTAAATTGACGCATCAGCAAGAGATTAAATCTAAAGAAGAGCAAATCACACAGTTACAATTCTCTTTGGGACAATTCAAAGATTATCCCAAGGTTGAAGAATTTAAAAAGGAAACCTTAGAGGAAAATAAGGCTTTATCTCAACAGTTGAATCTACTCTGTCAAAAAATATCTCTTATTGATCCATTATGCATCATAACGACATCACCGATTGATCAAGCAGTTAATACCGGGTTAGAATTTGAAGATGCGGATGATAAAGTCACAAATTATCTCTCCTAGCAAAGCACAGAAGATGGAAGAGCTGCTAAATTACCTAAAATTGAAGAGTCTCATAAAGAGATATTGTTTTCGGAATGGGAAACACAGTTAATAAAATCATAAAGAGCTACCTCCAAGGCCAGGGCTATAATGAATAATTTTATTGAGCTGGTGAATGATAACTTATATGGTGCCAATTTAATTTTTGATTGTTCCCCAGGAAAACTTCCAAAGGCGAAAGTTTTAGAGAAGCAATGGAAGCAAGATTTGGACACCAAGGAAGAGTAGATCAACAGAGTACAAGGTCTTAACTAGGATGCGCATTGGTCCTTTTTGGTCTAGCCACATAGCCAACAGATGACTATCAAGTGCCTTGTTGATGACATTGATCGCATGATGCTTGAGCTCTCAGATACCACATACGGAGGAAAATTAAACTCCAAACTCCAGGATGAGTCATCCTCTAGAAATCCAAACCATGCTCTCAATTTGTCGATTGAAGATACAAGAGAAAGCCTAGCTGCGATGAATCTCTTCAAAGCTTATCGCAATTCTATTTTTGAAATTCAAATCCCATATTTTGATGAAGGTAGTTCCAACAACTCTCAGCAATTTTTATGGACAGTTTGTTTTAATTTTACTATAAAGACCGTTTCATGTCATTTTAGAAAGGGTCCTCAATTTGTATAAAACTAGACTTGAGAAGTTTGCACTTCTTCACTTCTTAATTTTTTTTTTTATAAGTTGTGGATCAAGGTTCAGACTTGTTGTGAAAGAGCTTCATAAAGACTTGCATTTTTGTATCCCCTTGGAGTTTCTAGAATAAGAAGATTGAACTAGAGTGTTACTTGCATAACGAGACTCAAATGCATTTGGTACTTCTATCACTGTTCTTTGTCTTGTTTATGTAATTAGCATTCCATTGATTTGTTATTGTTGATGTATTCACATGTTTCAAACAACTCTATATTATTTCACTTCTAAATGATCTAGAATTGTTATATTGTATACATATGTCAATGATAACTATTAGTATGTTATGCGATATGCTTTCACATTACTTTGTTTAATTTCTTAAACAAAGTAATCATTATTTAAATGCATCTTTCTGTAGATAAGTAAATAATCTATATTATCATTTATCTGCTAGGAATCATCAAGAATCGCATTATTATGAGATCACCCAAGTTATATAGATATATCTGTATATTTTAGAGCTTATAGATTAAACCACTTATCAATTTTTTATACATTTAAAACACCCATTCATCAAATCATACTTTATTTGGAAACTGGTCCCATAATATCCGGTCGAAGCCACCATACCAAATGGATAAGGAGTTGCACTTGTTGAAAATAGCAACAAGAAATGCTAAAAATAGCACTGCTATAAATAGAATTTCAGCGAGTGTTGAACATAGCAACAAGGGATGAAAAATGGAAGTGCTAAAAATAGCATTCTATAAATAGCATTTCGGGATACCTTCCTATTTTAGTCAGTCCCTGAACTAAAATAGTGAAGTAAAATTCAAATTTGATTCTAGCAGTTGTTTGTAAAATAATTAATTAATTCATCTTGAGTTAATTAGTTAAGGAAAATCAGACATGAAGTCTATGTGGGGACATGCAACAGTTTCTCCATTAATTGAGGAATTTATCCATCAGTTAAAGAGATAAGCATGAGTTGTAATATTGAGTTGTAATTAGTTGGCTCAGTTAACTAAGTCAAGTCGAGTTAGATTAATTCAAATAGTTTGTAATGCCCTATTTAATCTTATCCTGCAAATTTTACTAAGTGTTTAAATTTCCTTAAAATATGGACTTATAATTATCAAGAAATATTGGTACATACATACATTGGTGAAACTGTAAATTTGGTACTGATATAGATTTTGTTATTTACCTCCACAAATTTTTAAATTTTGAGAAGACATAGTCCTCTCCAATTCATTACCAAATTATATATATATATATATATATATATATATATATATATATATATATATATTCATACCTCATTCCCAAAATGTCCTCTCATATTTACTTGGGAGAAGACATGGTCCTCTCCAATTAATTACCAATTAATATATTCATCTTTCATCCCCAAAAAGTCCTCTCACATTTACTTGGGAGAAGACATGGTCCTCTCCAATTAATTACCCAATTTTATATTCGTATCACATTCCCAAATGCCCTCTCAGATTTACTTGGGAGAAGACATGGTACTCTCCAATTAATTACCAATTTATATATTCATCTCTCATCCCCAAAATGTCCTCACATTTATTTGGGAGAAGACATGGTCCTCTCCAATTAATTACTCAATTTTATATTCATATCACATTCCCAAACGCCCTCTCATGTTTATTTGGGAGAAGAGAAGTCCAATGTAAGGATGAGGGAGAAGTTATGATACTAATGAGAGGTGGTTGAGGTGGAGAAGAGAAGGGGGCATAAAAGAGGAAGTATGAGGGGAGGAAGAAGATGCTTGGTCTTGCTTTTGGTTTTGGTTTGGCTGTGGTTTTGGAGGAATTGTTTGAGAGAGAGGAAGGGAGTATTATTCATCTTCGACACACTACATCTGGTTGGACTTGGGATCGGAGGGCTAGGAAACCTGTGGAGGTTTCTTAGACTAAGAATTACTTCCTGGTTGGCTGGGAGGTAAATCCAGTCGGTAGTTAAGAGGAGCGTTCCAGCAAGAGCAGCAACTCAAGGGCATCTCCACCAGGCTATTGGTATATGTATTTATCTATGCATAGATTACTCATGTAAGTGATTGAAATGAAATGTTCACTATTTAAATTGTAGGAATTAGATTTTAAGTGATAAATTATCATCATCTAAATGTCTTGTCAAAAAATAAATTATTGCCCTTTTATTGCATTTAAAATAGGAGAATATAGATCTGGTAGAGGACCCTAGGAAGGGACCTTACACGTGGTATCAGAGCCAGGTTTAAAAATCTGGACCTTTAAGCCTACCCTTTAAAAAAAAAAAAAAAAAAAAAAATAATTGCAATTTCAAATTCAAAACTTGGAGCCAAACCGATCGACTTAATCATAATGAATTAACCCCTTTTTCTACATTAATATATACATTTTCTCCCAACCTGCCACCGCAACCTTCTTCCAATCCTTTGCTGGAGTTATTTTCTAAACTCTCACTGGACTTATTTTCCAAACCCTCAATCATTTTTCTTCCACTGAATTCTCATGGCCAATAAGATTACTGTTATTTTCAAGCAGAACTGGGCAATCAAAATAAGTTGTTCTCAGGTCTGGAGATTTGTTCATCATTTCAACAGATGGAAGCATGTCAGTCCTATTGTTTTTTGTATTCTGATAGATTTCTTTCTTCTCCTTCTCCCTTAAATACAATCCAAAAGCTTCTCGTGAAATAGATTTCAGACAAAGTTTCAAAAGGACAAGGATATGATGAGTCATTGGCATATCAATTATGACCCCATAAGCAGGAGAATTCCGAATAATCCATTTGAGAATCTCAGACTCCTTAAGCTTCACTAAACCTAATGAAGTTTCAAGTGCTACCAGTGAATACTTTGAAGGGAAGTCATTCCATCCTGCCACTTCTGTCTGTAGAGCCCAAAATTCAGAAGGGAGGAGGGTTATATCATGTTTTCCTGGCGACACAACTTCTTCACTTCTAGAGTTGGAGTTCACACATTCCATAGACAAAATACTAGGTAAGATAAAAGTTCTATCGATCCCATTTTGTTGAGCCGCATTAACAACGTCGAGGGCATCCTTGTAGAATAAGTTGCCTTCGAGTAATCCTTCCTCTTCTATAGAAATGCAAATATCCGATTGAGGGCCCTCGAGTGGTTTAAACACTAGGTTTCTGTATTTAAATCTTTGTCAGATTTTAAATAATAAGGGTACCTGACTGAAGACAAGATGTCCAAGTCCACCATTGCAAGAAATGAAGGACATCTCAGATAATGGCGAACATAACTTGTGGTGGAATTCGATGTTTTGGATTGAATGGGCACGATGATAGTTCTAAGTTGCTACTTTATGAACCAGAATTTAGTAAACTTGGATCGCTGCTACATAAACCTAATTTCAGTAAATCTGAGATGTCTTTAACCCTTGCTTCTGCGTGCAATATTAATTGTCTAAAAAGGGTTATGGAGTCATTTAAGTTTATTTGGTTGTTTTGTTTTGTATACTGAGATGAATCCATGTTACCGCTGAGAGAAGGGGGAGATTTTACAGTGTTTGTGGGCAAGGAAGAGTATAGGGGAAAGGCGTTATTGTTGTTATTATTCAAGCTGGCATTGGGTACAGCAAAACTGAATGGAGAGATAAAGGAGGGAGTCTCACACGTGGTATCCTTCTCTGATAGGATCAGTTCGTGTATGTTATTCAAGCTGCTTAGAGTAAAACCCTTCTGAAACCTTTTTATTCCTATTGGACCTTGATTGGAATAAAAAAGGGGTTGTCCACCGTTATTTATAAAATCAATATATTCAGCACCTAAGGAGTTTACATAATTTGGTGAACCTCTGTATGAATTATTAGAAGACATGTCTGAAGCCCTTGGGAGGTTCTCCTTGAGTTTCTCTGATAGTTGTGGGTTCAGCTAAGTCGGCATGCTTCCTTTGCAAACCCTGCTAAAATTCTTCAATATGGTCTCACGAACCTCATGCACATTTATCTGGACTGTGCTTGGAAGAAAATTACCATTTGAGAGGCCTTGAGTAGCATGCCCTTCATAAGAGTTGCTATGATCAACTGGATAATTCCATGATTGTGTATTTCTTACTTTCACTACAGGATTATCCATTCTACATGATGAAGCATTCTCCTTTTCCATATTTTGTGAGCTAGTACTCTTGTATTTCGCAGTTCCAGTTTCAGCAAAATTTTCATCAAGCCAATCCCATATTGGTTCTCAAATATGCCTGTGGCATAGCACCCCACAACCAATAATATTGTTGAAGGCCACAGTCTCACACCATTTGTCAAGTGTCGAACTTGTTTTGTAAGCAAGTATTTAAGAAATTGACTTATTTGGAAGATTTGAGTTTACTGTTTAGCTATCAACTTGATGAAATGGGGATCCCACTTCTAACATAAATCTCAAAAGATAAAATGTCTTGACAACCCCCCTGGTATTTTGGTGAGGGTAAATGCTTTTCATGATCTGTGGGGAGCTATGGACCCCATTTTTTTTCATTATCACAATAATGCCCACTTTAACATGGGGGCTGTCAAACTTATCTAACTCATATACATGATCATGGATCTATGCTTGTTGGGCTTTGAAATAGGGTCGTTATTGTAGAAATGTCTATTATGAAACCAGCTCAAGAAAAGATAGAAAAGATATATCATCGCCTTAGAATTCAGCCTCTTTGAGGGGGCAACCTCCTTTACATTACATAAATGAACAATTCTTGGATGATACAAATGGAAAGACCTCCTTTCTATATATAGGACTCTAAGGGGTCATAACATAATCAGAGCCGACATAACAATAATAATGTAAGGGCACAATAATAACAATAGTGGGCTTCTATGGGGCACAATAGTAACAATATGGGCACTACATGGGTACATCAATATAATAAGTGGGTTGTACTAATAACAATAAGGGGTTACACTAGTAGTATAGGGGCCTAACATGCCCCTCTCCTTCAAAAAGAGTTGTCCTCAACGCTTGAGTAGTTCTTGATGCTTCTGTATAAAATTCTTGTCCTCCCATGTGGAATATTTAGTGGGTAAGTTCTTCCACTTGATGAGATACTCTGAAATTGATCGATTGCGTAGCTGTCGAGTTCTTGTTTCTGTGACTTCTCCAGGTTCCAATATGATTTTTCCTTCCTCTTCAATTTCTGGCAATATTGTTTGAATTGGGATCTTTTGCAACTTTTGAATAAGTGGCCATACTTTTTCGTCCTTCTTCCATTCATCCCTTGCTTTGTTTATCCAGTTTGGTTGGATAATAGAAATAGCACTTAACAATGCTTCCACATCCTCATCCTTGAAGAGTCTTCCCATTCGGTAAGGTCGCCATTTTTTAAGTGCATGTGGTATTGCCAACATTTCCTTCTCATAAATAGCTTGCTTGAGATGTAGCAGTAAAAATACCCAATCACCTACATCAAAACATTTTTCACTACGATGTTGATCTACATGTTGTTTCATTTGATTTTGCACCGAAGTGGCGTTATCCTTTAAAATTTGGAGAACTTGTTGTTGATGCTCGATGTGATCTTTCACTGCTTGAACCTTTTTCTTCTTAATATGTCCTTCTATCTCTTGAGGAGTGGTAATTTCTTCCAATCCTTTACAAGATATGGTCGGATTCATTTCCTGATGCTCGATGTGATCTTTCACTTCTTGAACATTTTTCTTCTTGATATGTCCTTCTATCTTGATAGTTTGAGGAGTGGTAATTTCGACCAATGAATTACAAGATATGGTTGGATTCATTTCTTCTTTCTCGATGTGATATTTCACTTCTTGCACCTTTTTCTTCTTGATATGTCCTTCTATCTTGAGAGTTTGAGGAGTTGCCAATGCTTTACAAGATATGGTCTGATTCATTTCTTCTTTCTCTAGGGTGGGGTCCTGGCATATATCTTCTTCTTTTGATGTTTCTTGATCCTTTTCTTCCTCCTCTTCATATTCTATGTAAAATAATTTCTTCTCAGCACACTTATGACCTTTAGTGCATTTGCTATCGCAATTGTAACAAAGCCCTTTTTCTCTTTTTTCTTCCAATTGTTGTGGTGTAACCCTTGTAGGTTGTGGAAGGCTAGGAGAAACAACACTTCCATCTTTATAGTTGTTAGGGGTATGCTTCCTGGTTTCCATAATTTTTCTTTCCACTATGTCACAAAGCCCTTTTACTCTTTCCAATTGTTGTGGTGTTGCTCTAAAGAAGGTGTTGTTCTTTGTATCCTCATAATGTGTTATCATTTCCTCCATGAAAATTGACCATGTAATAAGTTGTTTACGAGAACAAAGCCCTTCATACCATAAAAATTGATCTGGTTCTAAATATGAAGATGCAATACATACCTTTTGTAATAGTGGTACACCATGTAGATCAAAATATTGCTCCATCTGAAGTATCCAATTTACCGGATCCTTGCCATCAAACTTCTTCATCTGCTTTTTGTTGATTTTAGGAGCTCGATCTTGAAACGACTGTAACTCTGTACTTTCGGATCTTTAAGTTCTGAAATTTCAACCTGTGGTAGCTCTTTGTGTCCTCTTTCCAATGCCACCAGTCTGATCCCAATTGGATTCTCCAAGGAAGAGTTATGTCAAAGCTCCCACAGTGAATTGATTATAGACTAGTTCAGTAGAGCGAACTTGTACGACGTGCCACGTGTCCCTATTTCGACCTTTGGATCTGAAAAAGATATAAATGAAACTATAGTCTGTCCTCTTTCTGTATTCTTACGAAATTTCAATCTGATCCCCAGAGAGAAAGTTATGATGATTTTCCCCAGGTCACCTATTTGGAATGCAATTCAGAAGTCTGCAAAAAGGCCAACTTCCTTAGATCATATCTCCGCAAATATAGCACGAAAAGCTCTAAAATTCGGACCCAAGGTTTAGCGCGATTTCTTCTCAAATGGTTTTTTTTTGCAACTTCTGAAACGTCGCAAAAAAACGTTATAGCGAAAATGCCACAATGACCTGTTTGGAGCAGCAAAACCCTAGAATCTAAAGCTCTGATACCAAATGTTGTGAAACCAGCTCAAGAAAAGATAGAAAAGATAGATCAACGCCTTAGAATTCAGCCTCTTCGAGGGGGAAACCTCCTTTACATTACATAAATGAAAAATTCTTGGATGATACAAATGAAAAGACCTCCTTTCTATATATAGGAGTCTAAGGGGTCAAAACATAATCAGAGTCGACATAACAATAATAATGTAAGGGCACAATAATAACAATAGTGGGCTTCTATGGGGCATAATAGTAACAATATGGGCACTACATGGGTACATCAATATAATAAGTGGGTTGTACTAATAACAATAAGGGGTTACACTAGTAGTATAGGGGCCTAACAATGCCCCATCTGGACCACTAGACCACAACCTGGTGGACATCTTGACAACCCAACATTTCAAGTTATTTCAAGGCATTAAATTTTATCATGTTCCTTGTAAAGGATATAACAATGGAGTCAATGGGTAAATAATGGAGCCAATTTTGAAGCCAGGCAGATTTCAAATCAGAAGGACATCCCACCATTGGGCATCGATGAGGCAAGAATGATAAGCACCATGTCAAAGATCGTGATAAGAAGGCAACCGAAGGCTCGCTTTGATTTGTCTGATATTGGAAGCCCTTCAACTACAATTAGTGTCGATGAGTTAATTTATCTGTAGCAAAAATCTTCCTATTATCCTTTGCGTCAATGTTATCTAATGAAATGGCAATAAAGATAAATTTTTCTCCTTGAGAAAATTCAAGAATTGAGTGGTCTTTCTGGAGTGGGTGGATTGGGTCCCAAAGTGGGTAATGCTCATCACTGGTGAATGTGAAGATGGACTCAAGCTGTGGGACTTTTTCCATGGTGGAAGGAAGAGCAGATGTTGAGTGTGCAGGGAATTTCAGTTTTATTCAAGTTCTCCCAAATGCACCCTCTTACTTTCTAAGTTAAGCCAAATGGATTTAATTAACCGAATTCTAACATGGATCAGTCTTGGAATATCGGACCTTGTTGTAAGATTGGGTGGACGATTCAGGACTTCTGAAGATCATACCCATGGCTCAATTTTGTCAGGTTGGATGACTCTTGCTATCTGTTTTCATTACTAAGTAGAGCCCATGAATGTTGCATACCAACGTTTCATTTTTGTGTAATTGGTTCTTGCTATTTTCTATGGCCTGACATATGTATATGTGGGCTCTTGCAGAGTTACTTATTGTAGTTTTAGTCTATTTTTAGAATAGGTTACATAAAGATGCTTGTCAAACAACTTTTTGACAAGTGGTTAAATCAAAGCACCTTTCAGAGTTAAGACTTGGGTTCAAACTCCTTGAGAACATAATATGTCAATGATGTGGCCAACCAAGCCATACTAAATCTGGTTTGGAATCTAAGACCAAGTGAAATTCCTGGAGACCTTCGTGACTCATGGATGCAGTCCATCTCAGTGGGAGAGGCTAGATGTGAACTTGGTGAAATATAATACCTTTTGGTCATGGCATCTAAGGCAATGGTAGACCCACTTCTTTAACAAAGGTTTATTTACCAACCCAAAGGTTAAAACACTAACACAAAACGAGGACAAGAAAATTTATTGCTTTGTTGTGCCACTAAAGGCTTGTAAATGGCAATGGTGTTTTGTACACTATGCCACTCTGATTCAGTGTCATGTAAGAATATGATGCTTCAATAAGCATAGACTAAAATTGGCCAAAGGGAAAAGATTGAATTATATTCTGATAATCACTTAATGAAGTAGATGGTCAGTTCAGGTTTTCTACAATAGATAGTGGGGAATATTATATAGTGCCATCGATCTAGTCAATGTATTCTCATTGGATCACTATGAATCACTACGAGTGAAATAGTAAATGGATAAACCATGATGATCAGAAATTTATAAGTGGCTAGTGTAGATGTTTCAAGCCATGGTGAGAATGTGGGTGTCTGATAAGAACAAAGTTATCTAAGCTAAAGGTATACCCAATTCCTTTATTATTTACCTCTCCCCACATGAAATATGTGGAAACAGCACACTAGATCTCTTTGATAAGGTCTCATGTAAGAATACAATGCTTTAATATGCAGAGACTAAAATGGGTCCAAGGGAAATTTTGAATCATATTATGATAATCAGTCAATGAAAAACATGATTCACTCAGGTGCTCTGCATAAGGCATAGTGGGGGAATATTGTATGGTGTTAACTCTAGCCAGACTGCTATAGAAATCATAAGTAGATAAAATAATAAGTAGATAAATCATGATGATCAAAAAAATTGTCAGGTGATAGTGCAGTACCCCCAAACCATATGGTGCAGACATAGGTTCCTAAATAAGCATGGAGTTATATTTGAGCCTTGAACTTTGCTAGCTATCATGTACTAGAGGAAGTTGGAGTTATGATTAAGGCAAGGAAATGGAAAATAGTATAGGAATGATGCGTGTGGAAACTTCATTCATCCCTTCCATGTGTGGATTATGTACTATTCAATCTTAGTTTCTGTGTTCACCTTCTTCCTTAAAGATATCAAAGGAAGGTTTATGATTTTGAATCTTTGATACAATTATTGATTACAAGTTGTTGCAAACTTGGGCTCTAAACTCTGTTAGTCTAGGTTGGATTTGATTATTTTCTACCAGATAATAATGACTTGTAAAGGTTCACATTTTTTAAGGATTTTGTACATCTATCATTAATTAGAAAGAATTGTTTCAGGATCCCTATTCGCTGTCCTTTTTCCAGTTTCTACTTGCAAGTCCAGTCCCACTAGTGCCAAGCCCTGTCATGGCATTTTTATTATGTCAATACGATTATCTGATACATGTTTTAACAGGTTTATAGAAGTCTTACATGACAAGATTGTATCCTTTAAAGCAGTTGTTAATTTCCCCATTTATAGAACCAAAATTTTAAAGGAAAATCTAAAGGAAATTATAGCTCAGTGCAAGCATTGACATTGCATACCAAGAAACTTCATTGTTAGTAATCGATACATTTTTTTGTAGGAGAATGAAGAATGACATTGGATCTAATTTCTCTCTCTATTTATGATCCTACCAAAGGCATAAACACTAGATTTATGTGCCATATTCTCTTAGCTTGGATTTGGAGATTTATTTTGCATCAGTCTTGCACTCTAATCCTTCATTTATGTTTTCCAGTTGATAATACCATGTCCACATAATCACCATATTAATTTCTTTCCTAATTTGAATCGATGTCAAGTTGGTGGCTAGTCGTATTAATGATTCATTGAGTTAGCTGCATACAGCAATGGAAATTGCAAAATTTTAATATGGCTCGCTCCTTTGCATCATTCTATCCAACCTTTCTCTTCTCAAAGATACTTCTAGGAGAACATTTTTCTCTATTGCATAAAGTCAGCTAAATTGTATCAGTGACACAAAATGTTATCGCTACATGGCTAAGGCGCTGTCATTGTGTCTTGTACCCATCAACAGTGGCCGCATATCATGGAAGTTTTAGAATCCTGCATTTGTTTGTGTGATGGTGGTGTCAGTGAAGAGTCAAGACACACATGCATGTCAATATGGGACTTTGGAGTTGCTCTAGTGCTAAAGCTCACTGGAGTGCTACTTCCCTCTTCACACTTCAATTGCTAAGAAGCAAATATTTTCTAGGAATGGAGGTCCTCTTTATGTGCTTGCAGTGAGTCAAAGCATCCTAATTCTATGTGATCCTAAATGACACCTTGACTGAAGGAAATTATTTAGCCTGCATTAGTAAGCCTCGTAGAAAGATTTATCTTGAGATCAATTGCCACTAGTTCACCCCCTGCAAAGACTTTACACGATAGAGGCAGGTTGTTTATCCTCGAAGACCGCAAACTCATTTCAACAAGATACACTAATTTCATAGCAAAAGGCATGTCTAGGTAATCAGCTAACCAGATTGTCCTAGGTGCTCATTAAAGTTGTTTCATCTCTATTGCACACATGATTGATGTTAACCAGAAGTTTGTATTGGAGATGGATATACCTAGTGGGTTACAAAGGTAGAAGGCTCTAAGGATGTAATCGTTGTAACTAAAGTGTCAAGAAGAGAAACGTTTCTAAGACACCATTAACATCCTAGTTCCAATGACTAGATTTCTTATAGAATACCACCAAGATTTATCTGGTAGATAAATCAGCTACTCTTGTGCAACGCCAAGACGGACTTGCTAATGTTCAAAAAGTTTAGCTCATTTAAGACAAAATAGTTCTCAAAATAGTGTTGGCCATGTCTTTTGCTTCCCGAATGAGCTTCTTCTTGGACTACCAACTTAGAAACCAAGGAATATTGATTACGTTGTCCTGTATCATTTAAGGAATCTTGATTAAGCTCATTTAAGTTTGCATTCAATGTCCAAATGGGTCCAAAGGACTTCAGATTTAATAATTTGTGAGCAAGCAACAAAATCATTATCTTGATAATGTGTGCATCCTAGAAGACCCATTTGTAATATAGAGGCTTGAATAAGAAATTACTAGTTATTGAGCATCAGAAAGCCCAAAATGGTCTAGCCTTACAGCAATCCCAAAATAAATACAAGATACTTTTCTACATATATAATAAGGTGCATGCATATGTGTATTAAACTTTCACAATCTTAATCTAGATTCTAACTATAAACATATTATTAACCAATGTATATATAAGATAAGATAATGTTATTATTGTGCATTAGTGATCAAAGTACATTAATGGGACTAGAGAGTACAACAATCCACAATAGTGATATGGGAGTGTTGAGATATGGGAGTGTTGAGACGACTCCTAAGTAACAAACAATCCATATAATAATAGTTATTAGAAAAGGATAAACCCATACAAGAACTATGATGAGTATATTGTTATACAAAAGGGAAAAGGATAAATGAGGGAGCATTTCTCTCTTTTTTTTGTTGGGGGGGGGGTTGTAAATGTAGAGGTGTAGGAGGATTTATCTTCATCATCATGAATCATTGTGAAGGGACAAACACAATTTCATCTTTTGCAGCAACTAGAAATTATTCTGCTGACTGTAAATTAAATTATGCAATTTATTTGCTATGACAAACAATGAATAAAATCACAACTACAATTTTCACCATAAAATTATTGTGGAAAGTAAAATACTGGAAATTGAGAAATTCCAGCACACACATTAGAATTTTGACATAGTTAATTTTAGACAATTGTCCCTAGAAAACCCCAATGTGGGAAAACTGATGTAGCCAATGAGGGTTTTATATTATTCTTTAGCAACAATTCTGAGTACAATAATTTAGATGTTCCACTGGAAATCTAATCCGAGGAAAATGTTGGCAAAATTATTGTGATAATTTTCTCTCACCCCACAACTAATTTCTGCCACCGAAATTACCTTCCTAGCCACATGCTGAACCTTCTGCATCACCCTCTACACAGTGCTTGCACATAACCTCTGGGGATTTTGACCTTCCTCTCACTGTCTCTTCTCGAGACTGGAATATTTCCTCCTGGAATGCTGCTAACCTCCTCTACCACCTACTACTCACCCTTTGCCTATATATTCTATGTTGAATCTCTGCCACTAAGAAAATCGAACTGCCTGGGCAACTGAGTATCTTCACTGGTATGTTCTCCATCACCACATTACAACGAAAAGGGGTCAGGTATGAATGGACATATGAATGTGACACTACATTCACTAAACTAAAGAGGCTATTAACTAGTGCGCTGATCCTTATCTATATATATTTTGTTGTTATATATATGCATGAATGAGAACTAACCTGCAGATTGGAAAGAACTATATGATAGCCAAGATCTACTCTTCCGTTGGGGAAGGTCGAGACATCTAACGAAGAAAGGTATGATGTACATTGTTCTATTACATTTTCTATCTACTTGATATGCACTCTTATGACATGGGAAAAATGTAATTTGCTGGTGGCAATACTATCTGACTGGATTATTCGATGACAAGTTGTTGTGGGGAAAAATGCCTATGCAGGATGATCCTATCCACCTAAGGTGTGACAGTGCCTTAGCAACAAATGAGTACAGCTATACTGGTTTCTTCCTTTATGAAATGTGAAAGAAGGGAGATCAATAGACTTACCGGTGTCTTATGTTTGTCCCTCGATCCAGATCCTCTTCCCTTTGGGTGTTCACAGCTACTTGCCTCCTCGCTCGCCCAAGAGAACAGCTACTTGATTCCTGCGAGATCACAAGAGAACAGCTACTTGCGACAAGAGAAGAACACAACACAAAGGCAAATATACATATTCATAAATGATTCAGGATTAGAAACAAATCAAATACACTAATGCAATCATACATCAAGAAAACATCAGCATATAGGAGAAACCAAGATAGCTTTATTGATGAATAACAAGGTTCAGGAAGAGATAAAACCCAGAGGGCTCCAATCCAGCATCTCCTTCCCAGCAAATGGAATTCCTATCTTCAGCCCCTTCAAAGCATTAAGCACCCAATAGTTCCAGTCTCAAACCAACAACAATTCTTTGCAATAACAAAATTCCAGCCTCTAGATCTCATGGAGGAGAGATCCATATATAGATATTTGGAGAGAGGATGAGTCAGCTTGAGATCTGACTAGTGTCCTCTCCCTCTGTCAGTTCTTGAGTCCACTTGGAGGTTCTTGCTTCCACTTGGAGATTTGGAACCTCTTACTCATCACCAGTCGAATTCCCTGAGGCAAGTGTCATTTTGGAAGCTTCCTGGGTTTTGACACCTTGAGAAATGAGCCCGCCACTTGTCCATTCTCGTTCAGTGCAGGTAGCCTTTGTTCCAGTTGACATTCAACGCAGGTAGCCAGTGGAGCCATTGACATTCAGCGCAGATAGCCAGTGGAGCAGTTGACATGATCCTGAATTGACTTGTTTTTGAGTAATTTCAGGTGGAGAACTTCTGTGAATTGCTGTGGTTTGTTAGCCTTGTTCCTCTAGGGGTAGGAACAACATGTTTAGGGACTTTGGATCCCTTAGATTATGGACATTTCATGCTCAATGCTGTAAGGCACAAAAATGTCTATAACAGTTGCCCCCTAAAGTATGAGGCTGTTTATCGGGCAAAATGCTTTATCAGGGGGATCCGAAGTTCATCCAATGCTGGGAGGAGACCTGTAATACAATACAATACAATACATTATTTTTCATACTGCTTTCATGATCTAGCTGAGGCGGGCATTCCCATGCTCAGCTTTATAAATTCATTTTTCTGTACATAGCACAGACAATCGTCTGATGGTAGACTGATAATTTTGATGAAATTATCATCCTTTGAGTAGGATGATTATCTGTTGCAATGATGTACATGTTAATGTCTTTATCTTTCCTGAATATATATATATCGCAGCCCGGATGGATGAAACTAGATCCAGGGTCTTCAAACTCGTTCGATCTTCACTCTAAGTACAAGTCGATCCATGTGAGAATTGCTCTGAAGTCGAACATGGAAAGACATCGCTTGATTACCGGCCAATAATGTAAACCGTTAACAAGCGCGAGAGGAATCATCGATAATGATGATGACCCTCAAGGTACTGCAGTACAATTCACGTGGTGTGAATAAAGGACTTGGCGTCGAACACCACGCAAAATCTTTCGGTCGAAGGTCATTGATGTATACCTGTCGCCGGAAGTGAGAAACTTGCCATTGTGGCATGCAAGCTTCAAAGTACTGAAGGGGTTGTTCCTAGATCAACTTCTTGGATAATGAGCTGATGTCGACAAGAAGCGATCCGTCAAAGGAGGGCCTTAATGAATCCCACATCAGTGACACGGAACGGAGCTAATGATTTTAATGGAGGTGAAAACGATCTGTGACATATGATTCAGGGTGGCGGTCATGAATGGATGAAGGATAATGTATGGCAGTGGATGGGACCTGGTTGACTCTTTCTGAACGACTTCTCTTGAACATATGGCAACACTGATGTGATGGATCGGTAGCATTACCCCAATTATGGATGGTATGGCGAGACCATGGATGTGACCGGTGAATGAAACAACCCAACCCGAATGTGGTACGGAGGAAAAGTGTCATGTTCAAGAGCGACTTGCTACCATCAAAGTTTTCTTTAGTTTCTCCCAATTTTTCCCCAGTCATTGCTGACCAGTACCTCTTTATTTTTGTCAAGCTTGAGGAGGATAACATATGCTTGTTCTATAACCTGCCCTTCGGGCAAGCCCATCGCTATGTTTTAACGAGCCTAGCGATAGTGAAACTCGTTCTCATCTAAAGACAAGTTTGTCGCTATTTAACAATTTTAACGAGTCTAACAACAAGGATAACTCGGTCCTTTTCATTTTTAGAGAGTCTGAAAAGGTACATAAAGTTAACTCCAAAAGTCCTTTTTCGTCATCTAATCCCTTAAGTCCGAAAAAGTATAAAACAATACAGAAGGGATGAGTTTTCGATAGTTTTAACGAGCCGAACAAAACAAGCGCTCGATCTTTTTGTGCAATAATCCCTCAGGTCCAAAAAGATTAAAATCTAGAGGAGGGATGGCTCTTCCGGTCTCTTTAATGAGCTGGAAGGCCAAAACTCGGCAATCTTTTCATATTTTACGAGTCAGATGAAAAGAGCTTAAAGAAGACTCGTCTTTTGAGGAACGAGTGATAAACAGGGTTAGCAGCTAATTCCAGGTACAGGTTGGAATTCTCCAATAACGATAGTGTCACAAGGATGGCTAGGTGAAATCACTCTTCGCAGTTGTTCCTCAAAATGGGTAAACAATCATATGGAGGTGAACGATCGGCCAAATGAAAAGTGGAGGTGGCAGGTGCAAACACGACCAAGGCTTTAATGGCTGATGGTATAACATTCACAGCGGTTATTTACCGGGATAGTTCATTTTTTAACGAGCTTAAACGCGGGTGGAAACATTTGCTCGATCTTACGTTTATTTTTTAACGAGCATGAACTATGTACTAAAACTGCTCGGATCTTGCATTTATTTTTTAACGAGCATGAACTTTGTGCTAAAACTGCTCGATCTTATTTTCATGCCCCCAGCATAACAACGCAAATCGAGGTAGGTTTGCATGCCCCCAGCATAACAACGCAAATCGAGGTGCATGCCCCCCAAGCTTCATTGCATTCAACTTGGTGGTTGGAATGAAGGTTTACCTTTGAGATTTGAAAAGGGGATTTGTTTCATTTTTTAATGAGGTTGACATAAGATAAGAACTGTCCTCATGACTCCTTGTTTCATTTTTTAACGAGGTTGACACGAGATAAGAACCGTCCTTGGAGTCCAAATCCATTAGATATAGAAGGTTTCATACTCCACCGCGGCCACTTCCGCCACATTACTCGGAGGCGATAGGGCAAAAGTACCCATTAAAGCAGGGTCTTTTAGGAGACCTACTCCGATATTTTGGAGCGAATGATTGCTTCCATGGATCATTGGAATGCTTCCAGTAACTTGGGAATTATTGGGGAGGAAGTTTTGTTGATCGACGATTGTAATCCCTCCTTGAAAGGGAAATGCAATCTTCCTGAAGTAGGTCGACACAACTGCGGCCATGGCATATATCCAGGGTCTTCCCAATAGGATGTTGTAATCAAGGTTTTCGTCGATTACTTCAACATCAATTTCTACTATTTTCCCTCCTAGTTCAACTTTCAAGTTATTTAGAATACCATATGGGGTATATGTCCGTCCATCAAATGCTTTTAATGTCGTCGAAGATTGCGACAAGGTTGGAGATCCTAAAGTTTTCCAGCAACTCACCGACATAATGCATGTAGATGCCCCCTCATCAATAATTGTTCGATGAACAGTTTTGTTGAGGGATTTCACTTGAATAAGGAAAGCTAGTTGAGCTGGTAACTGAGGGTCATATCCTTTATGATTAAAAGCCACAAGATTGGAATCCATTGGGTCAATCCCACCTATTTCTGATAATAAAGCTTGCTCTTGGGAGAGGCAATTTTGTGGTACCTCAAGCGTCGACATAGCGGATGGCGATTGGGCCAGGTCCTCTATTATATTATAATTATGTGCTATTTTCGCACAAGGATCAAATGTCGATTTGTGTACTGCTCCCTTTTGCGACTTTATCATTGGCTCAGGAACGATGGGTGGCACAACTTTGGTCAAAGTTGTTGTCGAACTACTAGGTTGTTCATTAGCCTTGTTGTTCGACAGCTTTGGATTCCTATAATCTTTATTCCTCGTCAAAGCATCATTTTGCTGCTTTGATACAGACAACATGAGCACATGGGATCGGGAAGCATTTTGATTAGCAACCAGTTCGGTTCTCGGGCTTGGAAACGGATCAGTCAACACAGCTGAGGTTTTCGGACTCTTAAAGAATCTTTTAAGCTCAGCTTTGTATGGACAATCTGCTGTCCAATGATCCTCATCGCATATATGACACCCCGCAGGGGGTTTCCTTTTTCTCCCTTTCTTTTTCTTCTTGCCCCCTGGTTGCTTCAGTTGTTTGCCCTTGTCGTCCGACACGGTACTTACTTCCGAGGCAAGAAGTTCCTCATTTGCATTTTGACCGGAAATCTCACGGGCCTTTTTAGATATAGCCTTTGTCGATTTCATGTCTATTGTGCCAATCACGCCATCGCTGGCATGAGAGTCATTGTTTGATTTAGGAGGAGGAGGAATTGAGAATTCCGGTCTAGGGGCATCAGGTATTTTTTCGTAGAGCGTGCCGGACTGAGTGTAAACCAAGTCCAGATATTGCGCACGAGCGATGACTTGCTCTTCCGTTACGACTCCCCCCTTTGCCACATCTTCCGTGATTGTAGGAAGTAAGGATTTGATAAACCATTCAGCTAATAGCTGATTGGGAACGTACGTTTTTACCATCCTACGATGATGTCGCCACTCATGTATATGATCAGATATGTGAGTGGCCGTTGTCTATTTGAAGTTGGTTAGGAGTTCCGTTCCTGTTTCATACCTTATCGGTAATTGAAAATGGGTTAAGAAAGTCGTGGCTAAGGTACTGAAGTTGTCGAACGAAGCTCTAGGCAATTCAATATACCATTTTGCTGCTGGACCCGTTAACGTCCTCTGAAAAAGGCGAAGTCTTACCGAATCATCATTCAGGGTGTTTGATGAACACCACAGATGAAATGTCATCACATGATTCGACGAATCTTCACCCGGATTTCCATTAAATTTAGGAATATCTGACGGAAGTTTATGCGGAATCGCTGGCCAGCAAGGGGCATAAGCAATTGGATCATTCGTCAGCCGGTTTAGATCTGGTAATTCTAGAGTTGCTACAAAGGGCAACTGTTGATTCAAGTTAGGTGAAGCATACCCAGGATAAGATGGAATCGCCTGAGCAGTGGGTCTTTGCATACCAGCATAATGTATTTGATGCTAGCAACTTTGACAAGGTTGTTGGGCATAACCATTATAGTATGGTTGTTGAATACAGCTTTGAAAATGCAGCTGCCCATTACTTACAAAGACTTGTTGCTCAGGTCCTTGATATGATTGCTGGAATTGTGGTTGTTGAGATTGAACCAGCCCTGGTTGTTGGACCATTGGCTGTTGTCCAATACTAGATGATTGACCAAGATGAGGAGTCATAGTACTTGTTTGAGCCTGAGTCGCTCCAGATAAGGAGGCACTAACCGGAGGTTGTGATTGAGTTGTCGAGACAAGAGGCTGTTGTATGGCAACCTGAGGGGGTTGACACACAACAGGTAGCGCTTGTACTTGCGACGCAATCACCAAACCAGGTATAGTGGCAACATTCGACATAGGGTGGACTGGTTGCATTGAATATGCAACCCTTGGTTGTTGAGGCAGTATTGGTACCCAACCGCTGGATGTAATTCCAGTTTGACCTGAACTTTGTTGTAAACTCCCATATGGTTGTTCTCCGGGAGGGAACAATGACAAGGCATACTGCCCTCCTTATGGTGGCAATCCAGTACTTAAAGGGTAGATTGGCCTTTGAAGACACATTGGATCAATTTGTTGAGTTTCAACATAAGAAATACCAGATGATAATCCGGATGAAGAAATAGGAACTAACCATGTCGTCGAAACAGTCTCTGATTGGACTCCAGCTTGTTGTTGACAATTTGCCGGGACAGATGGTATACCAGCGAACATCGTTGGAGTAGCGGCAGGAGGCTCTGCCGCTGCTGTGTCGGATGACACAGTCCTGGATGTCGACGGTTGTTCAGACATATTTAGTCTATCCAAGAGATTTTCTAGCGATTCTACAAGAACTATGTGATGAGGGTAGACTAACTTCGAAGATCAACGAGGGAAAGGTGATGATTATTCCGTTTAAAATAAATTTTAACGACGCTTGGACACAACTTGCTTTTTCAATTTTAAAGAGTCAAGAAAAAGCTAAAGATGACTCTAGTCTCCTTCGATGTTTTAACGAGCCCGAAGTGACAAATGCTCGGATGGACTTTTTCTGTTATAGAGTCTGAAAAAGGCCAAAAGAAATTGCTCTGGAGTTCTAGGCAGAGGGTGTGCCAAACTTTTCGCAAAACCACAGAATACTTTTTAGGGTACGGGCGGTCGATCTTCCTGAATGCTGTGTTCAGCGCATTGCGATCAGTAGGGCGGCCGACACGGCTTCCTAAGGATAAAGGTTTTATTCCTATAGGGGTCTCCCAATATATACACGACGGTACGTGGGAGCACAATCCGTACTGGCGCTATCGTCCCTCAGGAGGAATCACCCACCATCCACGAGATCGACAGTCACCAGGCTTTACGACGCCGGAACACGTCTCTAGCCTAGACCTCTATGTTGTGCGTTATGTTGCAAAGCGTTGTTAAGTTCATTCAATTTATTTTAGGTTGATATTTTTTAAAGTTTGCCTTTCAAGGTTCACCACGAGATGTATGATACAAATTCCTAAATGCAGTCTAAAGATGATAAGCAAGCTTTATATCTTTTCAACTTTGAAAATCCTAGCTACTAAGGGAAAAGAAAGACACCATCTTTTCTCAAAGAGCAATCAGCACACTCTAATGCACTTTTCCTAAATCAAACATGCAAACTATCAAGATGCAAATGCACAATGCAGGTGTTTGTTTTCCGCTTCCTTAGTATTGATGCCTACAAAGAAAGCTTTTTGTACAACTTTGAATTTGCTTTTAAATGACAAGTACAAACAAGTTTACTTTTTCGAAATCAACAAGGGTAGAAGAGATTACAACACTTTGCGACTTTCGAAATGAACACTTGCTTCGACACTTAAAAGAGACAAACTCAAGCCAATAAGCACAAGCAAATGTATAATCAACTGTAAACAGCCAATGAACTCTCTCCTAAGATCACAGTCAATCAGATCTGAATCAAGGGCTACAGTATGATTATTTAACTCATGCAAAGGAAAACTGTAAATGACGCCACAAACACATAAAAACACTCACAGTATTTTTGTACAAAAGGAGGCGGAATTTAAGCAGAGAAAAGGAGTTATCAGACGGGTACCTATGCTGGTTACAGGCTGCAAAAAATAGAGATCAAAACAGGGCAACAGAGAGCAGAGAACCCCAGCTGCTCAAGGCCAAACTAGTTCAGCGCAACCTAAACACTGTGGTTTTGACATTTAGCGCAGGTAGCCTTCACGGGACCTGCGTTGAAATGCAGACTGCCTTCACAGCAGTTGCGCTGAAGGAGAAACTCTCGTTTCTCCTAGGTTCTGGGTCACAAATTGCTCAAAAATCAACAGTTTCAGGCCAAATCAGAAACACAAGCAAGGTATAACCAAAGGGATGCTTTGAGAGGCTACTAAGATCTATCACAAGGATCATCAAATCATTTGTGGATCCATTGTTAAGATCATAGACAAGTCCAGCAATTGGATCAAAGCAGCAACTTTCTACTTTGCATCCGGGAAAAGCAGATGCAGTTCGATTGTTGTTGTCAAGTCTATGAAGTAAACAATGATAGAAACACAAATAAAATGACTAAACAAACCTTCCCCAGTGGAGTCGCCAATTTGTTGTGGGGAAAAATGCCTATGCAGGACGATCCTATCCACCTAAGGTGTGACAGTGCCTTAGCAACAAACGAGTACAGCTATACTGGTTTCTTCCTTTATGAAATGTGAAAGAAGAGAGATCAATAGACTTACCGGTGTCTTCCGTTTGTCCCTCGATCCAGATCCTCTTCCCTTTGGGTGTTCACAGCTACTTGCCTCCTCGCTCGCCCAAGAGAACAGCTACTTGATTCCTGCGAGATCACAAGAGAACAGCTACTTGCGACAAGAGAAGAACACAACACAAAGGCAAATATACATATTCATAAATGATTCAGGATTAGAAACAAATCAAATACACTAATGCAATCATACATCAAGAAAACATCAGCATATAGGAGAAACCAAGATAGCTTTATTGATGAATAACAAGGTTCAGGAAGAGATACAACCCAGAGGGCTCCAATCCAGCATCTCCTTCCCAGCAAATGGAATTCCTATCTTCAGCCCCTTCAAAGCATTAAGCACCCAATAGTTCCAGTCTCAAACCAACAGCAATTCTTTGCAATAACAAAATTCCAGCCTCTAGATCTCATGGAGGAGAGATCCATATATAGATATTTGGAGAGAGGATAAGTCAGCTTGAGATTTGACTAGTGTCCTCTCCCTCTGTCAGTTCTTGAGTCCACTTGGAGGTTCTTGCTTCCACTTGGAGATTTGGAACCTCTTACTCATCACCAGTCGAATTCCCTGAGGCAAGTGTCATTTTGGAAGCTTCCTGGGTTTTGACACCTTGAGAAATGAGCCCGCCACTTGTCCATTCTCGTTCAGCGCAGGTAGCCTTTGTTCCAGTTGACATTCAACGCAGGTAGCTAGTGGAGCCATTGACATTCAGCGCAGATAGCCAGTGGAGCAGTTGACATGATCCTGAATTGACTTTTTTTTGAGTAATTTCAGGTGGAGAACTTCTGTGAATTGTTGTGGTTTGTTAGCCTTGTTCCTCTAGGGGTAGGAACAACATGTTTAGGGACTTTGGATTTCTTAGATTATGGACATTTCATGCTCAATGTTGTAAGGCACAAAAATGTCTATAACACAAGTATCCAACCAGCGTTATAGTGTGGTCCATATTAGGATGTTGACCCTAATGTAAGGAGAGGTGGAGGTATTTCCCACCGTGTAACCTCCAAACCTGGAATCATGGGAGGGTAGTAATGGACACACTCCCCTAGACGTGTGATGACGATTTCCAGTTGGTGTTGACCCTAGTTGAAGGAGGGGTGGAGGTATTTCCCACCGTGTGACCTCCAAACCTGGAATCGTGGGAGGGTAGTGGTGGACACGCTCCCCTAAATGTGTGATGACGATTTCCAGTTGCCTACTGGGGAAGTTAGGTCAATATAGTCTACACTTTCGCCATGTTGGTTTTATCAGTGGTTAGATTGGTATAGTCAATGCCACCGTATATAGCAGCAAAGGATGGATAGGGTGGGAACGGAAGTAGGTCAGGAGGGATAGGAGGATATAGATCAGTTGGAGACTCTTGATGGGAAGGAATGTCATTGTCTGACTTATCAAATTTTACTACTATAACTCTCTCTCCATTTGATATGCCTTGATCCAAAATGTATCCTAAAACCCTCTAAGTCTTCATATACTTAAAAACTATCGCAAGGGAAAAACATTAACAAATGGAAGAAAACACTATTGCAAATGAAAAACAAGATGAAATGGTGAAAACAGAGTTAAACGGAGGCTTAAGCAACATCACACAAGAGCCGTCAGATCTAGCCGATCAACGGTCCAGATCTGATCGGCATATCGCAATCGGCGGTAGCAGGCGGAGTTAATCAGGAACAACCTTATGGGAAATTGCAACAGCAATCATCGCGATTAAACGAGGGTCGTTGATCTATGCGCACAGATCAACGGTCCAGATCTACTCGCGTTATCGCATTGCCAATACACACAGAAAGACTTACTGGGACCCGAGGACTATGCGATATGCGATTGCGATATATCGCATCGCAAAGTCACATCACGGCAATACAAATGAGTAGGGCCAATACATATGCAATTTGTTATATCTAGACTTGACGATTTTTATGGGTGCAAATATATATATTTTGAGTTCCGGAAGAAAAGGGTTTTTCTATGTAAATTCGTGTTTTCATTAAAAAAACGAAAAAAAAAAGGAAATGCGAACGGAGCGATAAAATGGACCCAAAAGGGTTTATATATGCAGCGATATATATTTTGAGTTCCGTAATGAGAAGGATTTTGGGCGGGCCTCAAGCGGTAAGCGGTATTGGACGGGCTCCACCCAAGCCCATACACTAGCTGCCACGTGGCTTGGAACCAGAGAGAGAAAACCGCCTTTTCGAGTGGGTAATCTCCAGGCACATAAGCTGCCTAAAATGAATAGCAACTATTGGATCAATGATCACATAGATCAACGGTGGACTTGCGATAGCGACCAAAGGCGGACCCGAAAGGATTACAGGGCGGAATTGATAATATTTGAAGTCCGATAAACAGAAGTTTGACAGATTTTGCAGCGTTTCTGTGTATTTCCCTCTGTAAACAGAGAAACGAAATTTTTGGGGATTTCAATGTGTCGATGGTCCCTTTCGTTACAAAATCGGTGGCCACCATACCTGAAGACATTACACCATGATTGGTTAATGCTCAGAGGGGATTTGATTGGACAGAGGCCGGACGCCGGAAAGCCCAAAAGGAAAATGAGCAAACAAGCACCGATTGGCTTAAAAGCCACTGAATGATAGAGACAGGAGCACGCAGTGCTAAGACAGAGATAAAACGAAGATAAAGAACGAGAGGGAGAGTCTTTTTACTCAAAAAGACTTGGGGGATCCAAGTAAAGCCCTGTTGTCTATTCATGTTGTGTTGAGCCTCAATTTGAGCTCACATTTGTAAAAACTCTACTCTTGAAGACATAATAGAGAGGTCACCACTGAAAGCTGGACCAGGAGACGTAGCCCAAGAGTTTTGGGTGAACTCCTTGATTATTGTTGTGTTATGTGTGTGTGTCTATTATGTTTCTTTAACTGCTTCATTGTCTATATTATTTGCAATCTTTTCGATCCGTTGCACTAAGTAATATAGGAAAATCCTACACATGAGTCTGTAATACCTTAATATTAGTCTAAGATCTCATTTTTAGATCAAGTGGTATCAGAGCTTTAGGTTTGCTAAGGTTAGACAAGCTTGTGTTGGATTCTTGAATGCTAACTAGGTCAAAGCTCAAACTAGGAGAAGGAAAACTTGTTGAGGCTAATCCAGAGATTAGAAGAGTCTACTCTCAGAGGAGAATGGCCAGAGAAGTCCCATTGGAATCAGAATCTCAGTTCATGGACAGTTTCATGGCCATGAGAGCTATGGTGGAAGAGATGTATTGAGAATTTAAGAAGGGTCGAGGTGAAAATACTTCAACCCCCAAACAAGACAAAGGAGCAGAGGAACCTTCTCTAGATGCCTCCCTAGAGGACAAATGGAAAGGGGAAAAGCTTCCTCCATCATCTCCTCCACCATCACCTCCATCATCCTCATCTCCTAGCCCTGAAAAGAAAGATAAGAAAACATCTTTGATTAAATTAGATGTAAAATTTGATTTTCCAATTTATGATGGAGAATTAAATGCAGAAAATCTAGATAACTAGATTAGACAAATTGATGTATATTTCAGGGTGCACAACACTGATTTAGAAAGGAGAAAGATTCAGTTGGCTAGCCTTCGCCTTGGAGGAACTGCACTAGTGTGGTGGGAAGGCAAGACACAAGCTAATCTGAAGAGACATGGTAAAATTCTTTCTACCTGGAATGAATTTGTTTCTGCCATCAAAAAACAATTCTATCCTCTAGCTTATATGCAGCAAGAAATGATGAGTTGACAAACTCTTCGTCAATCAAAGGGCCAAAGTGTACAAAGTTATACACATGAATCTAGAAAAAGAGCTTTAACTCTAGGCATTTCTCTAGACTCACCTGAAACCTTGTTGAAGTATATAGGTGGTCTGCATAGCTATTTGAAGCACACCATTCTCATGTTTAATCCTACTAGTCGAGATGATGTATCAGTTCATGCTACACATCTAGAAGCTAGAGGCGAGAATGTGAACCCAAAGACTGGGGGATCATCAAAAGCCTCTGCAAGCAAGAACAAGGAAAAGAAGAAGCTGAAATGGAAGGAGAGGAAGACAAACGTTGTACAGAAAGACAAACCTTCATGCACTCACTGCAAGAAGGATGGACATGATGATGAACACTGCTAGTCTTTGCATCTAGAGCTGAAACCTAAGAAGTTCGTTGGTAAGAAGAAGAATATTGTTGCTGCTATTCAGAAAGACTTGGGGCCAGACTCAGGTGATGAAACAACAGTCACAGCCACAGGTATAAAAGGTTAAAATTCCGAAGCATCTACAATTAATTATGCCCAATCTATTGATAATGAAGATAATGAGAAGAAAATACATGATATTTTTCATATTAGAGTTATTTCCAAGCACCAAAAGATTGATACTTTATTTGATAGTGGATCACAAGTAAACTTGATTTCTAAAACAATTGTAAAGAAGTTGGGCTTACTAACAACACCTCACAAGAAGCCATATCCATTAGGTTGGGTATGTGATAAAGCAAAGCTACAAGTGACTAGACAATGTAAACTTAGGTTTGCTATTGGGTCAACATTTGTAGATGAGGTTCAGTTAGATATAGTTCCCTTGGATATATGTGGTATTGTTTTAGGAATTCCTTACTTGTATGATAGAAAATCCATTTTCTATAGAGCTGAGAATAAGTATCAACTCACTAAAGATGGAATAGAATATATTGTAAGAGCTCATAAAACTCAGAAATAACTATTCTCTCATAAACTCAAGGCAGATGAAAAGAATTGTAAATTCATGCAAGCAATTTTTACTAATGGTTGTAAAGGAAAAGAACCTTGATAAAACCAATGTATTTGAAGGTTGTGATGCTAAACAGAAAGCTGATTTAGTTAAAGTTGTTTTAGAATATGATATCCTATTTCAAGAACCTAAAGGTCTGCCACCGAAAAGGGAAATAGTACATGATATTAATTTGCAGCAAGATGCTCCATTGCCTAACATCGGAATGTACATGTTATCCGCTTTAGAGAATGCAAATATCAAGAAGCAGGTACTGGATCTACTTGATAAAGGGTTCATAAGACCAAGCACATCACCATGTGGATCCCCAATCATACTAATGAGAAAGAAAGATGGTTCGTGGAGGATGTGCATTGATTACAAAGCACTGAATAAAATAACAATCAAGAGTCTTTATCCTCTTCCTCTCATTGATGATCTATTAGATCAGTTGAAAGAAGTCGTTTACTTTTCCAAGTTAGACTTGCGTAGTGGCTATCATCAAGTCAGAGTAGTAGAACAAGGCGCATGGAAGACTGCTTTCAAAACAAAGAAAGGGTTGTATGAATGGATGGTTATGCCATTTGGCTTAACTAATGCTCCTGCCACTTTCATGAGAGTTATCAATGATGTACTCAGACATTTTATTGATGATTTTGTAATTGTATATTTAGATGACATTCTTGTTTTCAGTAAAACATGGGAAGAACATTTGAAGCATGTAAAGCAGACTTTAGATGTTTTGAAAAGAGAAAATCTCTATGTGAAGTTATCAAAATGTGAATTTGGCAAAACATCTTTAAATTATTTGGATCATATTGTAGGGGGTGTTGAATTGAAGATAGATCCCTCTAAGGTTGAAGTCATTGTGAACTAGCCTAAACCCAAATCTGCTACAAAATTTAGGAGCTTCCTAGGAGCAACACAATATTGGAGAAAGTTTATTGCTAACTTTTCCTTGATTGCAGCTCCATTACATGCTTTAACAGGATTGAGCAAGGTGTTTTAGTGGGGAGGCAAATAGCAGAAAGCCTTCGACACCTTAAAAGAAAAAATTAGTACAGCACCAGTACTAGCACTACCAGATCTTCAACGACCATTTGAGATTGAAACAGATGCCAGTGACTATGCCATGGGAGCAATGTTCATGCAACACGGTAAACCCATATGTTATCATTCTGATAGATTTACTTCTGCAGTAGTTAATTATCCCACATATGATAAAGAATTGTATGCATTAGTACATAGTGTGAAAAAGTGGAAACATTACCTAATGGGCAAGGAAACAATCATACATACAGATCATCAACCACTTCAATATTTTCACTCTCAAACTAAATTGCAGCAATCAATACATTATAGGTGGATGGGTTTTCTACAGCAATTTCATCTTGTCATCAAATATAAGAAAGGCATACACAATAAGGTTACAGATATGGTATCAAGACCAATCCTAAATGCATCTACTATACTTAAGCATAACTCAGTATTGCATGAAAGCTACATTGAACAATATGCTCAAGATGTAGATTTTAAGCATGTATATGCAACTTTAAGTCAGGGAAAACAAGTAGAAGAATTGGATTATCATGTTAAGGACCAACTCTTGTATCATTTGGGAAAGTTATGCATTCCACAAATTGAAAGAGTTAACATAATCCGAGAAGCACATACTTCTCTTATATCAGGTCATTTTGGTGTAAGTAAAATAGTTGCACAACTGAAAAGGTTTTGTTATTGGCCAAGAATGCATGAAACAGTTTCTAGATATATTACAGGGTGTACCATGTGTGCTAAAAGAAAGCCCAGTAATATAAAATTAGGCTTGTATTCTCCACTTCCAGTTCCTTCTCGTCCTTGGGAAAGTGTTTCCATGGACTTTGTTGGGGGATTGCCAAAATCTAGAAAAGGTCATGATTATTTATATGTTACTATGGATAGGTTCAGAAAAATGTGTATTTTGATACCTTGTAACAAATAGGTTACAGCTGAACAAACATCGAATTTTTCCTTTCAGCATGTATGGGTTCATTTTTGGGTTACCCACTTCTATTGTATCTTATCGAGATTCCCGATTTTTTGGGAAGCTTTGGTCAAGTCTATGGGATTTGATGGACACCAGATTGAAGAAGGGCACAAAATTTCATCCACAAACAGATGATCAAACAGAGGTGGTCAATAGGATAGTGATCCAGTTGCTTAGAGGTTATTACAGTAAGCATCCCAAGCTTTGGGATGAGCATTTGTGTTATGTGAAACATGCTTACAACCATGCCAAGCACTCTTCTACTTAGAGATCTCCTTTTGAAACTTGTTTTGGTTTTATACCAAATTCTCCCTTGGATTTTGTCTTTAGTAAAGGCATAGCAATTGATGGACACAATGATGTGGACAAAGAAACCAAGTTCATTGAACAGATCCAAGAAATTCACCAGGCAGTGCAAGAATAGCTGGAAAGAAGCCAGACTAAGTATAAGGCAAGGCATGACAAGCATCAAATTGAGCATAGCTTCCAAGTTGGTGATCAAGTCTTGCTGTACATCAGCAAAGACAGAATGCAAGGTGAAGGTAATAAGCTGAAACCAATAAGGTATGGGCCTTTCAAGATACTTGAGAAAATTGGTGAAAACGTTTTTCGCCTTGATTTTCCAGCTTATATGCATATCTATTCATTTGTTAATGCAGAGAACTTGAGACTATATGAACCTTCATTGATTGAAGATCCCGAAGAGCAAAGTCAGTTGCCTTCTATTGATGATCTATTGCCTGAATATCTCAATGAGTTGCAGGAAGACACAGTTCTGGACAGGAAGGTGAGAACTATGTGTAGAGGGGATGTTGAGTACTTGAGAATCGGACTCAAAAGTTAAAAACCAAGTAGTGCACGATGAATAGAGATTGGACAAGTGGGGAAGTTGTATCCTCACTTGATCGATGCTTAAAAACCAACTTTGGTGGGTCCAAAAGCTTTTTCAATGGGAAGGCGTGATCCAAAATGGATCTTAAAACTCTCTAAGTCTTCATATACCTAAAAACTATCGCAAGGGAAAAACATTAGAAAATGGTGGAAAACACTATCGCAAATGAAAAACAAGAAGAAATGGCAAAAACAAAGTTAAATGGAGGCTTAAGAAACATTTCACAGGAGCCGTCGGATCTAGCCGATCAACAGTCCAGATCTGATCGGCATATCGCAATTGGCGGTAGAAGGCAGAGTTAATCAGGCACGGCCTTATGGGAAATCGCAACAGTGACCAGCGCGATTAAATGAGGGTCGTTGATCTATGCACGCAGATCAACGATCCAGATCTACTTGCGCTATCGCATCGCCAATACACACACAGAAGGACTTGCCGAGGCCTGAGGACTATACGATACGCAACTGCGATATATCGCATCGCGGAAATACAAATGAGTGGGGCCAATACATATGCGATTTGCAATAGCCAGACTTGACGGGTTTTATGGGTGCAAATATATATATTTTTAGTTCCGAAAGAGAAGGGATTTTCTATGTAAATTCGTGTTTTCGTTAAATAAACGAAAAACAAAGGAAATGCGAACGGAGCGATAAACAGACCCGAAAGGGTTTAGACATGCAGCAATATATATTTTGAGTTCCGTAATGAGCAGGATTTTGGGCGGGCCTCGTGCGGTAAGTGGTATTGGATGGGCTCCGCCCAAGCCCATACACTGGTCGCCACGTGGCTTGGCGTCCAAGAGAGAAAACCGCCTTTTCAAGCGGGTAATCTCCGGGCACATAAGCCACCCTAAATGAATAGCAATCATTGGATCAACGATCACATAGATGAACAAAGGACTTGCAATAGCGACCAAAGGCAGACCCGAAAGGATTACAGGGCGGAATTGATAATATTTGAAGTCCGATAAATGACAGTTTGGCAGATTTTGCAGTGTTTCTGTGTATTTCCCTGTGTAAATAGAGAAACAACATTTTTGGGGATTTTAACGCACCAATGGTCCCTTCCGTTACAAAACAGGTGGCCACCATACCTGAAGACGTTACACCATGATTGGTTAATGCTCAGAGGGAATTTGAACGGACAGAGGCCAGAAGCCGAAAAGCCCGAAAGGGAAAACGAACAAACAAGCGCCGATTGGCTTAAAAGCCACTGAATGACAAAGACATGAGCAGGCAGTGCTGAGACAGAGAGAAAACAGAGACAAAGAGCGAGAGGGAGAGTCTATGTACTCAAAAAGACTTGGGGGATCCAAGTAAAGCCATGTTGTTTATTCCTGTTGTGTTGAGCCTCAAATTGAGCTCACATTTGTAAAAACTCTGCTCTTGAAGATGTAATAGAGAGGTCACCACTGAAAGCTGGACCAGGTGACGTAGCCCAAGAGTTTTGGGTGAACTCCTTGATTATTTGTTGTGTTATGTGTGTGTGTCTATTATGTTTCTTTAACTGCTTCATTGTCTATATTATTCGCAATCTTTTCAATCCGTTGCACTAAGTAATATAGGCAAATTTTGCACGAGTCTGTAATACCTTAATATCTCATTTACAGATCATGCCTTATTGCCAAACTGCTTCGAACTCTTGTATCTTTTACACTCTAACTTCGGGACGAAGTTTTCTGAAGGAGGAGTGTATGTAATGCCCTATTTAATCTTATCCTACAAATTTTACTAAGTGTTTAAATTTCCTTAAAATATGGACTTATAATTATCAAGAAATATTGGTACATACCTACATTGGTGAAACGGTAAATTTGGTACTGATATAAATTTTGTTATTTACCTCAGCAAATTTTTTAATTTTGATAAGACATAGTCCTCTCCAATTCATTACCAAATTATATATATATATATACCTCATTGCCAAAATGTCCTCTCAGATTTACTTGGGAGAAGACATGGTCCTCTCCAATTAATTACCAATTTATATATTCATCTCTCATCCCCAAAATGTCCTCTCACATTTACTTGGGAGAAGACATGGTCCTCTCCAATTAATTACCCAATTTTATATTCATATCACATTCCCAAATGTCCTCTCAGATTTACTTGGGAGAAGACATGGTCCTCTCCAATTAATTATCAATTTATATATTCATCTCTCATCCCCAAAAAGTCCTCTCACATTTACTTGGGAGAAGACATGGCCCTCTCCAATTAATTACCAAATTATATATTCATCTCTCATCCCATTTACTTGGGAGAAGACATGGTCCTCTCCAATTAATTACCGAATTTTATATTCATATCACATTCCCAAATGTCCTCTCATATTTACTTGGGAGAAGAGAAGTCAAATGTAAGGATGAGGGAGAAGTTATGACATTAATGAGAGGTGGTTGAGGTGGAGAAGAGAAGGGGGCATAAAAGGGGAAGGATGAGGGGAGGAAGAGGATTCTTGGTCTTGCTTTTGGTTTTGGTTTGGCTGTGGTTTTGGAGGAATTGTTTGAGAGAGAGGAAGGGAGTATTATTCATCTTGGACACACTACATTTGGTTGGACTTGGGCTCGGAAGGCTAGGGAACCTGTGGAGGTTTCTTGGGCTAGGAATTACTTCCTAATTGGCTGGGAGGTAAATCCAATCGATAGTTAAGAGGAGCATTCCAGCAAGAGCAGCAACTCAAGGGCATCTCCACCGGGCTATCGGTACAGGTATTTCTCTATGCATATATTACTCATGTAAGTGATTGAAATGAAATGTTCACTATTTAAATTGTAGGAATTAGATTTTAAATGGTAAATTATCATCGTTTAAATGTCTTGTCAGAAAATAAATTATTGCCCTTTTATTGCATTTAAAATAGGAGAATATAGGTCTGGCAGAGGACCCTAGGAGGGGACCTTACACAGTTTGTTGAATTAATTTAAGTTCAGTTAGTTAATGCTTGCATGCATGTAACTGCTTCACTTTAGATAACTGAATATTCTCTCACAAATAACTCATGCATGTCAGTTCAGTCAGAGACCCAGTTGAGATCAGATGGAGGGATAGTGTACTATCATTTGCTAGAATATTCCATTGTGAATATTCCTTGCATGCAGAAGGAATTCTTTCCTTGAGGATTGCGTAGTTACTTCTTCAGGTTTTGTGAGTGTGATGAGGCCACTTCACACATGTGGCTTCACTAGACCCCAAAAAAAGCTGTGTAAGGAAATATGAGGCTTGGAGGGCTTAAGGAGGACATATCCTGTGTCTATTCAGTCTGTGAGCTGTATTGTTTGATTGTAGAGAGAGCAGGATAGCTTGAGAGCTGATTCTTTTTGTAACTTGAACAAGATTTCCACTTGTATGATAATACAGAGATTGGGGTTTTAGGCTGAGGCTTTCCCCGGGTTATTTCTTTTGTGTTATGTGTGATTGATTTCTCATTCTCAGTTATATGTGTTCTCTTAATCTTGCTCAATTCGATTAAGCTTCTGCAAAGTGTTGTAGAAGTAGATATTGTATTTTGTTTTAGTATATTGCATAATCTATTGATATACAGTGGGAATTTCTACATGGCATCAGAGCAAAGGTGATTAACGCAAAGAACAGTATACAAAGAAGGAGGAGTTTGAAGTTTGTGGTTCCTGAATATAGAAATCGAGTTCTTATCACATCTCAATTTCACCAATGGCGTTCAATGGTTTAAGACTCGAGTATGCCCTTGATGGCAACTTGAATTTTATAGCCTGGAAGGATCGCATGGAGGCAGTATTAGAGGATAACGGTCTAAAGGAATTCATTGATAAAGAAGTCCCCAAGCCAACTGATGCTACTCAACTGGCGAAATGGAATAAATGTGTGGCTAGAGCAAGGAGAATCCTCCTAGAGGGAGTTTGAGACCACATTGTCTCAAGCCTCCATGGGAAGGAAACACCATTTTCGATGTGGAAAACATTGAAAGATCTATATCATAACAGTAGCAATAAGAGGAACCTGGAGCTGAAAGACAAGCTTTGTAAGATCAAGTGTGAAAAGGGTGACATGATCCCTACATATCTGAACAAGCTCACCACCTGTAGAGATGAGCTTGGAAGTGTAGGAATCACGACCGTTGATGATGACATGGTGATTCTTGCACTCCTCGGTCTTCCTAAGAGTTGCCATTGTTGAAAATAATACTGAGAGGGGGGGGGGTGAATCTGTATTATCAAATCAATATAAATTTTTCATTCCCATATTAAGATTCATATACGCTACTTCAGTTAAGGCAAACCACGTGTATTCACAACCATGTAATGAAATAAGCGTATATCTAGTGAACTTATGATTCAGTTAGTTGATCCTTAATGAGTGTATCAGAACATTATTAACCATATGAACAGTAAATAGGAGCAGTAAAATAAAACAGATCATCACACACACATGAACACCATGATGTAAGGTGGAAACCTAATGTGGGTGAAAACCACTTGTTGCAATATGTCTCTATCTTCTTTTTATTAGAAACTTCTTTTTACAATTGATTCTGTACTGGTGCAGTCTTATACTAGCACGCAGGCTTCAACCTGCAGAAGGCTACAACCTTCTCTCATTCTCCAGACTCTCCTGGAAGGGAGCTACAACCCCCTTAGCTCTTGTACTAGCTGAGGTACTAGTACGTAGGTGCTGACCTACAAAAGACTTCTTTTTTCTTCCAGGGACCACGTTTCATAAATTTTCAGACTGGATCCATGAACATCAATCAAACATCAAATAGATCTGCAATCAACCAACTTCCTTGTACAAATACTGAATCAAGAACTTCTCAGAACATAGTACCAGTAACCAGATACCAATTCAGAACTCAGAACACTGCAGTAATAAACAGAAGCAGCTAAAACATATTTCAAGAAAAGTATGCTACTTCACCAATAGAAACCTGCGTACATACATATATATGCCAAAGCGAACATGCGGGTATCGCACTGTTAGCCTCCTATTGTAATAGGTTTCATATTTCATGATTGACTATTTTACATGCCAAATATGTCATCTTGTCATGCTGCAAGGTTCCATATTTCCAAGAAGTTCCATTTTGAATAATCATACCATTTTTGAAGAGTTTTTACAGATAAGGGAAAGCCAAACAACTTAATCTTGGCTTCCCTAGGTTTAAATTACTTGTTTTAGAAGATAGAGAACAGCTTAAGCTTGGCAGATGAGTAGCTAGGTAGAGAAATGAAGGAGCCCAACTGCTTAATCTGGGCCCTTGGAAGAAATAAGGGTTGATTTTAGATAGGAGGGTAGTTAAAAGAAAAGAAGACAATCAGGGTTTGCAAGTCTAAGTGCACCCATGCAAAAAGAAGAAAAAATGCTAGGTAAGTAGGCTGGGTAAGTAGTTTTGTGGTTGCAGAATCAAGCTATGTGATCCATTTCATGTTTTCAAGTGTCATATCTATTCAGATCACAATTGTGAGGCAGTTTTTCATTTGGAGGAGCTCAAGCGAGACATGTCTAACTCCCTCTTCTTCTTATTCCCCAAATCATTCACTAACCTCCCCAAAGAGGTCAAGATCTGCTTGATATCTCTTAGGTTTCATCATTTGTCATATCATTGGCCTAAGTAAAGCTTTGCTTTGCTTAGGAGTACTCTTATTCACTCTATAAGTCATTTTTCCCTTTTAAGTAGCCTAAGATATCTAAACTTAGCGCTTTCTTGTCATTTCATATTAACTTCTAACATTATTACGTAAATCCCTAGCTATTTCCCCTTCCCCTTACTAAAAAGCACTAAATAGCTCCCCTATGTACATATTCCCATCCCCTGGCACTATAGCCCTATAACATCAGTTTGGGGAAATGCTAAGTTCATTTGGGGCTTGGCATTAGCCCTTCCGCGTCTTAACCTGGAGTTAGCTTAACCTCTGGTTAAACTAATAACCATTCCCTTCCCCTCTCTTACCCATAAACCTTAATGTTTTACCCTACGCGCTCACATTTTCGGGTTTTGTTCAAATGTTTATTAAACAGTCAAACTCTACCCCCGGCGCACATACCATAACCCACAAACCCAAAGGTTTGAACCCCCACCACATAAATAAATGATAAAATATTCAGCGGCCCCCGCACATAAACCTGCCGTCAGCTCCGCGCTCCGTCAGCCCTTCGATCCACCCTCCCAGATCCAACGGCTCTCAGCGATTTCGGAGCCGCCCCGACGTCCGACGCTTAGCCTCCGATAGGCTAGCGGTTTCCCCACCGTACAAAAGACGCATGTCTCCACGCGATTGTATCGGAGCCCCTCTGACACATACCACCCTCGTACAGAAGGCGGTCCGATAAAACCACAAACCGCCTTCTGTCTCTCCACCCTTGACGTTAGCACCACGTTGCTGCAAACACATCTGCCTCCGTCTCTACCCCGCCATCGTGTCCTGTGCCACATCACCCTTCCGTACTGCCACGTCACCCTACCATACCGGGACCCACCGCTGATGTCATGCTGACGTCATCATAGAAAAGGCGCAAAGGGTGAAAATCGCGTCAAAGGATGCCTGAAATGAGAAACAAAGGCAGTTGCATCGCTAAGAAAAATTGCTCAAAATGGAGAGCCTCCTATTGCTTGGCTACTAGCAGGCCCAAAAAACGCAGATTAAAACCCAAGCCTCAATCCAGCACAGTTATCAGGTTGCATTCCTCTGCCATTATTTGACAAGATTTCTTCATGTATGTTCATATTCAATCGGCCAGCGCTGATAGCATTCTAGAGGCCACGAAAAGCATTTGCAGCAGTTATTTTTGCCTTGAAAGGGCAGAAAAGGGGCGATTTGACAGTTTCAAGCATATCAGAGGAAAGATAAAGCCCAGATTCAATCAAAGAGTATCAGTGAAGCGACAAAGAGTATCAGATCGGCAATATCAAAGCAGGTGAACATTAAAGGCCTCCATCCAAGTCAAAGAAGCAATAAAGGCCATTCAAAGCTTATCAGAATCGGGATTAGTGCACATTAAAGCCACCTAAAAGCAGCAGAACCGCCTAAGAGGTACAGATAAAATACAAGGCACATTTATTACAAAAACACTGCACCAAGCCACCAAGGACACCATATTAACTCATTTTGATGCAGCTGCCTCCAGTGCAGCTCAAATAAATATCTTCTTGCATTAATTTCAGGACAAGATTAGATTAAAGAACTCATTTCCCTCAGATTTGTTTAAGATCTGCTGTAATAGATATTTTTGGATATTTTCTCTATATAAACCACCCTAATTCATTGTTTAAAGGGTTGGTTGGTTGATAATCCTCATTCTAGACTTGCGCTGTATATTTTGAGAGCTCTATAATCAAAGACTGCTGGAATGCTTTGGATGAAGAACTGACTGTTGTCTTATTTAAATGGCCAAAGAGTGACTGTGGAATTCCTGCGCTACTACATGGCTCAATAAGTTTTTTCCTACCTCTGTTTACAGTTTACATATGTTTATGCCATCATTGTGTTACCATATAAATAGCAAGAAAGAAGAATAGCTTAGGTTTTGCTTGGTTGCACCCTATGCTCAGTTCTTGTTATTTCTATATGTTTTCTTCAGAAATGGTTATGAATATGCATACTTAAATGATCATGTTTACCCTGTTTCTTTCACATATGACTGTTATTTAGGAATTCTTGACTGCTCCTAGACAAACTTTCATTCACCTTCCCTCTCTGTTAGCTAATGAAAGATTCTTAGTTGCCTTTCATATCTGACCTTCATTCCATCTTTATTCCAGCTTGATATTGTTTTATGTGTAGCTATCCTGCTCTGTATTCCTCTTGTGACCAAGAAAACGCAACAGCAAGCCCTAATCCATGACTCCATGCCCAATGGTTTGAACTTCTCACACTATGCATCCCAACTCTGCTTGAAAACATCATCCTTCCCACCAAAATCAAAACAAAACCCATGTACACCATAACTAGCCTAAAATCAACCCAGAACAAAGTTAAATATTAAAGAGAGAGCCCTCTCTGACTTCAGGTAGGCTAGCACCTGCAGCCCAAAGATTGGTTTGTGGTTACCTCGGCCGTATCCCTTAAGGAGCCAAGGGACAATCTAAGTGATAACACGCACCTCCGCTATGTCGAACCTCCAGGTATCCGCACCTCTTCTGTGTCGAACCTGCGGGTATCCGCACCTCTGTAGTGTTGATCCTGTGGAATACGCACGAACCTGGGGGTATCCGCACCTCTGTAGTGTTGATCCTGTGGAATACGCACCTGCGCTATGTCCAACCAGCATATATCCACACCTCCGCTGTGTTGAACCTACAGGTATATGCACCTCCACTGTGTCGGACCTGCGGGTATAGATAATTTATCCTTTTTCTTAATCAGACTTCAATTATACCCAGATTATCAAATTTATAGATCTGATCATGCGTCAAGGAGATCTCGATCCATCAATAGATCTTAACCATCTTGTAATGCTCAGGTTCCTCCTTGATTCAGGTCCAGCTATAACTCACCAACCGATCACCAGTATTTCAGATCTTGCTCTTCTCAAGATATTCAACACATTAGTCACTCCCCAGCCAAATGATCTCCTTTCCTTTTTATAGTCTAGGCCTTACTCAAACCATGGTCCAAAACCATAGAGATCCAATACTAGGGACCCAATACCTGGGTTCAATACTTTAGATGCAAAACCACAGACCAAAACCATAGGTTCAAAAATGTCGAACTAAATACCATGGACCAACCATAAGATTTCCCACGTGTGCACACTTTTCTCTGCATGAAAGTGTGTGTACTTTACATACGCACTTTTTGTTCGGTACACTTGCGTATATGTACGCACCTTTTGTTCGGTGCACCTGCGTATGTCCGCGCTTTGTGAAAAATAACCTGCGGGTATCTCATTTTCTACCATCTTGAGAGCCTGAACTATGATCTGCTATTTGAGTGAGTTGCCATCAAGGACAACACTTATGTAATCGAGCCATACCTATGCCAAACCTGTGTCATAATGCCAACAGGCATAGCTACCAAGACTTGGTTAATGGAAGAGAAAAACTGCCAGATTGGGAACGACTTTGGTCAGATATGATGTAGGAGGAAATAAGAAGAAGCACCAGAGATGGATCCTCATCAAAGCAAGATGATGAGAAAAATCTAGCCTTAGTGAGTAAGGCGAGGAAAGGGAAAGGGAAGGCGTCCCATCCCAAATCTGGTTCTTCCCATGGTGGGAAGAATATTGACAAATTGAAAGTGTGATTCTTTCATTGTCATGAAGTGGGCCATTATGCTACGAATTGTCCACAGAAGAAATCCAAGAAGGGTTCCTCGAAGGGATCTGATGGTGAGGCACTGACCTCACAATTTGAGCTAGATTTTTCGCTTATCGCATGCATGGTTTCCATGGTGGGATGTGTGTGGTACATGGACAATGGAGCTTCATTCCACATGTTAGGTGACAAGAATATTTTAAGTACCTTGAAGGAGAAGGATCTGCATATGCGAATTGAGATGGGTGATGATGGAAAGTACCAGGTTTCAGGTGAAGGTATGGTTGTGTTTCAGAGGGAGCATGGAGCTCCCCTCACCCTGACTAATGTAAAGTATGTACCAGGTCTGAAGAAGAATCTTGTGTCTATCGCTATGCTAGAAGATAAAGGCTATGATGTAGTCTTTAGTAAAGGAAAGGTATTCCTGAGGCATATCGGTACTGGACAGACAAAGCGAATAGGGCTTTGAGTTAAGAATCTCTACAAGCTAGAGGTAGATGATTGTGTTGCTTTGAGTTCCAAAGTTGAGATGGTGTAGAGCCAAGATGTTGGCGATTGTGTTGCTTTGAGTTCCACTTGCACCATGGAGCCCTGAAGATCATGCAAAATATTTCTATCGGATTACCCAAGGGAAAACTTGAGCAAATGACTACATGCAAAGGTTGTACTTTGGGTAAGTATGCGAAATATTCCTTTCCGAATCGAAATAGTAGAGCTGGAGCAATCCTAGAGTGAGTTCACTCAGATGTTTGTGGACCCTTCTTTACAGCCTCTACCGCTAAACAAAGGTACTCTGTTATTTTTATTGATGATTTTTCTCGTAGATGTTGGATCTACTTTATGCAAAAGAAGGATTAGACCTTCTTGAGGTTTTGTGAGTTTAAAGCCTTGGCAGAGAAAGAATCTGGAAAGAAAATAAAAGCCTTGTGTAGTGACAATGGTGGAGAGTATGTCTCCCAACATTTTAAAGACTTCTATGCTACAGAAGGTATTAAATGGGAATTTATGGCACCCCATAACCCACAGCAGAATGGGGTGGCCGAAAGGAAGAACAGATCGATTGTGGGAGCAGCTCGAGCGACGTTGCATGACCAAAGCCTACCACTACATTTGTGGGCTGAGGCATGCAATACAACAGTGTACTTGCAGAACAGAAGCCTGCACCATATACTGGGAATGAAGACACCTATGGAGGCCTATTCCAGGAAGCGACCTGATGTAAGTCACTTCCGAATCTTTGGATCATCATTTTACTTTCATGTGACCAAAGATGCCAGGAAGAAGCTAGACCCAACATCTGAGTTGGGAATATTTGTGGGGTACATGGATACACCCCACAACTATCGGGTGTACCTGCCTTCCATTCAGAGGACTGTGGTACGCAGGGATCTGAAGTTTGACAAGCAGAAAGCCATGCAAGTGTCACTTGAGAGGGGCCTAAGTTGCATGCAAAGGAGGAACTTTTAGTTCCTAAGGAAGAGGAGCCCCAGATTGATGCGGAGCAGCCGCATGTAGAGGATCCGGGAGTGGAGACATCCACTCATGTTGATACTTCCAAAGATGGGTGGAAACGCTCAAGGGAAGCTGATAGGTTGATGCTAGATGCACAGGAGAATGTGGGACAGCCATCTTCTCAGCGCTGACAGAGGAGGTCACCCGAGCGGTACACTAGGTACATGGCCCTGGCTGGGGAGTTTGTAGATACCGAACCTTCTTCATTTGAGGAGGCAGTGTAGCAACTAGTCTAGGTTGATGCAATGGTATAGGAGTACGACTCTATCATTTGGAACAGTGTGTGGGATGTTGTCCCAAGGCCTCAGGGCAAGTCAGTGGTGAGTTTCAGATGGCTTTACAAGGTAAAGCAGGCAGCTGATGGCAGTGTTGAGAAACATAAGAAGATCCACCAGATGGATGTGAAGACAGCATTCCTCAATTGGAAGATTGAGGAGGAGGTGTACATTGAGCAGCCAGACGGTTTTGAGACCTTCGATCGTGAGTCGCATGTGTGCCGACTCAAGAGGGCTTTGTATGGGCTGAAGCAAGCACCTTATGCTTGGTACACCAATATTGATAGCTATTTCACCGGTTTGGGCTTCACCAAGAGTGAAGCAGATGTGAACCTTTACCACATCATGGTAGAAGGTAAACCATTGATCATTGTTCTTTATGTTAATGATCTGATTTTGACAGGTGATGATCAGCTGATACAATCTTGCAAGGAGGACCTTGCAAGAGAGTTCGAGATGAAGGACATGGGCCTTATGCACTGCTTTCTAGGCATGGAGGTGTGGCAGAAAGATGGGGAAGTATTTGTGTCTCAAGGCAAGTATGCCAATGAGATACTCAGGCACTTTCACATGGAGAAGTGCAAGCCCATGCAGACTCCTCTAGTTAGGAACTGGAGGAAGGAGGATGCTACTTCAGGTGAGGTAGTAGCTGCTACTGTTTATCAACAGCTAGTGGTTTCACTTATGTATCTGGTGAACACAAAAACCGACTTATGCTTTGCAACGAACCAGCTGAGTCAAGCTATGGTTCAGCCTACCAAGCTGTTTTGGAAGGCAGCGAAGCATGTGCTGAGATACCTCAGAGGCACATCTCAATTCAGATTGTGGTACAGATGGACAGAGGGAGTGAAGCTTCAGGGCTTCATGGATGCGGATTGGGCAGGGAGTCCATCAGACCAAAAGAGCTCTTTTGGAGTAATCTTCAACCTTGGTTCAGTTGCAGTTTCCTGGTACAGTAGGAAACAGAGATCAATTGCACTTAGCTCAGCAGAGGTTGAATACATGGCTACTAGTCAGGATGCATGTGAGGTCATTTGGATGCGGAAGATTCTAGTGGGATTGTTTGGTCAGAGGATGGGTCCTACAGTGATCTACTGTGATAACCAGAGTTGTATCAAACTCTCTGAGAATCTAGTTTTTCATGACAGGTCCAAGCACATTGATATCCGGTATCACCATCTTCGAGACTGTGTGGTCAAGAGGATCATGTTTTTGCTGTATGTTTTGACCGAGGAACAGGATGCAGACATTTTGACTAAGGAATTGTCAAAATGCAAGTTCAAGTTCCACAGGGACAGGATTGGGGTTACTAATAATCCCTTTCTTGTTGAGAGGAAGTGTTGAAAATAGCAACAAGAAATGCTATAAATAGCAGTTCAGCCAATGTTGAACATAGCAACAAGGGATGAAAAATGGAAGTGTTAAAAATAGCATTTCGGGATACCTTCCTATTTTAGTCAGTCCCTGAACTAAAATAGTGAAGTAAAATTCGAATTTGATCTTAGCAGTTGTTTGTAAAATAATTAATTAATTCATCTTGAGTTAATTAGTTAAGGAATATCAAACATGAAGTCTATGTGGGGACATGCAACAGTTTATCCATTAATTGATGAATTTATCCATCAGTTAAAGAGATAAGGATGAGTTGTAATGTTGAGTTGTAATTAGTTGGCTCAGTTAACTAAGTCAAGTCCAGTTAGATTAATTCAAACAGTTTGTTGAATTAATGTAAGTTCAATTAGTTAATGCTTGCATGCACGTAATTGCTGCACTTCAGATAACTGAATATTCTCTCATAAATAACTCATGCATGTTAGTTTAGCCAGAGACCCAGTTGAGATCAGATGGAGGGACAATGTACTGTCAGTTGCTAGAATATTCCTTGCATGCAGAAGGAATTCTTTCCTTGAGGATTGCGCAGTTACTTCTTCAGGTTTTGTGAGTGTGATGAGGACAATTCACACATGTGGCTTCACTAGACCCCAAGAAAAACTGCACAAGAAAATAGGAGGCTTGGAGGGCTTGAGGAGGACATATACTATGTTTATTCAGTCTGTGAGCTATATTGTTTGATAGCAGAGAGAGCAGGATAGCTTGAGAGCTGATTCTTTTTGTAACTTGAACAAGATTTCCGCTTGTATGGTAATACAAAGATTGGGGTTTTAAGCTGAGGCCTTCCCCGGGTTATTTCTTATGTGTTATGTGTGATTGATTTCTCGTTCTCAGTTATATGTGTTCTCTTGATCATACTCAATTCTATTAAGATTCCGCAAAGTGTTGAAGAAGTAGATCTTGTATTGTGTTTTAGTATATTGCATAATCTGTTGATTTATAGTGGGAATTTCTACAACACTAAGGTCGGGACCAGGTGGTTATCCCCCAATGTTGGTGCTACGATTTTAGAGGCATCAACATTTTTGGTGCTAAAAGGAGGGCCAGACTGTAAATGGCGAGTAAATCTAAATATACAAGCCATTCTAAAAGTAATTCCCCCTCACCGTCACCTCCAACTTCTCCTTCGCATTCTAAATCTCCTATTCCTAAGCGAGAAGTTGAAAAGAAAAATACAAAACCCACTGCTGAAACCCTAAACACGCCAGACAATTCTTCTCCTGAACCTCCTGAAGTACAATATTGATTCATAAACTCCAGGCGATTTCAACATCCAAAGAAGATTTTGAGTTATCCCAAGGTAGTATTACTTCCCAATATATCCCATCACAGCCACTTACTAGGGAAAAGAGTGAAAATCTTGGCATTCCACTTGTTGAATTCCCTTTACCAAGCCGATAAAGGGCTAGAAAGACACCATTAGAATCTAACAGTGAGACTTTGTCCTCCTCATCGTCCATTCCATCCATACCATTGCAAGGTCATCCATCTGTTTCTCAACTTCAGATCATAGTCCAAATAGGTACAAGAAATTCAACATCCTCTACCCAATCACTTTCATCTACTTCGTCACCCTCTTCTATTATTAACTCAACAATGGCACATAATCAACCTCAACCAAGGCCATGGACCAACCTAGGAGCTATCAGGATGCCTACACCTTTGACCCAATTTCCAGCACATCTTGAAAAATGGATACCTAAATTTAATCCTGACAATGGCCTATTAGCGGAAGAACATATAAACAATTTCATGTTATCAATTAACTTGAATGGAGTAACTGAAGAAGATGTTGTTGTTAGACTATTTCCATACACTCTACAAGGAACAGCAAGATCATGGTACTTTTTGTTACCACCAGGTTCTATCAATAGTTGGGATGCTTTCCAAGAGAAATTTCTAACTAAGTTTGGAGATGATAGGTCTACAGCAACTTTTATTAATGACCTCTCCAACCTGAAAGCCGAATCAAAAGAACCCATTAAAGACTTCAAGTCACGCTTCAATAAGTTGTTGAATAAAATACCTGCGACATCCAAGCCTAGTGAGGAGGTTCAAAATGAATGGCACATTTCTTATCTTCCTTCAAACATAGCCATCTTCGTTGATAGGGTTGCCAAACCAACATTAGCAAAAAATATGAAGGAAGCAATAGTTGTTGAAAAATGTATCCTTACTTTGGAAAAGAAAAACGCTTTGGAAGAAAGGAAATCCAAAAAATTTACCTTTAGAGATGATTCAAAGAAGAAAGCAACCAAGGATCCATATGACATGGAAGGCTTACAAAAAGTTCTTAAAACTATGTCTAATGAAATGGTTGAAATAAAAAAGTAGGTAGCTGAAACTTCTACGAAAAGACCATTCAGGAACTTTAAAAGAAATCAGCCAACTGATCCTAAACCACCTAATGCTATATTTAATGCAGAATCTGACCTGGATGATGATGAAGAAGAAGATACAACTTTATCAGGTGAAGAAACAGAAGAAGATGAAACAGTTGAATGTCATGGAATGTGGGACTTTATCTTACCCAACTCTGGTAATGAAAGTGAACAGGAAGCTCTCCTAGTAAATACCAGAAGTAAAAGTATAGTAGAGGCTAATCAAGAAAATCAAAAGAAGAAAAACTCAAATCCTGCTACTAAAGAGAAAGTTCCCACAAAGAAAGATCTAGTTGCATCTCCCCGTAATCAACCATCTTCGTCCAACCCTCCCTCATCATCTAAAATGCTAGTAGTTTCAGATTCCATGGATTATAACATAGTGGAAGATATGAAGAAGACTCGAGCAAATATTTCTCTGCATGAACTTAGTGAGCTCAAACATCAACAAAACTTGATGCTTAAAGAATTAAATGCAGTACCTTCTTCTCCTCTTCCAACTAGTGTATTATCAAAGGCTGCTAGAGGATCAGGAAAGCCGCCATCTGATAAGGTGGATGCTACCGATGCCATTTTGATTTGGGATAGGTCAAATTCTCATACTCCTCCTTTTCTCTTGACTTATGAGATCTACAATAGAAATTTTCATAACTACTTAATTGATTCAAGGGTTTCATCAAACATAATGCCAGCATCAGTTTGCTCCAAGTTAAATATTGAACCCTAGAAGTCTACAGTTCACATTGTCAAATTAGATCAAACTAAGGCTCAAGTTTTAAAAGAAATAAATTTAGTTACTATCAGATTATCTGCTGATCCTAGGGTTCTCCAAAGAATTGATATATTAATTGCCGACATCCCTGAGTTTTATGGTTTGATCCTTAGCAAAGATTGGTCTGAAAAATTTCATGGTTATATTTCAACTACTTGGTCTCACATGTGGCTTCCCTATAATGGGAAACCAAATCAAATCAGAATTGATCGTGAAAAACATTTGACTCACACAGTAACTGATTTTGAAGAAGAAAATCAACATGTAGCCTTCAATAATAACATTCTTGGAAACTATTCGGCTGAATCATTTTTTGGGAATTCCAATGCTCAGCAATCTTCGTTTCCTGTTAATAGTGTCATATCACAAGTCGAAAATTTCTCCAGTACGGATACTTCTAAGTGTGTTAGTGTTGCAGATGAACTTGTAGATAAACCTATAAATAAGCCTTTATTTTGGTCTTTGTATGTTGATGAATCTAAATCTAATGACGGTGCAGGAGCATGATGTATTTTAGACAGTCTTGAAGAAGAAAAAATGATGTTATCATGTAGATTAGAATTTGAATGTACCAACAATATTTTAGAATATGAAGCATTGATTCAAGGTATCTATAAAGCAATAGGCTTGAATATCCAATATTTGAAAGTATTTGGTGATTCTCAAATTGTCATTAAACAAGTGAGAAATACTATCCTTTGCTTTTCGGGGCATCTAAAACATTATCAATCACTTGTTCAAGATCTCATAACTCATTTTCTGGCATTTGACATTGCTCCTATTCCTAGATCACAAAATGCAGCAACAGATCTCCTGGCTAATGTTGCTTCTAAACTCCTTCCATTCGAGGATTATAGTCCAGAAAGATTTTCTATTGAATTAATTTTTCGGCCATTTGTCCTAGATAGTGTCACCAATTGGTGTGTGTTCAATCATGATGAGGATATATTAAATTTCTTGACATCTAAAGGATCTTATGATGATCAAATTATCGATGAAAGTGATCATGATCTTCAATTAAAGCAAACACTCAATGAAAATCTTATTACTAAAACTGTGGTCAAGCTAAAAGATCTTTATGATATTAAGGATAGATTCAAAAATGTCACTAATGCAAAACTTCAAAGTTCAACTTTAAGCTTTGAATTAGTAAATCTCGGCACTGATGCCAGACCACAAAATGTCAATCTTGGACTTGGACTTTCATCACCTGAATGATTTTCTTTCATCAGTTTATTGAATAAATATAAAAACGTTTTTGCTTGGAATTATGAAGATCTGAAAACTAATGATACCTCTATCATTCAACACACAATTCCAATGATCTCTGATGAGAAACTTGTACAACAGAAACTAAGGAAAATTCACCCAAATATTGAAAGCCTAATCAAAGCAGAGTTGAATAAACTCCTTAAAGCCAAAATAATCTTTCCTGTCATACATTCTAAATGGGTCTCAAATTTAGTACCTATGAGGAAAAAGAATGGTGATATTAGGATTTGCATAGATTTTAGGAATCTCAACAAAGCATGTCAGAAAGATAATTTCCCATTACCAACAATGGAGCAGATACTTCAATCAGTAGCTGGCTCAGAGTTAATGTCTTTTCTTGATGGTTTTTCAGGATACAATCAGATCCTGGTACATCCAGATGATAGATTAAAGACTACATTCAGAACCAAATGGGGAACATATGATTATCAGAAAATGCCTTTTGGTTTGATAAACGTTGGAGCTACTTTCCAAAGAGCTATGGACATAGCTTTCAAAGCTTTGATCAATAGGATGGTCATTGTTTACTTAGATGACATAACTGTCTATTCTAAGAAAAAGAGCAATCATATACATGATTTAAAGCAAATATTTGAACATTGCAAAAAGTATGGATTTCCTTAAATTCCAAGAAATCATTCTTTGCTCTTAATGAAGGTAAAATTTTAGGGTTTATTGTATCCAAAAATGGCATATACATTTACCCTGACAGGATAAAAGAAATTGTTGATATCCCTTTGCCACATAATAAGAAATCTATGCAATCATTCTTGGGACAGATAAATTTTGTAAAAAGGTTTGTTCCTGATTTTTCTCATATTGTTTTACCCTTGCAATGCATGATTAAGAAAAAATCAGTCTTCAAATGGGTACATAATGAAAATGAAGCTTTTGACTCGATCAAACAAGTGATCATTAATGCTCCTGCATTGAGTACTCCGAATTTTTCTAGTCATTTTATTTTGTATACTATGGCCACTAAAACATCTTATGCTGTTGTTTTAACACAAATCAACGATCAATAAGTAGAGCACTCATATCCTTCTTTAGTTCTAATTTGCAGGGTGTTGAGCTTAATTATTCTGATGTTGAAAAACAATCCTTCGTTGTGTTTAAGTCTGTTAAACATTTTAGACCATTCCTCCTAAAAACACATACTAAAGTAATAGTCCCATTCTCTGCAGTGAGACAATTTCTAGTTCAAAGAGAAGTAGGAGAGAAAAGAGCTAACTGGGTTACAACTTTACAAGAGTATGATATTGATATTAAACCAACGAAAATGTTTAGAGGGCAAGGTTTTGCAGGTTATTGGCAGGAGCTTCCAATATACCAGATCATGAAGATTCAGATAGTACTGCACAAGTAAACGAGATAAGTATCATTGACTCTGAATCTCAATATGTTGATCTGATCTTTTACTTAAAAAATGGATATGCTCCCCCTGAATTTAGCTACAAAAACAAACGTGCCTTAAGGTTAAAAGCCAAACACTATGAAATCATTGATGATGTGTTATTCAGGAGAAATTATGATTTTGTTCTATTAAGATGCCTTGGAAAATTCAAAGCGCAAAAGGTTTTGCAGGAACTACCTGATGGTCCAATATGTGGACATTTTGGAGGAGACACTACAGCCCACAAAATACTACATGCTAGATATTATTGGCTGACTTTGTTCAAAGATGCCCATGACTACGTGAGGAAATGTAAGATATGCCAAACTGCTAGTGGGAGACAAAGGAAACCAGCCTTTCCTTTACAACCAGTTAACATTGAGCAACCATTTGAATAGTGGGAGCTTGATATTATAGGAGAAATCGCTCCACATTCTTCCAAGAAACACAAATAAATCCTCACAGCCACGGACTACTTCACAAAGTGGGTAGAAGAAATTCCACTAAAGGTAGCCAATTCTGATGCGATTATCAAATTTATTGATCAATTCATCATTACAAGGTTTGGTTTACCTAATGCGCTTATCTTTGACAATGCATCTTATTTTTCTGGAAATAATATAGTTGAATTTTCTCTTAAGAGAGGTTTTAAGTTAAAATACTCTGCAAATTACTATCCTCAAGGAAATGGCTTAGCAGAGTCAACTAACAAAAATCTCATTAGGATTATTAAAAGAACTATTGATCAAAACCAAAAGAATTGGCATAAATCTTTAATATTTGCATTATGGGCAGATCGTATAACTCAGAAGGCCTCAATAGGTACTTCTCCTTTTAACTTAGTGTATGGGAAAGAAGCTGTAATTCCACCAAATTTAGCCCTCCCATCTCTAGCCCTAGTACAATTCATTGAAGAAATTCCTTCTTCCTCTGTTCAATTAAGGTTTGATCAAATTCTTAAATTATATGAGGAGAGAGAAAAGGCTAAAATTACTCATGCTAAACATCAGCAAGTCATTAAATCTTCTTTTGATGGAAGTTCTTCTGGCTCAAATACGTTACGGATTGGTGATCTCGTTTTGAAATGGGACAAAGCACCTGAAGACAAAGGTAAGCATACCCAATTCAAGAAGATGTGGCTTGGACCATTTCATATCATTGAAAAGATAGGATCATCAACGTTTCTACTGCAAGACTTATCAGGAAAGAGAGATTCTCTTCTTGTGAATGGGCTTATCTTAAAGAAATTATTTTCCTATGGAGGTAACCCCTTCTTACCTGTACATATTCTTTATGCAAATTTTGTTTTCTTTCAGAAATAATGTTGTAAATAGTCTACCATTGGCTTTCTACTATTGAAAATCTCTTTGAAAGAATATTGTGACTACTTGCTTTTAAAAAGTAGAAACTTTGAAGGAAATGATTACAGTTTTGGAAATTAGATAAAACATAGGAAACTATGAAATCCTCTTTAAATTTGTGAAATCTTTCAAACCTTGAAAACAGAGTAAATCATTTTTGAGTTTTATTGGTTGAGAAAGGTTATTTATAAAAAGGTAAAGACATTCTCCAACTAAGCATCTACAACTCTATAATTGTCATCCATAAACTGTTAAGGAGTCAAGCATTCACCCCATCCACTAGGTTTAAGATTTTTCAGAGTGTAATTTTAAAATATATCCGATTTAAAAGATAAGAGGTCTCATTATGAGCCTGCTTACCATGATCATAGGGAACTAATGAAGCTGACATTACCAATATTGCATACCAAAACAAGGTAATGGCTTAAATCAAAAGACAAGGAGTCTCATCCCGAGCCTTGTTCGGTTTAATTACAACCAGTGAATGGAATTGTCATCTTCTGGCTACCAAACCAGGGCAATGGCTTTTAATCAAATAAAATAATAATAAAAAATATGAAAAAGTATATATATGTAGATATATATTTCTAAATTTATATTTAAAAGATTATACTCTTAGATGGATGGGACAATGAATAATTGATGGTTAAAAGGTAACCCTGTCGAGACTATAGATGTTTGTTGGAGGCAGTGGCACTACCTGTGACAAAAGAGTAAATTTAAAAGCTAAGTTGGAGGAGCCCCCTACTTTATCTTTAACAACCAATCAAAGCTTGAAGAAACCAAAAAAATGTTTTTATTTATGATAAGGGTTTGTAAAAGAAATTGCAAAATTGATATCTTTGTTTTATTTAGAGTAAAATTTTTATCTAAACAATTCCAAGATAGTTCCCTTTTCCTCAATTGGTTATACTAAATGTTAGAAATTTCATTATTTTATTCAGAGATAACTAGTTCTTCTAGTGAGTTGCCAATTGTTGTGCTATACAACAACCCCTCCCCCCCCCCCCCCATTTCAAATTTTTAATCTTAGTCTAAAGATGCTAAATAAGAAATAGGTCCCCTTTAGGATATAAAAAGCAATAAAACCTTTTGAGTAAAAATAGATTTTCCATACTTTTCATATAAAAGTTGATTTATGAGGTTTGGAACCGCTCATCACAAATCACAATTGCCTAAGATCAATGAACATCCGTTTGAAAAGTTGTGATGCGATCAAAGTCATCACAAAGTTTTAAATTGAAAAAATCCATTTATAAACATGCGATGTGATATAACTATCGCATTTCGCATATTGGTAATTTTGAGGAATAAGGTAGGGCACTCCATTGAAACCTTGTGATGCGATAAGGCTATTGCATATCGCATTTCGCCAATCCATAGGAAAACATTGAAACCACTTCGTTGAAACTTTGTGATGCGATGTAACTATCGTGATCGCATATCGCATATCGTGCTCTCAATAGAAACAAGTAGCATATACTATGAGCACTCTCGATATAATATTAAATCAATTATAAAGAAAAACATGATTTACAAAGGAAAAACATGATTTTCCAAGTTTGAAACGAACCCGCCAACTCTACGTGCCAACTCATCACTCATCGCAATCGCAACAATACAAGGAATTTTTTCGAACATAGCGCTTGTAACTCTCGATTTGCGATATGCGATGGCTCTACACGTATTAAAATAATACAATTTATAATCGCAAAATCGCTGAGTTGTGACACTTGTGCTAAAAGGACCATTGGAAAACTTGCGATACAACATATATTAATTCGGCATTAAAGTTTCACGTTATGAGGATACGATAATGCATTAAGAGGCAGTTATGGTTACAATAGGGATTTCATCCTTTGTGACTATGTACTATATGAGATCTTTTGATGTGCATAACTACTTTTAGTCTATAATTAGTTGTATTGGCTCCTCTCAAGTTTTTTCACCTATCACGCTCCTCTTTCTCATTTTGAAGTGTAAATCCAGAATCACGTAGTTAGTCAAAATGTCTAAGAGAGCTCAAAAGACAAAGACTCCCCTTATAGTGGAAAAAGGACAAGGAAAATTGATGTTAATCTCAGATATTACCTATATAGGCTTTGGTAAGACCTCGTGGGAAGGCATATATGCTTTGCTTGAAAATGAAGATCCGAAGGAGATAGAAGAAGAAGCAATCGCTGATGGAACTGATAAATCAGAAAACACACTCAATGATTTGGCCAATACTTTCCTCTATCAAATAGCAGTCCGTGCAAAGATTTTACCATATAATGATATGGTAAGATGGGTAATCGAGAGCATTAACATAACGGATAGAGCTTTCTTCACAGCTGATGGAAGGATGTTTGGATCCTTCAAACCAGAAGATGTCAAGAGAATGTATCACTTTCCAGATCCCCAGCGACACTACAAAAAAGCATTCCTAGAAGCTTTCACCAAGGAGAATGACATTGAATCAGACCCTATTAAGCAATGGAGACACTTTCCTAACAAGCACAAACATGAATCATCTGTTATGTATTCCGTGGACTCCTTGGAATCTCCATATTGTTATGTTGCTACTATGATGTGTAGACTCTTTGGAAGCCCCGATTCTGCTAGATTTTCTATTAAGATGGTTCCATTGATAGAAGCAGTGATAAACTCCTTTGTGATGGACTGGGTAACTATCCTATCGGACAAAATGGCTAGCCAAATACTGGATTACAGAAAGAACAAATTTTTCACTACCTGAGTTGTGCCCCCATTCCATATGAGTGCTTACATAGTTGACACAATTTGTTTTAATTTCAACTTTCTCATACTAGGTTGGAAATGGACTGTTCAGGACCCAACCCCCATTCATATTTACCATAAATACTTATGGAAGTCTTATTACAAGAATCATTTATACAGGATTTGCCATGGTTTCATTTTACCCATCCATCAAGCTATCTTTAATAAACCTGCTCCTCGGTTGTCTGACGAGCCTAGTATTGATTTAACCTCAATCGCAGTTGGTTCGAGGAAGAGACGTTCACCTATGTTAGGGTTTTTGGCAGTATTACAGATCCTCATGTCTTTCCACTTTACATTTCAGATAAGCTATTAGTCAGGGAAGTAGCCTACCAGATAGTAGAAAAATGGATGTCTATAAACCTTAAAGACTCCAAGAAACAATTGTGGCCATCATTTCCTCTTCGCTGCAACACTTACTCATTACATGATTTTAAGCATGTTGAGAAAGAAGAAAACAAGACAAAGGATCTAAGTCTAGCTGTTATCCCTAAAAGACAATATGACCCAAAGAAGGTTGCTTTCAATTTCACCACTCAAACGAAAGTTAATAAATTATTGCGTGAGGAAGATGAGTTTGATGACTTATTTGCTTCAGCACAATTATTCTCAACAGTAAGTCATCTGGAAAAATTCAAATTGAGTGATATGAAAATGGACAAATTCATTGAATACAGGACACAAAGGTTACTGACAGTACCTCTTGATTTGTTAAGTACTACACCAATCATTTAGCAGGAAAAACACAGTGGAGAGCAGGTAATTGAGAAGGTTTTTGGAGAAATTGAGACAAGTGATAAGGCCAGTGAACAACTAAACACTGATGTTCACATTGATCCCATATTGATTAAATAATGGGAGCAATTTGATCAACAGATCAAAATTCAGATGATCCTCAAAACATTATCACGTCAGACACAACAACCCATTATTCCTGATATTGTGATTGAAGAGACACCCAGCAAAGAAACAACTAGAAAAGTGATAGAAATAATCCATGAAAATCCTTCAAGGGAGATTACATTGAATATTGGGGAGATTCCACCCTTGGATGTGTTTTACAGCCCAAAACACAGGGCTGTAGTTAAGAGGCAGAGGAAAAAGAGGAAAATAGATCAAACATCATCCATAGCTCCTCAATCTGAATTTATGAATGTCATATGGAAAGATTCAGAGGTCAAACCTTTTGAGGATTTGACTAAGTTATCTCAATTTGTAGGGGCATACACAACTACTTCAATTGAAAAGGCAGCTAAAGTGAATCAAATGATTAAAGAAAAGGATCAAAAGATTAATCAACTTGAAGAACAGTTGGCAGCAGAGCAACAAAAGGTTAATCAGCTTGAGGAACAGTTAACAGTAGAGGAATAGAAGAATGAGCAGCTTGAAGAACAATTAAACTTGGAAAAGCAGAAAGTTGACTAGCAGACCATTCAGAGACAACAACAGCTGTCTCAAGAGCTCGAGCAGCTTAAAATGATGCATCAGCAAGAGATTAAATCTAAAGAAGAGCAAATGACACAGTTACAATTCTCTTTGGGACAATTCAAAGATTATCCCAAGGTTGAAGAATTTAAAAAGGAAGCCTTAGAGGCAAATAAGGCTTTATCTCAACAGGGGAATCTACTCTGTCAGAAAATATCTCTTATTGATCCTTTATGCATCATAACTACCTCATTGATTGATGAAGCAGTTAATACCAATTTAGAATTTGAAGATGCATATGATAAAGTCACAAATTATCTCTCCTGGCAAAGCACAGAAGATGGAAGAGCTTCTAAATTACCTAAAAATGAAGAGTCTCATAAAGAGATATTGTTTTCAGAATGGGAAAAATAGTTAATAAAAGCAAAAAGAGTTACCTCTAGGGCTAGGGCTATAATGAATAATGTTATTGAGCTGGTGAATGATAACTTATATGGTGCCAATTTAATTTCTAATTGTTCCCTAGGAAAACTTCCAAAGGTGAAAGTTCTAGAGAAGCAATGGAAGCAAGATTTGGACACCAAGGAAGAGCAGCTCAACAAAGTACAAGGTCTTAACTGGGATGTGCATTGGTCTATTTTGGTTAAGCCACACAACCAACAGATGACTATCAAGTGCCTTGTTAATGCCATTGATCGCATGATGCCTAAGCTCTCAGATGCCACATACGTAGGACAGTTACACTCTAGGATGAGTCATCCTCCAGAAATCCAAACCATGTTCTCAATTTGTTGGTTGAAGATACAAGAGAAAGCATAGATGCGATGAATCTCTTCAAAGCTTATCACAATTCTATTTTTGAAATTCAAATCCCATATTTTGATGAAGGTAGTTCCAACAACTCTCAACAATTTTTATGGACAGTTTGTTTTTAATTTTACTATAAAGACCCTTTCATGTCATTTTAGAAAGGGTCCTCAATTTGTATAAAACTAGACTTGAGAAGTTTGCACTTCTGCACTTCTTAATTTATTTTTTATAAGCCGTGGATCGAGGTTCAGACTTGTTGTGAAAGAGCTTCATAAAGACTTGCATTTCTATATCTCCTTGGAGTTTCCAGAATAAAAAGATCGAACCAGAGTGTTACTTGCATAACGAGACTCAAATGCATTTTGTACTTCTATCATTGTTCTTTTGTCTTGTTTTATGTAATTAGCATTCCATTGATTTTTTATTGTTGATGTATTCACATGTTTCAAACAACTCTATATTATTTCAATTCTTAATGATCTAGAATTGTTATATTGTATACATATGTCAGCGATAAGTATTAGTATGTTATGCGATATGTTTTCACGTTACTTTTTTTAATTTCTTAAACAAAGTAATCATTATTTAAATGCATCTTTCTATAGATAAGTAAATAAGCTATATTATCATTTGTCTGCTAGGAATCATCAAGAATTGCATTATTATGAGATCAACCGGATTATATAGATATATCTGTATATTTTAGAGCTTATAGATTAAACCACTTATCATCTTTTTATACATTTAAAACACCCATTCATCAAATCATACTTTATTTGGGGAACTGGTCCCATAATATCCAGTCAGAGCCACCATACCAAATGAATAAGGAGTTGCACTAAGGTCCAGACCGGGTGGTTATCCCCCAATGTTGGTGCTACGATTTTAGAGGCATCAACATAGTCACAGTCAAAGTTGCAATGGTCACGACATTTCAGATGGATGGGTTTTCTACAACAATTTCATTTGGTTATCAGGTATAAAAAGGGAATCTATAATAAGGTATCTAATATGCTTTCAAGGCCTATTGTAAATTCATCTAAAGCATAATTTTGTTTTGCATGAAAGTTACATAGAACAATATACAAATGATAGTGACTTTCAAGAAGTATATGCAAGCTTGAGTCGGGGAAATCAAATTGAAGAGTTGGATTATCATGTACATAACGAATTGTTGCATCACTTGGGCAAGTTGTGTATTCCATAGGGAGAAAGAAACAGTATCATAAGGGAGGCACACACTTCATTGATTGCTGGACACTTTGGTGTAGGCAAGACAATAGAGAATATTCAAAGGTATTTTTATAGGCCACACATGTTGGATAATGTTTCTCATTTCATAAGAGGATGTTCTTATGTGCTACAAGTAAGCCTAGCAATAGGAAACTTGGTTTATACACTCCACTTCTGGTACCTTCACATCCATGGGAGAGTATCTCAATGGATTTTGTAGGAGGTCTTCCATTGTCAAGGAAAGGTCATGATTACTTGTATATAGTTGTAGACAGGTTCAGCAATATGTGCATATTAACACCATGTAGTAAACAAATTACAGTTGAACAAATATCTCATCTTTTCTTCCAAAACATTTGGGTTCATTTTGGTCTTCCTACTTATATTGTAAGTGATCGAGATTCTCGATTTGTTAGGAATTTTTATTCAAATTTGTGAGACATGATGGACAAAAAGTTGAAGAAGAGTACAACCTAACATATGGAAAAACTGAGGTGGTTAACAAAATAGTTATTCATCTTCTTAGAGGATATTGCAGCAAACATCCCAAGTTGTGGGATGAACAGTTGCATTACATACAATAGAGAAAAATGTAGGGACCAACCCTATATATATATATATATATATCAAAATAAAAATACAACCAGAAGAGAATAGCATTGGGAATTCAAATTTATTAAGCACTATTTAACACATCCCTGAATTTCACTTCATTGAACATATCATCTAATTTACATATATTTAACTAAAGCCATAAAAAAGTCATACAAAAGAATATTATAAGAACATAGGTACCATTCACCAGAAGACGAGATTCAAACTTGACTTACCGCTACTTGTCTTCCTTTGTTTTCGGTCGCCTCTGAGTGTGAATGCTGACGTGCTTGATCCGAATGCCATGACCCACCGGTTGACCTCCCAGCCAACTCCTTGGGTACTCTCCTTCCCCAAGGACCCCCGAGCTGTAATGGGGTTGTACAACAGAGGAATGTATTAGCTGGTAAAGGAGAACACTCTTTGGCTCAAGAGTCCCCTCTCTAAAGTCCTCTACCTCACCAAACTCACTATAGCTCGTAGTCACTACTCTGACATAGTTTCATCCATCCAACCGTAGGGTAAAAAAATTCCCTTCTCCCATGGTCTGCCCCTTCTTTTATAGGAGTCCTCATAGGTGACACTTGGCATTTCATGTATAATTAATTATTTTTGATAATTCAACAGTTTGATTATTCACCGACCCACGTGTCACTCTCTCATCAAGGGTCTCCAAAATTATTTACTTAAATTTTAATTTAAAACTAATATTTTTCCTCACCTCAACAAGATTCCTATTTCTTCTCCTAGTTGTCTCTTGATCCCCCTTTTTACTCCTTAATTTGTGTTCATTACTAAAGTCAATTGATAAGTCAAGATTTGATCCCCTATCTACTCCCTAATTTAACTCAAGTTATCTATACCCATGTGTCACTCTCTCATCAAGGGTCTCCAAAATTATTTACTTAAATTTTAATTTAAAACTAATATTTTTCCTCACCTCAACAAGATTCCTATTTCTTCTCCTAGTTGTCTCTTGATCCCCCTTTTTACTCCTTAATTTAAATCAAGTTATCTCTTAGATGGATATTCTTATGTTGGTTGTTGCCACATGGAGGTTCTCTAAATTTCTCTAAAATTTAATTTATTAATCTTATTTAAATTCACCATCCTCTTCTCTTGATTAGGCTTAACTATTTTAGGATTAATATTTATCCTTACATTATATCCCTCTTTCCCCTTTTTACCTAATTAAACTACATTATCTACTTAATGTTTTCCAACATGGGAAAGGTATAGTTTCTAAGGAAAAATATTTCATTTCTTCCTATGTTCCTCTTAACCCAAGTTTTACTCTTGATTTAATTACCTCGGTTTCTAACGTCATTTACCCTTAACGTGAATTTACTTGGTTTTCATATCTTGATTATATTTATTAATTTATTTATTTTTAATGATTCCAAGGGTGCCAAGTTTGGTCATGCCCTTCAAGAACTTCCCTTGAAGTTCCAAGGGTGCCACGCCTAACAGTTTATTTGTGATGCTAAGAGTGCCAAGTTGGTCATGCCCTTCAAGAAATTCCTTTGAAGTTCCAAGGGTGCCACGCCACTTGCCCTTCAAGCATTCAGTGGCTATGAGGGGAAAATATAGGTACAACAACAGAGACCATTATCATCTCTTATGTTGCCTGCTATAGTGAGACTAATGGTGTCAGGGATCAAGGAATCTGCCTTGATGTGCATCCCCCAGTAAAATCCTCATGAGCGACCCAACTTTGGGACCTGCCCTCATGACATCATGATCTTCAAGGCGAAGGTTTTTCAACCTTTCCAGCCCAAGTCAAGGCGGGAGTGCTAGTGGGTGAGATCAGGGACACTGTCCCACCCCTCCCATGCAGTTTTGTCCAATTGTACAACCCCATCACCCATATGTGAGTCATTCGGCAAAGAAACTAATGTGTGCCTGCAACCACTATCATATCATTAGAATATAGAGAAACATATATAACAAGTTTCAAAATTGACTTAGAATTTCAAAGATAAAATTATATAAATTTTCATCAAACCAGGTGTCATCAACTCGTCATATGCGAGTGCCTATGGTGGTTTCCTGCCATACTTAATAATCATCAGTTACAAGGTTTCTCAATGTTAGTCATTGTCATAATAGCATCATCAACATCATCTAGTCATTCACATCATTGTTCATTGTGAACCAAAACTAATGCAAATAGGTAACATAGGGGACACATCCATCATGGCTATCATCATCATAACATCAATGGAAACATACATGTCCATCAAATCTATCAACATCGTGATATCAATAGAGGGCATACATATCTTTTACTACTATCATCATCATAAATTCAATAGAGACCAAACATAACCATTTATGCTACAATCATCATAATACCAATAGATAACATGCATAACCATTAATGTTATCTTCATCATAATGTCAATGGAGAACATACATAAGCATCACATCCACTAATATCTCATCCACTAATAATAGAGTCATGTGCCCAGATCCTCAACCTGAGGTCCTCAAAGAATAATGTGTGGGCCCTAAGGCTAAATAAATGTTACTGCCATATCACTATCAATCAACTAGAGCAGGGCACTACACAAAACATTTTTCCACAAACACATCACCATTTGAGGCATGTTATGGGTAATTGCCAAGATCATCATTGGACTTTATCTTTGAGAAATATGTCTCCATCAATGGTCACAGTGACATCGATAAGGTAAGGAAGTTCATAGATAAAATTCAATTGATACATCATACATGCAAGAACAGCTTGAGAAAAGTCAAAGCAGTTACAAGGAAAGGCATGAAAAATGCCAGGTTGATCACAAATTTCAAGTTGGCAACGAAGCTTGGTTATATATTAGCAAAGAGAGACTTCAAGGGGAAGGTAAAAAGCTTAAACCAATCCGTTATGGTCCTTTTAAATTTCTGGAAAAGATTGGAAACAATGAATTTAAGCTTGATTTGCATCCTCATATGCAAATATACTTTGTTGTTAATTTTGATAATTTGATATTGTTTGAGCCTCCTTTGATTGATGATCAAGGAGATCATATTCAACTGCCACCAATAGATGATTTCTTGCCAGAATATCTAAATGAGCTTCAGCAGGATCTCATACTTGATAAAAGAACCATGACTTCGAAGAGAGGGGATGTTGAATACCTTAGAGTGGGACTCAAGGGACAAAAGCCTTCTCAAGCCAAATGGTTGTAGATCTAGAAGGTGAGGGAGTTGTAACCTCACCTGCTGAACAATTGATAGTATCTTTTGGGTCCAAAAGCCTTCTAGTGGGGAGGAATGATCAGGTGTTAGTATTTAGCTCAAAAATCAAAGTTCTCAGAAGGGCTCAAAACCTAAACAACCGCTTTCATCTTGAAAAAAGGATCCTAACACAACTCGTTTCGTCGAAAACCGATTTCATATGAGAAAGTTATTGTGTTTTGATCGCTTTTCTAAACAGGGGAAATTTGCAAAAAAAATACCCAATCATTGCATAGTCAACAGTCCATATTGTTGACTTGGCAGGTGACTAGGCATGGTCAATATTGGTCAACAACGAATCAGGGATGGACAAGTGTCGTCAATTGGTTGGGTTGTACAGTGGTGAGTTGTCGCATTTTTATTGGTTTGATTTTAGACCAATGAAAGAATGCCACGTGGCACAGTCGTAGGCCGCCACGCCGCACCTCCCAAAGGTCGGATCGGAGGTCTAACTGTGTAGAAAAATTTATTGGTGGTAGTCGGGGTCAAACCCATGACCCACCGCAAGCAAACCATACGCCTTACCGTCTATGCTACCAGGTAGTTCTTACCCTATCTACTCTCCGCGTATATTTGAGTTGTAAACATTTGGAGGTTGGTAGTTAGGGGAGGGCCAACCCGCAGGCCAGCCCTCCCCCCATGTGAATGCAACACAACAAAAACCGCCATGGTCACGTTAACCTCAGCGGCTATATAATCCACCACTCTGACAGTTCTCATGTGAACGCAATACATAACCCCGACAGTCAAGGTAACGGACTCGTCAAAAACCGCACAGGTTAATTAACTCTGCATGTGAACAGTCCAACAAAGTGCCAGCAGTCACGATTTAAGTTAGCGTTAATCCCGTATTAAATTTAAGTAAGCATGGTTAATCATTAATTAACCATGAGTTAAATTGGCGATAAATTCGATGGTGCCCCCAAAGTCAGGCCTGCCACCAATTTTAGCGGTGTTAACTGGAGATATTCTAGAATTAGAGGAGAAAATGTAGGAAAAGATTGATTGAGGTCTAGAGAAGTCAATTTTTGACCAAATTGAGCTCAGAAAGAGGTGTTCTTAGCTAATTTGGACGTTCTTAACACATTGATGCAGGTATCAACAGAAATAGAACTTTGTAAACAAAAAATTTTCCACATCTAGCTAATACAGAGGCCCAAGCCATAGAAACTGGACCAAGGAGATGTAGCCCAGGAGGGGTGAAATTCTTCATCAAAAAAAAATTCTAAAGTGTCTCTTTGATGGTTTTCTATACTTGAATGTCAGTTGTTCAGTATTTTTGTTTTGAAGCTATTTTGCTCATGATTGTCATGTTAAAACTTAGGAAATTTAATTGATTGTATGCACAAACAACTAATGAAACCTCAACACAAGAAGCAATAAGAAAGCACATGTTTATAAATTTGTAATTTTTATTAGCACAACAAAACTAATCATACAAAAACAAATCAAAAAGGGTGATTCAAAATATGATGAAAGGTAAAAGCATTCCTCCTCACTCAACAAAAAACAATTTGGAAACTATAGGGTTCTAGTAACAAGGACCAAGCATTCTAATTTAAAACATTAAAATAAAAGGGTTTTGAGCTTAGGGAAAGATGGGTAGAAGAAGAGAGTAGTTCAGTAAAAGTATCGGTCCCTGTGTCAACAAAAAGGGTGATTTGGAATATGATGCAAGGTAAAATCTTCAGCATGTATGAAAGGTAAAATAATTTTCATGATAATGTGAATTGTATGTAGGAGGCATCTGAACACAATATAATCCCTAAGAAACATGTAACTAATGACAAGAAAGATATTCTAATAAATAAATTAGTTGGAAATGAAGGAAATCAACTAACAACACCTGAGACTGTTGCATTTGTAAGCACACATGAACACATACATTTTCTTTAGGAAAACCAAATGAATCACATACATAAGACAAACAAAAAAATAAATGGTTAATTTTCCCTTTAATTCAAATGTGTGAAAAAATTAACAAAAAATGTTTATCTGAGGTTTTGCATATGAGAAAAATACTAAAAATACCTAATGACCGTCCACTCAATTAGTAAGTGGGCCTTGTGAAGATTTTATAATAGGGTACTGGGGCCACGTCATAAATGTCACTGGTGACGCTTCCAACAGCCTAAAATCCAACCAAGGTATGGAGAGGGTTATAGTGGCCAAACGTACTAGGGCTACATCCGAAAAGAGCTAGCGATGCTTCCAGTGGCCTGACCAAGATCACCTTAGTTCTAAGTGTTCCTGCACCTCAACCTATATGGAAATATTCCCTAATATTTGGATGAATCTCAACTTCTAGTTGTCAGTTTTTGACCCATAACCCATACCACGTGTTGGGAGACAACATGAAGGTCCTTAATAATCTGCCACCTAGGTCTTACACCCTTCACGGGTTTCTCTCCATGTACCAGATTTGTCACTGGATGATGCAAGATTTTAACCTCCCTAAAATACAACTTTTTATGTTTCAATATGAAAAACAACCATGACGGCTTATGTGCTGCCTATCGCCATGGTCCTAGCCTAAACTATAAATTATCTTTTGGCCCCTATGGGAATTTAGTGTGTTCATGTCAATATTTTTTTTAGAAAGGCTTTGCCTCACTTTGGGTGTGCAACAAAATATAAGCTCAAATAAATTAGGTGCAAAGATTTTGGAAAGAGGATACCGTTTATACAAAGTTTATGTGAGCTTAGTGTGTGGGGTGAATGTGTGTACAAGTGAAATTATGAGCATACAAAGTGTGAATTGATATGGATATGCAGTGATCCTCTATAATTCCCTTAATTAAACTATGTGATGCTTGTTCTTTGCAAGAAAAGAAATGATGTGTGGATGATGGGCCACTTACTTCTTTCCTAATTATACTATGTGAGCATATGTTTTTGTGCAAAATTTCAAAGTAAAATATAAGCAATTACTCTACTTGTAATGACCTTAGTAAACCAAATTGGTTAGTAGTGATGGTGTGTGCAAGGTGAATCTAGTGCACATACAAAGTGTTTGAATTGTATGTGGATATGTGGTTCATGATCCTTTAATACAATTCCCCTAATTACATTATGTGATCTTTGTTCTTTGTAAGAAAAGAAATGATGTGTGGATGACGGACCACTTACTTCTTCTAATTATACTATGTGAGCATATGTTTGTGTGCGGAATTCCAAAGTAAAATATAAGCCTCAATTACTCTACTTGTAATGGTTAGTATATAAAATTGGTTAGTAGTGATGGTGTGTGCAAGGTGAATCTAGTGCACATACAAAGTGTTTGAATTGCAAGTATGTGTGAAATATGTATTATATAGTTATAATGTGTGGTTAAATATATTTCTATAAATGGTTAGTAAAATACAATATTGTCATTTAAAAAAAATGATAGATTATAATAATATTGTCTCCATTTACTAAGTGAAGCATTTGACCTTTTTGAAAATTAGTTCTTCTTAGCAACAATTTTTCATTTCTTCAAGAGACTATATAAATCCTAAACTAAAAGTGAGTTCTACAACAAAGTGAAACATTTCAAGACCTTTTTCAAATTTACTTATTCTTAGCAACTTTTTTTTATTTCTTCAAAAGATTATATAAATCCTAAACTAAAAGTGATCCCTACTGTAATAAGGAAAATATTATATTCTTGTTCATTTATATCATATACCAAACATTTCAATTATTTGAATCGAATGTCAATTATTTAAATCTACTCATTTGTATTAATTTTCAAGGTTGTTTACCTAAATCTGCTAATAGAAATTAAGTTTAAATTCTTATATAGGAAATTTCCAAATGTACATATTTCAGAGGGAATTATTACTTAAAGAAATTAATGATGTGGTGAATCTTTTGGATTTGAGAGAATGAGAGATTCTTGAAAATCAAGCTAGTGATTACCAAATTGAAGCGCCAAATTTATTTCATGATATATATATATATATATATATATATATATATATATATATATATATATATATATATATATATATATATATATATATATATATATATATATATATACAACTATAAGATAAATTGTAACTAAAAAACCATACAATACATAAATACACACCCCATGATACAATAAGGAACCTATTCAACTAATTTCTAAATATGTTAATATTTAAAATCCTACTATACAAAACCAAATTAGTTGGAAAGGTTTGCCTTCATTAGAAGCAACATATCATCTAACATTTTAAAACATTTAACTAAAATTACCATAAAACAATAGTAAGGATATCTTTCTTAAAAGAAGAATGTATCATAACTATAGAGAATTTCACAATTCCAAATAAAAAGTGGAAGAAATGTGGGATGAGAAGGACAATGAAATTGTTAATAAGCAAGAAAAAATAAATCAAGAGATAGAGGTTTTACAGGACTTAGAGAACACAGAAGATGCTTCAAGGTCTTATCAACAATGAATGTACATAGTTATCATTTGTGGTGAAGAGGGGCACAAATGATTTGAGTGTCTTTTTGGGAGAATGTTCATGGAAATTTTAGCACAACAATCAATTAGGGCACAAGGAAGGGTAAGAGGATTTAAAAAACTATATGTTTCTACAAGGAACCTTTTTTATGCACATGAAAAGATGGATATCCAATGTCTTTTATGTTTTCAATTATTTTCATCAAATCTTGATAAAGTTTAGAAAAAAATAACTCTTTTTTACTTTTGAACTATATTTTGCAATACATTTCACGATTACATATGTTGAAAAACAACTAGATGAATTTAATCGACATTAGATTGCCACAGTCTAAGAAGATTAACATTGTAAACATTTGTAGTATATCATCAATACATGCATGCTAATTTATTTCTTTTGCATTTATTATTTATGAATTTAACATTGATTAATCACATGAGTCTTCCATGGAGCATTATAGTTATATGCAATAATACGTTCCTTTTTGTGCAAGCATGAATCTACACTACACTATGTATGTCTTTGAAAAACTTGTTCTTTTTAAAAAAATATGATAACCTTCATGTGAGAATTAAAAGAAGAAACTTGTGAGGTTTTCAAAGGTAGGGATCATCACTTAGGATTCAAATAAAAATTAAATGTTATTTATAATGATGAATGTTACAAAAGTTTAATGTTGTTAAATATATGTTTAACAAAGAATGTCTTCTTAGTTCATGCACATTGGAAGTAGAGATATTCTTCCTCCTTATAGATCTTGCCACATTTTCTCACTTTTAACTCCTAATTTAGATATCAAACATTAATCAAACTAATGGATGGCAATTTAACTCCTTCTCTACCTTTCTCTCATATTTCCTCTATGGATAGCAATTTATTTCCTTTTCTAGATCCAAATCTCCAATTTCCCATTTTTGTTGTGAATCTTTGTGTAATTTCCACGCTTTGATATTTATATATGAAAGAATGTTTGTTGGTTTTTTTTGCACAATCGAATTTAGAAACTAAAATATTTATTTACAGCAAAAGCGAGATTGAGAGATTGAGCCGTATGATTCACCATTAATAAAACTTGGTAAGGGTGCTGGTGGGTTAGCTTTTTAATGGCTCGATTGAGTATTTGATTAACCACGTATGTTTCTCGATCGAGAAATTTGAATTTTGAATTTAAGTACTCAATCGAGCAATTTGAATTTTGAATTTAAGCACTCGATCGAGCGGTTAAAGCGCTCGATTGAGCTCTTGAAGCCATAAAAATTACAGTTTTAACACCTCTTCTGCAGATTTCTCTGCAACCCCATTTTGTACCCTATCGTATTTAGCGCAGAAAGTGTCCTTAAGTGGCGGAGTTGATCAAACTGGATTCCTGAAAGAATCCTCTATCCAATGGCATATGAATTTGACACTTTTGAATTCATGTGATATTTTTCATCTAATTTTGATGCAGGAGCACCCAAATGAAGAGGCGACAGCTGGGAGTTGGTTCTTGTTTGTTGTGTTTTCGGTTCTATTTTAACAAATAGACAGGAAAACATCTCAATTTCTATTTTATTTAGTTTCATTTTGTATTATTGTAAGTGAAGGTTGAATCAGCCATTGTTAGTTTTGAATTAGACAAGATAGGATTAGATGGGAATTAGTTTGAGAAAACTGTCTCAAAACTGAGAAAATAGTTCCTCGAACTACAAGAGGAACTGCCTCTGATGTATTAAAAAGAAAACAAGAAGAAAGGTTAGAGGGGGAAAGAATTGAGGATAGGATTGAGGAGAGTGAGAACCAAGAATTGTGTGTGGATTTCATCGGGAATAGAGGTCTTTATTGTTGTAAGAAGGCTCAAGGCCGAGACTCTGTAATATTGTTTAATTAGTGAATAATCTATGTTGTCTGTGTGAATTTCTTTATCAAACACACGGAAATCATATTGTGCATGCTTTCACATCTGTTTGTTTATATTTCGATATAGAATCTATGATTGCCTATTTCCATCAGAATCAACAAATGTGTTCCCATATTTTATCGTCGAAAAATTGGAGACAAAGGAAAATTTAGTGTTGTTTAATTCCGCGAGTGAAAATCCCATTTACACAGAGAAATCGCGCAAAAACACGTAGTGGATCCATATAACGAGTTTGAAATATTATGCATGGGAGTGTTGAGTCATATATGTTCCGGCACATATTATCACATCGCTATGAGGGAGTGTTCTACGTTAAGATCTAGACCTGAGCCTTTACAATTTGCGATTGCTAACATATCGTGTCAGCATTCAGGAGCGGGAGTAGTAAAGCGTTAAGTGGGTGTATTGCAATCGCCAATAGCGATTAGTGATATCACATTGAACCTCTGCCAAAGGGAAGCGCCAATAGTGCAAACCATTAGGACTACCGACCGCCGATATTGCGATTCAATCTGGGCCGTCCGATCGGCCAGATCTAGATCTTCGGCATAATATATGGAATCGTTTTAAAAAGGGGAAAAAGTGTTGTTTTGGAAATTTTCAAGGGTATTTCGATCCCCAAAGGGAAAAAGAATTGTTTCAAGCCTTTTCACAGGGCTTTGGGTTCCGAAAGGAAAAGGCATAGTATTCAATAAAAAGGGGTGTTTAGCGGGGTGATTATTGGGTCATATTGATCCATTTGTGGGTTTATAGAAAACCATTGTTTTCGTTGTGTCATTTTGGTATCAGAGCGAGGGTTTTTCCTTTATCTCAGTAAAGATGGAGATAGGAAGAAGGGGTCGAGCAAGAGCCGTTAGAAGAGCAGCAAATGAAGGATTAAGAGAAGAAATTAGAATCCTAACTACACATTTAGCAGCGGTGGAAGCAGGGAGGTGTAGAGAGCCAGAAGGTGGAGATGATAGTGAAGAGGAAAACGTGGTTATGATAGATGGGTCAGATGATGAAGGGCCACAAATTAAGCTATTAAAGTCAGTTTTGTTGGCTAGGAGCAAGCCAAAGCTAGAGCTCTCTAACTATGATGGTAGTTTGTCCACAGAGGCACTGTTGGACTGGATAAATGAATTAGATAAATATTTTGAGTATGAATAAATCAGTGAAGATAAGAGGGTTAGGTTTGTTGTCACCAAATTGAAGGGACATGTAGCATTATGGTGGGATAGTGTACAGGTAGAAAGGAGGAGACTAAACAAGCCCTTGATTAGAAAGTGGGATAGGATGGTTATGAAAATGAAGAGCAAGTTTCTGCCTAAAGACTATCAGATTTCCCATTACAGACAAGTACAGAACCTGAAACAGAGGATGATGACTATGAAGGAATACACAGAAGAATTTTATAAAAATAACCTAAGAGCTGGTTATGTTGAATATACTCCTGAGAAGACAGCGAGGTTTGTAAATGGCCTGCGGATGGAGATCTTAGATGAAATTAGCATTATTTCCCCTAAAACCATAGATGAAGCTTATCTGAGTGCTTTGAAGGTAGAAGAAAAGATTTCCAAGAAACAAAATGCCAGGAGAGGACGAGGTTCTAGTAGAGGTCGAGGACAGACTTTGGCAGAGGTAATACTACCAGCAGTAATGAAGAGGGTAGCAGTTCGAAGACTTCGGGACAAAGTGAAAGGGAAGGTAACACCAGAGGAGGAAGGCAATACCATTGAGTAAGAGGTAATGGCAGAGGCAGAGGCAATGCCTATCAATGTTACAAGTGTCACAAGTGGGGACACATGTCCTTTGAATGTCCTGAAAATGAGAAAACCAGGCAGAGGGGAGCATATATTGCTCATCCCAATGAAGCGGAGGCACCACCACAGGAGGTGGAGAATATGCCAGAAACTGGGGAAGCCTTAGTGTTGAACAAGGTGTTATTAAAACCAGCCAAGGTAGTAGTTGATCAGACACAGAGGAAAGCATTGTTCCGGACTATATGTAAGTCACACGGAAAATGCTGTAAATTGATTATTGACAGTGGGAGTATTGATAATTTGGTAACTACGGAGATGGTGGAGAAACTGGGTTTGAAGAGAGTAAAACACCAAACTCCATACAGGGTGTCGTGGTTGCAGAAGGGACACCAATTGTTGGTTGATGAAAAATGCGAGGTATATTTTCAGATGGGCAAGTACAAGGATAAAGTGATTTGCGACATAATGCCGATGGATGTGTGCCATATTCTGCTAGGCAAACCATGGAAATACGATAGAAAGGTAGTCCATGATGGAGTGGCAAATTGTTACAGATTTGTCAAAGATGGGATAAAGCATACCTTGGTACCTATGAAGGAAGCCAAGGAAGGAGAGGAGAGAGCAGAAACAAGTGGAGCGAAAGCATTACTGCTAGGAGGAAAGGAGTTTCTATGAAAAATTGAAGAGAGTGATATGGGTTATGAAATTGTGAGGAGACCAAGAGCAGTATTAATACACACCAACCTTACTGATTTACCAAAAGAGATACAAAGCATGCTGCAAGAATTTAGTGATATTGTGGTAGATGATCTGCCGGACAAATTACCACCAAAGAGGAGCATCAGTCACCATATTGATTTTATTCTAGGAGCCAGTTTGCCAAACAAGGGTGCCTACCGGATGAGTCCAAAGGATAATGAAGAAATCTGGAAGCAGGTACAGGAGTTGTTGGATAAAGGATTGATTTGGGAGAGTTTAAGCCCTTGTGCAGTACCGACCGTTTTAGCTCCCAAGAAAGGAGGTGAGTGGAGAATGTGCACAGATTCCCAGGCCATTAATAAGATTACTATCAGGTACAGATTCCCATTACCTCGAATGGATGATATGATGGATTGTCTGAGTGGAGCAGCATACTTTTCAAAGACAGACCTGAAAAGCGGCTACCACCAAATCAGAATTCGGGAAGGTTACGAGTGGAAGACAGCTTTCAAGATAAACGAAGGCTTGTATGAATGGCCGGTTATGCCATTTGGATTGAGCAATGCTCCTAGTACATTCATGCATTTAATGAACGATATGCTCAATGAATTCATTGGGAAATTTGTGATTGTGTATCTAGATGATATACTTATATTCAACAAGACGAAGGAGGAACATTTCCGACACGTGAGGTATGTATTAGAAAGATTGCAGCAGAATAAATTGCTGACAAATTTGAAGAAATGTTCTTTTTTCAGGAAATATTTAATTTATTTAGGATTTGTGATTGCTGAGAATGAATTAAAAATGGATCTGGAAAAGGTTGCAGCTATAGTTAGCTGGCCATCCCCCAAAAGTTTGTTTGAGGTACGGAGTTTTCATGGATTGGTGAGTTTTTATCGGAAATTTATTAAAAATTTCAGTGGGATTTGTGCACCTATGCTAGACACCATTAAGAAAACAAATCAGCCTTTCCATTGGACAGAAATGGCAGAGAAGAGCTTTCAGTTTCTCAAGAAGAAAATTACCGAAAGACCAATTTTGAGATTGTCAACTTTAACAAACTTTTCCAAGTTCGTTGTGATGCCAGTGGGATAGCCATTGGTGCAATACTCAGCCAAGAGGACAAGCCGGTAGCTTATTTCAGTGAGAAACTAAATGAAAGTAGGCAAAAATACACGTCCTATGACAAGGAATTTTATGTGGTGGTTCAAGTGCTAAAGCATTGGAGACATTATCTATTGGCCAATGAATTTGTCTTATTTTTAGACAATTCTGCGTTGCAGTATATTATGCAGCAACATAAGCTGAACCATAAACATGCGAAGTGGGTGGAATACTTGCAGAGTTTTACATTTGTGTTGAAACATATCAGCAGTCAAGCCAACAAAGTGGAAAATGCATTAAGCGGGAAGAATCTGATCCTACAGGAAATTACCATACAAGTGTTAGGATTTGAACATCTTAAGGACTTGTATGAGGCAGATGCAGATTTTAAGGAAGCTTATGAAGCTTGCCAAAATCCATTGTTGAGAGATAGCAGTTTGTGGCTGGACTATAACATGCAGGAAGGATTGTTGTTCAAAGAAGGGCAGTTATGTATTCTGGAATGTTCTATGAGAGAGAACTTAATCCAGGAAAGCATAGTGGAGGTTTAGCTGGCATTTTGGCATAGACAAGACCTTGGATCAGTTAAGCCACTTTTACTATTGGCCGAAGATGCAGATATGTACAAAGATTTGTAACTAGATGCAACATGTGTCAGCTTGAAAAGGGACACAACCGGAGCACAGGGTTGTATGCACCTTTACCCATTCCGTGCAGACCTTGGGACTCAGTTAGTTTAGACTTTGTCTTAGGTCTGCCGAAGACACAACGGGGATTCGATTCCATCATGGTGGTGGTGGATCGTTTCACTAAAATGGAACATTTCATTCCATGCAATAAAACCAATGATGCCACACATGTAGCGCACTTATTCTTTACCGAGATAGTCAGATTACATGGCTTGCAAAAATCTATTGTTTCGGATCGAGATGTTAAATTTACAGGACATTTTTGGCGAACCTTATGGAAGAAGTTAGACACCAAACTAAACTTCAGCTCAGCTTATCATCCACAGACCGATGCCCAAACCGAAGTGGTGAACCGGAGTCTAGGAAATTGTTGAGGAGTTTGGTTGGAGAAAATTCTCGACAGTGGGATTGTGTGCTTGCACAAGTGGAATTTTCTTATAATGATTCGCCCAACCGAAGTACAGGCGATAGTCCTTTCCAGATCCTATACCGAATGCACCCACGTGGAGTACATGAGTTACGAGATTTGGGACAGTTGGAGCGTAGGAGTACTGATGGTGAAGACTTCGTAAAGGCAATCAGTGATCTTCATGAACAGGTGAAATTAAAATTACATAACAGCAACCAAAGATACAAGCAGAAGGCAGATTCAAAAAGGCGGGAGGTGCAATTCAACGTAGGAGACCTGGTATTAGCACACCTATGCAAGGAGAGGTTTCCTAAAGGCGAGTACAACAAGTTGAAATGGAAAAATATTGGGCCTTGTAGGATTCTTTGGAAATTTTCTGCAAATGCTTATGAATTGCAGTTACCCCCAGGTATTGGAATTTCACCCATTTTTAATGTAACAGGCCTGTACCACTACATTGCGGCAGAGGATGAAGACGATTTGGAAAGACGAACACGGGACACCCAGGAAGAGAGTGACATGTGGATTAAACAAATGCCCCCAGTAAAGCCTGTAGAGATCGAATAGATCCTAGATACCCAGGTGGCTAGACGGACCCGACGGAAGGAATATCTGCAATGCCTAGTTAAGTGGAAGGGTCATCCTATTGAAGATAGTTCTTGGTTAGATGCTAGCCAGATTCAGAACACTGGGTACTCTATTAAAGAGCTCATGGACAGGAGCCATGAATTTCATTCACCTCGGGAGCCTTATGCAGGAGCACCCGAATGAAGAGGCGACAGCTGGGAGTTGGTTCTTGTTTGTTGTTTGTTTTCCATTCTATTTTAACAAATAGAGAAGAAAACATCTCAATTTCTATTTCATTTTGTAATATTGTAAGTGAAGGCTGAATCATCCATTGTTAGTTTTGAATTAGACAAGATAGGATAAGATGGGAATTAGTTTGAGAAAACTGTCTCAAAACTGAGAAAACAGTTCCTCGAACTACAAGAGGAACTACCTCTGATGTATTAAAAAGAAAACAAGAAGGAAGGTTAGAGGAGGAAAGGATTGAGGATAGGGTTGAGGAGAGTGAGAACCAAGAATTGTGTGTGGATTTTATCGGGAACAAAGGTATTTAATGTTGTAAGCAGGCTCAAGGTCGAGACTCTCTAATATTGTTTAATTGGTGAATAATTTATGTTGTCTATGTGAATTTCTTTATCAGACCCGTGGAAATCATATTGTGCATGCTTTCACATCTATTTGTTTGTATTTCGATAGACAATTTATGATTGTCTGTTTGCATCAGAATCAACAAATGTGTTCCCATATTTTATCGTCGAAAACCCAGAGACAAAGGCAAATTTAGTGTTGTTTAATTCCACAAGCAAAAATCCCATTTACACAGAGAAATCGTGCAAAAACACTTAGTGGATCCATATAACGGGTTCGAAATATTATGCAAGGGAGTGTTGAGTCTTATCGGGTCCGGCACATATTATCGCATCGCTATAAGGGAGTGGTCTACATTAAGATCTAGACCTGAACCTTTGCGATATGTGATTGCCAACATATCGCGTCGGCATTCAGGAGCGGAAGTAGTAAAGCGTTAAGTGGGTGTATTGCAATCGCCGATAGCGATTAGCGACATCGCATCAAACCTCTACCAAAGGGAAGCGTCGATACTGCAAACCATTAGGACTACCAACCGCCAATATTGTGATTCAATCTAGGCCGTCCGATCGACTAGATCCGGATCTTCGGCATAATATATGGAATCATTTTAAAAAGGGGAAAAAGCGTTGTTTTGGCAATTTTCAAGGGTATTTCGGTCCCGAAAGGGAAAAAGCATTGTTTTAAGCCTTTTCACATGCCTTTGGGTTCTGAAAGGAAAAGGCATAGTATTCAATAAAAAGGGGTGTTCAGCGGGGTGATTGTTGGGTCATATTGATCCATTTGTGGGTTTATAGAAAACCATTGTTTCTGCTACGTCAAATTTATTTTAAACGTAGCACTTGAATTTTTTTGGGCAATTTCAAAGGGGTTGAATAAAAAATCAATAACATAAAATATACACAATGAATTTTTTTCAAAAAATACAACTATCTTCGTTTACGAGTCCTCTTCAAAAGGGTACTCTTATTTTTTTAATTTATTTAAAGAGTTGAAAAAAATATTACATGAACACATGTGTCTCCAAAATGGAATTGATATATTACTTTTCCAACTTTGAAAAATAATCAAAAATATAATTTTGCATAAAAAAATAAATTTTTAATATGAAAAACTTAGTTCTCTCCATGTAGATTATATATATATATATATATATATATTACAAAGTTATGCTATGTGAACACACACATACTTATTAAGTTTTGTTAAAATTTGCAATTTAAGACATATATTGCATTTAATGGAAAATTGAGAGATTATACAACACAAAATAAAATTGCAAAAAATATCATTAGGACAACAACATAATTCTCCACATATTATCCTTTTACTCTAAATCAAAATTCATAATTCTTATATGAATTATGAATATACCTTTTGCTTTTTGATTACTTTTCTAAAATATATATTATGATCCTTTTTAGCAAGTCTGGTTACTCAAGTGCAATTACTTGTCTTGTATGGATTGTCAAAGTTTGGTCTACCCACATCCATGGCCTATACCATGACCCTTGATTCCTTGTTTCTTCTAAAAAAAACTCTTTAGCCTTCATGAATACTTGGCGTCATAGGTGTATACCCTTACATCTTTAACCTCATATAAAAATGAAATTTATTGATAGCACCATTATCCATCTTTATGTTTATATCCATGGCCAATCAATATCACATATGAGACAAAAAATTATCCTTATCAAGATACATATAAGGGAAATGCATAACTTTACAAGCCATGAACCATTTCAAGATTTTCTTTGTTAAATCTTACTCCTCTTGATGTCTATTTTCAAACTGCAAAACTAGTCCTCAACATGGTTATGAATTAAAAGAGTTGAACAATTTATCTAACATATCCAATAGGATCCATATGCAATTCCAAAGCATCTTTACCATAGAACATCAAAATGACAAATGATAATATAACATTTTTATGTTCAAAACCTATAATAAAGTAGTTTAAAATGTATATTTCCCTTTAAAAACATTACTTTAAATATGTACCATAAGCTCAAGCATTTCAGATCTATACCTTTATGATATATATATTTCTATTATTCTCTACCTTACCATAAATCTCAACCCACAAACCTTTCACATCTATACCATTATGAAATAATAATATATTTTTTTATTATTCTCTACCTTACTTTAAATCTCAACCTGCATATTATGCATAATGGTGAACTTAACCCATATACATTACTCTAGAGTACTAAATCTAGCATTCCCTTATGTTGGATTTTTCAGTATAGATCATATTTGCAATGAACTTATGTAATATACATTTAAAAAGATTGAGGATCATCACTTCCTAAGGAGAATTAACGATCATAGGTAATATCAATCATATGGTGGATAATGAAAAACATTGATGCAAATCAATCACTACACTGATGCAATACATATTAAAAAAGATTGAGGGTCGTCACTCCCTAAGGAGGAAATAACCATCATAGGTAACAACAATGTTATGGTTGATAGTGGAAAATTCCAATGTAGATCAATCACCAAACTTATGGAGTGCATATTTAAAAAGATGGAAGGTTGTCATTTCATAAGAAGGCATTAACGATCATAGGTAACATCAATTATGGTTGATAGTGGAAAACAATGATGCAAATAAATCCACTATTATTTACAAATGTTTTGCAAGTCGATATGATTATGTTTTCATGTTATTCATCTTCAAGTGACTTGCTCATTCCATTTTTCTAACTTGTTAATTCTCTCTCTCTTCCCCTTTTCACCACCCGTCTTTGACTTGAGTTTAGTGAAAATTTATGTTTTCTATTGAGTAAAAGTATTTCTTCTCTCTTCCATTTATAGTATTTCTTTTCACCCTCTTATTTTTATAGGTACTCATGTTTTTTTGAGGAGAGATTTGAACTTCGACTTCACATTAACATAGCACAATAACCCACTTGAAAATTGTGAGATCCTTATGTAAATTGTTGTGTATATTCCACAAGAAAATTGTAATGACTAACATCATATATTTTCGTTTATAGCAGCATATTTCTTTCAATCGAGTTCATAACTAAACATACCAATTTAAACTTATGCACATACTTGGTTTTCCCAACTGACGTTAATCCCAGTTGACATCGTTTCACGACCGAATCCAAGTCTTGCGCACTCCCGCTACTAAACCAACCAATTCCTCCCTACCTATCTGGGATCAAACTCTGCAACTCCCAAACCCAGAAGACTTCGATCCTTCGAAATCGAAATATTCTAGCCCCTATACCCAAAACTCTAGAAACAACACCCAAGTTTTGTAGATCTATAACAAGATCCTGAGCCCCAAGACTCATCCCTCAATTTTCCTCCAATTGACAGAGTTTATCCATTAGCTTTTCAAATTTTCCTCATCTCTTGTTTTCCACGTTCCCATCCCACAAGACCCCCTCATTCTCAATTTTGATTTCTTTATAAAAGGGAAGATTTCTTCTATATCCAATGAGCCTTTTAATTGTTCTCGAGTCAATCACTTTCTTTTCAATAAATATATATACATATTAAATGAGCCTTTAATTGTTCTTGAGTCAGTCACTTTATTTTGAATAAATAAATATAAATATATATATATACATATTAAATGAGCCCTTTAATTGTTCTCGAGTGGGTCACTTTCTTTGGAATTAAATATATTTACTTATTAAATGAGCTCTTTAATTGTTCACATGTCTTGTTCATAAATTTATTAATAAATACTAAATTAATATATCTTATTGTATTCTTTACTAATTAGGAATTAATTAATACTTTTAACAATTAAGTCATCTACCCTACACTTACACATTTCTTTATGTGTTTAAATGAGTATGTATACTAGTGCAATGCATGCTTATGTAGCTAGCATACGTAGGCCTCATATGCATGCTAATAATCATATTTATCGGTAACTTAAAATGGGTCATTACAACACACCATCACAACAAATATGAATATGCCACTAGAAATATAATAACGCTATGCTCTATCACATAATAATTGCCTATGGCCAAGTTATAACATTAAGAGCATAATATTTTTAATAGGAAAAATCATTAAGAAAATAATATAAACTACAATAGTGAAAAGTACAAACCATGAACATTCAATACAATATGTGCCTTGAAAATGCCCGCGAGGTTAAAAAATCCAATGAGAAATAAAGAATGTGCCTTGCTCTTTAATTTCTTGATTTATAATGCAAGATGCAAAGAAACACTAGCTCTCTGTAGAGAAATAGTTATTGTAGCATGTTAGATTGTTATATAGTGTTCTTCTACTACTTTAATTTGATATCTCACTCATTCTCATTACCAAGCTATGAAATATAAAGTTATTGCAATAGGAATGGAACCTCTTTCTCCCTCTGCAATGGAGGTTTTAACATCACCTCATAAGTTTTAGGGCTAGGACTTTACGTCTTCAAGCTCTCAATTACATTTATGCTTGTGAATCCTCTAGAATTTTCTAGAAATTTGACACATGATTAAGCCCATGTGTAAGTAATGGGAGCTGATATGTGACCTAGGGTACACAAGAGTGTATGAGTAGGAAAACACACATGAGAGAAGTTTTGGCAACAAATTTAATGAGGCTATCCTCTATTACACCATGATTAAATTATTACCAAGTTATAGCATTATCGGCATACCACTTATAATATGCAAAATAAGTAAGAAAATATCATTGTACAATGGTGAAAAGAAACATCATAATATTAAACTAGCGATTATACACATATGTAGTTTCAGTTTCTTAAAAGGTAGAGATTCATCAAAAAACACTTCATTTCATTGCCTTTATACTTTATGAGTGTGACAATTCATAGACACTTCAAATTGCAATTGTGAATGGGAAATTTTCTCCTGCATACCAAATCCTGCTCTACAAATCAAATTGGGGATGAAATAGTAGCCCATATGGATTGCTTAGTATGAGAAAAAGTAAGACAAATCTATCTTCTAACACACCTATGATTATCTTCTTCTGCAAAATTCATTTGGTTAGTCCTAGGCCCGATGTTTCAAAGGAAACACTATAACTTGGTGCTAAAGTTTAGATTTTGGGCAAGTTTTTTGTTGTAAAGAAGCCTTGCTAGTATGAGTTGGAACTTATTCAACTAAGGAACCATACAATACATAAATACACACCCCATGATACAATAAGGAACCTATTCAACTAATTTTTAAATATGTTAATATTTAAAATCTAGCTATACAAAACCAAATTAGTTGGGAAATTTTGTCTTCATTAGAAGCACCATATCATCTAACATTTTAAAACATTTAACTAAAATTACCATAAAACAATAGTAAGAATATCTTTCTTAAAGGAAGAATTATTATAACTATAGAGAATTTCACAATTCTAAATAAAAAGTGGAAGAAATGTGGGATGAGAAGCACAATGAAATTGTTGATAACCAAACAAAAAGGAATCAAGAGATAGAGGTTTTATTGGATTTAGAGAACAAAGAAGATGCTTCAAGGTCTTATCAACAATGAATGTACATTGTTATCATTTGTGGTGAAGAGGGGCACAAATGATTTGAGTGTTTTTTTGGGAGAATGTACATGGAAATTTTAGCACAACAATCAAGTAGGGCACAAGGAGGGGTAAGAGGATTTTAAAAACTATATGTTTCTACAAAGAACCTTTTTTATGCACGTGCAAAGATGGATATCCAATGTATTTTATGTTTTCAATTATTTTCATCAAATCTTGACAAAGTTTAAAATAAAGAACTCTTTTTTACTTTTGAACCATATTTTGCAATATATTTCATGATTACATATGTTGAGAAACAACTAGATGAATTTAATCGACATTAGATTGCCACAATCTAAGAAGATTAACATTGTAAACATTTCTAGCATATCATCAATACATGCATGCTAATTTATTTCTTTTGCATTTATTATTTATGAATTTAATATTGATTAATCACATGAGTCTTCCATGGAGCATTATAGTTATATGTAATAATACACTCCTTTTTGTGCAAGCATGAATCTACACTACACCATGTATGTCTTTGAAAAACTTGTTCTTTTTAAAAAAACTGATAACCTTCATGTGAGAATTAAAAGAAGAAATTTGTGAGGTTTTCAAAGGTAGGGATCATCATTTAGGATTCAAATAAAAATTAAATTTTATATATAATGATGAATGTTAAGAAAGTTTAATGTCATTAAATATATGTTTAACAAAGAATGTCTTCTTAGTTCATGCACATTGGAAGTAGAGATATTCTTGCTCCTTGTAGATCTTGCCACATTTTCTCACTTTTAACTCTTACTTGGGATATCAAACATTAATCAAACTAACGTTTATAGGTTTTGGAGCACCTATTTGACAACCATTTTTGCTAATCCCTTTTGTAAATAAATTGTCATGAATTGTAATTCATGTAAATAATATATGGATATTATGTTCCAATGGTTTTCTTTGGTTAAATCACATCCTTAGTTATTGTGAGTTATCTTAAACCATTACAATTCAAAGGTGGTCCATAATGTGCATGAATTCAAGTGGTTTCAAAAATTTCCAATAAACCATGGTTTAAAGTAGTTTTCAATAATTTGCATGATTTCAAGTGGTTTTCAATAATTTATATGGTTTCAAGTAGTTTTCTTTAGTTGTTGTTACATCTCATTTTTTAACTACATGGTATTACTTTCAATGCTTATTTCATTTTAGTTTTATTGTTTCATTCTCCATTTGTTTATGGTTTTCGTTCATATTTCTTAATGCTTACAATATGGAGCAAGTAATATGGGGAGTGAGATAATTTGAATTACCTGTATTTGCATGAACTTCTTGTTCTCTCAATGTTTGACATATTTTTCTCATCCTTTCTCTACCTTTCTCTTGTATATCCTCTATGGATGGAAATTTCTTTCCTTTTCTAGATCCAAATCTCCAATTTCCCATGTTTGTTGTGAATCTTTGTGTAATTTCCACGCTTTGATATTTCACTTTGAAAGAATGTTTGTTGTATTTTTTGCACAATCCAATTTAGAAACTAAATTATTTATTGACAGCAAAAGCTCGATTGAGCACTTGAGTCGTATGATTCACCATTAATACCATTAATAAAAGTTGGTAAGGGTGCTGGCAGGTTAACTTTTTAATGGCTCAATCGAGTCATTGGTTAACCACGTATGTTGCTCGACCGAGGGTTACTTTAACGCTCGATCAAGCAATTTGAATTTTGAATTTAAGCACTCAATCGAGCATTTAAAGCACTCGATTGAGCTCTTGAAGTCCTAAAAATTACAGTTTCAACACCTCTTCTGCAGATTTCTCTGCAACCCCATTTTGTACCCTATTGGATTTAGGGCATAATTTGTCCTTAAGTGGCGAAGTTGATCACGTTGGATTTGTGAAAGAATCCTCTATCCAATGGCATATGAATTTGACACTTTTGAATTCATGTGATATTTTTCATGTAATTTCTTTTAAGCGTAACACTTTAAAAAAAATTTGGCAGTTTCAAAGGGGCTGAATAAAAAATCAAAAACATAAAATATACACAACGAAATTTTTTCAAAAAATATGACTATCTTCATTTATGAGTCCTCTTCAAAAGGGTACTCTTATTTTTTCATTTTATTTAAAGAGTTGAAAAAAATCTTACATGAACACATGTGTCACCAAAATGAAATCGAAATATTACTTTTCCAACTTTGAAAAATAATAAAAAAAATATAATTTGCATAAAAAAATATTTTTTTAACATGAAAAACTTAGTTCTCTCCATGTAGATCATGCTTATATATATATATATATATATATATATATATATATATATATATAATTATGCATCTTAGACTAAGTTATGCTATGTGAAGACAGACATACCTCTTAAGTTTTGCTAAAATTTGCAAGGACATATATTGCATTTAATGGAAAATTGAGAGATTATACAACACTAATTTTTTTTGCAAAAAATATCATTAGGACAACAACATAATTCTCTACATATTATCTTTTTACCCTAATAAAATTCATAATTCTTATATGAATTATGAATATACCTTTCGCTTGTTGATCAATTTTCTAAAATATATATTATGATCATTTTTAGCAAGTTCGGTTACTCTCAAGTGCAATTACTTATCTTGCATTGATGGTCAAAATTTGGCCTACCCACATCCATAGCCTATACCATGACCCTTGATTCCTTGGTTCTTCTAAAAAAAACTCTTTAGCCTTCATGAATACTTAGCTTCATAGGTGTACACCCTTACATCTTTAACCATTTCAAGGTTGTCTTTGTTAAATCTTTATTCAAGATTATCTTTGTTAAATCTTTACTCCTCTTGATTTCTATTTTCAACTTCAAAACTAGTTAACATGGTTATGAATTAGAAAAATTGAACAATTTATCTAACATATCCAATAAAATCCATATGCAATTCCAAAGCATCTTTACTATAGAACATCAAAATGACAAATAATAATATAACATTTTTATGTTCAAAACCTATAATAAAGTAGTTTAAAATGTATATCTCCCTTTAAAAAAATTACTTTAAATATGTACCATAAGCTCAAGCCTTTCACATCTACACCTTTATGATATATATATTTTTATTATCTCTACCTTCAACTTGCAAGCCTTTCACATCTATACCATTATGAAATAATAATATATTTTTTTATTATTCTTTACCTTACTTTAAATCTCAATCTGCATATTGTGTATAATGGTGAACTTAATCCATATACATTACTATAGAGTACTAAATCTAACATTCCCTATTGTTGGATTTTTTAGTATAGATAATATTTGCATTGAACTTATGTAATATACATTTAAAAAGACTGATGATCGTCACTTCTTAAGGGGAATTAACGATCATAGGTAATATTAAACATATGGTCGATAATGAAAAACATTGACAGCAAATTAATCACGACACTTATGTAATACATATTAAAAAAGTTTGAGGGTCGTCATTCCCTAAGGAGGAATTAACCATTCTAGGTAACAACAATGTTATGGTTAATAGTGGAAAATTTTAATGTAGATCAATCACCAAATTTATGGATTGCATATTAAGAAAGATTGAGGGTTTTCATTTCATAATAAGGCATTAATGATCTTAGGTAACATCAAATGGTTGATAGTGGAAAATAATGGTTATTATTTATTCATCTTCAAGTGACTTGCTCATTCCATTTTTCTAACTTGCTAATTCTCTCTCTTTTCCCCTTTTCACCACCCGTCTTTGACTTGAGTTTAGTGAAAATTTATATTTTCTATTGAGTATAGGTATTTCTTCTCTCTTGCATTTATAGTATTTCTTTTCACTCTCTTATTTTTATAGGTACTCATGTTTCTTTGAGGAGAGATTTGAACTTCGACTTCACATTAACATAGCACAATAACCCACTTGAAAATTGTGAGAGCCTTATGTAAATTGTTGTGTATATTCCATGAGACAATTGTAATGACTAACAACATATATTTTCATTTTTAGCAGCATATTTCTTTTAATCGAGTTCATAACTAAACATGCAAATTTAAACTTATGCACATACTTGGTTTTCCCAACTGATGTTGATCCCCAGTTGACATCGTTTCATGGCCAAATCCGAGTCTTGCGCGCTCCTACTACCAAACCAACCAATTCCTCCCTACCTATCTGGCATCAAGCTCTCCAACTCCCAGACCCAGAAGACTTTGATCCTTCGAGATCGAAGTCTTCTAGCCCCTATACCCAAAACTCTAGAAACAACACCCAAGTTTCATAGATGTATAACTGGACCCTCAGCCCCAAGACTCATCCCTCAATTTTCTTCCAATTGACAAACTTTCTCCATTAGCTTTTTAAATTTTCCTCATCTCTTGTTTTCCCCTTTCGCGTGCCAAAAGACCCCCTCATTCTCAATTTTGATTTCTTTATAAAGGGAAGATTTCTTCCCTCCAAAGAAAGCCCCTTTCCCATATATATATATAAACACTTGGATCGGTCACCCTTCTTTTAATTAAATATGTATTAAATGAACTGTTACTTGTTAGGAGATTTGGTTACCTACCCCTATATATATATATATATATATATATATATATATATATATATATTTAATGAGCCTTTAATTGTTCTCAAGTCAATCACTTTCTTTTGAATAAATATATATACGTATTACATGAGCCCTTTAATTGTTCTCGAGTCAATCACTTTCTTTTGAATAAATATATATACATATTAAATGAGCCCTTTAATTATTCTTGAGTCAGTGACCTTCTTTTGAATAAATATATATACATATTAAATGAGTCATTTAATTGTTCTCGAATGGGTCACTTTCTTTTGAATTAAATATATTTACGTATTAAATGAGCCCTTTAATTGTTCTCATGTCTTGTTCGTAAATTTATTAATGAATATTAAATTAATATAGTTTATTGTATTCTTTACTAATTAGTAATTAATTAATACTTTTAACAATTAAGTCATCTACCTTATACTTAGACAATTTTTTTATGTGATCAAACTAGTATATATACTAGTGCAATGCCTGTGTATGGAGCTAGCATACATAAGCCTCATATGCATGCTAATAATCATATTTATTAGTAACTGAAAATAGGTCATCACAACACCCCATCACAACAAATATAAATATGCCATTAGAAATACAACAACGCTATGCTATATCACATAATGATTATTTATGACCAAGTTATAACATTAAAACCATAATACTTTTAATAAGAAAAATCACTAAGAAAATAATATAAACTACAATAATGAAAAGTACAAACCATGAACATTCAATACAATAGTTTTTTCGAGGTTAAAAACTCCAACAAGAAATAAGGAATTTGCCTTGCTTTTTAATTTCTTGATTTATAATGCAACATGCAAAGAAATACTAGTTCTTCCTTGAGAAATAGATATTGTAGCATGTTAGATGATTATAAAAGTGCTTTTTTACTGCTTTAATTTGATATTTCATTGATTCCCATTACCAAGCTATAAAATATAAAATTATTGCAACAAGAATGGAACTTCTTTCTCCCTCAGCCAATAAGAAATAAGGAATTTGCCTTGCTTTTTAATTTCTTAATTTATAATGCAAGATGCAGAGAAATACTAGTTCTTCCTTGAGAAATAGATATTGTAGCATGTTAGATGATTATAAAAGTGCTCTTTTACTGCTTTAATTTGATATTTCATTGATTCCCATTACCAAGCTATAAAATATAAAATTATTGCAACAAGAATAGAACCTCTTTCTCCCTCAGCGATGGAGGTTTTAACATCACCTCATAATTGTTAATAGTGAGGACTGTACTTTTACATCTTCAAACTCTCAATTACTTTTATGGTTGTGAATCCTTTAAAATCTTCTAAAAATTCCACACATGATTAAACCTAAACTCTAAAAATTCCACACATGATTAAACCTAAACTTATATGTAAGTAATGGGAGCTGATATGCAACATGGCACACAAGAGTGTAAGAGTAAGAAAACATGAGAGAAGTTGCAACATGGGGAGTGTAAGAGTAGGAAAACACACATTAGAGAAGGTGTGGAGACAAATTCAGTGAGGCTATTCTCTATCACACAATGATTAAATTATTACCAAGTTATAGCGTTATCAGCATACCACTTATAATATGCAAAATAAGTAAGAAAATATCATTGTACTGTGGTGCAAAGAAGCATCATGAGATTAAACTAGCTATTATACTCAGATGTCGTTTCAGTTTCTTAAAAGGTAGAAATGCATTAAAAAAACACTTCATTTAACTGCCTTTCTATTATAGTGAATGTGACCATTCATAGACACTTCAAATTGTAATTATCAATGGGAAATTTTGTGCTGCATGCCGAAGTTTAGATTTTGGGCAGGTTTTCTGCTGTAAAGAAGCCTTGCTAGTGTGAGCTGGACCTTAAAATCTCAATCATGGTAACTACAGTTTATCCTCTACTCTGAACAATTTGCTAGCAAAAAAGCGGATTTGTTATGGCTACCTTACCATAAAACACTGAACTTCCCTGTCAACAAACATGCTTAAAACCATGTAAACTCCATAGTCCATATTTTTTTTTGTTGTGGACTCTTCATTGATTAAAGCATACTACCAGAACAATATGTATGGAAAATAAAAGTGACCTGCACTCTCTTAAAAGTTAATATCCCATGCTAAATGATAGCAACTACACCATGAACAAATTTAAAAACCAGAGCCCATATCAGCAAGTCATTTGAGCTGGAGGAAAAATAAAAATATAAGACAGACTGCCATTTGTATTTGTCAAGAAGAATTGAAGAATTTAAACTAAACCATAGAGTAACCAACTGCTCAGCGAGTCATTTGAGCTAGATGAAAGAAAATAAAAGACAGACTACCATTCTGCATTTCTCAAGAAGAATGAAGAATTTAAACTAAACCATAAAGTAACCAACTAATCTCTTTAGAATTGATTTACACTCGGGATATATATTTCACATCAGAATGAAACCCATATCTGTCAAATATGGAACATGACTCGCTAGAACAACTACCAAGCCAGTTCCTGATTAAAAATGACTCTCAAACAAAATCAACAATATCTCCAACAAAGTTTATATGTGCCCAAAAACTTTACCAGCAAACATTCTCTCAGACTTAATAAAATCGGCACATTTACAAGGGTGCACCGTTAATATTGTGTTAAGACCGCAGCAGTTCAGACAACTGGCAGTGTTGCTTTTCCCACATCAGTTCAGACAACTGGCAGTGTTGCCACAGGATGCCCGCATTGCAATTTACCACCTACTGAGATTTATGTCCCTTCTTCGCAGGGGCTTTTGGGATTCTTCTCAAAACTTTGGAATCAAATCTCCCGTAGTGCCGCTTCATTTCATCTAATATGTAATAAATAAAGGAGTCCACTTGGTCTTCATTTCTCTCATACAGCACAGGCAATGTGTGTGCAGCAACAAACCCTAATAAGGGCATGAGTTAGTAGGGCAATTTGCGTATATAAAATGAAAAATAACTCAAATGATTCATAGAAAGGCAGAGGGAGTTAAAAAAATATACTAACAGAATGCCACTGTTATTCACTGCTAATCTAATTTGAATAAAAAATAAAGAGTTTGCAAAGGGAATAAATAAAGAAGCTAATAGAAAAAAAGTAAAAAATGAGCCAGTGCTTACCTATGTACAATATAGTTAAGAGATTGCACCAGCTGCCAATTATAGCAAGAAACCATAGCCCTGCTGAGACCTGCAAGATAATCCACATGATCTTAACTATTTTTGTAAAGAGAATGACTTTACAAATTTAACGAAATCAAAAGGCAAAAAGATATTCAGATATCCAAATTACCGCCAGAAATGTCTTCACATCTCTTCCTATTGCAACTTCTTGTAGAAACCCTAAAAGTCTGTTGATTTGATCACGTAGAGCAATAGCAGCATCAACGAAAATATCCTTAGGGAGAACAATTGGGCGCATCCTTGGCGGAGACCTGTTCCAAATTTTGTTGCAAGCTTAAACTCCTAACGAATATGCATTCAGTGGCTAAACCCTTCACACGCTGAACAAAATATTGCAAAACAGAGCAAACACTAACCTGTTGATTAAAATTGCGGCATTTGACCAGAGGAACAAAGCTGTCATGGAGAGAACCACAGCGAGGCAAAGAAGTGTAAGGAAGTGGTAATTCAACCATTCAAAGAGCATCCATATGACAGTGGCACCTGCAAGAACACTGCCAGATATTCGCTTGTTTCTCCATAGCAAGACATCGGCAGCTGTATACATGTGTTGATAAAGTTTAAAGGAGCTTTAGAGGAAAGCTTTATCTGCTCACATAAAGAGAAGAAGTGCCAAACCCCATTCCACGACATTTGGCAGTAAACCAAAAATCCTTCTAACAAAAATCGAAAGAAAGGGTAAAAATGGCTTCGTACATACATTGGCCTCCACCGAGTATACGATGCACAGGCTTCTGGCGTCCGAAGAGCCGGTCAAATGACACAGATACAGAAGGTTTCTCGCTACTTTCGATAAAGTTCGACGAGCTGGATTTTTGGATGGATTTTGGGAGTTTATCCGCAAGTGTTTCCATAACATTGTTCAGAAGATTTTCGGCAGTTACCTTTCCGTAATTTTCTCCCATGATTTCTAAATCACAAAGATGAAAGGTAACATTAATTTCGTTGTTAATGCATTTAAATATTTAAAAAACAAACAAGGTCTGCCATATAGCGAGCTCAACGAAAGGGATAATGGGTTACATAAAGGAAACGGTACAGCAAAAGAGGGGGCATTTTTCTCGCTGCAAACAACAACATATTAGGCTTTAAAACAAGAAAATATCAGCCTTAGAAATGCTTAAATCCACAAAATGGAATGGCGAGATTCCTCCGGATAATAGCTTCAATGTAAACTTACGAAAGTCAATAACTCGTAGACAAGAATGAATTTTCATCCTGAACAAACAGTCAGAGGTGAAATTTCCCCTTGATACGAGTTGTCAATCGCAAGATTTTAGCTTTCCGTAGGTAAAATTAGCAGTAATTCCATAAAATTAAAGAAAGCGAATCGCCATCAATTTACAGAAATATTAGCGACACAGAGGCCAGGAAAAGGGGAAAACAGAACTTTTGTAAAAACTTCATTTCAGATATGGAAATAACGATAAATTCCCCTAATGATGCAAACTAATAGCGAAATTAGAAATCCACGACTCCAAAAATACTCGTCACATCATCTCTTTTACACTTATTGAGCTAAACCTTGAACAACGTTACAGGAGGATTGCGTACCTAGTAAACTTGATCGAAACTACAAAGAGGTCTTTAAGACGGCTTGGTCTCTGATTTGTAAAACGAATGCTACTTTCAGCTTTGTATTTCAAAGCTTCCGAAAAGATTTCAGCGGCGTCTGAAAACTACGAAACATACAATGTTTACACAGATTATCAAATAATAATAAAGCGACCTGCACCTAACATTCAAATTTTACAGCGAAAAGTCACATTCAGCCTAAAGATAACCGAAAGAGAGCAGTTCTGACACGAAATTCTTATGCTCCTGTACGAAATCAATTAAATTAAGCTACCTGCTCAAAGCGACCGATTCGACGGTCTGTTCAAGATATTCCAGGTTCCTTCGTTTTGTTTCTTCAGGCAGAAGATGGAAATGGCGATCGATTGTCAAAACAGAAAGCTTCCTTGAAAATTTATTCTGGGCATTTGCTGCTCATGACCTATGGATTTTTTCGGATCAACCCTGGCAGGAAGGCCGTGAGAACGACCTGCGAAATGCGAGAAACGTGTGGAATACTTATCAGAACCCTGAAATAACGTTGTGCCGTCGATTTGGACCTGTTGGCACGATCGTTGTGTTTGACCTTTAACGGGTAAGTAGTTCTGAAAGAGGTCGATGACTAACTGGTCAATAAGATTAATTCCAAGAACGTAATACCTATGCCAACGTGGGTCAATAATTGGCTTTAGGACTGAAACTTTATAGCGAGGTATCTTCCTCCCATGTCGTTTTTATACATCATATAATGATAAGTGTGGACCAATGGGCTTTTAGTGGAATCTAAATAGAATTTTGTCAAATTTAATACTATTATCAATCAAGTTAAAAGAATCGTGAAGGGGGGTGCCTTTAGATATGGAGCAGTGGAAATTATTGCAAATTTATCCATGAAATCAAATGGATGGCGAAGCGTGAAGTCGATATGTTTCTATTACCATGATCGTGTGGCAGCGTTTAACTTGCATGCGTTATATAATTGTTTTTTGGGGTTCTTTTGACAACTTTAAGATTTAAAAGGTATTTATATTTTTTTGAAAATGTATATGTATTTGCTTGTCGCTCTTTATTGGTTTAAAGTATATTTTAAATATTTTATTTTTTATCTTTTCTTTTTTTTATTAATTTTATTCACATCAAAATATATTGAAATTTAAAAGAATTATTAAAATTACAAATATTAGTTATTAAAATCATATAATTTAGGTGTAATAAGGGTTTTTCAAGGCATTGAATCTATTTATGCATTCAAAAATACAATTTCAGTATTGTAAAATCTTAATTTCGCTAACAATTACATGGGTTGTCTTGAATGATGGCTACCAAGTAAAAGTCGAAAAAATAAAATGTTTAGACTAGTTTGTTGTTTAATGTTAATGGTTTCTCCCTCCTTTGTGATTTGTATAATGTGTGTAAGGTAAAGGGAGAGTAAAGATTATTACACACTAAAAATGTGTCGAGCACTCTATCAATCATTGTAATAGTACATGTGCAAATACATGAATATTGTCTTAAGATAGACACACTATCTTGATCACACAACAATCAGTTGAGAAAATATCTCAACCACGCACCAATCTAGGAGTTAACTAGTTAGAGAGAATTTCACAAGATCTCTTGTGAAGTCCAACTCACAGGATCTCTTGTGAAATCCAACTCACACGATCTCTAGTCGGTCAACTTTGTGTAATAACACTTTCATTCATGGGATATTAAATAATACCCCTAATCTCACTAGATATTAATAAATTCCTCTCAAAATCCTTTTATTGAACCCTTCCCAAAATCCTTTTATTGAACCCCCTCCCAATACATCTTTCTAAGAAAACAACCTTTATTTTTACTAAATACCCCTTTTTATAACCCTCAATACCTATAATTCCCCCTACCCCACCTCCCTCACCCACTAAGTTACTTATAATATATTGACTCTATTTTACACAAAACATGGTAACATATTGGTCAACAAGGTGAATCTCCCGTGTTCCAAATAGAACTAAAAACTTTCTAAAATATAGAAACAGACTCTTTTCTTAGAGATTAACTCTATGCAATAATGACCAATAATCATAACGACCACAAATATGATCACACATAAGACAAGTATGAGCTACATATTCCAACACTCCCTCTTAATGACTACTTGTCTTAATCATTGTCAAGTCAAGTCTTCATCATCGTCTAGTCCTCTACAACAAATGCTCCATATGAATTGAAGAACCTCATAATCAATAGAATTTATATTTGGTTCATCCTAGCACTCACATCTCATACCTCAACCATGTAGACATCACCAAACTGTCAAAGGACTCCATATAAAGAAATAATCATCCACCAAAATGCATGGGTACCTAACTGATGCAACCATTGATCTAATAGGATGTCCTTCATGTATATGGTTCACTCAACATCTTGATAAACTCCCCCTAAATATGTAAACGATTTCGTCAACAATTTCTGAGAGCTAACATATGTAACCAATGCACCCACTCTTTGCTAACACCTCCAAGAGTCTACAACCAATATGGTCCACCCATAGAGCATCCAACCAACACATGGCCCACTCCTCCAAGTGTCAATAACCATATAACAAAGGTTTATGCATTACAAATCATTAAGGACACATGACAAAGGGGTATGTATACATATTCCTACAATGATATGCTCTTTACATGTTACATAGATACAAGTACATACAATTAGCATACTCCATCCCATGGAGATATCAAGTACAAGATCACACTTTTCAAGGACCAATACATCATATTAAAGCATGACATCATAAATTTACTACAAATATAATGTGTGGCTCACATTACCATATGATCAAGTTTGCTTTTATTCCACACAATTTACCTTGTTTGTCCTCCATCATCCAATCTCCACTATTGCCATTACAACTGTCACTAACCTCCCTTGGACCGAAACTCCAAAATAACTCTCTTTATTGCATCAAAAACAATATCTCTATCTTTCTTACTGCAATCTCACCATTCCAATCAAAAATCAGTTTACTATCAAACATTGGCTTCTCCAACTCGAACAATGTAACTCTCTTCCACCTAAGAACCAAAAGGTGTCCATGCTTACCCATTCACCTTTAGAACTATTATGTTAAACACATACCAACTAGAAACTAACCATACCACTAGTACCACATAGATTGACTAGACCCTTGTTGTACTCCAAGGCTCAACATCGTCATGAATGTAAAAATTAACCAGTTGACCATCCTATAAACATATTTCCATCTATTGAGGAACCTAGGTACCTAACCATAGTGCTTGCCAATTGTCTAGGAAACTCTAGATATGGGATGTATCTAAGTCAATCTTACATTCTTTGTGCACTTGTTGATGAGGACATATAGTGCAACAATCATCAAATATTTTTTCACCAAGAAACAATTAGAATGATGTGTATCTATTACTTCCTTCTAGCTACACCCCCCTTTACTAAGTAGACTCAAAAGTGACTTTTACATCACAAAGTATTGCAACACTATAAAACATCATCAAGAGATAATGACACACATGATAGGATTACCTTATTCCTCTTATGGAATCATGCACATGCTTGATGTCTTCATCTAGTGAGTCTTCCACATCTATATTCAGTCTTCATCTGGGATCTTGATACTTCCCCTATTATTCTTCTAGAGTTGTGAATCTAACAAAATAACCATACTCTCATATTGAATTAGTGATGCTCAATAGGCTTGTTATCTCTAATTAATCCAATAATTGAATATTACAAAGATAGTCACCATTAAAAAAGATTAACAAATTAGGTGTATAATCCCTTCCTTTCACTCTCCTTACTCTTTCTTCATGTGCCTAGCCTGACCTACGACTTCTACAACTTCATCATTTTGCAAGTCATCCTTATCATAAATGGAAATGGGGTATAAAGTCTCAACACCTTGTGAAGAAATATATTTATTTTTTTTAGGTGACTTAGGACCATTGCATTCATATTGGCATTCTTGGCATAGTCTAATCACTTTCTCTCTCACTAGATCCAACCAATCTATGTGCATGGAAAACAAAATTATAGTCCATGTCATTATGATGGATGTTGTCTCATGTTTGGCTATGAAGAACATCTTGCATTTTTTTATCATTTCTTGAGAAAGCATGCTTAAATAATCCTCCCCTTCCCTTTGTTGGCTACCATCAATATCAAGATGAGAAGATCTTTGTTCTCATCAATTTTTCCACCTGCACACTTTTCTCTCAATTTATGATTTTCTCCCTTAGTGATCTCTAAATTTCTTAGTTTATCCTCTAACCTTTCACTTCCATGAAGATTGACAAAAGGTTGTTCTTCTGCTCTGAAGTGGCTCACCCCTTCCTACTCATGATTTCTTTCTCATAGAACTTGTCTATTTCCAAAACTGAAACCTCGAGTTCCCACGTGGTCATTTTCATCATACATAACAATGAATGCCTTAAATCAAGTCCTTTGTCTGACCCTTGTCTACCTCTAGGTAGGTATGTTCTTCATGACATCATCCTTCCTCAAGGGACTTAGCATGACCTCCATGATCTGGTGCACCTTCATGGCCAACAAGAAAATAGATTTGCTTGAAGGAACGCGTTTTCCCTTCTTTTATTAAATGTTCGAGCTTCGTTACAAACACCCACTTCATCTCTTTAAGATCCTTACTAGCCATTATGATGATCCCAATAACCTCTATCTACTTGACCTTAATTAAATCCACATTTGAATCAAGCTCCCATGTATATTCCACACCCAATAGATCTAAGTCCACATAGTTGGTGTTCCCTCTACACAAGCCCTCCTTCATGCCCTAATGAGACGTGGGTCACTCTTTACAAAATCAACTCCTCTTCTCACTTTGATGGTGATCATTTGCTTCATCCTAGCAGTGCCTCCTTCTTAGATGGTGGGTCCTCACAATTTCTTCATGGGAGATTTTCCCTATGGTTTGGGTCAAGCATATGAACTTGCACTATAGAAAACCCTCATTCAAGACTTCTTTATTCCTCTCATTAGGGACTTATAGCTATAGCTCTTCACATGAACTTTCATTATCTTCACATTACAACATCTAGTTTCTATCTCCATACAAAACATACATAGATATGCACATTTGGTGGTCTTCTTCAACTCATCATGTAAGCATCCACTCGCCACTATATTACCCATATCATATGGCATCAACCTACAAGCAGCAAATCGATTCCCCTCACAAACAAATGGATGACACACAAGATCATGCTACAAAAAAATTGTAGCAACATCCACAACAAAAAACTACTCTCACCTAAGATAATCTACTCCTACAATAGATTACTCTCACAAGCTTCTATTTCCTTAGGTCCTCCTATGAGGGAGTCAAGCCCAATCTTGCTTTGATACCATGCACAAAAATGGGAGAGTAAACATTATTGCACAAAAAAAAATGTAATAGTATACATATCAATATATGAATGTTGTCTCAAGATAGACACACTATCTTGATCACAAGAACAACCAAATTGATAAACTATCTCAACCACACACCAATCTAGGAGTCAACTGGTTCGAAAGTGTTGAAAATAGCAACAAGAAATGCTAAAAATAGCATTTCAGGATACATTCCAATTTTAGTTAGTCCCTAAACTAAAATTGAGAATTAAAATTCGAATTTGATCTTAGCATTTGTTTGTAAAATAAGTAATTAATTCATCTTGAGTTAATTAGTTGTAGAAAATCAAACATGAAGTCTATGTGAAGACATGCAACAGTTTCCCCTTTGATTGAGGAAGTTATCCCTTGATTAAGGAGATCAGGATGAGTTGTACTTTGGTTGTAATTAGTTAGCTCAGTTAACTGATTTAAGTCCAGTTAGATTAGTTCCAACAGTTTGTGGAATTGATTGTGAGTTCAGTTAGTTAATGCATGCATGCATGTAACTGCTGCACTTCAGATAAGTGAATATTCTCTCATAAATAACTCATGCATGTCAATTCAGTCAGAGACCCAATTGAGATCAGATGATGGGACAATGTACTACCAATTACAGGTATATTCCATTGAGGATATCTCTTGCATGCAGAAGGAATTCATTCCTTGGAGATTGCACAGTTACTTCTGAGTTTGGTGAGTGTGTGATGAGGCCAATTCACACAGGTGGCAGCATTGGACCCTAGGAGAAACTGCGCAAGGAAATAGGAGGCTTGGAGGATTGGAGGAAGGCATATCTTGTGTCCATTCAGTCTGTGAGTTGCATTGAGGTATTGTACTGAGAGCTGGATAGATTGTGAGCTAAAGCTTTGTGTAATCTGGACATATTTCCACTTGTATGATAATACAAAGATCAGGATTTTTAATTGAGGCTTTCCCTAAAGTATTCTTCTGTGTTCATGTGTGATTGATTCTCATTCTCTGTTGTATGTGTTCTATTTGATCTTGTTCATAATCGATTAAGCTTCCGCAAGTTTGTTTGTAGAAGCAGATCAAGTATTTTGCTTTAGTATATTGCATTATCAAGTGATCTACAGTGGAAAATTCTACATGGTATCAGAGCAAAGGTGATCAAAGTGAAGAATAGTATACAAAGAAGGGAGGAGTTCCAAGTTTGAAGTTCCTATTTATAGAATTTGAATTCTTATCACATCTCAAATTTCACCAATGGCGTTCAACGGTTTAAGACTCGAGTATGCCCTTGATGGAAGCTCGAATTATATAGCCTAGAAGGATCGCATGGAAGTAGTATTAGAGGACAACGGTTTGAAGGACTTCATTGATCAAGAAGTCCCCAAGCCAGCAGCAGCTAATGCTACAGAATTGGCGGAATGGAAGAAATGTGTGGCTAAAGCGAGGAGAATCCTTCTAGAGGGAGTTCAAGACCACATAGTCTCGAGTCTCCATGGGAAGGAGACATCATTTTCAATGTGGAAAACATTGAAAGATCTATATCAGAACAACAACAATTAGAGGAAGCTGGCGCTGAAAGACAAGCTTTGGAAAATCAAGTGTGAAAAGGGCGACACGATCTCTACATATCTGAACAAGCTCACCACCTGCAGGGATGAGCTTGGAAGTGTAGGGATCATGATAGCCGATGATGACATGGTGAGTCTTGCTCTCCTTGATCTTCCTAAGAGCTGGCATAGCTACTAAGACTCGGTAAATGGAAGAGAGAAACTGCCAGATTGGGAACGACTTTGGTCAGATCTGATGCAGGAGGAGATAAGAAGAAGCACCAGAGATGGATCTTCATCAAAGCAAGATGATGAAGAAAATCTAGCCTTAGCGAGTAAGGCGAGGAAAGGGAAAGGGAAGGCGTCCCATCCCAAATCCAGTTCTTCCCATGGTGGGAAGAAGTTTGACAAATCGAAAGTGTGATGCTTTCATTGTCATGAGGTGGGCCATTATGCTACGAATTGTCCACAGAAGAAATCCAAGAAGGGATCCTCAAAGGGATCAGATGGTGAGGCACTGGCCTCATAGTTTGAATTGGATTTCTCTCTCATCGCATGCATGGTTTCATCCATGGTGGGATGTGTTTGGTACCTGGACAGTGGAGCCTCTTTCCACATGTCCGACAACAAGAATCTTTTCAGTACCTTGGAGGAGAAGGATCTCCAGATGCGGATCGAGATGGGCGATGATGGAAAGTACCGTGTTTCAAGTGAAGGTACGGTTGTGTTTCAGAGGGAGCATGGAGCTCCTCTCACCTTGACTGATGTAAAGTATGTACTGGGTCTGAAGAAGAATCTTGTGTCTGTCACTATGCTAGAAGACAAAGGCTATGATGTAGACTTTAGTAAATGAAAGGTATTCCTGAGGCATATCGGTACTGGACAAACCAAGAGGATTGGGATTCGAGTTAAGAATCTCTACAAGCTGGAGGTAGACGACTATGCTGCATTGAATTCAAAAGCATAGTTGGTGCAAAGCCAAGATGTTGGCGAGCTATGGCATAGAAGATTGGGCCACTTGCACCATGGGGCCTTGAAGATCATGTAGCAAATTTCTACCGGACTTCCCAAGGGAAAACTAGAGCAGGCAGATACATGCAAAGGTTGTACCTTGGGTAAGTATGCGAAATCTTCCTTTCAGGATCGAGATAGTAGAGCTGGAGCAATCCTGGAGCGAGTTCACACAGATGTGTGTGGGCCATTCTCTACAACCTCCACCACTAAACAAAGGTACTATGTTATTTTTATTGATGATTTTTCTCATAGATGTTGGATCTACTTTATGCAAAAGAAGAATCAGACCTTCTTAAGGTTTTGTGAGTTTAAAGCCTTGGCAAAGAAAGAATCTGGAAATAAAATAAGGGCCTTGCATAGCGACAATGGTGAAGAGTATGTCTCCCAAAAGTTTAAGGACTTCTGCGCATTAGAAGGAATTAAATGGGAGTTGACGGCACCCCATAACCCACAGCAGAATGGGTTGGCTGAAAGGAAGAACAAATCGATTGTGGGAGCAGCTTGAGCGATGTTACATGACCAAAGCCTACCACTTCATTTGTGGGCTGAGGCATGAAATACAATAGTATACTTGCAGAACAGAAGCCCGCACCATATACTGGGGATGAAGACACCAATGGAAGCCTTTTCCAGGAAGTGACCAGATGTGAGTCACTTCAGGATCTTTGGATCATCGGTTTATTGCCATGTGACCAAAGATGCCCAGAAGAAGCTAGATCCAACAGCTGAGTTGGGGATACTTGTGGGGTACACTGATACACCCCACAACTATTGGGTGTTCCTGCCTACCAGTCAGAGGATAGTGGTACGCAGAGATCTGAAGTTCAACGAGCAGAAAGCCATGCGAGTATCACTTGAGAGGGAGCTCAAGTTGCATGCAGAGGAGTAACTTTCAGTTCCTAAGGAGGAGGAGCTTCATATTGATGTGGAGTAGCTGCATGTAGAGGATCCAAGAGTGGAGACATCCACTCATGCTGAGTCTTCTAGAGATGGGCGGAAACACTCAAGGGAAGCTGACAGGTTGATGATGGATGCGCGAGAGAATGTGGGACAACCATCTTCTCAGCACAGACAGAGGAGGTCACCCAAGTGGTACACTGGTTACATGGCCCTAGTTGGGGAGTGTGTAGAGACCGAACCTTCTTCTTTCAAGGAAGCAGTGCAACAACCAGTCTGGGTTAATGCCATGGTAGAGAAGTACGACTCTATCATTTGGAACAATGTGTGGGATGTTGCCCCAAGACCTCAAAACAAGTCAGTGGTGAGTTCCCGATGGCTTTACAAGGTAAAGCAGGCAGCTCATGGCAGTGTTGAGAAACATAAGGCAAGGTTTGTTGCCCGCGGTTTCTCACAGGTCAAGGGGATTGACTACGATGAGACTTTTGCTCCTGTAGCAAGGTACTCATCTATCAGATCGATGTTGGAACTATTAGCTCAGATGAGTTGGAAGATCCATCAGATGGATGTGAAGGTTGCGTTCTTCAATGGGAAGATTGAGGAAGAGGTGTACATTAAGCAGCCGGAAGGTTTTGAGACCTTTGATCGTGAGTCACATGTGTGCCGACTGGAGAGGGCTTTGTACAGGCTGAAGCAAGCACCTCGTGCTTGGTACACCAGGATCGACAGCTATTTCATCGAGTTGGGCTTCACCAAGAGTGAAGCAGATGCGAACCTTTACCACATCATGGTAGAAGGTAAGCCATTGATCATTGTTCTTTATGTGGATGATCTGATTTTGACAGGTGATGATCAGTTGATTAAGTCTTGCAAGGAGGACCTTGCAAGAGAGTTTGAGATGAAAGACATGGGTCTTATGCACTACTTTATAGGCATGGAAGTGTGGCAGAAAGATGGGGAAGTATTTGTGTCTCAAGGCAAGTATGCCAATGAGATACTCAGGCGATTCCACATGGAGAAGTGCAAGCCCATGCAGACTCCTCTAGCTGGTAACTGGAGGAAGGAGGATGCTACTTCAGGTGAGGTAGTAGCTGCTACTATTTATCGACAGCTTGTGGGTTCACTGATGTATCTAGTGAACACATGACCAGACTTATGCTTTGCGGTGAACCAGCTGAGTCAAGCTATGGTTCAGCCTACCAAGCTGTTTTGGAAGGCAGTGAAGCATGTGCTGAGATACCTCAGAGGCACATCTCAGTATGGATTGTGGTACAGACGGACAAAGGGAGTGAAGCTTCAGGGCTTCACAGATGCAGATTGGGCAGGGAGTCCATCAGACCGGAAGAGCACTTCTAGAGGAATCTTCAACCTTGGTTCAACTGCAGTTTCATGGTATAGCAGAAAACAAAGGTTAGTTCTCAGTTGAGGCTGAATACATGGCTTCCAGTCAGGAAGCATGCGAGGCCATTTGGATGCGGAAGATTCTAGTGGGATTTTTTGGTCAGAGGATGGGTCCAACTGTGATCTACTATGATAATTAGAGTTGTATCAAACTCTCTGAGAATCTAGTATTCCATGACAGGTCCAAGCACATTGATATCCGGTACCATCATCTTCGAGACTGTGTGGTGAAGAGGATCATGTTGTTGTTGTATGTTTCGACTGAGGAACAGGATGCAGATATTTTGATTAAGGCATTGTCAAAATGCAAGTTCGAGTTCCACATAGATAGGATTGGGGTGACTGATAATCCTTTCTTGTTGAGAGCGAGTGTTGAAAATAGCAACAAGAAATGCTAAAAATAACACTACTATAAATAGCATTTCGGGATACATTTCAATTTTAGTTAGTCCCTAAACTAAAAATGAGAATTAAAATTCGAATTTTATCTTAGCAACTGTTTGTAAAATAATTAATTAATTCATCTTGAGTTAACTAGTTGTAGAAAATCAAACATGAAGTCTATGTGAAGACATGCAACAGTTTCCCCTTTGATTGAGGAAGTTATCCCTTGATTAAGGAGATCAGGATGAGTTGTACTTTGAGTTGTAATTAGTTAGCTCAGTTAACTGAGTTAAGTCCAGTTAGATTAGTTCCAACAATTTGTGGAACTGATTGTGAGTTCAGTTAGTTAATGCATGCATGCATGTAACTGCTGCACTTCAGATAACTGAATATTCTCTCATAAATAACTCATGCATGTCAGTTCAGTCAGAGACCCAGTTGAGATCAGATGATGGGATAGTGTACTATCAGTTGCAGGAATATTCCATTGAGGATATCTCTTGCATGCAGAAGGAATTCATTCCTTGGAGATTGCGCAGTTACTTCTGAGTTTGGTGAGTGTGTGATGAGGCCAATTCACACAGGTGGCAACATTGGACCCCAGGAGAAACTGCACAAGGAAATAGGAGGCTTGGAGGATTGGAGGAAGGCATATCTTATGTCTATTCAGTCTGTGAGCTGCATTGAGGGATTGTACTGAGAGCTGGATAGCTTGTGAGCTAAAGCTTTGTGTAATCTGGACATATTTCCACTTGTATGATAATACAGAGATCGAGGTTTTTAGCTGAGGCTTTCCCCAGAGTATTCTTTTGTGTTCATGTGTGATTGATTTCTCATTCTCTACTATATGTGTTCTATTTGATCTTGCTCATAATCGATTAAGCTTTCGCAAGTTTGTTTGTAGAAGTAGATCAAGTATTTTTCTTTAGTATATTGCATTATCAGATGATGTACAATAGGAAATTCTACAAAAATGATCTCTCAAATCCAACTAAAATTAACAACTTCATAAAATATAGAAAGAGACAAATAAAATCTACACCTATAATTATAACAATCACAAATATAAAGGATGCACGATTTTTTAACCCAGGTTATTAATTGGAAAACATTGTTTGTAAGACAAAGATCTCATTCGGCAGTGGGAGAACAGGATGGCTAGGGTTTATGAATTCCCCAGCGCCGCCGACACACTGCGGATCAGTGAAGGGGCTATGACAACAGGAGGTTACCGCAGCAAATCATGCGCTGGCTTAATCGAATCGTGGACGCTGTCAAGGATCTGGCTTCGCAGCGGACCAGATAATAAATCCCCTGCGACAGATCGATCCCCGGGGGCAGTTCGAACTTCACATGGGTCAAAGACGAGCTCTGTTTACCTGTATCAGGGTCTTTCCTACTGTGCGCCGTTTGTTTTCACTGTAACACGACATGGCATGGGCGATACAGCCCACCATCGACCAGATCTGCAGGCAAAAACACATTGCTACCTTGACTCTGTGCTTTTAACCGTGCTTAAAAGCAAGGAAGAAGCAATCTGGCTGGAAATGGTTGTGCGAACAGGAGCCAAACAGAATGTTATGCCCTTACTTCCCATTGGAATAATGAGGGGTGACCCAGATCTGAAAGCTGAGATCTATACGGAGAATAAACAACAGAAGAGACAACTGCGAGCAACTGGGCATGAATCAAATAGATCTCATGATATTATTGAATGGCCTGGGCCCGCAGAAGCACACCCTGGAACCACTACGGCTGCATCTGGAAAACTGCTGACAGGAGGTAGAAAGCCCTTTTATGCAGCGGGAAGGCATATAAACCCTAGAACCACCATCGATCCGCCAGATCTGGAGATCAATCATGTAAATCGGGGCTTGGATAAGGTTGATCCGTCAGATCTGAAACAAATATTTATCAGATCGGTAGAAGGCAGACACTGTTGTGTACAGATCAGGGAAGGGATGGACGTTTTGGAGTTAAAAAAGGAGATCCAGATCAAACTGGGAACTCCGGCAACATACCAAAATCTCTTATTCTCAGGACTCTGCATGCAGGACCAACACACACTCCAGCACTATGGAGTTGTTAAAGATTCAACCATCATCCTCAATCTGAGACTGCGAGGCGGGTGCAAGGGAACCAGCTCAAAAACTACAGGCTCCTTCCGCGATGCAGTCAAAGGAAAGGAACCATTGCAACACAGACCAACACCCACATCAGAGCTTCCAGGTCCCTACATTGTGGAACAGAAGCCAGAATCACCTATGCTTACTGTATCACTGCCGGAGGTAACAGATCTATACACAGATTTAATCCACAATGCTGTTATATGCAGATTTAATGGTTATTGGCCCAAAGCTGATGCACTGCATCAATGGGTTTTTACATCATGGTCATCTAAATGTGAAATATATCTATGCCCTAAGGGATTCTTCATAGTCAGATTTAGCACAGAACTGGAACGAGACAATATCATTAATCAGGGGCCTTGGTTTTGGGGCAATGCTGGTCTCTTTATCACCCCCTGGTTCCCGGACTTTGATGCCAATACCATGGTAGTTTCGACGATGCCAGTTTGGGTAAGGCTGCATAACCTCCCACTGCATTTTTGGCATCGAAAAGCTTTAACAGCCATTGGGAACTCCTTAGGAAAACATCTTAAAACAGATGAAGACAGAGCTATCCGGGGAATTTTCACATATGCCAGAATATGTGTAGAGGTGGATCTAAGTCAAGGACTCCCAGATCACATCACATTGAATTTTAATAATTCACTGTGGACGCAACAACTTGACTACGAGAACACGGCTTTCAGATGCCGCGGCTGCTTGCAGACAGGGCACCTTCAATATGCATGTCCACTGTCTAGTAAGGAGCCAAAAGGGAACAAGAAACAACAGAAAAAACCAAAAGGTTGGCAGCATACCGAACCACTGGAGGAGGAGGCACTGAACACAGAACCCACAGACATACAAAGGAGACAGGAAAAAACACAGGAAGAGAGCACCGAGGGGCCCAATTTGGAGCCAAATAGCTTGGTACGGCAGCAAGAATTACAGCTGGAAATAAGCGGTGCCAAACGAGCACATAGCTCTGAAGGATCGGACTCTGATAAAGAACAACCAGTGTACACAGAGGAGAACCAACTGGCTATAATTGTCCCCACTCCCAACACTGGAGTCTGGCGCAAAGTAGAGAAGAAAAAAGGCAGGAAAATATAGGCCTGCTGACACAACATTTTCTATTATTTCTGTTGTTTTCCTGTCATTACAGGAACAATATTTTGTGTTTTTATTTCTGTTTGCTGCCTGTCATTACAGGAACAACCATATGCATATGCTTCAAGCATCTACAAAATGTAATTTTATCAATATGAATAAAATTATGATTTTTTTCTAAGAAAAAAAAATAAAAATAAAAAACCGAATATAATCACAAGATAAATAAAAATTACATATTCTAACCATATGAATATGTCAATAAATAAAAATCAAATATATACCTAATATACATTTTTGAGTTTATTTATAACTATTAGAACTCATATTTTAATTTATCTATTTCTAATCATTTCAACACATCACTGATATGAATGCCAACTTCGCTCATGATGATTTATTCCCTTTATATCATTATATATTTGAAACACTTTTATGTTTAAGGAAGTTATTGCAATTTTCATTTGTATTTTAATTTTTGAACCTCCATTATTTAACAAAAGGTTCAATATTATATCACCCTTATGTTTTTACATTCAAATTTGGTTAACCTATAATTTATGATTTTATTCTGCTATAATTTGAATCTAAATGTAAATCACAACTTGAGGAACATTTAAGTTAGAGTAAATGACATATGATCTCCATCCCTATCAAATAACCTTTAAAAACATACTAACCTATGGAAAATAAACATCTCACTATAAGGAATCATCCCCTAATAATAACAATAACTACACTTACCATATCCCATCTATTATAGGCTGAACCCTCTCTAACAATTATTCAAGCAAGCACACCTAACGCATCGATTTGTTGGAAACCCTAATTCATTATGGATTTCTTCATAGTTCAATGCAAATCCAACATTCTATAACCAAACTTGGGTATTGTCTTCAACGTGGCAGGAAGCATCCTCTATAAAGTTCCAAAAACATTCGTGAACAAGTTTGACATATCTAAACATTCCAAATAATGCCTCGGGAAAGTGCTAATTGAAAAGTTAAGTTTTTAGAGGGAAGGGCGGTGGCGGCGGCGGCGGCGGCGGAGACTTGTATTTGAATGTAATTTTTTTTGGGGCGGTCATCAAGTGTTTTTGACAATGCGTATGGAAAATGTTACAATATAATGTTGATATCATTATTTAACAAAATTATAAATTATAAATGTTGGTCAAATAATTTTAGAATAATTTTTTAATTGTTGATTTTTGTGATATTTATTATTTTTAATATATTTAATCAAAATTAAAAGTGGGACTTATATTTATCATTTTCTTTTTTGATTTCAAAGTAAGATCTATATTTACTATTTAAGTTTATTTACTATTTAAGTTTATGATGGATCAATTTGTAAAATTAATAAAGTAAGATCTATATTTATCATTTTCTTTTTTGATTTTAAAGTAAGATCCATATTTATTATTTAAGTTTATGATGAATCAATTTGTAAAATTAATAAAATTCAAATTTCTTGTAAAAATGATTTATTGAGTTTAATATGTTGGGAATTAAATTTGGTGAGAAAGATAATAATATTAATGATGCATCATTTAAACTCAATCGATATTCTAATTGTGCATTGATTACTATAAAGAGAATTGATTACTATAAAAAAATGTATATTTTTTTTACATTGAACATGTATTTTTTTAAATCTAATTTACATGGATTTGAACTTTGAATCTCATGCTTTACATATTACTTCATAAGAAGGTGAATTAAGCTACACCTAATGGACTATATTAAATATGTAATTTATATATAAAATTAAAATAAATCCATCCAATTCTAAACCTATCACACATAGAGAAGAAATAAATATTTAAACTTAGATTATTATTATTTTTAATAAAAAACAATTAAAAAAATTACGCAAATATAATCATATAATAAGTCTGAAATTAAAATAAAATTTCACTATCTTTTATATAATATATATTTTAAATGTTTAAATAAAAAAGCTATAAGTTGCATGCATTTTACTTATATTGTCGTTATTATTTTATATTCAATAGTATTATTGTTTGGTGTTTTATTTATTTTTTAAATATTATTAAAATTATTATTATAGGTTATGCAATACAAATAATATTAATTTAATTCTAATACTATAGCTAAATATTGAATTACACTAAAAAAAAAAACAATTATGATATCCCCCAATCGGGGTGCAACATCATGGAGGATGTGGGTCTGGGAGATGAGACCGGGAAGTGGTAGGCAGAGTCTAAGTGAGTGAAAGGACAGGTATGAGAGTGGGAAGTGGAGGGAAAGGACAGGACGACGGGCAGGTGGACATACAAGGCAGGGAAGGAACAGACCCCAAGAGTAGGTCGGTGGATACGGGAAAGGAAGATAGTGAGGATGGCAGGGGGGCCAGCAAGAGTGCGGGCAGGAGGACGCTAGCAAGTGGCAGGATGAGGGAAGAGGACATGCGGCAAGAGTAGCCGAGAGCAAGTGAGAATTAATGAGTGACAGTGTAAGAAAGGACAGAGGGTCACCATTCCAAGGTGACGACATAAGGATCAGCGAGGGGAGTAATTATGAGAGGCAGGTGGATGAGAAGAGTAAGGACAAAAGGGGCAGGGGAATAAAACTTAAAGAGAAAAAGTCTATAGGAAGATGCATGCAGAGGGAGGAAATGAGAACAAGAGAGAAGAAAGGTGGCCGAGGAACGATGTCGCAGCACGAGGACAATAGCGAAACTAGCTCTGCAAGTCGGTATGTTGCTTCTCTGGCCCTCAACATCTTAAGAATTAGGATGCCTTTCTTTAAAAATCTAGGAAAAGTGTCCAGGATAGGTAGCGATTCTGGTAGGGAGAAACCCAGGAATTCTTGGGACCCTAGATGGACAAAGTTTATAGAATTCGCAATGAAAGCCCTGGCGATTAAGCCAAATCTCTGAGAGAAGGGAGCAAGCAGAGGTAAGACGAGCAAAATTGGTAAGGATACCAGGATAGGGAAATTCGTTATGACCAAGAGGTGCCTATGGCTATGATCCAGGTGGATGTTGGTGGCCACCCACCTATCCCATTTGGACCCCCACAACTATCTCTTTCAATCTTTTTAGTTTCCTAAATTGTAGCACAATTTACTATTTTTAGCAGTTTTTCGGGTCCTGAACTTCCGGAGCCGTTTTGAGGCCCTAAACGACGTTTTTTGGGGATTCTGGGGCAACATGGGTCCATGGACCGATGTTGCCTCCCAAAGTGGTAGTACTCGGATAGATCTTTCTAACGAGCTATCGTACGCGTCAAACGGAGATCGCATGCCAAAATTACGACCTCGGGAAATTGATGTACCAATTTACCCAAACGGGGCCCACAATTTGGCGTTTCATCTTCTAGGGTTAGGTTTCGGGATGTGAAGGGTTTTCCATTGTTTCTCAACAATAAATAGGCCTTTGAGCCTCATTGTAATACAGTCCGAAACAGTTCAGAGGCATGTAGCCGACACATCTCTTCTCAGAGATAAGCTACCATCGCCCTAGCTGGGTTATTTCTATTTGTAAGCATATTTCAGTATTTTACAGTAATGAAATGAAGTATTATTTCCGCTGCATCTCTGTATTTATGGTTATCGCATCTCTGTATTTATGGTTATCTCTGTAATCTATTGCGTTCCTGTTTAAATCCGGATCAGTGGTATCGGAGCGGTCTGCTTTTTCTCTGTTTTTCTTTGCATGTCCCCAACGAGGTCGGGATATAAGGAGTTAGGGCTTGAACTGGTCGAACCTTTGCAAGACCAGCCTCGCAAATCCCGATGGCCTCCCATGGCGGATGAGAAGAAAGACGAGGGGGCAGGAGATCCTATCAAAATCTTGCTCGAAGAAGCGCTCGAGCGGCAAAGGAACGCGATGATGGATAGCTTTGCGCAGATCCTTCAGCGGCTACCCAGAGGCGACGCATCAGCTTCCAACAGCGACTCTGGAAACGCCACGCCGTTTAAGGTACAGGTTAATTTTGAAATCCCCATCTTCGAGGGTCAAATAGATGCAGATGCCGTAGATAAATGGTTAAATCTGCTAGATGGGTATTTTTCTGTTCATGAATTTTCAAATCGGGAAAAGATTGTTTTCGCTCTTCTCAAAGCAGCCCCCCACGTCAAGGACTGGTGGGAAACCTACTGCGAGCAGAAGGACGAAAGTACAGGCTCACTATTTTCAGCCGCACCCACTTGGAATGACTTCCGGGATGCCATCAAGGAGCAATACTACCCTGTCGGAAGCTATGAGGACAAATACATCAAATGGACCACACTGCGGCAGGGACGAGACCAAGATGTGCCGGAGTTCACAAACATTTTTCATACCCTTCGCACACAGTTGGGTATCAAAGATTCTGAGCTGCATCTGGTACTCAAATACCGTGGCTGCCTGCACAGATACATCCAGGAAGAGATGGTGTCCTTGAACATCTCCTCACTCGGCACAGCATACCGGTATGCTGTCAAAATCGAGCAAAAGTTCAAACAGAAGAAGCGAGACTTTGGATCTGCAAATCCGAAGCCCAAAGGACAAAGCCAAGGCGGGGTGACCCAAGACAACCCGTTGAAGCCGCAAGAAAAGAACAACACCACGAAGCCGAAGAAGGACACAGGAAAGTGGTGTGAGTTCCACAAGAGTCCCACTCATAACACAAGTGAGTGTCGGACCAAGCAGTCGCTGGTGGCCGAGTTGAAGGCTTCCGAATCAGATGCATGTTCCGACCCTGAGCCAGAACCCGACAACGGGAATGGTAAAGGGAAGCAGATCATTGATGCGGATCCCAGTGCCACTGTTGCCACCGCCAAGATCAAGAAAAAAGAGCCCAAAGATCCAGAGGAGGGGGAGCGTCTTTTCCACTCACAGATGTGGGTGAAGGGTTCACCGCTGCGATTCATTGTCGACAGTGGTAGCCAAAAGAACCTGGTTTCAGCAGAGGTCGTGAAGCGGTTGGGCCTACCGACTACACCACACCCACAACTGTACAGTATCGGGTGGCTTCATGAAGGACGAGATCTCAAAGTTCGCCAGCAGTGCCGCCTTCCCTACAGCATCAAGCCCTTCACTGACGAGGTATTGTGTGATGTTACACCTCTGGATGTTTGTGATGTACTATTAGGCCAGCCATACTTGTGGAGGCGACATGCTGTGTATGAGTCAAGGCCTCGTGCTGTCATTATTTCTTTGAATAATTCATTATACAGGATACCGGAGGTAGCCCCACCTACTACCACATCCTTGATCACTACCAAGAAAGGCAGCAAGCTCATCTCACAGACCAGGAAATTTATCTGTCTGGTTCACTCCTAAAGTAAGGGGAAGATCGTTGCTACATCCATGACCCCCGCAAAGGGTTCCTCCACGCAGCAGCAGCAGCAAAGGGATACGGTCATGACAGAACACAGGAACAACTTCTCCTCACCCACAGGGGTACCACACAAGTTTCAGGTGGGCGACAAAGTTTGGTTACATCTGCAGAGAGAACGCCTTACCAGAACCCATCAGAAACTCAGGCGACTCCGACATGGTCCTTACACCAGTACCATGGCTACGGGCAACAATGCTTTGGAGCACATCATTCCTCCATTCCTTCGCCTTCACCAAATGTTCAATGTGGACCATCGCCGACCATGCTTCCCACCATCACTGGACACATCAGAGATTGCAGGACAAGTTCAGCAGATGGAAGAACTCAACGCAATGGGGACCATTGCTTCCTAAGGGGGGAGGAATGATCCAGGTGGATGTTGGTGGCCACCCACCTATCCCATTTGGACCCCCACAACTATCTCTTTCAGTCTTTTTAGTTTCCTAAATTGTAGCACAATTTACTATTTTTAGCAGTTTTTCGGGTCCTGAACTTCCGGAGCCGTTTTGAGGCCCTAAACGACGTTTTTTTTGGGATTCTGGGGCAACATGGGTCCATGGACCGATGTTGCCTCCCAAAGTGGTAGTACTCGGATAGATCTTTCTAACGAGCTATCGTACGCGTCAAACGGAGATCGCATGCCAAAGTTACGACCTCGGGAAATTGATGTACCAATTTACCCAAACGGGGCCCACAATTTGGCGTTTCATCTTCTAGGGTTAGGTTTCGGGATGTGAAGGGTTTTCCATTGTTTCTCAACAATAAATAGGCCTTTGAGCCTCATTGTAATACAGTCCGAAACAGTTCAGAGGCATGTAGCCGACACATCTCTTCTCAGAGATAAGCTACCATCGCCCTAGCTGGGTTATTTCTATTTGTAAGCATATTTCAGTATTTTACAGTAATGAAATGAAGTATTATTTCCGCTGCATCTCTGTATTTATGGTTATCGCATCTCTGTATTTATGGTTATCTCTGTAATCTATTGTGTTCCTGTTTAAATTCAGATCAGGCTAGGAGAGGTAGGGGCAGAAACCAAGAATGGGCAGGTTGCAACCAAGGTAACCCCAAGAAATGAAATACGAGAGAGTGTGGCCACCATGACTCCTGTGGGGGGCTCCTCGGGCAAAACAGAGGGTAAAAACGAAGAGCTACATAGAGAAAAGAGAATAGAGGAAAGAGGTAAACAAAAAATAAAAAATTTACCCGGTGCGGAGGAGAATAGGGCTAGGGTACTGTTGTTCAGAACCCTGGAGAGGCCAAGCCTCCCTACGAAGCACAGAACAGTAACACAGTCTATCCTAGTGGCAGTCCCAAGTGGAAGCCTCTGTCGCGTTGTCTGAGTGATGGCCGTCGACGAGTGAAAAACACGAAGGTAAAAGAAGAAAAAACTAGAAGAACCCAAAACTACGAGACGAGCTGGGAAAAGCCAATAGAAACCATGACAAGCCTCAGTTCGGCCCTGAAAGGGATAACAAACGTGACACAGGTAAATGGGAAATTGATTGGATGTCTATACAACATCAAACTGATATTTGTTATGGTTCTGTGATAGGTCTCACCTCAAACTACGTCCAATACAGAGAGGAGGCTAGTAAAAAGAAAGAAGCAACCAGTAGCAGAAACGAAGACAACATGGCAAGAGATGGAAAAGAGGTGACCAGGAAGGGTAAGAGAGACATAGGCAAAAAGATGGCAGAGGGGGTGAGCGGCCCAAACAAAGAGCAAAGCAAGAGAGGGAGAAAGACTGGACGAGAACACATGAAAACCCTCATCGACGCTTACATGGCAGGGAACCCACCGGAAGTCAGAGCCCAAATAGCTGGCTGGGAACGAGAACTAAATGACAACATAAGGAACCAAGACATTCCCATGGAGGAATGGGAGGGCATGGTTCCGGACCCAGGGAACTCTCGAGGATGGCACTCTCTCTTCAGATAGACAATCCAACAATATTGGGTCATGAAGAACGTGGTGGCCCGGGCTATGACTCTCAATCGGGAACAAGCAACAAGCAACAAGCAGAGGACCGGAGGTAAAGGAAGACACCAAGGAAAAGGATCCCATCAGGGCAGAACTCCTCAGGGAGATTGCAGCAGTCCAGATACAAACTTACAGAAACAACTTAGCACTGGGGAGAATTGAACAAACACTGCAAGACATGAAGAGGAGTGAGATGTTGGGCTCTAGCGCCAAAGTGCCAGCCCCAGTAATATCCTCGGACGAGGATTGAAGCAGAGGTCCAGTTACATTTTGTTGAAATTTTATGATGAATAGTTTTTACTTGTTTAACTTGAACTGTAGTATAGATAGTATAGATAATGTTGCTAGATGGATAGAGAAAGATCTTTTTAAATTTTGGACAACGTTTAATGCAGACAGGTGACTACCTGGTTTCCTTCGGGCAAATAAGCCCACCTGGAACAAATAAAAAATGTGATTTTGAATAAATAATATATACAGAAGAAATACCACCAAATTCACAAAAAAAACAATAATGATATAAACGTATATACATATAACATATTATCGTAATAAAATAATTTATCATACAAATATATTTTAAAAACATATATTTTATAAATAATTAGATATTATAATAATATTTTATATTTTATTTTAATCTTGTATGATAATTATTTTTTGATCACGATTTAAATAAAGCAACATATAAAATATAATTTAAAAACTCCCACATTCAATATAAAAAATAATTAAAAATTCCATTATTTTTAATTTAAAATATAATTAAAAATTCCAATATTATTAACCTAATATACTGTAATTAAAATGATTTATTAATTTTACCTATTTCCTCTCTATTTCATCTAAGTTAACGAGCATTATTATAATTCTTAAGAACAAAAATGACTATATTTTGAATATTTTTATTTAAGAAATTTCTATTAAAAAAATAAAATATAAAATAATAGACACCAATAACAAAAATAAAAAACGAATATATATATATATATATATATATAAAATTCATTTATTTTTATATTTCATGTCTATCTCATGTATTTCATATTTAATGTGTATTTAATGTGAAATAACAAATATATAATATTATTATAATTTTTAAAAATAAAAATAATAATTTTAAGGAATTTAGACTTCTGTGATCCATAACATTGTTAGATAATCTTCGGCAAAATCACATAATCAATCTTTATCTAACAATAATAATTTTGTTTGTTTGTCGAATTATTTGTGATTTTTGAAATTTGATTTGAAAATCAGTTAATTCTATTAAATTAATAAATTATAATAAAAAACCCAAATCTAATCATAACCAAAAAAATAAAACCTTTAAAAAATTCACAAAACCTTAAACTTTAAATTACACAACCCTTAAATACAATTAAAATTGTTTTCCAAGTCTGCAAACGAAATACATTGCACTGGAGCATTTATATGTGTGTGTATATATATATATATAAAATACATTGCGAAAGAAAATATAAATATATATATTTATATGTGTGTATATATATATAAAATGCATTGCACTGAAAATATAAATATATATATATATATATAAAATATAAATATAAATATAAATATAAATATAAAGTTTTGTTCAATAAACCGTTGAGTTTGAAATAATTGAAGAAGCGAACCGCGAATGTAATTTTGAGTAAAAGAAAGTCTGAATGTAATCTTGAATTGGACAATGCGCACAGGAAATCTGAATTAGTCAGCACTGTTGCGGCCATTAAAGCTCATCTTTATGCTACTTCAACTAGAAAGGTAAAGGTATAAATTCACTGTACCGAGTATTAAATGTTATATAGTAGAGTGCTGATTCCCAGTCTTAAGTAAAAAATTTATAAATAAAAACGTGGTGAGTGATATTAATAACAAATTCATAGCATCCTGCTTTCAATGTTTAAGGGAGGTGGATTATATACGGCACAAAGAGATATCGTCATCATATATATATGGGATCTATTTTCTCTTCGAGATCTATTTTTTAGTGGATTTTTTTTATTGGGAAAGGAAAGAAAATGTGATTGACTTGAAGTTTGATATATGAATATGTAAGTTATTATATATATTTAGATAAAAATATTTATATAATTTAATATAAGTATATAATTAGATGTTAAAGATGTTGATATATTTGATTTAAATATGTTTTTAATGGAACAATGATTTTAGTATAATTTTATAATTATATATATATATAATGTTTTTGGATATGTTGAGAAGGGATATGTATTACATATGTTGAGAAGGGATATGTATTACTCGTTGTAATAGTTGTTAATATTGTTACTCTTTATCTGTTAATTTTATGTTTAGATAGATGGAACCTTTTTGATACATGTGATCTTTATGGCAAGTTATGATATGTGGTTTGTGGAAAATCATATTTATTGGTTTAATTGTTTTGGCATCTTGCACTTGGACTAAGTTGGGACAACACCTTCTTCTCGCAATAGATTTCACCATTATTTGCTTAAATGACAAGGATATGCAGATACTCTATGCAAGTTCTAGACTTCATGGTATTGAATTGGTGGCTTATGTAATTGAAAAAATGTTGCTTCATCAACACTCATTGAAGCCGCAAGCTCTCCATGTGTTAGAAGGTTGGACTTTGTAGTTTCTAGGAAGTTTAATTGCCTCTATCGCTAGTGCTCTTTTCCATTTGTTGCTTGTTGTGAAGCCATCACCATTGAGCCCAAAAAATGCAATTTTTGTAATGCCTTGAGGTAGAGCTTCTCATTGCAGCCTCAAGAGCAAGTTTGGCCCCTATCACTCCCAGGGTGCTCAATCTAGTTCCTCCAACATGAGGGTTTAATAAGAAGTTGGGGCTACTACAAATGAATACTAGTAGTAGAATCCACCTCTCATCTGTGAGGAAAGTGAATCCATGGAGGTCAATGTTTGTTTGGAGAGGGGCATCATTCATAATTGGGATATCAACGCAGTGTTAAGAAATTGGATCCCAAATATTGGAAGTTCAAGCTCCAAGGACATGAAATATTGTAAAATGATCGATTTTTATTAGCATCTCAAAATAATTGTGGGGAATATTTTTGTAGGGTTGCGATGAAGCCAAGGAGGATATCTTACTATAGTTAGATGAAGTCCAATGTATCTCAGGGACATTTGCTTGAGGTTACCAGTTGTAGCTTAATAGCCTCATGTCCATTTGTCACTTAGTAGAACCACTAAACCCCTCCATTGGGTGTTGAATTAAATTCATTAGACTAATATTCATCATATATATGTCTCTATATACTCTATGTTTTTTGCTTAGACATCTTAGTTTTGTCAATTTATGGTTTTCTAGACATTTCCATCTATCAATAAAGTTTTACAACTTTTTTTTGGATAAATAATTTAACTCATATTCTCTGTATAGATGAATTACTCCAATGTTGTTGGTCTAGTTTCCCTAATGGCAAGCCGACAATTGATCATTTTTGTATAATTTTTGTTTTTTGTGATTAAAAAGATTAACCCACTAGCTTACAACACACATACACATATTCTAAATAAACTTGTGAAATTTATCAAAACTTTTAAAATAAAGTAAAGTAAAAAGGAAATATTTTAACCAAAAAAATATTATATATCAAAATTTTAATTGAAATTTGGATGTTATAATATGTTTAACATAGAAAATAGTTTTAAGTTGCTAAAAGTGATATTGAGATGGAGATTATTTTAAGCGGTTAAAAAATTAAATTGGAATTATCTTAGAAATTGTTATGAATGGAGGCTAATGATGTTTCAAATATAGTAGTTGGATTTCAAGGGTTTCATTTTGTAAGGTGGTCAAAGTTTGAAATTCATGGTAGTCAGGAGGAGACACCTAAAAAATACATCCATGTTTAAAGGGTTGGTGTGTCTTAGGCCAGTTGTGATAACTGAGTGATTTTGAACTTAGATGCCCTTGGGTTAGTCCTGTAAATCACTAACATGCCAACAAAAAAAAGAAAAGATATTTCAAATATAATATTTATATGACTTAATTAGTTAGTTGATGGTATTATTCTCAATGTTGTTGGATGTTTAGCTAATTAATTTTAATACATGCCCAAATTTAGGTGAAATATTTACTTCTATAATCTTATAATTTGAATATTAAATTTCACTTTTAAAAGATGAATCACTTAACAAAACTATATGATATGAATAAGCTTTGAAAACAGAGTCACTTCATCTCATCTCTACATAAGCAAACATGCAATGTTGGAACCATAGAAAGATGCAACATACATGAAAAAAATTGTTGCAGTGCAATTGTTGTGAGTTCCTCAAAGAGGAGTAATTCATGACAAATTATAAATAATAACCCATCTCTTTGATTCTCCAAAATGATAATTAGTTCATAAGAGTCAACAATTGCAATAAAAGGAGTTATAGGATGAGAGATATGGTGTCTAATATACTTCTCTCTCAACCAAGGATAAAGATAAAAAAATTCACCTATGAATTTAATATAAGTATCATTAATATTGTCCTTTGAGAGCTTTAAGAGTCACTCACCATTAAAAAAATTGTGACTCCATAAAATATGTTGGCACCACACATTTCCATCAAGATAGGTCTAATTGTTATAAATCAAAACAAAACTTAAAGAAATGTTTGTGGGGCATGTTATAGATAAGGGCTTTATCAGTAATCACCTTTGAATAGAACATTATAAATCAATAGAAAAATCAAGAAACCCTAGATTCTAAACCACACATAACACCTTCCCCTTACACTATGAGTTATAGAGTTGTCATGGGTACTTTCTTATTGTTTAGTCTATAGGATTAGACTATTGAAACTAGGTTTCTAAAGTTATTTGCTAAAGTATAATGTGTATAGATGGATGTAATGACCATCAACTCCATGTGGTTAAGATTAACCAAAAAAGGTTGGCTTATTTATATGTAGAAATAGAAATTGACATAGAAGTCAAAACATTAATAAAAATTAACATTGAATATATGATTGAATAGAAAAATCGACATGTACAATAAATTTAATGCATTAGAAATTGAATAGAAACTAATATATTCAGTGAAATCATTGCGTTAGAAATTAACATGTACATTGAAATAAACAATTATGCACACTCACACACACACATGATAGAAATAGAAAATTGTCATGTACACTGAAATCAACACATTTAGAAATTGAAATCAAAATTGACATGTACATTGAAATCAATGCATTGATTTTAGTGTAAATGTATTGATTTCAATGTACATTTTTTCAATATTCAACACTATTGCTTTATGTATATTCCAATTATTCTCATGTAACTCTTGAAATATACTTATAAATAATACTCTCTATGTTCTCAGTCAATTAAGGAAACTAAGTAAATATAAAGTGATCATATTCATATCAGACATGTACATATTTATAGTTTTGATCATCTACAGATTGTGTCACTACACTAAAAGCTAAAGAATACAACCCAACATTGATCCTTCTTGACAATTCTCTCTATACTTTCAACCCTTTGAGGAAAGTGAATAAATTTCAAATAATCAGATTGATCTTAAACCTATACATATACATAATGTCGATTACCTACAAATCATGTCTCTATAATAAAAATTGAAGAAGATATATTGACGTTTATCTTTCTCAATAATACTCTTTATACTTTCAATCAACATAGGAAAGTGAGTAGATTTCAAATGATCATATTAATCTTAGATATATACATAATATTAATTATCTACAAATTTTGTGTAACTAGCCATGATTGAAACTAGCCTAGATCCATCTTCACCCCAGATCTATCAAGTGTCATGAAGGATTAGATCTCTTGAGGTGGAAACCTTTCTTCAAATTTTACATTCTAAAAATTGAGGAAAGATTAACACTTTTAGATATTTGATCCACTTAACATATATAATGGTCCAGATTGGATTACTTTATAATTTTTCATCCATATTGATACTTTTATAGTGGAGAAATTGAAGGAATCAACTTATAGGAGTAGTTTTATCAGAGATCCAATTTGGAGAATTAAGGTTAGTAACCATTCATGGCTACTTTGAGGCCTTAAATGATGTTTGTTTGGGGCAAAAAACTGCTACTTAAAACGCCACACCATGCAACACTATTCTATACTCAAAAGACCTTTCCAATGGTGCAAGAATTATGTCAGTCGAAGTTTAGATGCAAACATTATGCTTCTTGGAACTTGACCTATCATGATTGACCACCATAATTCAAGAAGATGCCACATCAATCCTTCTTACTCATGGAAAAGAGGCTAGCCATGTGAACACTATGAACAAGACTTTAGAAAGGTCTAGTTGTAACTCTAGTTAAGAGTTGAAGGATCCAAACTTAACCACTAATAGGCTACCAGGTTGTGTTATAATTGGGTCAATATGAGGAAGAGGGGTTCCATTCTATTCAAGTGCATTTTGTTCCATAGTAGAGCAAAGTAATTGGAATGGGTAGAGAGAGCAGAACAACGTAGGCTTGTATTCTATAGTAGTCGACGTGCCACATGTCTCATGTAACTTTATAGAGAGTGTCTTCTCCTTCATATTTGCACAATTTCCATTCTAGATAAAACAAAGTAGAGCAACCTCACTTTCTAATTAAATTTTATCCAAAATAATTTTCCAAAACATATCTTCCTGGTTATTGTAATTATATTTTACCTATTTTTTATTTTCCTTATTTTATATATGGCATACATAAACAAAAAAATCAATAATAACAAATTTAAAATGTAAAAAAATTTACTCTTCATAATATATATTTTAGATTAATTTATCATTATTTTTTTTAAAATTAATTTATTATATTTGTTGTAATGAATTATTCAATAAAATATTCATAACAATTTACTAATCATAATTTTTTTTGCTAACTTATTTTATATTTATATAAACAAGGGCAACTGCGTAGCGGTAGTCCATGCCGTATTGCCAATAAAAACTAAACCATATTGCCAATAAAAACTAAACAATTATGAGTATTTAGGAGTTTGGACTGATTTTGTGCTTAGTTTCGCACAATGTCAATTAAGTTTTTATGAAATTGCATCGGCTGTGTGCTTTGGATGATTAAACAATTATAACATGAGTATTTAGGAGTTTGGACTGATTTTGTGCTTAGTTTCGCACAATCTCAATTAAGTTTTTATGAAATTGCATCCGCTGTGTGCTTTGGATGATTTTCTGCGATCGGATCCTCCACAAGTTGGTTACAAAATGACTGGGAGGAATTCACAATTTCTTGATTTGTAAAAATATTGAAGGAATGATCTGAACATGTACAGTTACTGCAGGGAGAACTGTTGCAAGCATTTGGATTCACCATTTTAGTGTGTTGCACCGCAGTTTTTATTCTGACAGGTGTGGGTTTGATCGTGTTAATTTTGAACGTTTTCTTTCTTTGAGATTCCTGTGGTGGCACCTTCTTTTGCAGATGAATGTTCCAGTGGTTCTTGATTTCGTTGTTTGTCCACCCAGGCAATCGTCCTGCTATCAGGGGGTCCCTGCATGGTAATGACGTAGTCAGAAACATTCTGAAAGTTCTTGATGGATTAAATCATTTTTATTTTGATGCGGCACTATTAAATTATTTTTATTTGTATGGTCGATTTGTAAATATTTTGGAATTTTATAAATTAAATTAAAATCAAAATAGAAAATTCCAAAATATTTGTTGAATCAACCAAATTTATAAACAATGAATCCACGAGCAAAGAATCCATATACCTGATAAGGGCCACTCAACAATGAATCCACGAGCAAAGAATCCATATACCTGATAAGGGCCACTCACTGAAACACTGATTTGCACAACAAAGAAGTGGAATCCATATACCTGATAAGGGCCACTCACTGAAACATTGATTTGCACAACAAAGAAGTGTAAGCAACAACGAGTTCAGACTATCGCAAAGATTTTTAATGTTGTGAACTTCCCAAAAATATCGGTGTCGACTAAAACATTTAAATAATGATAAATGCCAGGGAAAATATCTCTTAAAAATTTTGGCTTGAAAAGAAATCTTTATTTAAATAATGATAAATGCCAGGGAAAATATCTCTTAAAAATTTTGGCTCGAAAAGAAATATTTTAAACAAAGCTGCTCTTTAATATCATAGATACAGTTTCTAAATATAGGTAAGTTAATGTTTGTGATAAATGTCTCCCAATAATAAATTCTATATGTTTAGAAATTTTAAATTCTATATGTTTAAATTTTTTTTTTTATAAATTCTATATGTTTAGAAAATTTCCTAAACAAAGCTGCTCTTTAAAGAAATCTTTTAAACAAAGCTGCTCTTTAATATCATAGATACAATTTCTAAATATAGGTAATTTAATGCTTGTGATAAATGTCTCCCAATAGTAAATTCTATAGGTAATTTAATGCTTGTGATAAATGTCTCCCAATAATAAATTCTATATGTTTAGAATTTTTTTTATAAATTCTATATGTTTAGAAAATTTTCTAAACAAAGCTGCTCTTTAATATCATAGATACAGTTTTTAAAAATAAGTAATTTAATGCTTGTGATAAATGAAAAAGACTAATCGTATAAAGAATATCCATATGATATGACGATACATGCCAAATTAGTATTCCATTTGAAAATTTTATTTTTAACTTGTAAAAAATGGCATTTATAAGATTATTTTTCATAATATGAATCAGCGCTGGGTTGCGATAACATTAGCGAGAACCCTTCTAATCTATTAGCTATGCCTTTGGCTCTACCACGGAAGTGACAAGCAAGACTACACGGGGAAGGACATGATATCAACGGTCTGGACGAGTGGCCAAGAGATGGGCCCACAAATTTATTTATAGAGAATTAATTACATTCTATGAGGTTTGCATAATGTGAAGCGTGGTTCTCAAAGGTATTTATATCCTTGGCACGTTTTAACATTGTAAAAACTTGTTCGTGTTTATAATTTTATAAATCGCCACTATGCACACCCTCACACCCTCGATTAGATGGGATGTAAGGAAATGATCTACGGATCAGCCGGCTTGGGATCAATGGGTGGAGCTTTGTGAAGTTGTGTTATAATAAATAACTTGAATGGCGCACTCTGCTACGGGGAACACCGAAAAACCGGTGCATTTGATTGTTCTTGAAAAATGTCCAAAAATTTTAATCTCCATGGGTTGTTAGCACTACGCATCTGTTTTTGCCATTGAGTGGAGAAAAAAAAGGTGAGCGAGACTTAGTATGCTTTTGGCTTGCAATTCTGTGCTTTTGTTTTGCAATATGAACTGCTAAGAAATTTTTATTTATTTACTTTTACACTTGCAGTAATGCCTGTGTTGTTCTATTGTAAATAAAAATTTACCAGTGGGCGGCGGGAGTTTAAGAGTAAAAAGGTTGAAAGGAATTTGTTAATAGGATATAAAAATAAAGGACATAGACCAGGGAGAAACAGGAATGTATTTCGTGAGAAAATTGACATTCCCCTTATTTAAAATTTAAACAAAGTTTTAGGACCAGCATTAAATTTTAAATTATTTAAAATTCGTTTTTCGCATTTTTGATTGGATAAGAAAAATAGACCTCTTATTGCGGAAACTTTTCCATAACGAAGTTAACCAAAATTGAAACTTTCTCTATGTACAATTCAACCAAATATTATTACAAGGACTTTTCTATGTTTAGAATTTATCCAAAGTTTGCCCAGACTTTTTTCATATTATGATTGCCATTTTTCAATATTATAGTTGTCATCTGCTCTGTGGTTGTAGACATGCAAGTGGACGTGTTGCTGTCCACATGTTCCTTTGCAGTTGTTCGCATGTTTGTGTCACATTGTATAAGGTGATGCATGTTTCTTTGCAGTTGTTTGCATGTCTGTGTCACATTGTATATAGTGATGCATCTAGTTTAAATGCATACCTGAAACCAGTAATATATTTTAATTCTTGAAACCAAACCAAAACAAATATGCAAACAATACTAATTTCATCAATGTAGTAGTTGTGGCTAGAAATGGGTCTGTGAAAAGACTGAAGCACCTGCAGTTTGGGTCAAACAATCCTAATTTCGTCAATGTAATAGTTGTGGCCACAAATGGGTTTGTGAAAACGCTGAAGCACCTGCAGTTTGGGTCTGTGAGAAGGTTGGAGCACCTGTGGTTGGAGCGGCTGTGGCTAGATATGGGTCTGTGAAAAGGTGGGAGCAGGAGAGAAAAAGAAATCGACTACCTTGCAACGATGCAGGACATGGCAGTGGCTATGAACATGTTGAAGCTATTCCTATCTATGAACACTGGTTGTAAGTGACATTTTCGTTTCTTTAGAAAATAATAGATACGTGATTAGCATGCTAATAATGGATACATTGAAATCCCTATCAGCTACATTGGCTTTCTCTTGCATTCAATAAAGATATCCATATACAGGAACAATGAAGTTACCTACATTGGTTTTCTCTTGCATTCAATAAAGATATCCATGTATATATAGGAACAATTAAGTTATCAACTTATTTGAATTGGAAAAAACTCACGTCCTATGCATAACCAATCTCGCATGGCAGGAGAGTCCACGGAGTCCACGATCACTAAATGCAGAATAGGAAAAGTCATCAATGCCTTCTTGTGCAAGGCTTCTCTTGCTCTACTATTGGAGAGGTAATGAGTATATTTGAATGTAATAATTACATATTTTATTTTGACATTTTGGAAAGAGAATGAGCTTCAAAAGTTATTCACAGGCTTGAGGAAGTTGTTCGTGCTCTTCATACCAACTACCACGTCTAGCTAAAAATAAAATTCACCGAAAACTCACCAGATAAGATAAGATACTTTTATAAGTTAACAAATTGACAAATTGCAGATAAGATACTTTTGTAACAAACATGACCTCAAAAACATGGAAATTTGTAAAATAATTCAAACTAAAAGGACTAAGACAAGATAGTAAGACTCTAGAATCAACATCTATAATATGTTTTGAATTTAATATATTTCAATAAGGTCACCCAAACAATATACTAACTTGTCATAATATATCATAAAATTATGTTAATTTAGCTGGGAATAACAGAATGAATTTTGGAAAATCATTTAGAATCTGGAAGATCCCAAGACATAACCCATGTAAGAGTAATGTAAAAAAGGGGCACCCATAGATAATTAGTGTATATGGAGCTGAATTTAAATAATTCTATGTTGAGATCCTTGTTAACTGTAAAACGTGATTAATTATCACATAAAATGAATTCTGGAAAATCATTTAGAATCTTGAAGATCCCAAGACAAACCCATGTATCATGAAAGTACATTAGTTCAATTGAGTTAAACCAGCGGAAAATGAAAGAGTCCATTTGAATCAAAAATAACTACACAATTCAACAAGAAATTAATTGAGATATATAGGTTTCCGAAGAACATCATGTTGTGAGTCAATCACAAGCATACAATCAAAAAAATTAGGAAATTACATAAGAAACTCTATAACAGCTAAAGAGAAGGCCCGTAAGGATTCTAGGTGAGAGATCCAAAGAATAAATGAACGAGTTTCAAAGTAAATTTCAAAAATAAGTATTTTAATACTCTGCATCAGTCCAAAGAGAAAAAATAAAAATGAAAAAAAGAATGACACGGAAGTATGTCTCAAAAAGAAGTGTCCCGTCTAAATCATGATATTAAATCCTTTAATCCCCCAGTGATTTCTCCAAACATAAAAATTTAAAATAACATCTAATCATATTCTGACACGCAAGCATATGTTATCAAACTTACCCGCATAACAATCACGTCATCCAGTTCTCCAAACTTGCTCATATAATCCTGTAAACCTTCAGTGTCGACATCCCAAGGAATACCAAGCACCTGTAAGGCATAAATGATTAATCAAGTAAAATTAGAAAACTAAAAGAACTTGTATATATTCACTAGAGTGCTACTTGAACATCTGTGCCAGATGCATGCCTTTATAGAAAGGCTGAAGCAAGTAGTTAAACCATGACGATAAGAAATTTCTTTGTTGTCGAGGTGATTACAGGAAATGCAGAACTAAGCATGTAAAACATCATTTTGATAATGAAAGTGTTCAGTGAGATGGAGATCTGCCAATCAGTTACAAAATTGTCAAACTTGCTTGAACATACAACATAGAGCCTGTTATAAATTGGCAATGCAATTCACAACCTGGAAGTAAAAGCATAATATCACACTGTTTCTCCTCTCTTGTAGCAGAGTTGACACCAAATTTTAATTTACATTTCTCACAAGAAATGAGACCTTGAGTTTAATGAATTCAAATATGTTAGCATGCATTTCTCCTTCGGTAACAGTTTTACTGTCAGGATCAGCAGTGTTCCCAGGGAAGAACTTAACAAAATGATCTCTTCCAACTAGAGCAAACGAATTAAATACGGTCAGATTATTTTCCAATCAGTATGGAACACCACTAATCATCTAGTTATAAGACCCTGGAAACATTATTCGTCTTTTATATTTTAAGATCAACAACAGAAATTGACATATCAGATGTTATAAGCTCTATCATTTTTCAAAAATTGCATGCTTTTGACGAGAAATTATCATTTCTGTGCATTCTGACTCCTCCATTTTCTCTTACATTGTCTGTCAATTCTTTCCAATTTTCTTTAGAATTACTTGGAACAGTTGTCAATCTGAACATAGTGACTTTACATAAATTTCAAAACTACTATCATGGAGAAGCTTTCAAGACCTACTATCAGAAACATGATAATTCTTGTATTTTGACCAATTATTGAGGAAAAAAATCCTATGAGAAAGCTGTATGAGTCTACTTTATGAACATTATTCCATGACAGAGGTAATTGAAATATTGCTTAAGTTTCTAGCATGTCTGTATCTAACATAGAGAGAAACTATTTGACGGCACATGATTATACATCAGAGCGTATTAAAACGCTGCGCGGCTCTGCCAGAGCTTTGAAGAAAAAAAACCTAACAATAAGACTTGTAACAGGGATAACAATACAAACCTTTCGATCATGGAAATGAAGCATCTCAAGAGTTTTTCCATCAAATTTGAGATAGACAGAGCCAACCACGGTCTTCACGCTCTGATCCACTGTATCGACGCCAGGCTTCACAGGTTCTGGTCCTGTGTTCTCCTTGGCATAATCTCCTAAATTAGAAAGGAAAACGGTTGCCCTCAACACGGTATTACAAGCACCGGCAGCTGCCACCTGCTAGAAGTCTCCTGACACCAACAGCTGGCTGTTGTGCACGACCAAAAGCTGCCACCTGTTCTAATTCTCCAACATATACTAAAAAAACTTTGCCCCGAACTTAAAATCAGTTGTCATAACATGTAAATTGGACTTTGGATAAAATTAATTGTCACAACATTCTGCAAATTCGACTTTGGGTAAGATGAATTGTCACAACGTTCAATCGATATCCCCGGCAATAAGACCTCCGAAAACTTTGGGTAAAACAAAAAAGTCACGAAATTTTGATTTGGAAATTCAGCAACCCGGCAATAAGACCTCCAATATAAAACTTTGGATAAAAAGCAAAAAACATCAAAACTCTAAAATAAAACTTTGGGTAAAAGCGAAAAACATCAACTAAATGCTCGGGTCAACTCAAATTAATAGGAAATCAACCCCTGATCGAACGCTATTAGTCCCAGGCAGGGACTAATAACATATATTTTTAAATATTACACAAATTGCAAAGATATCACATGCCTTCTCATTATTAATTTATATTAAAAAATGTATAAGCTTGTTGATGGGTGTTTATTTTTTCAAAAGGTTATCATCAAAATTATTGTGGTATGTTTTGTAGAACACAAACAATATCTTTGTTTGACATGTTTCCAATATAATTTTAATATAATAAAAATAATTTAATAATAATAAAAACTTTTACCTGATGTCACTTTTCATAATTACCTTTGTTATTTCTAGTATTTATTTTTCATTAAAAGAATAATTATTGCAGTATAAAAAATATATTTTATTATTAGTTTGAGAAGTTCATTCTATAGTTTAGTATGATGTTTAATTTTATTAATTTATTATTAAAATTGAAATTTTATTATATCGATCAAAATAAAAAAATAAAAAAAATAAAAAAAAAATTAAATAACTATATAAAACATTTAAATAATATTAACTCATATAAAAATATACATTTAAATAATATTAACTCATATAAAAATATACATTTGAAAAAAATAAATTCCTTATCTTAAATTTATATTTAAAATAAATTTATGCTAATTTGCTTAGAGAAAATACACTATACATATATCTAAAAAAAATGTATATCCTAGAAAAGGCTGAAAACCTTTATGGAAGTGTATCCCCCCAAAAGGAATAATTTTTTTTTATGGAAGTGTATCCCTTTATGAGTTGTCATTGGTAACTCATTGGTTGTGGTCCCTTTGCCTTTATGAGTCGTGTAGTTCAAGGCATTGGCAAACTTGTGAGCTGCCATAAGTTATTAAAAGGATTGCTTATGCTGCATTTTTGGAATTTTATGGATAATATAAAGGGTTCCACCCTGCAAATGCAGGCTTTCTGTGAATAGTGGCACTTTTTAATTATTTTCTTAGTTATATGACGTGACAATGGCATCTTGCCTTTTTTTTTTTGTTTAGTTATATGCATATTGCTTCTTTCTTTCCCGTTTGTTTGTTTTATGTTACGGCAGTTGTTCATAATTTGATTGTTTATAAGTTAAAGTGTTAGTTCTTTTTTGGGTATTTGATTTTTTTAAAACTAATTTATCATTATTTGTATCATATTTCAGAATTAGCCGTTAAAAATAATTATTATTTTAATCAACATAGGTAAATTGAAGTCAATTTCTAATAAAATATTAAAAAAATATTGGTCAATACAAATTATTATAGTCGGAATAAAATTTTTTATATCAAAATTTATGTAACTTGGCTTATATTTAATTAAAAATAATAAAAAAAATAAAAAATATAATTTTTTTAAATTTCTTAAAAAGTGGAGGAAAAGGAAAAATAAAAAGAATATTATTAACTAAAACAATAAATTATTATATTGACCAAATTAATTATATATGTATGTATGGCTATTAAATTATAGAGGAAAGATTAAAAGTTTGATAAAGATGTATCATATATTTAGAAAATTAAAATTAAAATAGGTAAAAAGAATAAATAAAAATAAACTAAAATAAATTGAGTTCTTAATAAATAAATAAAAATTATAAATAAATAAATAAGGCACAATATTTCAAGAAAAATGTGATTAATAAGGGAATAGAACATTATAAAATAAATAAATAAATAAAAGGGGAAGGAAAGACCTAAACAATCAAGAGGAGGGGAGGAATCCAACTTTCACTCAATTTCCAATCATCGTTCTTGTTGAGATTTTTTGCATGTTTTTCAATTTCAATGGCCTCTCTCAACTTCTTATGGTGGAAATGATCAAATCTCGTGATGACCCTAGAATCCTCAATGCAAGCATGGTGCTTGGTTTTCTTCGCATGTTCAATAATAGCTGAGGATCGAGAACAATTGTGCTTAATGTCTGTTGCATGCTCTTGAATCCTCTGATTAATGGAGTGACATGTTTCCCTAATGTAAGGAATCTCGTAGGAGCAAGAGATTGAGTAAACCCCTTTCATGGCCTTAGGGTTCACATGGTCCTTAAGAGATCATAGGGAGCTTCTAACCGTAATAAGGGGTTTAAAAGTAGCAAAGACATTATTCTTTCTAAGAATGTGAGCAATCATATTCGTGGTCCCATGGATGAATAGAAGTTGGACATTGGAAATCTGTTCATCACAAGCTTTTTTAATCCTTGGACCTTTACTGGATTTTTGAAAAGGTGCAAGACCCTGATGTTTGTTATAGCCATTATTTTCAAAAACTTTTAGAAGGTGGGACTTCTCATCATCCAGGTGATTATTATTAGAGATCCTTAGAGCCTGAGTAGCAAGAGTGCTTAGAACTCCGAATTTCTGCACCAAAAAATCGTGAAAATTGGCATGAAGATATTGTTTCATGTGAGTTTTTTTTGCAAAACACCTGGTGAGATAAGGAACCATCTTCCATTCTAGAAAGGAGAACATCTAGGAAAGGAAGTCTACCCTCAACCTCAACTTCCATGGTGAATTTGATGGATTTAGATTGAGAATTAAGATGATTAAGGAACAAATCTAATTTCTCACGACCATGAGGCCAGAGCACACAGGTATCATCTATGAACCTTTTCCAGAGTTTGGGCTTCAATTGAGCAAAGGCCAAAGTTTTGGTCTCAAAATATTCCATGAATAAGTTAGCAATGACATGGGATAACATAGAACCCATTGCTACACCACATGTTTGTTCATAGAATTTACCCTGGAGACTGAAAAAGGTAGATGTTATGCAAATACCAACTAATATGGAGGTGTCATCATCTGTAATTTGATTTATGACATTGATGGCCTCTTTAATAGGGATTTTAGTGTAAAGAGAACACTGTCAAATCTTACCAACAAATCCCTAGGGTCCAACTTAATACTAACTAATTCTTGAACAAAGGAAGCAGAGTCCTTAACGAAGGATTCAATGAGACCAACCAAAGGCTTCAACTTTTGTGCCAAGAATTTAGCAAGAAGATAAGTAGGCCCACTTATCGTGTTAACAACAGGTCTTAACCGGGGCCCAACTTTATGAATCTCTGGAAGACCATAAATTATATGGGTGCGAGGGTTGCTCTCAATAGCTTTCTTTCTAAGGGGGTTAAGAGAAAAATTATATTTTACGGCATTAATAACCTCCTTGGAAACATTTTTAATAGGATTTTTATTGAGCTTCTTTTAACTTCCGCTGTTATAGTGGTGGTCTAACATGTCGTTAACATAGTCATCTTTATCTAAAATAACATTGGCCCCACCTTTGTCAGCCTTAAGAATGACAATATTAGGGTTATCTCTTAAGGATTTAAGGGCAAGAAACTCATTTTTGCTAATGTTTCCCTTAGGATGCTTAGCCTTCCTAAGAACAATAGTGCAATCTTGCCTAATGCCTTCCTTTATATTATCAGGAAAGTCCCTGATCCCATACTCAATGTTGCAAATAATGTCCTTAATGGTAATCTTTTTAGGGGCTAAGGCACAATTTAAAATTTTATTTAAAAGGCTAAAAAAAAAAGGGTTCAAAGTAACACGAGATAAATTAATAACATTATTATGATAGGGACAAGGAGAGTAATTACTTTTGTTATTATTTACTACTATTATTATTATTTGTAAGTTTGGTAGGACTACATCTTTATCATGTCCAATTTCTCACCCCGATCGGGGGGATAACACAAGATTTGAACCCAAGACTTTCGGTTCGGTGGGACTTCATGTCCACGGCCATTGCCAATTGAACTACCCCAAGTGGACCATTATTATTATTATTATTATGATAAAATTCATATAATTTTGTATTATTAATTCCATTATAATTATCAAGATGATTGATATTAAGCTCCAGAGAAGGAAGACGAGAGGGGGAATATAATGAAGCGGAGGAGGGAAAAGAACTGAATCAGGTAGAGAAATAGCTAATCTTCGATGAGGAGAGGGGTTTGTATGTTAGATGGGGAGAGGGCGATTCAAAAGAAGGGAGTTTTAGATGAAAGGAAGGGGAGGTTGAGTCAACGCTTGAACAATAGGTAAATTGTTTGACACATCATCCCTAGGAGATATGACATGGATAACAGAGATTAAGAAAAGATCGTTGGTCGGAGGATTAGTGGATGAAGGGTTGGCCAAGGAAGGACATGGCAAGAGGAAAAATGACAAGACAATGATTTTGAGGAAAACTGAAGAAGGGTTGACTCTCCAGATAATGGAGTCATGCAAAATGGATGACCATACGGATCAGACGGGATCAAAGAAACAATGGTAGTTAAGGACGATGGGTCATCGATGGAAGCATCACCGTGATAATTAATGGAAGCTCAACATTGTGATTTGCTCTCGTCTTATATGACTCTTTGATGAACTCGAGCATGCCCATTTTTTTTTAAAATAAAGGCCAGGTTACTTAAATATTGACCTAAACAAGTTCTTATTTTGATTATAATAATTTTTATTTACCAATTTTTTTTAATATTTTATTAAATATTGACTTCAATGTATTAATGTTGATTAAAATAATTTTATTTTTTAAAAGCGAGTTCTTCTCTTTAACGACTAATTCTAGAACATGATGCATCTCTGTTATTTAATCCTAATCATATATCAATTTTTATAGCTTGGTCCTAATGATGAACCACATTAGAGGGTTCAAAACGTTGACCAACAAATAATGATGATGTGATTAATCAGAAAGTAAAAAATTCAAAAAAACAATATTGTTGTGTTTGTAATTGAGGGAAGAGAAACATGGAAGGGAATCACAATGGAAACATTATGTAAAGATAAGACAAGCATTTTTTTAGATGGCCCATAAATAATTAATGTAATACTTATTTCAACAAGCAACAATATTGTTATGTTTTTAATTGAGGGAAGAGAAACATTGAAGGGAATCACAATCGAAACATTTTTTTTTAGTTTGTCAAGTTGTCTGTGATCCTCTGGGCTTGACCTGTGGCTTGAGAAACCACGACCTAGATGCATCTAAACCATCAAAGTCACCTGGGGATCGCACCCGGCTTGGGCCACACCATCCCTAAGCTGACTAGATTTTTAGCATGTCTCCTCCCCTAAGCACGGACGTAAAAACCTCCGTGAGGTTTGATCTTGGGTCGCCTTGCTGATGAGGCCATCCTCAACTAGTTATGCTATTGGGACTTAACCACAATCGAAACATTATGTAAAGATAAGACTAGCATTTTTTTAGATGGTCCATAAATAATTAATGTAAGATTTATTCTAACAAGATTTATGTGTTTTACATTAATTTGTATAAGGCTAATATTGGCACATTTGGCATTAATAAAAAAAATATCGCCAATAAACATATCATGTGAGAATGTGATATAAGAAGTCATGAGATATTTATTGCTAGATCAACACTAGATCAATGATCATTGAGGTTTACGCCAGAGGTTTCATAACGTTGCATGATCCAGACTTATGTAGGAACGCAAAAAAATACATATATACACATAAACACAGAGATGAAACATAAATAAAACTTCGTTTCATTAATATCAACGAACTGAAATATGCTTACATATAGAAATGGAAATAAACTAGCTCAGGCAATAGTAGCTTATCTCTGAGAAGAATGTGGCGGCTACATGCCTATGAACTATGTTATAATGAGGCTCGAGGGCCTTTTTATTATTGGACAACAAGGGAAAATCCTATTCAACCAAAACCCTAACCCCAAGAGATGGAACACGAGGAGTTTGTGGGCCCCGTTGGGGTTAGTAGGGCAACCAACTGACGAGGGTCGTAACTTGGTCATATTATCCTCATTTGGCGCGTAAGATACCTCATTGGAAATATCTTTCTAAGTACTACATGATTTGTCCCAGACCCCTGCCTATGTATATGGGCCAGTTGCGGACCTCAAAAAAATGTCGTTTGGGGGGTCAAAATTGCTCTTGAAGTTCAAGACTCGAAAAAATGTTAAAATAAGTAAATGCTGCTATAAAAAAGGAAACTAATGAAATCGACTATACGTATAGGTGGAATATGTTAGGTTCCTATACCAATAGGTTCCATTTTTCATGATTGACAGTGGAAGTGCCAAATATGTTCATCTTTGATGCTACAAAGGTTCCATATTTTGTGAAAAGAAAAAAGAAAGTTAAAAAATGTAAAGAGGGTATGCCCTAAAAGAATAATCAAAGGGCAAAAAGAGTAAATTGGTCAGGAAAAATAATAAAAATGAACCCCAAATCAAAAGACCGGGAAAGTGGCCAGCCAAAATGCCACTGTTATCTCATTTGTAGCCTCACAATGTGCAAATACTGCTGCTGATCATACTTAATGGGTGATCCAACAGTTCAATCTGGATCATTCCATGTTCAAATTGCTTGTTATAGAATAGAGAAAGAGTATCTGTCCAAACAGATCAAGCTTGGCAGATGAGTAGCCATATGGAGAAAGTAAAGGAGCCCAACTGCTTAATCTGGGTCCTTGGAAGAGATAAGGGTACTTTTAGATAGGAGGGCAGTCAAAAGAAAAAAGAACAATCAGGGTTTGCAAGTCTAAGTGCACCCAGTCAAAAGGAAGAAAAAACGTTAGGTGTATTAGGCTGGGTAGGTAGTTTGAGGTTGCAGAAGCAAGGTTTTGATCACCTCATGTATTATCAATCAGAGCTCATCTCATCAATGACAGAAATGTCAAAGCATTTGTTTAATGGAAGAACTATGGAAGCATGTCTAACTCCCTTTCACCCCCCTCTAAAGTTCCTTACTAACACCCCCTTGAAGGACCTTGGCATCTGCCCAACAAGTCTTGCTTTCAGTTCATTTTTGTAAAATATCAAGTCAAGTTTTGACTTTCCTCAATGAAAAGAAGCCACATTTCTTGTGTAAAAATCATTTCTCCACATTCCATTCAATTTCTCTACCTAAGTTTCATTTCATAAACTTAGCCTCTTCCCTACACTTTCACTTCACAAAGTCATATTAACTTCTAATCTTATTGTATAGCTCCCTAAACTATTTTCCCATCCCTATTTCTACAAAAAGTCATATAAAACCCCAAAAATATTAGATATCCTTTCCTATAGCACTATAGTTATGTAACATAGTCTTGGGAAATATTTAGTCCATTTGGGACTATTATGAACCCTTCCGCGTCCTAACCCTGGGATTAATCTAACCTTTGGTTAAGTTAATAACCTCTACCTATCCCTTTACCCATAAAACCTTACCCCTTCTGTTCTCCGTGTTCGTTTTATAAAGTTTGGTGTTTAATGTTTTGATTAAACATTAAACTACTCTACCCGCACACAAACCCATAAACCCGCATAACCTAAATTTTCAACCCCCATGGCGCATTTTCATTTTAATACTCGGGCGGGTCCCACACCTAACCTTCTGTCGCTTCGCCTGTCTCGTCCGACGTCCGATTTACCATACCGCAGATCAACGGTGGGCGATTGATTTCATATGTCGATCCACTGGAGGTTAGCGTTCCGGGGATGGGCGGTTTCCCTGCCGTACCCCCGCCACGTGTCGTCCTCCCGGCGTGTTCGGAGGCCCTCTCCTCGATACCGCTTATGCCCAAAGGTGGTGCGGGAGGAAACCGAAAACCGCCTTCCGCTAAGCGACGTCAGTACCATGTCGTCGTGAAGTCACCACCGCGTCGGCCCCCCGCTGCCCCGTGTCACTGCCACCTCATCTGCTTATGTCCCCGTTCTTCCAGCGTGTCCTCTGCCACATCGCCATCCTCGTCACTCTTCCGTACCCAGCACCCGCCGATGACGTCATGCTGATGTCATGCCACGAAAAGTGCCAAAAGCGCCAAAAGCACCAATGTACCAAATTTTTATAAAAAACACGCGAATTCGACCGTTTTAAGTCATTTTCATTGATCGAGTTGGAGAGATGTGTGTGCTGTTTCACGACTTTTTGCCTCCAAATTTTGAATTCAACCAATCACGCCGCTGCCGCCTGCAAATTCGTTGCCATTGTTTTCCCTTGTACCAGCTCAGTTGCCCACGGCGCCATTAAAACCAGGTATTTGTCGAATTTCGCCTGTTTAACCCTCTTCTTGCCATTTTCTCCAGTTCACTTGTTTGAGTACCTGCAAATTTCCAAATTTAAGACTCTGAAATATCTAAATACTGCCTAAAAGTCACTGGTAGATCCCCAGCTCAAGAGAAACTGTTTAAACCCGCGTCCACTTGCAATTTCACCATTGAAAATCGCTTTTTAAGCTCGTATTGCCGGCAAGCACACAACAGCTCGACATTGTTCTCTTTTGCCACATTCCACTACAAAAACCTCAGTAAATTGGGTTGAAATAATTCCCATTCCTTTTGCAGGCTGCCCTTACAGCCTTTCAATACAGAGAATCCATTAAAGAGGAGAAGCCTTTTAGAACTCTTCGAATTGACCTCTTTTATGATAGCCTCAGATATTTAAGGTCATTGCCTCATTTGAACTCATTGTGCAACTCGTTTGAAAAACCTCAGAAGCAGTTATCCTCAGTCTGTTACTGCTCTAATCTTTGCTCCAAGCTCAAGCTCAGAAAGACTTTAAAAATGGCCACTTCAACAGCTCTAAACATCACTCCTATGAACCCTCCCAACAAAGAGCTTGAAGCAATGCCCCTAGCTGATAAAGATTACCTCATTCAAGATTTGGTTGGGGACAAGAATCACTTGCAGACCATCTGCCAGTTGAGAAACAATTTTTAAACAACTGTGACATGTATGGCATATGGGAGTCTAATTTACCTTTTTACTTCCTTCCTTCTGTCAATATTTTTCCTGAGATTATCCGTCTATGTGCTAAGAACTATGAGCCAACCCGGAGAGCTGTCAAGTCTCCATCTGGGAGCATACTTTTTCATATTACTCCTGACTCTATCAACCAGATGTTAAACTTCAAACAGACTCAGCTATTGTTTCCTTTCTCTATGAACTACTTGCTGGATGAAGGCTCCAAGCTCTCCAGCTCTGAGATTGCAAGAATTACCAAGACATTCATGAGGGCAGACCGCCAACCTACTGAGCCACCTCCATTCCTATATGTCAACTTCAATGAGCCCAGGACAGCCCCCTGCTGTCAAGTATAACTATGCCAAGTTCATAGCCAATAAAATGCATGACCAACTAGTGGAGTTGGATAGGGAGGGAATCTTCAAATATTCATCATATATCTATCATTTGTTCATGTATTACCAGTCTGAATGCTTCCAATGCCCCATCAAAAAGTTGGATTCAAAGTGTGAAAGAAGGTATGTTATCTTTTGGTCATCAGTTTTTCATGAGGTTCAAAAATCTCCATATTCCTACTGTGAGTTCATTGACCAGTTTGTCTACCCAGTCTCTTGTCTCCTAATGAGAACTCCTCCTCTTAGATTATCATATGACATGCAGAAGATCTTGCAACTGTCCAATAATTACAAAATAGGTGATTGGTATCTCTACCAAAATCACACTATCATTAGAATCTATGGCTGTGAGCTCTGTTCTTACAGCTCCCAAGACATGTACCAATGAGACTTTTTGCCTTAGAATATTACAGGCAACTCATCAATTCAGATCTCACTCATTTTCATAGTTCCAAGAAGAAAGCACGCTTGAAATTTAGAGACCATCTAGGCCCCTTTATTATGAACAAGAAAGAGGGTTGGCAAGATGCTGACCAAATATTGGGGCAGAAGCTCAAGTTGAAAAGGAGTTTCTGGTGGGTTCCTTATGACCCGGATGGCTTTATCAGTGCCAGAAGAGTTAAATATAGGCTGATAGCATATGAGCATTGTAGAGTCCCACAAATTGAACAATATTCCAACTAAGATGAGTGGCTGGCAGGGACACTAGCTGAGGAGTTTACTCAAGAAGAAATTATGGAGCAAAATGTCAAAGATTTAGAAAAAACTCTTGACTTGGATTCTTTTGACCAGGTAACTTTCAAACTGCCACAACAAGTCGGAGAAGGTCCATCTACAGCTGCAGCTTCACAAGCTGCCCAACAACGGTCTACACCAGCAACAGGTACAACAAAAGGCAAGGAGCCGATGGATGCAGAACAAGAAAAAATAACAGAACAACCTGCTACCTCAAAAGAGCAGGGTCAAGGGTAGGCCCCTCCACAGCAAACAGAGGCACTACAAGTGCCAGCATTACAAACTCCTGCTAATGAAGAAAGAGGTAAGAAGCGAGACCGAGAAGACTCCACACCTGCTAGTGGGTCTACACAGCAACCTAAAGCCAAGAGGCAAAGAGTTGATCCTCCAGTTGAGGAGGAAATTAGTGAAGAGATCCTAGAAAGTCCAAGGAGAGAAAGGGAAGCAAGCCAACAAACACCTACTAGCTCTTTCCAGCAAGAGCAAGAGAGGCAGCATGGCATGGAGGTCTCCTCCTCAACACAACAGAGCAAGCGACCACCTAGTATCAAAACTGCTTTCATGGAAATCAAGGCTCAAAATGAACTGTTAAGAGTACAGTTATATGATCAGTTCCTCAAGGTAACACCAGCCAAACAACAGAGGTTAATGGCAGCTTATGACCTCAAGGAGGAAAAGATGATTCTAAGTCATTTTAAGCCCAAGATACCGCAACCACAGTCAGCTGTAGATTATGTGAAGACAAATTTAGAGGTCCTTGCCAAGGACATTCACCCCATGGACCAAATAGAATTGCACAAGCAAACAGGTGAAATGGTCTATGCCACTCTGCAGATAAGGCCATGCTGGCCCATGAATTGAAGGAATCTCTAAAGAACACAAATACTCAGCTAGATTTGGAAAGAATGTCCTCCACAGCCAAAGATAACAGAATAAAAACATTGGAGGACATTATTGTGGACCTAGGACATGATCCCAAGGACCCTAAGGGTGTCAGAGCCCTTATGAAGAAAAAAGAAGATGATATTGCTGCCCTTAGAAAACAATTGGGGTTGTCTTCTACTATGCACCCGCAAACTGCAGAGGTGGTGCAAGAAAAAGATGCTGAGGATACAATGGATCTACTGATGAGAATGAACCAAAGAATAATTCAGATGGAGAAAGAATTGGAAAAAGCAGTTCAAGGCAAGCAGGGAGAGTCGACCTCCTAGCCACCTCAAATAGTTCCAACTGATGTCCCTGTTCCTCCTACACAAGCAGCATCAATCCCTCCTATCATCCCAACATCCACAAAAACTTCATCCACCACAGATGCTACAGCAGCAACAACAACATCAACACCTGAATCTAGCATGAGCATGGATGAAATGATGAAAGCTGTCAAAGAGCTAGAACTGCAGGCAACAGAGGTAAAAGAGGCCAAGGAAAAGTTGGCCAAACTGGAAGTAAGCTACGATAAGTCCAAGGTGACAGTAGCTGAAAAAACAAGGGAAATTAAGGCCTTGAACGACAAAATAAAAGCCTTGGAGAAGGAGCTAAATTTGGAAAAGGCTCTAGCTGAAATAAAAAAGATTTTGTGGGCCAAAATTGGCCAATCAATCACTAGAAAATGGAAATCGATCCAAACCATGCATAAACAGATAGAATTGATAGGCCTAGCTCAATTTGAGAATCAAAGGGCTAGGGCAGCGTTGGGAAATATGCCTGAGCAGGCTACTAAAATGATTAATTTCCTGAACACTCATATCAAAGAAGATTTGGCAGCATTAGACATCAGCAATAGGACAGATACTGTTCTGACAGCAAAAAAGGTGCTGACTCTAAGAAATTTTGTGCAAAGTCTAGAAAGAAAGTGTGAGGAAATGCAGGAAGAAGTAGATGACTTCAAGCTAAAGCTTGCAAAATTACAAAACAGAGGATTACCCAGCTTATTGACCAGTGCTGGAAGACTGCTGACTCAGGAACAATATGCCACCAAAATGAATAATTATATTTCAAATCAAATTACAGCATCCACAAGTACCTCAGAGGAGACCGGACCTCCATCAGGACAGAGCCTTTATGACAAGCTGGAAAACTTATTTTACATTGAGCATGAGATCAATCACTTGTTTGAGGTCCCGCCCAATTTTTACAGATATACCGAGGCAGATGAGACATTAATAAAGATACAAAGACATCAACTGCCTAAAGAGGATTGGTGGCAGGCAATGCTGGAAATTTTGCCTAGGTGATTTCGGTCTTTTTCCTCTTCTTTCAGCTTCAGATTTTGGCCAGCTACAGATCAACTACAGGTCAGAAAAACTGAGTACGCAGGCACCGGACAAAGCATGAAGACAACATGCAGAGCAAGTCAAAGCAATGACTCAGCAAAGCATTGGGACAACAGGCCCAAAAAACGCAAATTAAAAGCGCAGCCCCAGCCGACTCAGTTGGTCCCAAAAGTCAAAATTCTCTGACAGAATGGACAGCTAATACACTAATATTTACTACAACATTTACTTTCTTCATTTACTTCCTTGGAAGAGTTGGTGATGTAATTTATTACATGAAGACTCATCATCTAGATATTTTGTATCTTATTTTTGTATATATACCTCCCCATAGAATGTATTTGGTGTTGGTTGGTGATTTTCTCTCTAAGAGCTGCGCTGTAAATTTTCAGACTTTATAAGACAAAAGGCTGGTGAAGTTCATGGTCTCTGCACTATCTGGATGTGAAAGTGATGAACTGCGTTCTGCTACAGAATTCCTGTGTTGTTTAATGTAACAATAAGTTTTCCTAAACCATGTTTAGTCTTTCTATGTTTGCAAAATTCACATATATGTTTCATGATCTTAGCAATAGAGAAGAAGAATAGCTCAGGACTTGTTTGAATGCACCCTCTGCTCAATCTCTGTTTCTAACTGTGTTTTCTTCAGAATTGGTCATAAATATGAATTCTTAATTGCTCATGTTTGCACTGATTCTTTCATTATGAATGTTGTTTAGGAATTCTTAGTTGCTCCTAAATAATATTCTTACACTTTCCCTCTATCAGCATAGTGAAAGATCCTTGACTGCCTTTCATTCCCTGATTTCATGCCATCGATTCCCAGATTTGAAGAATTGTTCCATAGATGCTTGTCTGGCTCTGTAGCATTACATTTTTCCCAAGAAATACTTTCAGCAGTACACCATCATTGACTCCATTGCCCAATAGTCTAGACTGTTCTGAGACTACATACCAGTTCTGCCTGGAATCATCATCCAACCAAATTTAAAACAAAACCCTGTACATCATAACTAGCCTAAAATTACTCCAAAACAAAGCTAAAACATAAAGAGAGAGCCCTCTCTGGTTGCAGGTAGGCTAGGACCTGTAGCTAAAAGATTGGTTAGTGGTTACCTCGGCCGTATTCCCTTAGGAGCCAGGGAACAACCTGAGTGATAACATCATTGGCGACTCCACTGGGGAGCTTCGAATGAATTTTTGCAATCGCTGTCTATTCCTTAAAGCTACAGATGAAGCTTGAATGTCAGCCAGGAAGCCTTTGAAATTGTTCTTGCTTTGCATTTACAGGAGTAAATAAAAGCTGCTTCAGTCAATCTTCATGTTAGTTTTAAGCTGCAAATAGTTGTTCCAAAAATTTGATCAGTTTCTTTCTAATTCTAAAACATTCCCAGAAAATACCAAAAATAAATTTAGAAGTTGGCTCCAAAGAAGAAAACTCGGTATACCAGGTCAAACCCTGACCCAGATCCTCCAGTTGTTTTTGACAATCCCAACTTAATCCCAAAGATCCTTAGGAAACAAGAGGAACAAGAAGATTTTACTGATTCAAGCCCTGAAACAGTTCAGCAAAACTATATTCCAACCCCTACTAAACCCTCAGTTCATCTTCACACAACTGCTGTTTCCCCTAGTTCTTCATCCACCTCTCAAAACACATTCCCTACGCCTCCATCCACTGCACATATTTCAACTCCATTCCTTGCTGTCCCAGTTGTTCCATTCCTTCCTATTGTCCCATTTATCCCTGTCAATATGGCAAATCGATATGCCCCTTTACAGCTACCTGCAAATCCAGGGGCTATGCCTCAGGATTATCAAAGTAAGATCACATATTTCGATGGAACTGGCTCTTACACAGCCTAGCAACACACTAAGAAAATGCAGGACTATTTTGAGAATTATGAGATAGATGATGATGATGTGAGAATGAAAATTTTTGTCCAAAGTTTAACAGGTGAAGTAAGAACTTGGTTTAGAGCACTTGCTGCAAATTCCATAGCCAATCCGGATGCTCTTTACCAAACATTTCTCAACAGATGGGAAAAGAAAAAAGATCCACTGCATATTTTATCCGAGTATGATACTATAAAAAGAGGCCCACAAGAAACTGTCCTAGACTATTGTGCAAGATTCAACAATGTTTACAATGCTATTCCTCAAAACCTTAGACCTCCACCTGATTTAGCTTTGATCAAATTCCCTGATGGATTTGATTCCGACATGGCATATCAACTGAGGGAAAGAGCCCCTCCAACCTTAGCAGACATGCAGAATATAGCTGTTAGTGTGGAGGCAAACCTAATTGCTAAAAGAAATAGGGCAAGAGCTGAAAGAAGAACCACTTTTAAAGAAGAACCTTCAGCATTTGAACAAAAGTTGGATGCAATCATCAAAGGTATGGACAGACTTGGGGATAGGGTGGAAACCATCGAAAGAAATTCATCATGGGAAGGTCAACCAAGTACTGCAAGAAGCCCAAACTTTAGAAAAAATCAAAATCCAAATGTTGGAAGGGCTGGCCCTGACCAGAACATCAGACCTCCATTTCAAGAAAACTATGTCGAAGCCTCAACATCTAGTGAACCAACAGAGGACCCTCACATCAACTTAATGGGTTTAGACAATGAACACCAAGTCTTTCTAACACAAGAAGACCAAGAGGCTCATAACATCAATCAATTTCAAACCAAATCCGGAGAGTCATTTGATTTTAGAGAAGGCTATGATGCAGCGGTCTATGAGGTTCACAAACAATACAAGTTGAGAAGTAGAACCATAGATGTGCCCGAACCTACCAAACTCAAGGATACCAAGTAGCCAAAGAAAACAAAAGACAAAGCTGCTCTCACAGAATCCTCTGATAGAACAGACCCAAACCCAAGAGAAGTTACTGTGGAAGATGTATCAAATGTACAGCCCACTAAAAATCAGACATGTACATGTCCTCCCACAAAAGCAAATTCAAACAGTATTCCTGAAAATATTTCTAAAATAGAGGTACTTTAAAACAACATTCAAAATCAAGAGAAGATCACTGAAGACTCAGCCGAAAAAGAAAACTCTGCTAGTCACAACGCAAGAACTCAAATGGAGAAACCCTTCAATCTAGAGGTAGAAATTGGTAAGCTGAAAATAGCTATTCCTCTCTATGAGTTGGCCAAACATGAAGTATATAGACAGCAAATCAATAGGTCACTCCAAATACCAGACAATAGGGATGTTGTAAATGTTTTAGATGATCAACCTGAATTACTTTTAGGTCTTGAGGTTAATGGAAAAACAACGAATGGAGGAGTTCCACCTTTTTATGTTAGTTTAAACATTCATGACAAGGTGTTACACAATGCAATGTTTGATTCAGGAGCTTCCCATAACCTAATGCCTAAATCTGTGATGGAAAAACTAGATCTAGATATCACAAGACCATACAAAGATTTGTTTTCATTTGATTCCAGCCAAGTCAGGTGTCTAGGCCTAATTAAAGATTTGTGTGTCTCCTTGGTCCAATACCCAACCAAAACAATTCTGATGGATGTGGTGGTAGCTGATATTCCACCCAAGTACGATATGCTTTTATCAAGATCATGGGGGGCCAAACTCCAAGGATCTTTGCAACTAGACATGTCCTATGCCACTATTTCAGTCTTTGGGAAACCAAAGAGATTATACCGTGAAACATTAATGAAATATGTGGTTAGTAGTCAAGAAAAGCCCCAAAACTTCCCCATCTATTCAACACATTCCGATATGGACTCATTCATTTTATATAATGCGGACATGTGTCCCAAAACTGATGTCAAACTCCTGATAACAGCACAACCAGAGGGTATGAATGAACAATCTGCTACTCAAGATCAAAAAATGGTTGATGTGATTGATGTAATAAAGGGAAATGATACATCAAAAGACATACAAGATCCAAATCTGCCCATTGAACAAACTTCTAAAACTTTTGAGAGAAGTCATAGCCAACAAATCTTATTGTGCTTAGAGTTTGATGGCTCAGTAAACAAATTAGGAGCAGGGGCAGGGGTTTGGATACACAACATGCAGAATGACCATGCTGAAGGTCATGCATATAGATTAAATTTCAGATGCACAAACAATATGGCCGAGTATGAAGCCCTTTTGTTAGGTCTCAAACTCATCAAGAATCTAGGTGCAACCAAAGTCTCAATTCTAGGGGATTCAGATCTGATCATACAACAGATGAAGGGAAATTTTGTCACAAATGATCCTAGGTTGAGGGCTTACAGAGGGGCAGCCATTGAAATACTTAACACTTTCTCAGAATTTCAGCTCACCAAAATCTCAAGAAAGCACAATTTACATGCACATATCTTGGCAACCTTTGCCAGTACATGCAAGCTGCCATTTGAACCCAACCACAATTTCACTACTGAAATCAAACATAGGCCTACAGTCCCTGATAATGTAAAAAATTGGCAGATCTTTGAAAATGACACACAGATAAATAATTTCTTGACTTTGAAGGAGGAATTCTCCAGCATGAACATTGATACTAGCACTGTGGATGATCAACAACAGACAGACAGAATTGAACAAAATATATCAGCTGAAACAACAAATCTGATCTTGCATCCAACAGTTTTTGATAACAAAAATTTACAAGAACTGAGGCAAACACACCTTGATGAATTAGCTGAGGGAGAAGCTGAAGTAATTGAACTGAAGGACAATTTTCTGCCTACAGGGTTAACCCCTTTGGAGGATCTATTCGATTCAAATGACATCTCAAGGAAGCCGAAAATGCAACCACTGAATGCTGAAACTAAGGACTGCAAGATTGGAACCTCAGAAAATCCCAAAATGGTAAAACTCTCCAAAGCCTTGCCTACTGATCAGAAATTGAAATATATTGACTTGTTTAAGGAATTCCAAGATGTGTTTGCCTAGAGTTATGAGGACCTCAAGTCCCATGATACCTCAGTCATCCAACACACTATACCTTTGAAAGAGAATAAAAAACCTTTTAAACAAAAGCTTAGAAGAGGGAATCCTGTCCTCCTCCCTCTCATTCAAAAAGAAGTTAAACGAATGTATGAGGCCGGAATTATTGCACCTATCAGGTTCTCAGAATGAATTTCAAATATAGTACCTACCAGAAAGAAAACGGGAGAGATAAGACTATGTGTTGACTTGAGAAATTTGAATAAAGTCTCTCTCAAAGACCATTACCCTTTACCAAAAATGGATCATATCCTACAAAGGGTAGTGGGAGCCTCTAGGATCTCATTGTTAGATGGATTCTCAGGATTCAATCAGATTTTAGTCCACCCGGATGATCAAGACAAAACTGCCTTTACAACACCTTGGGGAACCTTTAAATATGTCAAAATTCCTTTTGGACTCAAAAATGCAGGGGCCACTTTTCAAAGAGCAATGGATATAGCCTTCGCCAAAGAAATCCATGATTTCCTAGTAATCTACCTTGATGATCTCACTGCCTTTTCAAAATCAGACCAAGAACACTTAGAACATTTAAGGCAAGTGTTCCTAATTTGCAGAAAATATGGCATATCATTGAATCCAAAGAAATCACTGTTTGGCCTAGAGGAAGGCAAGCTCCTAGGTCACATCATTTCAAAAGATGGCATTAGGATCGACCCGGATAGAATTCAAGCTATCCTTCAAGTGCCTCATCCATGAAACATCAAAGAACTACAAGCTTTTCTAGGGAAGATTAACTTCTTGAGAAGATTCATTCCTAATTTGGCCGAGCTCATAAGACTGTTAAACAATATGCTGAAGAAAGATTCTAAAGTAAAATGGACCATGGAAGCCAAACAAGCCTTTGAGGACATCAAAACAGCCCTAACAAAAACACCAGTCCTCACCAGCCCCAAGTTTGATAGAGATTTCATCATTTTCTCATTTGCCTCTGAACATACAATTGCTGCTGTCCTATTGCAAAAAGATGACCAAGGGTGTGAGAAGCCCATTGCCTTTTTCAGCAAAGCTCTTAGAGATGCTCCCTTAAAATATCAAATCATGGAAAAACAAGCATATGCCCTTGTAAAAGCCATCAAGGATTTCAGAATTTACATTTTATACTCACATGTGATTGCCTATGTTCCAAATGTTGTGGTCAAGGACATTTTAACTCAAGAAGGAATTGAAGGCAAGAGGGGCAAATGGATTGCCAATATCTTAGAATATGACATTGAGATCAAGCCTACAAAACTGATAAAAGGACAAGGGCTAGCCAAACTAATGACTGAAACCAATTTCAAAGCCGTTGACATCAATGAACTAAACAGCTAAGAGGAGATGGCGACTCCACATATCAATCAAGCCGTTTTACAATCTCCCTGGTATGCTGACATATGTTTTGTATTGTTAAACCTGCAAGCTCCTCCAGGGTTGTCCAGGACAAAAAAGAGATTCTTGAAAATGAAGGCATCAAAATTCTACATCTTAGACAGTGCCTTGTTTTGGAAAAATCATGAAGGTATTTTGCTTAGTTGTTTAACATTGAATGAAACTGACAAAGTTCTCAAAGCAGGGGACTGTGGAGGACACTTGTACTGGAAGTCTATAGCTGATAAGATACTAAGGGCTGGGTTCTATTGGCCCTCCCTGTTTGCTGATGTGAAAAAATTTGTTGTCTCATGCCACAAGTGCCAAATCTTTGAAGGCAAAAGAAAGCTGTTACCTTTACCCCTCAAACCTATTTCAACTGAAAGACCATTCCAACAATGGGGTTTAGACTTCATTGGTGAAATCCACCCTTCATCTTCTGGCCAACATAGGTGGATTTTGACTGCCACAGACTACTTTACCAAATGGATAGAAGCCATCCCTTGTAGGCAAGCCAATGACTCTGTTATCATGCAATTCTTAGAAACCAACATCTTGTCAAGGTTTGGTTGTCCAGAAAAAATTATTACAGATAACGCTGCTGCTTTCAAATCCAAAAAGATGATCAAATTTTGCCACAAATACCACATTGTCTTGGGCCATTCCACAGCCTATTACCCTCAAGGTAATGGCCTAGCTGAATCCTCCAACAAAAGCCTCATCAACATCATCAAAAAAGTCTTGGAGGAGAACAAAAAGGATTGGCATAAAAAACTGGTGAATGCACTATGGGCAGACAGATTGACCGCTAAAAGGTCTATTGGTACAAGTCCATATGAACTGGTTTATGGAATGGAGGCAAGGTTCCCTTCATCTTTGGGAATCCCTGTAATCAAGTTGCTGCAAGAAATACAAGCAGAGCCTAATGATATTCAAAGAAGGATCAATCAAACGATTCACTTGCAGCAGACAAGAGAAGAAGTATATCAGAGAACCCAGGTTCTACAAGATAAACTCAAGAAGATCTTTGACAAAAGAACAAAGGCCGAAGACTTCTTCATAGGAAACAAAGTGCTGAGATGGGATTCTAGGAGGGAAGATAAAGGGAATCATGGCAAATTTGATTTTCTGTGGAAAGGACCTTATGTTATTCATGTTGTACAAGGTAACAATACCTACTTCTTGAAGAGTTTGGATGGCACAAATATTGAAGAAGGCCTAGTCAATGGGAGAATGCTCAAACATTATTTTGATCCCCTTTGATGAGCATAACACAGCTGTATATTGTACATAAATATTTGTATTTCTAGCAGTAGCAGTTTGATAAGGAACCAAGTGCTGTAAATTTTGAGGAAAAATCAGGGAACTGCACCATTTTGATATATATTTTGAGTCTATCATAAGAAATCAAGAAAAGCACTTGGGAAGTATAAATATGATGATAAATACTCAGAAAAACTAGCAAAGACAGAGATGTAATTTTGCACAAATCAGCTCATAAGGAGTGCACACATGTAACAAAGGTTCAGAATACTGGTTTCCAGGAGAAGAGAATTTTGAATTACAGCAATCAACTAACAATAAGGCAGTCTGACCTGTTGTTCTTGGCTTTTCACCTGGAAAAGCCATCCTCAAGTGGAGCCACTGTTAGGTTCCTATACCAATAGGTTTCATTTTTCATGATTGAAAGAGGGTATGCCCTAAAAGAATAATCAAAGGGCAAAAAGAGTAAATTGGTCAGGAAAAATAATAAAAATGAACCCAAATCAGAAGACCAGGAAAGTGGCCAGCCAAAATGCCACTACTATCTCATTTGCAGCCTCACAATGTGCAAATACGGCTGCTGATCATACTTAATGGGTGATCCAACAGTTCAATCTGGATCATTCCATGTTTAAATTGCTTGTTATAGAATAGAGAAAGAGTATCTGTCCAAACAGTTCAAGCTTGGCAGATGAGTAGCCAGATGGAGAAAGTAAAGGAGCCCACTGCTTAATCTGTGCCCTTGGAAGAGATAAGGGTACATTTAGATAGGAGGGCAGTCAAAAGAAAAAAGAACAATCAGGGTTTGCAAGTCTAAGTGCACCCAGTCAAAAGGAAGAAAAAACGTTAGGTGTATTAGGCTGGGTAGGTAGTTTGAGGTTGCAGAAGCAAGGTTTTGATCACCTCATATATTATCAATCAGAGCTCATCTCATCAATGACAGAAATGTCAAAGCAGTTGTTTAATGGCAGAACTATGGAAGTGTAGAAATTTTGAATAATTTAACACATATTCACAGAGATTATCCTGATCATACAATTATAAGCGGAACATGTATAATACATAATCTCCTCTACGTTGATCATCAATTTACAGAAGCAGAAAGATTCACAGGCACACATAGAAGCATCAATCAAACTCATAAACACAGTATGTATCCCGGGGAAAGCATCTCGCTAAAAACCCCACACTATCTGTATATTATATTGATTGAATCATGTAACAATACACAGCATAATACTTCTCAAAAGTATCTCCACCTCTGTTACACACAATACAGCTCAGATCTGATCTCCAAATCTCTTCCACTGCTTGCCTGCCTCCACTGCTCAATACCTGCTCAAGAACTGATGAGAATAGCTTCCCAAACTCGTTTTTCACCTGCAAAATAGTCACTCACTCTTTGTGGACGTGAGCAAAGGCTAAAATGTGGGCCAAATACGTGAGAAAACTCATTGGCATACTCAATCCCTTGATTGTGCAAGATCTGATGCACAACTATAGTCACAACTGATAGCAATCTGATTCTCTACCACTTGTCCCTGTTGAACTGAACATGCACTGACATGCAACTGAGTTAACTGATGTATTCTATAGTTGTATTATGAGTTAATAACTTGTGAATTAATTAATAACTAATTCACCCAACTCATCTCTAGTCTATTGATCAGTTAGACTAAATACAACCAGTTTAACAAAGCTAAACTGAACACAACTCCATCAACTGCACCTCCAGTCCACTAAACTCAACTCACTTGAGTTCTAACTGAAGTCCTGCATGCAAATATTAGTCATCCCATAGGTAACCACGTATTTCCTTGTGGGATCTGCATGTACCACATCCGTAGCTCATTCTGAAGTGCTCCAAGAGAATAAGATCAAGTTTATAGTCCAAATATTATTATGAGACAATAATATTAGACTTTTCTATTTTTGACAGCCAGTCTAAAAATAGACTTTGATCACTCACACTGTGATCACTCACACTTTCATCAAAAATATAAGTCCATCTATTTTTCCCAACTTGATCAATCATCCATAAACATAGACATGATCCATATGTCTAAAAATAGACATAGTCTAAAAATAGACTTGCGCCAAAAATAGCCTGCGGGCCCACTTAGTGAAGGCGACTCTTTTCACTAAGCTCCATCATCTTGTTGTATTCTCAACAAGCATTTCTTGTTGCACACTTTTCAACACTCCCTCTCAACAAGAAAGGCTTCCTCTCAAACCTGATCCTGTAACTCTGGAATGTTCTCCATGCAACACATCTGGCCGGTCCACTTGCTCTGTCATCAAAGTCTCTGACTGCTATTGCCTCTGTCGACTGAAACTCTGCATCTTTGTGCTCTTCAGTATCTGACTGCTCTAGCCTCTGTCACTTTGATCTCTGAATGCATCCGTGCTACTACTGGTTCTATCTCCCAGCATTGCATCCGCACTGCACCTCCCAACTGACCTCCCTGTTGGGATAGAAACACCCTCTGATGCTGAAGCTCTACCTGTTGCTGACAAGTGCTCCCTCTCTGACATCTGCGCTACTGCAACATCTCCATGCATCTCGCACCATTGCACACCTCTCTGTGCCACCTAGCACTGTGCAAAACACTTGTGCCTCTCGCATTGCTACAGCCTGCTAGCTATGCGCTGTCCTGGGATTCCCTACAATGTCGCTCTCTCTGCTGCTCCATCCGCATCCATCTCTACCCAATGAGTCAGTTCCTGCTACTACACATCGGGGCTCCCGTAGCAAGGTCTCATCCAAGAGGTTGGGTACCTCAAGGATCCTGCCCCTCCTCCTTGGGACAATCAATCCACATCACCCCACCTCCTACCTGAAGGTATGGCTGCATGCGATCCCTCAGCCCACCTGGCTTGAAGTTTCCCCCTACTGGAGGTCTCTGGATGAGTAGATGTCTCTACTCTATCTCCTTTCAGCTTCCCCTGTTGTGGCTCCTCCACAACCTCCTGAAGCTGCTGCAACAATCGTGGCTCCTCCACAATCGTCTGAGACTTCTTCTGGCTCTGCATGTTGAGAGGTAATATACACTCCCTCTCAACCACCAAGTCTCCAACAGTTGCCTTGCTGCTCAAGGCTTTGCATGCATCTTGAACCTCAAGAGCATACAGGTTCTTGACCCGTGAACCAATCTTCTTCACCTGTCTGGTGATGATGTGTCTAAGGAAAACCTTTCCCTTACTGAAGACTACATCATAGCCTCTGTCTTCCAGCATCGCGATCGACACCAAGTTTCTCTTCAGTCCTGGTACATACTTGACATCGGTCAAGGTAAGGCGAGCTCCATGCTCCCTCTGAAAAATAACCGTGCCTATACCTGAGACACTATACTTCTCATCATTACCCATCCATATGAGTATCTGGAGATCTTTCTCCTCCAAAGTACTGAACAAACTTTTGTCACCGGTCATGTGGAAAGAAGCTCCACTGTCAAGAAACCAACCACTTCCCATCATGGATGAAACCATGCATGCGAAGAGTGTGAAGTCCAACTCAAACTGTGAAGCAAGTGCCTCACCTTCAGATCCTTCCCCGGATCCCTTCTTGGACTTCTTCTTTGGGCAATTAGTAGCATAATGACCCAACTCATGACAACGAAAGCATCTCACCTTCGCCTTGTCAACCTTCTTCCCATCATTGGAAGAACTAGATTCGGAAAGAGAAACCTTCCCCTTCCCCTTCTTCACCTTACTCGCTAAGGCACAGTTCTCCTCATCCTGCATGGATGAAGAACCGTCTCTGGTGCTCCGTCTAATCTCCTCCTGCACAAGATCCGACCAAAGTCTCTCCCATCCTGGCAGTTTCTCCCTTCCATTCACCGAGTCCTGGTAGCTATGCCAACTCTTAGGAAGGTCAAGGAGTCCTAGAATCACCATCCTCATCCGACAGTCACCCCCACACTTCCCAACTCATCTCGGCATTGGGTGAACTTCGTGAGATACTGGGGCATACTGTCTCCGTTCTCAACCTGAATGTTTCTGAGTTTATCTCTTGCTTTGGAATTAAATTCGAATTCCACCAGCACAAAAACTCAACTGCTTCCGATCTAGAATTCGTGAGAACACAATATTTCTTGTACAGAGATCGACTGTATGGGCATTCACTGGATATCTCACCTTCCAAAAGAAGGATGAATCCAGAGGCTACCTGGCCCGATTACAGACTCTGCCTGAAGAAATAAAATGTAAACACTTCCTGAATAATAGATCTGATGACCAATCCTCGCTTGATATCCTGTAAAAGTCTCTTCTACAAATCAAGCAGCTCTGATACCATGTAGAAATTTTTTCTACAAATCATCTAGCTCTGATACCATGTAGAAATTTTGAATAATTTAACACATATTCACAGAGATTATCCTGATCATACAATTATAAGCGGAACATGTATAATACATAATCTCCTCTACGTTGATCATCAATTTACAGAAGCAGAAAGATTCACAGGCACACATAGAAGCATCAATCAAACTCATAAACACAGTATGTATCCCGGGGAAAGCATCTCGCTAAAAACCCCACACTATCTGTATATTATATTGATTGAATCATGTAACAATACACAACATAATACTTCTCACAAGTATCTCCACCTCTGTTACACACAATACAGCTCAGATCTGATCTCCAAATCTCTTCCACTGCTTGCCTGCCTCCACTGCTCAATACCTGCTCAAGAACTGATGAGAATAGCTTCCCAAACTCGTTTTTCACCTGAAAAATAGTCACTCACTCTTTGTGGACGTGAGAAAAGGCTAAAATGTGGGCCAAATACGTGAGAAAACTCATTGGCATACTCAATCCCTTGATTGTGCAAGATCTGATGCACAACTATAGTCACAACTGATAGCAATCTGATTCTCTACCACTTGTCCTTGTTGAACTGAACATGCACTAACATGCAACTGAGTTAACTGATGTATTCTATAGTTGTATTATGAGTTAATAACTTGTGAATTAATTAATAACTAATTCACCCAACTCATCTCTAGTCTATTGATCAGTTAGACTAAATACAACCAGTTTAACAAAGCTAAACTGAACACAACTCCATCAACTGCACCTCCAGTCCACTAAACTCAACTCACTTGAGTTCTAACTGAAGTCCTGCATGCAAATATTAGTCATCCCATAGGTAACCACGTATTTCCTTGTGGGATCTGCATGTACCACATCCGTAGCTCATTCTGAAGTGCTCCAAGAGAATAAGATCAAGTTTATAGTCCAAATATTATTATGAGACAATAATATTAGACTTTTCTATTTTTGACAGCCAGTCTAAAAATAGACTTTGATCACTCACACTGTGATCACTCACACTTTCATCAAAAATAGAAGTCCATCTATTTTTCCCAACTTGATCAATCATCCATAAACATAGACATGATCCATATGTCTAAAAATAGACATAGTCTAAAAATAGACTTGCGCCAAAAATAGCCTGCGGGCCCACTTAGTGAAGGCGACTCTTTTCACTAAGCTCCATCATCTTGTTGTATTCTCAACAAGCATTTCTTGTTGCACACTTTTCAACAGGAAGCATGTCTAACTCCCTTTCAAACCCCCCCCCCCCCCCCAAAGTTCCTTACTAACACCCCCTTGAGGACCTTGGCATCTTCCCAACAAGTCCTGCTTTCAGTTCATTTTTGTAAAATATCAAGTCGAGTTTTGACTTTCCTCAATGAAAAGAAGCCACATTTCTTGTGTAAAAATCATTTCTCCACATTCCATTCAATTTCTCTACCTAAGTTTCATTTCATAAACTTAGCCTCTTCCCTACACTTTCACTTCACAAAGTCATATTAACTTCTAATCTTATTGTATAGCTCCCTAAACTATTTTCCCATCCCTATTTCTACAAAAAATCATATAAAACCCCAAAAATATTAAATATCCTTTCCTACAGCATTATAGCTATGTAACATAGTCTTGGGAAATATTTAGTCCATTTGGGACTATTATGAACCCTTCCGCATCCTAACCCTGGGATTAATCTAACCTTTGGTTAAGTTAATAACCTCTACCTATCCCTTTACCCATAAAACCTTACCCCTTCTATTCTCCGCGTTCGTTTTATAAAGTTTGGTGTTTAATGTTTTGATTAAACATTAAACTACTCTACCCGCACACAAACCCATGAACCCGCATAACCTAAATTTTCAACCCCCATGGCGCATTTTCATTTTAATACTCGGGTAGGTCCCGCACCTAACCTTCTGTTGCTTCGCCTGCCCCATCCGCCGTCCAATTTACCATACCGCAGATCAATGGTGGGCGGTTGATTTCATATGCCGATCCGCCGGAGTTTAGCGTCCGGGGAATGGGCGGTTTCCCTGCCGTACGCCCGCCACGTGTCGTCCTCCCGGTGTGTTCGGAGGCCCTCTCCCCGATACCGCTTATGCCCAAATGTGGTGCGGGAGGAAACTGGAAATCGCCTTCCGCTAAGCGACGTCAATACCACGTCGCCATGACGTCACCACCACGTCGGCCCCTCGCTGCCCCGTGTCACCGCCACTTCATCTACTTACGTCCACGTTTTGCCAGCGTGTCCTCTGCCACGTCGCCATCCTCGTCAGCTGCCACGTTACTCTTCCGTACCCAGCACCCGCCGTTGACGTCATGCCACGAAAAGCGCCAAAAGCGCCAATGTGCCAAATTTTTATAAAAAACACGCGAATTCGAGCATTTTAAGTCATTTTCATTGGTCGAGTTGGAGAGCTGTGTGTACTGTTTCACGACTTTTTGCCTCCAGAGTTTGAATTCAACCAATCACGCCGCTGCTGCCTGCAAATTCGCCGCCATTGTTTGCCCTTGTACCGGCTCAGTTTCCCTCGGCGCCATTAAAACCAGGTATTTGCCAAATTTCGCCCGTTTAACCCTCTTCTTGCCATTTTCTCCAGTTCACTTGTTTGAATACCTGCAAATTTCCAAATTTAAGACTCTCCAACACCTAAATACTGCCTAAAATTCACTGGTAGATCCCCAGCTCAAAAGAAACTATTTAAACCCGCGTCCACTTGCAATTTCACCATTGAAAATCGCTTTTTAAGCTCGTATTGCCGGCAAGAACTCCACAACAGCTCGGCATTGTTCTCTTTTGCCACATTCCACTACAAAAACCTCAGTAAATTGGGCTGAAATAATCCCCATTCCTTCTGCAAGTTGCCCTTACAGCCTTTCAATACAGAGAATCCATTAAAGAGGAGAAGCCTTTCAAAACTCTGCAAATTGACCTCTTTTATGATAGCCACAGACATTTAAGGTTATTGCCTCATTTGAACTCATTGTGCAACTCTTTTGCAAAACCTCAGAAGCATTTATCCTCAGTCTGTTACTGCTCTAATCTTTGCTCCAAGATCAAGCTCAGAAAGACTTTAAAAATAGCCACTCCAACAGCTCTAAACATCACTCCTATGAACCCTCCCAACAAAGAGCTTGAAGCAACGCCCCTAGCTGATAAAGATTACCTCATTCAAGATTTGGTTGGGGACATGAATCATTTGCAGACCTTCTGCCAGTTGAGAAACAGTTTTTTAAACAATTGTGACATGTATGGCATATGGGAGTCTAATTTACCTTTTTACTTCCTTCCTTCTGTTAATATTTTTCTTGAGATTAGCCATCTATGTGCTGAGAACTATGAGCCAACCCAAAGAGCTGTCAAGTCTCCATCTGGGAGCATACTTTTTCATATTACTCCTGACTCTATCAACCAGATGTTAAACTTCAAACAGACTCAACTATTGTTTCCTTTCTCTATGAACTACTTGCTGGATGAAGGCTCCAAGCTCTCCAGCTCTGAGATTGCAAGAATTACCAAGACATTCATGAGGGCAGATCGCCAACCTACTGAGCCACCTTCATTCCTATATGTCAACTTCAATGAGCCCAGGACAGCCCCCTGCTGTCAAGTGTAACTATGCCAAGTTCATAGCCAATAAAATGCATGACCAACTAGTGAAGCTGGATAGGGATGGAATCTTCAAATATTCATCACATATCTATCATTTGTTCATGTATTACCAGTCAGAATGCTTCCAATGCCCCATCAAAAAGTTGGATTCAAAGGGTGAAAGAAGATCTGTTATCTTTTGGTCATCAGTTTTTCATGAGGTTCAAAAATCTCCATATTCCTACTGTGAGTTCATTGACCAGTTTGTCTACCTAGTCTCTTGTCTCCTAATGAGAACTCCTCCTCCTAGATTATCATATGACATGCAGAAGATCTTGCAGCTGTCCAAGAATTACAAAATAGGTGATAGGTATCTCCACCAAAATCACACTGTCATTCGAATCTATGGCTGTGAGCTCTATTCTTACAGTCTCCCAAGATATGTACCAATGAGACTTTTTGCCTTAGAATATTACAGGAAACTCATCAATTCAGATCTCACTCATTTTCATAGTGCCAAGAAGAAAGCTCACCTGAAATTTAGAGACCATCTAGGCCCCTTTATTATGAACAAGAAAGAGGGTTGGCAAGATGCTGACCAAATATTAGGGCAGAAGCTCAAGTTGAAAAGGAGTTTTTGGTGGGTTCCTTATGACCCGGATGGCTTTATCAGTGCCAGAAGAGTTAAATATAGGCTGACAGCATATGAGGATTGTAGAGTCCCACAAATTTAACAATATGCCAACCAAGATGGGTGGCTGGCAGGGACACTAGCTGAGGAGTTTACTCAAGAAGAAATTATGGAGCAAAATGTCAAAGATTTAGAAAAAAACTCTTGACTTGGATTCTTTTGACTAGGTAACTTTCAAACTGCCACACCAAGTCAGAGAAGGTCCATCTACAGCTGCAGCTTCACAAGCTGCCCAACAACGGTCTACACCAGCAACAGGTACAACAAAAGGCAAGGAGCCGATGGATGCAGAACAAGAAAAAACAACAGAACAACCTACTACCTCAAAAGAGCAGGGTCAAGGGTAGGCCCCTCCACGACAAACAGAAGCAGTACAAGTGCCAGCTTCACAAACTCCTACTAATGAAGAAAGAGGTAAGAAGCGAGACCAAGAAGACTCCACACCTGCTAGTGGGTCTACACAGCAACCTGAAGCCAAGAGGCAAAGAATTGATCCTCCAGTTGAGGAGGAAATTAGTGAAGAGATCCTAGAAAGTCCAAGAAGAGAAAGGGAAGCAAGCCAACACACCTACTAGCTCTTTCCAGCAAGAGCAAGAGAGGCAACATGGCATGGAGGTCTCCTCCTCAACACAACAGAGCAAGCAGCCACCTAGTATCAAAACTGCTTTCATGGAAATCAAGGCTCAAAATGAACTGTTAAGAGTACAATTATATGATCAGTTCCTCAAGGCACCACCGGCCAAACAACAGAGGTTAATGGCAGCTTATGACCTCAAGGAGGAAAAGATGATTCTAAGTCATTTTAAGCCCAAGATTCTGCAGCCACAGTCAACTGCAGATTATGTGAAGACAAATTTAGAGTCCTTGCCAAGGACATTCACCCCATGGACCAAATAGAATTGCACAAGCAAATAGGTGAAATGGTCTATGCCACTCTAGCAGATAAGGCCATGCTGGCCCATGAATTGAAGGAATCTCTGAAGAACACAAATACTCAGCTAGATTTGGAAAGAATGTCCTCCTCAGCCAAAGATAACAGAATAAAAACATTGGAGGACATTATTGTGGACCTAGGACATGATCCCAAGGACCCTAAGGGTGTCAAAGCCCTTATGAAGAAAAAATAAGATGATATTGCTGCCCTTAGAAAACAATTGGGGTTGTCTTCTACTATGCACCCGCAAACTACAAAGCTGGTGCAAGAAAAAGATGCTGAGGATACAATGGATCTACTGATGAGAATGAACCAAAGAATAATTCAGATGGAGAAAGAATTGGAAAGAGCAGTTCAAGGCAAGCAGGGAGAGTCGACCTCCCGGCCACCTCAAACAGTTCCAACTGATGTCCCTGTTCGTCCTACACAAGCAGCAGTAATCCCTCCTATCATCCCAACATCCACAACAACTTCATCCACCACAGATGCTACAGCAGCAGCAACAACAGTAGCACCTGAATCTAGCATGAGCATGGATGAAATGATGAAAGCTGTCAAAGAGCTAGAACTGTAGGCAACAGAGGTAAAAGAGGCCAAGGAAAAGTTGGCCAAACTGGAAGTAAGCTACGATAAGTCCAAGGTGACAGTAGCTGAAAAAACAAGGGAAATTAAGGCCTTGAACGACAAAATAAAAGCCTTGGAGAAGGAGCTGAATTTGGAAAAGACTCTAGCTGAAATAAAAAAGGGCCAAAATTGGCCAATCAATCACTAGACAATGGAAATCGATCCAAACCATGCATGAACAGATAGAATTGATAGGCCTAGCTCAATTTGAGAATCAAAGGGCTAGGGCAGCATTGGGAAATATGCCTGAGCAGGCTACTAAAATGATTCATTTCCTGAACACTCATACCAAAGAAGAGTTGGCAGCATTAGACATCAGCAACAGGACAAATACTGTTCTGACAGCAAAAAAGGTGCTGACTCTAAGAAATTTTGTGCAAAGTCTAGAAAGAAAGTGTCAGGAAATGCAGGTAGAAGTAGATGACTTCAAGCTAAAGCTTGCAGCATTACAAAACAGAGGATTACCCAGCTTATTGACCAGTGCTGGAAGACTGCTGACCCGGGAACAATATGCCACCAGAATGAATAATTATATTTCAAATCAAATTACACCTTCCACAAGTACCTCAGAGGAGACTGGACCTCCATCAGGACAGAGCCTTTATGACAAGCTAGAAAACTTATTTTACATTGAGCATGAGATCAATCACTTGTTTGAGGTCCCGCCTAATTTTTACAGATATACCGAGGCAGATGAGACATTAATAAAGATACAAAGACATCAACTTCCTAAAGAGGATTGGTGGCAGGCAATGCTGGAAATTTTGCCCAGGTGTTTTCGGTATTTCTCCTCTTCTTTTAGCTTCAGATTTTGGCCAGCTACAGATCAACTACAGGTCAGCAAAACTGAGTACGCAGGCACCAGGCAAAGCATGAAGACGACAGGCAGAGCAAGTCAAAGCAATGACTTAGCAAAGCATTGGGACAGCAGGCCCAAAAATGCAAATTAAAAGCGCAGCCTCAGCGACTCAATTGGTCCCAAAAGTCAAAATTCTCTGACATAATGGACAGCTAATACACTAATATTTACTACAACATTTACTTTCTTCATTTACTTCCTTGGAAGAGTTGGTGATGTAATTTATTACATGAAGACTCATCATCTAGATATTTTGTATCTTATTTTTGTATATATACCTCCCCATAGAATGTATTTGGGGTTGGTTGGTGATTTTCTCTCTAAGAGCTACGCTGTAAATTTTCAGACTTTATAATACAAAAGGCTGGTGAAGTTCATGGTCTCTACACTGTCTGGATGTGAAAGTGATGAACTGCGTTCTGCTACAGAATTCCTGTGTTGTTTAATGGAATAATAAGTTTTCCTAAACCATGTTTAGTCTTTCTGTGTTTGCAAAATTCACATATATGTTTCATGATCTTAGCAATAGAGAAGAAGAATAGCTCAGGACTTGTTTGAATGCACCCTCTGCTCAATCTCTGTTTCTAACTGTGGTTTCTTCAGAATTGGTCATAAATATGAATTCTTAATTGCTCATGTTTGCACTGATTCTTTCATTATGAATGCTGTTTAGGAATTATTAGTTGCTCCTAAATAATGTTCTTACACTTTCCCTCTATCAGCATAGTGAAAGATCCTTGACTGCCTTTCATTCCATGATTTCATGCCATCGATTCCCAGATTTGAAGAATTGTTCCATAGATTCTTGTCTAGCTCTGTAGCATTACATTTTTCCCAAGAAATACTTTCAGCAGTACACCATCATTGACTCCATTGCCCAATAGTCTAGATTGTTCTGAGACTGCATACCAGTTCTTCCTGGAAACATCATCCAACCAAATTTAAAACAAAACCATGTACATCATAACTAGCCTAAAATTACTCCAAAACAAAGCTAAAACATAAAGGGAGAGCCCTCTCTGGTTGCAAGTAGGTTAGGACCTACAGCTAAAATATTGGTTAGTGGTTACCTCGGTCGTACTCCCTTAGGAGCTAGGGAAAAACCTGAGTGATAACAGAATATGCGAGTGACCATGAATATCCACTTGGATCAGTCCTCCCTCCTTAAGAATCAATGGTCCCAATTGCGTGCAGAGCCTCCATGAGATGAGGAAATTTCTATTGAACCTTGTCCCTGATGAACCACTTGCCCTGGTGAAGGAGTTAGTCCGCAACTCGATATAGGTGGATCCTCTGTTGGCGAGTGTTCTTGATCTATTTTTCCATGATCCGATCAGTTGTGGCATGTTCCATGTAGTTTGGGTTTATCTCCTTTGGTGTGAGTTGTTCTACAATGTCGAATGTATCCAACAATGGTGGAAAGTATGGGTGAAGGCAGTCCACATTGAATACTAGGTGCAATCCAAGGAACGATGGAATGTTGAGATCAAAGTCATTGTCCCCTACAACCTTAGTGATGGTGTATGGCACATATCGGAGCAAGCGAAGCTTGCGGTGGGGCCCAACAACGCGTTCCTTCTGTAGATGTAGCCAAACTTTGTCGCCCACCTAGAACTTGTGTGGCACTCGACGTTGATCATGTCATTGCTTTTACTTATCATTGGCTCTATCCAATATGTCATGGACCTACTTGTGGATGTGCTAAATGCGCTCAATGAAGTTGTTAGCCTTGTCAACTTCAAACTGGACATGAGCCAAATTTGCCTAAGCATCTGAAAATTGTATGGCCACATCAATGGTACATAGCGGTTGGAATCCCAATCCCACCTAAAAGGGGTTATGGCCAATAGAGCTATGGAGAGCATTGTGTTGGTTGTGTTGGACATAGGGAGGATTTCATCCCATGTGTGTGGATTCTTCGAGTTGTACATGCGCAGAATGTGTACGATCATCCTGTTGATGACCTTTGTTTAACCATCAGTTTGGGGGTGGAAAGTCAAGGACTTAGTGAGCTTGGTATCCAACATTGACGAGAGACTCGACCAAAATTCACTTAGGAACCTAATGTCCTGATCTGAGATAATGGACTATAGGATCCCAAATTGTACCCATAGTCATTCAAAGAAAAGCTTAACAGTGGCTTCTGTTGTGATACTCTTATTGCAAGCCTCCAAAATGGCCATCTTAGAGAATCTGTCGACAACCATGAAAACACAGTCATTTCCATGCTTAGTAGAAGGAAGGCTCGACATGTAATCCATGGAGATGGATTACCAAGGTTGACTAGGAGTAGGTAGAGGAGTATATAGGCCTTGCTTCTTGATGGTCGGTTTGGAAAAGGCACAGACAATGCATGATTTGAAGTACTTCCAAACATCTTGTTGAAGGTTCGGCCAATAAAAATACTTCTGCAACACTGCCACTGTTTTGTCTACCCTGAAATGTCCAGCAACTCGACTATAGTCCGCCTCCCAAATAATCTTAGCACGCTCGCTTGAAGGAACACAAAGGTGTCCCAGGTGGCATACCAATGCATCCTGGAGGTGAAATTTTGGAACTTGTGTACCTTCCAGGAGCGTCTAGTATGTGATGCTGAATTTTGGATTGCTCTTGTAAAGATGCATTCACCCTATAGTCTTGTGCCCACAAGAGTCAAGCATAGTGGTCAGCGCCATGACCGATGGTTGACTAAGGTAGTTTGCAACATTTTTGGTGTTTCCCTTCTTGTTCTTAATGTTCAAATGGAACTATTGCATGTATGTGGACCATTTCTAATGGCGATAGTTCTGCAACTTCCCTTATGTCTGTATGAACTACAAGGGTCAATGGTTTGTGTGGATGATTTTTTCCTTCCCCATAATGTAATGCTTCAATTTTCAGTAGGCCTATACAATGGAATACATCTCTTTGTCATAGGTGGGATAGTTTCGGACCGTATCTGAAAGTGTCTCACTATGATATGCCATTGGATGCCCCTGTTGAGTAAGAAATACACCAATAGCATAGTCGGAGGCATCTGTCTCGATCTCAAATTCTCACTGCAGGTATGGTAATGTGAGCACTGGTGCAGAGCAGAGGTGATTCTTCAACTCAACAATCACCTTCTGTTGGGATTTAGACCAAAATAACTTTGTTTTCTCTCCTCACTTGGTGCTTTACTCAAAGGCTAAGTGATATGAGAGGACCCCAATAAAAACTTGCAGTAGAAGTTAGCAAGACTCAAAAAACCACAGAGCTCTGTTAGAGTGGTTGGAGTTGTCCAATATCTAATGAATTCTATCTTGGCTGGGTCCACATGCACACCCCGCTCATTAATGATGCACCCCAAATATTGAACCTAGGTCATACCAAAAGTGCATTTCTCCAAATTGACACACAACTTGTGTTGCCGCAGGGTCTAGAGGACCTGTCAAATATGGTGGAGGTTCTCTTCCCAAATCTGGTTGAAGATCAGAATGTCATCCAAATACGCCACCACAAATGAGTTGGTGGAGGGTCTCAAGATGTCGTCCATCAGTCTCATGAAGGTTGCGGGGAATTCATCAACCCAAAAGGCACGACCAACCATTCGAAAAGGCTCTCCTTGGATTTTAAGGCAGTCTTCCACACATCGGAGGGTTTGATTTGTACTTGGTGATAACTAGACTTCAAGTCAATATTGCTGAAATATTTGCCCCCTAAGTTGATCCAGAAGGTCATTAATCTATGGGATTGGATAGCTATTCCAGACAATGATCTTGTTCAACGCTTGATAGTAAACAAAAGCTCTTGAGGTACTGTCCTAATTATGTACCAACACGATCAGGCTCCCACAGGGTGATGAACTTGGCCTGATGTGCCCTTCCTGCAATAGATCTTGAATCTACCTCTTGATTTCATCATTCTCTAGAATAGACCGTCGATAAATCATTCCATTGGGGAGCAGCCCGCCCTGGGCTAGCTCGATGGAGTGCTTTAGCTGGCAGTGTAGAGGTACCCCTGTGGGTGAGGTGAAGATGTCCCTGTACTCATCCACAACCTTTTCCATCTATTGTTTCTATGTGAAGGATCCATGTTTAGAGGCCGTGGCCACAATATTCTTATTTCCTTGAGGGTGAATCATAAGGAAAACAAATTTCCCGATTTAGGAAATGATCTTACTGCATTACTTCACATTGATCAAAGAAATGACAGTAGGTGGTGCTACATGTGGTATATTGTACAACCTATTTCCCAAAGTAATAATAACAATGCAAGGCCTAGACTCATACACATCATGAAGCTTCCACAAGTATGGTTGGCCTAATAATACATCACAAAGAGAAACATCACACAATACCACATTTGTGAAGGGTTTGATACTATAGGGAAGGCAACATTGTTGGTTGACGCAGAGATCTCACCTTTGGTGAAGCCACTTGATGGTGTATGGATGAGGGTGTGGTGTGGTTGATAGGACCAAATGATTCACAACCTCTGCTGAAATGAGGTTCTTTTAGCTCCCTCTATCGATAATGAATTGCAGCAAAGAACCCTTCACCCACATCTATGAGTGGAAGAGTCACTCCCCCTCCTCTAGATCTTTGGGCTCATCCTTCTAGATCTTGGCAGTTGCAATGATGACACTTGGATCTGGATCGATAATCTCCTTCCATTTTTCATTCCCCTTGTCGGTTTCTGAATTAGAGTTGGAACATGCACATGATTTGGAAGCCTTCATCTCGACCACCAGTGATTTCTTATCTTAACACTCACTTGTGTTGTGAGTGGGGTTCTTATGGAACTCACAACATTTCCTTATGTCCTTCTTTGTCTTCGTGGTGTTGTTATTTTCTTGCGGCTTTGGTGGGTTGTCCTGGGTCGCCTCGCCTTGGCTTTGTCCTTTGTTCTGTGGTTTGAGGGCACCTTTCCCTTGCTTCCGATTCACAGATCCAAAGTCTCACATCTTTTGTTTAAATTTTTTATCGATATTGAAAACGTATCGATAGGTGGTGCCAAGCAAGGATATGTCCAGGAACTCCATCTCATCTTAGATGTACTTGTGTAGACGATTGCGGTACTTGAGTACCAAATTCTGCTCATAATCCTTGATACACAGCTCATGCGAAGGGTATGGAAAACATTTGTGAACTCCAACATGTCTTGGTCCTTTCCCTGCCACAACGTGGTCCACTTTATGTATTTATCTTCTACTGTAGCAGCTACAACCACCCTCCAAAATTTTTCCTTAGCTTCGTTTTGGAGCCTTCCTACTGACCATCTTCAGCATCATGTCTTGCACTGTCAAGCACATCATCTTCAACTTTTTCATAGAGTCTTGTCAACCTGTGCATGCACGCTTGTTCCACCCCCTTCACAGGCTTCTTTCCAAACTTATTGTCAGTTGCTGGTTGAGAAGATCCCTATGGGAATTGCGCAATTCTAAAGGGGAACCAACCTTCCCTCCAGAAATTGCGTGAACCCAGATGGACACCCAATTGGGCTCCAAAATTGCACAATTCCTTCTGATAGTCTTCCCCCCAAAAATTACGCAATTGCTCAACCTAGAAATTGCGCAATTTTGGGCAGCAGTCACCTGCTGCTCCTAGATATTACACAATCCCTCTGGGACAGCCAGCCCAAAAACTAGAAAAAATTATGCAAATCCAGCGAGGTAGCCTCTTGGGCTCAGAAATTGCACAATACAGTCAGACAGGCTTCCTTGAGAAAATTGCGAGGTCTGATCTAGGACAGCTGCTCAGTTCAGAAATTGCGCAATGTAGTCAAACATGCTTCCTTGAGAAAATTGCATAGTCTGACCCAAGACAACTGCTCAGCCTAGAAATTATGTAATCTTGGGAGACAGTCACCTGTTCCTCCCAGAAATTACGCAATCCATTTGGGACAACCATCTTTGCTCAGCCCAGAAACTGCGCAGATTTTCGACCCGGGCTCGTAGACCGATGCATGTGCCTTTAGGTTGACCGGTTCCCTCCGGGACCGAGAAAAAATGATTTGCATGCATGGAATGCTTCTCCCAAGGAAACATGCAAAGGCATCCCTTGATTCAGGGATCTATTTTTAGCAGATGGAGGTTACATGCAAGGATCATTCCAAAAACCTTCCGACAAGTGTCGCCTTTCCTAGATTTGTGGCTTGCACATCACAACCTCAATTTTATCAAAACTCATCAATCAGACACTGTAGAGCTCATTCCTCACATCGACCTTGTAGATCTGACATCGCACCTTACATCTAGGAGTCGTTGGCACATTTAGCTCAGTTTTTTTTGGGGTAAGCTCGCACGTCATATCTTGCGTTCCATTTTTATCGCTTTTTGTGTTTCTCTTTGTGTGAGTGTTGTTTGCTTGATTTCAGTGAGCGCTCACTGTTGTTTTGATGTATGTTAGCTTGTTGAAGCACCATTTTAGTTTTCGTTCGCATCTCACTGCTGTCGCATGCATGACATTATTTTTGCACGCACGGTCGTCGTTTTTGCGACTCACTTCACACACATGCATGCTTTCCCATTTTCTGAATCCTACACTTGCTGTTTGCATGTATGATCATTCACTCTTGTTTGCACTCATCTCACCATACATTCAGACTTCTCATGTTTTCAGTCGCTCGTCTGCAGGACTGGGCTGCCTTGGCTCGGACCGTGCCTTGCCCGGCTAGCACTGCACATTTCTAGAAGTGAAAGCTCTGCATTCCCTCCAGAAATTGTGCAAGTCTATCCCAACACTGACCTCTAGGATTGCATTGCATAATTCTTGGAGGTAGTGTCCTGTTGGCCCTAGAAACTACGCAATGCAATTTTCTGGTTGCATGCCACTGCTGACGGAAATTGTGCATTGCGTAGTTTCAGTCTTCAACAGGCTAGGCTGGACTATGCATTGCATAGTTCCAGCAGTCATTCAGCCTCCTAACAGCCCAAACTGTGCCTTCCACAGTTTTGGCAGTCAGTCTCCCGACCTCCCGGCGGAAATTGCGCAACCTTCACGTTCAATCACATAGGTACATTGCAAGTCAGTCCTCAAGTTTGTTTTGGTTTTTGATTGATAGATTGCTTTCCATGAGTGTAGCTATGTTTCCTGGCATCACAGGTGTTCGTCTGTCTCTGAGCATCACAAGTACAACGACTTCCTGGAGAGCAGAGTTAAAGACACTATTAAGAGCGCAACTGGGAATGTAGTCGATCAAGTGTCTATGAACTTGGCTATCCATAAATACATCAAGTTGTTCATGGAAAAGGATATCAAGATCAATGGCAACGACATCACAGTGAGCAGCACCATCAACAACAATAGAAGGCAACACACTTGCACGCAAGGAATGCAAGAGGGAGGTTGTTGACATCATAGAGGTAGAGAAAAGCTGCAAGTTCAAAGAAGATCCACTCATGATGAAAGAAGCTTTGGAGATTGAGGCTATGAGGTGACAATGCAACATGAATATCGCTTGAAGGCAGATAACGGAATAGAGAAGGCGTTGCATGTGCTGAAGTAGCAACTCAAGGAAGAACAGGAGCTACATAGACAAGATAATGAGTTGCAGTAGGAACAAGTATAGCAAGGGGCATAACATGCACAAATGGATGAAACTGTGCCCATAGAAGTTATAGATCCATCCCACCCACTAGCACGGAGCAGACAAGGTGAGCAGTGTTATGATCACATGTAACGGAATTTAGCAACATGCATGTCATTGTGTGCACGCATGAGATCCCACCCATTTGGTACACTCACCAAGGCGAAGACAAGAAGAAAGTCCAACTGGAGTTGAACATGTATTTTGACAAGTTGATGCGCACAACCACCAACACATGCTTGGAGAACAGTACAGACACTATGCATCAACATGTTGTCGGTTCGGTCGCACCCAAGATGACCATGCACATGCTGTCATATGAGTTGGATGGAGGAGCCATATCAATGTACCTGGATGCAACGGAGGCAAGAGTTTGCTTCAGTAAGATGTCACCATTGAGTGCACAGACAACATCACGGACGACCAAGCTTGGCATCAATTCGCCACCATCGACCATCGTAGGGATGTCAAAGAGTTGGTCTCACCACAACAGTACGAGTGTTAGTGATGTCTTGCATGGCTTTCTCAAGCAATTTTTTCTCACATGGGTACATATGTAGATTGTATGTAACGTCTTGTCAAGTGGAATTTCAAGTGTCGATAGTTGGATGTAATAGTCATAGAGTAGATGAGGAGTCATGAGGGTAGATGAACTATCACAAAGGGGAATGTCAAGGGCCGCCCTACCCTTTGCTATAAATAGTCCCTCATAACTCACTATAGAGGCTTTTGGTTAGCCAAGCTTCCGATTGGAGTATCTTAAAGAGAGTGTGGACAACATTGTAATGAGCCTTGGCTTCTCCATTGCACAGAGCTAGTATATCTCTTTGGAGGAGTAGGCGGTTGTGTTTGTAACGTTCCGCTGTCGGAACTAGTGGTTGGACATGGATGTATTGTATGACTAGAACTTACACTTCTTAATATAACATTGCGAACACGCTTCATGCATATGTCGTATTGTATTCTAGCTATCTTGTTTAATTTAAATGATATATGTATATGTTTGCTTACACATGTATGTATGGACTATTCTGTGTAAGTATGTATGAATCTTATTGAAATGTGCTGATTGGTTTAACCATCACTTTGGATTGTTAGCTAACTTTCTTTCCAATTTGTGATGCATCTTCTCTCATTTGTTCCCTTCCAAGCCGTGTGCTATCATAGGTTTCCAAGGGGCACACTCACCCCACTCTATGTGTGTTAGAACTATTCATGCACCTTCCTTGTCTTTCCGCAACTGTCACATCCTTGCTACCAACAGGGACATCGTACTTGCATTTGTGTGAAACCGTAGTCAAGGTGATACTATACGACCCACTGTTGGGACTCCTACATCAAACAGTTTGAGGTCTAATTGGGACTTCTTACTGAGGAGATCCCATGACATGTTGGCGAGTCCAGCACCGTCAACATCTTCATAGCTCCCAATATGGTAATATTGTTCCTTGATGGCGTCTCGGAAAAATTCCAAGTGGGTGCGACTAAAAATAGTGAGGATTCCCTCTCGTCCTTTTATTCACAGTAGGTTTCCCACCAATCCTTGACATGTGGGGCGGCTTTGAGGAGTGCAAAAGTAATCTTTTCTCAATTGGAAAAGTTATGAACTGAAAAATACCCTTCCAACATATTTCACCATCTATCTACAATGTTTGCATATGTCTAGCCTTCAAATATGGGAATGTAAAAGTTAACTTGTACCTCAAAAGGAGTGGCACCTCGAGAGTGGCTGATGGATGAAGATGTGTCACCTGTGGGTAGCCATCGAAGGATCTGGGAAAAGTTATCTGTCATTGCGTTCCTTTGTCGCTCGAGGGCTTCCTCGAGAAATATTTTGAAAGGATATAATGCCTCCTCTTCTTTCTTTTCTTCCTCCATGGGAGGCTGTTAGGGTTTGTGAGGGTAGTCTTGCAAAGGTTCAACTAGTTCAAGCCCTAACTCCTTATACCTTGACCTTGTTGGGGACATGCAAAGAAAAACAGAGAAAGAGAAGATAATTTTGATACCACTGATCCAGACTTATGTAAGAACACAACAAAATATAGTACACATAAACAAAAAGATGCAATAGAAATAAAAATTCATTTCATGAATATCAAAGAATCGAAATATGCTTACATATAGAAATGGAAATAAACTAGCTCGGGCGATGGTAGCTTATCTCTGACAAGAGATGTGGTGGATACATGCCTTTGAACTATGTTATAATGAGGCTCAGGGGAATCTTTATTATTTAACAATAAGGGAAAACCCTAAGCAACCAAAACCATAACCCCGGGAGTTGGAACACCAAGAGTTTGTGGGCCCTGTTGGGGTTAGTTGGGAAGTTTCCAACTTCCCGGGGTCGTAAATTGGTCATATTATCTCTGTTTGGCACATATGATACCTCTTTGGAAATATCTCTTTAAGTACTACATGATTCGCTATAGGCCCATATCCCCAAAAATACAGTTCTGTTGTGGACCTCAAAAAAACACCATTTAGGGGGTCAAAACTGCTTCGAAAGTTCAGGACTCCAAAAACGACTAAAAATATTAAATGTTTCTATAAATAGGGAAACTGATGAAAACTACTAGAGGTCTAGGTGGAATAGGAGGGTGGCTATCAATATCCACCTAGATCATTGCAATAAATATTTTGATTACTAAACAAAATGGGACAAGTTTTAAAGACTAGTAAGCACTGATACATAAAGAGAAACTATCAAGGACCTTTAGATTAAAAATAAAATGAGGGTTTCCCTTATGTTTCTAGATATCTTTGTGGGTCATCAGTATAACTCAATCACATGTCAATAACTAATGGATTGAATGAGATCAATATTGCACATTGTACTACAAGATCATCATGTCAACAATTTTCCAACAAAGATGATCATCACACACTAGGAGGTGCCTAGGTGGATTCTACATCATGCATGTGAATAGATTGAAGCATTAAGAAGTTAAACCATTAACATTTACTCTATCTTTTCTACTTTGATGGTTGGTGATTGTAGCATTTATAGTACTACTTAAGCAAACATATATTTGGACTAAATCCCAATCCCCTATTCTCCTTAAGTCTATTAAAATTATAGATAATTACTACATAGGAAAAATAACTCTCTAAGTTAAAGAGACATTTATATTCTTGGAGAGATATACACATATCTACTTGTGAGTCATTTAATGTGAATAGTCCCCCCTTACTTAGTGAGTCGACAATTTAAATACATCAATGAATAAAAAATGAATACACTTATAAAATATAGTTTCGAATTCCGCAAATGATTATGTCCTTTCTCATCATAATAATTTATACATTTATACCTTTGTTTATAGTGTAACATTCACAGGATGACCCCTTCTATGTATTCATACATTTTATTATTATGCTGGTGATATGGGTGGACTTGGGATTGCATTCCCATGTATTTTTATTTATTTATTTGTTTTGGGGCTTGAATGTCTATGTTTATCTATTTTAATGCCGACAAGGCTAATGTTGTAAAATGTAATCACACATGATAATAAAAATACACCATGGATGCAAAACACCCGACATAAATATTATGGGGGAGTGAACTCCACAAGAGGGAAAGTGAGAGGGTAGAACCATGACATGGTTCTGAAGCCTAATAAATGACAAAACCCTCATTAAGCTATTTTATGAATGAACCCCATAGGCATGAAAGGATACCATATCCTAAGTCCAAGTAGAGGGAGTGAATTCCTCATGTGACATTTGGAAAATACAACACATGCACACATAAGTTGAATTTCAATATTATGTTAAGGAGATCCTTATACCATTCAACCATGATTTCTTAGATATATAGGTACTTGATACTTGGGGTTGTCTATAGGCACCTTGCGGTTTGATCTCTAGCTCATTTTCTGATATCAGGTTGGATATGTGGAGTTGGAGTTGATATGTGAGATTAGATGATCCTCAAATCCTTGTGACCAAGAAAATCATTTAACTTGTGGCTTAGCTTAGCCATTACCTTGTGACATGAGTTAATATTTAACTTGTGACTTGAGTTAGCCATTAACCTGTAACATGAGACAACTATTTAACTCGATGATCAGTAAATTATTATGAATTCCATAGTGGAAGTGGATAACCAATTCCTCTTGCTCATCTCAAGAGAGGCTAGAGCATGGAGACATAATTGATTGGCTAAATTTCCCTTACTCATCTTGGGTGACGTTGGAGCTTGAAGGGGAAAATTGTTGGGATGCCCAATTAATTATATGGCCAAGTTCTCATTGCTTGCATAAGGAAAGGTTGGAGATTGGAGGGGGAATTGGTGAAATTGGTATACAAAAATGAGGCCACATATGTAATAGGTATTGGATTGTGTAAATTACATGGGAGTTGACTTAGCTCCTAGTAGGAAAGTGATGACTTAAGTCTGCTACCTATAGGCATGTTGGTTGTGGAGCCTAATTATCTTTCTGTTTAGAGGTCTTGTTTTTAGTCATGCTTGGACCAAAACTATTAACAGGGGGTGTAGTATGGATTTTCCCACTACTATTGTGTCTAGGGGATTTTTTGGGGGGAGGGAAACAATAATCCTTTGAAGCCCCTCCCTAGGATAAGTTTTTGAAAAAATTGCTTTGTAAAATATTGTAATTTCATAGTCAAATTGGATCATTCATCATTAGGTCACATATTCGATAATAGATATTATGTTAGGATTTTTTTTCCCTAGAAGAATACCCTCTTTTGATGGGATAATTATATTTTGGCTATGCATTATTAAGAGAGAATTGTAATTGAGAGGTAGGAGACTGTGTGTGAGAGAAGAGAAGGTTGTAGGATATGTGTTATAGGTTGTATCACTTAATTTTGTTGGATGAATAAAAGAAATAAATAGCTATTTCTCCATGGACATGGCCCAAATACAATGAACCATGTATATTTCTGTCTCCTTTGTATTTTTTCATTCTATTTTTTACTTTTGCATTCATTTTTATTTATTTCTCTTTGATTTTATTCTAGCAACTCGTATCAGAGCCGAAGGTTTATATTGGTTGATAAAACTCATATGAAAGGAGGGTTTTTGGTTTGAGTGGGAAATGGCAGAAGAAGGTTCTAGGGTCGAGAAGTTTAATGGGAAAAAATACTAATTATGGAAGACACAAATGGAAGATTATCTACATGAGAAAAATAATTTTCTACCAGTAGGTGGAAAAACAAAGAAGCTAGCAACTATGAAAGATGAAGAATGAGAAACTTTTGAAAAAAAGGAAATTGGAATGATATGGCTCTACTTGGAAGCATCGATGGCTTTAAACATTTCGAAAGAAAATACAACATAAGGTTTTGATGAAGGAATTGGCTACACTGTATGAAAAACCCTTAACTTCCAACAAGGTATCTCTTATGAAGAGTTTTTTAATAAGAATATGTTTGAAGGTGGGTTTGTTGTTGATCATTTAGATAAATTTAGCACAATCACCAATCAGTGAAGTTCTGTAGGAGTAAACTTGGATGTTGACATTAGGGATCTTTTGATTTTGTGCTCATTTGCAGAAAGCTAGAATGGCTTGGTCATGGTTGTGAATAATTTTGTCTCTAGTTCAAACACTTTAAAGTTTGATGATGTTATTAGTGTTATCCTTAGTGGGGAAATGTGATAAAAAAGTATAGGTGAGACATTAGTTAATGCTTTGACATTCGATAATAGGTCAAGACAAAGGGAAAGAAGAAATATCCCAAGGAATTATGGAAAGTCTAAGAAGGGTAGATCCAAACTAGAGGGAGGCTAGCATGTTGGGATTGTGGGAAGAAAGGATACAATAAAAAAGACTATTGGTATCTAAAAAAATGGAGGAGATGGACGTTAGGAGAATAATAAGGAAACAAATGTAGCAGGTCATGTATTACAAGATGCTTTAATCCTTTCAGTAGATAGCATTGCCAATTATTGGGTGATAGACTTAGGGGCTTCATTTCATGCCACACCCCATATGAAATATTTTCAAGATTATGTTCAATGTGATTTTGGATAGGTTTATTTGGGTGTTGATGAACATGTAAAATTATTAGAAAGTATAAGGTATGTATAAAATTACAGAATTGAAACAAATGGTTATCAAAAGAGTTGAGACATGTTCCTAATTTAAGAAGGAACCTAATTTCAATAGGGAAGTTGGGAAGTGAAGGTTGTATAGTCACATTTATAATAGTTATCGAAGGTCACTAGAGGATCTTTGATAAAAGAAAAAGGAGAGAAGGTAGGTACAATGTATTTATGTACTAGTAATGGTGTCCTTTCTATTGCTTTAGCTTCTACAGGAGTAGATACAACAATGTGGCATCATGGTATCGAGCACATTAGTGAGAAGGGGAAGCAGAGTGTCCAGTCAAGGAAATTATTGTCGTATTTGTTGAAGGGCTATTTAGAGTTCCTTGAGCATTATGTTTATGTAAAAGGGAAAATATTTGGATTTCTCAAAGTTGGGAAGGACAATAAGAGTGAAAAGTTAGATCTTATACATACAAATGTATGGGGACTGACTCATGTATCATGTCTTGGTGGTTGTTATTACTATGTTACTTTTATTAATGATGTAACTAAGAAAACTTGGATTTATTACATTAGAAACAAATATGTTGTCTTTGATACTTTTAAGAAATGGAAATCTTTGGTTGAGAATGAGATAGGAAATAAATGCAGTGACTCAAATTAGGTAATGGAGATGAATACCATAGCGAGGAGTTGTTACACAAAATTTTGTCACTGTGCATGTACTCCCTATTTCACGATCCTAGAGGACCTCTATAGTGACCCTCATATGTTTTCCCATCATGAAGAAACTCCCATTATGTCTCTCTTCATGAGCAGAACATTTCCCTGTTGCACCATTTCCCAACAATCTTCCTTTTACCCTAGTTTACAAGACTGACACTAATGACAAGTTCATCCCTTGTGTTGATCTGCATAGTTTAACAATGGGACTAGCACCGATCAGTGCTACTGAGCCTTGAATCAGTCGTGTCGATCCTCTTTTGGCAAGTTTTTTAAATATGGAGTTGAAGCTTCCAGGTCTAGAAGCTACGTAACGGAAGTCTAGTAAATGGTTGGGCTGGATGGAGCGGAGGAAGTCAATTTGGGTTCCTTTCCCCTATTAGGATGGAAAAGAACCAATAGATAATGCCTCTCCCATGATAAGAGGAACCATATTCCCTTCATCAAAGCTATATACACCCCTCCTTTCCCTAGCTGAACTAGTTTTTTGGATGTAGTTTTCAATCTTAGTATTTTTGGAGCTTGAATAACTAGCAAGATATTATAGCTTGTATCTCTCTAGTTTATGTTTGAGGGAGAATAGTGTGTTTGTTTTGGTTTGAGACTAAAGGGGAGAAGCCTTAAAACTTGCATGGTCGAGGCTATCCATCAGATTCTAGCAGAAGTGTGGGAACCCGGATATGTCGGATGAGACCAACAACGTCAAGGCATTGGTTGTAATCTCTTTCTGAATTTATATGAATAAAACTATTGATTGATTTCCTACATGAAGTGTTATGTTACATCTTTATGGATTAATGTTCCTTGACTTGTTAAGTAGGCTGAATACAATTTGTATGCTATCATGTTTGTTTGTTTGTTTTCTTGTTTCAGGTATTCGAAGGAAGGAAATGAAAGATAGTTGGAGTAAGGAAGCATGATCATCACCAAGCGGAATAGCGGTCTAAGAGGTAGGCCCTCTTATTTGATTCTAGATTAAGGAGATTTTCCATAGATTGTTTGTTTGTGGCTAGACCCGCTCTCTCGGGCTAGAGGAATTGTTTGTGTCCACACTGAGAATTTAACTGCACCACAAATTGGTGACCACAGTGGGAGACTAATCCTTATGTTTAATTGATTGTCATTTTATGATTTTGTGTGAAATTTTCTAGTATCACCATCCCTTTAGTTTTCTCTGCTTTGCCTGGTTTATTGCTCTAAGTTTGAAATTTATAGTGGTAGGTTTGGTTTTGGCTTTTGATTTTTTTTTAAATCCTCGATTAGCACCCTTTTTGGCCAAACAGTCACATCGACCAAGCCTATCAGCACTACTTTTAGTTTGTCCAATTTTGTTAGTCATGCCGATCAGTGCTAGTTGTCAATTAGGCAGTTGCGCCAATTCCTGTAGGTGAAGATCAAGGTTTCTCCTAGATCACAACCAATGTGTCTTTCCCTATTAATTTCTGCCTCTCAGATCATTTTGCCTGTATTCTCCCTCACTGGAAAGCTTCATTAGCTTGGTTTATGTTCTTGTTTGGTTTGCCTTCTCTTTACTTGATTCTTTGAGTCCTTGGATGGTTTGTGGCCCTAGGGCATCTAGGTCATCATCCTCAGCAAGTCAAGTTGTTGGTTAGCTGCTCCTTTGCATTTCGTTTCTTAGTCCTTTTATTGCTTTGATTTCAATTAAACAAGTTTGAAAAGTTTCGTTTGTTCTTCTCTTAATTAAGCATCTCTTTTCGGGCATTGATCACATTGCTCGTCTTGTTCTTGATTGAATCGTTGCATCATTGGTTTGGAAGGATTACTCTTTTCGTGCTTTCCATTTGGTTGATGTTGATTGTTTTGAAATTTTTCGTTAAAGTGTTTGTGAAAGATTCATTTTATCATTCCATTGAAAATACATAATTCTAATTTGCTGAATCAATATGTTACATTAGCTAGCATCATTGAAGACTAGAGTTGCATCATCATTTGCATTCGAAAAGAAATGAATTCTCTTTACTGTTGAAAGGACTAGTTGAAGTGCATTCAATAGGAAGATTTAGTGCATTTAGGAGATTTATTAGTGAAATATTTCATTCTTTGATTGTTGCATTGATTGTGTGTTCTCTATCTCTCAATTAGTGTTAACTTTCATCGAAGACAAAGATTTATTTTTTCATATAGCTGCATGTAGGAGTTTTTTCAGATGACAGCGGTAGGGCCTTGTAATTGAAACCTAATTCAAGATCAACCATTAAAATCTATTGAATTAACCTAAGGAAGCATTGAAAATTAATGCTCATATTTAGAGGTCTAGGCTAGAGACGTGTTCCCGCGTCTTAAAACCTAGCCTTTGTCGTTCGCTTCGGCACTAGATAGCACTAGTATGGACTTGTGCTCTTCGTACCGTCATGTATATAAACAAAGACCCCACTAGGTCCGCAATCCTTTATTCGTAGGAAGCCGAGTCTGCCACCTTGTAAACGTGATAAACCGAACACAACATTTGGGGAGATTACATGCCCGTACTTCTCGTTTTGCCGGGATGTATTCTGCAGTTCATGGTTACCTGGTAATCCTTTTGCCTAGATTATCCTGAGCAATCATTTTGGTCTTTTTGACTCTTTAAATTTAAAAGACCATCAAGAACTTGTCCTTTTGAGCTCGTTAACTCTGAAAGAGACTAGAGTCACCTTTTGCCCTTTTCTCGACTCTTAAAACATGAAAAGGCAAAGTTTTGTTTCAATGTTTTAAAATTAACTTCCCATGAAATATTCATGGTAAAGTTATCTTCCTTAGTAATTCTTTAGGGTCGATTCCAATGGCAACTTTTCCGGAGACTACCAGTCAATGATTCCCCAGATGGGAATCATGGTCCTTTTCCTTATTTTGGAAGTGTCGGGGCTTCTTATATGGCATTGTTGTCCCTTCCTGGGTTAACCATTGATCTATCTGTCTGGTTGTTTTCGACCTTGGTGGTCCCAAATCCTGTCCAAACATCTCCTTTGTTTGAATCATGTCATGATGATTCTAAGGTTGACCCCTCACCTTCTTCCCCTAATTTTTCACCCTCCTCTTCTACTTTGCCTAGTGAAAGCTTGAAATCCAGTAACTAGGAGGTTAAGAAGAAGAAGAAGAAGACAAAGAAGAAGAAGTTTGATAAGCGAGAGGCCAACCGTGCAGCTGTTGCTCTAAATTCATTTCCCGTCGACAAAACTTCTGATCCTCCACGTAAGGTCATATTCCCTTTCAAGTTGTGTAAGGGTGACCATCTCCTTCGAGACTGTCGTAGAATTCCTAGAGTCTTAGAGGTATGGTCTCAAGACCTAAATCGACCATCCCCGTCGACCTCTAGAGACCATGTCGATGCTACACCTTCAGCGAATGATGGTAAGAAGAAGGGAAATATTAGATTCCCCTATAGGTTATGTGAAGGGAAGCAATTTCTTCACCTTTGTCCTCTTATGGATAAAGCTTCCAAAATTTTGGAAAACCTTACAGCTCCTCAACCCCAACTTCTTATTGGTTATCAGAGGCCTTCTTCTAACCCTCTTCTAGTTGGTAAAGGCATTAACTTGGATTCATCTCTTTCCCATCCTGCTCTTCTTGAGAATGACTCTACTGTGTCTGTTCCTGACCAACCATTGGTCGAAAAGAGTGTCGACTTGGCTCCGCCTTCAGTTGTTCACTCTGTTCCTTAAGAGAGTAGTGATCATACTTCTCATGTTCTTCTCATCTTCTCAGATTCTCATGAATCGAAGAGTGACCCTCTCGTCCTGGTTTTTCAGGAGAATCCTTCTCATATTCCTGCAGAGCATGGTGGAAATCATATGATACCCCCACCAAGTAGTTCTGTCGTTTCTTTTGATTGGAGTACATTGACTTCTTTCTGCCTTCCATCTTATGTGCCTTTCCAGACACAATACAAGCCTATAATATGGTAGTACATGGCACTATATTAGATGAAGGGGCGTCTATTAGCATCATGTATTCTACTACTTGGTAAGCTTTGGGTTTCCCACAGCTTGTGCCTATCACCCAGAATCTGTTGGCTTTCAACAGAGGAACCAACCAACCCTTAAGGATCCTTCCGAAGTTCCCTATTACTTTGGGAGGAAAGAATGTCTATAGATGTGATGGTAGTCCAAGGTCCCTTAGATTTCAATATTCTCCTTGGACGCGACTATGTTTATGTCATGGGAGCTCTTGTTTCTTCACTTTTCCATGTGGTTTGTTTTCCACACGAAGGGAGAATTGTGACTATTGATCAACTATCGTCCATTGGTCACCAAGCGCCTCCTTTGAAACCATTGTCCCTTATCAGCTCTTGTTTGAAAGTAGCACCTTCCCCTCCATAGGTCAATTATGTGGCTACCCGTTCCATCTCCGCATCTTCTGATGATCACACAGATGGTATTGTACATTATGTACTGGGGGCACTGGAACCTGATCTATCTTTGGTACCAAATGACATGTATTCCTCCCAGAGCATGGTTCTTTTTTCTAGTGACGACCTCTTAGGAGCCATTTTCTCTTATGGATCATGAAAAGACGTCGTGAGTATAGTTCCTAGTCTTGTGTCAACCTCGTTAAAAAATGAAACAAGGAGTCATGAGGATGGTTACTTGTATTGTGACAACATCGTTAAAAAATGAATCAAGGAGACCGAGGATAGTTTGTTCCTATATCAACCTTGTTAAAAAATGAAAAAAATGTTCGAGGATAGTTCTTTTACTATGTCAACCTCGTAAAAAATGAAACAACTCCCTTTTCCAAATCGAGTCTTTGATTAAGATCTCGTAAAATCCCAGTCGAGTCTTTCCTGGATCTCGAGAGTGAACCTTCATTCCATCCACCTCGCTAAATGAAATGAAGCTTGGGGAGCATGTACCTCGAATTGAGTCATTATGATGGGGTCATGCAAACTTATTGCAAGCATAGTTTTTCGTTTCGAGGTTGTGTAAACATCAAACCGAATTCAAGCAGAGTTCTCCATGGTTCAAGCTTGTGTAAAAATGATCCCATGCCTGGTTTAGAACTTGTGATTCCTGTTTTAACTAGTTGATTTTTGTTAGATAAGCCTTGGTTGTTTTATTCCATCACCACCATCTCTTTGGTCGATCATGTGATTTCACTTGGTTGTTTTTTCCTTTCCTCAGGAACCGCATCAATGAGTGGTTTTATTAGCCAGCCTCTTGACCATTACATGTTTTGAGAAGTTCCTCCATTGTCAGAACTAGTTGCTACCCTTTATACCACTCGTTCCTCCATGACGAGTCACCTTTAATATCTTTTCTGACTCATAAAAGATGAAAATATTGCCGAGTATTTTTTCCCTTTTTTGACTCGTTAAAGAGAATAAAAATGGGGGGTCTGCTTTTAGCTCTTTTCTGAATCTTACAACACGAAAAGATTGTCAAGCTCTTGCCATTTTTGAACTCGTTAAAGGTTGTGAAACGTCATTTACCCAGTATAGGTTTACCCCTTTTTTCGGGCTAGGATAAACTATTTACGAAAAAGGTACTCCTTGACTGAAATGTCAAGCAGTTCTCTGAAGTATAATTTTCTACCTTTTCGGGCTCGAGAGACACAAATGTACGAAAAGGGACCTTCTAGAGTTTTCTTTTCCATGTCTTTTTCAAACTCTCTAAACATGAAAAATATATTGAGTTACACCTTTGTTGAACTCGTTAAAACATTAAATGACATTGGGTTCGTTGCCATGACGAACATGAGCTTCTCCTTCCTAGGGCTTATTAATCTTACTAGGTCGGATTCATCTGAAAGATGGACTTATATTACAAGCATATGATATCCCCATCAAGCTTGTGTAAAAATAACTGAGGTACTTGCCAGAAATGGTGAGGGAAAATTGGAAGTATTTCATTAGCTGTATTCACTTGAGGCAGCCTATCGCTCTTGAACATTGACACTCATTTGTTGTTCGTGTCGGGTTTTGGGACATCCTCACTCTGTCACTCGTCTCCCTGGGTTTTGGGTTATCCATTTTAAACCTCTCATATGATCTCTGCCACATCACCATGACCTTTGATCCTATGATGTCAAATGCTGCCAAACTTCGAAGTCATCATCCATATGTTCAAGAGAAGTCTTCCTCCCTGTACATTGTCTGATCATCTTGGATTACTTTAATTCATTGTGTTCCCATTTCGTGTTGATGATGGAGGATTCATTATGACCTTCCTCTGGTGGATCGCTTCCTGTCGACTTTAGCTCATTATCCAGGAAGTTGATCTAGAAACTCCTTTCTAGTACCTTATAGCTTGCGTGCCTCAATGGAAATTTCTTCGCACTCGATGATAGGTTCTCATCATTGGCCTTCGATCGAATGATTTCACGAGTGTTCGACTTCAGTTCCTTATTCACACCCCATGAATTGTGCTGCTAGTACCTTGAGAGCCATTGTCATTATTGGTGGTTTCTCTCGCGCTTGTTAATGGTTCACATCATTGATCGGTAACCAAGCGATTTTCTAACATGTTTGACCTCAACACATTTATTCACATGTTAGAATTTGTACTTTGATCGGGTCATGTTGGAGCGCAAGACCATGGGCTTAGATGACAAAAGTCTAGGTTGTGAGGAGTAATGAGTCATTCATGATTATATACACGATTCTTTAGTCGTATGGTTACATCCATTCCGAGGATCCATGCACACGATTTTTTTCTTGATGGATAGTTGTGCCTATACCATGGATTCATGTATTGTTATATGCATCTCATGTTTATCAAGCATGACTATCATATTTCATATATGTACATGTATGCTTGCTTACAGGTTTCCGACGATAGACTCTGGTTCCCCACATCTACTTGTAAATCATTTCACCCCTCACTCTAGTTCGACCTTCACGCTTTAGGGGGCATCTGTTACACAAAATTTTGTCACTATCCATGTATTCCCCATTCCACGATCTCGGATGACCTCTACAGTGACCCTCATGTTTTTTCCCATCATGAAGAAACCCCCATTACGTCCCTCTTCATGATTAGAACATTTCCCTTTTGCATCATTTCCCAAGAATCTTCCTTTTACCCCAGTTTACAAAACCGACGCTAATGACTAGTTCATCCCCCGCACCAATCTGTAGGGTTTAACACTGGGACTAGTGCCGAGAAATGCTACTGAGCCTTGTATCAGTTGCATTGATCCTCTTTTGGTAAGTTTTTTAAATATGGAGTCGAAGCTTACAGGTCTAGAAGCTTCGTAACAGAAGTTCGGTAAATGGTTGGGCTGGATGGAGCCGAGTAAGTCAGTGTGGGTTCCTTTCCCCTATTAGGATGGAACAAACCCAAGAGATAAGGCCTCTCCCATGATAAGAGGAACCATCTCCCCTCCATTAAAGCTATATAAGCCCCTCCTTTACCAAGCGGAACTAGTTTTTTGGATGTAGTTTTCAGTCTTAGTATTTTTGGAGCTTGAATAATTAGCAAGATATTATAGCTTGTAGGTATATAGTTTATATTTGAGGGAGAATAGTGTGTTTTGTTTGATTTGAGACTAAAGGGGAAAAGCCTTAAAACTTCCATGGTTGGGGCTATCCATGAGATGCTAGCAGAAGTGTGGGAACCCAGATACGTCAGAGGAGACCAACAACATCAAGGCATTCGTTGTAATATCTTTCTGAATTTATATGAATACAAGTATTGATTGATTTCCTACATGAAGTGTTATCTTACATATTTATGGCTTAATGTTCCTTGACCTGTTAAGTAGGCTGAATACAATGTGTATGCTATCACGTTTGTTGTTTGCTTGTTTCAGGTATTCGAAGGAAGGGAACGAAAGATAGCTGGAGTAAGGAAGCAGGATCATCGCCAAGCAGAATAGCATTCTAAGAGGTAGGCCCTCTTATTTGATTCTAGCTTAAGGAGATTTTCCATACTAATTGTTTGTTTGTGGCTAGACTCGCTCTCTCGGGCTAGAGGAATTGTTTGTGTCCGGACTAAGAATTTACATGCACCACTGGAGTTTCATAGTAACTATTCATACCACGAGATTCGTAGAGAGAAGACAATTCAGGAACACCACAAGAAAATGGTGTGTTTAAAAGGACAAACATGAAAATCATGAAGTGTTCAATGAGTATGATATTGCATGCAATATTGCCCTTACAATTTTGGGCAGATGTTATGGTTAATACTATTTACTTAATAAATAAAGGGCCTTCAAGTTCATTGGATGGTGACATTCTAGAGGAGGCATGGATAGGTGAAAAGGTAAACTACTCATTTTGGAAGGATTTGGTTGTGAAGAATTTATCTATATTGATAGAGAAAATAGAACAAAGCTTGAGAAAAAATCCAAGAAGTGCACTTTTATTCGATATGGAGTTAATGATTTTGGCTTATTGCTTATGGGATTATGAAAATCATAAAGTCATTATGAGTATAGATGTGATATTTAATGAGAATGGAATGTATTTGCAGAGAAAGAAACATGAAAAGGAAAACATAAAATACAAAATGATTTATGAATTCATAGAAAAAATAATTCTGAAGGTGTCAGAAAATCAAAATGTTCAACAACAATAACAATAGAAAGTACCTCAAAATCCTAAAAGTGTTGTTAGAAGATTAACCAAGTTAAGTATCCCCCTTAAAAATACTCTCCTTCATCGTATCATGTATTGTTGACTAATGTTGGTGAACCAGAAAGATATGAAGAAACAACACTAGTACAAACTAGAAAGAAATGGGAACAAAGCATAAAATAAGAGATGGACTCTTTGGTACATAACTAGACTTGGGACGTGGTCTCACTGACTGTAAATAAAAGAGAATTGCTGAATAAATGTGTTTACAAGATGGAGGTAAAAAGAGGTACAAGTAAAAACTTGTTTTAAAGGGGTTTTCATAGAAGAAAGGTATATATTTTGATGAAATATTTTCTCCTACTGTCAAAATGAATTCAATTAGAACTATTTTAAATTTAATGATAGTATAAGATTTGCATCTTGAACAATTAGATGTAAAGACAAATTTTCTCCATATGGACTTGAAGGAGGATATTTATATGCAACAAGCACAAGGGTATGAGGTCAAAGGAAAGGAAAATTTAGTATTTAGTTTGAAGAAGAGCTTGTAAAGTTTAAAGAAAGCTCTAAGGTAGTGGTATTTAAAGTTTGATTGATTTATGATAGAACGAGGTTATTGTAGATGCAAGCCTGACCATTGTTTTTAATTTAAGGGACTAGATAATGGAAGCTATATTATCTTGTTACTGGATGTGTATGACATTCTTGTTGCAAGGTCTAACATCTAGGATATAAATTTTCTCAAATGAAAATTAGCTAATTCATTTGCTATGAAGGATTTGAGTGTCGCAAATGAAATCCTTGCTATGAGAATAACAAGAGACAACAAAAATCATAAATTAACATGGTCTCAGAATGAGTACATAGAAAAGGTGTTGGAAAGGTTTAAAATGAAAGATGAAAAACTAGTCTTTATACCTTTGGTTAGCCATTTCAAGTTGACTATGGAGATATGTCCCAAGGCATAGGAGGAGATAGGGTACATGTCCAAGGTTCCATATTTTATAGCAGTTAGCAATGTGATGTATGTGACAATGTGCACAAGGCCATATATTCCACATGCAATGGGAATTATGAGCAAGTATATGAGTAATGGAAGGAAATAATGTGGATTCTCAAGTATTTGAGAGGTACTAATACTCATGAATTATGATTTGGAGGTTCAAACATTGTTCTATAGGAATATGTTGACTTAGATATGGCAGATGATATAGATAGTAGGAGAAACACCATAGTGTATGTTTTTACCATAGGTATAAAAATATTAAGTTGGATTTTAAAATTGCAAAGGCTTGTGTTGTGGCTCCTAGTGACAACGTTTGGCTTGAGAAGAAGGCCAATGCCTAGGACATCTTAGTGTCTCTTGAAGATAAATCAGTGTTCCTCAAGAGTTAAATGTAAAATGTATTAAATCTAGTTCAATTATATTTCTCAGAGGCAAATCAAATTTATATATTGGAAGTATCTCATTCCAAAGACTTAATGTTCAGTTATAGCAACCTTCACATAGAGAGTGGAGTTTCTTTAACTATTGTAGTATAGGTGAAAGAAAAAATGAGAGAAAGAAACCTAGTGCAGAGGGCTAGTGATATAATCTTGTGCACTAAATTCCAGTGGAATTATAGAGAGACAAAGGGGATAAGATCAGAAACTATGGAGAGAATTTTAAGGCCTTCAATGTCACACACTACAGGTACCATTTTCCATGACATGACATAGATAAATCTATCATACAAGAATGAGTTCAAACAAATACAATTACATAATTTCTCAAAGGAAAGAAACACATATGGAAATGATAAACAAGGACAAAATCACATACTCCACATATCAGTGCTAGGAATCACCAAGAACTTCTTCATTAATCTTCAATAAAAACGTACATCTCATAAAGATTCAAAACTTGCAGAAAATTACAACCTCTGGAATAGAAAATCAAACCCCTACTAATGATCTTTTCATCCCTTTTATAGGAGAGTCCAAACAAAAATAGTTACAAAAATATATTCAAGTTATACAACTGTCTAAGATACTCAGTAGTGCGAGCATTTTAATGGCCTAACTCTCCTAATGATTAGATAATAGATTTTGATTTCTTATTGAAAATAAAATATTTACAAAATTGCAAAATGACAGTGGTATGTCATGATTTCCAAATCAAAAAAATCTTCAGTGCTGCCTCACTTGATCTCTCAAAGTGGACCCATGCTCCACTTCTCAGATTCTTGGTGGGTTAACAAACTGATCACATTTCAGCCACAATACTTGATCTGATGTAGGAGCATGCAAGAAGGTGTCATGTGCAGTCTTCAGATTAGTGAGCTTAGTGTAGTTGGGATTGGCAATGAACAAAGTCTTCACCAACTAGAGTAGATGGAAATCCCTTTGTAGATAATTCACTATAGTCCTGCCCTTGAGAGTGGCAGTCTTCTCATGAGAGGAATCCACTTTACTCTTGGCTTCTATCAGTAGCTGCTCATACTGTTCCCCTGGGAGTAGGTTCCCTTCGAGGTCCCAACAACTAGGTGACCCTGCCCATGTCCTCTAATCAAAATTTGAATTAAATACAATGACAAATTGTGATAAATCATGCAAACACTCCTCATATTTGGCCCTTGATTCTTCTTTCTGGATTACTTTGGTAATTTCCATAACCAGCCTTACCCTGCCACTAATGTCCATGACTCTAAGTTCACTGACTGATTTCTCATTGAGATATTTGATAAACTTCTCTACAGTTTTGGCATTTTTAATATCTTCATTCTTTGGTGACAGGATGAAGAATTCAACACTCTGGAATTGTTAGGAGGACTAATCCTTCTTGCAGACAGTAAGGATTTCCCTATATTTCAAACAAAATCTAATAACAAACATGAAAATAATTGCTACCTTTCCTTAGCTTATGATTGATTAAAACAAGTAGCATGCGAAGAATCACTTACCTATTTAACAAAGTTCCTATTCAAGTCCTTTTAGTTCTTTCCACAACCAAATTCTTCTCGATGCTTTAGAGGCCTTTCCAATGCTGTCCAAAGCTTCCCCATGATGCTCCAAAAGAGATATGCAATTCAAGGCTCCTTTTGTTTATCAATTTTCCATTGTTCATCATGCCATGGAGGACACAGTTGCATTTATAGCCCTGCTGCAAGCTCATAAACTCTAGGGGTCTTCTTCTCCCCATAAAAAATGTGGAGTTAGTTGAGATCCCTCTAGTGGATCTCTCTCCTCCTGATCCATGCAAGAGAACCTTAGATCTCTTGGAAAAAGCATTGGTAGGGAAGTTTATGGGTTTGTGGACGAATCCAAAAGCAGTTGAGACCTAGATCATGGAACAATGGACCCCCAAGATTTAAGGCTAGGGGTTGCTATGCATTTTTATTTCTTAACAAAATATAAAGAGATTTGATTTTTAGATCAGGACCATATTTCATGGGGACTAGAGGCCTCTTTATCACTGCATGAACTCTCGTATTGAGTCTAGATTTTGTGATTTTTAGGGTGTGAGTGTGGATTTTGTTTCTAGACCTCCCTCTTCATCTTTGGGAGACTAATGCATTAAAAGACATAAGAAACAAGTTTGGCCACTATCTAATAAAGCATAACCAAAAGGAGGTCAATTTTCTTATGTTGTGTTGAGGTAAACCTCAATGAAGGTTTACCATAAGTGATCTGATTTTGATTGCTAGTTAATGATGTGCTAGTATCATTTCCAGATATAAAATTTTCTTTGCTTTGGTTTTCTTATTCATAAAGAGTTTATCCATGAGCATGTGATTGTCAATTCATCTAACTTGGTGAATTTAGTGTTTTGCATGAACTTAACAGCATGAATTTAAATGGCTAAACAACAGTATATAAAAACATAGCAAGCACAAATAACAGATCTCAATACACAATTTTTTTTTGAAGGAGTTCACCCCTCCTAGGCTACATATCCTTGGTCCAGCTTCATAGTGTGGGCCTTTGTATTAGCTTCAACAATGCTAATATTGTTGTTACATGCATCCAATGCTCTTGGAACCTATTCCAATGAGTTTAAAACATTCAAATATATGAGAAATGACTATTTTTTTTACTCAATTTGGTTACCAGTTGCTCTGGGAATGGCCTCCAACACCTGGTGGCCCCGAGCTTCAAAAATATTCAGGTGACCAAAAACACCTGTAAATGACCTCTTCTACCTCTGAAACCTGCTCCAATGAGTTCCTAGCATGCCAATTAGCCAAAATTGACTATTCATTTTTGAAATTTGGTTGAGAATTGCCTCAGTTATAACAAAACCATTTTTTCCTACATTCCTCCACCAAATCTGGATGACTCCAGTTAAGTCCGCCAAATTTGGTGGTAGTTCCGGATTTGGTGGCTCCTCCAAAATATCTACCAACTTAATCCATTATTAACAGAGAGTTAATTAGTAGTTAACCATAATTATGGCGCTAAACGCGCTTAGTGTTGGCCCTCGGTCACATGTTTGAGGTCGCATGGAGAGGGCGATGGCCCCGCCGGGCTGGCTCCCTCCTCTGCCACCGACGACTAACAATGATGGCTTTAAATATAAGTTTGTGCACCCTCCATTCAATGTGCCTCATTGTAGCGTGATGGTATTACATAAGGAATTGCATGGGGAGGTCACGGGTTCAAAACTCACCCTCCCCCCATCACATATTTTAAACATTATATATATGCGCCCGAAACTTACCATTTAATACATGCCTCTAAACTTTACATTATACGGATTTGACTATATAAATGAATTTAAATATTTGGAATTTGGTTATACGAAATGTGGATTGGATTTAAATATAATGTTTGTTAATTAATATATAATATATAATATATATATACATATATCTATATATATATATATATATATATCTATATATATATATATATATATATATATATATATATATATATATATATATATATATATATTTTTCACCTTGAAGCTAATTAGGCAATTTCACCTTCTCTGAGCCAAACTAGTGAATCTAGAGGTGACACTTGACACAGTGTCACTGGATGAAACTGGAGAATATTCTCTACATGCTGACTAGGAATCCAATCAACCTTAGTCAAACTTTGTCTTTGACTTTTTTCTTACCAAACTTTCAGAAGCTCTAACTTTTGCATATGATGTCAATTTTTAAAACCATTCACGGCGTTTGAATCCTGGCGATGAACTATATCCAGTCGTTCAGGTCTAAAGAAATTCTTAGCACTTTGATTTTTTAGCTAAAATACTGATCCCTGATCATTCCTTCCTACTAGAAGCCTTTTGGACCCCAAAAGCTCTCTTGATCACTAATTATGTTGATGAGGGGACTATTCCCTCATCCTTCCAGTCTTTGTCCATTGAAATTTTCCTAATTTCATCATTTGGAGCTTTTCATAAAAAGTCAAAATTTACCTTGATTTTGACAACCATCTATTGCTGTCTTTGACACCGTCATGCTGCAATATTTCTGAATTTGCAGAAAAACAATCTAATTTTACAGAAAATGTCTTGTTCCTACCTTGGTCAACAATCAAAGGAAACTTGGAATCTTTCTCACCTTGCACTTTGTCTCTATGGCGATTTTTAGATGGTTTTGCCTTGTACTTGAGTTGACTTTTGCCCAAGTTTCTTCGCCATTGTAATGTGCTTTTTGGAAACCAGCAGTGAACCTTTTTGAAACCCATGCCTTCTTTGCCAAGATGTTTTGTCCTCTTGTCTTTGACCTTTGCAACTTCTTGCACCGGTACCTTGTTTTCAACACTGCTCAACACCAATGTTGGCTGCTGAAAATGTTTTTCACCTTCTTTAAAAGGTAGCCTGTTATCATTCTGAAACAACTCATTACAAATATAAGCATCTTTATGAAAAGTATGATTCAAAACATCTCTTTGTTTGATCATCAACAATGTCAAGTTCTGACTTGCATTCACTAGCCTCTTCATTTGCCCTACATTAACTAAATAAATGTTTAGTTTCTTGCGATGAGCTCTCACAATGTACTTCACCCCATCTTTAAGAAAATGATATTTGTGCTCATAGCGATGAAACACTGCTTTCATGTCATACAAATATGGACTTCCCAAGATAATTCCAGAAATGTCAAGTGGAACCAGGTCTAACTCGACTTCATCAACAAGCTTTGCAATAATAGCAAATCCAAAAATGCATTTCCTTGAAACCTGTAAATTGGCATTCTTAACTATCCAACCCAAAGGATATGGTTTATGATGTGGTACGATTTCAAGTTTAAGCTCTTTAACTAAGTCTTCTGAAATCAGGTTTTCTTGTGATCCACTATCAAAGAGTGCATAAATCTTGGTATGATTTGAGATTACTCTGAAAGTGAAAAAATCTTCCCTTTTGTCTTCATTTGGAGTGTTGTTGTGACTATTTGAGGAACTATTACTTTCAATATGTTGACCTTTCAAACCCATAGCTATAATTTTTGTCTCATCTCCTAAATCTGACCCTAAGTCTTTTTCAGCTATAGCAACAATTTTTCCCTTCTCTTTGGCTTTTAATCTATTTGGTTTTAATTCTGGATGAAGTTGCCAACAATGGTCTTCATCATGGCCAGTCTTTGAACAATTTTTGCATGTGATTTTTTCCTTCACTTTTTTGATACTTGCATTCTTCTTTCCCTTCCATTTTCCTCCCTTCTCTTTTCCCTTACCCTCACTTTCACCTTTCTCCTGTATGTTTTGTTTTCCCCTTGCCTCAAGATGCGTGGCTTGCACACATACTTCATAAGTTGTTTGGGTTAAACATAAGGATAGTATGTTTCAAATAGGAATGTAAATCCCCAATATATTTCAACAGCGTATCTTGGGAATTCAAATTCACTCCTAAGAATAAAGCCTTTATTCTAAAATCCTGTGTATAATCTTGGACTGTTTGGCCTTTTAGTTGCCTAAAGTTTTGTCAACTCATGATTTCTTTTTGCATATAGGCTAATGGATAAAATTGTTGTTTAATGGAAGAAATGAATTCAACCCAAGAAATGGAAATCTTACCATGGATTCACATTTCCTCTTGTGTCTTTGCCTCCCACTAAACTAATGTTGCTCCTTCTAGCCTTAGCAAAGCCAACTGGATCTTGGTATCGTCCTCTTGTAGATTTTGATTCTGCAGTATACTTCTAATTGACGTATCCAATTATCTAGTTTTTCAGCATTAGCCTCTCTATTATACATGGGAAGCTCAAACTTTATGTCCAATTTCAGTAATGGAGTTTTTCCTTTTGGGGTTTTTAAATGAGTATGGGCAGTGGTGGTAGTGGAAGATGATGTTGTGTGAGATGGTGAAGATGATGAGGATGGTGGAGATGGAGGTGGATTTCCACCATTCCCTTTGGAATCCTTCTTCTCATCTTTTTTTTCCTCTGAGCTGCCTTCTCCAAGTGTAGGTTTAGAACCCTCCCCAGCCATTCTGGTGTTCCTCTCTTCATATAGGACTTTAACCATCTCAGTCAAAGTATAGAAAGTTTTCTTGAATTCTTCCTCTTCTAAAGAGGGACCTTCATGCTCTCTTTCTCCAGACATAATGGCTATGGATTCAGGCTTAGAAATTTGTATTGATTTTGCCTCTTCAATCACTTCAGCCTCTTGTGCAATCTGTGCCTTTTCTATCTCAACTGATGGAGATGGAAATTGAGGTGATTCAGGTGCTACCTTGAATCTTAGGACTAGCTATCAGTAGCTATCAGTAGCTTCCCTTCTCCTTTCTGTAACTTCAACCTTGTAATCATAACAACAATTGCAACTATTAAACCATTCAAGAAAATCAAACAAGAAAACTTGTGCTATGATACCACCTGATCTGATCTTTATTGCTAGTTAATGTTATGGTAGTATAATTTCCAGATATAAATTTTTCTTTGATTTGGTTTGCTTATCCATAAAGAGTTTATCCATGAGCATGTGATTTTCAATTCATCTAACTTGGTGAAATTTAGTATTTTGCATGAACTTAAAAGCATGAATTTAAATGGATGAACAACAACATATAAAAACACAACAAGCACAAACAATAAAGCTCAATACACAAATTTTTGTTGAAGGAGTTCACCCCTCTTGGGCTACATCTCCTTGGTCCAGCTTCACAGTGTGGGCCTTTGTATTAGCTTCAATAGTGCTAAAATTTCTGTTACATGCGTCCAATGCTCTTGGAACCTATTCCAATGTGTTTAAAACATTCAAATCTATCAAAAATGACTATTTGTTTACTAGTTGCTTTGGGAATGGCCTCCAACACCTAGTGGCCATGGGCTTCAAAAATATTCAAGTGACCAAACACAATTGTAGATGACCTATTCTACCTCTGCAACCTGCTCCAATGAGTTCCTAGCATGCTAATTAGCTAAAAATGAGTATTCTTTTTCAAAATTTGGCTGAGAATTGCCTTAGTTATAGCAAAACCAGTTTTTCTTACAATTCCTCCACTAAATTTGGAAGACTCCAGTTAAGTCCGCTAAATTTGGTGGCTCCTCCAAAATATCCGCCAACTTAATCTATCATTAACAGAGAGTTAATTAGTACTTAACCATAATTATGGCGCTAAATGTGCTTAGCGTTGGCCCTCGGTCACATGTTTGAGGTCGCATGGAGAGGGGGTTGGCTCCCTCCTCTCCCGTTGGCGGCTAACAACGATGGCTTTAAATATAAGTTCGTGCGCCCTCCATTCAGCGTGCCCCACTATAGCGGTATTGTATTGCATAAGGAATAGGAGGGGGAGGTCACAGGTTCAAACCTTGCCCTCCCCCATCACAATTTTTAAACATTATATATATGCGCCCGAAACTTACTATTTAATACATGCCTCCGGACTTTACATTATATAGATTTGACCATATAAATGAATTTAAATATGCGGAATTTGGATGTACGAAATGTGGATTTAAATATAATGTCTGTTAATTAATATTTATTATATAATATATAATATATAGTAATTATATTATAATATATAATTTTTAAAAATCATATAATATATATATATATATATATATATATATATCATCATCATATATATATATATATATATTATAACAAAACATAATTTCCACCTTGGAGCCAACTAGGCAATTTCACCTTCTTTGAGCCAAACTGGTGAATCCGGAGGTGAAACTTGTCACAATGTCACTGGCTAAAACTGGAGAATATTTTTGCATGCTGACTAGGCATCCAGTCAAGCCTAGTCAACCTTGACTTTGACTTTTTTTTAACCAAACTTTCAGAAGCTCTAACTTTTGCATATGATGTCGGTTTTTTAAACCATTCACGGAATTTGAATCCTGGCGACAAACTTTATCTGGTCATTCATGTCTGAGGCAATTCTGAGCACTTACATTTTTTAGGTAAAATACTGATCCCTGATCAAGAAGCCCTAAAGATAAATCTAGGAGAATGAAGCCATATCTAGGAATTAAACTATGAGTAGATTACTTTCAAGTGAAACTATTTTCATACTCATGGGAACTTCACTAGAAACTGCCCCTAACAAAAAAAAGCTAAGCAGATCCAAGCCCCTGTTTCTAAAGAGGCTAGTTTCTAACTAGCACAAAAGTGAAGAAGGAATCAACTAAATGAGGCAACAACCACAAATAAATATGTCGAAGTGGATCCAATGCCAGAACCTTCCTTCAACAAAAATTATTTTGAGGCTCTTCAAGATCCAAAACAAGATGAAGATACCACTTTGGATGAATCCTCAAATGAAGATCGAGGAAATACATAAGTGTCGGCGGAGAATGCGGAGAAAGCTCCTTCACAAGTTTCCTCTACATATTCAGACTCATTTTTTGAGGAAAGAGCATTAGCATTGACATCCTCTAAACTTGCAGAAACGAAGATACATACCCCAAAGATTTACTAAAAATGTATGGTAGATAGAGTAGCTTATGCAAATTCATGCATGGAAGGTAATGCTAAAATACCCTCTCCTTGAATACAATGGAACCACCTCTCACAAGAGGCGGGAAATCCAATAAAGTAAAGTGAGATCACGAAACGGATGCTAACTTGGCTTCGATTTCCCAACTCCATGGGGAGTCTTTGTTCCAAAAGCCTCACAACTAGTTCAATGTATTATTTTAGCATTCTCTTATGCTCGCACAATGTAATAATTCACACTTGTAAGCATGTATAAAGACTCAGTTATAGGGAAATTACTGGAATTTGTCTCCCATGATTTTAGTCAGTTCTTCAATAGAAGATCCCATGAAAAAAATCAAAATGTAATAAATTTCTCGTGTATTTGTTATGACCACAATCTTTACTCTTTTTGTCAAAAAAAAAAAAAAACATTAACTCTTAAATCAAGATTTGAAAAATATCATAATTTTAGGCCAAAAAAAAACAGGTCATTAATAGTAGTGGGAAGTTAATTCATCGCATTTCTAGAATTTTATCCATAAAATTAGGAATTTGGTGCATATGAAGACAAGCCAAATAACTTTGATGAAGTTCGGCCATTAAATCTGCCGATCAACTTGTCGGTTTTTACTTAGGAAAGAATGGAAGATAAAAGGTTATATATATATATATATATATATATATATATATATATATATATATATATATATATATATATATATATATATATATATATATTTTAATGAACATAAAATTTTGTTTTTATATATAATTTATTATAAAAAAATATTTGAATTAAATAGTTTTACAATAAAATTATAAAAGTTAAATAAGAAACACACACAGATGGAAGGAGCTTTTGAAATCCTTGCAGTGCTCAGCGCTCAATCTTTGCTTTGTTTGCTTGGATTTTTTGTAGATCGTTTAATGGTGTCCATGCAATCTGGAAAAAAAGTATGTTTCTTTTGTAGGAATGGTTGTTGATCAAGCTATCTCTTCTTCAGTTTCCTACAACTCTATGCTAAAATTTGGTCCTGGTCTTCCGGTTGTTCAAGAATTTTCTTCCCTCAATGTTCTTGTGGATGAGGAAGCTTTCTATTGTGAAAAGTATTTTTTGGAGAATGGCTTAGTTTGTAGGTTTAATAGGTACAAGCCATAGCTATTTAATATGCATAAATGGATCTTTGAGACATCGAAGCCCCTTTTGACAGATGAGTTGAATACTTACCTTATGACTCGAGGTTTCTTCATTATGGTTGTTTATAATACTGAGGACAAGAAGGCCATATGTGAAGTTGGGTCGTGGTTTTGGGGGAGTGCTAACCTCTTTATGCAGCTCAAGACTCCCACTTTTGACCCAGTAATGACATCAATCTCCACAACCCTTGTTTCTGTAAGGCTTCTAAACACTTGGCTTGCATTTTTGGAATCATATATCACTTTCCTCCATTCAGAATGTGTTGGGAAAGTTTTATCGCTTTTGTCCTGAAACATAAAATTTTTACAAGACTACTTATGCCCACATTTCGGTGGAGATAGACTTCAACAATGATTTTCTCACAAACATTATTTGATGGGTCCAAAATCTTGACTATGAGAATATTTCATTTCAGTGTAGAGCATGTTATGAAATGGAGCATGCAATTAACAAAATTCCCCAAATGTTCTCCGAATAGCAAAGATCGGAAAAAATCCCAAAGGCCTAAATGGTGGGAAGGAGCACAAGATGACCACTATACGGTATTCAAAGAGGAAGAGTTTCAGGATAAGATAGAACCATAAGACAAGAAAGAAGCATATACAATCAAAGAAATTACATTCGTGGCAATAGAATCTAAGTAGGAAAACTCACTTGCCAATGTGCATCCTTTGATTGCTAGTAAGGATTGCTTGAACGCAACGTTAGTGGAAAAGAAGCAATCACTCATAGAAAATAGATCCGCTGTGGAAACCATAAGGAATATCGTTGAAAAGGAAACTTCTTCAACATACTAGGAAGATGAGGAATATTTCAAGAATATTATCATGCACTTTCCAAAGAACAATCCATTGGAATTTGCGGAAAATGTGGGTTGGATTCAAGCTAGGAAGAAAATAAAAAGTTTTTCTCCAAGAAAGGAAAGAAGTCAAACTAGATCAAAATAAAATTATAGTGAAAAATCGAATGTAAATGTGTCTGTATGTTGGGAGTTTTTGGAAAAAAAATCAGTTGGAAAGGGTTTGAATTCTTTGTGTCCTGGAGAACTCACTTGAGCGTTTAGATTGAGCCTCCATGCTCAATCTCAAACTTGCAAGAAAGATTGGAATACGTAAAGGTTATGACCTTGTAATCTAGATTTTTTTAATAATACAAATATCTACCCATTTTGTTTAAAAATAATAATAATACACACACACACACTTGTCAAATTTAAAGGCAAATTTTATCTACTATTATTTGTTGGAATTTTTTTCCTTCAAATTTCGATATTGTCGAACTTAAACACGAACTCGAACTAGGTGACTATGGTGGGATGGGCTCCCCTTCCCCTAGATCACCACTTAAAGGTTTGAACTTGGGCTACAACTTTGGTATAGATGAAGTGAGAGGGGGATAAGGAGAGTAGTAGGAAGTTGACCAGGCTCAAGAGGGGGCAATGAGGACATGAGGGGGAAATATTTACAAGTGGGTGGGGTGGGAGGTGATTCTAGAAATTGTCTTTTTTCTTATTTTTATGTTTTTTTCTATATTTTTCTAATCTTCAAATTTAGTTTTTTAGATTTTTTTTAACTGTTTTTGATGTGTTTCTTAAATTTTATTTTTTTTAACTTTTTTAAAATTCATTTTTTAACCTCACACACACACATTACCATTTTAATTGTTTTTTTTTTTTTTTTTTTTAAATGTGTTTCTTTTGTTGTTTTTTGTTTTTGTTTTTGGTAAGTTGAGGCTTTCTATAGATCACATAAAAGAGTACAATAACATAGAGTGGAAACCAGACCGGAGGAAGAAAAGTAGAGTTTTGTCCCCAAAAATAGATAAATATAAACATGTCCACCATGATAATATATAGACTCAAAAAACTATGGTCTCACAACCATATAATAGATACCAACATCTAACATATACTCGATGTCCAGGATAACAAAATGAAAAACAAAAAAAGAAGTAAAAGTTGTAATTGCAATCATCATTAAAAGCATGTAAGCAGTCATCCCCATGGTGAAACACAATTGGCAATCCTGATGAAATAAAATATTGTGTTAACTAAGAGTCCAAGGTTCAAATCCCCTGGAATAACTCATTCTATGGAGAGGATGACAAGTTGTAGGCCCTAGAGATATAGTGGTAGAGGCCAAAATCGACCCCATGTCATGCAAGTATAATATCGAACCAATTATTGATTTCTCTAGTTATAAAAAAAAAATGTAAGTAGTCAAGATGAGGTGGAGATGTCTATGAGCTCAAGATTCCCTAGACTATCCGGGGGATATAATCCCTTTCCATCCAGAATAGAATTCTACAAACGAGTCATATGGTCACACATGTCCTAAAATAACACATTCAATTCCTCCATTCAAAGGATAAGCTCATCTATGGTGCCATTCTTATCCAATGGAACTTTCCCGGCCATTGATTTTAAACACTAGTAAAGATCAACATTGTGGATATATTATTTTTTCCTTCCCATGGCATTATATGTATCGAGAACCCAATCAACAATAGAATCTATAGCCTTGGAATCAAAATGGTGTCTTCTATTAGAAGTAATTTCCTTCTTAGCTACATGGATTTCTTGTTGGATTTATAAGGGGTCTGAGAGTAGAGTAATGGTTGAAGATTGGGTTCTAGTGTGGGTTCAAATGCTATTGAAGTCTCCTATTCCACCAACTTCATGGTGAGAGTAAGCCCTTTTCCTAGAAATTGGGAGAAAGGCTATAGGAATGGGCCAAAAGGGAAAAGGAAACATCAAAGGAAGTAAACCAAGAGCAAGAGGGAAATCCAACATAACAAGGGAGCGGGGTAAGAAAAATCCTCTAGAGAATAGAAGCAGAGATAGCTCCACCCAAGGTCAAAGAGAGAGGGGGTTCCATTAGTGAGAAGGTCCTAAAAGAATAAAGAGACACCAACCTTGAAAACTATGCTTAGTAAGAACCAATAAAACCATATGTCCAACAATGAGAAAAAGCAACCATAATGAGTTACCTGAGGTGGTCGAAGTTCATGGATGCCTAACTTGATTGATTCCGAAAGACACAAGAGAAAAATAATCACATATGAAAGTGACAACTCTTCCAAGCCATAGGTGTCATATTGTGCATTAAGAGCCGAGGAGAGTCTCGTCCTTAAAGAGAGCGAAGTGCGAGAAAGATCCTTGTAATCAACATTTTCAACCAACACACTACTACTTTGGCTTGTCAACTAGAGGGAGGGAGGAACCAGGCTAGGAAGGCCTGGTCCTTCTCCTAAAGAAAAGTTGGGAGTGCAAAATTAAGACTTAGGATTGCGCATGCCGAAAAAAGGTTACACATTTAGAAAAGCTATAAGACTAAAAATGATTGGGCAAGATGATGGAAATAAAGAAAAATCAATCTCTGAGGTACCCACCAACATAATGATCCAATCCACAATAATTCTCGTGTAATCAAATAACCAATCATTTGGTTGCCAAACCATCACAGAGCCATAACAATCACATATACTTGCTTGAAGCTATAGATAATAAAGATCCCACTTCGCTTAACTTGCATGAGTCTATATTAAGTTAACACACCATGTGTTTGTCCCTTTGGGGAGGGTGGAAGCCACCACTCCCTTTTATTACTTGGGGTGATCATAGGATTCCCCCTCCCTCACCCCCTATTGCTTCCCTTTCCACCTCATTCGGGGTTCAATTTTTTTATTTTTTTTTGTTATTTATGAAAAGATATGGTTTTTTTTCCATTTTCCAACTATTTTTCCTTTATTTTCCTTCTTTATTCAATGATGCAGTTTGGAATAATACTTAGCTTTCCACAAATTCAAAAATATTATAATTTTAAGCTAAAAAAAGAAAGAATTAGTAGTAGTGCATCTTTTTGATTGGGGATTGATTTTAATATTTTAGTCAAAAGGATACCACTTTTCAAGGCTATGTTTTAAAAAAAGTTGCACTTTTGGCCTCAAACAAAAAAAGAAAAAAAAAAGGGTTACCATTGGGTATGTTACTTTTCAAGTCATGCTTTCATCTTTTAAGATTTTCTCTGCAACAACAATAATTGTTAGATCCAAGGTTTTAAAAAAGTTGCAATTCTAATATTGAAAACAAAATGATGTTGTTTTTTGTGCCACTTTTCAGTTTAGGGGTGGAGTTTAAGGTTTTTGTTGATAATATTACAACATTGTTAACACCAAGCCTAAAACATTGGTAATTTTAACCCTGAAAGAAAAAGGTGTTACCAATAACATCATTTTTTGAAATAGCAGTAAAAACAACCACTAAATGCAACCTCTAAAAAAAAGAGAAATCTAGAGAGTTTTTGTCAAGTTGATAATTATGTTATGATAGTCTATGAATATCATGCCCCTACTTTGTTACGCATTCACATATCTTCGATGCAGTTATCAACACCATTACCTTGTGATAGATAATACATAAAATATAACACATTGTTAATTCCTGTTTCCTCTAGTCAAAGTCTGACACACAACTTGTTGTCAATCATCTATCATAATTAACAAGATATCCTTAGTCCTCCTAGCCTATATACTAGTATACCATCCTAATAGTCTCACTAATCACCATGAATCAATCACCAAAACTACCAAAACATATAAATTCATTATACAAATTGTTAAATATATTCATCGCACCCTCCTTCTTATCACATATTGAATTAAATTCTGACGATATACCTCACCAAAAACAAAACAAAAAAAATAGAAATAAAAAATTAAGAAATTAAGAAATTTAATATTCCCAAAATTTATTACTATACTCTTCCCAAATCCAAAAATATTAAAATGTAATTGGATTAAAATTGAATGTCTTATATGAAATAGAAAAACATTTTCAAAGGGATTTAATATTCCCAACACCTATGGACTCGACCATATTGTAGACTTCTAACATACATAAGCTTGAGGAAAATAAACTATGGTATCAATGTTGGCAACTCTCTAATCCTCTAAATTTATAGAGCTAGCATGACCCATACTAAACCATGGGGTAAACATTTCATGCAAGGCACATACCACAAAAGCATAAAATTAGGTGGGTAGAAAGGATGAAATGTTCTTTAAGGAAATTACGCTTAAGGAAGAATGGGGGTACAAAATGAAATTAAGAATATATCAAGGGAAATCCAAAGGCTTCACTCCATACAACCCAAGGTTCAAACGTTTACCAAAATTTTGGGTAACAAGGTTCAAAAGTTTACCGAAATTTTGGGTAACAAGTACTATGGAGGGTTGGAAAGAAAACGAAGAAATCTCTATAGAATCTCATCATTTATAGGTGGGACCTTCACTAGCACTGTAGAATTTGTATGAAGTACAAACTTTTTCATTATGTCAAAATGTTATGGAACTTCATCATTATTCTAGAAATATGCCATTAAATGTCACAAGAAAGTGGATAACTTATTGCACACTCTACCAATACGGCGAAAATGATGATGAAATGAAATATTATTTTGCAATCCATTATGAACCTCTTGAAACTCTACAAAGGTTGGATATTATCTTCCCTAGTATCTCACTGGGAATAAATGAGGGGTGTGCGTACAAGGGCTTATGGTCTACATTACATCTTGAATGAAATAGAAAATCAAAAATTACTAAGAGAAAAGTAGATAATTATAAGTTTTTTTTTATACAATTACAAGATTTTTTGTTATACAGGAAAATATCAAGAGGATTTTTTAAGACATCCATTGTGATGTGAATGAAATTGTAGTAAGACTCAACAAAATGGAATGCTACATTGTCTCAGGTTTAAGTATTGATTCGAAGGAACCCAAAAATGGTTGGTGGTCATTAATGCGACACCACTCAATATGGTTCACGCACCTCCTTCCCTGGCTCTTTTGGTGATTATATTGGATGGTTAAACTCATCAATACGCTCTCGTTTTGTTTCATCCACTGTCTATAGCATTATAGCCACCTCATATATAACTATGTTTATTTTACTGTGTCACTGTTACGTCTTTTGTTTCACTATTTACTACTGGAATGTCATGATCTGAGTCAAAAGTTGATTCATAGCTTCTCAACTCTAGATAATTTTATAAAATGAAAAACATTTATGTTACTTTGACTTTTAATGGTTAAATTTGTTTTCTTTAGTAAGATACATATTAAACCAAGTCAACATTATCTCATTATGTAATTCAAGATCAATTATGGTCTTCATGAAACATCATATGTAAATCTCATTTCTTTTAGTATATTAAGAATCATGATATGGATATTACAAAGAAAAAAAAAAATCAATAAAATGGTTTATATAAACAAAATATATTATATAAATGTACCTTGGCCCTCGTAGTTAGAACCATAGCTTATCCTCAATGCACTCTATCCAAAATGATCATATAAAGAATATTATACGTTCACATTTACGTGCACAAATGTTTTAATATAAATTTGTCTTACCCTCGTAGTTAGAACCATCGCTTCGGTCCATGCACTATATCCAAATGGATCATATGAAGAATATTATACATGTATATTTGCTTGTACAAAATGTTGGGAATTGTGTATACCTCAAATGATGAGAAGAGTGTTTTGTTTAACGCTTAGAGGGTTTATACTTTTATTGATGTGAAAAAGGAAATGATTGTCTAATGTATAAAATTTTATTAAAATTATTTAAATGAGTGTAATAGGTAAGGTCGCTGTCTAATATTTAATACTTATTTTTGGGTAAAAAATAATTGATAATTATTTTAGATTAATTTAAATGTTTATAGAATTAAAATTTACAAAATCATGTATATATAAATATGTTATATAATAATCATAAATCTCAATTTAAGATTGTCTTACATATGATATCATATTTTTATCTCTTAAAATAAAATTATTGTTATTATTATTACATAAAAAATTGTACTAAAAATTATAAATATATAAATTTTAAAATGCCTCATTAATGTTTTTCATATAAAAAACATAAAAAAAAATTCTAAAAAATCAATTATATTTAAAAAGAAATCTAAATAGTTTATGCAAATAAATTAATTTAAATGAATGTTGTAATTAAAAATATGTTGTTATTTGTTTAAAATTAAATTCATTATCCACTTATTAATTAAAAAATTAAAAATTGTCAAATTAAAAATAATATAATATATGAATGACTATATTTATTGTCTTGTATATTTTTATTAGTAAAACTATATAGTAAAAATAAATATTAAAATAGATTTGATAGGTGTACTTTTTATTAAATGTTATGACACTTGGTTTAGTACTTCATACAATGACAATTCATTTTCATAAATATTTAGATTTGATAGGGTTACTCTTTATTAAATATTATGACACTTGGTTGCACACAAGATATTTTGATTTTTTTGATATATATATATATATATATTATTTTTTTCTTACAGTTCAATTTTAAACACCATGAAATTAGTCATTTCATGTAAATGAACCAATTAGAAAATAGAAATTCAAATTTCAAAAATTATTTTTTTATTTTCAAAATATTGAATTTAATATTTAATTTTTCCAAAACTTTAATGAACTTTATAAAATCTATTTAGAAATTTTAAAACTAATTGAAATTCAAGCTTTTTTTACTAAAAACAAAAACAATATAACCTACTTTGAGTACGTATAATAAATACGTAAATTTATTACATAGGATTGTTCATTTATGAATGCAATAACATAATGTGCAACTTTGCAACGTGTAAAGTGGAAGCATTTGATTGTTGTTTACTCGGTTGAAGCATACTGGAGAAGTTACTCTAGACGAGGGGTTGGTGAACCTTCGCGAAAGAGTTCTCTTTTTGTTTGCTTGGAGTTCGGCATTCGGTAACGGAAGGTTGATTAACATGGTCGAAGATCTACTAGAGGAAAATTTGGTTAACGAATTGCAAGGAGGCTTTTGAGTGCAACCATACCCTGCCCTCCTAGTTGCATCAAGTTCAAGTAATTATATCGCAAAGGATGATTGGTTTTTGCAAACAGTCTAGGACCCTAGCCCCTTCAAGATGTACAAGAAAATTGATGAGCTACGGGAAGCTAGTGGTGTGAAGGAACTAGTTTTGGTCGTGTGAGGACCCCATCCTCTTCGTTTCTAGGTTCTGAATGTTAATTTCACTTGTTTCTACTGAGTTGGGTCTATTTTTTGGCAAGAGTAGTGCGAGGTTGGTGAGGGTTTACTCTGACACTGGTTGTCGTGGCTCTGTAAGAGTAAGATTTATGTATGTAAAATTAGGGGCCTTGACCCTCATTCGGGGCCTAAGCGCTTTGATGGGTTATGCCACCTCGAAGGGCATCTAACTATTTAGAAAGAAGTTGGAGCAAAGGAAACAAATCTTCCGACAAACATTATTCATCCTCTTCGAGCTCAAGTATTGGTTGTTAATTCTAGATATTTGTGTTTTAGTCACTTGATTGGTTGGGTTTCCGGTGGGTGTGGTGAGAGGGTGCACACTAGTGTCACCAGTCTCGGCCCAGTGAGGCTCTGCTTGTCATTGTTTCTTGGGGTGATGGGAGAACCTTTGTCCTAGTCAATGAACCACGTTCAGGTGCAAGGTGCTTGTCTTTGGGTCTTATACAGCTGCGTCGGGTGGTTGGATGACCAAGAAAGGAGAAGTGATGTAGGCTAAATTGCTCCATTATTAAACCCTTTTCCCTTCAAAACCATAACCTTAGACCTCTGTTTTAACCTTGCAAACCACCCTATTCCTGCACTAGTCCAGGAATCGAGCCTTTTCCGGCACTAGCTTTATATTTCATGTTTAAGGGTTATGAATGTGCTTAATTAATCATTTCAATAGGTTTTGTACCTTTAATAATATTTGCAATTAGTATTTATTTTCCTAAAGTATTTTTTTTGGCAATGTATTGGTCATCCCATTAGCATGGTCGAGTGTAGGTAGGATTCTTGCATTGCTGGCGAATCCTTAACTACCATGACAGCTCACAACCTCATGCGGACACCTTGTTCTAGAGCAATCAACTCAAGTTGGGCTTGGAGCGGAGAAAAGTGAGGGATATGGTGGAGATTGGATCGCCGACAGAATACTTAGATTAGCATTTTGTTATAGCCAAAAGGCTTAGTATGAATTGTTATTGTTATTTTGTTATAGCCAAAAGGCTCAGATTGGAATGCTTGATGTAATTTGGTTACAACCGCAGGCCTGAACAAATGTATAAAATATAGGATTCAGATAGAAAATGGTAGCAAGCAATAGCTATAGCAAGGATATTGTAATTTCGTTCTTCTGTAATTTTGCTGGTATCGCCCTTGTTCTGGGCTGGATTCGAACTCATGATGTACATTTGCTGATTATTAATAGAAAGGGACTACACCATGATTTCTCAATCTTGCGTTGTAATTCTGTGTTGATGCGTTGATTAAGAGATGAATCTTACGTTTCCTAAACAGGGAAACGAGCTAGTTGGCTAGGGCCCAACCAACCCAACTTGTTCTACCTCGCATTCTTATTTTTCGATTATGGTGTGGTAATTTCATTTAATGCAAAGTGTGAATTAAATAGATGCATTTATTCTTCTACAAAGTTTAGATCTGATTTCATCACTGTGTGATGGATTCGTGGTGTGCATCCTCTACTAAGTTTAATTTTATGATTTCTTTTCTTCGAAGTTTAATCTCGTTTCTACCTGGATCGTGCAAGCATGCATTCCTACACTAGTGTATTTGAAATTTCACAGATTGATTCCTTTGGTTCATTACAGTAATAGTATTTTATTCTTATATGAGTGATGGGCCTTAATGTGTTTATGCAGTGCGTGATTTTCATTCCGAAGTGTTCTTGATATCTCGAACTAAACATGCTTTTGGTATTTGAAACTAAACACCGTTGTGACACATTAATCTGTACCTGTACTTCATATTGTTTAGGGAAAGATCAGACTCTATGTGTAATTATTCTCAAAGAGAATCTTTTTGAGTTAAGAAGGTTATGAATGCATATCAGTTTGTGTGAATAACTATTACAGGATTGAAGCATGTTGTCACAATTATATGATTTCTTTAGATTGCATGAAGGAGTTCCTTGATTAAAGAAGAGTGCGCTTTGACTTTGGAAATTAATTCTTATTTTAGATATTAAGATTGGTTGAAGCATATTTTTGTTTGAGGAATTTATTTTGAAGTTTTGTTCACCTTTGCAAGCTCTTTCTTTAAGTTAACACATTCTTTATTTTCTTATAAGAAGGATTGGAAAACTTGGTGCAGGAATCTCTGTTCCGGTACAAGAATCGATATCCTGATACAAGAACAGAGTGCTCTAGTCCTGAGGCTTAGAGCTCCTGCATGAAGACATAAATCTTTAGTACAGGTGTAAAATATACTTCCAGCACCTAAACTTTGTTCTGGTACTAGTGCAAGCACATTGCAAAAGTACATGAATAATAGCTTAGTGCAGGGAGAAAGATCTATAAGAAGTTAGATATCTTCAAGGGTCCAATTATTAACCTGGCACACAACTATACTGAAGATAAACATTAGTCAAGATTGTTTGCAAGAAGTTTAAGAGTTCCTTTCATTTATTTTCTTGCAAGAGTAGTTTCTTTCACATTCCAACACTAGAATATCTTTGGTGTAAATTGTCGGGTGATCTTTTCTTTTGATTATGCAAGATTACAATTAAGGAATTAGGAATAGAGTTTGGAAAATTTCATATCATTTATGGAATTTCTTGTGCTTCGTCTCTAAGTTTACGAAACCCCCGAGTTGACAATTAAGTGTTGAAGGAGTTTGCCTAACCGCAATTCCTGCACCCAACATTTTGGCACTATTGCCGGGGAGGCGATTTGAAATTGGTAAGAACTTTCCATTTTCTACAATAGGGGTAAGTCTACTATTATTTTTTCTATAGTATGCTTCTATTGTTTTGAGGATTTTACGAGTGCTGATTTTTTTTATTCATTGCAACAATTAATAGATTCTTTTTCTTTATAAGCATTTGAATTTTGTTTTTTGGATTTGATTTTTTAAAAATGAATGCCTAAGAAAGCTAGGGGTCTGAAGCCCAATAAGGGCCGAAAAAATACTGAAAAATATGAAATATCTTCTCATATTGGACCTTCTTTTGTAGGTATAAATTCGAAGCAAACCCATACTCATCACGTCGGAACAATCCACTTGGATTCTGGAAACAGTGATTCAAGTGTGACACAACTCGAAAAGGGGAAGAAGGAGGCTAACGGTGATCAGAAAGTTCAATTCAACATTAGTCAACCTTCACCTTCTAGAAGTGGTCCGACTGGAGGCACAATAATGGTTGATCATGAAGACCATGTAGAGGGGACTGGCGAGAACCAGGTAAATGAAGATCAATCCACTTTTGGATTTCCAATAGTGAACTCAGAAGTGAATTTACAAATGAAGAATATTTCACCTTCAGCTCTTCCACACTTTCATGGTAAGGTGCACGAAGACCTAGATTCATTTCTTTTTTAGTTTGATATATTGTGTCAAAGTTATGATTATTCTTCTGATGCCCAAAAATTAAAATTGTTTCCTACAACTCTCAAGGATTTATCCTTGCGCTGGTTTATGGGACTAGGAGGAAACACTGTGATTTCTTGGGACCAAATGAAGAGAGTATTTTTGAATAAATGAGGAATATTGTAAAACTAGAGAAATGTAGGATGAGATCTTCCCATTGTACAAGGTGATGACGAGACTTTGCAGGATTACTTAGAGAGATCTTTGTATATACTCCAAAGGTCCAAACACAAACTTGATTTAAGTACTATTCGAACCTTATTCCTATGAGGAATTACTGAGGATTCTAGACATAATATGAATTTGTTAGGACAAGGAGACATTGCTTAGAGAAATTTTGAACAAATTTGTGACTTGTGCAGGAAATTCTCTAGAAATCAATCTAGATCCACTAGAGGAGGTCAAAGAAAAACTAACAAACTGGGATCTATAGATGCTATGATCATTGGCTTGGAGAATAAATTCAACAACATGAAAATTGAAATAATGAATACTGTTAGCAAACAAATAGACCCTTTGAAATTTCAACAAAAATTATAAAAGGAACAAGAGTCATTGCCTATTTTTTTTCCAAAGTGTAGGAAAAATCATCCTTTAAGAGAGCTTCATGATTATATGAAAGGTGTGTTGTGGGGAAAAATGCCTATGCAGGACGATCCTATCCACCTAAGGTGTGACAGTGCATTAGCAACAAACAGAGACAGCTATTCTAGTGTTCTTCCTTTATGAATTAAGAATGAAGAGAGATAGATGGACTAACCGGTGTCTTCCGTTTGTCCCTCGATCCGGTCTCTCTTCTCTTTGTGAGTTCCCAGCTACTTGCCTTCTCGCTCGCCCAGCTTCAAGAGGTTTCTGCAAGATCACAAGAAGAGAACACTACACAAGACATGGATTCATATTCATAACTAGTTCAGGATTAGAAATAAACTAAACATACTAATGCAATCATACATCAAAAATACATCAGTATATAGGAGAAACCAAGATAGCTTTATTGATGAATAACAAGGTTCAGGAAGAGATACAACCCAGAGGGCTCCAATCCAGCATCTCCTTCCCAGCAAATGGAATTCCTATCTTCACCCCCTTCAAAGCATTAAGCACCCAATGATTCCAATCTCAAACCAACTGTAATTCTTTGCAATAACAAAATTCCAGCCCCCAGATCTCATGGAGGAGAGATCCATATATAGATGTTTGGAGAGAGGATGAGTCAGCTTGAGGTTTGACTAGTGTCCTCTCCCTCTGTCATTTCTTGATTCCACTTGGAGGTTCTTGCTTCCACTTGGAGATTTGGAACCTCTTACTCATCACCAGTCGAATTCCCTGAAGCAAGTGTCATTTTGAAAGCTTCCTGGGTTTTGACACCTTGAGAAATGAAATTGCCACATGTCCACTCTCGCTCAGCGCAGGTAGCCAATGTTGCCTTTGACATTCAGCGCAGGTAGCCAGTGTTGGCTTTGACATTCAACACAAACAGCTAGTGGAGCCATTGAAATGATCCTGAATTGACTTGTTTTTGAGCAGTTTCTGGTGGAGAACTTCTGTGAATTGCTGTGGTTTGTTGGCCTTGTTCCTCTACGGGTAGGAAAAACATGTTTAGGGACTTTGGATCCCTTAGATTATGGACATTTCATGCTTAATGCAGTAAGGCACAAAAATGTCTCTAACAGTTGCCCCCTAAAGTATGAGGCCGTTTATCGGGTGAAATGCTTTATCAGGGGGATCCGAAGTTCATCCAATGCTGGGAGGAGACCTGTAATAAGATACAATACAATACATTATTTTTCATACTGCTTTCATGATCTAGCTGAGGCGGGCATTCCCATGCTCAGCTTTATAAATTCATTTTTCTGTACATAGAACAGACAATCGTCTGATGGTAGACTGATAATTTTGATGAAATTATCATCCTTTGAGTAGGATGATTATCTGTTGCAATGATGTACATGTCAATGTCTTTATCTTTCCTGAATATATATCGCAGCCCGGATGGATGAAACTAGATCCGGGGTCTTCAAACTCGTTCAATCTTCACTCTAAGTACAAGTCGATCCATGTGAGAAATGTTCTGAAGTCGAACATGGAAAGACATCACTTGATTACCGGTCAATGATGTAAACTGTTAACAAGCGCGAGAGGAATCACCGATAATGATAATGACCCTCAAGGTACTGCAGTACAATTCACGTGGTGTGAATAAAGGACTTGGCGTCGAACACCACGCAAAATCTTTCGGTCGAAGGTCATTGATGTATACCTGTCGCCGGAAGTGAGAAACTTGCCATTGAGGCATGCAAGCTTCAAAGTACTGAAGGGGTTGTTCCTAGATCAACTTCTTGGATAATGAGCTGATGTCGACAAGAAGTGATCCGTCAAAGGAGGGCCTTAATGAATCCCACATCAATGACACGGAACGGAGCTAATGATTTTGATGGAGGTGAAAACGATCTGTGACATATGATTCAGGGTGGCGGTCATGAAAGGATGAAGGATAATGTATGGCAGTGGATGGGATACGGTTGACTTTTCTGAACGACTTCTCTTGAACATATGGCGACACTGATGCTATGGATCGGTAGCATTACCCCAAATATGGATGGTATGGCGAGACCATGGTGATGTGACCAGTGAATGAAACAACCCAACCCGATTGTGGTACGGAGGAAAAGTGTCATGTTCAAGAGCGACTTGCTACCATCAAAGTTTTCTTTAGTTTCTCCCAATTTTTCCCCAGTCATTGCTGACCAGTACCTCTTTATTTTTGTCAAGCTTGAGGAGGATAACATATGCTTGTTCTATAACCTGCCCTTCGGGCAAGCCCATCGCTATGTTTTAACGAGCCTAGCGATAGTGAAACTCGTTCTCGTCTAAAGACAAGTTTGTCGCTATTTAATGATTTTAACGAGTCTAACGACAAGGATAACTCGGTCCTTTTCATTTTTAGAGAGTCTGAAAAGGTACATAAAGTTAACTCCAAAAGTCCTTTTTCGTCATCTAATCCCTTAAGTCCGAAAAAGTATAAAACAATACAGAAGGGATGAGTTTTCGATAGTTTTAACGAGCTGAACAAAACAAGTGCTCGATCTTTTTGTGCAATAATCCCTCAGGTCCAAAAAGATTAAAATCTAGAGGAGGGATAGCACTTCCTGTCCCTTTAACGAGCAGGAAGGCCAAGGACTCGGCAATCTTTTCATATTTTACGAGTCAGTTGAAAAGAGCTTAAAGAAGACTCGTCTTTTGAGGAATGAGTGATTAACAGGGTTAGCAGCTAATTCCAGGTACAGGTTGGAATTTTCCAATCACGGAAGTGTCACAAGGATGGCTAGGTGAAATCACTCTTCGCAGTTGTTCCTCAAAATGGGTAAACAATCATATGGAGGTGAACGACCGGCCAAATGAAAAGTGGAGGTGACGGTGCAAACACGACCAAGGCTTTAATGGCTGATAAGGTTACATTCACAGTGGTTATTTACTGGGTAGGTTCATTTTTTAACGAGCTTAAACACGGGTGGAAACATTTTCTCGGTCTTATGTTTATTTTTTAAAGAGCATGAACTATGTGCTAAAACTGCTCGGATCTTGCGTTTATTTTTAACGAGCATGAACTGTGTGCTAAAACTGCTCGATTACCCAGTCATATGATAAGAATGTCTCAATGAAGATGCTATTTTTTATGGAGCTTCATCTCACGAAGCTTTGCTCCGGATCCTTTCGTTATGCAAGTTTGGAAACGACTAATCCTACGAGTTTAAAGGGTTAGACCTATAGGTTTAAAGGGAGGACCTAAAAATTTAAAAAACAAATAGCCGCCCTTTGCTTGCACTCCAAAAGGTTTGCATGCCCCTAGGCATAAAGTATGATTTCAAGGTTACCTCTCAATTTGCAAGTAAACCATTTGTTCTACCAGGAAAGGTCTACCTCTTTCAGGTTACCCAAAGATTGTTCCGTTAATCTTTCAAACAAAACACTTCTTCGGCGATATCTACCGAGATAGACAAAGGTGAATGACCTTAGTGCCAAACACGTAACTTTGACAAAAGAATCTTATTCTAGAATAACCCTCTCTCCAGCAAGGGCGGGGTACAGACTAGTCATATTCTCCCGCGGAAATCTACTCTATACCCAAAGTTTTCCTGCCGAAGCAGACCAGGACGCATGCCCCCTGGGTTCCAATCATATCCTCCCGTATTACTCGCGCTCATCAGGAGGACGGACCGTGGGTTGAGAAACTTCTTGCGTGAAGAGACCATTTAGGGATGGTATATGACTATTTGCGATGCGTGATCCGGGAAATGAAAGTTGGTCCACGAGCTTGACCACTCTTCCTTCATGCGGAAAACACATTACTCTAAAGAGTGAGGAGACGATGGCTCCCATGCAATATATATAGTCTCGTCCAAGGAGTAGGTTATAATCCAAGGGTCCTTGAACGACCATCACGTTCATTTGAACGGTCTTCCCTTTCAATGTTATGGGCACATTGGGGAGGATCCCTAAAGGTCAACTGGTTCCTTTATCAAAGCCTGATAGATTTCTCATTTCAGGCAAAAGCGCTGGCGAACCAAGCGCTTTCCAAGCAATAGAGGAAAGGATACTCACAGATGCCCCCTCATCAATGATAATGCCAGCCATTACCATTCTGTATATTTGAACGATAATTCTGAATGGTATGCTTGCTGGCAACCGGGGTCTGCCTAGTTGGTTCCAGTCGAACGAGACAACTAGGTTGCTTGGTGGTGGGACCGAATAGACGGCCGGGTACGACTCTGACGAAGTTCCTTCCTGCGATAAAGGAATGGGCAAATTGCCCCCTTGTTCGTCGGAGTCTGTGTTGATGAAGAGAATTTGGACGGTGTCGTCTTTACTCTCCTCTGTGATGGTATCATTGGAAGATAGAGCCTCTGAAGGCAAAACCGGGTCAACTACCGCCTCAACCTTTTGACTCTCATCAGGCATGGATCCAAACGGTTCATCTTCAATGATAGGTGCTTCGGCTGACCCCCTGGGCGGGCCAGCCGGGTTCTCGACTAGTGAAGGACTTGGCAGGAGTTTTTGATATCCAGGAGGAAGTTGCGCTCGTAAAATCGGGCGATCTTCCAGAACTCTTTTAGCCTCGTCTAAGAAGGGACAACGGTGGATGGCATGGTCGTCTTCACACAGTTTGCAGGGAAATCTAGCTTTCCCTCTCTGTCCTGGGGCTTCACTTTCACTAGTCGACGGTGAGCTGTCAACATGGCTATCAGAGGTCGACGCTACCGAATTGTGCAAACGGGGAGACCAGTCCCTTAGTATCTGAGGGATGCAGGGACAATCTCTGTGGAAGTGGTCTCCCTTGCATATGACACATGGCGATTTAGGCCTGGTCAGTGCTGTGTGTGGATTTTTGTCAGACGACACTTGTTTGCCCCCAGTCGCTTTTGGCTCCTTCTTCTTCTTCTCTTTCTTCTTCTTTTCCTTCTTCTCCTTAGGAACTTGGTTTTTTGTTTTACCAGTTCCGTCAAGCGAAGAGGAAGGAGGAGAGGAAGAGTTAGATGAAGTAGAAGGCTGGTTGGCAACTCTGGTCTGGTCTAACTGTTGACTCGATTGTTCAGGAATAGTGGTGGTTTGAACGACATTGGTTGAAAAGAGCCAGACCGGCAGGCCAATTGTCAGTCCTGGAAGCGACAATGTGGCCATATGGGGTGCACCAACATCTCCCCAAGAGGAGAAGGGACTAGGATTTCCACCAAGGGGAATTCCTTGGTTGGTGTGCTCCATTTTTTCAACCTAAAGATTAACGCAGGAATAAAGGGTGATTGTTCCGTTTAAAATAATTTTTTAACGACGCTTAGACACAACTTGCTTTTTTAGTTTTAAAGAGTCAAGAAAAAGCTAAAGATGACTCTAGTCTCCTTCGATGTTTTAACGAGCCCGAAGTGACAAATGCTCGGATGGACTTTTTCCGTTATAGAGTCTGAAAAAGGCCAAAAGGAACCGCTCTGGAGTTCTAGGCAGAGGGTGTGCCAAACTTTTCGCAAAACCACAGAATACTTTTTAGGGTACGGGCGGTCGATCTTCCTGAATGCTGTGTTCAGTGCATTGCGATCAGTAGGGCGGCCGACATGGCTTCCTAAGGATAAAGGTTTTATGCCTATAGGGGTCTCCCAATATATACGCGACGGTACGTGGGAGCACAATCCGTACTAGCGCTATCGTCCCTCAGGAGGAATCACCCACCATCCATGAGATCGACAGTCACCAGGCTTTACGACGCCGGAAATGGTCTCTAGCCTAGACCTCTATGTTGTGCGTTATGTTGCAAAGCGTTGTTAAGTTCATTCAATTTATTTTAAGTTGATCTTTTTAGAAGTTTTCCTTTCAAGGTTCACCACGAGATGTATGATACAATTCCTAAATGCAGTCTAAAGATGATAAGCAAGCTTTATATCTTTTCAACTTTGAAAATCCTAGCTACTAAGGGAAAAGAAAGACACCATCTTTTCTCAAAGAGCAATCAGCACACTCTAATGAACTTTTCCTAAATCAAAAATGCAAACTATCAAGATGCAAATACACAATGCAGGTGTTTGTTTTCCACTTTCTTAGTATTGATGCCTACACAGAAAGCTTTTTGTACAACTTTGAATTTGCTTTTAAATGACAAGTACAAACAAGTTTACTTTTTCGAAATCAGAGAGGGTAGAAGAGATTACAACACTTAACGATTTTCGAAATGAATACTTGTTTCGACACTTAAAAGAGACAAACTCAAACCAATAAGCAAGAGTAAATGTATAATCAACTGCAAACAGCCAATGAACTCTCTTCTAAGATCACAATCAACAGATCTGAATCAAGGGCTACAGGATGACTATTTCACTCATGCAAAGGAAAACTGTAAATGACGCCACAAACACATAAAAATTCTCATAGTCTTTTTGTACAAAAGGAGGCGGAATCTAAGCAGAGAAAAGGAGTTATCAGACTGGTACCTATGCTGGTTACAGGCTGCAAAAATCAGAGATCAAAACAAGGCAAAATAGAGCAGAGAACCCCAGATGCACAAGGGCAAACTGGTTCAGCGCAACCTCAACACAGGGGTTTTGACATTCAGTGCAGGTATCCTTCACGGGACCTGCGTTGAAATGCAGAATCCCTTCACTGCATCTGCGCTGAAGGAGAAACTCTCGTTTCTCACTGGGTTCTGGGTCACAGATTGCTATTTAATCCACTGTTTCAGGCCAAATCAAGGCAACAAGCAAGGTACAATCAAAGGGATGCTTTGAGGGAGTACTAAGATCTATCACAAAGGATCATCAAATCATTTGTGAGTCCATTGCTCAGATCATAGACAAGTCCAGTGATTGGATCAAAGCAGCAACTGTCTACTTTGCATCCGGGAATAGCAGATGCAGTTTGATTGTTGCTGTCGAGTCTATGAAACAAACAATGATAGAAACACAAATAAAATGACTAAACAAATCTGCCCAGTGGAGTCGCCAATTTGTTGTGGGGAAAAATGCCTATGCAGGACGATCCTATCCACCTAAGGTGTGACAGTGCCTTAGCAACAAACAGAGACAACTATTCTAGTGTTCTTCCTTTATGAATTAAGAATGAAGAGAGATAGATGGACTAACCGGTGTCTTCCGTTTGTCCCTCGATCCGGTCTCTCTTCTCTTTTTGAGTTCCCAGCTACTTTCCTTCTCGCTCGCCCAGCTTCAAGAGGTTTCTGCAAGATCACAAGAAGAGAACACTACACAAGACATGGATTCATATTCATAACTAGTTCAGGATTAGAAATAAACTAAACATACTAATGCAATCATACATCAAAAATACATCAGTATATAGGAGAAACCAAGATAGCTTTATTGATGAATAACAAGGTTCAGGAAGAGATACAACCCAGAGGGCTCCAATCCAGCATCTCCTTCCCAGCAAATGGAATTCCTATCTTCACCCCCTTCAAAGCATTAAGCACCCAATGATTCCAATCTCAAACCAACAGCAATTCTTTGCAATAACAAAATTCCAGCCCCAGATCTCATGGAGGAGAGATCCATATATAGATGTTTGGAGAGAGGATGAGTCAGCTTGAGATCTGACTAGTGTCCTCTCCCTCTGTCAGTTCTTGATTCCACTTGGAGGTTCTTGCTTCCACTTGGAGATTTGGAACCTCTTACTCATCACCAATCGAATTCCCTGAAGCAAGTGTCATTTTGGAAGCTTCCTGGGTTTTGACACCTTGAGAAATGAAATTGCCACATGTCCACTCTCGCTCAGCGCAGGTAGCCAGTGTTGCCTTTGACATTCAGCGCAGGTAGCCAGTGTTGGCTTTGACATTCAGCGCAAACAGCTAGTGGAGCCATTGAAATGATCCTGAATTGACTTGTTTGTGAGCAGTTTCTGGTGGAGAACTTCTGTGAATTGTTGTGGTTTGTTGGCCTTGTTCCTCTAGGGGTAGGAACAACATGTTTAGGGACTTTGGATCCCTTAGATTATGGACATTTCATGCTTAATGTTGTAAGGCACAAAAATGTCTATAACAGTTGCCCCCTAAAGTATGAGGCCGTTTATCGCGTGAAATGCTTTATCAGGGGGATCCGAAGTTCATCCAATGCTGGGAGGAGACATGTAATAAGATACAATACAATACATTATTTTTCATACTGCTTTCATGATCTAGCTGAGGTGGGCATTCCCATGCTCAGCTTTATAAATTCATTTTTCTGTACATAGAATAGACAATCGTCTGATGGTAGACTGATAATTTTGATGAAATTATCATCCTTTGAGTAGGATGATTATCTGCTGCAATGATGTACATGTCAATGTCTTTATCTTTCCTGAATATATATCGCAGCCCGGATGGATGAAACTAGATCCGGGGTCTTCAAACTCGTTCGATCTTCACTCTAAGTACAAGTCGATCCATGTGAGAAATGTTCTGAAGTCGAACATGGAAAGACATCGCTTGATTACCGGTCAATGATGTAAACCGTTAACAAGCGCGAGAGGAATCACCGATAATGATAATGACCCTCAAGGTACTGCAGTACAATTCACGTGGTGTGAATAAAGGACTTGGCGTCGAACACCACGCAAAATCTTTCGGTCGAAGGTCATTGATGTATACCTGTCGCCGGAAGTGAGAAACTTTCCATTGAGGCATGCAAGCTTCAAAGTACTGAAGGGGTTGTTCCTAGATCAACTTCTTGGATAACGAGCTGATGTCGACAAGAAGCGATCCGTCAAAGGAGGGCCTTAATGAATCCCACATCAATGACACGGAACGGAGCTAATGATTTTGATGGAGGTGAAAACGATCTGTGACATATGATTCAGGGTGGCGGTCATGAAAGGATGAAGGATAATGTATGGCAGTGGATGGGATACGGTTGACTTTTCTGAACGACTTCTCTTGAACATATGGTGACACTGATGCGATGGATCGGTAGCATTACCCCAAATATGGATGGTATGGCGAGACCATGTGTTGTAGGGAAAAGTATCCGACTCGGATGACCCTATCCCACTCTAAGGGTGATAGTACCTCAGCAACAACTGTAAAGAAAACTACTTAAGGTTTACTTCTTTTCGAAAGCAAGAGAGAATGAGGAAATGCACTAATCGTTGCCTTGCGCTTAATGTCGAATCCAAACTCTTCTCTTTGGCTGCTTGCTCCCAGCTCCTTGCTCTTTTGCTGGCCCAGCTACAATGAGATCCTGCAAAATAACAAAGAAGGAAACTACAAGAAGCATGCAATCATAACTGATTCAAGGATTAGCATAAATCAAATATACAATTATCACAATATATCATTGAAACAAGTGCATATAGAAGAACCTCAATAGCTTTTATTAAAAAAGAAGTAAAGTTCTGAGAGAGTTACAACCATTGAAGGCCCCAATCCAGCAACACCTCCCAGCAGAAAGAATTTCTCCTCTTCACCTCCTTCAAGCAATCACCCAATAGCTCTATAATGAAACCAACAACATATCATTACTTTGCACAAAATTCCAGCCTCCTGAGCTCATAGGAGAGAGCTCAATATATAGATGAATTGAGAAAGGATGAGTCAGCTTGCAACTGATGTGTAGCTGCCTTGTGTCCTCTCTCTCTTCAGTTGATCTTCAGTTCTTGAGTCCACTTGGAGAACCTTGCTTCCACTTGGAGAAACAGAGCTTCTGACTCATCACAAGGCGAAATCCCTGATCCAAGTGTCATTTTTGGAAGATTCCAGAGCAATGACTCAGTGTGCCACTTGTCCCATCTCGCTCAGCGCAGGTGGCCTTTGTTCCACTTGCTTTGCAACGCAGGTACACCATGGAGGAGTTGAGTTTCAGCGCAGAAGCCTAGTGGAGCACCTGCTTTGATTTCAAGATTGCTTGTTTTTGAGTGTTTTCAGGTGGAGAACTGATCTGAGAGCTGTTGGTTTGCTGACCTTGTTCCTCTAGGGGTAGGAACATCATGTTTAGGGACTTTGGATCCCTTGGATTATTGACAATTCATGCCTGATGCTGCAAGGCACAAAATTGTCTATAACAGATGCCCCCTAAAGTATGAGGTCGTTTATCGGGTGAAATGCTTTATTAGGAGGATCCGAAGTTCATTCAATCTGCTGAGAAGTGTCCTGTAATAAGATACAATACAATACATTATTTTTCATTCTTTTTCATGATCTAGCTGAGGCGGGCATTCCCATGCTCAGCTTTATAAATACATTTTGGTACATAGAACAGACGATCGTCTGATGATAGACTGATAATTCTCTGCTGAAATTATCATCCTTTGAGAAGGATGATCATCTGCTGCAATGATGTACATATCAAATGTCTTTATATCCTGAATATATATCGCAGCCCGGATGGATGAAACTAGATCCGGGGTCTTCAATCTCTTCCGATCTTCACTCGATGTACAAGTCGATCCATGTGAGAATTTCTTGAAGTCGAACATGGAAAGACATCGCTTGATTACCGGTCAATGATGTAAACCGTTAACAAGCGCGAGAGGAATCACCGATAAGGATGATGACCCTCAAGGTACGGCAGTACAATTCACATGGTGGGAATAAAGGACTTGGCGTCGACCACCATGAAAAATCTTCTGGTCGAAGGTCATTGATGTATACCTGTCGCCGGAAGTGAGAAACTTGCCATTGAGGCATGCAAGCTTCAAAGTACTGAAGGGGGTGTTCCTAGATCAACTCCTTGGATAATGAGCTGATGTCGACAAGGAGATATCCGTCAAAGGAGGGCCTTAATGAATCCCACATCAGTGACACGGAACGGAGCTAGTGATTGTGATGAGGTGAAAACAAACTGTGATGTATGATTCAGGGTGGCGGTCATGAAATGGATGAAGGACAATGTATGGCAGTGGATGGGACACGGTTGACTCTTTGCAGAACAACATCTCTTGAACATATAACGACACTGATGTGATGGATTGGTAGCATTACCCCAAATGTGGATGGTGTGGCGAGGACCATGGTGATGAGACCGGTGAATGAAACAACCCAACCCGATGTGATACGGAGGACAAAGTGTCATGTTCAAGAGAGACTTGCTACCATTAAAGCTGTGAGGTTCTCCCAATTTTTCCCCAGTCATTGCTGACCAGTACCTCTTTATTTTTATCAAGCTTGAGGAGGATAACATATGCTTGTTCTATAACCTGCCCTTCGAGCAAGCCTATCGCTATGTTTTAACGAGCCTAGCGATAGGGAAACTCGTTCTCGTCTAAAGACAAGTTTGTCACTATTTAATGAATTTAACGAGTCTAACGACAAGGATAACTCGGTCCTTTTCATTTTTAGAGAGTCTGAAAAGGTACATAAAGTCAACTCCAAAATTCCTTTTTCGTCATCTAATCCCTTAAGTCCGAAAAAGTATAAAACAATACAGAAGGGATGAATTTTCGATTGCTTTAACGAGCCGAACAAAACAAGCGCTCGATCTTTTTGTGCAATAATCCCTCAGGTCCAAAAAGATTAAAATCTAGAGGAGGGATAGCTCTTCCGGTCGTTTAACGAGCTGGAAGGCCAAAACTCGGCAAACTTTTCATATTTTACGAGTCAGTGAAAAGAGCTCAAAGAAGACTCGTCTTTTGAGGAACGAGTGATGAACAGGGTAGCAGCAGATTCCAGGTACAGGTTGGAATATTCCAATCACGGCAGTGTCCCAAGGATGGCTAAGTGAAATCACTCTTTGCAGCTGTTCCTCAAAATGGGTAAACAAGCATATGGAGATGAACGATTGGCCAAATGAACGGATGGAGGTGAGACTGCAAGAACACGACCAAGGGCTTTAATATGGCTGTCAAAGGTTACATTTACCAAGGTTATTTACCGGTTCATTTTTTCTGAGTGAGCTTGAACTCTAGGGGAAGATTGCTCACAACTTATGTTTATTTTTTAACGAGCATGAACTATGTGCTAAAACTGCTCGGATCTTGCGTTTATTTTTTAAACGAGCATGAACATTGCTAAAACTGCTCGATTATACCAGTCTTAATACAAGGAACGCCTCAGGTGAGGTAGTCATATTTAAGGAGCTATACCTCACTAGTTACTCCGATTTGGCAAGTTTTAACTTTTGCCCCACATCCTTTCTTTATGCAAGCTGGAAACGGCTAATCCTACGAGTTTAACGGGTTAGACCTACAGGTTTAAAGGGAGGACCTAAAAATTTAAAAAAATAAATAGTCGTCCCGTGCTTGCACTCCAAAAGGTTCGCATGCCCCCAGGTATAAAGTATAATTTCAAGGCTACCCCTCCTCTGTCCCACCTCTGTTTTTCTACTTGTCGTCTTGCTATATTTTTAACGATACTTGTCTTCTCGTTATTTTTCGGTGCCGACGGTACTTGTCTTCCCATCAGTTCACTTTTTGATTTTTGCAAGATCGCAACAGATAAAACATTGGCGTTACGGAGGGAGGTTTGCCTCTTACTTATTATCCGAAAAATGGTTTTATTCGCTGCCGCAAACTAAACTCTCTTTTCGGTGATGTCTATCATTAGGTTGCTAAGGATGGTGACTACTTGTTGCAGCAATTTCATCTCTTTCTTTGGAGGCTGCCCCTACTTATCCTTCAAAACATATGTTTTAATGGGTGAGGCTTGCCTTCAAAGATGGTGGCTACTTGCCGCCACAAATGGATCTCCTCCCTCAGGAGAGCCTACTTTTTAGACAAAGGGAGCGAGAAGCTGATTATCTCACTCACATAACTTTGACAAAAGAACTTTATCCTAGAACAACCCTCTCTTCCTTCCTTCGGACGGGGTACGGACTAGTCCCATTCTTCTGCGGAAATTAACTTTATACCCAAGGTTTCCTCTGCCCAAGGCAGGCCAGGGTGCATGCCCCCTGGGTCCCAGTTACATCTTTCCGAATCACTCGCATTCATCGGGAAGTAGAACCGGGGGTGGAGGCATTCCTTGAGTGAATAAACCGTTAAGGGATGGTATTTGACTATTTGCGATGCGTGATCCTGGAAATGAAAGTTGGTCTACGAGCTTGACCATTCTTCCTTCGTGCGGAAAACACATAACTCTAAAGAGTGAGGACACTATCGCCTCCATGCAATATATATAGTCTCGTCCAAGGAGTAAGTTATAAACCAAGGGTCCCTGGACGACCATGACGTTCATATGAACTGTCTTCCCCTTCAATGTAACTGGAACATTGGGGAGAATCCCTAACGGGCGACTGGTTCCTTTATCAAAACCCGATAGATTTCTCATCTCAGGTAAAAGCGCCGGGGAACCCAGTGCTTTCCAAGCAATAGAGGAAAGGATACTCACAGATGCCCCTTCATCAATGATAGTTCCAGCCATCACCATTCTGTAGATTTGGACGATGATTCTGAATGGGATACTGGCTGGTAACCGGGGTCCGCCTAGTTGATTCCAATCAAAGGATACAACTAGGTTGCTTGTTGGTGGGACCGAATACACGGCCGGATACGACCCTGACGATGTTCCTTCCTGCGATAAAGGAATGGGCGCATTGCCCTGATGCTCATCAGAGTCTGTGTTGATGAAAAGAATATGGACGGTGTCATCCTTATCCTCTTCAGTGAGGGTGTCATTTGAAGATGGGTCTTCGATGACAGAGTCATTTGAGGATGAAACCTCTGAAGAAAGAACCGGGTCAACTGCCGTTTCGACCTTTAGACTTTCGTCTGGTCTGGATTCAGTAGGTTCATTCTCAATGACTGACACTTCAGCTGACCACTTGATCGGGCCAGCTGGATTTTCAACTATCAAGGGACTTGGCACGAGTTTTTGGTATCCAGGAGGAAGTCGTAACGGTGAAACCGGACGATCTTCCAAAACTCTCTTCGCCTCGTCTAAGAATGGACATCGGTGGATGGCGTGATCGCCTTCACACAGCATACAGGGTGATCTTGGTCTCCCTTTTCGTCCTTCACTCTCGCTAGTTGACGGACTACAATCAACATGAATACCAGAGGTTGATGCTACCGGATTGTGCAACCTGGGGGACCAGTCCCTTAGTATCCGGGGAATACAAGGACAATCACGATGGAAGTGGGCCCCTTTGCAAATGACACATGGCGATTTAGGCCCGGTCGGTGCAGTGTGTGGATTTCTGTCAGATGTCTTTTGCTTGCCCCCAGTCGCCTTCGCCATAGGCCCCTTCTGCTTCTTTTCTTTCTTCTTCTTTTCCTTCTTCTCCATGGGAGGCTGACTTTTGCCGGCTCTACCTTGCGAAGATGAAGGATCAGAGGAAGAATTGTAAGAAGTGGAAGGCTGGTGGGTAGCTCTAGACTGGTCTGACTGTTGATTCAACTGCTCAGGATTAGTGGTGATCTGAACTACATTAGTTGAAAAGAGCCATACAGGTAGGCCAATTGTCAATCCTGGAAGTGACAATGTGGCCATATGAGGCGCACCAACATCTCCCCAAGAGGAGAAGGGATTGGGACTTCCGCCAAGGTGACTTCCTTGGTTGGTGGGCTCCATACTTTCCAACTGAAAGATCAACGTGGGAATAACAGGTGATTATGTTCCGATTAAAATAAATTTTATTAACGACGCTTTTAGACACAACTTTGCTTTTTCATGTTTTAAGAGTCGAGAAAAAGCTAAAGATGACTCTAGTCTCCTTCGATGTTTTAACGAGCCCGAAGTGACAAATGCTCGGATGGACTTTTTCAGTTATAGAGTTTGAAAAAGGCCAAAAGAAACTTCTCTGGAGTTCTAGGCAGAGGGTGTGCCAAACTTTTCGCGAAACCACAGAATACGTTTTACGGTACGGGTGGTCGATCTTCGTGAATGCTGTGTTCACTGCATCGCGATCAGTAGGGCGGCCGACACGGCTTCCTATGGATAAAGGCTTTGTTCCTATAGGGGTCTCCCAATATATACGCGACGGTACATGGGAGCACAAGTCCGTATTAGTGCCACCGACTCTCAGGAGGAATCACCCACCTTCGTAGAGATCGACAGTCACTACGTTTAACGACGCCGGAACACGTCTCTACCTAGACCTCTATGTGTTTGCGTTATGTTACAAAGCGTTGTTATGTAAATTGAATTTATTTTAATGTTGATCTTGTTTAGCAGTTTGCCTTTAAGGATCACCACGAGATGTATGTAACAAATTCCTGAATGCAGTCTAAGATGAGAAGCAAACTTTTCAATCTTTCAACTTTGAAAATCTTAACTACTGAGGGAGAAGAAAGGCAAATCTTTTCACACAGATCATAGAGCACACACTAATGCAAATTTTCCTAAATCAGCATGCAAACAGTCAAATGCAAAATGCACAATGCATGTATTTTCTTTTCCCTTTCTTAATGTTGATGTATTACAAAAAGAAAGTTGTTATATAACTTTGATTTCGATTTCAAGCGAAAGTAAACAAGCTAGTCCAAAATCAAAAGACACCTTAAGATTTACTTGTTTAATCACTGGAAATACATGAAATCAAACCATAATGATGAAAGTAAAAAGACTAATCAGCTATGGACAGCAAACAAGCTAACTCTTTAGACCAGCAAAATGCCTAACACAGGTTCAGATCTAAGAGGCCAAAGCAAGACTGGTTAACTTTCGTTATGGGAAATTGTAAATGATGTAAGAAATACAAAAGAACAAGTACAATTTCGTTATATAACAGAGGCGGAATGATGGCAAGTAAGGTTGGTTTCAGAATAGGTACAAGACTGACAACTAGCAGCAAAATCTATAGTGAAAACAGGCAAGAAAAAGGGAGGAAACCCCAACTGCACAAGGCAAAATTGGGCCAACGCAGGTGCTGCACAGCCAGTCTGGCTCTCAGCGCAGGTAGCCCCTTCGGGACCTGCGTTGCAAAGCAGGTAGCCTGTGTACTACCTGCTTTGGAAAACGAAAGTTGCGTTTTCTCAGTTTCCGGGTCACAATTTTCTCAAAAATTCACAGTTTTTGCTCAAATCAGAAGCTATCAGTCAAGCACACACTAAGGGATGACAAGGAGGATGAAAAGCTATCACTAAGAGCTTACAAGGACCCTTGTAGATCAGCTCTTCAAATCATGAACATGCTCAGAAATGAGCTAGAGTGGCTGCCCTCTACTTCGCTTTTGATATAGTCAAAAGCTTTTCGATTTGGTACTCTTTTGTTCAGGAAATGAATAGCAAAATACTACAAACAATCAAACAGATACGATCCCCAGCGGAGTCGCCAGTTTTTTGTAGGGAAAAGTATCCGACTCGGATGACCCTATCCCACTCTAAGGGTGATAGTACCTCAACAACAACTGTAAAGAAAACTACTTAAGGTTTACTTCTTTACGAAAGCAAGAGAGAATGAGGAAATGCACTAACCGTTGCCTTGCGCTTAATGTCGAATCCAAACTCTTCTCTTTGGCTGCTTGCTCCCAGCTCCTTGCTCTTTTGCTGGCCCAGCTACAATGAGATCCTGCAAAATAACAAAGAAGGAAACTACAAGAAGCATGCAATCATAACTGATTCAAGGATTAGCATAAATCAAATATACAATTATCACAATATATCATTGAAACAAGTGCATATAGAAGAACCTCAATAGCTTTTATTAATGAAGAAGTAAAGTTCTGAGAGAGTTACAACCATTGAAGGCCCCAATCCAGCAACACCTCCCAGCAGAAAGAATTTCTCCTCTTCACCTCCTTCAAGCAATCACCCAATAGCTCTATAATGAAACCAACAGCATATCATTACTTTGCACAAAATTCCAGCCTCCTGAGCTCATAGGAGAGAGCTCAATATATAGATGAATTGAGAAAGGATGAGTCAGCTTGCAACTGATGTGTAGCTGCCTTGTGTCCTCTCTCTCTTCAGTTGATCTTCAGTTCTTGAGTCCACTTGGAGAACCTTGCTTCCACTTGGAGAAACAGAGCTTCTGACTCATCACAAGGCGAAATCCCTGATCCAAGTGTCATTTTTGGAAGATTCCAGAGCAATGACTCAGTGTGCCACTTGTCCCATCTCGCTCAGCGCAGGTGGCCTTTGTTCCACTTGCTTTGCAACGCAGGTACACCATGGAGGAGTTGAGTTTCAGCGCAGAAGCCTAGTGGAGCACCTGCTTTGATTTCAAGATTGCTTGTTTTTGAGTGTTTTCAGGTGGAGAACTGATCTGAGAGCTGTTGGTTTGCTGACCTTGTTCCTCTAGGGTTAGGAACATCATGTTTAGGGACTTTGGATCCCTTGGATTATTGACAATTCATGCCTGATGCTGCAAGGCACAAAATTGTCTATAACACCATGGTGATGTGACCGGTGAATGAAACAACCCAACCCGATTGTGGTACGGAGGAAAAGTGTCATGTTCAAGAGCGACTTGCTACCATCAAAGTTTTCTTTAGTTTCTCCCAATTTTTCCCCAGTCATTGCTGACCAGTACCTCTTTATTTTTGTCAAGCTTGAGGAGGATAACATATGCTTGTTCTATAACCTGCCCTTCGGGCAAGCCCATCGCTATGTTTTAACGAGCCTAGCGATAGTGAAACTCGTTCTCGTCTAAAGACAAGTTTGTTGCTATTTAATGATTTTAACGAGTCTAACGACAAGGATAACTCGGTCCTTTTCATTTTTAGAGAGTCTGAAAAGGTACATAAAGTTAACTCCAAAAGTCCTTTTTCGTCATCTAATCCCTTAAGTCCGAAAAAGTATAAAACAATACAAAAGGGATGAGTTTTCGATAGTTTTAACGAGCCGAACAAAACAAGTGCTCGATCTTTTTGTGCAATAATCCCTCAGGTCCAAAAAGATTAAAATCTAGAGGAGGGATAGCACTTCCTGTCCCTTTAACGAGCAGGAAGGCCAAGGACTCGACAATCTTTTCATATTTTACGAGTCAGTTGAAAAGAGCTTAAAGAAGACTCGTCTTTTGAGGAATGAGTGATTAACAGGGTTAGTAGCTGATTCCAGGTATAGGTTGGAATTTTCCAATCACGGAAGTGTCACAAGGATGGCTAGGTGAAATCACTCTTCGCAGTTTTTCCTCAAAATGGGTAAACAATCATATGGAGGTGAACGATCGGCCAAATGAAAAGTGGAGGTGACGGTGCAAACACGACCAAGGCTTTAATGGCTGATAAGGTTACATTCACAGTGGTTATTTACCGGGTAGGTTCATTTTTTAACGAGCTTAAACACGGGTGGAAACATTTTCTCGGTCTTATGTTTATTTTTTAACGAGCATGAACTATGTGCTAAAACTGCTCGGACCTTGCGTTTATTTTTTAACGTGCCTGAACTGTGTGCTAAAACTGCTCGATTACCCAGTCATATGATAAGAATGTCTCAGTGAAGATGCTATTTTTTATGGAGCTTCATCTCACGAAGCTTTGCTCCGGATCCTTTCGTTATGCAAGTTTGGAAACGACTAATCCTACGAGTTTAAAGGGTTAGACCTACAGGTTTAAAGGGAGGACCTAAAAATTTAAAAAACAAATAGCCGCCCTTTGCTTGCACTCCAAAAGGTTTGCATGCCCCTAGGCATAAAGTATGATTTCAAGGTTACCTCTCAATTTGCAAGTAAACCATTTGTTCTACCAGGAAAGGTCTACCTCTTTCAGGTTACCCAAAGATTGTTCCGTTAATCTTTCAAACAAAACACTTCTTCGGCGATATCTACCGAGATAGACAAAGGTGAATGACCTTAGTGCCAAACACGTAACTTTGACAAAAGAATCTTATTCTAGAATAACCCTCTCTCCAGCAAGGGCGGGGTACAGACTAGTCATATTCTCCCGCGGAAATCTACTCTATACCCAAAGTTTTCCTGCCGAAGCAGACCAGGACGCATGCCCCCTGGGTTCCAATCATATCCTCCCGTATTACTCGCGCTCATCAGGAGGACGGACCGTGGGTTGAGAAACTTCTTGCGTGAAGAGACCATTTAGGGATGGTATATGACTATTTGCGATGCGTGATCCGGGAAATGAAAGTTGGTCCACGAGCTTGACCACTCTTCCTTCATGCGGAAAACACATTACTCTAAAGAGTGAGGAGACGATGGCTCCCATGCAATATATATAGTCTCGTCCAAGGAGTAGGTTATAATCCAAGGGTCCTTGAACGACCATCACGTTCATTTGAATGGTCTTCCCTTTCAATGTTATGGGCACATTGGGGAGGATCCCTAAAGGTCGACTGGTTCCTTTATCAAAGCCTGATAGATTTCTCATTTCAGGCAAAAGCGCTGGCGAACCAAGCGCTTTCCAAGCAATAGAGGAAAGGATACTCACAGATGCCCCCTCATCAATGATAATGCCAACCATTACCATTCTGTATATTTGAACGATAATTCTGAATGGTATGCTTGCTGGCAACCGGGGTCTGCCTAGTTGGTTCCAGTCGAACGAGACAACTAGGTTGCTTGGTGGTGGGACCGAATAAACGGCCGGGTACGACTCTGACGAAGTTCCTTCCTGTGATAAAGGAATGGGCAAATTGCCCCCTTGTTCGTCGGAGTCTGTGTTGATGAAGAGAATTTGGACGGTGTCGTCTTTACTCTCCTCTGTGATGGTATCATTCGAAGATAGAGCCTCTTGAGGCAAAACCGGGTCAACTGCCACCTCAACCTTTTGACTCTCGTCAGGCATGGATCCAGACGGTTCATCTTCAATGATAGGTGCTTCGGCTGACCACCTGGGCGGGCCAGCCGGGTTCTCGACTCGTGAAGGACTTGGCAGGAGTTTTTGATATCCAGGAGGAAGTTGCGCTCGTAAAATTGGGCGATCTTCCAGAACTCTTTTAGCCTCGTCTAAGAAGGGACAACGGTGGATGGCATGGTCGTCTTCACACAGTTTGCAGGGAAATCTAGCTTTCCCTCTCTGTCCTGGGGCTTCACTTTCACTAGTCGACGGTGAGCTGTCAACATGGCTATCAGAGGTCGACGCTACCGAATTGTGCAAACGGGGAGACCAGTCCCTTAGTATCTGAGGGATGCAGGGACAATCTCTGTGGAAGTGGTCTCCCTTACATATGACAAATGGCGATTTAGGCCTGGTCAGTGCTGTGTGTGGATTTTTGTCAGACGACACTTGTTTGCCCCCAGTCGCTTTTGGCTCCTTCTTCTTCTTCTCTTTCTTCTTCTTTTCCTTCTTCTCCTTAGGAACTTGGTTTTTTGTTTTACCAGTTCCGTCAAGCGAAGAGGAAGGAGGAGAGGAAGAGTTAGATGAAGTAGAAGGCTGGTTGGCAACTCTGGTCTGGTCTAACTGTTGACTCGACTGTTCAGGAATAGTGGTGGTTTGAACGACATTGGATGAAAAGAGCCAGACCGGCAGGCCAATTGCCAGTCCTGGAAGCGCCAATGTGGCCATATGGGGTGCACCAACATCTCCCCAAGAGGAGAAGGGACTAGGATTTCCACCAAGGGGAATTCCTTGGTTGGTGTGCTCCATTTTTTCAACCTAAAGATCAACGCAGGAATAAAGGGTGATTGTTCCGTTTAAAATAATTTTTTAACGACGCTTAGACACAACTTGCTTTTTCAGTTTTAAAGAGTCAAGAAAAAGCTAAAGATGACTCTAGTCTCCTTCGATGTTTTAACGAGCACGAAGTGACAAATGCTCGGATGGACTTTTTCCGTTATAGAGTCTGAAAAAGGCCAAAAGGAACTGCTCTGGAGTTCTAGGCAGAGGGTGTGCCAAACTTTTCGCAAAACCACAGAATACTTTTTAGGGTACGGGCGGTCGATCTTCCTGAATGCTGTGTTCAGTGCATTGCGATCAGTAGGGCGGCCGACATGGCTTCCTAAGGATAAAGGTTTTATGCCTATAGGGGTCTCCCAATATATACGCGACGGTACGTGGGAGCACAATCCGTACTAGCGCTATCGTCCCTCAGGGGAATCACCCACCATCCACGAGATCGACAGTCACCAGGCTTTACGACGCCGGAAATGGTCTCTAGCCTAGACCTCTATGTTGTGCGTTATGTTGCAAAGCGTTGTTAAGTTCATTCAATTTATTTTAAGTTGATCTTTTTAGAAGTTTTCCTTTCAAGGTTCACCACGAGATGTATGATACAATTCCTAAATGCAGTCTAAAGATGATAAGCAAGCTTTATATCTTTTCAACTTTGAAAATCCTAGCTACTAAGGGAAAAGAAAGACACCATCTTTTCTCAAAGAGCAATCAGCACACTCTAATGCACTTTTCCTAAATCAAACATGCAAACTATCAAGATGCAAATACACAATGCAGGTGTTTGTTTTCCACTTTCTTAGTATTGATGCCTACACAGAAAGCTTTTTGTACAACTTTGAATTTGCTTTTAAATGACAAGTACAAACAAGTTTACTTTTTCGAAATCAGAGAGGGTAGAAGAGATTACAACACTTAACGATTTTCGAAATGAATACTTGTTTCGACACTTAAAAGAGACAAACTCAAACCAATAAGCAAGAGTAAATGTATAATCAACTGCAAACAGCCAATGAACTCTCTTCTAAGATCACAATCAACAGATCTGAATCAAGGGCTACAGGATGACTATTTCACTCATGCAAAGGAAAACTGTAAATGACGCCACAAACACATAAAAATAATCACAGTCTTTTTGTACAAAAGGAGGCGGAATCTAAGCAGAGAAAAGGAGTTATCAGACTGGTACCTATGCTGGTTACAGGCTGCAAAAATCAGAGATCAAAACAAGGCAAAACAGAGCAGAGAACCCCAGCTGCACAAGGGCAAACTGGTTCAGCGCAACCTCAACATAGGGGTTTTGACATTCAGCGCAAGTATCCTTCATGGGACCTACGTTGAAATGCAGAATCCCTTCACTGGATCTGCGCTGAAGGAGAAACTCTCGTTTCTCACTGGGTTCTGGGTCACATATTGCTATTTAATCCACTGTTTCTGGCCAAATCAAGGCAACAAGCAAGGTACAATCAAAGGGATGCTTTGAGGGAGTACTAAGATCTATCACAAAGGATCATCAAATCATTTGTGAGTCCATTGCTCAGATCATAGACAAGTCCAGTGATTGGATCAAAGCAGCAACTGTCTACTTTGCATCCGGGAATAGCAGATGCAGTTTGATTGTTGCTGTCAAGTCTATGAAACAAACAATGATAGAAACACAAATAAAATGACTAAACAAATCTGCCCAGTGGAGTCGCCAATTTGTTGTGGGGAAAAATGCCTATGCAGGACGATCCTATCCACCTAAGGTGTGACAGTGCCTTAGCAACAAACAGAGACAACTATTCTAGTGTTCTTCCTTTATGAATTAAGAATGAAGAGAGATAGATGGACTAACCGGTGTCTTCCGTTTGTCCCTCGATCCGGTCTCTCTTCTCTTTGTGAGTTCCCAGCTACTTTCCTTCTCGCTCGCCCAGCTTCAAGAGGTTTCTGCAAGATCACAAGAAGAGAACACTACACAAGACATGGATTCATATTCATAACTAGTTCAGGATTAGAAATAAACTAAACATACTAATGCAATCATACATCAAAAATACATCAGTATATAGGAGAAACCAAGATAGCTTTATTGATGAATAACAAGGTTCAGGAAGAGATACAACCCAGAGGGCTCCAATCCAGCATCTCCTTCCCAGCAAATGGAATTCCTATCTTCACCCCCTTCAAAGCATTAAGCACCCAATGATTCCAATCTCAAACCAACAGCAATTCTTTGCAATAACAAAATTCCAGCCCCCAGATCTCATGGAGGAGAGATCCATATATAGATGTTTGGAGAGAGGATGAGTCAGCTTGAGATCTGACTAGTGTCCTCTCCCTCTGTCAGTTCTTGATTCCACTTGGAGGTTCTTGCTTCCACTTGGAGATTTGGAACCTCTTACTCATCACCAGTCAAATTCCCTGAAGCAAGTGTCATTTTGGAAGCTTCCTGGGTTTTGACACCTTGAGAAATGAAATTGCCACATGTCCACTCTCGCTCAGCGCAGGTAGCCAGTGTTGCCTTTGACATTCAGCGCAGGTAGCCAGTGTTGGCTTTGACATTCAGCGCAAACAGCTAGTGGAGCCATTGAAATGATCCTGAATTGACTTGTTTGTGAGCAGTTTCTGGTGGAGAACTTCTGTGAATTGTTGTGGTTTGTTGGCCTTGTTCCTCTAGGGGTAGGAACAACATGTTTAGGGACTTTGGATCCCTTAGATTATGGACATTTCATGCTTAATGCTGTAAGGCACAAAAATGTCTATAACAGTTGCCCCCTAAAGTATGAGGCCGTTTATCGGGTGAAATGCTTTATCAGGGGGATCCGAAGTTCATCCAATGCTGGGAGGAGACATGTAATAAGATACAATACAATACATTATTTTTCATACTGCTTTCATGATCTAGCTGAGGCGGGAATTCCCATGCTCAGCTTTATAAATTCATTTTTCTGTACATAGAACAGACAATCGTCTGATGGTAGACTGATAATTTTGATGAAATTATCATCCTTTGAGTAGGATGATTATCTGCTGCAATGATGTACATGTCAATGTCTTTATCTTTCCTGAATATATATCGCAGCCCGGATGGATGAAACTAGATCCGGGGTCTTCAAACTCGTTCGATCTTCACTCTAAGTACAAGTCGATCCATGTGAGAAATGTTCTGAAGTCGAACATGGAAAGACATCGCTTGATTATCGGTCAATGATGTAAACCGTTAACAAGCGCGAGAGGAATCACCGATAATGATAATGACCCTCAAGGTACTGCAGTACAATTCACGTGGTGTGAATAAAGGACTTGGCGTCGAACACCACGCAAAATCTTTCGGTCGAAGGTCATTGATGTATACCTGTCGCCGGAAGTGAGAAACTTGCCATTGAGGCATGCAAGCTTCAAAGTACTGAAGGGGTTGTTCCTAGATCAACTTCTTGGATAATGAGCTGATGTCGACAAGAAGCGATCCGTCAAAGGAGGGCCTTAATGAATCCCACATCAATGACACGAAACGGAGCTAATGATTTTGATGGAGGTGAAAACGATCTGTGACATATGATTCAGGGTGGCGGTCATGAAAGGATGAAGGATAATGTATGGCAGTGGATGGGATACGGTTGACTTTTCTGAACGACTTCTCTTGAACATATGGCGACACTGATGCGATGGATCGGTAGCATTACCCCAAATATGGATGGTATGGCGAGACCATGGTGATGTGACCGGTGAATGAAACAACCCAACCCGATTGTGGTACGGAGGAAAAGTGTCATGTTCAAGAGCGACTTGCTACCATCAAAGTTTTCTTTAGTTTCTCCCAATTTTTCCCCAGTCATTGTTGACCAGTACCTCTTTATTTTTGTCAAGCTTGAGGAGGATAACATATGCTTGTTCTATAACCTGTCCTTCGGGCAAGCCCATCGCTATGTTTTAACGAGCCTAGCGATAGTGAAAATCGTTCTCCTCTAAAGACAAGTTTGTCGCTATTTAATGATTTTAACGAGTCTAACGACAAGGATAACTCGGTCCTTTTCATTTTTAGAGAGTCTCAAAAGGTACATAAAGTTAACTCCAAAAGTCCTTTTTCGTCATCTAATCCCTTAAGTCCGAAAAAGTATAAAACAATACAGAAGGGATGAGTTTTCGATAGTTTTAACGAGCCGAACAAAACAAGCGCTCGATCTTTTTGTGCAATAATCCCTCAGGGCCAAAAAGATTTAAATCTAGAGGAGGGATAGCACTTCCTGTCCCTTTAACGAGCAGGAAGGCCAAGGACTCGGCAATCTTTTCATATTTTACGAGTCAGTTGAAAAGAGCTTAAAGAAGACTCGTCTTTTGAGGAATGAGTGATTAACAGGGTTAGCAGCTGATTCCAGGTACAGGTTGGAATTTTCCAATCATGGCAGTGTCACAAGGATGGCTAGGTGAAATCACTCTTCGCAGTTGTTCCTCAAAATGGGTAAACAATCATATGGAGGTGAACGATCGGCCAAATGAAAAGTGGAGGTGACGGTGCAAACACGACCAAGGCTTTAATGGCTGATAAGGTTACATTCATAGTGGTTATTTACCGGGTAGGTACATTTTTTAACGAGCTTAAACACGGGTGGAAACATTTTCTCGGTCTTATGTTTATTTTTTAACGAGCATGAACTATGTGCTAAAACTGCTCGGATCTTGCGTTTATTTTTTAACGAGCATGAACTGTGTGCTAAAACTGCTCGATTACCCAGTCATATGATAAGAATGTCTCAGTGAAGATGCTATTTTTTATGGAGCTTCATCTCACGAAGCTTTGCTCCGGATCCTTTCGTTATGCAAGTTTGGAAACGACTAATCCTACGAGTTTAAAGGGTTAGACCTACAGGTTTAAAGGGAGGACCTAAAAATTTAAAAAACAAATAGCCGCCCTTTGCTTGCACTCCAAAAGGTTTGCATGCCCCCAGGCATAAAGTATGATTTCAAGGTTACCTCTCAATTTGCAAGTAAAACATTTGTTCTACCAGGAAAGTTCTACCTCTTTCAGGTTACCCAAAGATTGTTCCGTTAATCTTTCAAGCAAAACACTTCTTCGGCGATATCTACCGAGATAGACAAAGGTGAATGACCTTAGTGCCAAACACGTAACTTTGACAAAAGAATCTTATTCTAGAATAACCCTCTCTCCAGCAAGGGCGGGGTACAGACTAGTCATATTCTCCCGCGGAAATCTACTCTATACCCAAAGTTTTCCTGCCGAAGCAGACCAGGACGCATGCCCCCTGGGTTCCAATCATATCCTCCCGGATTACTCGCGCTCATCAGGAGGACAGACCGTGGGTTGAGACACTTCTTGCGTGAAGAGCCCATTTAGGGATGGTATATGACTATTTGCGATGCGTGATCCGGGAAATGAAAGTTGGTCTACGAGCTTGACCACTCTTCCTTCATGCGGAAAACACATTACTCTAAAGAGTGAGGAGACGATGGCTCCCATGCAATATATATAGTCTCGTCCAAGGAGTAGGTTATAATCCAAGGGTCCTTGAATGAACATCACGTTCATTTGAACGGTCTTCCCTTTCAATGTTATGGGCACATTGGGGAGGATCCCTAAAGGTCGACTGGTTCCTTTATCAAATCCTGATAGATTTCTCATTTCAGGCAAAAGCGTTGGCGAACCAAGTGCTTTCCAAGCAATAGAGGAAAGGATACTCACAGATGCCCCCTCATCAATGATAGTGCCAGCCATTACCATTCTGTATATTTGAACGATAATTCTGAATGGTATGCTTGCTGGCAACCGGGGTCTGCCTAGTTGGTTCCAGTCGAACGAGACAACTAGGTTGCTTGGTGGTGGGACCGAATAGACGGCCGGGTATGACTCTGACGAAGTTCCTTCCTGCAATAAAGGAATGAGCAAATTTCCCCCTTGTTCGTCGGAGTCTGTGTTGATGAAGAGAATTTGGACGGTGTCGTCTTTACTCTCCTCTGTGATGGTATCATTCGAAGATAGAGCCTCTTGAGGCAAAACCGGATCAACTGCCGCCTCAACCTTTTGACTCTTGTCAGGCATGGATCCAGACGGTTCATCTTCAATGATAGGTGCTTCGGCTGACCACCTGGGCGGGCCAGCCGGGTTCTCGACTAGTGAAGGTCTTGGCAGGAGTTTTTGATATCCAGGAGGAAGTTGCGCTCGTAAAATCGGGCGATCTTCCAGAACTCTTTTAGCCTCGTCTAAGAAGGGACAACGGTGGATGGCATGGTCGCCTTCACACAGTTTTCAGGGAAATCTAGCTTTCCCTCTCTGTCCTGGGGCTTCACTTTCACTAGTCGACGGTGAGCTGTCAACATGGCTATCAGAGGTCGATGCTACCGAATTGTGCAAACGGGGAGACCAGTCCCTTAGTATCTGAGGGATGCAGGGACAATCTCTGTGGAAGTGGTCTCCCTTGCATATGACACATGGCGATTTATGCCTGGTCAGTGCTGTGTGTGGATTTTTGTCAGACGACACTTGTTTGCCCCCAGTCGCTTTTGGATCCTTCTTCTTCTTCTCTTTCTTCTTCTTTTCCTTCTTCTCCTTAGGAACTTGGTTTTTTGTTTTACCAGTTCCGTCAAGCGAAGAGGAAGGAGGAGAGGAAGAGTTAGATGAAGTAGAAGGCTGGTTGGCAACTCTGGTCTGGTCTAACTGTTGACTCGACTGTTCAGGAATAGTGGTGGTTTGAACGACATTGGTTGAAAAGAGCCAGACCGGCAGGCTAATTGTCAGTCCTGGAAGCGACAATGTGGCCATATGGGGTGCACCAACATCTCCCCAAGAGGAGAAGGGACTAGGATTTCCACCAAGGGGAATTCCTTGGTTGGTGTGCTCCATTTTTTCAACCTAAATATCAACGCAGGAATAAAGGGTGATTGTTCTGTTTAAAATAAATTTTTAACGACGCTTAGACACAACTTGCTTTTTCAGTTTTAAAGAGTCAAGAAAAAGCTAAAGATGACTCTAGTCTCCTTCGATGTTTTAACGAGCCCGAAGTGACAAATGCTCGGATGGACTTTTTCCGTTATAGAGTCTGAAAAAGGCCAAAAGGAACTGCTCTGGAGTTCTAGGCAGAGGGTGTGCCAAACTTTTCGCAAAACCGCAGAATAATTTTTAGGGTACGGGCGGTCGATCTTCCTGAATGCTGTGTTCAGTGCATTGCGATCAGTAGGGCGGCCGACATGGCTTCCTAAGGATAAAGGTTTTATGCCTATAGGGGTCTCCCAATATATACGCGACGGTACGTGGGAGCACAATCCGTACTAGCGCTATCGTCCCTCAGGAGGAATCACACACCATCCATGAGATCGACAGTCACCAGGCTTTACGACGCCGGAAATGGTCTCTAGCCTAGACCTCTATGTTGTGCGTTATGTTGCAAAGCGTTGTTAAGTTCATTCAATTTATTTTATGCTGATCTTTTTAGAAGTTTTCCTTTCAAGGTTCACCACGAGATGTATGATACAATTCCTAAATGCAGCCTAAAGATGATAAGCAAGCTTTATATCTTTTCAACTTTGAAAATCCTAGCTACTAAGGGAAAAGAAAGACACCAACTTTTCTCAAAGAGCAATCAGCACACTCTAATGCACTTTTCCTAAATCAAACATGCAAACTATCAAGATGCAAATACACAATGCAGGTGTTTGTTTTCCACTTTCTTAGTATTGATGCCTACACAGAAAGCTTTTTGTACAACTTTGAATTTGCTTTTAAATGACAAGTACAAACAAGTTTACTTTTTCGAAATCAGAGAGGGTAGAAGAGATTACAACACTTAACGATTTTCGAAATGAATACTTGTTTCGACACTTAAAAGAGACAAACTCATACCAATAAGCAAGAGTAAATGTATAATCAACTGCAAACAGCCAATGAACTCTCTTCTAAGATCACAATCAACAGATCTGAATCAAGGGCTACAGGATGACTATTTCACTCATGCAAAGGAAAACTGTAAATGACGCCATAAACACATAAAAATACTCACAGTCTTTTTGTACAAAAGGAGGCAGAATCTAAGCAGAGAAAAGGAGTTATCAGACTGGTACCTATGCTGGTTACAGGCTGCAAAAATCAGAGATCAAAACAAGGCAAAACAGAGCAGAGAACCCTAGCTGCACAAGGGCAAAATGGTTCAGTGCAACCTCAACACAGGGGTTTTGAAATGCAGAATCCCTTCACTCGATCTGCGCTGAAGGAGAAACTCTCGTTTCTCACTAGGTTCTGGGTCACAGATTGCGATTTAATCCACTGTTTCAGGCCAAATCAAGGCAACAAGCAAGGTACAATCAAAGGGATGCTTTGAGGGAGTACTAAGATCTATCACAAAGGATCATCAAATCATTTGTGAGTCCATTGCTCAGATCATAGACAAGTCCAGTGATTGGATCAAAGCAGCAACTGTCTACTTTGCATCCGGGAATAGCAGATGCAGTTTGATTGTTGCTGTCGAGTCTATGAAACAAACAATGATAGAAACACAAATAAAATGACTAAACAAATCTCCCCAGTGGAGTCGCCAATTTGTTGTGGGGAAAAATGCCTATGCAGGACGATCCTATCCACCTAAGGCGTGACAATGCCTTAGCAACAAACAGAGACATCTATTCTAGTGTTCTTCCTTTATGAATTAAGAATGAAGAGAGATAGATGGACTAACCGGTGTCTTCCGTTTGTCCCTCGATCCGGTCTCTCTTCTCTTTGTGAGTTCCCAGCTACTTTCCTTCTCGCTCGCCCAGCTTCAAGAGGTTTCTGCAAGATCACAAGAAGAGAACACTACACAAGACATGGATTCATATTCATAACTAGTTCAGGATTAGAAATAAACTAAACATACTAATGCAATCATACATCAAAAAAACATCAGTATATAGGAGAAACCAAGATAGCTTTATTGATGAATAACAAGGTTCAGGAAGAGATACAACCCAGAGGGCTCCAATCCAGCATCTCCTTCCCAGCAAATGGAATTCCTATCTTCACCCCCTTCAAAGCATTAAGCACCCAATGATTCCAATCTGAAACCAACAACAATTCTTTGCAATAACAAAATTCCAGCCCCCAGATCTCATGGAGGAGAGATCCATATATAGATGTTTGGAGAGAGGATGAGTCAGCTTGAGATCTGACTAGTGTCCTCTCCCTCTGTCAGTTCTTGATTCCACTTGGAGGTTCTTGCTTCCACTTGGAGATTTGGAACCTCTTACTCATCACCAGTCGAATTCCCTGAATCAAGTGTCATTTTGGAAGCTTCCTGGGTTTTGACACCTTGAGAAATGAACTTGCCACATGTCCACTCTCGCTCAGCGCAGGTAGCCAGTGTGTTCTTTGACATTCAACGCAGGTAGCCAGTGTTGGCTTTGACATTCAGCGCAAACAGCTAGTGGAGCCACTGAAATGATCCTGAATTGACTTGTTTTTGAGCAGTTTCTGGTGGAGAATTTGTGTGAATTGTTGTGGTTTGTTGGCCTTGTTCCTCTAGGGGTAGGAACAACATGTTTAGGGACTTTGGATCCCTTAGATTATGGACATTTCATGCTTAATGCTGTAAGGCACAAAAATGTCTATAACAAGGTGTTAATAAATGTGTGATTTGTGAAGAGAACCATGCCACCGAGGAGTGCCCCTCCATACCTGGATTAAAATTTGTACTTGAAGGACAAAATTTTGAACCTAATACATTACATGCCATGGGAGAACAAAGAAACTGGCCACAGGTAAGTGCAGGTATGGCTCATGAACCACATTTTTATGGTTATAATGCACCTCCATATTCCTATTATAATAATAATAATCACTCTCAACATTGGCAGCATGGGAATCATTTTCATCATGGACAGTCCTCTCAACCTTGGCAACAAGGATGGAGAGGGCCAAACCATTCATATCATTCCTATCCTGCTTAGATGCCATCATATCCTCCTTCCTATGCACCACACCATATGTCACAACCATATTTTCCCTCTCTACCTCAACAAAGTCAATCATTGCCACCATTGCCTTTGCCACCACCATTTAGACCACCTCAACTACCTTCTCAACCGGTACTGAATCCTAATAATAAGGCAGTACAACTGATTCATTCGGTTGGACCGTCCCCTCTTCCTACCTATTGAACCCTGCCGGTTGGGATAAATGAGCTTCAATTGAGATTGGGAAGGGTAGTTAAACCAGAAAAACAAAAACAATCCACGATGATTATTGAGGAGAAAAATGAGGAGGTAACTCCTAATCATTCAAAAAACAATGTCACCGTTCAGCCCATTCCTGTACCTTCAGATTCACCATCTTCTTCAAACCAACCCCCCTATCCAGAGCAGTTGGTCATGGAGAAGAGTGACCCCGAGTCCACTTTGGCTTTTGAATTAAGGAATCTTTGTATAAAGGTCCCTTTACTTTAGGCTATCCGAGAAATTCCCATCTGTACAAAGATCATTTGGGAATTATGTCTTAAAAAGCCAGGGAGGAAGAGAGTAGAACCTCAGACCATTTAGTTTGTTGGTAGAGCAGCTGAGTTGATGACAGGATGTGTATCAATGGAGAAATACACAGATCTTGGAAACCCAGTTGTTTCTGTCCAGATAGGTGATATCCTTGTCTCTAATGTATTAATAGACCTAGGGGCGGCCATCAATGTGATGACCAGGCAAACCATGGAACAACTTGGGTTGGGCCATATTCGTCCTACACCCACCGTGCTTGAACTTGCAGACAGATCTAAAATCAAGCCCGATGGAGTATTGGATGATGTGTCTGTCTCCATAAATTCATGGGGAATACCCCTGTTACAGATCCATGTGGGTACATCACTCCCATCATTCAGATCAGTACCATTAGGGCTCATCAAACCCTAATTCAGTTGCTACATGCCCTAGACAAGTCACCTCTTTGAATGCCTCCTCCCCTAAGAGTTATTTGGCCTGAAACCCTCCAGAATTGCCTCCTTGAGGGACCAACGCAGCCTTGGACAGGGGTAAGTGAGCTTCAGTGTAGGTAGGCCCGTGTTAGGGTGCTCTGTAGAGCACCTGGGCCCATTTTGACCTGTGCTGGGTGAGATTGAGTGAAATTCACATAGGGTTCTGGGAATATTCTCATCTTTTAGAGCCATCTAGAAGATTCCTAGACTTATCATCTCTTATGATCTCGAAAATGGATGAGAAATGAGTTAAGTTACCTCCTATCTTCTCATCCCTTACTCCATGGAAACTAACTCTAAGTATGGAAGGCCATTCAATACCCTCATTTATGACAAAACTTCCTCCTTTGGCCTATAAATTGAGCACTCATCTAAGTGATCAGGGGCTGGACTTTGAGAATTTGTAAGGAGATGTTGTTGAAGTGAGAATTCAGATTGTAAGTGAGTAGTGTTATGTTGTTGGAGTGTTGTGTTATTGATGTGATGTTGGTTGGAACCCAAGCTGGAAGAGTGACAATGGATTGGACTTCATGGTTGTAATTCTTCCTTCTACTTAATAAAGTTGTTTACACCTTTTTCCATATGCTTATCTTGATATATGATGTTTATATGTGTGAATGTATCTAATTCCATTTACTTGTATTTGATAGATCTCTTACATTGATTGGTTCTTTGTCTTCTGTTTATGCTTGCAGGTACTTTTTGAGCGAGTTAAGTTTGAGAAGGAGCGACAAGAGTCAAACAAAGGAGACAAAAGGAAAGTGAAAGAACAAGTAGGTCATTTTATTCCCTTTGTCTTATTTATCATTTATAGAAAAAGGATAAGTGCTTTAAATCTGTTGTTCTAGGTATAGCTACCTACCTAAGGAATTAGTATTTATCCGTAGATACCGTCGGTCAAACCCAATCTCTCTGAATGTGAATCCCATGAGTCTATACCTAACCAATCATAGGTCAAGGAAACAGTTGACTCGATTTCACCTTCATTTAATCGTACCTTTCCCATAGAGAGTGAGTATGATACCACTCAGGTTCTTTTCATTTCTTCAGATTCCAATGAGCTTGGAGGCAACCCTCCTGTTCCATCAAGACAGGAGGAAAATCCTCCCGTTCTCATAACTCAAGGGGGTAATTCTCCCGTTCTTATGGTACCCCCTCCAAGTAGTCTGGTCACTTCCTTTGATTGGAATCGACTGGTAGGATGTCGTCTTCCTTCTTATGTGCCTTTCTAGATCATAGTACAGATTTATAATATGATTGTATTTGGCACTATTATAGATGAAGGTGCATCTGTGAGTATCCTTTCCTCCATTGCTTGGCAGGCGCTCGGTTTGCCGCCACTTGTGCTTGTTACCCAGAATTTGTTGGCTTTTAACAAAGGAACCAGTCAACCATTAGGGATCCTTCCTTAGTTGCCTATTACTTTGGGAGGAAAAATTGTTTATCTCAATGTGATGGTAGTCCCAGGCCCTTTAGATTACAATTTACTTCTTGGGTGTGATTATGTTTATGACATGGGAGCTATTGTTTCAACACTCTTTCGAGTGATGTGTTTCCCGCATGAAGGCAAAATTGTCACTGTTGACCAACTTTCATTTCCCAGTCCAAATATGGCTTCCAGTCAACCATCTTCCCTAAATGGTCCTTTTGTCCCAATGGTATCTTCCCCGCCACGGGTCAATTATGTGGCAACCCGTTCCATGCCTACATCAATTGACAATCAATATTGTGATGTTGTGCATTATGTATTAGGGGCATTGGAACGAGATATCTCTAATGAATTCCTTGCTACGTATCCCTTCCAGAGCATTGTTCTCCCATCTTATGAGAACCTCCTGGAAGTCATGACCTCTTATGGGTAGCCATCAAGGAATATGAGGATAGTTCCTGGTCTTGTTTCAACCTCTTTAAAAAATGAAACAAGGAATATGAGGATAGTTCCTGGTCTTGTGTCAACCTCGTTAAAAAATGAAACAAGGAATATGAGGATAGTTCTTTTACTATGTCAACCTCATTAAAAAATGAAACAGATCCCAGAGCATAATTCCTTGTCTTGTGTCAAGCTTGTTAGAAAATGAAACAAGGAATCTAAGCAAAGTTCCTTGTCTTGTGTCAAGCTCATTAAAAAATGAAACAAGGTCCCCTGGAGCAAAGTTCCAATTCGAGTCTTTGATTAGATCTCGTAAAATCCTAGTCGAGTCTTTCACTTGATCTTGTAAATAAACCTTCATTCCATCCACCTGATAGCCATGAGTAGTCTACTTAGGTGAATGCAATGAAGCTTAGGGGGCATGCACCTAGAATCGAGTCATCATGTTGGGGGCATGTAAACCAATCAAGCATAATTTTTCGTTTCAAGCTTGTGTAAACATGAAACTGAATCCAAGCATAGTTTTTCGTTTCAAGCTTGTATAAACATGAAACTGAATCCAAGCATAGTTCCCTATGGTTCAAGCTTGTGTAAAAATGAACCCATCTCCATTTTAACCCTCGTGATTGCCATTTTATTAGCCTCTTCTGTCAGATCGGCCTTGGTTTTTCTCCTTCCATCGTCACTATCTTCTTAGCCGATCATACGCTTTCACTTGGTTGTTTACCCTTTTTTGAAGAAAATTTGCAATGAGTGGTCTTATTAGCTAGCCTCTTCACATAAATCAACATGTTTTGAGAAGTTCCAACATCACCATAACTAGTCACTATCCTAGACACCACTCATTCCTCAAAGTGGAGTCCTCTTTAAGCTCTTTTCAGACTCTCTAAATATGAAAAGATTGTTGAGCGCTTGTCCTTTTAAGCTCATTAACGGATTGGAAATGACATCTAATCAGTATAATTTTAACCCTTTTTCGAGCTGAGGTAGATTATTTATGAAAAAGAAATACGTTGACTGAACATAGTCAATAGGTTCTCTCTTATATTGTTTTATGCTTTTTCAGACTTGAGAGACAAATATATGGAAAATAACTTGTGGAGTTTTCTTTTTGTCCCTTTTCAAACTCTCTAAACATGAAAAAGACCGAGTTATTATTGTCGTTAGACTCGTTAAAACATCAAATAGCGACAAAGTTGTCCATCATGACAAGAACGAGTTTCACCTTCACTAGACTCGTTAAAACATCAAATAGCGATGGATTCACCCGAAGGGTGGAATTATACAACAAGCATATGTTATCCTCCTCAAGCTTGATAAAAATAAAGAGGTACTGGTCAGCAATGACTGGGGAAAATAGGAAAAGGGGTAAACCACTTTATGGCAGCAGGTCACTCTTGAACATGACACTTTCACTTCATCATTGTGACTATATGGGTTGGGTTATCTGCTTGATGGTCATCATACCTTGGTCTATCATACCATCCATTACTTTTTTTTTGGGTCAATGCTGCCAATTCATTTAGTGTCGCCGACATGTTCAAGAGAAGTCACTCAGTTAAAATTCATCCTTTGCAATACTCATAAACCTTCATTTTCATGACCGCCATTCCTAAACCTTGTGTCATCAGTCAAATTTCGTCTCCAAATCATTACACTTGTTTCATGTCGTTGGTGTGCGATACCTCAAGGTCCTCTTGTGACAAGTCACTTCTTGTCAACATCAGCATATTATCTAAGAAGTTGACTTAGAAACACCCCTCCAGTACCTTGAGGCTTACATACATCAATGGCAGGTTTCTCGCTTCGGGCAATAGGTTGACATCACTGGCCTTCATCCAAAAGACTTTGTATGGTGTTCGACATCAAAACATCCATTCACACCATGCAAAATGTACTGCAGTACCTTGAGGATCATTATCATTATCGATGATTTCTCTCGCGTCTCTTAACGGCTTACATCATTGGCTGGTAATCAGGCGGTGTCTTCCCATGTTCGACTTCATATCACATATTCGCATGGTTAGACTTGTACTTGAGTGAACGATTGAACGATATAGAAGATCCTAGATCTAGTTTCATCCATCTGGGCTGCAATTTTAGGAAATGTACCAAATCATCCATACAATGGCTTTACATTGATATTCTTTATTGTAATCGATGCAGGTCACCAACCACTTCGGAAATTCCTCATCACATCGTAAAGCATATCACCCAATATTATTATTTTCGACTTCATGCTTTAGGGGGCAGCTGCTACAGATCCATTTGGGCACATCACTCCCATCATTCAGATCAGTACCATTAGGGCTCATCAAACCCTAATTCAATTGCTACATGCCCTAGACAAGTCACCTCTTTGAATGCCTCCTTCCCTGAGAGTTCTTTGTCTTGAAACCCTCCAGAATTGCCTCCTTGAGGGACCAGCGTAGCCTTGGACAGGGGTAAGTGCGCTTCAGTGCAGGTAGGCCCATGTTAGGGTGCTCTACAGAGTACCTAGGCCCACTTTGACTTGCACTGGGCGAGATTGAGTGAAATTCACATAGGGTTCTGGGAATATTTTCATCTTTTAGAGCCATCTAGAAGATTCCCAAACTTATCATCTCCTATGAGTTTGAAAATCGATGAGGAATGAGTTAAGTTATCTCCTATCCTCTCATCTCTTCCTCCATGGAAACTAACTCTAAGTATGGAAGGCCATTCAATACCCTCATTTATGATAAAAATTCCTCCTTTGGCCTATAAATTGAGCACTCATCTAAGTGATCAGGGGCTGGAATTTGAGAATTTGTAAGGAGATACTGTTGAAGTGAGAATTGAGATTGTAAGTGAGTAGTGTTATGCTGCCAAAGTGTTGTGCTATTGATGTGATGTTGGTTGGAACCCAAGTTGGAAGAGTGATAATGGATCGAACTTCATGGTTGTAATTATTCCTTCTACTTGATAAAGATGTTTACACCTTTTTCCATATGCTTATCTTGATATATGATGTTTATATGTGTGAATGTATCTGATTCCATTTACTTGTATTCGATAGATCTCTTGCTTTGATTGGTTCTCTGTCTTCTGTTTATGCTTGCAGGTACTTTTTGAGCGAGTTAAGTTCGAGAAGGAGTGACGAGAGTCAAACAAAGGAGACAAAAGGAAAGCGAAAGAACAAGTAGGTCATTTGATTCCCTTTGTCTTATTTATCGTTTATAGAAAAAGGATAAGCACTTTAAATATGTTGTTCTAGGTATAGCTACCTACCTAGGGAATTAGTATTTATCCGTAGATACCAAATTCCTCATAACAACCCAACGGATTTCATTGTGCTTCAGCCAAAGAATCCAGTGGGAGGAAATCCCTTGATTCTGGGACAACCATGGCTTGCCACGACCAATGCTTATATTGGATGTCGCTCTAGTGATATGTACATTTCACATGGAGACTCTAGGAAAAAGGTCACCTTATACCCACCTGCTAAATCTATTCAAGAACTCAAGGATACCTTATGGTTAGATTATGGCAGTAGTGATGAGGAGACCTGGCCTATTTCTTTGATTCAACATCATACTGAGTCCACCCAGGATGGTGAATTACAATATTTCTTGAACAATATAGACACTATGCCTAGTTTTGATACACTTCATCAGATCTTTAGCCTAGATTTCCAAGAAAATTCTGATTCAAACCTTCCTTATCCCATATTGTGGCATGATCTTCATGTAATCTTGAGCCCGAGACCACTCTTGTTGAAATTAGTCCAGGCAAATATTTACACATTATTTCAGACCTGGATTCATCTCAGCAAGAGCAACTTGTTAGCTTGTTGCGATATCACTTTGATGCATTCGCTTGGAGTTACGAAGACATGAAAGGCATTGCTCCTGAGACTTTTACTCATCATATTTATATCTAGGAGGGAGCCCGGCCTGTCCGACAACCCCAGAGATGAATGAAATTCGCACTAAGAGATACTGTTAAGGAGGAATTACAAAAACTCTTAGATGCTAATTTCATCTACCCCATTTCTGACAGTTAGTGGGTCTCTCCATTAGTGACAGTCCCTCAGAAAGATGGGAGATGGTGTATTTTCATTGGCTATAGAGAATTAAATAAAGCCACTCTCAAGGATTACTTCCCCCTTCCTTTCATCGATTAGGTGCTAGATACCCTTGCCGGTAAAAAGTACTTTTCATTTTTAGATGGATTTAGTGGGTATAACCAAATCCAAATCGCACCCTCAGATCAAGACAAAACCACCTTTACATGCCCTTGGGGTACATTTTCTTACCGAGTGCTTCCTTTCGGGTTGTGTAATGCACCCACTACCTTTCAAAGGGTTGTGCTGGCTATTTTTGCTGATCTTGAATGTGTTGAGATTTATATGGATGATTTTTTTGTGTTTGGTAACTCATTTGATGAAGCTCTTAAAAATCTAGAAAAAATTCTTTTACATTTCCAAGAGGCCCATCTTGCTTTGAGTGATAAAAAATGTAGATTAATGTGCAAAGCAGGAGTGGTTCTTGGCCATTTGGTTTCTGACAAAGGTATCCAGGTAGACCCCACTAAAATTGAAGTCATTATTCGTCTTCCTGCACCCAAAACCCAAAGGGAAGTGAGAGGTTTCTTGGGACATGCTGGTTATTACCGGAGATTCATTGAAATTTTTTCCAAGATTGCTACCCCCCTTTTTTTATTACTAGCTAAGGATAGTGAATTCACCTAGTCCACAACTTGCCAACAGTCGTTTGAAACATTGAAGGAAAAACAAGTACATGCACTAGTTTTGAGAGGACCAAACTAGTCCCTACCATTTCATATTTCCTCTGATGCTTCAGACACTGATATTGGTGCAGCCTTAGGACAAGAGGAGAATAAACAATCCTATGTTATTTACTACATCAGTAAAAATTTGTCACCTATCGAATTTAACTATATAGTGACTGAGAAAGAATTTTTAGCCATTATTTTTGCTATTAATAAATTCAGACATTACATTATAGGATACAAAGTTTATGTGCATACTGATCATTCTGATATAAGATATTTAAAGAATAAACCTTTAAATAGCGATAGAGAGATTAGGTGGTTGCTTCTATTAGAGGAATTAAATGTTACAATTATTGATAGACCAGGAAAGTCTAATGTTGTAGCTGATTATATTTCTAGATTAAACAATCTTGGTGAAGTAATTCCTGTTGATGATGATTTCCCTGACGAGAATCTTTTTTCTATGTCAGCAAAATCTCCATGGTTTGCTGACATAGCTAACTATTTAGTCACCGGAAAGACACCACCTCACTTATCCGCTCGTGAAAAACGGAATATTATTCAAAAAAGTGCTTCATATTCTTGGATACAGGGAGACCTCTTTTACACTGGACCAAATTTTGTTATTCGTAGATGTGTAAGAGAGGAAGAAATGTTTGATATCAAATTTTCCCATGATGAACCTTGCAATGGCCACTTCGTTGACAAGCGAACTGCATATAAAATTTTACGCACTGGCTATTTTTTGCCTTCTTTGTTTAAGGATGCCAAGAAATATGTTAGGTGTTATGATAGTTGTCAACGAATGGGCCAACCTATTCAAGCCAATGAAATGCCTTTATGTCCTCAAGTCATGATTGAGCCCTTTGAAAAATGAGTTATTGATTTTGTAGGACCCATAAACCCCACATGTTTAAATAAAAAGCATATCTTGGTTTGTACTGATTCTGTTATTAAATGGGTAGACGATAAAGTTTCTTTTTCCACTAAAAAAGTTATTGTTTTTTTTTGGTTCAATGAAATTTTTACTAGATTTTGTGTTCCTAGAGAAATTGTTTCTGACAATGGAACACATTTTGTTTCTAACTTGGTACAAGAAGTCATGAATTAGTACAAGATTTGGCACAGGAAATCTACATGGTACCACCTGCAAGAAAAGGCTAGGTGGAATCCACAAATAAGGTGATCGAATCCGTCCTCACCAAAATAGTAAACATGCATAGGAAGGATTGGGCTAGTCGATTACCTGAAGCATTATGGGCTTATCAAACCACTTGGAGGAATAACATGGGGCATACACCATATGAGATGGTGTATGGAAAACAAGTCCTTTTTTCGATTGAATTTCAGATAAAGACTTTCAGAACTGCAGTTCAGTTGGGTCTAGATCTCTCGGAAGCACAACAACAACATCTATTGCAGCTAAACGAGTTGGATGAATTTCGAAGGGATGTTTTTCAACAGAATATTTTGGTGCAGAAGAAACACAAGAAGTGGCATGACAAGTTTATTAGGAAGAAACAGTTCCAACCAGGTGATTGGGTACTTCTCTATGACTCTAGATTTAAAAATTTTAAAGGGAAGTTCCATACTCGTTGGATGGGACCGTATGAGGTAATTCAAGTTTTTCACAATGGGGCTGTAGAAGTTAAAACTATTGATGGGTGAGATTCAATTGTCCTTTTGAATGGGCATAGGCTTAAAGTATATTTTCAGCCCATCACAAAGGAAGACTTCATGCAATAAGTGCAACAGTAGTCTGAACTTCAGTTGGTAGGTGGCTATGCCAGCCTATTGTAATATGACTTCTTCTCTCTTCAAATAAAGTTTAAATAAAATCCAATATATATATATATATATATATATATATATATATATATATATATATATATATATATATATATATATATATATAATAATCAAAAAGGAAAAAGAATTAAAAAATAAATAAAATCTTGTGATTGTGAAAATCAATTTTATCGACATGATTGCAGAAGGATCAACCTGAAAACCAGCTTGCTGGCAAGAAGATCAGTTCTAATAAAATGTGAATGTTGCTTGATCTTTAGATGTGTTAACTATCACCAAGAAGAAGCAAGTTCAAGTATAGGAACCAGGCCCTTACCCAAGTTTGGGATAGCTGGCACGAAAATATTTATTCAAGAAACACTCAATTCCCGCTACATTTATTTTATGGATCAACATCATATAGGCAGATGTCAGGTGAAATTATGGTATTCTTCTATTCTCATTTTTGTAAAAAAAAAAATTCCCCTTATTTTCTTCTTTTTATCCCTAAAGTTTACCATCCCTTTCTTCAAATAAATTTTCCCTATCCAATTTTGTATTTCCCTCTTTTTTCCTTGAATTTTTCCCCCAAAATCCATTTTTTGATTTGTCCCTCTTGGTGGTTTCACTCTTGAATTCCCTGTCGTAATTTCCTTCTCATTCTAAAAACTTACCCTTTTTCCCATTTTTTCCCCTCATGGATCGATTGCAGGATCTGATGTGAACTCGCAAACCAGATTGAAAGACATATGCCAATGCCAAAGAATGGCGAATAAAACCTCCTTTGTATATTCAACAATTTTTTTTAAAACCAGCCTATGAATTATATCCTATCAGAATTTTCTTTTGGTTCTCATTATGCTACAAATATTCCTAGTGCAGGAATGTGTGTTCGGGTGCAAGCATGTCTAAGTGCAAGCATGCTCGGTGCAGGCATGGTTGGCGCAAGCATGTCCAGTTCATGCACGTTCAGTATAGGAATCCTCACTGTTGAGTGCACCCAATTCGGAAAAAACACATGTTCTGGTGTAGGAACACCTAGTGCAAAAATGCATATTGAAGCTTATCTTTTGTTTCATGAACTTTTGTACAGGCAGAATAATTGTACCACCTGCAGATCATGGCATTCAGTTTGTATTATGATTAACACTTTGTTTTATCATTTACCAAATTAGGAAGAAATCGTTTAAGTACAAAGATATTTTAGGTTATGAAATCTTATCTTTTTAATGAGTACTAAGTACACCTTATGTGAGATCATGGAGTAAATGCGGGATGGTACAATTCTCCCGAAATCCAATACTTACCTTCCCTTGAAAAACTCATCACCTAATAATAATGGCCTTACTCCATATCCGACCTTGCATGACCGTTATGTGGAATTATTATCTAAACCGTCGCCTCTTCCAATCATCATCGCCTGCCTGTACTTGAACCAATTCGCATTCACATCTGTGTAATTTTAATGATGAAGCATGACCTTTTGAGAAATGGTTAATATAGCGGTAGATGTATAGCTCAATCATCATTTGAGTTCTTTATGTTGTAATATCTTTTTAAAACTTGAGATAGAGATTAGGTGAATTCGAACAGACATGATGTAGGAATTTACAGGGTAAGTTCCTCAGAAAGAATACCAAAAGGACACCGCTCACAACCAGATCTCAAATCAATACACCAGTATTTTTGACGTGGTTAAAACCCTCAGAGTGCAAGGAGGGAAACAGTCCACGGCCTGTCCCAACGTGGGTACTGCAGGCAATTTATTAATCAAAGAATGAAAATTTACATAAGCTTCTCTCATGCACGGATTACCCGAACAATGACCCTCCATGCGCTTTAAATAGAACTCATGGACCAATCGGGTGTCAAGCCACGGATCAAGTGTCGGTAATACCGAGGTGAGAGTGAACCGTCGGATCACTACATATCGTGACCGTCGGATTGTAAGTTACAATATGTACAACGGTAAAGAAACACACTTTACCTAACTCTATACCTAACTCTAAACTAGACCAAGTTGAACTTAACTATATCCTATGTGTCGGAATATCCTAACATCCCCCCTTAAGAACAACTTGGGATAGGATTGAAGGATTTACAAATATGACACACTAGGAGAAGGAAGGAGGCACTAGAGCCTATCCCCCCTTAGTGACAACTTCCTGAACTCCAAGCATATATCGAAGTTTAGTGAACTTCGCCTCTGTGAGAGCCTTTGTGAAGATGTCTGCAACCTGATCATCTGTTGGACAATATTGCACTTCAAGAACATGGTCATGAATGAGCTTTCTGATGAAGTGCATGTGTAGTTCGATGTGTTTGCTGCGTTGATGCTGGACTGGATCTTTGCATAGCTGAATGGCACTTTGATTATCACACCAAAGTGTGGTTGGATGCTGCTGCTCAAAGCCAAATTCTGATAGGATCTGACGAAGCCACAAGGCTTCCTTACTAGCTTCCACGACACCACGATACTCTGCTTCTGCTGACGAAAGAGAAATGGCAGCCTGTTTCTTACAAGCCCATGTAATAGGTCCTGAACCAAGAGTGAAGACATAACCGGCAGTAGACTTCCGATCATCAGGGTCACCAACCCAATCAGAATCAGTGAAACCAACTAACAGAGGAGCTGCTTTGGCACTGTAATGAATCCCAAACTGTACTGTACCTCGAACATAACGAAGTATTCTTTTGGCTGCTTTCCAATGACTTTCACGGGGGTTTTGCATAAAACGAGCAACAAGGCCAACAACAAAGGAAAGATCAGGACGAGTATGGGTTAAGTACAAGAGTTTTCCTACAAGTTGACGGTATAAGGTAGCATCAACTTCAGGAGAAGTACAAGAGACTGAAAGTTTGACTCCAGATTGAAAGGGAGAAGGGGCTGGCTTACAGTCTTCCATGTGAAAATGACGAAGAATATCACAAGCATACTTGGACTGGGAAAGGGAAATACCCTCCTTGGATTGCAAGACTTGAAGACCGAGAAAATAGTGTAAGTGTCCTAAGTCTGTCATTTCAAATTTCTTTTTAAGGATAGACTTCACATGGTTTATAAGGTTGGGATCACTACCAGTAAGGATAAGATCATAAACATAAAGAACAAGGATGATAAGAGAGTCACCCACTTTCTTGGTGTAGACAGTATTGTCAGAATGACACCTAGAAAAGCCAGATTCTAAAAGAAAGCTATCCATTTTGGCATACCAAGCCCGAGGAGCTTGCTTGAGACCATAAAGGGATTTCTTAAGTCGACACACAAGGCTGGAGTCTGTTTGTATGAAGCCAATGGGTTGTTCCATATAGATTTCTTCCTGCAAGTCCCCATGCAAGAAGGCAGATTTAACATCCATCTGATGGACTTCCCATTTTAAAGAGGCAGCAAGGGAAAGAACAAGGCGGATAGAGTTCATTTTGGCAACAGGGGCGAAGGTTTCAGTGTAGTCAATGCCTTCAACCTGTGAAAAGCCCTTAGCAACAAGACGAGCTTTATGTTTATCAATTTTGCCATCTGGTCCATACTTGGTTCTGTAAACCCATTTACATCTTACAAGTTTTCGTCCCTTTGGTAGAGGAACAAGATCCCATGTATCATTTGTCATCAATGAATGATATTCTTCATTCATAGCTGCTTCCCAATGTGGATGGCCTGAAGCTTCTGCAAAAGTGTCAGGATCATGATTTACTGGAGCTTGAGCCAGTAAAGAAGAGGCTCTTTCAAACTGAGAACGTGTACGTCGCTGATCTGTAGGATCACCGGCAAGATCACCTGCTGCATCTCGAGTAGCACGGACCCATCTTGGAAGTTGAGGATCCTGAGAAGGTGGGGGAGAAATGTCATCCTCACTTTCATCATCTGAAGAAGAAATGTTTTCAAAAGTAGAAGAGATAGGAAGCGGTGGCACATCCGCCGGACTAGGCTCGCAGGCCGATTTATTTTCATCAAATTTTACATCTCTTCTAATGATAACATTTTTGGACTTAAATGGAATAAGTCTATAACCTTTTACATCTTCAGAATATCCAACAAAAGTGCATTTCTCACTCTTAGGTTCTAAAGCTTTATGCTTTTCATCTGGAATATGGGCCCATGCTTCACTTCCAAACACACGAAAGTGACTTACATCTGGTTTAATGGAACTCCAAGCTTCTTCTGGAGTGATATTCTCTAGAACCTTAGTAGGAGTGCGATTGATTATATAATTTGCACAATTAATTGCTTCGGCCCAAAAACTAAGACTGAGTCCTTTAGATTGCAGCATACAATTAGCCATTTCCTTTAAGGTGCGATTTTTCCTTTCAGCTACACCATTTTGTTGTGGAGTGTATGGAACAGTATGTTGCATTTGAATTCCATTTTCAGTGCAAAAGTTGATGAATGTGTTTTTAACATATTCTCCACCATTATCAGTTCTTAGCTTAAGAATTTGATGTCCAGATTGTTTTTCAACAAAGGCTTTGAAGGCCAAAAAAGTGTTAAATACTTCGCTCTTGAGTTTTAAGAAGTATACCCAAGTGCGTCTGGAGAAATCATCAATGAAAGTTAAGAAGTACTTGCAGCCAGAGAATGAAGCAACAGGAAGAGGACCACATAAATCACTGTGCACAAGCTGTAAAGGGGCTGAGGCGTGCCAAGAGGCACGTTTGTCAAAACTGTCCCGATGATGTTTTCCGAGTACACATCCGGAACAAACACCATCTCTGCAAGATACCATAGGAAGACCTGTCACCATATTTTCTTTACATAGATGCTGAAGGGAGCGATAGTTTAAGTGACCAAATCGCTCATGCCAAAGTTTGCTCACTTCATCATTATGAGCAACAAATACTGAGGGAAGATTTGATGACCCAAAGTTGTGAAACTTATACAACCTTTTGGAATCATCAGCAAGACCAGTAGCTAGAATCTGTTTAGGATCTTTTAGATCCTTGATTACAACATCATGAGGTGAAAATTCAACAATTTTACCTTCACCTGAATGAGTTATCTGATAGACAGATAGAAGGTTGCAGGATAAGGTTGGAACACATAATACATCATTAAACTGACCATTGTCTAGATGAACAGTTCCAGTCCCTACAACATTAAGAGATCTATCATCACCAATATATATATTTTTGGTGTTACAATCATTTAAAGAAGAAAACATGGCTTGATTTTTGGCCATGTGACAAGAGGCTCCAGAATCAATGAGCCACTCATGAGAATGAGAAGAAGAAGAAGATACATTTAATGCATAACCAGACTGAGATGATTGATAATGACATGCAGAAAGTGCCATTCCGGAAGTTGAAGTTGAAGTAGGCTCCACATGGATGTTATGTTTCTTCATTGCGGCTTCCAAGGCTTCCATCTTCTTAAAGCATTTAGATTCTAAGTGGCCATCTCGATTACAAAAGTTACAATGTCTATCAGACTTCTTCCATTTGTTTTTATTGGTCTTATCATTTTGCTGAAATGATCTTTCATCTTGAGGCTGAGTTGGTTTAGGACCATTCTTTTGAGGATATGACTTCTTAGGATTCTTTGAATTTGGTTGCTACTGGGCGGCTAACGCTTTCGAGGAAGAGTTTCCAAGATTAAGAAGACCAAGATGTAAGAGTTTTTCTTGTTCTCTTATTAAGGAATCACAAAAGGAGTCAAAGGAAGGGGGCTTGTAGTCTTTGCCTTGACAAATGAAAGCTTCCCTTGTAGAATGGAAAGTGGAAACAAATACAGAGTAGGCTGGTCCCAACTTAGTAAGGATGGAATAAATAAGGTTACCATCTTCTTTCTTAACTTTAACACCTTCCAAGAGATATCTAAGGGTCTTGAATTTGGACAAGAAATCTTCAATGCAAGAAAAATTATTAGGATCCAAAGTAAGCAACTCATTCTCAAGTTGATGGGCTCTAATTTCATTTTTAATCCCAAAAACTTTAGCGAGTTTTTCTAATGCTTCATCAGGAGTTTCAATTTCTGCAATATGGAATCTAAGATCAGGAGAAATAGACATTCCTATCAAACCACGTGCTTGATCTTTTCTATTTTCCCATTTTTCAACCTTGTCTTCATCTTTTGGTTTCTTCTGTTGGTCTGTGGCTATTCTGAAGAGACCTTTACTTCTAAGTAAATCTCCCATGTAGGCTACCCATTGGAAGTAGTTAGTGCTGTCAAGAATGACTTGGCATGGACTTTCCATTTTTGAAAAAAAACTGAAGCTGAAGATGCTGAAAGTAAGTGGTCCAATGGATAGATCTCGAAAAAATAGGCGGTTTTAAAAAAAAACGGCTCTGAAAAAGGTTTCCGGATGAAGAAGTTATGGCTTTTTGAAAAAAAAATTGTTGACGTTGCCGGCAAAGTGCGCGAAAGTGCGGGAATGAAAAAATCCGCCCCCACAAAATGGAGACTTGAACCCAAGACCTCTACTCTCTTAAAATAGCTTTGAACCAATTGATCTATACAAAAAATTTGAGAGAGAGAGAGAGAGAGAGAGAGAGAGAGGGGGGGGGCCTTGATTTGCGTGCTTGCCTTGAGAAAGCTCTTTTTCCCTACAAAACACAAAACACAAAACCCAACACGAATATGCAAAGAAAAACGAACCTTGCGGCTCGAAGTTAGCTTTAGCCAAAAAACTAGAAATTTTTTTTTAAAAAAAAAATCTCAAAGTTAGCTTTAGTCGAAAAACTAAATATTTTTTTCAATGTTTCTGATTTTCCGAGATCACACTAAGGTGCAGGGAAAAGAGCATACGCATGAGAAAAATCCTTCCTTTCTGTTTCTGATTTGCCCAGATCGCACAGAGTCGCAGGGCAAAGAGCATACGCAGAAATGAAAGGTATAGATCCGGTAAAAAAAAAGGCTAAATAAACCGAAACCGAAATAAGCAGAGAGAAAATAACAATAAACTGCAAAAAAACACTGTATACCTCCCGATCTGAAAAATGACGCAGCTAGGGCTACCGGAAACCTTTTCGCGTGAAACGAAAGGGGTTCCTCACTGAAACAGATGCTCCGAACGCAACAGAGCAGTCCTCTCGGCCCGAAAGTAGTCAGAAATAGCAGATCTAGGAAACAACAGCCGCATGCAGTTCTACCGGCTTCAGATTTGGATCACCAACGGACGCGGCCCTCAAATAGCTCTGATACCATGTAGGAATTTACAGGGTAAGTTCCTCAGAAAGAATACCAAAAGGACACCGCTCACAACCAGATCTCAAATCAATACACCAGTATTTTTGACGTGGTTAAAACCCTCAGAGTGCAAGGAGGGAAACAGTCCACGGCCTGTCCCAACGTGGGTACTACAGGCAATTTATTAATCAAAGAATGAAAATTTACATAAGCTTCTCTCATGCACGGATTACCCGAACAATGACCCTCCATGCGCTTTAAATAGAACTCATGGACCAATCGGGTGTCAAGCCACGGATCAAGTGTCGGTAATACCGAGGTGAGAGTGAACCGTCGGATCACTACATATCGTGACCGTCGGATTGTAAGTTACAATATGTACAACGGTAAAGAAACACACTTTACCTAACTCTATACCTAACTCTAAACTAGACCAAGTTGAACTTAACTATATCCTATGTGTCGGAATATCCTAACACATGACGCCTGTAAGGCTTGAGCCATGGTCCATACAAGAGATGGAACAGATGACTAAGTACATGAATAGTCTTGTAATATTTCAAGAATCTGGGTTCCTCCCATTTGTGGCAATAGCATTCGCCCGGACCTTTAATGGGAGCTGAGCCAAGGTTGGTTCATTAGAATTTGCAGTCACATAAGAGTCCATATCTCAGGCTACAGGTTTTCCAGTAGTGGGGGAGAAACATTTTAAGAAGGAGAAGTTAGAAAATAAACTGTGGCGTCGGTTCATGGTCAACCTAAAGCAGAAGGTGGATTGGAAGAATGACCTCCAACGGAATGCTATGAACAGAAAGTGGAAGTATCTCCTGTATGTGTTGCAGAAGTTCCTTACTTGTGAGGGCCACTACTCACTAACTTCCATTATCACATACGCCTACTCTTTCACTTTGAGTCCAGTAAGCTCATCAATTTCCCTTATTATTTGCTCAAAAGCTTAGAAAAGATGGTGAAAGGGGTTCAGAAAGGGAAGTCTAGTCAGGTTGCATATAAATTATATCACCACGGGTTGATCACAATCTTAATTAAGAAGGAGTTGGAAGCTAAAAATGTGATGTGGGAGGAAATCTTGAAGGCATTTCATGGGCGAAGCGCGGAGAAGTCGACTAAGAAGAAGAGTGCAGAAAATCTGGCTCAAAAGAAGAGTGCAGGGAAGTCAGCTTAGAATAAGAGTGCAGGGAGTCAGCTCAGAAGAGGAGTGCAGGTAAGAATGATAAATAAAAAACTCTGACCTCGCATCCTACCGAGACCAGGAGGTCGCACAGGATAAGGATTGCCTCTTCGAGTGCAGGTCATGTTCAGTCGACCTCTCCGATATTATTGGATGAATCACCACCTGCTTCACCAAGTAACGATAATCTTTTGGTTCTCGCTGAGGCATCGACCCATACATTGATTGATGGTGACTATATGGAGAAGGAAGATGACACACCCTTGTCGGTCGTCTTTGGCAGGATGCAGAAAAGAAGACGACACACCTCTTCCTTAATATTTCCATTGAGGAATGCAGTCTTCACATCCATCTGAGGGATCTTCCAACCCATCTGTGCTGATAGTGCCAACATCGATCTGATAGATGAGTACCTTGCGACAGGAGAAAAAGTCTCATCATAGTCAATCCCCTTGACCTATGAAAAACCATGGGCAACAAATCTTGCCTTATGCTTCTCCACACTACCATCAGCATCTTGCTTTACCTTGTAAAGCCAACAGAACTCACAACTGACTTGTTCTCTGGTCTCGGAACCACGTCCCAAACACTATTACGAACTATGGAATCATACTCCTCCACCATAGCATTAACCCAAATCGGCTGTTGCAATGCTTCCTCAAAGGAAGATGGCTCAGCCTCAACACATTCCCAAACAAGGGTCATGTATCCAGTGTACCTCTTAGGTGACCTCCTCTATCTGTGCTGAGAAGATGGTTCTCCCACATTCTCTCTCGCATCCGTCAACAATCTGTTAGCTTCTCTTGTGCACTTCTATCCATCTCTGGAAGAATCTTCTTGAGTGGATGTCTCCACTCCTGGAACCTCTGCATGCGGTTACTACGCATCAGTCTAAGGCTTCTCCTCCTTAGGAACCAACAGTTCCTCCACAACCTATAGTTGGAGCTCCCTCTCAAGGGAAACTCGCATGACATTTTGCTCATCAAACTTGAGATCTCTGCAAACCACTGTCCTCCGACTGGTAGGCAGATACACCTGATAGTTGTGGGGTGTATCAGTGTACCCCACAAGTATCTCCAACTCGGTTGTCAGCTCAAGCTTCTTCCATGCATCCTTTGTCACATGGCAATATACTGATGAGCCAAAGATCCTGAAATGACCCACATCTAGTCTCTTACCGGAGAAAGCTTCTTCTTGTGTCTTCATCCCAAGTATGCGATGCAGGCTTCTATTCTGCAAATAGGTCGTTGTGTTGCATGCCTCAGCCCACAAGTGAAGTGGTAGGCCTTGGTCATGCGACATCACCCGTGTTGCCCCTACAATAGTTCTGTTCTTCCTCTCGGCCACCCCATTCTACTGTGGGTTATGAGGTGCCATCAACTCTCGTTTAATTCCTTCCACTGCACAGAAGTCCTTGAGCTCTTGAGAGACATATTCGCCACCGTTGTCACTTCTCAAGGCCTTCATGTTCTTCCCTGACTCTTTCTCGACCAAAGCTTTGAACTCACAAAACTTTGTGAAGGTTTCGTCCTTCTTATCCATGAAATAAATCCAACATTTACGAGAATAATCATCAATGAAGATCACATAATACCTTTTCTTCATTGTTGATTCCGTCGAGAATGGGCCACACACATCAATATGAAATCGCTCTAAGATAGCCTCTGCTCGACTGTCTCAATCATGAAAGGAAGACTTAGTGTACTTTCCCAAGGTACAACCTTTGAATGTGTCAACTTGCTCAAGTTTACCTTTGGGAAGCTGTGTAGATATCTGCTGCATTATCTTTGAGGCCCCATGATGCAAATGGCCCAACCACATGTGCCACAACTCACCACTGTCTTGGCTTTGCACCAATTCTGCTCTCGTACTCAATGCTGCACAATCATCTACCTCTACTTTATAGAGATTCTTCACCAGAATACCTATCCTCTTGGTCTGACCCGTGGTTATGTGTCTTAAGAATGCCTTTCCTTTACTGAAGACAACATCGTAGCCTTTGTCCTCTAACATCGTGACTAATACCAAGTTCTTCTTCAGCCCAGGCACATACAACACATCTATCAAGGTGAGAAGAGCTCCATGCTTCCTCTGAAAAGCAACTGTACCCACTCCTGAAGCACTATACCTTCCATCGTCACCCATCTCTATGCACATATTGAGGTATTTCTCCTCCAAGGTACTGAATAAACTTTTATCACTAGTCATGTGGAATGAGGCTCCATTGTCAAGATACCAGACACAACCCATCATCGATGACACCATGCATGTGATGAGGGTAAAGTCCATTTTGAACTGAGAGGCTAATGCCTCACCTTCCGATCCTTTCGAGGATCCCTTCTTGGACTTCTTCAATGGGAAATTAGTCGCATAATGTCCCATATCATGACAATTAAAGCATCTCACTTTAGACTTGTCAACCTTCTTCCCTCCATGGGAAGAATTCGATTTGGAATGGGAAGCCTTCCCATTCCCTTTCCTTGCCTTACTTGTTAAGGCTAGATTTTCTTCATCATCATTCTTAGATGAAGAACCATCTCATGTGCTCCTCTTCATCTCCTCCTACATGTGATCTGACCACAATTGTTCCCAATCCAGCAGTTTCTCCCTTCCATTCACAGATTCTTGGTAGTTATTCCAGCTCTTTGGAAGGCCAAGGAGAGCGAGGCTCACCATATCATCATCGACAGTAGTTATTCTCACACTGCTAAGCTCATCTATGCAGGTGGTGAGCTTGTTCAGATATGTGGAAATAGTATTTCCCTTCTCCATCTTGATTCTTCAAAGCTTATCCTTGAGCGCCAATTTCCTTTGCTCACTACTATTCTGGTAGAGGTCCTTCAATGTCTTCCACATTGAAAATGGAGTATCCTTCCCATGGAGACTCGAGACAATATGGTCTCGAACTCCCTCAAGGATGATCTGTCTCGCCTTCATCACACACTTCTTCCACTCAGCTAACTCTTGTGCATTAGTTGAAGTTGGCTTTTGGATTTCTTGATCAATGAATTCCTTCAAGCCATTGTCTTCTAATATAGCCTCCATGCGATCTTTCCATGCTATGTAATTTGAGCTACCATCCAAGGCATACTCGAGTCTCAAGCCATTGAATGCCATTGGCCAACCTTGAAGTATGATAAGAATTCAATTTTGCACCTGCAACCCCGAACTTCAAAACTTCAAATTCTCTTCTTAGTATATTGTTCACAACTCTGATAGTCTTTGCTCCGATACCATGTAGAAATTATGACTATAGATTAACCTGATAATGCAATATAACCAAAGCAAAATACTTTAACCTACTTCTATAATCAATTTGGGGAAGCTTAAAAGATTTGAGCAAGATCAAGCTGAACACATATAACTAGAAGAAGAATCAATGCACATGAACCACAGAAGAATACTCAGGGGAAAGCCTCAGCTAAAAACCCCACTATCTGTATTATCATACAAGTTGGAAATATCTCATAATTACACAAAGCCTTAGCTCTCACAGTTAGCCAGCTCTCAGTACAATCCTCTCAGATGCTTATAGACAAAATAGACTTCTCATTAGCCTTCTCCTCTGCCCTCCAAGCTCCTATTTCCTTGCGCAGTTTCTCCTGGGTGATCCTCTTGTTACCAAGTGGAACACTGATCACTCACAATGATCTCACACCCTGTAAAACTGCACAACCCTCGAGGAATGAATTCCTTCTACACGCATGAGTTTTGTTTATAGAAAAAAACATGCAACTGATAGTACATTGTCCTTGTCTTCAATCTCAATTGGGTCTTTCTCAGAATAGACATGCATGAGTTAATGATGAGAGAATCTTCAGTTATCTGGAGTACACTAGTTGAGTGCATGCATGCATCAACTGACTGATAACTCACAATTAGTTCCTCAAACAGTTTGGAACTAATTTAACTGGACTTAACTCAGTAAACTAAGCTAACTAATTACAACTCAAATATAACTCAATCTTATCTCCTTAATTAAGGGATAATCTCCTTAATTTAAGGGATAACTGTTGCATGACTTTAGAAAGACTTCTAACTTGAATTTCTCCAACTAATTAACTCAAGATGAATTAATTAATTATTTTTCAAGCAGCTGGTGAGACTAAATTCAAATTTTAATTCAAGGACAAATTAAAATTGGAATATTATTGTTGCCACATTTCCAAAGGAGCAGAAAAAACAATTTAAGATTTGGAAATTTCGGGCCTCGAAATGTTATGATCGTCTTAAAAAGGTGACTAAGAAACTCAAAAAGGCTCGAAGTAGGAAGGCAAAGATAGTGAAAGAAGGGATTAGCATACAAGTTCAGAATTGAAGGGAGGCTCTTTTTTTTTGGTTTTTTTGCAGCAGGTAAAGGTTGTGTGAGGACCCACAACAACTTAAGGAGGGGAGGATGTTGGTAGCCTAAATTGCTTCATTTTTAACCCCTTTTCCCTTCAAAACCGTAACCTTAGACCTCCGTTCTAACCTTGCAAACCTCCATATTCCTGCACTAGTCCAAGAATCGTGCCTTTCCTTGCACTAGCTTTATATTTCATGTTTAAGGGTTACAAATGTGCTTAATTAACCATTTCCATGGATTTTTTACCTTTAATAATCTTTGCAACTAATATTTATTTTCCTAAAGTATGATAGGCAATGTATTGATCATCCCGTTAGCATGGTTGAGTGAAGGTAGGATTCCTGCACTGTTAGTGAATCCAGAATGATCAACTCGAGTTGGGCTCAGAGCGGAGAAAAGTTAGGGATATGATGGAGATTGGGTCGCTGACCGAATACTTAGATTAGCATTTTGTTATAGCTGAAAGGCTTAGTATGAACTGTTATTGTTATTTTGTTATAGTCGAAAGGCTCAGATTGGAACGCTTGATGTAATTTGGTTACGGCCGCAAGCTTGAATGAATGTATAAAATATAGGATTCAGATAGAAAATGGTAGCGAGCGATAACTATAGAAAGGATATTTTAATTTTGTTCTTCTGTAATTTTGCTGGTATCGCCCTCATTCTGGGCTAGATTCGAACTCATGATGTACATTTGCTGATTATTAATAGAAAGGGACTACGCCATGATTTCTCAATCTTGCATTGTAATTCTGTGTTGATGCGTTGATTAAGAGCCAAATCTTTACGTTTCCTAAATTGGGAAACGAACTGGTTGGATAGGGCCCAACCAACCTAGCTCGTTCTCCCTCGTGTTCTTCTTTTTCGATTAAGGTGTGTTAATTTCATTTAATGCAAAGTGTGAATTAAATATATGCTTTTATTCTTCTGCAAACTTTAGATCTGATTTCATCACTGTGTGATGGATCTGTGGTGTGCATGCTCGACTGAGTTTAATTTTATGATTTCCTTTCTTCAAAGTTTAATCTCATTTCTGCCTGGATCATGCAAGCACGCATTCCTGCACTAGTGTATTTACAGTTTCACAGATTGATTCCTTTGGTTCATTACAATAATAAACTTTTATTCTTATATGAGTGATGAGCCTTAATGCGTTTATGCATTGTGTGATTTTCATTCCAAAGGGTTCTTGATATCTCGAACTAAGCATGCTTTTGGTAATTTGAAACTGAACGTCGTTGTAACACACTAATTTGTACCTGTACTTCATACTGTTTAGGGAAAGATCAAACTCTATGTATAATTATTCTCAAAGAGAATCTTTCTTATTTAAGAAGGTTATGAATGCAGATCAGTTCGTGTGAATAACTATTACAGGATTGAAGCCTGCTGTCACAATTATATGATTTCTTTAGATTGCATGAAGGAGTTCCTTGATTAAAGAAGAGTGCACTTTGACTTTGGAAATTAATTCTTATTTTAGGTATTAATATTGGTTGAAGCATCTTTTCGTTTGAGGAATTTATTTTTAAGTTCTGTTCAGCTTTGCAAGCTCTTTCTTTAAGTTAACACATTCTTTATTTTCTTATAATAAGGATTGGAAAACTTGATGTAGGAATCTTTGTTCCAATACAGGAATCGATATCCTAATACAGGAATAGAGTGCTCTAGTCCTGAGGCTTAGAGCTCCTACATGAAGACATAAATCTTCAGTACAGGTGTAAAATATACTTCCAGCACCTAAACTTTGTTCTGGTACTAGTGCAATCACATTGCAGAAGTACAAGAATAATAGCTTAGTGCAGGGAGAAAGATCTATAAGAAGTCAAATATCTTCAAGGGTCCAATTATTAACCTGGCACACAACTATACTGAAGATAAACATAGATTTACATTTTCATTAGTCAATATTGTTTGCAAGAAGTTTGAGAGTTCCTTTCATTTATTTTCTTGCAAGAGTACTTTCTTTCACATTCCACCACTAGAATATATTTGGTGTAAATTGTCTGGTGATTGTTTCTTTTGATTCTACAAGATTACAATTAAGGAAGTAGGAATAGAGTTTGGAAAAGTTCATATCATTTATGGCATTTCTTGTGCTTCATCTCTAAGTTTACGAAACCCCCGGGTTGACAATTAAGTGTCGAAGGAGTTTTCCTAACCGCAATTCCTACACCCAACAAGAAGCAGAGGGCTTGAGGTGCCTTTCTCCATGACTTGGTCATTTGGGCAGCTGGCAACCCCTTACTATAACAATTGGTACATTCTAGTGTGGTGTGTGGTGCATTCAACCTTAGAGTAACAATATGTAAAGGCAGCATGGTAAGGTTAGGAGAGGGGTCGACCCTCATGGACAAGGGGTTTCTCACCATGGGGAGCGTCTAGACTTTGGGGAGGAATTCAACCATCCACTTGAATTTTCACTCAATCAGATGCTCTTCCTCCTCCCTTTGACTCTTTGGAGGCCTAACTTCATCAGCTCACATTTCTCATGGAGCAGTTGGTGCGATATCAGAACAATGAAAGAAATGAGGTCATCACCTTCATGAATGACCTCCAGCATAATCAATGACAGTTGTTGGACTTAATGTAATCCCTTCTTCATGGTCAAAAGAGGCTGCAAGAAAGCATAAATCGTCAAGAGGGACACGTGGAGCACACGGAGGCCCATGTGCATGAGGCATTCTTCCAACAACATAGAAATAGTCTGGAGGACCAAAATGTTGGTAATATGTAAGTAGAAGCATGATTGTGGGTTGCATATATATTTTGGGTTGCTTTTGGTCCTCTTGGGATATCAGTGTATGGACAACTATTTTTTTGTTACTTTTTTCTACCTCTTCTTGTATATACCACTTGGCCAACAAGTCTAGTAGGAATGAAGCCGGTGGAGGATCTAAACGATGCATTCATGGATGTGACAATTTCCTAAATTAATAGAACTTCTTGATTTACAAAAAAAAAAAACATTTGGACTTAGTGAAAAAATAAAAAATAAAAAAATAGAATTAGAATTATAACTAATAATTAAACCATCCTATACCCATATTAACTGTGGATCTAACCAAGTAGATGGATTAAATATGATGTGAAAACTTCTTTTAGAGTGAAAATAGTTTTGATCCCTCTTGGAGTTGAAGTTCATGGATAAGTGTTTACTTACCATGGGGAGCGTTTGGACTTCAGGGAGGAATTCGACCAAGCACTTGAATAGTCACTCGATCGGGTGATCTTCCTCCTCCCTTTGAATCTTTGGAGACCCAACTTCATCATATCAGCATTCACATGGTGAGCATCCCCCATTGTCCACTAGGGTGGAGATTTTACCCTCAAAATTTTCAGCGAAATTCCAGTTCGAACTTATCTTGGCGGGAGTGGGTTGGCATACGAACTATTTATCTTAATTTTTTAGCCTAACTTGGTCCCCAAGTCTATTTGGATTCCTTTTAAAAATTTCCTTATGGAGACCATGCATGGCTCGATACCAAAAAATAAAGGATTTCAAAAATTGGATTCTTATAAATTCCCAATTTTTGTTAGGTCCCTATCTAGGGAATCCCTATGAATAATGCTTAAATAAGAGGTATTTGTTCTTATGCTTGCTACCAGCATTCAAAATTGGACAAGAATTCTTGCTTCAATATATATCATTGCATGTCTAAATGGTGGTTCCAAGGGCCAAGGGAAGCCTTGGATTTGAAACCCAAATCATTTTAAGAGGCCCTTAATCCCAGTTCCTGTTCTCATATTCTAAAATAACTATTAGGTAAATCTTTTGTGGTGGATCAATTGTATAAATAATGGTGTATATTTGCAACTACTCATGAAGTTTTAATCAAATTCACAAGACACAAACCTACTCTAATGCTCTAGAGAATTCAATTCACAATTTAGAACAAAAATCTTAGACATGCAATAAGAAATAACACACATGCACGTGGTATTTTTTTCGAGGAAAGAAATTTTCTAAAAAAACAATGTCTTCTTGCATTAATATGATGAATAGAGATATATTACAATTTATTTTCTCAATTGAGCACAACCTGCAAGTGAGTAACCTATCTCACTTCTCACTGAGAAGCTCTAATCCAGACTTAGTAATTTTTTTCCTCGAGAATTTATTTCCATGTGCAATTCCTTGAGAAATTAGGTCCCTATTGTTTAGGAATTTATCCAAAATGGATTGTGCAATTCCCAAGTTGTATCATGGGATTGCATGCAACAACTGTACACTCAACACTAGTCTACAATTGATGTTACATTGCCTTGGAATCTCCATAACAATTGGGGAACTCGAATTCTCTGCATGCACTAGATATTTTGGGTTGATTGATCATTCAGCTAAATGATCACTGAGTTAGACTCAAGTCCCATTGCACAACTAACCTTCCACTCATTCCTCCAACAATTGGAACTAATTTCACATAAAACAACTTGAGATAACTGACCTTGATTGCTACAAATTAGTAGTGACACATGTTGAACTGAACTCTAACTTCTCAAACTCAAATTTACTGAGTAAACTGGGTGACACAAGCCATGTCACACAAATTAACTGCATCCAAGTTGTCTACTAATGTGGAAATTCAAATGTTCTCAATTTAATCAAGGCAAAATCAAATTGAGAATTTCTTGGTACATTTTTCAACACTCCCTCTCAGCAGAAAGGGATTATCAACCACCCCTATCCTACACTTGTGGAACTTGAACTTCCCTCTTGACAAAACTTTTGTAAAAATGTGAGCGTCTAGTTTCTCTGTCGAAATGTGTTATAGCAACATTATCCGCCTCTACACACAGTCCCGTAAATGTTGATATCATATATCTATATGCTTGGATCGATCGTGAAATAGTGGATTCTTAGAGAGTTTGATGCAACTCTAATTATCACAATAGATCAACGTCGGATCCATCATCTCACCAAATAGTCCGACAAGTATCTTTCTCATCCAGATCACCTCACATGCTTCTCGACTTCCATCCATGCATTTTGCTTCTGCTGAGCTGAGCACCACAAATATTTACTTCCTGTTGTACCAGGAAACAACTTCAGACCCAACACTAAAAATTCCATGTGATGTACACCTCCTCCTTAATAACCCCATTGAGAAATTTAGCTTTTACATCCATCTGGTGGATATTCCAGCCCATCTATGCAACCGATGTAAGAATTGACTTAATGGATGAGTACCTAGCTACAGGAGCAAAGGTCTCCTCATAGTTAATTCCCTCAACTTTGAAGAATCCTTTGGCCATAAATCTGGCCTTATACTTATCTATGCTTCCATCTACTGCATGCTTAAACTTGAATATCCATCTCTAACCCACTACTACTTTATCTGTTGGTCTTGGGACCACTTCCCAAACACTGTTCTTTACAATGGATTTGCATTCCTCCACTATTGCATCAAACCATATAGGTTGTTCTACTTCTTCATCGAAAGAGGATGGCTCAACCTCTACAAGCTCAGTCATTAGATCCATGTATCCAGTGTACTGAATAGGTGACCTTCTCTGCCTATGCAAATTTGAATGAGACCCCACATTCTCCCTCGCATCTATCAAAAGCCTATCAACTTCCCTAGTTCTTTTTTTGCATTCGCTAGAAGGTTCTCCTTGAGTGGATGTCTCCACTCTTTGTTCCTCAATTTTTGGTTTCTCCACAAATTCCTAAGGCTCCTCCTTTGGATCTAAAATCTCCTCTTCTTGTGGGATCTAAGTCTCCCTCTCAAGAGAGCACTGCATCGCTTTATCCTCATCAAAATTTACATCTCTTCACACAAATGTCATTCTAAGGGATGACAAGTACACACGATATTTGTGAGGATTTTTTCTGTAACCCACAAATACGCCCAATTATGTTGTCGGTTCAAACTTATTCCTTGATTCTTTAGAGACATGTAAGTAAAGAGAGGCTCCAAAAATATTGAAGTGAAACACATCTGGTTTCCTCCCCGACAAAGCCCCTCCGTTGTAATCATACCAAGAATCCAATGAAGACTCTGGTTTTGTAAATAGAACATTGTGTTGCATGCCTCAACACACAAATGCAGAGTTAGGTCTTTTTCATACAACATCACCCTCGTTGATCAAATAATGCTACAGTTCTTTCTCTCAGCCACCCCATTCTGTTGTGGGTTTTGGGGTGTTGTCAACTCTCGTCGAATGCCTTCTTTTGCATAGAAATTCTTGAATTCATTCGACACGTACTAACTTCCAATATATCTACTAAGAGCCTTCACCTTATTGTCAGTTTCTTTCTCAACCAGTGCCTTGAATTCTACAAACTTGGAGAATGTCTCATCTTTCTTCCGCGTGAAGAAGATCCAACACTTTCGTAAGAAGTCATCAATAAAAATATGATGACAGTGCTAGACCCACCAACATTAAGGATGTCTCCTTGATATAAAGTCCCAACTAGAACTCACACCATTTGGAGTAGGAGTCCTAGCAGTGGGGTGTTAATGATATGCCTTGGTTGCGAAAACACATACAGTGGTGCATGACGACTTTCGTGAGAGCAAGTGTGTCACCGTACGGAAGGTCAAGTGCAATGCATGGTGGTTCCAACACACGAAATTATGAACCTTGAAAGGGACACACAAGCATAATGACATCACAAGATAATATGCGAAATAGTCCACAAGTTAACCATGAAGAATTAATACAAAAAAAACATTCAACAAGATTCATACAAATGAAAACAAAATAGTTCATAAACATAAGCGTAAATTAAATAACATACATTGAAAATACAAAAATAATAGTCCTACTATATTCATAACATATGCATGAAAACGTGTCGGCTCTCAGCTTTTACTAAAAGTGAAAGTTCCAGTCATACATACACCATTGACAAACCACTAGCCCCAATAGTGGAACGTGAAGTCAACTACACCTTCTCCTCCAAAGAAGTATACTCCCTCTATGATATGGAGAATCCAAGGCTCTCAAAAAAATCCCGAGCTCTTTCTAAGCCTAAGCCTATCCAAAATCTTGCCTCTCAAAAGCCCTTTACATGAGTTATGAGGTTCTACTTATAACAAGAGGGGGTGACTCTTCAACTCCCCTTTGTGACCTTTGGACTACCCTCACGACTCTTCAAATTATTTACAAAACAACACATTAAATTACATCATGACTCATCACATTCCAATATTGACACTTGGAATTCCATTTTACAATTAATCACAAATAATATTACATTTTACACTCATAACTATATAAGACAAAATTGGGTAGAGACAACTTGACATCCTAACAAGACAAAACATTATGATGTTTGAGTTTGGGGAAACTCTAGCTCAGAAACTTTAACTTGATGCTTATTGGTTATGTATTGGTGCCAAGCTCGGTATTATGCGATGACATCCCCAAATTGCATGATGGTGTTGGGCTAGAAGCAGACTCTAGCCTCCATGGCATCCTGGTACAATGTTTTGGAACCAGTCTCTACTTCCCTCTAAAGCATGATCAACATTTTCCACACTTGGACATGACCACCAATGTAGTTGTGCATGTTCTATCTATTCACCTCCAAGTCCTCCTTGGTGGTAATTTGTCTCAGCTGCTCCAAGTATTCCACTACCTCCTTTCAGACCCGGTTCCTATGTTTGGCTTCAGTGAGTGAGCTAACTTATGGGATCTTGTGGGTCTTTACCAAGGAATCCAAAATGCTATATATATCCATGCATACGAGGCCTGAATGTTTCCAACGAATGAGGTGAGTTGCTTGTTGTTCTGAATCAACATCCACACTGTTGTTTTCTCCAACTCTGCCTCTGGCTTCTTCTTCTTACCCAAGTCAAGTGGTGCCCCTTTATATCGCATTGTCCATTCATGCACAATGATGATTTCAGATTGCACATTTATGAGAGTTCTAACGAAGTCTTTACATCGTTGTTGCAAGCCAAGCATGTGGAAAATTTCCTTATGCACGATGACCAGCTCCTAAGAGAGATCCTACATGGTCTCTCCAAGTGTCGATACTTCATTAAGTATCGCCTCCTTCATTTCCTCCAAGTGGACCTATGCGAAAGTGGCATTTTGAGCTACTATGCGGAGCTCTTCAACCTCTTTCCTGGTTGACTACAAGTTATTTTCCAATTGCTTATTCTCATACATCAAACACTGAGTGTTCAAATTTGTTGCACTTGTGAAGGCCAAGCCAGCTAAGGCAATGGCTTCAGGATCTCTCCTGGTGTCGGCCACAATCACCCTTCTCTCATAAAATCAATAGATGTGAGATCATCCAGAAAATGCTTCTTACATCCTTGCACAATCTTCTTCTGGAGTTTGTTTAGTCAATTTAGTGTTATCTAAATTGCTAGTATTTATTGTCAACCCGGGGCTCGTAAGCTGATGAAGTGAAGGTGTACTATATGTACTTAAGTATCCTCTTAGAGTTTTTCTTATCGTTGGGGGTGTTGTTGCGGTTTAATTATGTTCCTAGATGGAATGAGAATTTATAAACAAGTGAGTGATGGTGTGTGTGTAGAGTGAATTCTAAATGAGTGGAAGTGTGTGTTGAGTGATCTCTAACTATTTGCTTGAAAGGAAATGCTTGGAATGAATAAATGAAATTGAAATGACTTGAAATAAACTTGAAAGCAAATGACCACTACCAATGGCACTAGACACCGTTCAAGTTGCTGCTAATAAAAGAAAAAGAAAATCACTTTTAAAACCCAAGAATAAAGATTATCTCTCTCTATCTCGATGCCTCAAAGCACATGTACTGTGTAAAGCACGGAAAGAAAGTAGCTTAAGTGGAATTATAAAAGTGAGAAAAATATGCTTGAAAGACTAATGATAATAATTTGCTATTTCTAATTCTCTACTTCAGCCATATGTACTATGGAAAGCATGATTAGAAAGTAGTGAGGAAATAGTCTAGGAAGCACTTTAAAATCAAAAACTTCTACTTTAAAGACTAGTGGTAATGATTTACTCTTTCTAACTCAATACTTCAAAGCACATGTACTGTGTAAAGTACGGAAAGAAAGTAGCTTAAGAACAGTCCAAAAAGCACCCAAACAAGCTGCAAGTTAGTGATATTTTGATCTTAAAAGATAGTAGTTTATGATGAAGATCATTCATGTATGTTAACAGCTCTTTGAGAAATAAGATTAAAAACTAACTATAAAGACAAAGGCAGCACTTGAATTGTCAACTTCAAATACCATTAGCTGTAAAGCAAACACAACACATATAAAAATAAATCCCGGGCTAAAAGAAACCTGCAAAGAAATAACACTGATCAGCTGAAAATAAAGGAAAACAAGTAAATAAAACTATACATGCTTAAGGAAACAAATGAGAAAATAATGGAATGCTGCACATGAAATACTTTACAAAGGCTGAGATGAGCAGGGGCCCTCTGTTCATTTAGCCACAAGAGAACTCAAAGATCTGGAAACTTCAAAACAATGCTATATTGATTTCTCCATTTGCAAAAAGTTTACAAAACAGAGTGCTGGAATAGCACTAGAAAACAGAGTTCACAAACGCTTCTAAATTCAACACGAGTGCAGCAAAAATACAACTAATCAAAAGTTCTTTGAGCGTACGCAGACGCATCAATTTATAGGAGCTTCTAAGTTATCCTACGCGTACAACTAGTTAACAGAAAAACAATAAAACAGTATGCGTATTAATGGTCCTTGGACACATCACGGTTGCGTGGACGAGTTCAGTGGTTCTTGTCGACATGGATAATAAATCCCCTGTTGGATTGCGTCCTCTGCCACCCGTAGATCATAGACAGATCACCATTTAAGGTGCCGTGACCAAACAGCTCTCAAACACCGTTTAAACCACCTTGAGTTGTCCGTGGCTAAACCAGCTTTGACCATGGGTGAAAGTGACGTGGATGGCTGGAACAAAGGGACAGGAACCTCGAGCACACTGATACCTGAGTGCCCATGTGGCCCATCTAGCAAACCGACACGTGGATCATAGTATTTAACAAAAAGGCTGCAGGATCTTCAGATAGCTGCGGGATCATCAGATAGCTGCGGGATTCCTGCAAGTAAGTCAAAAACTAAACAAATAGTCATCCATTAGCAAAACTTGCTTGATCATGCTTATTGACACTGAATGTAATGATCTGAGAGGTTTTATGGTGAAAATGAGGCAAAAGTGAAGGAAAGATAAGGAAAAGTGGAGGAAAATGGTAGACAAATAGGTGTAAAATAGAGGTTCTACATACCCCCACTCCGAGGGTATTGCATGTCCTCATGCAATGAAAACACAATTCAGTCCATCTGCTGGGATGCCTCAGCTAGGACATCCAACCTCCTTCTCTTCCTTTGTGTAGAAACATTAACCTTTGGCCTCTTGAACATGCATCTGAATTTCAAATTAATTAAGGCTCTGTTCAGCCTTCTGCATCTCTTCTTGAGTCTGCTATGTTTCTTCTGCCACATGCTCATGTGAAGATAGGTATTATCTTGGATTGCCTTGGCAATATCAGCTTGCTGCTTCATTTCTTCATTTCTCTGTTTAATGTGACGGTTCAGCACTTCCAGTTCATAGATTTCTTGTCTAAGTAAATCTATTTGCTGCTCATGAGGTATGACATTACTTGGGCCAGCAGTGTTTTGCTCTAATGTCTCATAATAGTTGTACACCTCTTGTTGAATTGGGTCAACAATTGGTGACTTCCTTGGACTATATTCATGTTCAATTTCAGTTTCAAACTCCGGCTGAAATGGACTGTCTTCTCTTGGAGGAGTAGCTGCCTCACGTGATGATGGACTATCCTCAAGGTCTGCTTGTGTAGCACCCTTCTCAGGTGTGCTAAGATCAACGAAGAGTGTCCTCGTGGCTTTCCTTTTATTCTGCAATCTACTACTCCTTCTTACAGTGGCAGCACTATGTGTTTCTTTTTGTGCCTTTTCCTTTGGTTTTTGAGCTTTTACTTTCTCAGAGAGGGCAGTTTTCTCATGGAGTTTAGTTATCCTCTGTGCTAAAGGCTGGTTATCTCTTTCTTCACCACTAGAATGCTCTGGGGTCTGGTCAGTTTCTCAGATTATGGATTTCCCCTTATCTTGTTTTTGTTTCTTTTTGTCCTCTCTTTTCTTTTTGGCAGCTTCCTTAGCAAGTTCAGCGAGGGTTTCCGAGATGACCTCTTGAGCACTGTCTTCAGTGGGTTCAATCTCAGGTTCAGGATGATGGACTTCTATTTCTTCTACAGTTTGTCCTTCTAAGACATCAGTCTCAGAGATACTTTCCCTTCTCTTCCTTCTGCTCTTTCTAGGTATAGAAGACTCTCCAGGCTCTGCAAAATGATTCCTTACAAGGAATTTTTCCCATGTGTCTTGTTTTTCTTTTAACTGTTCTTCTATCAATAACTTTACAAGACCATGGTGACAGAGGTAAGCTTCTACATTTCGTGGATTTCGTTGAGCCATGGAACACATTTTCCTAAGGCTTTGAAATAGGAAATAAGGAAGGTTTATATCATGTTTTCCTTGAAACTGCAGCATAATTTTACCATGATAGACATACAACACTCCAAATCTCCCTTCACAGGTGAAAAACTTTTGTACTAATAACAATAGAATTTTCCATTCTTCTTTAACATGGGAAATTGGGATGCCTTTGGTAAAAACACTTGTGTCCATACCTGGGTTTTTAAAAATCTGCTTCCATTGTTGATCCTGGACTGCCCGGTTTTTGAACCAACGTTCACCGGTTTGTGGAAGAGAGGTAGCCCTTGCTATGCTTCCTTCGCTGACTGTAACTGTTAAATCTCCCACCTTTGCCTGGCTGTCCTTATCCGTAAACGATCTTGCAAAGGCTTTGGTTACTTTCTTATGGTAGCCCTTAAACTTTCTGATACATTGTAACCAATTGGCTTTTTGTAGTGCCTCCTCAACCTGTGGATATGCCTCCAAGAATTTCGAACCTTCCGGTTCAGCCCTCAGAAGCTTTCCCATCGACTCTTCAGCTTTGTTTAAACACAAATTTGATGGTGACCTTACACAGTAACTCCGTAACTTCACACAGTAACTTCTCGGTCTCTGTTCAGACTCTGTGGAACAGAGGGTATACGGTGCATAAACAGTCTCAGACACCGGGAATTCACGGCTTGAATTTAGAGTTAAGCGGTGGAATTAGCGTGGACACGGTAAAAACAGTGACTAATAGTCGTAATACGACTGTATTACAGGTTTACGGCTATACGGCAGAGGGAAAACAGAGGATGGTTTATGGAGGTAATCGTAGTGAGTGAAAACGAAACAAGGGAGATAATGGCGAGGAATAGGGTGTTATGAACATAGAGGGTTTTGAAATGACGAACGGAACGGCTACATTCTCCAATTTCGGATGTGGAGTGACACATGGCTGTGGGACGAGAGCTGAGAGACGTAATGCGGTAGGTTACGTCATTAGGGTACAGGACCTTAATGACCGAAACAGCCATATGTAATTTCAAAAATCGTGGTTATTATGAGCTGGTAGACGTGGAGGATTCGGAGATTTGTAGTCGCATGGGAAAAAGAAAATGGGTAATCATTACGTTTAGTGGCCAACAAAACATAACCCAGAAAGTTCGCATAATGAAACAACCATAGGTTTAGAGTTTTGAACATACCTCGGATCACATTTGATTTGGCTTCTGATGATTTACTAACCTTTTGTTAACTTTATTGCTAGCACATGATCTTTTCTCCTTGTCTTTGATGATTTTGAACTGTAAATATTTTCTTCAGACAAACTGTGTTTCTTGTGTAGGTACAGAAGGCTGCAGGAAAGCTAATTGGCTGCAGGATTGTCAAATGGCTGCAGAAACTGTAATGAAGTCTTCTAGCTGCATAAAATACTTTAGTTGCCTAAAAAACTTTATTAATGAAGTGAAATGGAATGAATGAATGAATGAATGAGTGAAAAGCAGTGAGGTGAAGTGAAGATGGTAAGATGAAAGAAAATGGTGAGATGAAATAAATGAAAATGGAAATGAAAGAAAGAGAGAGATTTTTTTTGGAAAACATGAGGTGTCAGGTGACCCTGATTTTCACCTTATGTTTTCTGCATGAGACTGCCAATCAGAGATTGGTTTTCAGGTTCATACATTTATTCATTTTTTCTTTTTTTTTTTTTTTTTTTTTCTCTTTTTTTTTTCCTTTTTTTTTTTTTCTTTTTTTTTTTTTTTTTTTTTTTTTATTGAAATTGAAATTGAAAGAAACAGAGATTAGGCTGATGGAGGAGAAGAATTCTTCTCCACCAGCCTCATTTCAGAATCGCCTTGGAATAACTTAACAAACTCCTCTCTTGAGAGTGGCTTGTGATAGACTTTTAACCGATGGCCATTCACAATAAAGGGAGTTTGAAGTTCATCAATAGTCTTCACTCTAACTGCTCCATTGTTAAAGACTTCATCAATCTCATATGGCCCAAGCCAATGAGTTTGAAATTTTCCTTTGAAGTCTTTAAATTTTGAATCAAACAAGAGTGCCCAATCACCCTTTTGAAACTTCTTTTCTTTGATATGTCGATCATGCCATTTGCTTCTTTGGTGCTGAACTAGATCGGTTCTTAGAATTGCATCTTGTCTCATTTCATCTAGTTCATTTAACTGGTCCATTCTATGCTTCTGGGCTTCTGTTAAGCTCATCCCCAATTGAACTGCTGTCTTGAAGGTCTTGATTTGGATTTCAATGGGGAACAGGACTTCCTTCCCATAAACAAGTTCATAGGGAGAATGTCATGTAGTGTTCCTCCATGTAGTTCTATAGGCCCATAAGGCTTCAGGAAGCCTTTCTGCCCAATCTCTTCTATGAAGATGAACAGTCTTTGTGATGATGCTTTCAAGAACTTTATTTGTAGATTCTACTTGACCATTTGCTTGCGGATGGTATGGAGTAGATGTTCTATGCTTAATCTTATATTCCTCCATCAGCTTTTCCACCATCCTTGATGTAAACTGGCTTCCCTGATCTGTTACAATTTCTCTTGGGACACCAAAACGAGTGAAAATATCCTTGAAAAGAAATTGAACAACTGAATTTTCAGTAGCAGAAGTTAATGCTATAGCTTCTACCCACTTGGTAACATAATCAGTACAAACCAGTATATATCTATTTTGCTTGGATGGCGGATTAATTGGTCCAACAAAATCTAGAGCCCATTTCTCGAAAGGTTCGATGCATACCTGTGGCTGTAGTGGCATTTCATTTGAAAGAGTTGGTCTCCCAGTTCTCTGACAACTGTCACACCTTTTAACATATTGCTTTGCATCCTTAAAGAGAGAAGGCCAATAATATCCTGATGAAAAGATTTTATAGGCAGTCCTCTTATCAGAAAAATGTCCGCCACAAGGTTCGTCATGACATGCTTTAAGGATGTCAGGCATCTCATCCTCTCGTACACATCTTCTGATCATCAAATCTGGCCCTGTTCTGAACAATTCATTAGAAATCCAAGAATAAAGTGAACTATCCTGAATGATTTTCCTTTTCTCATTAGGAAATAAATGTAAAGGTAATTTTCCAGTAACTAAATAATTAGCAATATTAGCATACCAAGGAGTCTTGGTAGTTACTGCAAACAAATACTCATCTGGAAATTTGTCCTCTACCAGAGAGTCCTCATTAGTGTTTTGGATTCTGGACAAGAAGTCAGCTACTGTGTTCTGCTTACCTGGTCGATCTAACACAGTTATGTTGAATTCTTGTAAAAGCAAAAGCCATCTTGTAACTCTACCATTAGTGACTGGTTTGTTCATGAGGTATCTAATGGCAGAGTGATCAGTGTGGACAAAGGTTTCATAGCCGGTTATATAGTGTCTAAACTTGTTTATAGCATGAACAATGGCTAGAAACTCCTTTTCAGTAACAGTATAATTTAACTCAGTAGGAGTCAAATTCTTACTCGTGTAATAAATGGCATAAGGGATCAAATCCTTTTGTCCCAAAACAGCTCCTAAAGTTGTATCTGAAGCATCAGTAGAAATGTGGAAAGGGAGTTTCCAATTTGGACCCCTTAAAATGGGTGCTTCAGATATTCTAGACTTTAAAGCTTCAAAGGCAGATTGACATTCAGGATCCCACTTAAATTCACAATCTTTGGTAAGTAATTTGAAAAGAGGGGATGCTATCTTTGTGAAGTTTTCAATAAATCTTCTGTAATAACCAGTAAACCCAAGAAAACTTCTAACATCTCTTTGGCAATTTGGAACAGGTAACTTAGAGATGACTTCTACTTTAGATCTATCAACTTTGATTCCATCTCCTGAAATATGATGTCCTAAAACAATCCCTTCAGTAAACATCATAAAACACTTTTCATGACTTAAAGAAAGATTTGTTTCCTTACATCTTACCAGTACTTTTTCCAAATTTGCCAAAGCTTCTTCAAATGTATTACCATAGACTGTGAAATCGTCCATGTAAACCTCTACACAATCATGAATCAGATCTGAGAAAATTCCTAGTACAGCCCTTTGAAATGTGGCTGGTGCATTGCATAAACCAAAAGGGAGTACTCGATAGGAAAAAGTCCCCCAAGGACAAGTAAAGGTGGTTTTGTCTTGATCTTCAGGTGCTACCTGAATCTGATTGTAACCACTAAAACCATCCAAGAATGAAAAATACTTTTTACCTGCTAAAGTGTCTAATACCTGATCAATAAAAGGTAGAGGAAAATGATCCTTTAAGGTTGCCTTGTTCAATTCTCGATAGTCAATGCAAACTCTCCATTTACCATTCTTTTTGGGCACTATAACCAAGGGAGAAACCCATTGGCTATCTGAAATGGGGTAAATGAAGTTTACCTTGAGCAATTTCTGAAGTTCTTCTTTCACAATTTCCCTAAGATTTGGATTCATCCATCTTTGTGGCTGCCTAATAGGTCTGCTGTTTTCTTCAATGTAAATATGATGAATACAAGTCTTAGGGTCGATTCCTTTCATGTCGGTATATTCCCATGCAAAGGCAGTGGAATGTTTTTGCAACAGTTTAGTTAATTCTTCTTGTTGTAGTCTTTCCAAGTTTTTGTTAATGTTTAATGTTTTTCCTGGAAAGATTTCAACTGTAGAACTACCAAACTCTTCCATTGAGAAGAGAGACATTTGTCTAGAGGAGAGATATTCAATATCTGCATCTAACTGGAATTGTGAAGAGTCATATTCTAAAGGTGCCTCAAAATTTTCTAATGTATTTAGAATTTGACTGTCCTCACTGATTTCAGAGATGGTTAGAACAGGTTGAAGAGTTTCCTCATCATTAATCCACTCATCTTCTCCTATTTCTGTTATTGCCTTTGCGGGAGGATACAAGTTGAATTTCTTGGTAGAATTACCATCTGATATATACATGTCTCCCGACCTACAACTTATGAAAGCATCAGCTGTGGCCAGCCAAGGTCTTCCTAAAATAAGAGGATGTCCTCCTAGATTGTTCTTGGGAGTTAAAATCATAAAATCAACTGGATACTCCCAAGAGTCTAGTGAGACTGGAATGTCTTCCAATACACCATCAGGTTTAATGATTGATCTGTCTGCAAGTTGCAGCAAAGTAGGTGTAAAGAGAAGATTAGGAAGTTTTAACTGATCCATGGTCTGTCTACTCATAATGTTGATAGCGGCTCCTAAGTCAATCAAAGTATTTGGGATTTCAACCCCATTAATATGAGTTTTAACAATAGGGCTACCGGGATCTACATATTTTTGCATGGTAATTTTACCCATCATAATGTCTACAATTTTTCCAACTAGATGTATCCTTTTTGTGTCTCTGGTTCTTTTTATTGTTTTTTTCAAACTCATCTCCTTTATTGTCTTTGCTAGAATGGGAATCTCCTTAATGGCTGTTAACAAGGGGATCTTGATACAAACATTTTTTAATTCATCTAGAAAGCTATAGTCAGGCAACCAAATCTGCTTCTCCACTCCTTTATCAATTTGCAATCTTTCAGGAAAAGGAGGAATAGCTGAAGATGTAGGTTGCTCTACTAAGGGAGTTGATTCTTTTTCTTTTTCTTTAATGCTTGGGTTTTGAAGGGATACTTCAGAACCTTTATTGGCTTTGAGAGATTCTTCCTTAGAAATGCTTGGTTGTTGAGTACTTGTAGAAGGTTGGTCTAAGATTCTACCTGATCTGAGTTGGACCTCATTGAGAGGGACAACCATATAGGTAGGGAATGGTTGACCTTCCATAAGTGGTTGACCTTCCATCACATAAGCATTTTGAGGATTCCTATTATTGGGGTTTGGTTGAGGTTGAGAGGGAAGTTGATTTGGCCTCTGCTGAGATTGTAACAAGAGTTGAGAATTTTGATTTTGTGGAGGAGGTTGTTGTTGAGGGAATGGTAATGACAATTGTTGACCTTGATTTGGAAGTTGGGGAGCTTGCTGATTCTGAAAGGATTGAGGATATTGATAGAATTGGGCAAATCTCCCATAAGGATTTTGCATTTGCATGCTTTGCAACCATGCTTGGAAAGGATTTTGTGGTTGTGACCAAGGTTGTTGCCAAGGATTCCAATTTGGTGGGGGCTGGAAATTCATAGAGTTGTTAAATCCTTGATTTTGCTGCCCCTGCCAAGGTTTCCTTGCAACAAAACAAAGAGATTCAAGCGTACTTGGATCTTCTTGAAAGACTGCTTTGAGGCCAGGGATTGAAGGACATTCCTTGGTCTCATGAGTTTCTGAGCAAATTACACAGGTTTCCACAACTTGTGCTTCAAAGGGACATTCCCTTAAAGCATGCTTCTTTCTACACTTCGGGCAAAAAATGGTCATAGCCTCGGCTTCTGCCTTTTGTTTATTCTGAATCTTAAGGGTATCAATTTGTTCACTAAGACTCCCTAAGATGTCAGTTTTAAATTCATCTAGCATATTACCGATTTCAGCCCTACTCACTGATCCTGTTGCAGATTTATTTGCCCTAAGGAGAGAAGGATCTCTAGGCCCTTTTTGAGTTTTTGATTTGCCTCTTGAGAGATGGGTACATAGTTCTGCTATATCACTGAGAGGAAGTTGAGAAATATCCCCTTTCCCCATCATGTTTAAGATATCTATCCACTCATCCCTAATGGCTTTTAATAAGAGGGCTTTTAAGGTCTCTTCATCCAAGGTGCTCATTTTTGCTCTTTTTAAATTATATTGAAATCTCTCAAGTAAATCTTCTAAGCTCTCATCTTCTTTTTGCATCATTTTAAAAACCTCATCCTTATGATTAGTAGGCATACAATAGTCCAAATACCTATCCAAAAAGGTTTGTTTCATTTCATCCCAGGTCCTAATGGACTGAGTAAGTAACCCCATGAACCATTTCAAAGCTTGATCCTTTAACGTTGATGGGAACAGTTTGAGTTTCTGAGTATCATCCAGATAGTCATAAGTTCGACACACAACTTCAAATTCAAACAAGAATGTTTCAGGGTCCTCAGTTCTTAATCCATGAAAATTTGGGAGAACAGATGGTGATATGTTTTTCATGGTGGCTCGGGAGTCCTCATCAACAATGGGAAACCCAAATGTGTTATCCCCATCTCTATTTCCTCCAATGGGACCTCTACCTCCTCCATTGTTATTGTTATTTCCTCCTCCTCCTCTACCTCTACCTCCTCCTTCTTCTTCTGCCATGATGATTCTCCTAGGGATTTCAAAATCTTCTGGTTCTTCTACAAAGGGTGAATGAGAAGAGATTTCTCCTTCCTCTTCAGGTGAGTCTATTTCCTCAATTACAATTGGTTGTCTGGTAGGAGAAAGAGAAGAGTCTCTTCCTAGTTCAAACTCAATAGAAGGTATAGGAGAGTCAACTCTTGGTTCTTGAATTTCAGGACTAGGAGTTTCGGTTGGAGATAAGGGAGGTATCTCTTGTCTATCTCTTGAAGCAGATGGACTTGTAAAAATTGAACTTCGAGCTCTAGCTAAAAACCTTCCCCTAGAATCTCTAGCTCTATGCATGTCATTTTTATTTTATCCTCAAGTCAAGTTAAATAGTTCTTTTTCTGATCTTCCAGTTCACTCTAGGTGCAAGAAGAGAGCATACTCAAGAAACTATTAGATTAATAACTTTCTCCTTTCTGATCCTCCAGATCACTTCAAAGTGCAAGAGGAGAGCATACTTAGATAGGTTATTAACTTCTTTTCTTGAAGTTGTTGTTTTTTTTTTTTATATTTTTTTTTCTTCTAAGAATATGGCTACTTAATTTCACTTCCCCGGCAACGGCGCCAAAATGTTTAGTCAATTTAGTGTTATCTAAATTGCTAGTATTTATTGTCAACCCGGGGCTCGTAAGCTGATGAAGTGAAGGTGTACTATATGTACTTAAGTATCCTCTTAGAGTTTTTCTTATCGTTGGGGGTGTTGTTGCGGTTTAATTATGTTCCTAGATGGAATGAGAATTTATAAACAAGTGAGTGATGGTGTGTGTGTAGAGTGAATTCTAAATGAGTGGAAGTGTGTGTTGAGTGATCTCTAACTATTTGCTTGAAAGGAAATGCTTGGAATGAATAAATGAAATTGAAATGACTTGAAATAAACTTGAAAGCAAATGACCACTACCAATGGCACTAGACACCGTTCAAGTTGCTGCTAATAAAAGAAAAAGAAAATCACTTTTAAAACCCAAGAATAAAGATTATCTCTCTCTATCTCGATGCCTCAAAGCACATGTACTGTGTAAAGCACGGAAAGAAAGTAGCTTAAGTGGAATTATAAAAGTGAGAAAAATATGCTTGAAAGACTAATGATAATAATTTGCTATTTCTAATTCTCTACTTCAGCCATATGTACTATGGAAAGCATGATTAGAAAGTAGTGAGGAAATAGTCTAGGAAGCACTTTAAAATCAAAAACTTCTACTTTAAAGACTAGTGGTAATGATTTACTCTTTCTAACTCAATACTTCAAAGCACATGTACTGTGTAAAGTACGGAAAGAAAGTAGCTTAAGAACAGTCCAAAAAGCACCCAAACAAGCTGCAAGTTAGTGATATTTTGATCTTAAAAGATAGTAGTTTATGATGAAGATCATTCATGTATGTTAACAGCTCTTTGAGAAATAAGATTAAAAACTAACTATAAAGACAAAGGCAGCACTTGAATTGTCAACTTCAAATACCATTAGCTGTAAAGAAAACACAACACATATAAAAATAAATCCCGGGCTAAAAGAAACCTGCAAAGAAATAACATTGATCAGCTGAAAATAAAGGAAAACAAGTAAATAAAACTATACATGCTTAAGGAAACAAATGAGAAAATAATGGAATGCTGCACATGAAATACTTTACAAAGGCTGAGATGAGCAGGGGCCCTCTGTTCATTCAGCCACAAGAGAACTCAAAGATCTGGAAACTTCAAAACAGTGCTATATTGATTTCTCCATTTGCAAAAAGTTTACAAAACAGAGTGCTGGAATAGCACTAGAAAACAGAGTTCACAAACGCTTCTAAATTCAACACGAGTGCAGCAAAAATACAACTAATCAAAAGTTCTTTGAGCGTACGCAGACGCATCAATTTATAGGAGCTTCTAAGTTATCCTACGCGTACAACTAGTTAACAGAAAAACAATAAAACAGTATGCGTATTAATGGTCCTTGGACACATCACGGTTGCGTGGACGAGTTCAGTGGTTCTTGTCGACATGGATAATAAATCCCCTGTTGGATTGCGTCCTCTGCCACCCGTAGATCATAGACAGATCACCATTTAAGGTGCCGTGACCAAACAGCTCTCAAACACCGTTTAAACCACCTTGAGTTGTCCGTGGCTAAACCAGCTTTGACCATGGGTGAAAGTGACGTGGATGGCTGGAACAAAGGGACAGGAACCTCGAGCACACTGATACCTGAGTGCCCATGTGGCCCATCTAGCAAACCGACACGTGGATCATAGTATTTAACAAAAAGGCTGCAGGATCTTCAGATAGCTGCGGGATCATCAGATAGCTGCGGGATTCCTGCAAGTAAGTCAAAAACTAAACAAATAGTCATCCATTAGCAAAACTTGCTTGATCATGCTTATTGACACTGAATGTAATGATCTGAGAGGTTTTATGGTGAAAATGAGGCAAAAGTGAAGGAAAGATAAGGAAAAGTGGAGGAAAATGGTAGACAAATAGGTGTAAAATAGAGGTTCTACAGAGTTCATCATACGGCATATTATACGTGTCCATAACCAGATCATCATCAAGAGGAATAACTTCCCCTTCCTCTCTCTGAGTTGACTCTACTGCTGAAAGTGGTGGAGACTGAATAGTGACCTGTTTTGTGCTTGGCATCAGGTCAACATCCTGATTCTCCAATTTAGGTTATGCCTTCGTATCATCAACATCTATAATTTCTCAATTTTTTGAGCATGCTCCTAATCTTGCATCTGTTCACCCTCCTCCTCTGCTAGTGATTGGCTTTGTTCTTGCTCTTCATCTTGTTTTCGTGCTATTTATTGTGCTATTGTGTGTTTCATTTCTTCTTCTTCCTTCTTCTGCTTCTCTTCTTGTTCTTTCTTCTTCTTTTATTCCTTTGATCTCCTCTATTGCTCTTCCCTCTTCCTTTGTTCCACTATCTACATCCTTTTTTTCCTCGCTACCTCAATTACTAAAGTTGATTTCGTAATAATTAGATCTGCTCTCATCTTGCAACTTCTTTCTCCCCCTATATTTTGAACAACCTTTCTCTTTATTTTATCCTACATAGGGTCACTCCCTTTTGCTATTAGTGCTTCTTGATTTGTTGGCTTTTGCAGAGTGACCTATGAAGTTCATGCTATAATGACCAGCTTGCAAGGTATGGATGCATTGTACCAGTTCTTCCATGGATCATCCTCTCTTCAATGAAATATCTCGTTAAGCCACTAAAAGAGAATTGTCGCATAGTGGTTCTTGCAAATACCACAAGGATCTTATGGATTAAAGTCTTGAGTACCAAATCCAAAATTCTCTATCACCTTTCCTTCGGCATCCACGAATTTCAGGTTCTCTATTTTGTATAATCCAATTTGCATAGGAAGAGTCGACCAAAGTGCTTTCTTCTTCCTATGTAAAGCAGCTGATAACCCTATGCTAAGATGATACGACACCTCTTGCATGACGAGCTTCATACCTTGGTAAAATATAAAGTGGCTTCTCTCCTCTGAATACTCTAAGGAACATTCCATCTGGTGAGGCAAACCAATATGCAATCTCGAATATTTCCTATGTTGTTTCAAGCAACATGTAAGGCAGTTCTTCCTCAAAGATCATCATGTATAGTGGGATGAGGAATTGGTCAGTTAGCTTCTCCATAACTCCTTGATGGTTGCAATCTAAAAGCATCTTGCAATGTATGTGCAAGGTAGGTTCTCGAGGTGACCAAGGCCATTTCATACCAGGAAATTTTTTATGTGCACATATGACATCCAGTAAATATGCAAAAATATAGAATCTTGTTTTCCCACCCTTTGGAGGATTCAAGGTGTTACCTACATGGATCCTTAAATTTTGAGCCAACAAATATAACCAATTGAGTGGCTTTCCATTGTTCACAACCTGGTTCATAAGGACTGCCCACTCTTCCAGAAAGGTCTTTGTATTCTGTTGAATGTGGATTTTGCAAGCTAAGATGATAAACAACTCATAGGCCCTCCTGAGAGACCTTTTCTTGTATGTGTTGGTGGTTGTCTATCAAAACTTTGATGGCTCCTTCACCCAACTCTTAACAACATCCCTCGTGACCACATAGTTGTCGGTGGCATAGAAGAGTGAATCCATGCATGTTTCTAGCTTAGGAAAATGGTACACACGTCAATAATCAGATGCCATAAAAGTAGCAAGCCTATGTCCACTGGTACTACTCAAAGTCATGGTATTCACATCAATATGTGAGACAATCCAACTGATGACATCTGCACATGGGAAGGTTGGATATCTACATGAAGCCCTGTGTAGCCCTGATCTCTGGACATTAATGTATACATGTTGGTCCTCCATATCTGTTGTGAATTCATTTACTGAAAAAGATTCATTATTTTTCTGCCATGTGAGATCTGAGTCCTTTTATACATACAATTGAGTGTCCACATATACTGGCAAGTTTACTTGTGTTTGCTCAACTGCCTCCCCAATACTGCTCTCAGTGGTATATTTTGAAGCAGTTCTCTTAGGTGCCATGGTAACAGTGACTTCTGGGGAGAAGTTCTCAACAACTGTGGTACCTGTGAGATAGAAAATACACTCATGAAGAGCAAACATTAGCCTTTTGCAAATATATCTTCACAGCAAGATCAAGCAGCAAACCGATGCACTGAGAGAAAAATTATGCATTTATCTTGGAAAATTGAGGGATACTGGTAGTGGGAACTACGCATTGCGTAGTCCCAGTAGACAAGCGACAACTTGAGGCTTGAGACTATGTAATGCGCAGTACCAGCCCGAGTTGTGATTGAGAGAGACTACGTATTGCGCAGTCATAGTGGCCAAGGGGCAGACTAAGCCCTCGAACTACACAATGTGTAGTTATTCCAACTTGTACTGCACACTGCACAGTCTTAGAGGTCATGCCTTAGCTTGTTCTTTTGAACTGTGCAATGCCCAGCTGGGCACTGTAAAAATTGGCCATGGGAAATGTGGATCTTCCCAATGTAAGTGCATTGGGAAATAAGCAGATCTAAGTGCTGATGTGAGTTTGAGTGAAAATATGGCTAAGTATAGGTGAATCAAGTGCAAAAACTTAACAAATAGAAGGAAAAACAAAAGTGTGAAGAGAGTCGTCACAATGGCGATCGTCGGTGTGAAAAAATAGGAAAATCAATGTGACACTTATGAAAGGAAAATTAAAAACTCGAACAAAAGTTCTACAAATACAAGTTAAAACACCATCAACCATGAAGAGAAATGACAAAAAGCGATAGAAAAAGCGATAAAAGACAATGAAAGCAAAACTCGCCCGGAAAAGTGACGACAACTGCACAAAAGGTTCCTTGATCTCCTTCGAAATGCTAGAACTCCAAGTTAAAATGTATAAATTATCTCTAGAGGCATCTATTAAATAGATTTTATCAAATTAGGGTTTATGACTTGCATGCCTAAAATCAAGGAAAAAGTGAAACTTGGCAAAAATTTATAAAAATAGGGTCAGTGCCACCTTCAGGAAACTAATGATGAATCCATACTTTTTAGGGATTCCTTTTTGTTTTTTTTTTTCTTTTTTTTTCGGAAACTTGCCATGGATATTTCTAGGAAAGATTGTGCAATTTTGCGGAATTGGGAAACTTTTTGGCTCAGTGCACTACGTAGTTTTTGAGCTCAATGATGGTTTGCGCAATTTTTGGGCTCAATGTTGGTTTTCCTTCCATGACTACATAGTTCTGAGCTCAAGGTAGAACGGCTAGTCTGGATTGCGCAATTCCACTCATCAAGGTTCGCTTTCCCTCATGGATTACACAGTTTTTGGAGGCAAGCCCATAACTATTGTGAGGCCAAGTCAGGAGGTTAGCTTGTGACTTAGAAAGATCATCTAAGTGTAAAAACAAGCAAGCACAAGCACATATGAAAGGGATAAGTCTCAATCAAAACATGAATACTTGACGACAGTCAAAGGTAAGCTCATGTCAACATAAAGGAAGGCTCCAAAATCAAAGCATAGGAAAATTTTTGGAGGGTGGTTGTAGAAACTAAAACACTTGGCGACACACTGGTAGAACTCCAACTCTCTGTATGGGTCTTATCTCATGCGAAACAGGTCTAACTCTTTAGGAAGTATTGTTCATTTCATTGATTACCATAGTTTCTTCACTTAGCTTGCATTGAAGATATAGTCCCTACCATTCTCTTCATTGGCGACACACTAAACCAAACCAATTTAGACTAAGTTGTTTCAATTGGGGATGAGAAATATATACATGTACAAGTGAAAAGAAATGTCAGAGTCTTGATTTTCATCTATGGTGTTTCTCTGTTGCGAGCAAGCCTAGACAGTACCCCCGACGAAGTCACTTTAGGAACACAAACATTGTTCCAATGCCATCAAGCCTGGACAGTACCCCAACGGATTTGCTTGCTTCACCTCTCTTAGCAGGAATCCTTTCTCTTCTTTCTCCTTTATTTTATTTTTTTACATTTTTTCATTTTGTTCATAGAACTGTGCATAGGCACTTATTTATTTAATGAGGCGGAAGAGGGATCCCAACTTATTGAGAGCAGAAGAGGTTGTCCCTTTAGAGAAGGATATTTATTTATACCTTTGACACACTTGTTAAGGTTTTCCTCCCCTCCTTACTCTACTCGACTTAACTGACAAGGATTAACCGAAAATAAAAGATCGATTAGAGTAGGCGGTACTAGTTACAAGCTCAAGCATCATGATTCCACTATGGTTTTCTTCAAAAAAACATATTTTCCATCAAAGCGTGATCAAATAAAAGAATGCAAGACTTACACAAAGATAAGGAATAAACAGATAACCAATTTTTGACAGTATCACAACTTCCTCGTGGACTTCACCATGCTTGCTTCGGAAACCAAACACAGTCTCATGCATAAGCTTTTCTACGACTGAAAGGAAAATAAACAAAAGAAAAGAGCAAAGCAAAAAATAAATCAAAGCAAACAAAACAAATCAAAATAACAAAGAAAAATAAACAATTACTACTACTCTTAACCCAATCAGAGAATAGGCTAGACTCATGTGAATTGAAACTTACAGTGTAGCCACTAGCGCATTGGTTGGCCTATATACGTAAGGAAATTCATATCAAGACAAATATTCAATAGTAAACAAGAAAGATAAGACAATGCAAACACTCATGGAAGACAATTTGAAAATGCATTACAATGTTTAGACACATTGCGATTTGAAGATACACAATAACAAACTTTTGAACTATGGAAATGGGTGAACATAAAGAAAGAAGAAAAATTTACTTTTGCAACTGTGCTCGCCAGGTATGACTCCTCTAATGACTAAGTGATAGGATCATGCAATGCAGATGGGGTATGCAAAAATTATAAGAGAGATTGATTTTCAATGTGCGTGACAAAGTGATGAGGAGCCTTGAGAGATACATCAATATTCTAATCGGAATTGGAACCAATCACAATACTATGAGAACCTAACATAACCGTCAACTCGAGCTGAAGTGCCTCGATAGATTGTGGAAGTTCCAAATTATTAGAAGATAGATAGTTAAACAATGATGGCTTAGAAAAATCAATAACGGAAAAATCAGAATCGTGATAAAATGAATGAGTGAAAAGATCATGACAACCACGATTAGAAAGTTCAAGATAAAAAATAGAGGCATCCTGGTGATCCGACGAATCATAAAGAGGGGAAGATGAAAAACAAGAAATTTCACCCTGTAATTTTTCAAAATGATGAGATGATTGATTGGGGGGATTGAAAATAGAAGATTTTTCCTCTCCGAATTCGGATGAAAAGATCACATTCCACAAGTTCTGAAAATGATTGGAAGTAATAATATCATCAGAGACTAAATTTTCGCAAGATTCAACAAAAATGATAGAATTGCAGAAAATGTTAGGATAATGGGGGGGAGGTGCGTGTTATCACTCAGGTTTTCCCAGAAGTTGTAAGAAGGGGAAAGGAGGCCGAGGTAACCACTAACCAATCTTTTAGATACAGAATCTAGCCAATCTGTATCTAGAGAGGGCTCTCTCTTTATGATTTAGCTTTGTTTTTAAAGGTATTAGGCTAGTTATGAAGTTCAATGGTTTTGTTTGAGATTGGGTGGTGAGATTGCGATAGAGCAGAGAGGTAAGACAGAGTAGTTCAGTCCATTGGGCTAATGGAGTCAAAGAAGATGGCTTTCCAGATTGGGTTTCTTAATAGAGGATGGTTTCACAGAGCAAGGTGGTCAAACAGGGAGCCAATAAAGATTGGAAACAGATGGAATGGGCTCAAATGGGGTGAAGGGCAGTTGAGAATCCTTCAGCCTATTTAAAGAGGGAAATTGGATGATTACTGATAAGGAGCAGTGAAGTATTCTTTAACAAATAATCAACATGAAAGAATTAGGGAAACAGGAGCAATTAAGATTTCACTGCTTATCCTAATTCTGAAGAAAACACAAAGAACTATAATGATTGAAAACAGAGTGCAATCAAGCATATTATGAAATTAATCCTTTCTTTATCATTCAGATGGTGAAACACAGATGATGTAATAAACTAAGAAAACTTTAAAGCACAAGATATAGAGGACTTATTGATCCAGTGGTTGATTCAAGAAGTCTGTGACAAGTCCTCTGCTTCAATTCTTCATCCAGTAGGCCATGCAACAATTGATTCCAACAACTCTTTATTCCAAAAATTAAATATTACAGCAAAGTCTAGGAATCCACCCCCAATACTCCAATGGGGGCGGGGTATTTATGCCACAAATTATAAAAAAAAATATCTCATAACAGAGTGAGATAATATCTAGGATGACTAAAAATAGTTTACAAAAAATAGAAACAGCTAGCCTTGAAAATAGGGAAAAGATGACCTGATGTTGTGCTGGTCCTGTTTTTGTTGAATGTGTTGGAGGCAGGCCCTATAATTCGGCTGGCAGTTGCTTTCTTTAGTAACTCTGCACTGGCTGTCTGTCTCAACTGATACTCTTTAACTGCTCTGATACTCTTTGACTGTGATCTGATTACTCTTTGATCTGATTTCCCTGTTGTTGGTGTCTTTGTGGTCAGGTGCCGGTTTGCAAATGAACTGCTTGCTTGGAATTTTTTATGCCCGGAGCGTTGTATGCCGAGTATAATAGAGAAAATGGCTTTTTACCGTTTTTTTGACAAAACGAAGGTCGGTGGGGTTTCTCATTTAATCGGGAGGATGACGTAAGCCATACAGCGGATCACGTCAGCAGAGGGGGAAGGACATATGACATCAGCAAAGGGTGGTAAGCAGTTTTTCCCGCACCGCTTTTGGGGTTGAGCGGTTTCAGGCCGGGAGGGAGCGAGCAGGTGGAATGAGCGATGAGTGGCTTTGTACGGGTGAAAAACTGCTGGGCCCCTGCGAGTTAATGTTCGGTGGTAAGGGGGGTCGCTAAATGGATGTGGACCGTCAGATGAGCAAGCGTGGATCGGATGGCGGATGGGTAGGTGACATGGTGGGAGTTTAACTGTTGTGGGCCCAACGTCTTTATAAATGATTTTAATCATTTCGGGGTTGGTTTGAATGGTCGGGGTAATGGTTATTAATCAACCCAAATGGTTGATTAATCCCATATGACGCGCGATGGGGAGGGTTCTCAATGAACTATGGTTTAATTTATTAATTCCCTTTAAACAATGTTTTTATGGTTATAATTAACCGGGGGCAGGAGTACATAATATTTGGGGTTTTTTTGATATATTCACATATTACGGGAAGGGTAACATTTATCTGGGAGTTTATATAATAAAAGTTAATGGTTAATATGAAATATAAAAGTTAATGGTTAATATGAAATTGAAATGAAAGCGCTAAGTATAAAAACAATTTGACTTTTGTAGTTAAACTTAGGCTCAGGATGAAAAAGGGTTTTTATGAGGAATTTTTGCCCTTTTCCTAAGTAAAATAGGGATTCACTTAAGCAAACTTTATGAAATGGAAGGAGTGGCTTTTTAGTGATATTAAGAACAGATTCTTAATATTTTAGGGGGGAAATTAGTAAATGATTAGGGAAAGTATGAAGGGGAGTTAGTTATTTAATCTTGCCTCGCTTGAGCTGCATCAAGTATAATGTCTGCCTTGCACTTGTGATAGAGATAAAGATTAACACATTTAGAGACATAATCTATCACAAGTATCATTCTGCAACACCATCTACCTACCCTGACTACTTTAGCCTAGCATTTTTTCCTTCTTTATTCGGGTGCACTTAGACTGGAAAACCCTCATCAACTTTTATTTTCTTAGCATAGTAAGCCTACCTAAGTCTGCACTTATTGCATCCAAGGGCTCAGATTAAACAGTTGAGCTCCTTTTTATTTACTCTACCTATCTACTTATCTACCAAGATTAAACAGTTTGGTCAGATTTTATTCTCTATCTCTAAAACAGGAAATTCAAATATGAACTAGCCAAGATTAATTTGTTTGGCCATTCATCAATTGCGGCATAAATCAACAAGCTGCACACAATACTTATTACAAAAAATGAAAAAGTAGTGGCATTTTGGACTTGCACACTTTCCTGGTCTATTTTTGTTTGGGGTTCATTTCTTTTACTTTTTTGACCATTTTATTCTCTTTTTTTTACCCTTTTATTTTCCTTTGAGGGCATACCCTCTTTACATTTTTTGAAATTTTTGATAATATGGAAAACCTGTGCAACAAGGAAAGGAATGAACATATTACATAGCTCAACAAGTCAATCATGAAATATGACACCTATTGGTATAGGAGTGTAACAGTGGCTCCACTTGGGGATGGCTTTCCCTGGTGGAAAGTCAAGAACAGCAGGTCAGATGGCCTTCTGGATAACTTAGACTATGCTCTGAAATCTCCTTTAACTGGTTGTTTTATTGTATATATGACAGTAACACTTGTGAAGCTTAGGGCCTTCATTCCGGGCTTCAACTCCAGCAAGTTACTATCCAATCCACACCAAACCTTTATTCTTCCTACTTGAATCCTACTTGAGCACCTTGTCACTTGGATAGGAACTTTTAGCCTTGGTCCTTTTATCAAAATCTTCTTAACATTCTCCTGCACAACTTGAGATCTGACTTGAAACCAAAAGGTGCTGCAATCTTCAAACCAAATTAGTAAATCCTCAAGATCTTAGGGCCTTTTGATTGGATTCAAGTATTTAAGGATTTATTTCATAATCTACTAAAACTAAATTAAATCAAACTGAAATCCTACGTACTTACTCTAATCAACTGGTTAGGTAAATTGAAACAACCAATGCAACCATTCAAGCATCATATACATTGGTGACTTTTGTTGCTTGTGCTTGTTGGTGTTTAAAATTGAGATCTTGCAATCAAATATAGCTTTGTTAACCTTTGAGAAGATAAGGAAATTCTTGATCTCCTTTGTTGGATCTAGAAAATGTACAAAAGGATCTTGTAAAATATATACACTTTTCTTGAGCTGATTCAAACAACTATATAAATGTTTTGGGTAGCCTACCTGCCATGAAATTGAAATATCACTTTTATCTTTATCACCCTGCATGTTTTCAGCTACTCTTTGTGATGATGTTTCTACTGATTGTAATGTCTGTCTGGTAAGACCATTATCATCTTGATTTTGACTTTCATAGTCTGTTAATGGAGAAGAATTCTGATTGCTTTCCTCGTCCAACCTATCAGCTGTTGGATCATAAAGAACTTGGAAGGATTGTTGCAACTTATTACATATAGGTTCAAATGGAACTTCATAGATTTCTACAAGCTGCTCCTCCTTTTCTTTAAAAATTTTACACCACATTTCCTTTAAAAATTGAAATGATTCAAAACAAAGAGGCAGGGAATCAACTTGGATCATTTGATCATATGTTCCGACTTCCAAGTCTTCTTCTGCAACCTGACATTCAATGGAATTTTGGGGCTACAAATCTACATATGAGAAGTCTTGAACAAAGATTTGATTGCCCTCTAGATAGTTAATACCAAGACTTGTTGACATTTGATTTCTAATTGAATGATAGTTATCTCTAATAAACTGAAATGGATCAAAACAAAATGGTAAAGTTCCTTCATTGATTTCAAAATTTTCTGCACTTTCCTCCTCATTCTCATAGTTGAAATGAACAAGCTGATCACTATTTTCAAGTTGGTGAAACGGGATGTCCTTATTCCCCAAACTAGCCTCTAATTGCTCTGTAAAGTTAGTTTGGATTTGAAAAACATAATTATCATCATACTGATCATATTTGGGCAAATCATCAAAAGAAGTAATGTCATCAAACACACACATTAGACCAGGAGCTTTCTCCTCCACATATTGCTTTATAAATCTATCTTCTGATCTATGGTAGTTGGAATTAGCAGAAATTTTTTCATGATTCTTAATCTCTTCTTGCACTGATGGCTGCAATATATTGACCAAAGGATAATGGTAATATTGCCATATAAGATCTTTTGGATGATTGGTATCAGGAAAACAAACCTCATTCCAAACTTCTGCTTGATTCAAGTGATTGGTCAATCATTTCTCCTCTTTATTCTCCACTGTATCCAAGTGCTCTGAATACTCTTGATCTTCATCAAATATAACAACCTTATCACATACAACAGGAAAATCCTCATCATTGTCTTTGTCATATAGAAGCTTGCAAGGGAGTTGCAAACTCTCATTAATTTTAGATGAAAGATCATGATCTGTCAAAGTATGTTGTCTCATTTCATTTGCATGCAAGGAAATAAATCTTTTGACATGGTTCTCATCAAATAATTTTCACTGGTCTTTCATCTCTGAAGAAACCACTACTTGTTGAAGATGGTCTTGTGGTTCAATATTTTTAAGCTCTATTGCCTCTATCTCCAAATCTCTGGACTGTTGTTGGTTTTCATTACTATTTTCTATTTGAGAAATTTCAGGGAACTGCATTTCTTCTTTATTCTGATCAGTTTGTAGTGCTGCAAGAATTTTTTCCTGTGGGGAAACTTCATGGGTTTCTGAACAACATACATCATCTTTTTCTTTCTGAGGGGAAGATAATTCAAGCAAGGCTTCCACTTTTTGAAAAGGCTTTTCTTCTAAAACCTCTAATATTTCATGATCCATGAACTGATCATCATCATCATCATAGTAATTTTCCAGATATTGAATAAAACTTTCAAAATTGTCACAACAGTCTTGAATTAGCAATAGAGATGAATACCTTTCCTTGTATTTGTCATGAAATGTAGCATGAAACTGCTTTAAAGAACATATGCTAGAGGCTGGTAAATTTTCATACCAAGATCTAGCTTTTTCTTCTAAAGTTACCATAAATATTTTCATAAGACAATCTTCATGGAATTTGACTTTAAACTTTCGAATGTGCATATGAAATTTTAATAAATGTAAAGCAACATCATCTCCTATTTCATCTTTAAACAATGGAAGATTTTTTGACCAATGAAATTTGGACAAAGGGTTTGGAAAACCTAGAAACTTTGACCTGTCCAAAGGAGCATACCTGCGTTGATTTGTTAAATTCATCTTGAAGACACTTAATGCTAAAATGGGGTCACCATAGGTTCTCAACAACTCTGGATTCTTTTAATAGTGGCATCTTGAGTATTTGAGGCTTCTTGATTGGAAAATGATCATCATTAGATTCAAAAGGATGATATATATTTGCAATTTTCAAAATAAAATACTCAATAATTAATCTAATTTTTTTTTTCTAAAATACAATATTCATTGGAAAACTCTATCAATTTAGAAAGAACATAAGGTCTTGGATAACAATCCAAGTTAAAAGCCTAATCTTTTTATATTGTTCTTTCAGGTTCGTCCCTCCAGTGGAGTCTTAGTTGTGAAATTGATGTGGAGTCGCCAGGTGGATGATTTTAACCTTTGTGTGTCTGATCCCTGTCCACCGTCATAGATCATATCTAAACCTGTAAAACATTTCTGAAGAAAAAGTTAGTTTCTCCAGGGAACCAAATTTTTGAGTATTTTATGATTATTTTGTTTTTTATGAATTTTCAAAACAACTTCTATGATTTCTTTAAGAGGCTTTAGATATGAGATTTAAACCTTCTTAAAGACTTATTTAACAAGAGGCACTGATCAAGTATTTGAAACTAGATGTTCAATCCATAAGCTAGATCGGAGATAGACTAAAGCAACATTCATTTACTTCTACAATTGCAAAGCAAAAGTATTTCAAAGGCTACCTGGCTAACTTCAGGCTCCATCTGTAGCTTATGAAATAAACAATAGTAACAAACAATTATTTAGGTCTCCAGTGGAGTCACCATTGATGTTATCACTCAGGTTTTCCTAGAAGTTGTAAGAAGGGGAAAGGAGGCTGAGGTAACCACTAACTAATCTTTTAGATATAGAATCTAGCCAATCTGTATCCAGAGAGGGCTCTCACTTTATGATTTAGCTTTACTTTTAAGGGTATTAGGCTAGTTATGAAGTTCAAGGGTTTTTTTTGAGTTTGGGTGGTGAGATTGCAATAGAGCAGAGAGGTAAGACAAAGTAGTTCAGTCCATTGGCCTAATGGAGTCAAAGAAGATGGCTTTCCGGATTGGGTTTCTTAACAGAGGATGGTTTCACAGAGCAAGGTGGTCAAACATGGAGAAAATAAAGACTGGAAACAGATGGAATGGGCTCAAATGGGGTGAAGGGAAGTTGAGAATCCTTCAGCCTATTTAAAGAGGGAAATTGGATGATTACCGATAAGGAGCAGTGAAATATTCTTTAACAAATAATCAACATGAAATAATTAGGGAAATAGGAGCAATTAAGATTTCACTGCTTATCCTAATTCTGAAGAAAACATAGAGAACAATAATGACTGAAAACAGAGTGAAATCAAGCATATTCTAAAATTAATCCTTTCTTTATCATTCAGATGGTGAAACACGGATGATGTAATAAACTAAGAAAACTTTAAAACACAAGATATATAGGACTTATTGATCCAGTGGTTGATTCAAGAAGTCTGTGGCAAGTCCTCTACTTCAATTCTTCATCCAATAGGCCATGCAACAGTTGATTCAAACAGCTCTTTATTCCAAAAATTAAATATTACAACAAAGTCTAGGAATCCACCCCCAATACTCCAATGGGGGGGTATTTATGCAGCAAATTATAAAAAAAATATCTCATAACAGAGTGAGATAATATCTAGGATGACTAAAAATAGTTTACAAAAAATAGAAACAGCTAGCCTTGAAAATAGGGAAAAGATGAACTGATGTTGTGCTGGTCCTGTTTTTGTTGAATGTGCTGGACGCAGGCCCTATAATTCTGCTGGCAGTTACTTTCTTCAGTAACTCTGCGCTGGCTGTCTGTCTCAACTGATACTCTTTAACTTCTCTGATACTTTTTTACTGTGATCTGATTACTCTTTGATCTACTTTCCCTGTTGTTGGTGTCTTTGTGGTCGGGTGCCAGTTTGCAACTGAACTGCTTGCTCGAAATTTTTTATGCCCAGAGCGCTGTATGCAGAGTATAACAGAGAAAATGGCTTTTTACCGTTTTTCTGACAAAACGAAGGTCGGCGGGGTTTCTCATTTAATCAGGAGGATGACGTAAGTCGTACGGCGAATGATGTCAGCAGAGGGGGAAGGATGGATGATGTCAGCAAAAGGATAGATGATGTCAGCAAAGGGTGGTAAGTGGTTTTGCCCACACTGCTTTTGGGGCTGAGCGGTTTCGGGCTGGGAGGGAGTGAGGAGGTGGAATGAGCGACGCGTGGCTTTGTATGGGCAGAAAATCGTCGGGCCCCCGCGAGTTAACATTCGGTGGTAAGGGGGGTCGCGAAATGGATGCAGACCGTTGGATGAGCGAGCAGGGATCGGATGGCGGACGGGCAGGTGACATGGCGAGGGTTTAACTACTGCGGGCCCGACGTTTTTATAAATGATTTTAATCATTTTGGGGTTGGTTTTAATGGTCGGGGTAATGGTTATTAATCAACCCAAATGGTTGATTAATCCCATATGGCGCGCGGCGGGGAGGGTTCTCAATGAACTATGGTTTAATTCATTAATTCCCTTTAAACAGTGTTTTTATGGTTATAATTAACCGGGGGCGGGAGTACATAATATTTGGGGTTTTTTTAATATATTCACATATTACGAGAAGGGTAACATTTATCCGGGAGTTTATATAATAAAAGTTAATGGTTAATATGAAATTGAAATGAAAATGGTTAATATGAAATTGAAATGAAAGCGCTAAGTATAAAAACAATTTGACTTTTGTAGTTAAACTTAGGCTCAGGATGAGAAAGGGTTTTTATGAGGAATTTTTTCCCTTTTCCTAAGTATAATAGGAATTCACTTAAGAAAACTTTATGAAATGGAAGGAGTGGCTTTTTAGTGATATTAAGAACAGGTTCTTAATATTTTAGGGGGCAAATTAGTAGATGATTAGGGAAAAGTATGAAGGGGAGTTAGTTATTTAATCTTACCTCGCTTGAGCTGCATCAAGTATAATGTCCGCCTTGCACTTGTGATAGAGATAAAGATTAACACGTTTAGAGACATAATCTATCACAAGTATCATTCTGCAACACCATCTACGTACCCTACTACTTTAGCCTAGCATTTTTTCCTTCTTTATTCGGGTGCACTTACACTGGCAAACCATCATCAACTTTTCTTTTCTTAGCATAGTAAGCCTACCTAAGTCTGCACTTATTGCATCTAAGAGCTCAGATTAAACAGTTGAGCTCCTTTTTATTTTCTCTACCTATCTACTTATCTGCCAAGATTAAACAGTTTGGTCAGATTTTATTCTCTATCTCTAAAACAGGAAATTCAAATATGAACTAGCCAAGATTAAGTTGTTTGGCCATTCATCAATTGTGGCATAAATCAACAAGCTGCACACAATACTTATTACAAAAAATGAAAAAGTAGTGGCATTTTGGACTTGCACACTTTCTTGGTCTATTTTTGTTTGGGGTTCATTTCTTTTACTTTTTTGACCATTTTATTCTCTCTTTTTTTACCCTTTGATTTTTCTTTTAGGGCACACCCTCTTTACATTTTTTGAAATTTTTGATAATATGGAAACCCTTTGCAACAAGGAAAGGAATGAACATATTACAGAGCTCAACAAGTCAATCATGAAATATGACACCTATTGGTATAGGAGTATAACATTGCGGAAGGATAAAAATCAACCTTCATCACAAATTATTGTTCAGATGTGGTCTCCCACACATAATCATCGTAAATGATATCGCAATTTTTATGAGCAACACCAACTCCATCTTGAAATTGATCCTCATGAACAACCAAAGACATATTCGAAACAGAGGAAGACAACAACTCACAATCGAGAGGACCAAAGGAACCAAAGGATGGAGGAAGAGGAGATAACACTTTATCACAAACATCATATTCATAGTCCAAACTTGCGCTGGAATTTTGAATTTGTGGGGTGGGAGAAGAAGGTGGTAGATCAATAGATGAATTATCAAGTTATCCCATCTTAACCTATGGAACTGGAGTTGTTTGATTAGAAGGAGACAAAGAGTCACATGGAAAAACAACTTTTTCCATCGCTAATATTTGAAGCTCTAATATCATAGTATGTTGGGATATTTTCGAAAGATTGATATTCGTGTAGATTCATAAAAATGTGAACAAGAAATTCAAATTTCTCTTTCATTAATGGAAAATCAACATCATCTTCAGAAAATTCAAAGAAAAAAAAATGATACAATCGTGAAAATCATCAAGAGATTCATCATGTGCTTTTCATAATCACATAATTTTCTTGAACACGGATTTATAATTGTACCTATCAAAGGCACAAAAAAAATTTGTGGCAAGATGTTCGAAAGAGTGTATGGAAGTGATGGTGAATCTGTAACTCCATTCCCTTACACACCCTTGGAACGTAAGAGTGAACAACCTACAAGAAGCTTCCTCGCAATGAATATTATGTTTTATGGATAATTCAAGAAAACAAGCGGTGTGCTCAAAGAAGGTCGTTTCACCCTCGCCATTGAATTTAAGATTTAAAAATTCATTAATGATTTCTGCCAGTACCTTTAATTTAGAAGTTTTAGAAAAACATGTTGGAGCTAATATATCGGAAGAAGCCATTAATGAGTGCCGAAAGTTCGAACAAACTTCATGGGCTCAACTTGTCATCTGGCCCTCCTTCTAGCGCCAAAATTTTGATGATGCTAGACCCGCCAACATTCAAGGGATCTCCTCGACATGAGGCCCCAACTAGAACTCACACCATTTGGAGTAGGAGTCCTAGCAGTGGGGTGTTAATGATATGCCTTGGTTACGAAAACGCATACAATGGTGCATGGTGACTTTGGTGAGAGCGAGCATGTGACCTTGCGGAAGGTCAAGTGCGATACATGGTGGTTCCAACACATGGAGGGAAAAGGAAGTGAGTCCCTTAAAATCTTGTAACAGTATGCAGCTTGAAAGGAACACATGAGAATAATTACATCACAAAATAATATGCGGAATAGTCCACAAATTAGTTGTGAAGAATTAATACAACAACACGCATCCAACAAGATTCATAAAAATGAAAACAACATAATTCATAAGCATAAGTTAAATAACATACAATGAAAATACAACACGAATAGTCCTACTATATTCACAACAAATGCATGAAAGCGCGTTGGCTCTGAGATTTTATTTAAAGTAAATTTTCCAATCATACATACACCATTGACAAATCACTAGCCCCAATAGTGTAATGTGAAGTCAACAACACCTGCTCCTCCAAAGAAGTATACTCCCTCTATGCTACGTAGAAGTCAAGGCTCTCACAAAACTCCCAAGATATTTCTAAGCGTAAGCCTAGCCAAAATATTGGCTCCAAAAAGCCCTTTACATGAGTTATTAGGTTCTATTTATAACAAGAGGGGGTGACTCTTAAATTCCCCTTTGTGACCTTTGGACTACCCTGATGACTCTTCAATTTCTTTGCAAAATAACTCATTACATTACACCATGACTCTTCACACTCTGATATTGACACTTGGAATTCCACTTTAAATTAATTACAAATAATATTACATTTTACACTCATACCCATATAAGACAAAATGGGGTAGAGACAACTTGACAACCTAAAAAGACAAAACACTATGATGCTTGAGTTTGGGGAAACTCTAGCTCAGCAACTTCCACTGGATGCTTCTTGGTCACGTATTGGTGCCAAGCTCGATATTATGCGATGACATCCCAAAACTACATGATGGTGTTGGGTTGGAAGCAAACTCTAGCCTCCATGGCATCAGGATACAATGTTTTGGAACCGATCTCTACTTCCCTCCGAAGCATGAGCAACATTGTCTGCACTTGGACAAGACCACTAATCTAGTTTGCATATTTTTTATATTCACCTCCAAGTCCTCCTTGGTGGAAATCTATCTCAGCTCCTCCAAGTATTCCTCTACCTCCTTTCTGACCTGGTTCCTGCGTTTGGCTTCAGTGAGTGATCCAACTGATGGGATCTTGTGGATCTTCACCAAGGAATCTAGATTGTTGTATATCCATGCATATGAGGCTTGAATGTTTCCAATGAATGAGGTGAACTGCTTACTGTTTTGGATCAACATTTGCACTCTTTTTGTCTCCATCTATGCCTTTGGCTTCATATTTTTGCCCAAGTCAAGTGGTGCCCATTTTTGTTGCATTGTCCATTCATGCACGACGACGATTGCAGATTGCACATTTTTAAGAGTTCTTACAAAGTCTTTGCAATACTACTACAAGCCAAGCACGTGAGAAACTTCCTTATGCATGGTGACCAGATCCTCATAGAGATCTTGTGTGGTCTCTCCAAGTGCTGATACTTCATTAAGTATCGTTGCCTTCATTTCCTCCAAGTGGACATGTGCGGAAGCTATGTTATGAGCTATTGTGCGGAGTTGTTCAACCTATTGCCTGACAGCCTACAAGTTCTTTGCCAGTTGCTTATTCTCGACCATCAAACACTGAGTGTTTGAATTTTCTGCACCTGTGAAGGCCAAGTTGGCTGAGGCAATGGCTTCGGGATCTCTCCTGGTGTCAACCACAATCACACTCTCATAAAAGTAGGAGATGCTAGATCATCCAAAAAATGATTCTTACTCTCTTATACAATCTTCTTTTGGAGTTCATCATACGACATATTATACGTGTCCATAACCAGATAATCATCAAGAGGAATACTTTCCCCTTCCTCGCCTGGAGCTGACTCTACTTCTGAAAGTGGTGGAGACTCAATAGTGACATGTTGTGTGTTAGGCATCAGGTTGACATCCTGATTCTACAGTTTTGATTCTGCCTCTGTATCATCAATATCTATCATTTTCTACATTTGTTGAGCATGCTCTTGATCTTGCATCTGTTTGATCTCCTCCTCTATTGGTGGCTGGTGGTTGACTCTATTCTTGCTCTTCATCTTGTTTCCGTGTTGTTTCTTCTGCTATTGCATGACTTTCTTCTTCTTCCTACTTCTTCTTCCCTTCTTGCTCTTGCTTATTCTTTTCTTCCTGCTATATCCTCTACTGCTCTTCCCTCTTCCTCTGTTCTACTATTTTCATCCTTTGTTTCCTCACTAACTCAATTGCTAAACCTGCTTTCGTAACAATTGGATCCACTCTCATCTTGCATATTCTTTCTCTCGGTGTACTGTGAGAAACCTCTCTCTTTCCTTCATCCTACATGGGGTTGCTCCCTCCTATTTTCACTTCTTCTAGAGTTTCTTCCTCCTATGAAGTGTCTTGTGAATTTCCTGCTATACTGACCGGCTTGTAGGGTTTGGAGGCATTGTAGAAGTTCTTACATGGATCCCCCTCCTGCCAACCAAATGTCTCGCTGAGCCACTAAAAGTGAATTCTCGCACAATGATTCTTGCAAATAAAATGGGGATCATATGGATTAAAGTCTCAAGTACCAAATGAAAACTTCTTTATCACCTTCCCTTCAATACCTGCGAATTTCAGGTTCTTTATTCCATACAATCCAATTTTCATAGGAGGAGTTAGCCAAGGTGGTTTCTTCTTCCTGTGCAAAGCAGTTGATAACCTTGTGGTGAGATAATACAACATCTCTCACATGAGGAGATTGTTGGTGGCATACCTTGGCAAAACATGCAGCAACTTCTCTCCACCGAATACTCTAAGGAAGGTTCCATCTAGTGAGGCAAACCAATCTGCGATCTTCAATATTTCCTCCATTGTTGCAAGAGACATGTAAGGCGCTTCTTCATCAAAGATCATCCTATATAGTGGGATAAGGAAGTGTTCAGTTTGCTTCTCCATAACTCCTCGATGGTTGCAATCTAAAATCATCTTGCAGCGGATGTGCACGATAGGTTTACGAGGCAAACAAGCCCAATTCATACCAAGAAATGTGTTATGTGCACAGATTGCATCTAGTAAATATGAATACATATATAATCTTGATTTCCCGCCCTTGGGTGGTTTTAGCACATTAACTGCATGGATTATTAAATGTTGAGCCAACAAATCTGACCATTTAAGTGGCTTCCCATTATTCACAACCTGGTTTAGAAGGATTTCCCAACCTTCTAGAAATGTCTCTGTGTTCTGTTGACCATGGATTTTGCAAGCTAAGATTATCAGCAGTTGATAGGCCCTCCTAAGATACCTTGTCTTGTATGTGTTGGTGGGTGTGTGTCAAAACTTTGATGGCTCCTTCATCCAACTCTTAACAACATCCCTCGTTACCACATAGTTGTTGGTGGCATAGAAGAGTGAATCCATGCATGTTTCTGGCACAGGAAAATGGTACACACATTGATAATCTGCTGCCATAAAATTAGCAAGCCTTTGTCCACTAGTATTGATCAAAGTCATGGTCTTCACATCAATATGTGAGACAATATAGCTGATGATATCTACACATGGGAAGGCTAGATATCTGCATGCAACCCTATGTAGCTCTTATCTCTAGACATTAATGTATACCTATCAGTCCTCCATATCTATTGTGAAGCCCTTTTTTGAAAATGCTTCATTAAATTTATGCCATGTGGGATCTGAGTCCTTTTTTACATACTGTTGAGGGTCTATGTATACTAGAATGTTTACTTGCGTTTTCTCAACTACTTCCCCAGTAATGCTCTCATTGGTATGTTTTGAAGTATTTCTCTTAGGTTCCATGGTAACAATGGCTATTGGGGAGAATTTATCAACAATTGTGGTACCTATGGGAAAAAAAAGACACTCATGGAAAGAAAACATTATCCTTTCGCAAATCTATCTTCACAGCAAGATTGGGAAGCAAATCTGTGCACTGGTGAGAAAAATTGTGTGATTATCTTGGGAAAGTGAGGGATAATGGTAGTGGTAATTTTGCATTGTGAAGTCCCAGCAGCCAAGGGATAGCCTGAGGCTTGATATTGTGCAATGTGCAGTCCCAGCCTTGGTAGTGACTGGGAGAGACTGCACATTATGTAATCTCAGTGACTAAGGGATGAAATGATCCTTAGAACTATGAAATGCACAGTTGGGCCAGCCTGTACTACGCACTGCATAGTCTTAGAGGCCAATCCTTAGCTTTTTCTCATGAACTGCGCAATGCCCAACTGGGCACTGTGAAAATCGATTAAGGAAATATGGATTTGTTTGGTGAAAGTGTGGGAAACAAGCAGATCTAAGTGTTGATGTCAGTTTGAGTGAAAATATGAGTAAGTATAGGTGAATCAATGTGAATGAAGTGCATAAACTTGACAAACTAAAGTAAAAATAAAAGTGTGAGGAGAGTCACCGCAATGGTGATCGCCGGTGTATAAAAACAAGAAATCAATGTGACACTTATGAAAGGAAAATGACAAAATGAACCAACACTTTTACAATATAATACAAGTTAAAACTCCAGCAACCATGAATAGAAATAAGAAAAAAAACACTCATATAAGTGAAATGACAAAAACCGACATAAAAAGCAGCAAAAGACGACGAAAGCAAAACTCACCTAGAAAAGCGACACAACTCCACCGAAGGTTCCTTGATCTCCTCGGAAATGCTATAGCTCCAAGATCAAATGTAAAAATGAACTCTAGAGGAATCTATTAAATATTTTTGAGTGAATTAGGGTTTATGACGTGCATGCCCAAAATCAAGGAAAAAGTGACACTTGGAAGAAATTTCTAAAAATAGGGTTACTTCCACCTTCAGGAAACTAATGATGAATCCCTAATTTCTAGGTTATTTTTTTGCTTTTTTGCTTCTTTCTTTTTCTTGAAACTTTCCATGCATATTGCTGGGAAATATTGTGCAATTTTAGGGATCTGGGAAACTTTTCATCTCAATACACTTTGTAGTTTCTCAGCTCCGTGATGGATTATGCAATTTCTGGGCTTAGTGTGGGGCTACCTTCCATGACTGCGCAGTTTCTGAGCTCAAGGCATAACTACCAATATGGGTTGCACAATTCCACTCATCAAGGTTTCCTTGCCCTCATGGATTGTGCAGTTTCTTGAGGCAAGCCCAAAATTTTTGTGAGGCCAAGTTAGGAGGTTAGCTTATGACTTAGAAAGATCAACTAAGTGTAAAAACAAGCAAACAAAAGCACATATGAAAGGGATAAGTCTCAATTAAAACATGAATACTTAATGATAGTTAAAGGTAAGCTCATGTTAAGAGAAAGGAAGGCTCCAAAATCAAATCATAGGAAAAAATTTGGAGGGTGGTTGTAGCCGCTACAACAAAATGAAAAAATATTTATGTTTGGTAGTGGAGGTTATTGATAAATGTCCACTAAAATCAGAGTGGATCCTTTCTAGGACTACATGTTCTTTGTTGTCCTAATCATGGAATGTGGATTTTGTGTACTTCCCCAAGGTACATCATTTGCATAGATCCTACTGCTCAAGTGCTTCTTTGGGGAGGCTAGTGGTTATCTGTTGCATAATATTCAAGGCACCATGATGCAAATGGCCAAATATTATATGCCAAAGTTCCCTAACATCACAACCCTGCACTTTCCTTTCCTTTGTGCTTAATACAACACAATATTCCATATCTAGATTATACAGGTTCTTCACACAAATCCTATCTTCTTCACTTATCCAGTGGCTATGTGTCTTAGGAATGATTTTTCTTTGCTAAAGATCACAACATAACCACGGTCTTCCAAAACTGCAACAAAGATGAGATTTTTCTTTAAGCCCGGAACATACATGACATCCTTGAGCTTGAGAGGGGATCCCGACTACCTCTAAAATGTGACTCTACCAATCTCGGTTGCATTATACCTTACATCATCCCCTAGCTTGATGTGCATTTGAAGATCTTTCTCCTCCAGATGACTGCAAAATTATCTACACCCTGTTATGTGGAACGAGGCACATGAGTCCAAGTACCACACTCCCCATCACTGTGATGGCCATGCATGCGATAAGGATAAATTCAAGCTCGAACTGTGAATCCAAAGCTTCACATGTTTCTCCTCATGAGGTCTTCTTGCTTGCCTTTTAGTGTAGACACTTCATGGCATAGTGCCTGAATTCATGACAATTAAAGCATTTAATTTTGGACAAATATTTCTTCTTGCCCCCTTGGCTGGATTTTGGTTTGGTTTGATATTTCTTCCCTTTTCCTTTATTTCCCCTTCTAACCACTGCAAAGTTTTTTCATCCTCACCCTTGTATGAAGTCCCATCGCTGGTATCCTACCTTATTTCCTCCTGTACCAAATCAGACCATAATCATTCCAAATTCAATAGTTTCTTCCTCTCGTTCACTGAATATTGATAGTTATGCCAACGCTTGGGAAGTCCCATATGGGCTATACTTACCAAGTCATCCTCTAAAACAATAACACCAAATCCTGCAAGCTCATCACGAACTTGTGTGAACCTACTCAGATACTACGGGATAGTGTTATTCTCCTGCATCTTGATATTTCGAGGTTTATCCTTGAGCACCAGCTTCCTGTGCTTACTACTATTCTAGAATAGATCTATCAGTTTCTTCCACATTGCATAAGGAATTTCTTTACCATGGATATTGGTGACAATGTGGTCTTGTACTCCCTCCAATATTATTCTCCTTGCCTTAGCTACATCTTTCTTCCACTAAGAAAGGTTTTGGGCATCAGATTCTGTTGGTTTTGCAACATATCTCTTGATGTATTCTAGCAATCCATTTTCATCGAATACCACCTCCATGTGATCCTTCCATGTGATGAAATTAGAGTTTCCTTCTAAGGCATACTCTAGCCTCAGCCCGTTGAAGGTCATCTTCTCAACTCTGAAGAGATCCTGCTACACTGAACTGCAAATTCGAACCTCCTGAGAAACAACTTCAAAATTCCTTCTCTAATGTGAATCTTGTTATGATACCATGTAGAAATTATGGTGTATATTTGCAACTACTCATGAAGTTTTAATCAAAATCACAAGACAAAAACCTACTATACTAATTTGCAGAATTCAAATCACAATTTAGAACAAAAATCTTAGACATACAATAATAAATAAGACACATGCACACAATATTTTTTATTTTCCGGGGAAATAAATATGCCAAAAACCCCAATGCATACTTGCATTAATATGATGAATAAAGATGTATTACAATTTATTTTCTTAACTGATCACAACCTGCAAATGAATAACCTATATCACTGCTCACTTAGAAGCTCTGACCTAGATTTAATCAATTTCTACCTCTACTTGAGGCCCTATTTCCTTGAGAAATTAGGCCTCTATTATTTAGGAATTTCTCCAAAATGGATTGCACAATTCCCAAGGTTGATCATCAGACTGCATGCAACACCTGTACACTCAATACCTGTTTACAATTGATGTTACACTGCCTTGGAATCTCCACCATAGCCAGGGAACTTGAATTCTCTTTATGCACTATTTATTTTGGGTTGATTGATTCATTAACTAGATGATCATTGAGTTAGACTAAAGTCCCACTGCACAACTGACCTTCCACTAGTTCCTCCAACATTTGGAACTAGTTTAACTTAAAACTAGCAATCACACATGCTTACCTGAACTCTAACTCCTCCAACTCGAATTTACTGAGTAATTTGGGTGACACAAGCCATGTCACATGAGTTAAATGCATCTAATTTATCCGTTGACATGGAAATTTTAATTTTCTCAATTTAATCTAGGCAAAAACAAATTGATAATTTCTTATTGCATTTTTCAATATAAATCTAAGGACACTCCAAATCTTTCAATGAATGTTATTCTCTCAAAGATCATGGTATAATATTACAAATGTAGGGTGTTTATATGCTGCTTTTATGGATATTGGCCCTGTTATCACCCCAAGAAACTCTCCTAGGTTGTATATTAGAGATGCTCAGGAACATTACAAACTCAACAAAAATATTGGAAAATGGTGGATGAATGGAAGGAATGATGCATATTCAAGCCAGATAACCACTTCTACTATGCTTAACCCCAGACATGGGTGAACACCCCCAGACTACAAGGCTTTAGACCACCAATTACTCACTGTTTGAGGATTAGGTGAACATGGAGAATATTGACCACACCAGCAGATGCACAAGACCATGTGATGGTCGGCTGCAACCAGTAGAAAGGTCTGTAAATCTATTTCCTAATGCACAGACAGGATGACAGCTCTTTGGCACCAAGAAAACAGAGACTTGCATACACCTTCAATAATACATACTAGATTCTAACACAGAGGTGGGATGACAACCCCTCTAATGCTAAACATCAAGAGCACATGAAAATGCATAACAGGCACAACCTGGAACAAATAAGAAGTGGAAAGTGAGCAATTAACAGCAAAAGAAGCTTGCATTAGCTGAAAATGAAGACCAGACGCTACAGGTATCACAGTAGTGACAGTCTCCAGAAGTTAAACTTTACATCAAAACAATATCCATCAATCCTCATTACATCTTGTTTCTGGGTATATATGGAGGTTGATTACAAAAATATCTGCTATCCTATGCGTGGAGGGGTCATAATGGACCACCAACCACATTAACTATTTGATATGGGTCCCTGATACAATCTGTTGCTTTCATGAACAAAATTTGACATTCTCTAGTACTTAGGTGTACTCCTCGAGCAGGTGGAGTGTTGTGTGAATAAATTTCCATAACTGCTCGAGGAAGTACTTTCCTTCCTTGGCCATGTTGTCTCTTGAATGAGGTAGTTAAAGATTAACTGCGCAGAGTGCTGGTGGGTAGCTGATCGTTGTTATCCTTTGTCCCTTGGAAGCGTGGTATAGGCCAAACACACGAAAACTGCATGGAAAATGAACGAAAAGGCTGGGAATAAATGTTAGCTGTTGGATGGAACTAACGGATGGCTAAGATCTCATGGCGGGAGGCGATGGAAAGACGCGGGGCGGAGCGACTATGAACTGTCGGATCACATATATGGACGGTGGATATCATTTGATAGGGAGTATCGGGAGAAGGCGTGAATGGAGAAACGTGGGCCATCGGATCACGGTTGGGCAGATTCGACAGTGATCGGGGGCAGAAGTTGCACGGGAGATAACGAGCGGGAGAACGGGTGGGATGGCAGTAAGTGGTTTCCCTGCACCGCTTATGGGAGGAAATGGTATTCGTATAGAGGAGTCGCGATACCACTTCGGCGTTGATGCGTGGCGGATGTAACTTCATGGGAAACTGCTTTCCCTGCTGGTTATCGCGCGTGCATGTTCAGGTGGTGGGACGCGCGAATGCTGTCAAGTCGGGATATGGACGATCGGATGGCGGGAATTAACGCACGCGCTTGGTGGAACTGATGTGACAGGAAAAGCTGTGGGCGAGGGACTTTGTAAAAGCGTGCGGTTATACAGGTTAAGACCTTAGTGCCGGGGGTTTGTTGTAAAAGGGCTTACATAAGGGAACACACTGAATTGGCGGATAGCGCCTTCTTGAGAGGTTATATGACTGCGGTTGTATGACAGCTTAAATTTGGCGCCTGGGAGCCAAAGAAATCAAGGTTTATACTAAATATTAGAGTAAAACAGGGATAGCGGGGGATTATGGAGTTATAAGAAAAATGAAGGAGAAGAGGGAACCAACTACTGCGAGCCTCTTGCAAACATAACAAGCACTGCCAGACCTGTTTTTTATCCATTGAATGTTGTAGAATATAGCAGAGCTAACACTGGCTCCTTCTGGGGATGAGATCCTCCCTGTGAGGTCTCAAGAACCTGCAGATCAATGCCTTTCCAGTTGAAAACAAATTAGCCAAAATTCCTAGTGTTCCATTGGGCATGGAGTCTACTTTGCCTACACAAAACTAATAAAAACAAAATATTTACAACTTTTAAGGCCAAAGACCTTAAACAACATAATTTTTCAGAAAATGCCCATTAACTGGGCCATCAAAAACTGCCTCTCCTCCCATACTTTTCAGTATGAAGGTGTTGTTCCCTTGAATTTGAGAAATGATGAAAGGCCTTGTTAAGAAAGCATCAAATTTCCCATGGTTTCCTTTCTTTTCCTTCAATGCATCCTATTTCAGAACCAAGTCTCCAACCTGAAAATTATTTGATTTTGCCCCTTTGTCAAAGGCTTCCTTGATCTTTGTCTGATGTGATGCAGCCTTTTCAACTAGCTGTTCTCTAATATGATGTATCTCTGCCAAATCAGTGATCCTCTTTGCCATGTCTCCTTCCTCATTCTGCTCTTCTTGAAGGAATTTTGCCACAAGGAGAGTTAACTGAATGGGGAATACAGCTTCAGTGCCATATACCAGCTTGAATGGAGAATTTCCTGTGGATTTCTTAATGGTTACTCTGTCAGCCCACAGTGCATATTTGAGCTTAGCATCCCAATTCCTTTTATTGTCCTCCAGCAGCTTCTTAATTATCCTTATCAGGCTTTTATTTGAAGATTCTGCTAGACCATTCCCTTGAGGATAATATGAGGTGGAATGAACCAGTTTAATACCCATTGAATCACACATATCCACCAATTCTTTTGCTATGAAGGCTGTTGTATTATCTATAACTAATTTATGTGGACAACCAAATCTAGTAAAGATATTTTCAATTAAAAACTTCATGACCACATTGTGATCAGCCTTCTTGGTAGGGATTGCTTCAATCCACTTAGTAAAATAATCGGTGGCTACTAATATCCATCTGTGCTGGCCACTGGAATGTGGATTGATTTCTCCAATGAAATCCAAGCCCCACTGCTGAAAAATTCCTTTTGCATGTATTAGTTTTAAGGGCAGGGACTTCAACTGTTGCTTTCCTTCAAATCTTTGGCACCTGTCACAAGATTTAACAAATGAAAACACATCAGAAAATAAGGTGGGCCAATAGTACCCAGCTCTGAGGATCTTATGGGTTGTAGTCTTCCAATATTGGTGTCCTCCACACATGCTGGAATGCAATTGCTGCATAACTTCTATTGATTGTTCTTTATCCAGACACCTCAAAAGCACTCCAGATGGATCCCTCTGGTAGAGCAGATTTTCATTAATACAATATTTAGCTACCCTAAGCTTTATAGTTCTAGCTTGACTTTGAGTAAAGCTTGAAGGGATTTCTAGCTTCAGAAAGAATTTAACTATTGCAGAATACTAATCAAAAGAAGCTAGATTTTCGGCCACTGACTGCTTTCTCTCTGGTTCAACTGCTTCCTCTTCTTCATCTGTCTGACCACTTTCTGCAATTGTGCACAGGAAATCAATATCCAATGATCTGCAATTTTCTTCAGCCAATAACTTGGAAAGACCCTGACCTCTGACAAGTTTGGTAGGCTTCAGTTCTATATTAAATTCAATTAGCTTTGCAATCTATTTAGCCCTTCTTCCATCAGCATCAGGTTGTGTTAAGACATATTTTATTGCAGCAGAGGGTACATATGCAATTATCTTGGAATGCGGAATGTAAACTCTGAAATATTTCAAGGAATTGATAAGAACATATGGTTGTTTTTCAATAATGTCATACCTCAGTTCAGCATCCCTTAGGTTTTTGCTGAAAAATTCCATCGGATGCTCTGAACCTTCTTCATCTACTTGCAATAGAACTGCTGCAATGGTGTCTTCAGAGGCAAATGAGAATATATGGAACTCCTTGCTGTAGTCTGGACTTATTAAAGTCAGAGCCTCCATAATAGCTTTCTTGATGGACTCAAAAGATCCTCTTACTGCATCAGTCCATCTGACCTCTGACCCTTTCTTCAACATGGAGGTAACATGCTTCAGCAGTTCTGCAAAATTTGGTATAAACCTCCTTACAAAATTAATTTTGCCCAAAAAGGACTGGATATCTTTCTTTGAACTCGGGACAGACAAAGTCTGTATTTCTCTTACTCTTTCTGGGTCAATTCAGACACCTGCAGCAGAAACAACATGTCCTAACAGCTTGCCTTCTTCTAAAGAAAATTGTGAATTCTTAGGATTGATTGAAATCCCAAACCTTCTGCACTTCAGGAACACTTTCCTCAAGTTTTGAAAATGATCTTGATGGCTGCTGGAGTATACTGTTATATCATTTAGGTAGATGAGGACAAATTTATCCTTCTCCCCCACAAATGCTATATCCATAGTCTCTGAAAGGTGGCTCTAGCATTCATCAATCCAAAAGGCATCTTGGCATACATAAAAGTGACCCAAGGAGTGGTGAATGCAGTCTTCTCTTAATCATCTGGGTGCACAGCAATCTGATTAAAGCCTAAAAATCCATCCAACAAAGACATTACTTTGGCTCCTAAGACCTTCTGCAGCAAATGCTCCATCTTGGGTAGAGGGTAGTTGTCTTTCTTAGAGCATTTGTTTAAGTTTCTGAAATCAACACACAGTTTGATTTCTCCACTTTTCTTCCTCACTACCACCAAGTTGGCTACCCATTTTGAATATCTGAGAGGGACTATGATTTTGGCGGCCAACAACTTATTAATTTCTTTTTCAATCATAGGAAGAAGCATCGGATTTATTGGTCTCGGCTTCTGTTAGAAAGGAATAGTGTCTTTCTCCAGAGGGATTTTATGTTGAATAATCTTTTTCTCATAGGTTTTCAGATCACTATATTCCCACACAAACACATAAACAAATTGCTTCATTAAATTGCAGTATTCAGAACATTGATCAGCAGACAGATGAGTGGACAAATTTACGTATCTAGGTTGACCTGGACTTCCTATATCATGCTTACAGACTGCAGATTGATCTTCTTTTTGGGTAGACTTGTAAGGCACATCATTTTGGTCAAACAATCTTTCTAAAGGAATTAAACCCTTAGGAATATGATTGTTGGGAAGCTGGACAATACTATTTTTACCAATTTTATTTCTAAGCTGGGGCTGGGGGCTTTCTTGGAAGGCTTCATTCTCTTGGTCAATTTTCATTTCAGAAAATTCATCAATGACTTGCAGAAACCTATTTAATTCATCATCATCCTCAAAGACTTTCCAATGGTGGACATTGTCAGGAAAGGATGGTCTGTATTTCATTTGGACTTCATACACCAGTCTGGGATGCATTGGAGGGATAAATAGACTAGCAGAAACAACATGGGAATCAGCAAGCTGATTTTTGGCTCTAGGGATATATGAAATACAGAAATAATCAAAAGAATCTATGATTCTCCATACCTCATCTCTGTATGCTTTCAGCCTTAGGTGCTTTGCCTGAAATGTTTTATTTACTTGCTGAATGATCAGATCAGCATCCCCAAACACCTTTATGTTCCTGATTCCTTTGTCTTTTGCTGCGTTAAGGCCCAATAGCAGATCCTCATACTCTGCTATATTGTTTGTGACTTGAAAGCTAGCTTAAAAGACAGATGTGTGCTTTTTTGTTATGGAGATATCAGCATTGCCCCTGCTCCTGCAATCTCCCTGGAACATGCTCCATCAAAGAACATCTCCCAAACCTGACTTCCTTGCTCTTCCTCAGCCTGATTTGTTGGTTTCCTGAGCTGCATTGGGGCCTTCTGAGATTCTTCTATTTGGAGGATACATGCTCCAAAGTTAGTGTCCACACAATATATGGGATGATTAGTAGGATTTTTCTCATCACTGATGATGTATGCTAACTGTGTTTTTCTGTCCAATCTCCTACTTTCTCCTCCAAAAACTAGGATAGTAGCATAATATAGATCATTTTGTAATGTCCCACCTAGTCTCTTAATCCATCCTCTGGACAACAACATGCCAAACTTGGGAGGGACATCTGCTGCCACAATATCCATCATCATACTCTTCATGGGCAGCTGAGTTAGGGTAATGGCCAAGTCTTTGATTAATCCTAGGCATTTCACTTTCCTTGAATCAAAAGAGAATAAATCATGATATGGTCTAGTGATATCAAGGCCTAACTCTTCCATGACACCTTTAGGCATTAAATTGTGGCTGACCCCTATATCTAGCAGGCAATTGTGGAGGATTTTGTCATGAATGGTCAAGGAGACATAAAAATATGGAGAATTATTATCAGCAGGTTCAATCATGGGGCTAAGCAAAATGGCAGGCTTGTCATCTTGAAAATTGACAGAGTCAGTGGAGGTTTGTGTGATTTCCAGCTCAAGGGCCTCAAGGATAGGCTTTCTAAATACTTCACTCTTTACCAACTCTACCATAGGCACAAATATTTTTAATTTCTGGACTTCTGACTCAAAGCTGAAAGAAGAAGATAACTTGTCAGAACCTTTTGCCTCTTGAACTGGAGCTTTGAGAATGACTAGATCAGCTGCTGGTCTTCTCCGTCTGATATTTTGTGACTCTGTTTGGACAGTAGCTCTTTGGGCAGGATTATCTTTGAAATTTTTTGCATTCGACCTCAGGTTATATCTTCACTGCTCCTCAATTTGTAGGACAACTTCTCTATCCCATTCTTGATTGTCTTGTTCCCGTAGCAATGATTCTTCATAAGCAGCCAAAGTAAAAAATGAAGCGCTGCCTTTATCTTCCATGCCGTGAATTTCATCCTCATCTTCAAATTGTTCCTCCTCTTTGACTACATTTTGGAAAGTAGCTTTAACTTTCTATACTTCTTTTGATTCTTCATCCGTTTGAATAATTTGCAACTGTTCATTTGCTCTTCTGAATGGATTTGGATTTCTTGGAGCAAATGTGTTCTGCTGCCTTGTCTTTCCTGAATTCTGCTCAATCTTCAGCTTAGATATTTCAGTAGCCAATGACTCTATCATCTTAGTCATTTTATCTAATTTAGGCTCTAAAGATGATGTAGAGGAGGTAGAAGCCTGACCTCTCTGCCTCCTTCTATCAGCTTGAATTTTAAGCTTTTCTATAGCCATAATATTATATTCTACTTCTAAGGCTACATCCTGCATGTCTGCCAGAGTATCACATTTCCTTTCTCTCAACAATAGGCAGAAATCAGAGTCAAAAGCATTGGCATAAGTGAGTTTGGTAGAGGTGGGGGTAGGCTTTACCTCAGCTGGTATCTTACTATACATACGATTGAATCTTTTATTAAAATCAGACAATGATTCCCCATTTTCCCTCTTCAGGGTACCAAACTCAGTATGGTAATACAGCAAGTCTTTTTTATCTCCCCAGTGCTTCAAAAATGCATCATCTAAGGCTTCAATATCAGCAATAGATCTAGGAGATAGTTCTCTGAACCACTTTCTGGCCTCTCCATCAAGGCTTTGGACAAAAACTCTCATCCACACATCGTTTTCACTTATATCTAAGTTATCATCATAACTATAAAAAGCTTCAAGGTGTTCTTCAGCTGTTACTCCCTCTGTGCTAGTGAACTTAGGCATATATTTTCGATATTCTCCCACAAGCATGGGATTTAAATGAACAAGCAAGACCAAGGGTCCATATCTAGCAGCAACAATTCTTTCTATCTTCGTGGGTGCTTGTTGGCCTCCCATGATTGGGATATGTGGAAGGATACTAGCAGATTGAGCAGTTTGAAACAATGAAATAGATGACAGAGACAAAGGGATGTTTTGGACTATATGGGAAGCTTTCTTTGGACTGAGATTCAAAGGGGAACTAGATGGACAAGGGGTTGTATTAATCTCTGAAGGAATTTCCTTATTAACATTGTTGGGCTCTAAATCTTCAAACTGTATATCTTCAGGTATAACTTTATCTTTCAAAGATGCATGGGTTTTCTTAGGCTTACCTGATCCTGATGCCCCTTTCTGTGATGCTTTCTTTGATTTGACAGTCCTCTCAGGGTCAGGCACTGATTCAGTTGGTGATTTCTGAGGATTTCTTCGAGTATGTCTCACAAACTGAGCCAGAACTTCAATGTGGAGTCGCCAAATGTTGGTCTTCCTCTAGCGGAGTTGTCAGATAGATGATTACAACCAGAAATGTGCCCAAACCTTGTCTATCATCAAAATCTGGAACTGTGTCATTCTCCCAGGGAAGCTGAGCTTCAATCTCCTCTCCCCAGCAACAGCGCTTCAATCTCCTCTCCCCGAAAATGGCGCTAATTAATGTTATCACCCCAAGAGACTCTCCTAGGTTGCATATCAGAGATGCTCGGGAACATTAAAAACTCAACAAAAATGTTGTAAAATGGTGGATGAATGGAAGGAATGATGCATATTCAAGCCAGATAACCACTTCTGCTATGCTTAACCCCAGACATGGGTGAACACCCCCAGACTACAAGGCTTTAGACCACCAATTACTCACAGTTTGAGGATTAGGTGAACATGTTGAATACTGACCATACCAGCAGATGCACAAGACCATGTGATGGCCAGCTGCAACCAGTAGAAAGGTCTGTAAATCTATTTCCTAATGCAAAGATAGGATGACAGCTCTTTGGCACCAAGAAAACAGAAACCTGCATACACCTTCAATAATACATACTAGATTCTAACACAGAGGTGGGATGACAGCCCCTCTAATGCTAAACATCAAGAGCACATGAAAAATGCATAACAGGCATAGCCTAGAACAAAGAAGAAGTGGAAAGTGAGCAATTAACAACAAAAGAAGCTTGCATTAGCTGAAAATGAAGACCAGACGCTGCAGGTATCACAGTAGTTACAGTCTCCAAAATTTGAACTTTACATCAAAACAATATCCATCAACCCTCATTACATCTTGTTTCTGGGTATATATGGAGGTTGATTACAAAAATATCTGCTATCCTATGCGTGGAGGGGTCATAATGGACCACCAACCACATTAACTGTTTGATATGGGTCTCTGATACAATCTGCTGCTTTCATGAACAAAATTTGACATTCTCTGGTACTTAGGTGTACTCCTCGAGCAGGTGGAGTGTTGTATGAATAAATTTCCATAACTGCTGGAGGTGTTTAACTGCTCGAGGCTGTACTTTCCTTCCTTGGCCATGCTGTCTCTTGAATGAGGTAGTTGAATATTAACTGCGCAGAGTGCTGGTGGGTAGTTGATCATTGTTATCCTTCGTCCCTTAGAATCATGGTATAGGCTAAACACACGAAAACTGCATGGAAAATGAACGAAGGGCTGGGAATAAATGTTAGCCATTGGATGGAACTGATGGATGGTTGAGATCTCATGGCGGGAGGCGATGGGAAGACGTGGGGCGGAGCGACTATGAACTGTCGGATCACATATATGGACGGTGGAGATCATTTGATAGGGAGTATCAGGAGAAGGCGTGAATGGAGAAATGTGGGCCGTCGGATCATGGTTAGGCAGATCCGACAGTGATCGGGGGCGAAAGTTGCACGGGAGATAATGAGCGGGAGAATGGGCGGGATGGCGGTAAGTGGTTTCCCCACACCGCTTATGGGAGGCAGTGGTATTCGTACAGAGGAGTCGCGATACCACTCAGGCGTTGACACGTGGCGGATGTGACTTCGCGGGAAACCACTTTCCCCGCTGGCTATCGAGCGTGCATGTTCAAGCGGCGGGACGAGCGAATGGTGTCATATTGGGAGATGGACGATCGGACGGCGGAAATTAACGCACGCGCTTGGTGGAATTGATGTGATAGGAAAAGCTGCGGGTCAGGGACTTTGTAAAAGCACGCGGTTATACAGGTTAAGACCTTAGCGTTGGGGGTTTGTCATAAAAGGGCTTACACAGGGGAACACACTGAATTGGCGGATAGCACCTGCTTCGGAGGTTATATGACTGTGGTTGTATGACAGCTTAAATTTGGCGCCCGGGAGCCAAAGAAATCAAGGTTTATACTAAATATTGGAGTAAAACAGGGATAGCGAGGGATTATGGAGTTATAAGGAAAATGAAGGAGAAGAGGGAACCAACTGCTGCGAGCCTCTTGCAAACATAACAAGCACTGCTAGACCTGTTTTTTATCCATTGAATTTTGTAGAATATAGCAGAGCTAACAGGCCCTCGCCATCTACCCTCTGGGATTGGTTCACCAAAACTGGTCCCGAAATGTGGAGTTGTTTTTCTGTTCGAAATGATTTTTCGTGGTTTTCTTTAAAATATGAAAGATCGACAAAAATGTTTTGACTACGAACCTTGGTTATGGGGCTAAGTTGGTATTTTGGTTCGGTCGTGGTTTCCAAACTTCAATATGAATACTATGAAATCTCTAGCCACTCTAGTTTGGGTAAGGCTCCCAAACTTAGCTTTTCACTGGATTCGATCAATGATCCTAGAAAATATCAAAGACTCAATAGGTCGCTTCATTAAGCTGGAAAATGGTAGATTGACTCAAGGGACCATCACTTTTTTCCAAATATGCGTTGAAATGAATCTTAGTGAAGGTTTATTGGACAAAATTATCCTCATGTGTGAGGGTAAAGAATTTCACCAACCTCTGGACTATGAAAACATTACTTTCAGGTGTAGAACATGTAAAAAACATAGGCACCTTCAGAGTTTGTGTCCTTCCTCAAAAGGGGCGTATAGCAACCATGAGGAAAATAAACTCGTTTGAGGATGAAGTTATCTAAAGGTTGCTTCATGCTCCAAGAATTTCACAAATCTTAAGAATGAAGACATGCAGCGATAGAAGCCATCCTCAGACAACCCAACATCTATAGATTTGGTTCAACACCAACTGGCATTGTCTCATCCCTCTGTAGAGGGGTCCCTAACAAAAATGATCAATGATAAGTATTCAACGATGATAGTGCCAACAATTAGTGGGAAAAAGCGCACCCATGAGTTTGATCACTCAGCCAATGAGAAATAAATAATAGTTATATCAAACTCAAATGTTATGAAGCTCCTTCAAAATATAAAGGATACAACTCCACCTTCAACTATGGTTGATAGCTTTGGAGGTTGGAATGATGTAAGAAAGAGAAAGGGTAAAAAGTAAAAACCCATGAGTCAATCTAGTATGTAACACCAAAAATGTAAAGAGTTTTTGTGTTGAAACTATGGTATCCTGATGTAAAATGCTTTTTCGAAATCAATAGAATTTAAATTTAAAAAATAATAATAATAGTAACATGAGTATTATGAATTATATATATGCCAAACATTAAGGAAAAGTGTTGGAGTAGAAAGGTCAACATAGTTGTAGGGTGGTAGGTAGACAAAAATAAAATTGTTCAAAGAGAAAAATGCACAATTGAACAAAACCTTTTTTAATATAAAACAACTTTCCCACCAAATGTTTTGTAGATTTTCATATAAAACCTTTTTTATATAAAACCAATTTTTATCTAAAGGTTTTTGTAGATTCTCATATAAAACACTATTGGAATTATTAATATAAGATGATGGAATTTAATTTAAAAATAAAATAAAATTAATGATAAAATACTTCTTATAATAAAATTTTAGAAAAAATACTTAGTATAAAATTTTAGCTAGTGTTTGATATACTTTTTTTCCTATAGAATATATAAGCCTCTTTTTTTTAACCAAAATCATCATGGTCATCATGACAAGATGGGAGGGTGAGAAATTGTTGAAGCTGAAAGGGGTATCTATGTGAGCACCAAATTTTGCATACCTCTCACTCTATGATGAAGGTGCTTTGTCATTTTGTCTCTTGTGGCATGTTAGATTTGAGCCCATCAATTATGACAGTCCTTGTATGCCGAAGAAAAATGGTGTTTTTAGTTTTCCTACCATTCCAAGGGATTTGAAGCAATATGAGGCATGTATCCTTGGTAAACACAATAAGCAATATTTTCATGATTCCACTTCGAGAGCACATAGAAAGATAGAGTTGTTACACTTTGATTTGTATGGATACATTCATATTACATCTTCATTTGGTAATAAATATATCCATGCCTTCTATTGATGATGACACTAGGATGTGTTGAGTTTATTTTTTGAAATAGAAATCTCAAACATTTGAAACATTAAAAGTTTCAATACATAGATTGAAAATGAAGCTCAATCTTATATTGGCACTATCCATACTAATAGTGGAGGGAAATATACTTCTAATGAGTTTGAAATCTATATTCAACAACATGGGATTAAGAATCAAACAAATGTTCTATATAATCCTATGCATAATGGTGTAGTAGAAAGAATGAACCAGACACTCTTGAATATGATATGTACAATGTTATTTTTCAATAATGTGAAATCAATGTTTTGGGTTGATGTAATTTTGTGTGCAATGTGCTTAATGAATATAAGTTCATCTCATGCTCTTGGGAACAAGACTCCTTATGAAACGTGTTATGATTGCATTGCTTCAGTGAGGCATCTCATGTTTTTTGGTTCCACTTGTTATGCCTTAATTCTCAAGGAGAAAATAAACAAACTAGTGCAAAGATTTGAAAGTGCTTCTTCTTGGGGTGCTCAAATATCACCACAACATATCATATTTGTGATGACATTAAAAAAATATATTCATTCTTTCCAGAGATGTTATTTTTCTTCAAACCACTAAGAATGACAATGCTAATGAGAAACAACTTCATCACTTAGATAGATTCACCCTTGTAAACACATATCATGAGCTTGATAATGAGATTCTACATCTTGAAGGGGGGGTATCTATCTTGGATCAGTCTCCAGAATATCCTTTTGAAGTTCCATCTCCCCTTCATGTACAAGATTCAATCACTTCATTAGAATGGGAAGTTCAATTGGGTGATTTTATTGAGAGTATTGAAAAGTTGAATCTGGATGGGAATGCACCACCATCTCAACAATTTAGCAACTTGGACCATCAATAAAATGTCCAAAGTGGCTCATGAAGACACTTGAAAGTGTATGCCATTATTAGGTTGCAAACACAAGAACTATAAGTTCTCCAAAACAAGATGACGGAAGTGATGTAGATTATCCAAATTCAAGTGATGTAGATGGTATGGATATCTCATGTGATTATGAATTGAATTTATCTATTAAATTCAAACCAACCTCATTTGAAGCAATTGATTCTCATTATTAGTGGAAAGAAGCCACACAGAGGGAGTAGGATGCTCTCATCAAGAATGGGACATGGCAGTTGGTGGGTCCTCTATTTGGAACCAAACTAATTGGCTACAAGTGGGTCTACGAGAACAAGTACAAATTAAATACCTTACCTGAAAATAAAAAGGTGAGGTTTGTAGAAAAAGAAGGCATGGACTATGAGGACCCCAATAGAAAATGGGTTACCATTCATGCATTGTTGGCTTTGGAAACACAAAATAGGTGGAAGATTCATCACATGAATGTGAAGACAACTTTATTGAATGGAGATTTGAAAGAGAATCTCTACACGTCTCAACCAAAACGATTTTTTGTAAAGGGTCACGAGTATAAGGTTTGCAAGCTTGTGAAGTCTTTGTATGGCCTAAAGAAAGCACCTCAAGCATAGTATGAAAAACTAATTATCTTTTGAAGATCAATTACAACCATTTTAATCTTGATGATGCAAATTTGTTTGTTAAGAAAGTTGGAAAAGCTATCAAATATCTTATGGTGTATGTAAATTATCTTTTGATAACAGGGAACAATGAAGCATATATTGGATCCATAGAAAATGAATTGAAGGGTTTTGAGATGCCAAACATAGTACACCTTCATTACTACTTGGGTATTGAAGTAACTCATAATCCAATGTATGTATTCATCTCCCAAAAGAAGCACAGTGGAGAATTGTTGAAAAATATGGCATGGTTGATTATATTTATCTCACAACCAAAAAAGGGAATTAATTTGAGGATACAACTAAATATAGACACCTTGTGGGGAGTCTAATCTATCTTGACACTACTAGACTAAATATTTCATTTTCAGTTGGGATCCTTTCTAGGTTCATGCAAAAACCTTATGAAGGACATTGTCATGATGTAAAGAGATTTCTAAGGTACTTGTTGCACAAAATATTGTCACCATGACATTCTGCAATCAGTGTGAGTCTATCACCACTCATACTTTCCTCCAATGCAAGTCTTAAATCTCAGCTCTTCCTGTCAAGCCTTGAAAAATGAGAGAAAGCCCTTGAAAATCTTTAAAACTCTGGTTTTGCACTTTCTCTTAGCATTACCTGCGGTCCCGCACCTCTTGGTCATGTTCCCTGTGGACCTGCCCGCTCTATTTCTGTGTAATGTGTGCAGATCCCTGTAAAAGTCAAATAGGCGCAAGTACATTCTTAAAAACTCACTTTGGGTTATTTCTGGAAGCTTATAGAGGGAATCTTGAGGTGGGTAGTTTGCTCCTTTGAGGTTCATGCATCCCATAACTAAAGGAGCTAACCCCTTGATGTGAGGAGCTTATCCCTTTGAAGGATGACTCTGTCCCTTTGAAGGTGGACCTGGTAACTTCCTTCCTCTGCACTATAAAATGAGGCATTGGGCTGGTTACTAAGGAGGTTGAAAGCTGAATATTTTTTAGGGTAAATGTTATTGGAATTTAGAATTCCTAATTGAAATTGAGAGGAAAGATTACATACCTTTTGATCTCATTGGGAAGAGTCTGAAGCTTGTAGAGGAGATTCTTGCTTGGACCCTGGGAGGAGCTTGTACAACATCAAGGCACTAAGGTTGTAAAGTTCTTCTTTGTTTAAAGTTAATACAATCAAGTTTATTTTTCTCAATAAGTTGTCTCTTATGGTTTATTTCATGAATTCCTTGATCATCATGATGAATATGATTTGTTATATTGGCTATGCAGGTGTTATTTGATGTGTGCTTGTTTGTGTTTGCAGGTTCTCAAAGGGAAACTCATTTGGATGGTCGAAGCGTGGCTGCCACAAACTAGCGTTGGACTTAAGGTAGGGTCTAAAACACCTCTTGGTTTTTATTTATAAATCGCAATATTTAGAGAAAGGTAGAATTTGCTTGTTTTGCTTGTCGCTAGATATCTGTAGATAATAGGGAGATCGGTCTTGTCCACAAGAACGATTTATCCGTCCGACAAAATGGTGACTCCACTGGGGAATTGAATTTTGGTTTTTTCCTTTACTTTTACTTTGACTTGAGAAACTTTTTCTCTGTTTTCGGTTTTTTCTTGATGTGTGTGGGATTGGGTACTACACAAAACTACTGTAATTTCTAACTGTAACCCTATGATTTATATTTTGACCAAACAATTGCTAGGGGGGAAGTATTCCAAATGGATTGTTATCCTGCAGGAATTTGAAAAATCTAAGTCAAAGAAATCTTTAGTTTTTTCGGAGTTGATGTGTGAATTCCCGCGTGCTGATACTGAAACTGTGGCGGAAGAGCCCATTGCGGACGAATCCTTGTTTCTTATCAGCACTCTTGATTCATGGTATGGAGATATCATTGTTTATCTCCAAACCCAATCTTTTCGGCCTGATATTTCACGATCTCAGTGACAGAAAATACGTTTCCAATCCCAACAATACAAGATTATTGGAGATACACTCTATCGTCGTGGGGCGGACTCAGTTTTCCGACGTTGTTTAACTCATGAGGAAGCTGAAAAGGTTTTAAATGGTTGTCACTCTGGAGCGTGTGGCAGTCATATGTCTAGGTATGCCACAACCCAAAACATATTGCGCGCTGGCTATTTCTGGCCGTCTTTGTTTAAAGACTGTATTGACGCGGTCCGAAAATGCCACAATTGTCAAATTTTAGATCGAAAGATGCATGCTCCACCTACTCCTCTCCACCCTATAATTGTCGTCTGTCCTTTTGCAAAATGAGGTATCAACTTTATTACATGTAACCCTCAATCGGTCGGGGGGAATGCATATATCATCCTTGCGGTATATTATTTTACCAAGTGGGTCGAGGCGATGCCTACATTTTCAGCGGATGACAAAACTGCTGCGTTTTTCGTTTTCAATCATATAATTACTAGGTTAGGTGTTCCACAAGCGATTATTACTGATCATGGGTGTCATTTTCGAAACATCATGATGACTGAACTAACAGATCAACTTGGCTTGCGTCACGATAGTTCTACTCCATATTACCCACAAGCTAATGATCTGGTTGAAGCCATCAACAAATTTCTAGTCATTATGATCCGACGAATCATTGGGATTCATAGGTTGAACTGGCATAACATGTTATTTTCAACACTTTGGGCATATCGAACCTCAGTAAAAACATCAACTGGTTTCACTCCTTTCCAACTAGTTTACGGTTTGGAAGCTGTGTTACCCATTGAATGCGAAATATCGTCATTGCAAATAGCCATAGAGTTACTCCCAGCCACTTCCGAGGAGGATAAATGTTTTTTTTACTTGGCTCAGCTAGATGAGAATCGACGTGATGCTGCACTAGCAATTGAAACTCATGCCAACCGTATTAAATCTCAGTACGATCGAAAGTTACACCTCGTAATTTTTCGGAAGGAGACCTAGTGTTACTATACGATCAAGCAAATGATAAGCTAGGTGCTGGAAAATTCATACCTATGTGGCATGGTCCTTATGTTGTTAAGCGAAAGTTGGCAAAAGGGGCCTATGAATTGGTAGATTTTGACGGTGTCTCTTTAGGTAAGCCCAGAAATGGTCTTTATCTGAAGAGATATTATGCTTAAATCTGGGTGTGGATATTTTAGTTAGATTAGTTTTCTTTCTAGCTGGTGTGTTTTAGATTAGAAAAGTGTGCTTAGTTTAGAGAGTGTTTTTGTCATTATTCCTGCTTATCTTGATTTTAATCTTGATATTGCAGATGTCGACGTCTCTTCAAACATACATTGGTTTCACTGATGGTGCTTGTCGTAATACACGGAACATTTCTTCCACAGCTTGGGTTATCTATTCACCCTCTGATGAGTTGGTATCTATGCATGGGGTAAGCCTCGTTCAAACAACGAACAATATTGCAGAGTATAATGCAGTAATTGAGTTATTATCTGAATCCATCTCATTTGGAATTCGGAGTTTGATTGTGAGGTTAGATTCTGAACTCGTTGTATTGCAACTTAATAGAGTTTATGCCATTAGAAATCCAGTGTTATTAATATTATTTTTGAGAGTTCGTCTCTTGGAACGTGAATTTGACTATATTGAATATCAACATATTCTAAGATATTTAAATACATTAGCATATGCAATTGCTTCTCGAATGTTAAGTAGACATTTGCAATAATCAAACAGTAAATTTAAAAACATTTCATAACATGTTTTACAAGATAGCCAGTAATAGTGATATAACATAGCATAGAAGTGTGTCAAATATACATCGTCTTCGATCATAGGTTGAAAAAAACCTTATGATCAGAAAAAATGATAGTACAAAAAGCAAAAATGTCATATGAGTCTACAAAAGGTGATCATCCTATCACTAGTGATGATCACGATAAGAAACCACTGCTCGGGCCACCCTACAAAGGAACCTTCTGAAAGGTCCTGGGACCCCAATCACATAGCACTGTAACCTAAGAGGAATGTCATCTATGCTAGTCTCTGGAATGTTTGTTGTCAAACGTTCTAGATGGTTTTCCAATTTGGCCAGGGTCTCTGTAGATTCGTCCCGTGGGGCTGGTACTGCTGCAGCTGGGTGTTTCCTCTCATAGGGCCTGAGGGTGGCTGGTCGTTGTTGACCCACATCTGCATTTGAAACTTTTTACTATCAGTTTTGGGATGATTTAAAAAAATAAATAAAAAATTATTAGAAAATGTTGAAAATGATTTTACCTGAGTCATCCCATCGCTCTCCTGGTGGAAGATCCATGTCCGGGTCACCACAATAATCCATCCCAGCATAAGGAAAATCCTAAATCGCAAAAAATTGGTTCTCCAACCAATGAAAATACTCAGGAGGAAATCGAACAACCTCTGAACCCTCCTCAGGATGACGTGCCATAACTGCAACCCAATGCAGTAGTTTGGGCTCTCGAGGAATTCCAGCTCCAACGGAAAGATTCTGTGGGACCAACATCTGGACCCTGTCTAGACCAAAGCTCACAACTAAGAAACCATATCCAAAGTTTTTCAGTTGTCCGTTCTTTGCTCTAGTCAGTTGGCCTTTTACATTAGCCAACACAGCTTCGCACCAGTTGAAGATGGTGCCTTGATAACAGTCTACTGCCATCCGCATTTGGGATCCGGTGGCCATATGCAGTTTTGTGCTTCTACAGAGTTTGGTGACAGTAAATGCAATCACTTTGAGTTCAGGGCGGGGGATGGTTTTGATATCAATCCCTTTATCCTTGGTTTGGTCGTTACAAAAATCTAACCGAAGACTATCGATAGACTAGCCACCTGACCTAGTCCCGAATAGAGTCAAATGTTCACCTCTCCTAGGCAAACCAGTCAAAAAGTAAATGTCTTCTAGCTTCATTTTGAGCTGGTGGTCACCAATAATGAAACACTGGTCCTGTATTTTCCACCTGTCCACCAGCCACTGCAAAAAGTCTACTTGGGCCCTCATGCCAGGTATGGCCCAGAATTTAAATAACTGGCATGCCTTCAATGCATCTATTGAAGGTTGATGATTAATTGCGGCAAGTTCCACATCTTCGTGCTCCCATTCCCAACAACTAAGCATAGTGTATATCCTAAATTGAAAGAAAAGGTGAATTAGAACATTTTAAATCAAAGTTTTTGGGCAGAAATTGAAGAATTTGAAATTGTAAAACCTATGTCGCAGGGACCGCACTCTCCAGCTAGAGATAGTGCATAGGTCTGCACTCTGCCCAAACAGCAGGTGCGGGCCCCTAGCTCTTTCATGTGTAGGAAAAAATCGAGGTCCGCAGGTTCGCATGCTGCGCCTGCAGACCCCCGCGAGCGGTTTTTTAAACTAATTTTTTCCTAAAAATAAAAATAGAAACCTAAAAAACAAAATTCAAATGGTTGAAATGCAAGATTAAAGTGATGTGGATTACCTGGAGGTGACGGTTTTCAATTCCAATGGACGGATTTTCTGCAATCTTCACGGGAAGTTTCTTACCCAAAAGCTCTCTTTTCTCACTCCGAAGTGAAACGATAAAAATGAATTTACAAAAGCCCTTTTTATAAGCTCTTTTGAATAAATGAATTTTTAATTTGTTTATTTTTCACTTTAAAGAGGTAAATTTTTTATGCATTTTTATTTATTTTAAACAGGTATGAGTAAGGTTTGAGTTTTTGTGCAGCATATCGGATTTTTCAAGCAAAATTGATCATTTTCAACAAAAACATTAGAGTCATCTTTAAGCTCTTTTCTGACTCCAAAAATATGAAAAGATTGTCGAGTTTTTCTTTTTAAGCTCGTTAAAATGGAATTAAAAGGACGGTCCACTTACAACTCCTTTCTGACCGCAAAAAAATGAAAATATTGCCGAATTTTTTTACTTTTTCATATTAGAGACACTAATTATGAAAATTACTCCTTGATCGTAATGGTAAAGTGGTTCTCTCAAGTATTATTTTATACTTTTTCGGGCTTGGGAGACACAAATTTACAAAAAAGGACAACCGTGGAGTTTTCTTAAGTTTTTCTTTTGACTCCCTAAAATTGAAAAATGTTGAGTTTCTCCTATACTGGACTCGTTAAAATTTAATAGTAAAGGACCTGTTCAATTACAAACAGGAATGGACCACTCCTTCTTAGGGTTCTAATTTTAAACTGATTTGGACTCATTCGAAGGATGAGCTTATAATCAAGCAAATGTTATCTTCCTCAAGCTTGTCAAAAATAAAGAGGTACTTGCCAGAAATGGTGGGGGAAAAGAGAGGAAAATGAACCTGTTTGTTATACTTTGTGTCTCTAAAAAGCATTCAACCACTCTTGAACACGACACTTTTTGTTCACCTGGGTTGGGAAATCCTTTGCCTAACAGTTATCAAAACATATTGAAAGCCTTCAGCCGGTTTCTGGGTATTAGCTTTGGGTCAATTGTCACCAAACCATCTGCAGTGTTGTTATGTGTTCAAGAGGTTAGTGCAAATAAACCATTCATCTGCAAAATATTTGTCATCCATCTTGACCATCCCTGAGTCAGTCCTTGAAAATATATTTCTTCAAAACTTGATCTATGATTTCGTGTTGTGGGCTTGTCTACGATGGATCGCTTTCTATCGACTTCAGCTCATTATCTAGAAAGATGATCTAGAAATCGTTGGTACCTTGGAATCTGCATACCTCAATGGCAAGTTTCTCGCCTTTGACGACAGGTTGCATCATTGACCTTCGATCAAAGGATTCAGTGACATGTTCGACATCAACTCATCTATTCACATTTCATGCATTGTACTGAGTACTTTGAGAGCCATTGACATTACTGGTGGTTTCTCTCACACTTGTTAACAGTTTACATCATTGACTGGTAATCAAGTGGCTTCTACCATGTTCGACTTCGACACATTCATTCACATGGATAGAATCGTACTATTTCGGGAAGTAGAAATCAAGACCCTGAATCTAGTTTCCACCATCCAGGCTGCGAGGAATTTTGTTATTCACTATACGCTGGACTATTCATAAACAGATGGATGCACCCATACTGTGTCTACATATGTCTATATGTGTGATGTATTACAAGATCATTCCTATATCAAAGCAGTTTAGTTAGTTTTCTAGTCAGTTTTGATCTAAGTATGGGAATGCCTACCTCAGCGATGATATGATCACATATATATATTTTGTATTGAATGTTTTTACAGGTTCCAACCAGGCTCTCCACAGGATGATCCTAGAAATGATAAATTTCTTCACTCTTCTTAGATGACATATACTATCTATTACATACTTTGCACTATAGGGGGCAATCTGTTGCACAAAATATTGTCACCATGACATTCTGCAATTAGTGTGAGTCTATCACCACTCACAATTTCCTCCTATGCAAGTCTTAAACCTCAACTCTTTCTGTCAAGCCTTGAAAAATGAGAGAAAGTCCTTGAAAATCTTTAAAAGTTTGGTTATGCACTTCTCTTAGCATTACCTGCGGTCCCACACCTCCTGGTCATGTTCCCTGCGAACCTACCGCTCTGTTTCTGTGTAATGGGTGCGGACCCCTATAAAAGTCAAAAAGGCACAAGTACATTCTTAAAAACTCACTTTGGGTTATTTCTGGAAGCTTATAGAGGGAATCTTGAGGTGGTTAGTTCGCTCCTTTGAGTTTCATGCATCCCATAACTAAAGGAGCTAACCCCTTGATGTGAGGAGCTTATCCCTTTGAAGGAGGACTCTATCCCTTTGAAGGTGGACCTGGTAACTTCCTTCCTCTACACTATAAAATGAGGCATTGGGCTGGTTACTAAGGAGGTTGAAAGCTTAATATTTTTTAGGGTAAATGTTGTTGGAATTTAGACTTCCTAATTGAGCTTGAGAGGAGAGATTACATACCTTTTGATCTCATTGGGAAGAGTCTGAAGCTTGTCAAAGTAGAGGAGATTCTTGCTTGGACCTTGGGAAGAGTTTGTACAACATCAAGGCACCAAGGTTGTAAAGTTCTTCTTTGTTTAAAGTTAATACAATCAAGTTTCTTTTTCTCAATAAGTTGTCTCTTATGGTTTATTTCATGAATTCCTTGATCATCATGATGAATATGATTTATTATATTGGCTATGCAGGTGTTATTTGATGTGTGTTTTTTTGTGTTTGCAGGTTCTCAAAAGGAAACTCATTTGGACGGTCGAAGCGTGGCTGCCACAAACTAGCGTTGGACTTAAGGTAGGGTCTAAAACACCTCTTGGTTTTTATTTATAAATTGCAATATTTAGAGAAAGGTAGAATTTTCTTGTTTTGCTTGTCGCTAGATATCTATAGATACTAGGGAGATTGGTCTTGTCCGCAAGAACGATTTATCCAGCTGACAGTACTTGAAGAGAACTCAATATTTTTGGGCTCAAATCCTCTAAGGTGGAGGACTTCAAACAAATTGGATATATAGATTCAAACTTTGATGGGGATAAGGAGAATGCATTGTCTACTTCATGATACCTCATGAGTTTGGGATAGGTATCTATCTCTTAGAGATCACACAAATAGTCCATTCCAATAAAATCCCCTATGGAGGATACGTATGTCGCTATTGCAGAGACAACATAGGATTTTGTGTGGCTTAGGAAGATACCAGAGGATTTGTAGAAGAAATAGGTAAATGGTATTCCTTTTGATTGACAATAATTTTGCAATCAAATTGACTAAGAATCATATATTCCATGATCAAACAAAGTACATCAACCCAAAGTTCCATCTGATTTGACATCATGTAGAGGTCAAGACCATTCAATTAACGCATTGTTCCACAAGTGAGAAAATTGCATGCATATTTATTAAAGTGCTTGGAAGAGAAAATTTTGAAAAGTTTAGAAATATCTTCAGACTAACAAACATCACTTCAAATTAGGGAGGGGAATGTTAGATACTTAACAAGGATAATTTTAGGGGCGAATGTTCGCCCTTTGGGGAAATTAAGGGGTTTTAAATTTTTAGTGGGCGAATACTTTGTATCATAGTACATTTTTACAAATCACCTCAAATAGCCCACCTTATTTTAAGGGAGAGGGTAAAAAAGGTAAATTTAGCCCTTGAAATTAGGACTTACAACCTTCCATTCGCCCATTTTCAAGAATAGGTTTTATTTAAGTGAATACTATGGGCCAAATACCATATTTATAAAAGAGGTATGGTAAATTAATAAAAATATAAATAAATGAGAGGTATGGTAAATAAATAAAACATTTTTTATATTTACTCCATAAGTCACCTTATATACATGTAAGGGTGTAAACAAATAAAAATATAAGTAAAGTGGAGGTATGGTAAATAAATAAAACGTCTTTTTATACTTACTCAAAAGGTATGGTAAATAAATAGAAATATAAATAAACTAGATGTATCGTAAATAAATAAAACCTCTTTTTATATTTAGTCCATAACCCTCGTTCTATTTATGAAGGCTCAAGAAAGAGGTTTTATTTAAGTGAATCCTATGGGCCAAATACCATATTTGTAAAAGAGGTATGGTAAATTAATAAAAATATAAATAAACAAGAGGTATGGTAAACAAATAAAACATTTTTTTATATTTACTCCATAAGTCACCTTATATTTGCGAACACTTAAAAAATGGGTTATATTTAGGTGAAACCTATGGCCAAAATAATATGGGACAAATACCATGGACTAGATTCTTATTAATACCATGCAAAAAACCATTATTAACCCTAATATTAGAATTAATAAAAATAAAAATGGCACATGGTATTGACCCATGGTATTCACCTGGAATGTAGCCTATTTAAATGGGGGAATTAAACCAGCATGTAGCCTATGCTAAGATTCACTAGGACTTTACAAAGTTTTATTATTTAGTGAAAGACTCGCCAAGATCTTACAAAATTTTATAATTGAGTAAAATATTCGCCATGCCTGGTGAGAGATTCGCCAAAAAATTATATATACATATTATATTATTGATAAAATCGCCTTCCATTTTTCCTATATACCATGGAGATTCGCCCATTTATTATATTTATAAATTTAAGGGGGGTTCTTAAAATTTTCCCTGATACTTAAACCTTCGTATTATGGTATATTGCAAATGTTTATTTAGATAAATATGAATAGTCAAGGGTAAATAGAAACACAATAGAAACAACTTGAAAAATGAAACAAAAGATTATATCTCAATGTAATTAAATATATGACTCATTAATATTATTATTAACCCTAATTTCAAGAAAAATGAGAATTTTGGAGTTTATTGAAGAAGGAAAACTTCATGAAAATGTGAAAACTAATAGAAAGCATAACTAACCTAAATTTAATGAGTATGAATTATCCCATGAATCCTATCTTGTATAAATTACCTTACATAAAATTTATTTTCCATGCCAATTCTTTTAAAAAGTTATATTTGATTAGTAGATCCAAGTTTATACTTGAAATTTAAGATTTATCAAAAAAAAATCGGATGTTTTTACCAAAAACTCCCTCTCCATGTTTACTCCATTTTAAGATATTAGGGTTGCTTTTCTCAACCATATATTTGTTCTTCATTTTGTGGAAAACTAGTCAAAATATGGTCGATTCTATGTCCTATAAACTTAAAAGGATTTTGTTTCCAAACAAATCAATGGAATTAGAAGCTAATATTCACTAATATAGATACTTACAAAATTAGTGAGAAGATATTCTTTGATGTTGTCATCGCTTTCTTGCTCCATGTGGAGGTTTTTTAAAACAGTGAGAATATCTTCCTCTAATGTTATCATACATTCCTTGCTCCACGCAAAGGAGGTAAAAAAACATTTAGAAAAAAACATTGATTTATCTCAAAATGGTTAGAAGCCATTTTGTGAAACAAAGGGGGCTGCACGACAGCTAGACCCTGCCCTAAGCGAGAGGAACAGGGGAACTGGAGTTGACTGAGCACTTATGTTTGATCACTTTGTAGAAGATATCAGCTATACAAGACAAAGAAAGATTTAAAAGGCAAACCAATTAGAATGGAAACTGCAAGGCCATAGTTGTTATTTATCAAAACCAAAAACAAGTGAGCTAGATATCATACAAGCATGGAGCTTGTATGAATCCCAAGGACTTATTAATATATGTATATGCAACTACAATATTTGTATCAGGAGTGCTATCTTTGACATAATTGTAGTTTTATCAAGGATTTATTTCAATCCATTAGATTATATATATGGATCATGGGTATACGAAAACCAAAGATCCAACTACCAAGTGGAAACCAAACTAGTGGAATCACCTGTGGTGGGATTCCCCAAGTTTGCTCGAGATTCCAAAAGTTGCAGTCTCAATACATTTGAAAAATGACAACCTATTGTGTCAACTGATATACAGATAACATTGCTAACCGGACTCTATCTTGTAATATAATGCCATGCAAGTTCAATAAATATTCGACAGGGATAAAGTACATTTATTATGGGCTTGCACATACAATAGCCCTATATCCATATATGCTAGATTACAGTTACGTATAGCAATCCCACTAAGGATAAGACATGAAAATTCTAGTAATAAGAGATAGAAAAAGGATTTGATAAGATAGCTTGCCAGAGCTAAGAGATGTTATCCAAGCAGGTCTGGTTTTATATGTGCTGGATGAAATTCCAATGGTGACCTATCCTTGGTGTGAGCTAAAGACCTGTTCTATGATGTTACCACTGGGTTGCTGCAAGATGGGGAGGATTCCAGTGACATACTCATGACCAGAGTTCAAACACCAAAAGTATATAGGCAGTCCATATCCTTTTCTACAGTCCATTAAAGAATATGTATGGTAGAGGCTAGCTAGTCTCTAAGTTTACCTAAAAGTAACAAGAGCAAGGTAGTCCTGAACGATTTTGAAGATTTTATCTAACTCTGCAGAGCAGTAACACACCCCTATAGAGTTGTGATCTTACTTCTCTGCCCTCAGAAATACAATTTTCATAAACGTCTATGATCCCATGGCTTTTACCCATATTCAGAATCTCAATGATCGGGATGAACCCACACACAACCACTCCTAGTTCAGTGGGACTAAGTAAAAGACAGTTTTGTGGGGTGAAGTAACGGGTAAACCATGTGGCACTTGTCCCCTTTGACGGGGGTGGAACTCTAAAGGGGCTCCTACCACTTAGGCATACTTCCACACTCCAATACCAACTCCCATGAAATTGGTCCTGTTGAACTAGCTAGATACATGAAACTGATGATCCTATCCTTTAATAGCTAGATCCATGGAACTGATCTTGGTGAACTATATAGATACATGGAACTGATCCCTATATACACACACACACACACACACATATATACATATATATATAATGGAGTTAACACCTTGCTTGTACAGGAGTGTTTCTCACCCCCGGACACACGCTATTGACAGCCATTTCACACTAATACAATAAATAACCCTTGGCCTAGCATTTTATAATAAGGGCTTTCTCTGCCTTGGCGACTTCACAATAGCTTTCTTTAGAATGATTAGGAATATCCCTGGCGAATGAATAAGGGTTGGCTTTCTATGAGTTGAGGTTCCCAATGAGAGTCAATAAGGTGGGTTGTGGGCTGATGCAGACTAGCTATATATATATGGGTTGAGTTGGATAAGTATGCTTGGGTTTGGTTGGATCGAATAAGGGATTTCCTTCCTAATATGGTATGGGCCAATATATATTGCACTCAACCATAGGGTCATTCTCACCTATGTTCGACACCCTATTTTTTATGTGATTTATGGCACTTCCAAATATATATATGAACTCACCTTCCTTGCTTGAGAAAGAAACTCATTAGTGAAGTGTTGTAGGATCGAAATATATATATATATATATATATATATATATATATATATATATATAGATATATATAGATATATATATAAGAACATCAACATGACACGAAAACACAAGAAAAAGTAGCAACTTAATACAAGGGTCAATGACAAAATATGTCAAGTTTGCAATTTAGAGGAGGTATAAATAAGAGAGTAGTTCTGAGACATGCAATATAAACCAAAACATGAGCGTGAGGTACAAACTGCTATCATGTGAAGGGTTTTGACAAGTTTTTGAAGGATTTTTGCGGGAGGAAATTTATCCTTCCTTTCTGTACACACAATCGATCTAATATGTTATGAAAGTAACAACTTAATACAAGGGTCAATGAAAAAATATGTCAAGTTTGCAATTCAGAGGAGGCAGGAATAAGAGATCAGTTCTGAGACATGCAATATAAATCAAAACATGAGAGTGAAGTACAAACTAGCATCATGTGAAGCATTTTGACAAGTTTTTGAAGGATTTTTGCGGGAGAAAATTTAGTCTATTCAAGAAAACTTCTATGTGAAAGAAGAAAACCATGTGAAAAACCCGTGAGAATAAGCTACAAGCCTTTCGAAAAGAAAACATCCAATAGAATAAAAACCAAGTCATGGTGTAGCTAACTTTAGTGCAAAGATGGAAAGTAGAAAACAAAGGGAAGAGTTAGAGGAAAAAATATGTCAAGTTTGCAATTCAGAGGATGCGAAATAACATAGCAGTTCTGGGACATGCAATATAAAGCAAAACAGAATCGTTAATTCAATCAAGCAGTATTATCTTAAATAAAGTATTAATGAAATATAGAATTTGAACCTTATTTCGAGTATGGATTCCATCCATCAGTAAACCCAGAAAGATAGTATAATAATGAATGAAAGCAAGCAAGCTCTAACTTCTCGCTATTGAATTCGAGTTGTCATTATCAAGGCAACTCTGAATTCAAAGTTTAATTCTCCACTATGCATTAGATGAATGAAAAAGTACTCAACTCAAGCAAGACAATGCATGCAAGGGAGAGGATGCCACTCAACAAGATATAATATTGTAAGTGACATAATACTTATAGCTCATTTATGCAATTAAGAGGAGGCAAAAATTACAGAGCAGTTCTGAGACATGAAATATAAAGAAAAACATGAATCATCAATTCAATTAAGCACTATTACCTTAAATCAAGTATTAATGAAAGCTAGAATTCAAAATTTATTTCGAGTATGAATTCCATCCTTAGTAAACTTGGAAAGATAATAAAATAAGGAATGAAAGCAAGCAAGCTCTAACTTCTCACTATTTAATTCGAGTTGTCATTATCAAGGCAACTCTGAAATCAGAGTTTGATTCTCCACTATGCATTAGATGAATAAAAAAGTACTAAGTTTGCAATTCAAAAGAGGCAAAAATAACAGAGTAGTTCTGAGACATGCAATATAAAGAAAAACATGAATCGTTAATCCATTCAAGAAGTATTACCTTAAATCAAGTATTAATGAAATCTAGAATTTGAACCTTATTTCGAGTATGAATTTCATCCATCAGCAAACCCTGAAAGATAGTATAATAAGTAATGAAAGCAAGGAAGCCCTAACTTATCGCTATTGAATTCAAGTTGTCATTATCAAGGCAACTCTGAATTCTGAGTTTGATTCCCCACTATGAATTAGATGAATGAAAAATTACTCAATGCAAGGAAGACAATGCATGCAAGGGAGCGGATTCCAAACTGGCATCATGTGAAGCGTTTTGACAACTTTTTTCAGGATTTTTGCGAGAGAAAATTTAGCCTATTCAAGAAAACTTCTATGTGAAATAAGAAAACCGTGGTAAAAACCCATGAGAATAAGTTACAAGCCTTTCTAAAAGAAAACATCTGATAGAAGAAAAACCATGTCAAGGTGTAGATAACTTTAGTGCAAAGATGGAAAGTAGAAAACAAATGGAAGAGTTAGAGACAAAATATGTCAAGTTTGTAATTCAGAGGAGGTAGAAATAATAGAGCAGTTCTGAGACATTCAATATAAAGCAAAACATGAATCGTTAATTCAATCAAACAGTATTACCTTAAATCAAGTATTAATGAAAGCTAGAATTTGAACCTTATTTCGAGTATGAATTCCATTCATCAGTAAACCCAGAAATATAGTATAATAAGGAATGAAAGAAAGCAAGCTCTAAATTCTCACTATTGAATTTGAGTTGTCATTATCAAGGCAGCTTTGAATTCATAGTTTGATTCTCCACTATGCATTAGATGAATGAAAAAGTACTCAATGTAAGCAAGAAAATGCATGCAAGGGAGTGGATTCCACTCAACAAGCTATAATATTGTAAGTGATAGAATACTTATAGCTCATTTATGAAATTCAGAGGAGGCAGAAATAACAAAGCAGTTCTGAGACATGCAATATAAAGCAAAGCATGAATCGTTAATTCAATCAAGCATATTACCTTATATCAAGTATTAATGAAAGCTAGAATTCGAACCTTATTTCGAGTATGAATTCCATCCATCAATAAACCCAAAAAGATAGTATAATAAGGAATGAAAGCAAGCAAGCTCTAACTTCTCGCTATTGAATTCGAGTTGTCATTATCAAGGCAGCTCTGAATTCAAAGTTTGATTCTCCACTATGCATTAGATGAATGAAAAAGTACTAAGTTTGCAATTCAGAGGAGGCAGAAATAACATAGCAGTTCTGAGATATGCAATATAAAGCAAAACATGAATCATTAATTCAATCAAATAGTATTACCTTAAATCAAGTATTAACGAAAGCTAGAATTTGAACCTTATTTCGAGTATGAATTCCATCCATCAGTAAACCCGAAAAGATAGTATAATAAGGAATGAAATCAAGCAAGCTCTAACTTCTTGCTATTGAATTCAAGTTGTCATTATCAAAGCAGCTCTGAATTCAGAGTTTGATTCTCCACTGTGATTTAGATGAATGAAAAAGTACTCACCGCAAGGAAGATAATGCATGCAAGGGAGAGGATGCCACTCAACAATCTATAATACTATAAGTGACAGAATACTTATAGCTCATTTATGCAAGTAGTAATGACAACAAGAAATATCATACAAAACAGGGTAGCATCCGGTTAAAAGTTGTAACAACTTTTTGGGGCAGGAAATTTAGCCTATTCAAGAAAATTTCTATGGGAAACAAGTGAACCGTAGTAAAAATCCATGAGAATAAGGTACAAGTCTTTCTAAAAGTAAACATCCCACATAAGAAAAACCAAGTGATGGTGTAGCCAACTTTATTGCAATGGTGGAAAGTGGAAAACAAAGAGAAGATGTTGCTCATTTACCTTATTTTTCTCAGCTCTTCTAATTGTATTCACTTGGACTCGCTACTGTAACTAATTCTAATTTTATCCACTTGGACTCGCTAATGTAACTAAATATATATCCGAAGATAAGAGATTGGGAGATTTTCTTCTTTAAGAAAAGGAGTTAGACCTAGTAGACAGGTAATGAACCCGTCCACTAGAGACCTACTACGATGTGGCTCCTAATCAGGGATCCTGGCCATGTCTGTCTTTTCAAGTCTAAGGCTAAATGGCTAAGTAGGTTATGGGCTTGTCTACAATGAATGAATAAGTAATGTCTGGAAAGCAATAAAAACATATATGGGCGTGAAAGCAAAAGAAATAGAGTGGCTGGTCAAAAAATGTCTTAGGGAAATCACGTATATAGAGTTTAATCAGTAATGCTTTTACTTACTTGATATACAACAACGAAGTCGAGTTGAAGCAAAAGAAAAAGTGGAAGCGCTCAGGTCACTACTAATTTATTTTCAAACAATATAACTTTATTGACAAAAACCATATTATATAAATACAACAGTAACTTACACGTATCACACATATGACGACTCTGCATGCATAATGTTGAATCGAATGAAATGTGTTCACAATAAATTATTAGAAAGGAACACGTATAAATGATCTGATTTATGTTAACCTCCATCAAATCAACTTAAACAGCTTAACCATAACAGATGGCATATGTTCCCAAATAAATGTTATATTACTTCACTGTTCAGTTATGATAATAAGCCCCCTTCTCCGCTTTCTATTCCTTCACTCGTCGTTGCTTGCATAGATAAGAAAATCCTACTCCTCCCCCACTGCTTGCTTGCTGGAAGAATTCTTGTTTCAGTGAATTGCTTACTTTGTTATTACTATTGGTAGGCAGACAGAGAACACTATAGGAGGACATGCTACCGGATGACATAGAGACTCAGTCTATGGAACAAAGCAGACAGTCAAATAGGGTTTATGCCCCCAAGATGGAATTTCTCTGCTCCTATTTAGGGTTACTCTTTCAACCAGGATTTTAGGGCTCATTAGCCTCCTTGTCCTTATTCTTTTCAAATCTCTCTCAAAGCAGGTTGCCTCTGCTTAAACAGACCGCGGCGGGGCAGGTTCAGTTACGACGGACGTCGGAGCTAGGATTTCTAGCGACCCTTTAGCCCCAATCGAGTGTGGTGCTTAGAATTCTAACAATGTTATACCGCCAAAATGGAAACTAGAAGCTCACCAGTAATAGGTTAGTCCCAATAGCCAGAAGTTTTTTAATCACGCCCTGCCCAACACGGTACGGGTCGATTCGCCATGTCAATTCGGTGATGCTGAGATGCAGCAGAGGGCACAAGCGGCGAACCTTCGTGTCGCTGAGAATAGATATAGATAGATTTATATAGAGATATCCGTCCGTGTATAGGTAGGATACCCATCTCCATATCTAACTAAGTATATGGCATGATATGACCCATCCGAATCCATATTTGCAGCATTTCCCACCCCTTAATGAACCCACTCTCTTGTCCAGCTTAAGTCGTAGGAGAAGCAAAGGTAGCAAGAGAAGCAGGTGGTTCGTGTGGTTCAGTAGCAGATTCTGTCGATTACTTTGATCCAGCACCACTTTTTCCCGTTCCATAGCAAGCCCCCTTTGACTGTCTAACCAACAACAATAGTTTCAATTTCACTAGAATCAATTTACTCATTCCTCCCAGATCCAGTTGGTTAATCAGACGATTGAGTCTCAAACGGCCTAAAATGAAAAGTCTCACAGTCGATTGAGTCTCAAATGGCCTAGAATGAAGAGTCTCATAGTCAATTGAGTCTCAGATGGCCAAAATGAAAATTCACAGAGCATCCACCTCAATTTGCATGCATACACTTGTAATCCCATTAGGGCTCCATGAAACTACCTGCAACCATAGACAATAAACCTTAATAATGCATAACAATACATAACATTAATAAGATCAAATTAATGTTAACATTAGTTCTTGAGTGAAAAATATTTCAAAAAAATGAATTGCCTAAAGTCAGATTATTATATAGTCTAGCCTCTTCTGCCAAGCGGAAGAGGCCAAATAAGACGGTGAAGTTGAATGAGAAATTATTAATCTCAATGTTGTAAGGGCGGAGGAGACAAAGCATGAATTCACACATAAAAAACAAGTTTCTTCTCTTCTATTGATGACACAAAACATGATGCTTACAATGAACCTGGTGAAGGGAATTTATCCTTTTCCGACTCGCGACTTGCCAAAAATATCTTGACATGCAACCACACACTAAAATTCGTCTATCACTTAACTCAACTTGACTAAACACTCAAACATTCAATCACTCAGTTAGCTGACTCTCTATGTTTAGCCAACTCCTCATGCAGTAGTAATTATCTTATTTTAACACTCCCCCTTAATTACGATTGCTAAAATAAAACATGACTCATGACAACTCAAACATGCATGTTGGTCTATGTCTCAGCTAGGTTTACAACACGCAATTTTCTTCTATGAAACTCAAACGCATCTTGTGCTAATGACTTAGTAAATATATCAGCCAATTGATCACTAGATCTACAAGGCTTCAAGTGAACTTCTCCATTGCTCACAAGTTCTTTAATAAAGTGATACCTAGTATCAATATGCTTTCTCTTTTGATGAAACACACTATTCTTGGATAGTGCAATCGTTGAGGTGTTTTCACAATATATTACTGTTGATCCTTGTTGTTTCTGCTTGAGTCCATCAAATACTCTTCTTAACCACACTGCTTGACATGCTGTTGATGTTGCTGCTACATATTCTGCTTCTGCTGACGAAAGTGTCACAATGGGTTGCTTCTTAGATTCCCATGAAATCACACCTAAACCGATGTGGAACACATAACCATAAGTTCTCTTCCTATCATCCAAAATTCCTGCAAAATCACTATCTGTGCATCCAATCAAATCATTCTTTTATGTGCTTGCATACATTATGCTACAATCTCTAGTTCTTGCTATGTATCTTAGAATTCTTTTTCCTACACTCTAATTTGTGTCTTTTGGAGTCTCCATAAATCTCGAAATCAAGCTCACTCCTTGCATGATATCCGGTCTTGTAGATGTGAGATACATGAGGCTTCCAACCAATCTTTTGAAAAGAGTTGGATTGACATATGATCCTACATTATCCTTGCTTAACTTTGTACCTGTTGCAACTGGTGTAGGGACAGGTATGCAATTTTCCATCCTGAATCTTTTCAATAAATCTTTGGCATATTTATTTTGACAAATAAGGTTTGAAATTTTCCATCCTGAATCTTTTCAATAAATCTTTGGCATATTTATTTTGACAAATAAAAATTCCTTTTTCAGATTGCTCAACTTCTATGCCAAGAAAATATTTCATGAAACCAAAATTTGTCATCTCAAATTCTTTCATCATGGCCGCTTTAAATTCATCTATCTCAAAATCACCTGTAAAAATCATGTCATCAACATATAAGAAAACAATCAAAATCTTTCCATGCTCATTTACCTTTGTGTACAAGGTAGGCTCAATGTTGCTTCTGCAAAATCCATTCTTAATCATGTAGCTGTTGATTCTGCTATACCAAGCTCTAGGTGCTTTCTTTAGTCCATAGAGAGCTTTCTTCAACCTATAAACTTTCTCTTCATTACTCTCAACTTCATATCCTGGAGGTTGCTGCACATAAATTTCTTCTTCTAGAATTCCATTCAAGAAGGCTGATTTCAAATCCATTTGATATACTTTCCACTTGTTTTGAGCTATTGTGACTAGAACTTCTCTTACAATATCCAATCTGGCTGCCGTAGCAAATGTTTCTTCAAAATATATTCTCGGTTGCTGCGAGAATCCTTTTGCTACAAGTCTAGCGCTAAATATGTCAATTTCACCTTTCTCATTCAACTTTGTCTTGTACGCCCACTTCACACCAATGATATTTTTGTCCTTTGGTAAATCAACCAAATCCCATGTATCATTCTTTTCAATAGCTTCAATTTCTTCATCCATGGCTTGCACCCAATTTTCATATTTGATTGCTTCTTCAAACGAAGAAGGTTGGAATGAAAACAATGCAAAATTTTAACTAACATCCAAATCATCATAAATATCTTTCAAACTTCTCATCTTTATCTTACCATTGATTGATTCATCACCTGATTGATTGTTGTGAGAACCTTGATCTGTTGATCTACTTGAAGATCCATGCTGCTCTGAAAATCTTGGAATCCTTGTTGGTGTGTCTCTGTTTGGTGTCTTCACCTATGATTCTTGCTGCTCCTTTTCTGTCACATCATCTTCTTCCATCAGTGGCACTTGTGCATCAACTTTTTTTTCTACAATTTCATTCCATGACTCTTGTTCCTTGAACACAACATCTCTGTTAATTATGGTCTTCTTTGTGACAGGGTTATACAATTTGTAAGCTTTTGATTTCTCACTATAACCAGTGAATATGCATTTTTCACTTTTATCATCCAATTTGCCTCTTCGCTCCTTTGGAAGGTGCATAAGATACACATCCAAATACTCTGAGATGAGATACACTGCAATACATACCCGACCATGCTTGTTCTAGTACTTTTTCATCACACTCTTTGTTGGAGATTTGTTGATCACATAAATAGCACATGCAACTGCTTCTGCCCAATACTCATTAGACAAGTTTCTTCATTTCAACATGCTTCTTACCATGTTCATAATTGTCCTTTTCTTTCTCTCCGCTACACCATTCTGCTGTGGTGTGTACCTGGTTGTAAATTTTATTTTGATTCCATGTTGTTTGTAGTAATCATGGAATTCCTTTGAATCATATTCTCCACCACGATCTGACCTTAATACCTTGATCTGTCGATCACTTTGGTTCTCTGCTAAGCCTTTGAATTATTTGAACTTTGCAAAAGTTTCAGACTTCTGCTTCAAGAAGTAAACCGAAGTATTTCTATTGTAGTCATCAATGAAAGTGAGGAAGTAACAACTTCCACCAATCGATTGTGTCCTCATAGGTCCACACAAGTTTGTATGCACTAGCTCAAGAGGTTTATTTGCTTTGTATGTAACTCCCTTTGGAAAACTTTCACGGTGTTTCTTTCCCAAGATGCAACACTCACAAGTACTAGCAGGTTATTTGATGGGAGGTAATCCTCTGACCATCTATTTCTATTGTAACAATCTTAAACCAGAAAAGTACAAGTGTCCAAATTGAAAGTGCCATAACCAATAATCATCAGAACATGCAATTGTAAAAGGCCTCACCTGACCACTGTAATTCATAATTAGAGGAAAGAGTCTGTTCCTCATCATCTGCGCCTTTGTTATAAGCTTCTTGCTTGGGGGCTTGTCATATATAACACATTCTTGACCTTGAAAGATAACTTTGTATCCTTTCTATGTCAATTGACCAACACTTAACAAATTATGTTTGAGACTAGGAACATAATATACCTCTGAGATTGTCTTCGGCTCCCCCTGCTTGGTCAGAATGTTGACCACTCCTTTTCCATCTACTTCCACAGTCTTGTCAGTCCCCAACTTTACCTTTATTTTCACAAATTGATCGAAATTTGGAACCAAATACTTGTTACATGTCATGTGGTTACTACAACCAATGTTTAACATCCACACACTAGCATATGGTTCATGCATGGTATGACAAGCTAGGAACATGGAGTTAGTACTCTCTATAGTAAGATTAGCTCTCAGGTTCCCTTGATCAACTATCTTCTTCCTGCAATCACAAGTATAGTGACCAAATTTATTGCAATAATAGCATCTCACCTTTGATTTGTCAACTCTTTGATTATTGTTGAAGCTTCTGTAGTTGCTTCCACTTTCATGTTCATGATCTTCTCGGCAACCTCTCTGACCACCATATCTTCTGCTTCGTCCTCTACCTCTCGCTCTACTTCTACCTCAACCTCTGTCTCTTGAAATAGAAACCTTTTTGAACTCTAAAGTGGAATCCTTATTTCTGTCTATCCTTGCCTCATGCGATAGAAGTGATCCCATCAGCTCATCAACTGTCAATGATGTCAAATCCTTGGCTTCTTCTATGACTACTACCACAACATCAAATTGGTATATAAAGATCTGAGGACCTTCTCAACCACTGTTTGATCTTTAATGTCTTCACCATAAATCTTTAACTGATTTATGAAAGTTATGACCCGATTCATGAAAGAATCGATGCCCTCTGTCTCCTTCATCCGCAGAGTTTCAAAATCTCTCCTAGTATTTTGTGACTTAACAATATTGGCTTTGGCCATACCTGCATAGTTTGTCGCCAAAGTATCCCATGCTACTTTTGCTGAAGAAGTGATCATAATCCTTTGGAACACTGCTCGGTCCACTTCCTACTAGACAAGTTGCAACGCTTGTGCATTCTTCTTCTTATCTTTTTTCCATTTTTCCCTCTTTGTATCACTGAGAGCTTGTTCTTCTGCTTTATTCTTAGGTTTTGAAAACCCAAGCTAGACATAATCCCAAATATCATGTGCCTGCAATGTGGTTCCATCTTAATGGCCCACACATTATAATCCTTCCCTGTAAATGGTAGGAAATGGGGCTGGAAATTTGAGAAAGCCATCTTTCTTCGAATATTTCTCTTCAGAAACCCTAAATTTATCTTTTTTATAAACTTACAAAACCTCCATTAAAAAAAAAAAAAAAAAAAAAAAAAAAAAAACTCTTTATTGTTTTTTAATATAAAAAATCTTTATAAGCACTCTTCGAAAAATCATATGATAACGTGAGAAATATTTAAAATTGTAAGTGACTATGCCTTTCGACTTTCCAACATGAAACCGTTAACTCCGAGTTACGCCAAACACTCACTGTACTATAACACAGAATGATAGTTCAACGCAAACACGACTCTGAGTTACGGAAAACACTCACTGTTACTATAACACGGAATGACAGTTCAACGCAAACACGACTCCGAGTTACGGCAAATACTCACTGTTACTGTAACACGGAATGATATTTCAACGCAAACACGACTCAACTGTGACTGTGCTTTATATTTTTTCGCGTGCTTTTCACAATAGCACGGCTGCCGCTGAGCCTGCGTAGCAAATATGGTGGCTCTATAGATTAGAAGCCAGTCACGGCTCCGTTAACCAAAAAAATAAACTCTCTGCACACTGCAGTTGCTTTGAGTCTTTTCTTTTTTTTTTTACTTGTGAAACCTGGCTCTAATATCAATTTGTTTGAAAGGCGGAAGAGCCAAAGAATGAGTTCACACCTAAAACATGAGTTGTTGCTCTTCTATTGATCACACAAATCATGGTGTTTACAATGAACCTAGTGAAGGGTATTTATCCTTTTCCAACTAGTGACTTCCCTAAAATACCCTGACATGAAACCACACACTAAAAGTCATTTATCACTTAACGCGACTTGACTCAACACTCAAACACTCAATCACTCAGTTCACATTGACTTTCTATGTTTAAGCAACTCATGCAGGAGTAATTATCTTATTTTAACACTCGAAATAATGAAACATGAAGAAAAAAACTTCACAAACATGAAGACTAACTAATGTCAAATGCATCAAACTTATTACTATAATCCCATGCATCAACTTGATTACTAGTCCCATGCCATTTCCAGATAGCACTAGTCCCATGCCATTTCCAGATGGCAGGGACTAATAAGATACACTCCTTTTCTTCACACTACTAGTCCCATGTCATTGCCATATGGCAAGGACTAATAAGACACACTCCTTTTTCCACACTATTCTAAATTTGAGATACATTTAAAAATATTATGGTCCCATGAATAAAACATTTAGAATATTCTTAGCTTGAAGTTATATTTGTGTTAAAAATGTAAATTGTTTTTAATGCTACCTTAGATAATTTAATTTACTTGATAATAAGTGTTTTCCTTTGTTTAGGTTGTTCTCACTGTTACAAGACACACTCCTTTCTTCACACCATTCTAAATTTGAGATACATTTAAAAATATTATGGTCCCGTGGATATTTTACCATGGAACATTTAGAATATGCTTAGCATGAAGTTATATTTGTCTTAAAAATGTAAATTGTTTTTAATGCTACCTTAGATAATTTAATTTACTTGTTAATAAGTGTCTTCCTTTGTTTAGGTTGTTCTCACTCGTGGAATATATATTACTTCCTAAGATATGGGTGGCCCTATATGTTCAATTATTGTTCACTTCATAAAAAGAAATTCATTGGCTTATGGTTTTAATCAATATAATTATATTTAAAAATTTATTTATTTTACAATTTTAATTAAAAAAATAGTTATATATTATCACTTTTTTTAATAAAATTGTCTTTTAACTAAAATCAAATTTGAGAATAATCAATTTTGCTTATTTTATTTTAATTATAAAAAATATTCTTCCTTATTTGTGTTTCCTAAATCATTTGTTACTAATAATATTCCCAAGCATATACATGGAAGGAAAGCTCTTGTGAAATTAAATAGATTTAATATTTTTTACATTGATTTTTCCTTTTACTATTTTAAAGAAAATTAAAATTATAGATTATTTGAATTTTTTTAGTTTAAAATATTATAATGATGATGTTGATGATTAATATCCATTAAGACTAATATGGTTTACTGGATCTTAAGAAAAAGTGATTAATTAAGACTCTTTAATATTTTATTTATGCGGTCAAAAAGAAGGGAGAGAAGCGTTTCGAGGTCACTGTAGTTTTGTTGATTTAACAAGTCAAGAAAGTTGGTAGTGTGGAAAATGTTTTGAAAAGGAGAATGGATGTGAGTAAGGGTCAAGCAATCCAAGAGAAAGTGTTTTTCATCTTTGACTCTCTTAGTATCATAGAGGAGGTAGATTCTTTCATCCCAAGGTGTTTTGGGAATAGACCAACGCTCGGTTTCACTTCGAAACTCATGGGAATTAGTTCTTATCTTTGCAATGTTCATTTTCTTCTTAGCACTGGTCAAGACACAAAGATAGTTCAGGTTAGCAAGAGTGGGGTTTATCACCTCCTTATAATACCTTAGCTTTATTTTCCCCTTTAACTCATCACTCCACAACTTATCCTTATTCATTAAATTTATATTTTATTAATTAATTTTTTAAGGTACATTTATGAATATATTTTTTTTTTCTAAGTAGACTAATGTTGAATTTAGAATCAATAACCTATCACAAGAAAAAGTATTAATTACCTCAAGAGGCACTCTCCATCTCAATATGGGGGAGATGTTGTAATGTTTAACATTATGACTTAATCTTAATAAAAATAAAAATAAAAAAAATCTTCAAACCATTGTTTTTTCCCATAGTATTCTTCTCTAATGTGGCATATGTAAAGGCTAATAATTAAACCATCCTAGATCCATCTTAACTCTGGATCTACCAAGCGTCAAGAGGGATCAAATCTCTTTTCACTGTAAAAGAGGTTTGCACCTCAAGAGAGAGATTTGATCTCTCTCGACACTTGGTAGATCTAGAGTTAAGATGGATCTAGATTGGTAATATACTCATAGTAATACCCCTAGAAAGTCACTATATGAGTTGTTTTAGCTAATTACTGGTTGAAGAAATTAAATGACATGTGATAGATATGTCGATGTAATATTATTTTGCAATAATGAAATTAAAGATTATTTTTGATGTGTAATCCTCTCAGGAAAATGTTAAAGGCTAACATGAGAGATTAACTCCTAACTGTCAGGAAAAAATAGTTGGAGTTGGTTATTCTTAGAGGGGAAGAAACAAAAAGAAATCAGAAAATCCCCCTTATGTCATTATATTCTTCTAAAGAGACCTTTGCAACATGCAAGAGGGAAAACAAGAAAACGGACATAGAAAATAGACCACATCAAAATTTATATATGGCTGGAGAGAAATGTCATATGGTGGATTCTATTATAAAGGATTGTGGGATATAATGACAATTCCTATGAAATATTACCAAGTGGAAGAGAAAGATTGGTTGAACCCAGAAAATTAGCAGGACGCTACTAAGGGTTCAGGAGGTGAAAATCCTAACTAAACTTCTATATAGTTTTTCCTGACAATTAGAGGAAAGCTCAGGGGTTGGGTGAAACATGGAGGTATTTAACCTATTCATGGAATAATTCATATAAGTGTAGGTAAATCTTTCATGAGGTAGTAAATAATTGAAATATGACTGCTTGAAATACTAAAAGATTGAGAGTAGAAGATTGGTGTTCATGTTAGAAGTTGAGGATATATGTATATGTATGAATGTAAGTTATTGTATAGACTAATTAAGTTTTGCAGAGGAAAAATGTTGTACAGGTTCTAGTGAGGATTCCCTTCGAGTCAAGTTAGAAAATATAGGTACCCTGAAATCATTTTCTGTGTAACTAGAAAATTTAAATAAAACTTAGGGGGTTTATTAAAGATATTATAAGGAGAGGATTCTAGGATAAATGTTTAGTTCCTAGAATACTATACTTGTGTGTGTGTGTGTGTGTGTGTGTGTGTGTGTGTGTGTGTGTGTGTGTGTGTGTGTGTGTGTGTGTATGTGTGCGTGTGCGTGTGTGTGTATGGAAAGACTGCGAGAATGTGCAGGTTAGAAGGCAGACTGTGAGAACATTGGCCGCATTATCAATTCTAACTCCTTCGGTCCTGAACAAAGAGGTTTAGGACTCAGAGAACTATCAGTAGTTTTGCACTAAATTAGTTCCCCACTACAGGGATTCATTGAGTCTTTGGAGTGGAATTATATATATTTATATATTTATATTCATGTATCCTCAATGCATGAGTATATTGTAGATGAAGAGAAGAAATAAACATAAATATAGACAAAAATATAGTGTTAGTTACAAGTAGCAAATCAAGAAGTTGTTCAAGACAAGATGTCAAGTGAAGAACAATTTCATATAATAAGAGTAAAATAATGGATGCATATTCTTTTTCTTATAAATAAATCTATATACTTTTGCTAAACGAAAACCCTTCAACAACTATATGTATTCAGAGAGAATAAAAAACAAAGAGACACCCAGATAATTGGTATCTGAAGCATATGTTTCTCTATCAAACAATTAATAAAAATAAGATATTTTTTTATGTTAACAGACAAGGTCGATCCCAAGTTTACATACATGAAATAATGAACATAACCATATCTGGAAAAATATTCAGTAGTTCTGGTATGACCATTTGTAGAATTTGTTTTTACAAATTGACAAAGAAAATACATGTTCACTAAAACCGTGGCCGTCATGGGAACTCGAAACATTAAGTATCTCTGGTATCCAATTATAGTAATGTACTAAAAATGTTTCTTTATAAACATTTAAAACAAGAGCTCACGGCCTTTTTTAAAAATTATGGGTTTCTCTTATAGTACATAGTAACGTGGAGTTATGGCTAGAATGAGGCCCAACTCTAAATATCAAGTAGGGTTTCAATAGTTGTCACAACACTAAGGACATCTTTAGGGTGTTGTATTGCCAAAAACCGACAGTGAAATTAAAAAACTGAATAAGAACTTGATGCCTATGTTGGACACCCTGTGACAGGGAAAAAGCAAGTCTAAACTTCTTTTCTTAAGCTTGATAGCATGGATAACCTCCATAGGTACCTACAAAACAAAATGTGATGAGGATAGTAAAGATTGTGTAACATAGAAATGTTAAGTGTAGAAACATGGTGATAGAATTGCAATTGTTCAAGAAATTTAATCTAAATCAAGAGAAGCAATTCTACTCTACTGCTCTGTGAAAATGAATTCACAATTTAGAACAATATTCACAAACATGCATCAATCACATAGACAAGTACATAGATTTATCTAGGGTAAACCAACTGGTAAAAACCCCTTAAGCATACTTGCATTAATTGGATGAATAGAGAATATATTACAATTGCTTGCTCCCTCTGACCTCAACCTGCAAGTGAATAATTGTTCTCTCTACTCAACGAAAATCTTTGACCCATACTTAGTCAATTTATTCCCCCACCTGAGCTCTTATTTCCTTGTGAAAATATTTAGGAAATTGGCCCCTATTCTTTAGGAATTTCCTTTAAATTGATTGTGCAATTCCCAAGGATTGATCATTAATTGCATGCAACACCTGTACACTCAAGACTAGTCTACAATTGATGTTACACTACCTTGGAACCTCCACCACAACTGGACAATTCAAATTTATTGCATGCATGAGCTATTTTTGGTTGATTGATCAGTTAATTGGATGATCTATGAGTTAGAATGTTGTCCCATTGTACAACAGACCTCCGACTAGTTCTATTAATTATTATAACTAGTTTAACTGAGTACAACAAGAAAAAATTGAAATGTATTGCTACAAATTAGTAGTCAACACATGAAAATTAAACTCCAATCCCACTAACTCGACTTTACTGAGCTAGCTGAGTGACAAGAGCTACATCACCTTGGTTAACTACCTCCAAGTTGTCTGCTAATGTGCAAATTTATAAATTTCCTCAATTTGACCATGGTTAAGTCAAATTGAACCTTTCTTGCTACACTTATCAACACTCCCTCTTAGCAAGAAAGGGATTTTCAACCACTCCTATCTTGCACTTGTGGAATTTGAACTCCCCTCTTGACAAAGCATTTATCAATATTTCAGCATTTTGTTCCTTTGTTGGAACATATTGTAGTAATACTATCCTCCTCTGCACATAGTCCTGTCAATTATGATACCACATATTTATATGCTTGGATCGATCATGAAATACCAGATTCTCAGAGAGATTATGCAACTTTGATTATCATAATAGATCACAATTGGATCCATATTCTGACCAAACAGTCCCACAAGTAGCTTTCTCATCCAGATCACCTCACATGTTGCTTGACTTGCAGCCATGTATTAAGCTTTTGTTGAGTTGAGTGCCACAGACCTTTGCTTTCTACTGTACCAGGAAATCGTTGCAAACCCAACACTAAAAATTCCACCTAATTTACTATTTCGGTCAGATGGACTCCCTACCCAATTTTCATCTATGAAGCCATACAAATTCACTCCCTTTGTCCATTTGTACCACAATCCATATTGGGTAGTGCCTCTAAGGTACCATAAAACATGCTTAGTTGCCTTCCAATACAATTTGGTCGACCTAACCATAACTTGGCTCAACTAGTTGACTGCATAGCACATATCTGGTCATGTTCACAAGATACATCAGTGAACCCACTAGCTGTCAGTAAATGGTAGCATCAACCTCTTCACCTGAAGTGGCATTCTCATTCCTCTAGTTGGTCGCTAGAGGTGTCTCCATGTTCTTACAACTCTCCATGTGAAATCTCTGCAATATATTGGTGGCGTACTTTCCTTGAGACACAAACAATTCCCCATCACCTTACCATACTTATAGCCTAAGGAAGTAGTGCATGATACCCATGTCTTTCATCTCTAATTCCCTTTCAAGTTCCTCCTTGCAAGATCTAATCAACTGCTCATCACCTGTCAATATTAAATCATTGTTATGCTAATGCAACTAGCTCACAAAATAAAAGAAAAGATAGATCAACGACATAAAAATCAGACTCTTCGAGGGGGAAACCTCCTTTACATTACACAAATGAACAAATCTTGGATGATACAAATGACAAAACCTCATTTTTATATATAGGAGTCTAAGAGGTCACAATATAATCAAAGTCGACATAACAATAATAATATAAGGGCACAACAATAACAATAGTGGGCTTCTATGGGGCACAATAATAATAATATGGGGACAACAATAACAATAAGGGTTACAATGACAATAGTAATGGGGGGATCACTAGTATTATAGGGACCTAACATGCCCCTCTCCTCCAAAAAAGTGTTGTCCTCAACGCTTGATTAGTTATGGATGCTTTTGTATAAAATTCTCATCCTCCCATGTGGAATCTTCAGCGACTAAGTTCTTCCACTTGATGAGATACTCTGAAATTGATCGATTTCATAGATGTCAAGTTCTTGTTTCAGTGAATGCTTCAGATTCCAATATGATTTTTCCTTCCTCATCAAGTTCTAGCAATATCTTTTGAACTGGGAGCTTGTCACCTATAACCTTCTTCAAGCATGAAACATGGAAAACTGGGTGCACTTGGGAAGCTACAGGAAGCTCCAATTTGTATGCCATAGTACTAATCTTTTGCAACACCTTATACGGACCATAATACTTTGGTGATAATTTATTATCCTTCTTAGCTTTCTTGAGGGACATTTGTTTATATGGTTGTAGCCATAGAAATACCTAGTCACCTACATCAAAACTTATTTCACTGCAACGTTGATCTGTCTATTGTTTCATTCTATGTTGTGCCAAAGTGAGGTTATCCTTTAAGAGTTGAAGAACTTGTTGTTGATGCTCGATGTGATCTTCCACTGCTTGAACCTTAGAATTTTCTCTTAAATATGATGTGATGGACGGTGGATCATATCCATAAAATGCCATAAATGGGGTCATTTTTGCTGCAATATGGAAGGAAGTTTTATACCACCATTCAGCTAGAGGCAACATTTGACCCAATGTGTTTGTTTATCAGATACAAAGCAACGAAGATATCCTTCCAAACATTTGTTTACTATCTTAGTTTTCCCATCAGATTGAGGATGATAAGATGAGCTATGAGCTAACTAAGTACCAAGACAAGAGAATATTTTTGCCCAAACATTTCCAGTGAAAATGGGATCTCTATCGCTTACAATAATCTTTGGGTTTCCATGTAGTTTTTTAATTGTTTCCATAAATGCAGTAGAAACTGTAGTGGCTTTAAATGGATGAGATAATGCACAAAAGTGTGCATACTTGGTAAGTCTGTCAACTACCACCATGATGACACTCTTTCCTTCGGACTCGGGTAAACCTATGATAAAGTCCATTGAAACCTCCTCCCAATGTTGGCTTGGAATGGATAAAGGTTCTAATAGACTTGGGGCCTTAATTGTTTCAACTTTATTTTTTTGGCAAACCAAACATTCCGCCACAAAATTTTGAATATCAGATTTAAGGCCATCCCAGAAAAACTCCTTCTTAACCATGTGGTAAGTTTTTAAAAATCCTGAGTACCCTCCTAAGGGAGAGGTGTGCAATTCCATAAGAATCTTTTGTTTGAGTTGGGAATTCTTACTGTTAAACACACATGGGCAACAGAGGAATCTGAAGGATAAAACATGAGAGTACATTTTTATTAACAAATGATTTACATTTATAGTACATATTGTGACCGTTGGGTTCCACATCCCAAGGTCTCTTGGACTCCTTTTGTCTATTCAGCTTCCACACTAACCCATTGAGGATTAGGTGTCCAACATTCCCCCCCTTAATCTGAAGGGTTATGTATGATTCCAAGAAGAGAGCTAAAATACAAAATGTGCAAAAATGCATGGCAGCACTACGCTGAATGTGCTCTCTGAAATGTTGGTATAAAGGGCGGTGGTTTAAGGATGACCACCAACACTGGAACGCTTAGTGCAGTTCCCAGAACTCTTCCAAACTGGAAAGAAGCTGAAGTCTTATGCTAGAGGAAGTGCTCCTATTGTTTTGAAGAGGGAAACCTTCAACCATGAAAGAGAGGTCTCACCCCGCATAAAAGGGAGAACTTCAACCTGAAAAGGGAAGTCTCAACCTGTGATGGTTTAAGGATGACCAACAACTCTGGAATGCTTAATGCAATTCCTGGAACTCTTCCAAAACTGGCGAGAAGATGAAGTCGTCTGCTAGAGGAAGTGTTCTCAATTTTGTTTATGAATTCTTTCGAAACTGGCAAGAAGCTGAAGTCTTCTGCTAGAGGAAGTGTACCAGATTACCAACGGAAGGCATGTTCACGGGCATCTTTGTCTTTGGCTACAACTCTGAAACTAGTGTGGCAGGTTGTGGCTCAAGCTCGCTTGATGTGACTTTGAAGCTTGTAGATGACCATCATTTCCCCCCCTGTCAGATACAAGGTGAGATGATGGAGAAAACTCAACTGCAAGATTGTTCAATACTCTGGAACAAGTTTTGACGTGTGTTTGGAATATCTTCTTGGTTGTTGATGCCCATTGCCAAGAAGCGATCCATCCAAGATGAATCTTTGTTCTTGCAGGACGTTTATTTCTGAAGCATATGTGTGAAGAATGACTGGTTTTATGACAGTGCTTACATGGATGAAGATCAAAACATTGATCTTTCAAATGGCCAACTCGGTCACAGTGTTGGAATTTCACAATTTGATGTTGTTGTTGTTGTTGTTGCTGTGGAAGAGGGGCAGAGTCTGGAACAGTTGGAGGTGAACTGTCATGAAGAACAGGTGAAGATGAATCATCCTCAAGAAATCTAGCAGTTTGAAATTGAATTGGCTTTGAGTAGTCTGGAATATGAAAGGACAAGTCCTTGTCATATCCAAGACCAGTTCTGTGCTTGTTGTGGACAAGTTGTTCACAAGGTCTGATGATGGGCTTGGGAGGTGCAGACTGAGTTTCTGCATCTGCATGTACAACTGCTGCTTTATGGGGTACTAAATTTGAATGAACTGTAACATTATTGTCTTGCTGTTTATGGGAGTCTATTTCAATCTTCTGAACAGAAAGAGGTTCAGAATGATGACTCCACTGTTGTAATTCTTCCTATTGTAGCTTTGTCTCAAGGTGCAAAAACTCAATATTCTCTTGTACATTATGCAAACAGGTTCTAATTTCAACAAGAGAAGCTTTGCTTATTCTTACTATATCATGATCAGAAGAATGTATCAGAGTTTTTAAGAACTCCAATACTTCACCAATTCTGGCTATTTTATTCAATGTCAAAATTACACTGATCACAACTATGAACTTGTAGGGAAAAATAAACACTCACTCGCAATATGTCAATACAATTGGATTTTACAATAGATTGCAATTGTCTTAAAAAATAGTGATGGCTCTCGATTTCAGTTGTGTTTGGTTATATAAGCTTCATATTCCAACACATTTGAAATAACATAAAGTAATCAACGCCACATAAGGAGCATGAATCAACAAGAAAAATGACCAACGCATGTGCCAGATTGAAGAGCAACCACGAGATTTTAAGAGGAAAATTTCTTAATATATAAAACCTGACAAGAATAGAAAATGAACAATGCTTTGCACTCTGGATTCAAAACCTCTCACGCTTCCATTTCTTCATCGGAAAGGGATGCATTTAAAACCATTTTTCGTGGCCCACATGGAATGAAATGTTGTTGTCACATTATTTGCAATCACAGAATATAGTTAACGCCAAAGAAATGGATCGAATCATTACTGTTTTCACACCATACATTGTCTTACCATAAGCAACCTCCTTGAACGAATCATATGCAGTGCATACACTTTTGGGAAAGACTAATAAACACAGCCTCCTCACCTTTGCTTTACAATGCCTAATACAGCCACGGTTGAAGATGCACGTCCAGCAACCCAACCTTTCTTAAATTAGCAGAGGAATTCACACCCAGATTTGTGCAATCCCAACGATCTTTGACAATCGAATGTTGTCTCTGGATTAAGCAAATTGACTTGCCCAGAAAATAATAAATTCATTCAAGAAATTTATTGCTTCATGAATTAAATGCATAGTTGCATCACTCGTTACAGAACGATAGCAGCAATTCTTATACCAGTGAAGTATTTGATCTCCAACAATCACACTACAGGCGTCTAGTCTTTGAAAGCGACAACGTACACAGAATTTGTTCAGAATTTCAGCAAGCATTCATATGTGGCAGCAGGTTTCAGTGGATTAAGACCCTTACACCCTCAATTTGGACATTTCTCACACCATCGAACCATGTACAAGGGAACTTGTCCATCAAGCCATGCACAGAGAAACCCGTCTCAAAACTTGATCTGCCCAAATGAGGATGACTGCAATCAGCACCTGGCTTACTCGAATAATAAATTTCGGCTTAAATGAATGGCTTTCCTCAGCCCAGCGTCCTAGCGTATGGCAATTTCGCGACTTATCCTCGGCCTTCTAAAAACGGCGTCCCTTCTCTGGCATCAGAAATTTTTGGAAGTATCCCTAAATGTCCTGCGGCTCTGCTTGTGACAATATTTCACATCCTACAGTCCATACGCTCTAGACTTCAGGTAACACACAGCCCAGTGATACATGAATTTTTCTGACATTGATTTAGCAACCTTTAAACAAGTATTCAGCTCTTTCCATAGGGTGCAATCAATTCAACATTCGTGACAGTCATTGATGTTCCAAAAATAATGCGACCTTCTCCCCAATACGTTTAGGTGACAGAGCAAGGCTATTAGCCTCCCAGAGCAAAGGAACATAGCTCTTCCCACAAGGTTTGACCTTTAGTTAGGAGGTTCACTCAGTCAGCATCAAATAGTTGGGGTATCACTGCCACAGAACTTCACGTTCCGTACCTCCAGCCATATGAATACAACCCATGAATCTATTGACAATGCTTAGAACAATTTGGCCCTGGTGTTCAAACTACTTCTTTTGATATTAACTCGGCCTCTAATCTCTAGGAAAGAACAGCGGCTAGGTTTTGTTGAACACAACTCTCTTTAGGCATAAGAAAGAACATTCGGACTCCTAAAATTTCAATGGGATTTAGCTCCTTCCCTTGAGTTCGACTTCTACGAACGGTGGTGGAAGACATATTTTTGGAATATGATACATAGTAGACAATAAGGCTAATGCATCAACACCATACTCATAACACTCACCAAATGCAGGATATTCAGGATTGCTTCAGCGGCTTGACGACATTCAACGCACAGTCATTCAAAGGAGAGTGATTCCAGGCACTGTCAGTAATCGAAGGCTTGCAATGGTCCCTTTGTATAGCAGATGAATTATGATTGATTACAGGGCATAGAATCCACAGAATATATGGGCAGAGATCTAGTCATTAGGCAGGCAGAAAGACAAATGATACCAAGAACATTCGCACTGACATTTTCTGTAAGAAGAGGAGGCGAAAAGTGGGCAGCGTAGTTGTCTGACATGAAAAGATGGCAGAGGAACAGAGTCATACCACCAGCAATTCCATTCCAGCTAGTCGAACCAACGATATCACCTAGCATAACGATTTGGAGGGTGGACCATTCCAGAGAGAATAAAACGTATATGACAGATACCGCAAATTATATGAGAGCTGGCTGCGTATTAGAGCAAGGAGCAGTGTATATATTAGAAACTGAATTATGTCAGATGGGCAGCGTATTATATGGGAAGCCTGAGGTTTCAACGATGGGTCTCTCAGCAAGGACACATGCATATAGTTTGCAGCAGTAATAAATAAACCATTTCAAGGCAGCAAAGACCCAAATTTTAAATCTTCCATAGCACTGCAAAGCGGCAGACAACTTTTTAATACAACAGGAAACTCAAAAACAACATTTTGGGGTCTTGATATTTTATTCCAAATCAATTTTATAAGAACAAATCCTGCAATTCATTATTTCATCGCTTTATTCTGAGTAACGCTTCAAACACCAGCATACAAAACTCAATGCAGCTGACTGAAATGAATGCAATGTCTAAGCTTTCAATGTTTTCAACCAAATTCACAGCCTCCAACACAATTCAATGCATACATCCCACATATCATGAGCAGCGACCAGAATGACACGCAAAGAAAGGCCACATAGACATAGTGGCTCACACTTGAGCAGGGCAAGAATTCGCCCACTCTGATACCATGTTAAACACACATGGGCAATAGAGGAATCTAAAGGATAAAACATGAGAGTACATTTTTATTAACAAATGATTTACATTTATAGTACATATTGTGACCATTGGGTTCCACATCCCAAGGTCTCTTGGACTCCTTTTGTCTATTCGGCTTCCACACTAACCCATTGAGGATTAGGTGTCCAACACTTACATAGGTATAAGCGATATTTGTACCATAACGAATCATTTTTCCAGTTAAATGTATCAGATGTACTGGGATCTTGTTGTAACTTTTGAATGAGTGCCCACATTTCGTTGTCATTCATCCCTTGCTTCGTTTACCCAATATGGTTGGATAATAGAAATGGCGTAAAGCAAAGATTCCACATCCTCATCCTTTCTTGAGAGTGCATCTGCCACAACATTTTGCTTCCCTTTTTTATAGATGATTTCAAAGTCATAACCCAACATCTTTGTGACCATTTTTGCTGCTCTTCTGAAGATAATCTTTGTTCTAAAAAGTATTTAAGACTATCATGATATGTTTTTACCTTGAAGTGTCTTCCCATTAGGTGGGGTCTCCATTTCTTAAGTGCATGTAGTATTTCCAACATTTCCTTCTCACAAATAGCTTTGTGTAAATACTTTCCTTTGATTGGACGACTTTCGAAAGTAATGGGTCTTTCTTCTTGCATTAAAACAACACCAATCCCATTTCTTGAGGCATCACATTCCACAATAAAGGTTTTTGTGAAGCTGGCGTAGCTAAGACGTTGCTTGGCACATTGCCTCTTTAAGATGTTCAAAGGCCTTCGTTACTTCTGGAGTCCATGAAAATGCATCTTTCTTCAATTATGTTTTTAGAAGTGTTGCTATTCTCCCATAATTCTTAACAAACTTGCGATAATACCCTGTCAACCTGAGGAATCCTCACATATGCTTTATGGATGTGGGGATTTTCCATTCCTTAATGGAATTAATTTTTCTAGGGTCTACCTTAACACCTTCATGAGATACAATATGACCCAGATATTCCACCTCTTGTACTGCAAAGAAACATTAGGAGCTTTTTGCATATAATTATTTCTCCTCCAATAGTTTGAGCACCCTGTCAACATGTTGAACATGATCCTTCCAATACTTGTTGTAGATTAGTATATCATCAAAAAATACTAACACAAATTTTTTAAGGAAGGGTTTGAAAATGGAATTCATCAAACCTTTAATTGTAGAAGTCGCATTGGTAAGGCCAAAAGGCATGACCAAAAATTCATAATGACCCTCATGAGTTCTAAATGTTGTTTTCAGAATGTCTTTAGTCTTCATTTTGATTTGATGATATCCTGAATGAATATCCAACTTGGTGAAGTAAACTGATCCATGCAATTCATCCAATAATTCATCAATGACAACAATGGGAAATTTATCTTTAATAGTGAGCTTATTGAGCTCCCTATGATCCAGACACATGTGCCATGATCCATCCTTCTTATGCATCAATACTACTAGAGTAGAGAAATAACTTTGACTAGGTTGAATTATACCAGCCTCTAGAATTTCTGCAACCATACGTTCAATTTCACTCTTTTCGTCATAGGGATATCTATAAGGCCTGATGCTTGGAGGAACACTTCCTAGAATCAAATGAATAGCATGATCATGATCACGAATAGGTGGGAGGTCTTTGGGAGTCTAAAATACCTTGGAATGATTGTCCAAGACTTTTTGGAGATCTAGAGAAATAGATGATTTCGATGTGGGATCCTCTAGAGAACATAATTGTGAAATTACGCCTCGTTGTTATTTTTTAGAAGCATTGTCATTCCATTAGAGCTGATTATCTTTCTCGGTTTCCCTGCGATACCCCTTAATTCAAATTCCTTTCCTTCCGAAGAAATTTCATGAAAATTTCTTGAAAATTAAAAGCTATCGTACCCAAAGATTGTAGCCATTGGACACCTAGTACAACATCAGCACCACCCATTGGAATGGAAAGCATTGGGCTATTCAATACATATTCTCCCATGGATAGCTTGATATTATGGCACTTTCCAGAGCAATTTATGGTTCTTCCACTTGCAACCATCACTTGGAACTCTTGTGCTGGATATAGGAAGTAATTCAATTCCTTGGCTATCTTACAATGAATAAAATTATTGGTACTACCCGAATCAATCAACACTATTACCTTTTTCTTCTTGATATATCCTTCTATCTTGATAATTTGAGGAGGGTTATTCCGACCAATGCATTACAAGATATGTTCGGATTCATTTCTTCTTTCTCTATGGTTTTTTCATGGTGTATATCCTCTTCTTTTGATGTTTCTTGTTCATTTTCTTCCTCCTCTTCACAATCTATGTAAAACAATTCTTCTCAGCACACTTATGACCTTTAGAGTATTTTCTATCACAATTGTAACAAAGCCCTTTGCTCTTTTTTCTTACAATTGTTGTGGTGTCAACCTTGTAGGTTGTGGAAGGCTAGGGACAACAACTCTTCCATCTTTATAGTTGTGAGTTGTAGGCTTCCTTGTTGCCATAATTTTGCTTTCCATTTTTCTTGCCAACCCGAATGCCTTCTCTAATGAATCAAGTTCCCAAAGGTGAACCTCATGTTGGATGTTATCCTTTAAAGTCCCTATGAAAACATCAATCCTGTGCTCCTCTGGAATATCTTTTACCCTTATATTTATTTTTTGGAAGTCCTCAATGTGCTCCATCATTGAAACCTTTTGTTTGAGATTCATCAATTGGCTAAGAAAGGTGTTGTTTTTTGTATCCTCATAATGTGTTATCATTTCTTCTGTAAAAATTGCCCAAGTGACAATTTGTTTATGAGATAAAAGTCATCGATACCATACAAATTGATTTGGTTCCAAATATAAAGTTGCAATACGTACCTTTTGTGGGTTTTGCATATTATCGAGACCGAAATATTGCTCCATCTAAAGTATCCATGTTACTAGATCCTTGCCATCAAACTTCCTCATATTGATCTTCGAAACATGGTGGGTCTTCAATCTAATGTTAGAGTCTACGAAATCATGATTAACATTTATTTTTTTCTCATTATGAGTTTCCTCTACTCCCTTTTCACCATTAGGAATAATTCTTGTAGTAACTTTGCCTAACCTCCTTTCAACCCTTCCATGTCTTTCTTCAAATCTTCAATGTTTACTTATAAACCATCCATCTTAGCTTCCACGTCTTTTTTTAAAACATCCATCTTAGCTTCCACGCCTTTCTTTAAACCATCCAAATTAGCTTCCATGCCATCTATCTTATCTTCCATGCCTTTCTTTAAACCATCCATCTTAGCTTCGGTTACTTTTTGTGAGAGTGAATTTGGTTACACTTGGCCTCGTAATTTTTATATATCATGTTGCATTTCTTCATCTTCTTCATGAGTCATGCTAGAGCTCTCAGGTTTCTTACTAGGTCTTTCCATTTTCTTTCTTCAGGGCATAAATTAATGATAATTATGCTTCATTGTGCCCTTTGAATTCCTTCAATCTAATTTTTCAAACCAAACTTATGCAAAATTTTAAAAAAAACTACACACCTTTTTTCACTTTATAGGAGCTCGATATTGAATCTGTTGTATCTCTATAATTTCGAATCTCCGAGGTCTGAAATTTCATCTTACGTTATCCCTCTGAGTCCTCTTTCCAACCCTGCAAGTCTGATCAAGATTGGATTCTCTAAGGAATATTTATTCCAAATCTCCCATGATGACCTGATTATAGACTGGTTCAGTGTAGTGAAATTGTATGAAGTTCCACGTGTCATTGTTTCTACTTTAGGTCCTGAAACTGATACACAAAAAACTACAGGCCATCCTCTTTCTGTAAGTTATTACGAAAATTTAATCTGATGCTTAGAGAGAAAGTTATGACGATTTTCCCCAGGTTGCATGTTTGAGATATAATTTGGGAGTCTGCAAAAACCCTAACTTCCTTGGATCATATCTCCGAAACTATAGCAATACAAGATCTGAAATTTGTACCCGAGGTTCATCAAGATTTTAGCTCAAATGGGTTTTAATTTTAGCTTCTGAAACATCGTATAAAACAAGTTATAGCAAAAATTCCACAATGACCTGTTTGAAGCAGCGAAACCCTAGAATCCAGAGCTTTGATACCAATTTTTATACAACCAGCTCACAAAATAGAATAAAAGATAGATCAACGACTTCAAAATTAGCCTCTTCGAGGGGGAACCTCCTTTACATTACACAAATGAACAATTATTGGATGATATAAACGACAAAACCTCCTTTCTATATATAGGAGTTTAAGGGGTCACAATATAATCAAATCCGACATAACCATAATAATATAAGGGCACAACAATAACAATAATGGGCTTCTATGGGGCACAATAATAACAATATGGGGACAATAGGGGTACAACAATAAAAATAAGGGCTACAATGGCAATTGTAATGTGGGGATCACTAGTATTATAAGGACCTAACAATCATCAACATATAAAACAATGATAAGAAATTTACCCTCTTCCAAAATATGATAGATGTTCGCATCCGCTTCACTTTTGGTGAAGGCCAATCCAGTGAGATAACTATCGATCTAAGTGTACCAAGCTTGGGGTGCCTGTTTGAGACCGTACAATTCTCACCTAAGTCTGCACACATGAGACTCCCGATCAAATGTCTCAAAACCTTTTGGTTGCTCTATGTACACTTCCTCCTCAATAACACCATTGAGAAATGTTTTTTTTACATCCATCTGGGGGGTCTTCCACCCCATCTGCACAACAGTGCAAGAATTGATCTAATCGATGAATACCTTGTTATGGGAGCAAAGGTTTCCTCATAGTCGATTCTCTCAACTTGAGAGAATCCTTTGGCCATAAATCTAGCCTTATACTTCTCTATGTTTTCGTCTGTTGCATGCTTAACCTTGAAAATCCATCTCGAACCCACAACTGATCAGTTTCTCATCACCTGTCAATATTAAATCATCAACATATAAAACAATGATAAGCAATTTACCTTCTACCAAAATATGATAGAGGTTCACATCCACTTCACTTTTGGTGAAGCCCAATCCAATGAGATAACTATCGATCCGAGTGTACAAAGCTCGGGGTGCCTATTTGAGACCATACAATGCTCACCTGAGTCTGCACACATGATACTCCTAATCAAATGTCTCAAAACATTCTGGTTGCTCCATGTACACTTCCTCCTCAATAACACCATTGATAAATGGTGTTTTTATGTCCATCTGGTGGAACTTCCACCCCATCTGCGTAGCTAGTGCAAGAATTTATCTAATGGATGAATACCTTGCTATGGGACCAAAGGTTTCCTCGTAGTCGATTCCCTAAACTTGAGAGAATCCTTTGGAAACAAATCTAGCCTTATGCTTCTCTATGCTTTCATATTTGCATACTTAACCTTGAAGATCCATCTCGAACCCACAACTGATTTATCTATTGGTCTTGGGACCACTTCCCAAACATTGTTCTTCATGATGGATTCGTATTATTCCACCATTGCATCAACCCAAACCAGTTTCTCAACTGCTTCCTCAAAAGAGGATGGGTTAGTATCTAAAATCTCGGTCATTAGAGCCATGTAGCCAGTGTACCTCTCAGGTGACCTCCTTTTGCCTGTGAAAATTTGAAGGAGCCCCACATTCTCCCTCGCAACCTACACCAATCTATTAGCTTCCTTGGTTCTTTTCTACCTTCTCTAGATGGTTATGCTTGAGTGGATGTCTCCACTCTACTCCTCCATTTGTTGTTGCTCCACAACTTCCTAAGGTTCCTCCTAAGGCTCCTCCTTTCGAGTTAAAATCTCCTCTTCTTGTGGAATTTGCATCTCCCTTTCAAGAGAGCATCTCATTACCTTCTCTTCATAAAACTTTACATCCCTTCGCACAACTGTCATTTTAAGGGAAGGTAAGTACACCTGATAGTTGTGTGGAGTTTTGGTGTAACCCACAAAAACTCCCAACTATACTATTGGCTCAAGTTTCTTCCTCAAATATCTAGAGACATGGTAGTAAACAGAGGCTCCAAAAATTTTGAAATGAGACACATCCATATTTCTCCCCGACAAGGCCTCCTCCAGTGTAATCATGCCAAGAATATGATGAGGACTCTGATTCTACAAGTAGATTGTTGTGTTACATGCCTTTGCCCATAAATGCAATGGTAGGCCTTGGTCATGTAGCACAGCTCTCGCATCTCCCACAATGCTCTGGTTCTTCCTATCATATACCCCATTCTGTTGAGGGTTATGGGGAGCTATCAATTCTCTTTGAATTCCTTCTTTGGCACAAAATTCCTTGAAGTCATTTGAAAAATACTCACCTCCATTTTCGCTCCTGAGAGCCTTCACCTTCTTGTTGGTCTTTTTCTCAACTAGTGCCTTGAATTCTGCAAATTTTGAGAATTTCTAATCCTTCTTCCGCATGAAGAATATCCAATACTTCTTTGAGAAATCATCAATAAAATAACCTAGTACTTATGTCTAGTAGTGGAGGTTGTTGAGAAGGGTCCACAAACATTGGAGTGGACTCTCTCCAAGGATGCATTTGCTTCGCTGTCTCTATCATGGAATGTGCATTTTACATACTTTCCCAAGGAATCCTTGTAAACATCCTATTTCTCAAGTGATCCTTTAGGGAGGGTAGTGGTTATTTGCTACATAAGTTTTAAGGTGATATGGTGCAAATGGCCCAATCTCCTGTGCCAGATTTCATCGACACCGCAACTATGCATGTTATCTGCCTTATTGCTTATTGCAACACAATGTTTCACATCAATTTTCTACAAGTTCTTCACACGAACCCCGATCTGCTCCACCTTCCTAGTAGCTATGTGTCTCAAAAAGGGTTTCCCTTTACTGAAGATCACACCATAGCCATGGTCTTGCAAAACTACTATAGATATGAGGTTCTTCTTTAGGCTCGGTACAAACATGACATATTTGAGGTGAAGAGGGGATCTTAACTCCCTCTTAAAGGTTATTGTACAAATCCCAGTACGACTATACCTTTCGTCATCCCCAAGCTCAATATGCATCTGGAGATTTTTCTCCTCTAGGTCACTGAAAAATTCTCTACACCCTATCATGTGGAATGAGGCACCTGATTCCAAGTGCCACACACTCCCCATCACAGTGTTGGTCATGCATGCAATCAAGGTGAAGTATGGCTCGAATTGCGAAGCCAATGATTCACCTACTTCTCCTCCTAAGTTCTTATTGCTAGACATTTTGTGTGGAAACTTTGTAGCATATTGCCTGAATTCATGACAGTTGAAGTATTTTATTTTGGATAAGTCTTTCTTCTTGCCCCCTTGGTTGGATTCTGGTTTGGTTTGAGATTTCTTCCCTTTTCCCTTCTTTCCCTTTCCAAGCAATGCAAAATTTTCTTCATCCTCTCCCTTGGATGAACTTCCATCTCTGGTATTTTTCCTAATTTCTTCTTGTACCAAATCGGACCATAAACGTTCTTAATTTGGTAATTTCTTCCTCCTATTCACCGAGTCCTAGTAGCTCTGCCAAATTTTGGGAAGGCCTAGAATAGCTAGGCTCACCAAGTCATCTTCTACAACATTCACACCAACCCCTCCAATCTCATCCCAAACTTGTGTAAATATGGTGAGATACTACAGAATAATATCATTCGTTTGCATCTTAATGTTTTGAAGTTTGTCTTTGAGGGCCAATTTTCTATGGTTACCATTATTCTCAAATAGCTCAGTCATCGCCTTCCACATTGTGAAAGGAGTTTCTTGGCCATGGATATTTAAGACAATGTGGTCTCTCACTCCCTCTAGGATTATTCTCCTCACCCTGGCTACGTCTTTCTTCCATTGGGATAGGTTTTGGGCATCAGTTGATCCTAGTTTTGAAATGTCTGTCTTGACATATTCTAGCAATCCATTGTCATCAAACACTTCCTCCATGTGATCCTTCCAGGCAATGAAATTTGAGCTGCCTTCCAAGGCATACTCTAATCTTAGTCCATTGAAGGTCATTCTCCCAAATCTGAAGAAATATTGCTACACTGAAGCTGCAAATTCGAACCTCCTGAGGAACAAATTCGAAATTCTTGTTCTTATGTGAACCCTGCTCTGATACCATGTAGAAATATGGTGATAGAATTGCAATTTCTCAAGAAATTTAATCTAAATCAAGAGACAAAATTCTATTCTATTGCTCTGCAGAAATTAATTAACAATTTAGAACAACATTCACAAACATGAATCAATCACATACACAAGTTCACAAATTTATCTAGGCGAAACAAACTGGTAAAAACCCCTTAAGCCTTCTTGTATTAATGAGATGAATAGATAATGTATTACAATTTCTTGCTCACTCTGAGCTCAAATTGTAAGTGAATAATTGTTATCTCTACTCAATGAAAATCTCTAACCCAGACTTAGTCAATTTCTGCCCCCACCTGAGCTCCTATTTCCTTGTGAAAATATTAAGGAAATTGGCCCCTAATCTTTAGGAATTTCCTCCAAATTAATTACGCAATTCCCAAGGATTGATCATTGGTTGCATGCAACCCTTGTATACTCAAGACTTGTATGCAACTGATGTTACACTGCCTTGGAATCTCCACCACAACTGAGAAATTTTAATTCCTTGCATGCATGAGCTATTTTTGGTTGATTGATCAGTTAACTAGATGATCTTTGAGTTAGATTATTGTCCCACTGCACAACTGACCTTCAAACTATTAATTGTTAGAACTATTTTAACTGAGTATAATTAGAAATATTTGAACTGGATTGCTACAAATTAGTAGTCAACACATGCAAACTAAACTCCAAGCCCACTAACTCAAATTTACTGAGCTAACTGAGTGACAAGAGCCATGTCACCTCAGTTAACTTCCTTCAAGTTGTATGCTAATGTGGAAATTTTGAATTTACTCAATTTGACCAAGGCTGAGTCAAATTGAGCCTTTCTTGCTACACTTATCAACATTAAGAGTAGACATTTTTTCGAATAATGTTTTCATTTATACCTATATAAGATGATGATTCATCCTTGTATTTGTTCGCAAACCAAGAGAAGAAGAGAGACATACAAGAAAAACATTTTACAGTAAAAAACCATGGCGAGAATTCAAATAAAAAGCCCTGCCGAGGATAAGGGAGGGTTTTAAATGGGGTCAATTTACCTCGAAGTTTTTTGTTAAATTTTAGGTATGTTCTATGCTTAGAGAAATTTACTTCAATTTTTCACATTAGCTCAATATCAATTCCAGATTAGCAATCACATCAGAATGATAGTAAAGTGTAGATAGAACATAAACATAAACATTAGAAGACAAGCCAAGACAAGAGAACACAAGATGTGGTGCCAGTCAGGGACAAACTCTAATGTGGGGAAACCCTTGATCAAATATTCTTATATTCTTCAATAATTCAACAAAGAGAGAGATAGTACATATACATTTGAAGTCAACACTTTGACTTACCAAGATAGGAGATCAAACATCTGAGATCTTCACCATGAAGATGACACAATAATTCTAATGACAAGGACTGCAGATCTGAACTCAGGTGAAGGCACACTTATCAGATCTCATTCTTCAATGGATTCTCCAAGGTGATTACATCACCATGCTGCATCCATCATCACTATGCTACACCCATCATCACGATGACGCACTTCATCACTACGCTGCACTTCATCATTGTGCTGCACTTCATCTTTGTGCTGCACTTCATCACTATGTTGTACTTCATCACTGTGTTTCACTTCATCACTATGTTGCACTTCATCACTATGTTGCACTCACTATGTTTCACTTCATCACTATGTTGCACTCATCATCACAATGTTTCACATCATCACTATGTTGGACTCATGATCACTATGTTGCACTCATCATCACTAATATACGAAGCTGATCTGATGAGGGCACTAGTCTCAAAGGATCAGCTCTTAATAAACCCTTGATATGATGCTATGGCCTATGGCCTAGCACATAGCAATTCTGAAGTAAAATCATCAACACCAAGGAGTAGACTTCAACCCTTTCCTTTACAGTAAAGTTGTGGCTTATCAAATAGTCCTTAGGGCATGATTATACCAGCTCCCCTCCTCACATAGTTACCTATAGCAAGCATGCATCTTAATGCTCTGATAAGATATTTCCTTACAGCCACCTTTGTTGTGAACGTAGTTATCAATGAGTGCTTCTTTAGGACTATGGATAATGGCTACTTCAGGTTAAGTATAAGGACCTTTATTAACAGCATTTAAGGGCTTCATCTGAATCATGTATAACAACAGATTAGGATCTTTACTAAACGCAGATTAGGGACTCCTTCTAGATCTCGATAGAGCCTCCTACATGCAGCAAAGGAAGCCTCTCATTTACTATGTCTTGTTGTGAGTAGAAGCCTTCCCTTGACTGCTCTTATAGGGCTTCCTTTGAAAGCAAATTAAGGGTCCCATAGGCTGCGGATTAGAGAACCCTTTTAGGCTATTTATTGTAGCTCCCTTATACTATGATTAGGGAACTCTCCCTGACTGTAATTTGGGGCAATGTAGGTACTCTAAGAAGACCCTTTCTCCTCCACGTCTAGAGTTTCTCCTAGACTATAATATAGGGATCTCCATGGAAGTGTATAAGAAGTTGGGTATAGGACTCCTCCATGATAGCGTTAAGCCTTTTCCATGACAACGTTAAGGTCATCTCCATGACAAAGTTAAGGCTTCTTCCATGGCTGCATTAGGGCTTCATCATGAATGAGTTAAGGTTCTTCATTAGGGCAGCGTAGAGCCTAGGGAACTCCCTCTAGATCTCTACTTCATCAAAACCCAAAACAGAAATGAAGAGAGAGATCATAAGATTGAGTGTGTGTCAAAATTACTTGAAGGCCATCTCTATTTATAATAAAATGTTGAGGACAAGTGGCGGTAATTTGGTTGTTGGTCGACCTTGATGAATTGTCACATAACACAAATAAATTCATATCTCCATGAATACATGTCGGAATCGGATGATCTTTAGATCAATCCTACACCTCTCAATGAGAGGAATCCAAGAAAATATCATCTATCATAAATAAGAATACCCACGTGGAGTTTGACCCTAGTTTCCAATTTTAACATCCCTCTCAACCAGGGAGAACTCCATCTGCTAATCCATCTGCTAGTCTATGCTATCTCTACCATCAGTGCCCTGCACTGATTTGCTCTTCTCTACTCCGTTGAACTATGAAGAAGAAGAAGTGATCGAGAATGTATCATACCATCCTCTACTGACCCGAATTCAGTCCCATATAAAGAGAGTGTTTCATACCACTCTTACTGATTTAAAATTTAGTTCCAAATATAGAGAGTGTATCATACCACTCTTACTAATCCGAAATCAGTTCCAATAAAGAGAGTGTGTCAAAACACTCTTACTGACCTGAAGTCAGTGCTAATTGATCCCAGATAAATATCATCCTAGCATAGGGAGTACAGTAGTAACACGATGCGTCCATTGGTACTACTATGGTCTCTATCCTCGTTTCCCTACTCATTTACCAGATGAGAGGTACTTCCCATGAGTCCCAAACTGCATGGATAGGATGACTCAGCAGGAGAAGGATGAACCACTCATCTTGCCTACATGTCGCCATGGGGTATCTCAAAGGAAGGCTTAACCACTCACCCTGTATACAACAAATCACTAGGGGAAGGCTGAACCACTCACCCTATGATTGTGTCTCAGTAGGAGAGGGATGAACCACTCATCTTGCCTACTTAGCAGACCACTAGGGGAAGGCTGAACCACTCAGCCTATGGTTTCTCATCACTCCAAGAAGTACCCCATGCCCCCCCGGAGCTCCCAGAGCTCAATATCCATATCATACAAGACCCTCAAGAGAGGGTCTCTCCATGACTCCTATTCGTTCTTGGAAAGTCAAGAATTTGACCTTTCCCAGGGGCTTCATTTGAAAACCGGCGACCTGCACATCCGTCTCAGAGTGATGGAGCCTTCTTGCCCCCCGTTGTACCATATCCCAGATAAAGTGGTACCTGATGTCCGAATGCTTGGAGTGGTCATAAAATACGGGATTCCTCAACAATCGAATCCCCCTCTGGTTGTCACAGAAGATCATGATGGTATCTAGCACGTGTCCAAATGTTATGAAACCAGCTCACAAAAAGATAGAAAAGATAGATCAACGACTTAAAAACCAGCCTCTTCCAGGGGGAAACCTCCTTTACATTACACAAATGAACAATACCTCCTTTCTATATATAGAAGTCTAAGTGGTCCCAATATAATCAGAGCCTTCATAACAATAATATTGTAATAGCACAACAATAACAATAGTGGGCTTCTATGGGGCACAATAATAACAACATGGGGACTACATGGGCACAAAAATACAATAAGGGGGTTGCACTAATAACAATAAGGAGCTACACTAGTAGTATAGGGACCTAACATGCCCCTCTCCTTCAAAAGTGGTGTCCTCAACGCTTGAGTAGTTCTGGATTTTTCTGGATAAAATTCTCGTCCTCCCATGTGGAATCTTCAGTGAATAAGTTCTTCCACTTGATGAGATACTCTGAAATTGATCGATTTCGTAGCTGTCGTGTTCTTGTTTCCATGGCTACTTCAAGTTCCAATATGATTTTTCCTTCCTCGTCAAGTTCCGACAATATTGTTTGAACTGGGATCTTTTCACCTATAACCTTATTTAAGCATGAAACATGGAAAAATGGGGGCACTCGAGAAGATGCAGGAAGCTCCAATTTGTATGCCATAATACCAATATTTTGCAGCACTTTGTAAGAACCATAGTACTTTGGTGATAATTTATTATCCTTCTTAGCTTGCTTGAGGGACATTTGTTTGTATGGTTGTAGTCATAAAAATACCCAGTCGCCTATATCAAAACTTCTTCCTTTGTGATGTTGATATGCCTGTTGTTTCATTCGATTTTGCGTGAAAGTGAGTTTATCCTTTTTCTTCTTGATATGTCCTTCTATCTTGAGAGTTTGAGGAGTGGTAATTCCTGCAATGCAGTACAAGATATGGTCAGATTCATTTCTTCTTTCTCTGGGGTTGGTTCCTGGTGTATATTCTCTTCTTTTGATGTTTCTTGATCCTTTTCGTCCTCCTCTTCACAATCAATGTAAAATAATTTCTTTTTAGCACACTTATGACTTTTAGTGTATTTGCTATCAAAAGGGTAAAAAGGGTCATTTTCTCATTTTTCTTCCAATTGTTGTGGTGTCAACCTTGTAGTTTGTGGAAGTCTAGGAGCAACAACACTTCCATCTTTATAATTCTGAGCGGTAGGATTTCTTATTGCCATAATTTTACTTCCAATTTTTCTTGCCAACCTGAATGCCTTCTCTAATGAATCAAGTTTCGAAAGACGAACCTCATGTTGAATGTTATCCTTTAAAGTCCCTATGAAGACATCAATCATCTACTTCTATGGAATATCATTTATCCTTATATTCAATTTTTGGAAGTCCTCAATGTGCTCTGCCATTGAACCCTTTTGTTTGAGATTTATCAATTGGCTAAAGAAGGTGTTGCTCTTTGTATCCTCATAATGTGTTATCATTTCCTCCATGAAAATTGACTAGGTGACAAGTGGTTTATGAGAACAAATCCCTTTATACCATAAAAATTGATTTGGTTCTAAATATAAAGATGCAATACGTACCTTTTGTAACAGTTGCACATCATGTAGATCAAAATATTTCTCCATATGTAGTATCCATATTATGGGATCCTTGCCATCAAACTTCCTCATATCGATCTTTCAAATATGGTGGGTCTTCAATCCAATTTTAGATTCTATGAAATCATGGTTAACATTTATTTTTTTCTCATCATGAGTTTCCTCTACTACCTTTTCATCATTAGGAGGCCTTTCTTGTAGCAGCTTTATCCCACTTTCCTTCAAACCTTCCATGTATTTCTTCAAATCTTCCATGTCTTTCTTCCAATATGCTTTCATACCATCGATATCGGCTTCCATGGCATAGATAAAACTATTTATCTTAGCTTCGATCGCATTCTTCAAATCATCCATCAAATTTTGATTACTAGGTGTTTCTATTTTCTTGATTCGAGTCATTTGTTTTCTTGCTTTTAGGAACTCGATCTTGAATCTTTTGTATCTTAGAACTTTCGAATCTCCAAGGTCTGAAATTACGCCTTGTGGTATCTCTATGTGTCCTCTTTCTAATGCCACCAGTCTGATCAATATTTTATTCTTCAATAAAGAGTTATGCCAAATCTCCTACGATGGCCTGGTTATAGACTAGTTCAGGAGATTGAACTTGTAAAACATGCCATATGTCATTGTTTCGACCTTCGGACCTAAACAAAATAAAAAGAAAATTAAAGTTCTTCCTCTTTCTGTAACTTCTTATGAAATTTCAATCTGATTCTTAGAAAGAAAGTTATGATGATTTTCCCAAGGTCGCCCCTTTTGGATGTAATTCAGGAGGATGGAGAAACCCTAAATTTCTTGGACTATATCTCTGAAAATATAGCGAAACAAGATATGAAATTCGAGCCCGAGTTTCCCCAAGATTTCATATCAAATGGGATTGAATTTCAGGGCCTAAACCTTCATAGAAACAAAATCATAGCGAAAACTCCGCGATGGCCTGTTTGAGATGGAATTCTGGAGCTTGAAAAAATCCTAACTTCCTCAGATCATATCTCTGAAAATATAGTGATACAAGATCTGAAATTTTGACCCGAGGTTCAGAACGATTTTGGCTCAAATGGGTTTTTTTTTAGCTTCTGAAACTTCGCAGATAAAATGTTATAGTGCAAATTCCACGATGACCTGTTTGGAGCAATGAAACCCTAGAATCCAAAACTCTGATACCAAATGTTATGAAACCAGCTCACAAAAAGAAAGAAAAGATAGATCAATGACTTAAAAATCAGCCTCTTCGAGGGGGAAACCTCCTTTACATTACAAAAATGAACAATTCTTGGATGATACAAATGACAATACCTCCTTTCTATATATAGGAGTCTAAGTGGTCCCAATATAATCAGAGCCTACATAACAATAATATTGTAGGGGCACAAAAATAACAATAGTGGGCTTCTATGGGGCACAATAATAACAACATGGGGACTACATGGGCACAAAAATACAATAAGGGGGTTGCACTAATAACAATAAGGGGCTACACTAGTAGTATAAGGACCTAACACCAAACAACTCACAGAAGAGCTTCCACAACTAGACAACTTCATAGGAGGCCATACTCACAGCTATGTATCTGACCTCATCGGTGCTCAAAACAATCGACTTCTTATTCTTGCTCATCCAGGATATCGAAGCAAAACCAAAAGAGAATCAACACCCAGAAGTGCTCTTGCGATCCTCAATACTGCCTACTCAGTCAGCATCAGAATAATCATGCAGCTTCACATTTCCGGCAGTGTATCTCAATCCATGAGAGATTGTGCCCCAAAGATATCTCAAATGATTCTTGGCACCAATCTAGTGAGGCTCAACCATTTATGAGCTCATCATGCTAACTGCAAAACAGATATCCAGACGGGAGTTCACCAAGAACATCAATGCTAGTATGAGTTTATGAAACTCAAAGGCATTTCCCAAATCATGTCCGACATCACTACCACATAACCTCTTAAAGTTAGGCTTCATTAAGGTAGTCACGGGCTTGCAGTTCACCATTCCAAATCCAGAATCCAACTCCCTCTTACTTTTTCAAATGAGAGGGTTTGTACCTGTCAAAAAGAGGTTGTCCTCATAAGGTACCAGTATGAGAGGTCTATTATCCACCACCTTAAAGCAATGGTTTGGATCGGTTTCACTCCTAGTGAACCTTAGCTTCATCAGATAACTATCAATCCTCTCATACCAAGCCCGGGTTGCTTGCTTAAAATCATAGAGAGCTTTCTTCCACCTGTATACATGAGATTCTCAATCATGAATCTCAAACCCCTCGGGTTGATCCACATTTGTGGTCTTTCTATTACAAGAGGGGAATGGTCCCCTTGTAAGTTTTCCTTTGGTACATCTCGGACATGTACTTCCATGCTCTTCTTGAATTCAGTCATCCTTGTCACCATTTGTCTCACATCGGGTAGGGCCCCACAATGAAGATGGGTAGACCTATGGTCCCATAGAAGAGATGTGACACGTGACATGGTCTCCAGTGGACTTCCTGTAACTTGATATAAATTGCCAACCCTGAACCCAAGAGTGAAAGCATCTTAAAAATTCCTTTTTCAAACACGTACCTTTCCATCAATGAATGCCACCTTGAAACCTTTGACTTCCACTGCCAAAATGGACACCAGGTTCTTCTTGAGATCATGTACATAAAGAACTTCTTATACATGAATCATGTTTCCCTTATTTAATTGAAGGGTAGCATTCCCTACACCCTTTCCAGGATAGGTGATATCATCTCCAAGAATAATCTCCATGATTGTCTCCTTCTCTTATCAAATTAGAGATAGCTTCCTTGAATCTAGTGAAGTGCCTTGAGACACCACTGGAGTTCCTTACTTCCTTGGAGAGTCGGTCATTTCCTTGATGACCTGCATTCCTTTTTCCTTTGCCATTGTACACATCATTCCTCCGATCATTGAAGATACCCTTGGAATGATTGTTATCATCATCAAGTGATGTGTCCCTTCTATTTGGACACTCCCACGCATAATGGCCAAACTTAATGCAAGCAAGGCATTTGCCTTTCCTTCCATCCCTAGTGTACTTGCTCTTTGTAGCTGGTGCATTTGATGGAGGCTCCGGGATTTTATCCTTCACGTAATCCAACACTTATTTCTCTTCCAATGTCAGATTCAAAGACATCTTCTCTCCATGGTAGACTTTACGGAGCTTGACTTCAGCAGGGAAGAGGGATGAGGAACCCATTGAGCCTTTTGTCCTTTCCAATTGTCTTCAGTGATTGCTCTTTTACTCTAGCTTGGGATTTTTCTTCACCTCAGCTCTGAAACTATGTTAAATTTTAGGTATTTTCTATGCTTAGAGAAATTTACTACAATTTTTCGCATTAGCTCAATATCAATTCCAGATTATCAATCACATCAGCATGATAGTAAAGTGCAGATAGAACATAAACATAAACATTAGAAGACAAGCCAAGAAAAGAGGACACAAGATGTGGCACCATCCAGGGACAAACCCCAATGTGGGGAAACCCTTGATCAAATCTTCTTATATTCTTCAATAGTTCAGCAGAGAGAGAGATAGTACATATACATTTGAAGTCAACACTTTGACTTGCCAAGATAGGAGATTAGACATCTGAGATCTTCACCATGAAGATGACACAATAGTTCTGATGACAAGGACTGCAGATCTGAACTCAGGTGAAGGCACACTTATCAGATCTCATTCTTCAACGGATTCTCCAAGGTGATTCCATCACCATGTTGCATCCATCATCACTATGTTGCACCCATCATCACTATGATGCACTTCATCACTATGCTGCACTTCATCATTGTGCTACACTCCATCACTGTGTTGCACTTCATCACTGAACTTCATCACTGTGTTGAACTTCATCACTATGTTGCACTTCATCACTATGTTGCACTCATCACTGTGCTGCACTTCATCATTGTGTTGCACTTCATCATTGTGTTGCACTTCATCACTATGTTGCACTCATCAACACAATGTTTCACATCATCACTATGTTGCACTTATCATCACTATGTTGCACTCATCATTGTGTTGCACTCATCACCACTATGATATGAAGTTGATCTGATGAGGGCACTAATCTCAAGGGATCAGCTCTTAATAAACCCTTGCTATGATTTTATGGCCTATGGCCTAGCACATAGCAATTCTGAAGTAAAATCATCAACACCAAGGAGTAGACTTCAACCATTTCCTTTACAGTAAAGTTGTGGCTTATCAAACAGTCCATAGGGCATGATTATACCAACTCCCCTCCTCACATAGTTACCTACACCAAGCATGTATCTTAATGTTATGATAAGATATTTCCTTACAACCACCTTTGTTGTGAATGTAGCTGTCAATGAATGCTTCTTTAGGATTGCGGATAATGGCTACTTTAGGCTGAGTATAAGGACCTTTATTAACAACATTTAAGGGCTTCGTCTGAACCATGTATAACATCAAATTAGGATCTTTACTAAATGCAGATTAGGGACTCCTTCTAGATCTCAGTAGAGCCTCCTACATGCAGCGAAGGAAGCCTCTCCTTTACTACGGCTTGCTGTGAGTAGAAGCCTTCCCTTGACTTCTCTTATAAGGCTTCCTTTGACAGCTGATGAAGGGTCCCATAGAATGCGGATTAGAGAACCCTTTTAGGCTGTATATTGTAGCTCCCTTAGACTGCATTTAGGGCACTCTCCCTAACTGTAATTTAGGGCAGCGTAGGCACTCCAAGAAGACCCTTTCTCCTCCACGTCTAGGGCTTCTCCTAGACTGTAATATAGGGCTCTCCATGGCAGCATATAAGAAGTTGTGTATAGGACTCCTCCATGAAAGCGTTAAGCCTTTTCCATGACAACGTTAAGGTCATCTCCATGACAACGTTAAGGCTTCTTCCATGGCTGCGTTAGGGCTTCATCATGACTGAGTTAAGGTTTCTTCATTAGGGCAGCGTAGAGCCTAGGGCACTCCCTCTAGATCTCTCCTTCATCAAAACCCAAAACAGAAATGAAGAGAGAGATCACAAGAGTGAGTGTGTGTCAAAATGACTTGAAGGCCACCTCTATTTATAATAAAATGTTGAGGACAAGTGGGGGTAATTCAGTTGTTGGCTGACCTTGACGAGTTGTCACATAACACAAATAAATTCATATCTCCATGAATACATGTCAGAATCGGATGATTTTTAGATCAATCCTACACCTCTCGATGAGAGGAGTCCAAGAAAAATATCATCTACCATAAATAAGAAGACCCACATGGAGTTTGGCCCTAGTTGCCAATTTTAATAGTTTTGCTATATTAACTCTGAAAGCAACCAAATAAATAAACCCCATCTCAAGTATTGGAACACAGTGCCAAGAATAAAACCCTCAGCGTATTAACTCGCCTTTCCTGCTAATCAAACGTTGACATAAGGATTAGAATTTCCTTTAAAAACATTCATGTGAAAACTGAGGAAAATAGAATGAAAAGGAAATAACATAAATAAGGAAAAGTGGAGAATTTTAACTAGAGAAATTACTAAAAAAATGGAAACGGGAGTGTGATAGTAACACAGAAGAGATTACCATAATTATTCATAGGTTTGATCGCCTTGTTTGCAAATACCCTTCCTTAGATTTCAGGTGAAAACCCCTTAAGATTTGTAAGAAAATAAAAATAAAAAATTGTAGAGTTGTTACACCATAAGCTTCATGAGCAATGAAGGCCCATCGGTGAGACTGGCTAGGGTGGTTACCCTAACCCCCACCTTCCTAATCTCAACCATTCAAAAATACGACTTAATCCCAAGAATTGGAGGTGATAGTTGTTGTGACTACCACGGAAGTGTTAATGTGGATCCCACATTTCCCTATTTGCATGTGATCGCATTGACATGGAAAGTAGTCGATTTGTTAGTGTGTTCCATAATATGTAAACCATGGTGACAGGAACAAACAATGCAAGTATAGGGAATACATAAAATAGTCGCAAGAGAAACATGTTATAAGCCTACATGTAAAGAAAAGAACAAGGCAACAAAATACATTTATAATATGATATGAGACCAACTCATATATACTGTGGTCGCACATGAAAAGACTAGAGAAAGTCTAAATCATTATAAGCATAGCGTATATAAGCATGACTCAATTTAAAACATAGGTTGGGCATATATAGACATATGTGTATATACTTATATATACGTGTATGAGTGTAAATGTCCAAATGTTCCAAAATTTATAGACAAATATTAGAATATTTTATAACCCATGTACAATAATAATGAATGTTATGAATAGATTGATGCCCAACCATTTTAACTAAGAAAAAATGTATATATATAAAGATGAAGGATCAATAGAATAAAATGTATGGATCTAGATTTGTTGTCATACTAATAAACAGAAAATTCCATGATCGTGTGAATATACCATGATGTAATATTAACACGCCAGTAAGGAATATGAATCAAATTTTTAAGTGGACAAACGATAATTGTGTATATAGTGTTTATTTAAAAAAAAAAATACTTGTAAAATTCCAGATTAATGGGTAATTTTATCACCTCATGTAGGGAGATGTTACACTCATTCACCATCGACCCAAAATCCAATGAACAAAAAAAAATTGTTTTATGATTGTGTCATAGCCTAGTATAGGAGTGATGTTGCTTTAAGTGGACAAATGATAATTGTGTATATAGTTATCAAATAAAATTGTGGAATAATCACATCTACGTTTCGAACCATCTATTGTGTATATAGTGTTTATTTAAAAAAAATATTACTTGCAAATTTCCATATCAATAGGTACTTTTATCACCTCAATAAGGGAGATGTTACACTCATTCACTATCAACCCAAAATTCAATGAACATTTTTATTTTATTTTATGATGTGTCGAAAGGTACTCCTATGGTCGAAAGACGCTTGTATGAAAGGGATGTCAAACATTTTAACTTGGTCAATTTTTTCTAACAAAAATGAGTAAATTTTGATCTTCCTATTTGTGAAAAAAGATTTAAAAAAAAATCAATCTATTAAACAAATTTGTTTTACTTTACCTTAATTTTAAATTTAAATTTAATTGTTACTCTATTTAAACCTGTGAATATCTTTTTCCATAAAAAAATTTAATTATTATATTATTATTTAAAAACATTTAATATTATTTTTTAAATAATAATAATAATAATTTATTATCTCAATCAATATATAGAAAATCAAGTTATACAAATAAATATAAGGGTAGGAAGCAATGTTAACATGGTTGATAATAGATATGAATAAAAGTGAAATAATGGCAAAGTAATGCTAAAATTTAAAAAAATGTGTATACTATATTAGAATTTATAACTTTTTCCAAAAATTTCATGTTAAATATCAATTTTTCTACACAGTTGAAATCTAATAATCAATATTCAAAATTCATATTCTTAATCATAAATCTATTTTTAAAAAGAAGTTGATGCCAACTTTCACGCTAAAGTACGGTTTCCTTGGCAAATAAAATATGTAATCCAAAGCTTTATCACCACAAATAATTATATATACCTCCCCCTCCCCCGAAGAAAAAAAAAAAGTGTAACTCGTTTTCATAAATCCATTTTTTAAATCTTTTTAAGTTGTACAACTTAGTCAAAGTCAATAAAAACTAGAAGCAACGCATATTTAACAAACTCTGTTCTATCTCTTTGATCGACGACAATCTCTGGAGTCTATTAGAGAAGGAAAGCTGCATTTCATGAAAATCAGTAGCCATCAGAATATTTAGTAAACTATGTTTTCCATTAATGCTATTCTACTGGGAGTTAGGGAAAGTAAGATTTATTCTCCCTCCAAATAATTTATTATAATTTTTTAGTAGCAAATGTGTTGGAAAGGTAAGTTGTATTTGTCGGTGTAAAATTAAATAGTTTTTTAGTTAAAATTTGACAATCTAATTTTTAGCAAATTTGTGATTTCTTATTATTTAAAATATGTTTTTGAATACATAAATAGATTCAGCTCCCTAAAAAACCCATGTTAAATCGGTTGCATTCAAAAGTACAATTTTAATAACAAACAATTACAATCTTGCCAAAAAAATTGTATCACCAAAAAACAAAAACTAACACTTACATTGTATCTATATTTTGAACCATTACTGAGTTTTATGTTTTATTCTCTTAGAAGTCCTCATCCCTAACATTAAGGATTTATGGAAAGGATGTATGTACATTTTACCTAGAACTTTTAAAATCTATGTTTTCCGTAATGTTCTTAAAATTTTCAAAATTGGTGAAAATATTATTTTTGAAGTTCCAATTTAGTCTCTCGTATGCTTTAAACATATACAATTGGATGATTGTTTGTTTTATTTTTTTTAATCATGAAGTGGATCATTCATGTGTTAGGATGATCTTTTGATCTTAAATGAATTTGATGGTTGTAAGGTTTAATACCTATTCGTGTAATTTTACAATTAAAAAAGACTTGAAATTTTATTAAAAATAATGTAAATATAAATGTGATTAAAACAAAACAATTTTAAAAAGAAATAAATGATATAAGAAAAATAATAATATGGGTGAAAACCCTAAGAAATAGTAAATAAAAGGTCATGTAACTTGACTCTCCCCTTATCCTAACTTTACTTATTTCTTATGTTATATGTGTATAGAACTATGAACAACAATGTATCTAGAGATTGTCAAATGAATGTTGCGCAATCATTGCAAGCTAGTTTTCTCATTTGGTTTCCAAGGTAAAATCTTGTGTTCTATGATGTCCTTAGATTGTTGTGTCTATTGCTTTGTGAATTAATTATTCAGTCTAGTGTGCAGATAATTTTTTGCTCACCTTTACAATTCCTTAGTGTAACCCTTTCACTATTACAATGAATGGATTCAGGGCTTTGTTTACTATAATAAATAAATCACTACTCATCTACATGTAATTCGCATATACATCAACAACCATGTTGTGTGTGTTATGTATCCCCCAAAGCTTTGAAAACCCATGTGCCAAGGAATTCAAACCATCCATATATTTCCAAATTGAGATAGAAGGTTGTACTGATAGAGTTGTTACTTAGTTTCTATTTTTTTCAGTCGTATTCAAAATCATAGTGTTCCTTGAACCATTGCCATTTTTCCTCAGTGGTGTATGATCATTCAGTGGTTTTCTCAACCCCCTCACTAGTCTAAACTCCAATGTTGCATCAACTCCAAGCATTGATCTCCTGTCACAATAATTGGCAAAATATCCTATAGTGAACCAATTTGGAATAAGAGAAAATTGTGCTTGATTCATTTTAAACTAATATGTACCACAACAAATTGCAAACTACTCAATCATTAGGTTTAACTAATAGATTGATCATTAGGTTTAACTAATAGATTCATAGTTGGCATCACAATTAATTATTTTGATTCCTCGATCCTCCAACGTGGGTAGGAAAATTAATCTATGAGGATTGAGCTTTGAATAGGGCATGCCCTTTTTTTTATATCTACCCCTCAATCAGTGTATCACCTCAAGTCACCTATAACCAAACATTTGTTTGAATATTGTGATAAACGTAGGGATAAAATTCAATTAGGCTGTCACCCCTATCCCTAAATATTGTGTGTTTCACCACCAGCCATTATTGATCAAGCATGTGACTAGGCAACAATACTATTTACCACAACCATCCTATGCAAATTACTCTCTCAATTGACTTAATTGCCATTTTTTTATAGTGCCCACAAACCTATAGCACTTAGACTGATGGGTTTATAATAATTTGATGGGTGGGGTGATATAATTGACCAAGCTTTGTAGAAACCAAGGATGGCATATCAATAGTGTATCATCACCTAAAACCAATCCATTCAGGTTATGTTATAGTTATACTCCCTCTTGATGTGTATTATTCAATATTGATAGTTATGAGGAATGGTCTATTCATATAGACTAAATTGCCTCAATAGATGAGATTGGTATCTCACTTGTGACATATTCATTACTAGAATGAATATTGAGAATGGGTATATAATGTGTGGGTTCTAGATTAGACACATATTGGCTCATTGCTAATGCTACATATTTGTAGAGCACTATATAAACACATTCCAAGAACAAAAATTGTAGAGGTATATTATAAATATTTGTGTTTTCCAATTGCCTTCAACTTTCATCAAATGGATTTCCAATTATAAACTAGAAGCTAGGATTGCCATCTTTACAAACAAAGGAAAAGCTTGTTTACTTGGAAAGTGGAATGATTTTTTTTGCTTCGAATTCATAAGAGTGCATTGTTTATTTTATGAGTATCATCGAATTTGAATGAACAACATATCTATTCATTCTAAGGGTGTTGTGATTGCACATTTCCAAAGTGACCAAGAGTGTTACAAATTGGGTAAAAACGAAAGTGGTTTGCTCCATTGTTGAGTATTGGTCTTGACACAATAAGTCAATAACACAAGCATAGAAGATTTTGGGATCAATGGTTATACCAAGGGCAAAAGCCACTAAAGATGGAGATTCAATTACCATTGCATTGCCATTCAATTTTCTTGTGTGTAGATTATGCAGTGTAAGAAGCTAGATCATCAATCCATAGCAAAGGTTACATAAAGAACATAATCCTTGTAGCTAATCCCATAAAATAGATCTCTATACAACACTGAGAACTAAGGATAGAAGTTAATTTTCATAAAGGATTTGTGTGGGTGAAGTGAGTGAGCTATAAGGCCCTCATTTACAGGTTATAAGATATCATAACAGTTGAATCCTTTGATGCAACTTCCAGAAACTTGCAATCCTAGCATGGGTAAAATAAATAGAGAAAAGTTGGAAGAATTAAAGGCCATCAGTTTTCAACTTCAAAAAGAGAACAAATACTTGAAAGAACAAGTTCATATGTATGACTAGATGATTGCAAAGATGAACAAGAAATTTGAGGCTTATACCAAACTACTACAATCTAAAGAAGCAATTTGATGAATGTCAAGACTCCCTTGCAACTATCATGGGACATTGGGACAAGAGTAGAGTGTAGTTTGTGTAATGAGGAGAGAAGGTCATCTAGATAGTTCACTAGCAAAAGGACAAGGTCACTGAGATAATGGTTCAACTACATCGAGAGTTGGCCACAAAGGAAGAAGCAATGGCAAAGCTAAAAGTAGTTATCCAATAGACCAAGAAAGTAAATCCACATTCCACTGCATTTGCTAAGGCCAATGCTATGACTAAGACCACTCTGATAAGCTTTTCACAAACACACTTTGATGATTTTGAAAAACATATTAGGGGGGCTAAGTTGAGGTAGATGGGCTACAATATACAAGGGCTAGGCAAGAAAAGACAAGGCATCCTAACCCCCATTGTAGCTACACTCAGGGTCAAGGATGAAGGCCTAGGTTTAGATGGCGAAGGGCGAATCCCATAATTATGAAGACCACTTTGATGAAGGAAAAATACATGGCATAGTTCGCTTGCTCATCATAAGAAAAAACAACAAAGGAAGAGGGAAACACACTCCCATTCTATCCTTCTTATCGAAAATTGCAAAAACGAACTGATAAGTATAAAGATTCACTTTGCCACAATACTTAGAAGAGGTGGCAAGAAGATCATCCACAATATCAAGACAAAGAGCAAGAAGTCTACATCAAACAAGACATCCCTTGTTTGTCATTGCTGCAAGAGGAAAGACCACAATGCTACATGTTCTTGGTGTTCCAAAGTATGTCTCTTTTATGGTAAGAAAGGCCATCCTAAAGGATCTTTTTGGGAGAAGCAAGTCACTTGCCACAAAATAAATTATTTTTAATGAAAGAATGGCTAGAAGGCTTCCCCAGGCCCACAACAAACTCAGAGGCATGTAAAGAAAATATAGGTATCAAGCACTGCATATAGTGGTATCAATAAATTTTTCCACCACAAGTTGAGTGGCCATTAGGAACTGAAGTGTTGGCAAACTTCCTCTAGAGTTTCACCCCAGAAGCCGCACAACCAAAGGAAAAGTGTGGAGAGTAAAGAGAAAATATGTTAAAGAGTTCCTTGCATCTCTAGCCCATGGAGTAGACATTGTCTAAGGAGTTGTAGCAACACAAGAGGTAAACCTCACCAATGAAGCAAGAAGTTTTTCAGTGGAAGTAGGAGAGAGCAAAGAAGGATAGCAAGCATGGGATGACATTTCTTTCATTACAAGCTAGTTGAATAATGACTCACTAACAAATGAACAAGGGTATCATCAAGTCTCCTACAGCCAACATATAAGGATATGTAAGATGATCATTCAATTGACATGGGCGCAAAGAATTGTTTCCATTGTGGAAAAGCAATTGGCTCTTATAGAATAAAATAGTGACATGACCTCTTGTGGAGTTGTTACATTATGGCATAGCTTGTTGGGGTAACACTGAAAAATAAGATCATCATTTGACTTGGCTTCATTGATTACCAGGATGGATTTTCTCCGAGTTTGAAAGATCGAAAATAATGTTGCTTGTAGATTTTGGATCTAAAGATTGCTTAAAGCTAAGAATCAACGAGCAAACTTCTTCATAGTGGGAACAAACAAGCCAATGACCAAAGCCAAATCCAGAGCTAGAAATGGAGCCAGTAGCCAGAGCCATGAGCTACAGTTACAGCCATGTTTTATAAAAGCAAACAAAAGGCACAGTGATCCACATCAGTGTCCTCTAAGTTTTTGGAAACCAAAAAACCTCTCAATGGAAAGGTTTGATCCAAAATGTATTCAAACAAGAAAATAGTTGTAAAAATTAGTACATGCAACCACTAGAGAAAATTTCAACGTAAAAGCAGTTTCCTAAAGAAAAATAATAAATAATAGTTAAAATAATAAAATAAGAGTTTGAATTTTGGAGGGAAAAGAAGAAAACTACTTTTTTAATTGTATTTCTAGCTTATCTCATTATAGGTTTACTCAAATTTCAAGTGTAGATACCTGTTAAATACGGAATTAAATTCCACATCCAATGAGTTGAGCCAAATTGATAAAAATTGAAGATACATTAAAAAGGCGTGATCATCAAGTTTTTTCAATGTATCTTCAATTTTTATCAATGTGGGTTTTCTCAAAAATATACATAATGGATACTTATTAGATGTGGAATTTATTTCTACATCTAATGGATGTCTACACTTAAAATTTGAGTAAACTTATAAAAAGATAAACAAAAATACAATTAAAAAATTAGTTTTTCTTCTTTTATCTCTAAAATATTTACATGTACCTCTTTTTAAATTTAAAGGATTTTGATTGGTTTGCATATTATGACATGAAAATTTCATGGGCACTTTTAGGCTAAAATTTCTTCTAATGATAACAATTAAGGAAGGTTAGATAAACTACTAAAAACAATGTAAATATAAAATTAAATAAAACAAAAGAGTGAATTCAAGGAGAGAGAGAGAAAAGATTAAGGAATGGGAAAAAGATGTTAGGCCTATTGGCCTTCCCATCACCCCGACACTCCTTATTTCTTTTCTTACAGTGTTTTCACTCCGAAAGCGTTTTTTTGGCCAAGGAGGGGTGTATGTATGGAAAATCATGAACAACATTGTAACCAAAGATAGCCGAAATGAAAGCTAAGCAACCATTTGAAGTCAATCTTCCCATTTGGGTTACCAGAGCGAAATTTTGTGTGCTATAGATGTGGTTCAATTATTGTGTCTATGGTTGTGTGAATTAATTATTGTACATAGTGAGCAAACGAATGCTTGTACACCTCTGCAATTCCCTATGGTTTAATCCTTTTACTATTATGTTGAATTGATCTATGTGGTGGAAACTGAGGGCTTTTGTTTCTGGTAGGAAATAATTCATTACTAAGCTCCATGGAGTTAACATATGCATTAGCAATATGTTGAATGTATTAGTTAACAGCAACTTGTATCCACCCCAGCTTTGAAAACCCAACCAAGGAATTTAAACTATCGATGAGAATGAACATTGAGATAATAGAACCATTACTTCTTAGCTTATAATTTTGTCCTTTATATTTAACACTATAATTCTTCCTTAGATCATTGATGTTGTTTCTAAGTAACATAAGGTATTATTCAATGGTATTCTCAACTCGCTCACTTGTCGAAACTCCAAGATTACCTCCACTTAAAGCATTGATCTTGCATTACATTAATTGACAAATGGCCCATGGTGAATCCACTTGGAATGCGAGTAAAATCATGTTTGCTTCATTTTGAACACATGTATCCCCAACAAATTACAAACTACTCGAGCATTAGGTTTTGACTCCTTGAATCCTCTAGGTGTGTAGGGAAATTGATCTATGAGGATTGAATTGTGAACAGGATGTACCCAATTTAGTGTTGCCTTCCTCACAAATAGCTAATCACTTCAAGTTGCCTACAGTGAAACACTTGTTTGAATATTGCTGGTTTTTTTTTACCAAGGTGAATTAGTAACTTGTTGGAGTAATCTAGGTGAGGCCTAAGATCAAACCTCACATCTATCACTCTAACACCAAGAGAATAAGTTGGATATACTAGGAATGTATGAGTTAGCAAGAGCTGAGACTCCACAAGGCTAGGGGAGCATACTCCTTGAGCCTTATCACAACAGGACAAAGATGTCCACCCATGGGATTTGAAACCAGGTGGAGAGGATAACATCCCCATTGTGCCAACCATTCAGTCATCCCACAAGGAGACTACTTATTTGAATATTGTTATAAAATCAAGTTTAAAATTCAATTGGCTTTCACCTTCATCCATACTGGATTTGGATGTTTCACCACCAGCCATTGTTGAATACTGTTGTGATAAGGCAACAATACCATTTATCACGACCATCCTATGCAAATTACTCACTCAATCAACTTAATAGCCATTGTTGACAATTCCCACATACCCATAGCCATTTGTTGATAATTATTTGATGGGTGGGTTGATATAACTGACTGAACTTTGTAAAGACCAAAATCGACGTCTCAACTCTTTGTATCATCACCTACAACCAATTCATTGAGGTTACTGCTACAACCATAACCCCTTCTTGTTTTGCATTATCCTACAGTTACAATCATGAGAAATCGCTTATACATATAGACTAAATTGCCTCCAGAGATGAGCATGGTATCTCACCTGCACCGTATTTCCTTATTGGAATGATTATTGAGAATGGGTATGTAATTTGTGGGTTCTGTTAATGGGCATAGGCTGGCTCATTCCCAGTGCTTTGGAGTTCGAGAGCACTATATATACACATCACAGCAGAAAGTGCAGATGTATATTATAAATATTTGCATTTGCCCAATTGCCTTCATCTTTCATAGAATGGGTTTCCAATTACAAACTAGAATGTTGACTTTGTCACCTTAACAAATAAAGGCACATATTGTTTATTTGGCAAGTGGATATTTTGTTTGGCAACAAATTCATGTAAATGCATTTGCTTATTTTATGAGTACCATAGAATTTGAATAAACAACAGATCTGTGAATGCTTAGTGTTGTGATTGCACGGTTTTAGACACTAGGAGAGTTGGTAATTGGCTTTTGGAACCAGTTGATACACAGAGAAGAGAAGCCATTGAAGATGGAGATTCAGTTACCATTGTATTGTCATTCAGTTTCTTGTGTGTAGATTACACATAGGAAGGAGCCAGACAACCTATCCAGAGCAGAGATTATAAATCAAGCATGAGCCTTTTAACCATTCCAAGAAAAGAGACCTCTATACAAGGCTGAGAACAGAGGTTAAAAGTTAATTTTGGCAAAGGATCATGGCGGTGAACCAACCAGGCTATAACTGACTTGTTTACAGATCAAATCTTGTCTAGAATTTGTCTATACCCTGCAAGTTTTTTAACACTGCTGCCTCTGCACAATTTGGCCTCAATAGTAGCACTTGCTGGCAGATTGGCCCTCTATTAATAGTCCCAGCTTACAATCATAACTCACTGAATTTGCACAATGAAATATAGAATACAAACAAAACTAAAATTGAAAGTAACCAGCCCTCGACTTACTATTTTTATAGAAATAGCCACTTGCCAACCCACCGTATGTGTAAAGGCATATCAAACGGCACAGCAGGACCCCATCTTTGCCAGAAACACCTCTAAATCTGTAATAAACATTCAACAAGTACCAAAAACCAGCTAGCTATGATGCAGCTTTGCCTTCATCAAGAACAGGTGTCTGGAAACAAACAACTTTTACTTCAATTTTGTTGTTTTAAGAAAGTTTTATTCTAATATTATTCAGCGGGCTTCAGAACATGATAGAACCAGCTTATGGAACTATCACAAAATAGTCCGAATCATTGGCCTAGTGCACTGAAAAAGATCAAAACAAACTAGCTAAAGTGGTCCATCATAACTGCTGCTATTAAGATGCTGAAGAGTAGTATGGTTGCAAAAAGATTGGATGGTCTTGATGGACATTGTAGCTTTGATAAGCAAAGATCAATTTAATGGTATCGATAAATTGTTTCACTAGTCTTGTATAAGGTTTAAACCATTTAAATGCCAGTGCAGTAGCAGGGGCCAATAAACAGTAGATAATTTTTTCCACGCTGAAAAACACACAGGTTTCAAAAGAACACCAATACATCCCAAGCATACACAGGTGAATGACCATCCCATCACCATAAAAAGGCAGTTTCCTTCACCCACCCTTTAATTTCCCAGGTGTTCAGCCAATCTCCCTCACTGTCAAGAGCAGACCATCCCAACATCGTAGAACAGTATGTTACAACCATGTGGAAACTCATCACATGAAGGGCAACCAGACTACAAGTATATTCCAAATATCTGAAACTAACCTCTAGTTGGATGGTGTCACTGAATCCAACTTTCCATCAAACTCATTAGGAACTAGCAGCTTCATATCCATTCTGCTCAGTGACACGTTTGAACTCAACAGCAAGTTATTGAACAACAGATTATGCAACCACCTCTTGTTCTCTGTTGATTTCATGGCAAACCTCATCAGTTAGTTCATTCCTTTTCTTTGTTTCTTTAGTTTTTAGTTGGCCACCTTATTGGAGTACTTGTCCACATCAGATGATTCTACCACATTTTGCTGGTTAACGTTTTACCTGATAGCATAGTAAAGGGAGACCATCAAAATACCAAAACAATGTCCTTGCCAAAATGTTTGTGCTTTTCTTCACCGGAGAAGACCAACTCAATAGCATCCAACTGTGAGGTGAAGTCATTAAGTTATGAACACCATCAATACAAATATTAATTGAAGATTTGCAGGTTTCACAGTCATAGCATCCTAGATGTTAAGGCTCTGCAATATGGTGTCTTAATTTTAATGGAGAAACACAACAAGGAAGACCGCTACATAAAAATTGGAAACATCAAAAGTGAAGATGGCCAACAACGAGAAATGAAGGAGTTCTTTGCAATAATAACTAGATTCAGTAGAAAAACAAGGATCAATAGGCTTAAATTTGAAAGGTAGACATGGCAAGATACTAGAGGCACTTTTTTGATGCTCTGTCAAAATTCAGTCAGCTCAATTCAATGTTTTCCATGTATAAAGGCAGCTCCTTTTGGGAGGGGAAAAGAGAAAACAATAGACACCAGAGTAGCAGAATTTAATCCTCAACCAAAGCAATGTTCAAACTTTCGGTAGATCAATTTTAACCCTTTCTTGGAAATTATAAAAGTTGTGGCTCCCTTAGCAAGCAAGCAATGGCACTGATCTTTTGGGCCACGGTCTATATACAATTGTTTGCATTTTAGTGGTCAAATTTAATCTTTGAAAAACTACCAAAAGGTTTATTACCACTGTTTCCATCCCTTTTCTCGAGAAAGCTCAGTAAACATTAAGTCATAGCATAATTCAATTATTTCCTTAATGATGCTCTTATGATCTCAAATCGAATCAATTCTCCCCTTATTTCTGCATTTGTCTAAGAACTACATCTCACAAATGATTCTTATGTGCTTATTAGATATAGGTATTGTGATAAATTAGCAGAAAATGAATTGGCAGGCACATATTATGTCAGAACAAGAGTCAAGACAGAAGCCAGTATGCATACGCTTTCCTGCAATTCTGAGAAAAGAGACTCGAATCTCTAATACTAACTGAGAAGTGACAAACATACAATAAATAATGAGTGTTTTTCAAGCAAAAGACGATGATGTAGAAGCCTTGCTTGCATGAAAGAAAACTGCAAGGATGACCAATTAAAGATTTTATGTTGTACTTCCTCTACCTTGGAAAGGGTAGCAGCCGTATACAAATTCATGCTCTTACAATAAATTTGTGGAGAAATTGTTACTGTACCACATGGCACATTACTCAACAATCTCTTAAATGCAATGCCAACCAGGACAAATATCTATAACAACAATAAATGAAGCCCAAATGAATCCCACAAGCAATGTGTATCATTGGGCAAACCTCAGTTATCAGGTGTAGAATCAACCTAAGCAGTAGCATATTCTAATCTGCTAAACTTTGTCAAGCCCTCCATCTTCAGATCCCCCAAGTTTCAGGTTCTTTTCACTAGAAATCGGATACATACGCCGTTCTTTACCGCCAGGCTTTGCGAATGCATTACCATACCAAATCATTCCAATCACAGCTAGGAACATTCCCAAGACCACCTGTGAATTTAACCCTTCTTTGCCAAAAAAGATGAATCCCAATACAAGGACAAAGATAGTCTTCATATGACCAAGAACTTGAAATGAGACTGCTGTGAACCGGCCAATGCAGATGAATTGGCTAAGATTGGTGCCAACTGCGATCAAGCATGAGAGTGTAATGAAGAGTTGTACAACCATGACACACAAGATTAGCTACAGAACTCTAATTGACCTAATGATGGAGGAATATCATGTGCCCAAGTTTTTGAGCCTGTGATTTAGCTTATGTAACAAATAAACAAAAATACTACATACAGAAAAATAAGCTAGGAATGATGCCCTTTCCATCTTACCACAGAAGTTATGGAATAATCATAAAGATCCACTCTTTTTTCTGCGAGCCAGTAATCAAGAAAAGGACCTAAAATGAGCAAGGTAGCTGCTTGCAATGGCGCAGTATGTCCAAGAAGATGAAAAGAACCCAGTGCGTATTTCTTCTGCAGGTAGTGAACATACTGTGTATACAACAACATAAAAGAGCTTTGTATCAGAAAATAGCGAAACATTTACTAGCCTAATCAACGAAATTGAAGTACCTCAAATGCAAACAACAAGAAAATATTGTATGTCTTTGACATTAGTGAAACATAGAAAAGTGCAGTCAAAGGATGATTTAAGACTTACATATTGTTGCATAGAAGTGCTCCATACTGCAATCGCAGCAGCTACAAAACCTTTAGTATTGACACTGACATCTGTGACAGTACATATTGCTACACCAACTAGCACTACTATTATACTTAACTTGGTATCTCTTGAATAACGAATCTTGTCAAAGAGAACTTCAAAAAAGCAAGATACAGGTATCATGCTCAACTTTTCTATCTGCACAACAAATAGAAGCTCATATAAGAAACTAAATCTTAACAAAAACAAGGCATTACATTCAAAACAACAAAATATAGTTATCATGCTCAAAACTGCAATACAAAGTGAACCTCATAAAAAAGTTTAGATATTTAAGTAATAAAATTCAATCTGAGCAAGACACTGTAACGAACGAGTTCTGAACCATTCAATAGACTCCACCAACAGGAAGCATGCTTATCTAAGGGCCCTAATTGTTTACTAAAATATGATACATGCCAATTGGCAAGAAGCCACAAGGATGTGGGATTGGAAGAACATTGCATTAAAATACTCCCAAAAATCTAATAGTTCAACTTATGGCATTTACAGATAGGAAGTCGGGAAATATTTATCTGCCAATATTATGAATTTTAAGAAGGATTCTAGGATCATAATAATGATTTGATCTCTGGCATTGATCTTCTTCCTTTGCTGCTTGATTTTCTTTGTCATTTCTTCATTTGGTTCCTCATTTAATGTATGTTGAATAGCAAATTTCAAGAATTTGCATCACATTTTGCACTTTGAATTTTATATGTTCCTGCAATTTTCCATACTTTCAGCACTTTTATTGGATGCAATATTTTTAGTATGTATTAGGTTCCATATAAAAAAAATTCCAACAATTCTCAGTAACTCTACAGCTTAGAATGAACAGAAAAAGTGAGATTTATATGTTCCTGCAATTTTCCATACTTTCAGCGCTTTTATTGGATGCAATATTTTTAGTATGTATTAGGTTCCATATAAAAAAATTCCAACAATACTCAATAACTCTGACAGGTTAGAATGAACAGAAAAGGTGAGAAAGGAAGTGTATTGATTTAAATCCTACAAAGGAGTGGGATACTTGTTTGCAAAATAGGGAAAACAAGTCTATCAATCTCACCTAGTAAAAATAAACATAATTCCACATGAGACTCACATTCATGCCAACAATGGATAAATTGGAACATATCATAAATTTTGCAAGCTCGGAGAAAGGTAAATGGGAAGGTTAGATATATCCCATACAATGAAAATAATTGTCTTCATTGTGGTCATTCCAAAATGTAAGTCTGTAAATGTAGTAGCTGCATAGAAAAAACAAGAACTCCACTTCATAGATCAGAGAATTCACCCATCTAACACATATTCTTCCCACTTCCCCAAATTATGAGTAGTGTTGTGACCTAGAATAGAAATAAATGCAAATCACTCACACTGCCTCTCTCTAATACACAGAAATGATGGTATATGCATCAGAATTCCCCATCAGATAAAAGGTTTCGAGCTTAATGCTATGTATAGAAAATAAGTAAAAAATCAAACTGAGCCATCTAACCAGAGAATACATATCAATAAATTCTGAAAAATACTTCAATCCGGTGAAATTAAATAGCAGGGGATTTACAGGACGAGAGACTGACCAAAAGTGAAGCCATATCTAGCCATGAGACCTTTGTTAACCATAATAATCCCAACAGATGTGCTGACATTGAACATCCATGCTGCCACATCAAGGGTCGCCTTCCTGTCTGCCTTGCTTGCAGGTGCCATGCCTACCCAACCTCTAAAATTACACACAGATCCAATCACTTCCAGCCCATCAATTTACGCTATCAGATCTGGATCTTGAATCCCCAAAGCTCGAAGTGTCCAAATGCCCTATGGTGCACAAAAATCATACAAATGACCTCAAGCACTGCAGATCCTCAGCATACCAACGAGCAGAGCAACTAATGTACAAAACAAAGAGAAACCCACATCACCAATCCCCCAAAACCAGAGACCCAAGTCACTCGATGCTCTTCGAAATTATACAATTGAGCAACACAGAGGAAACAGATCCCTTTACGCCCTGTAAAGGCTCCTGGAAGACAGGATCGCTAGTTGGGCTCTCGTGGACAGTCGAGAGGCTTGAGAATGGAAGGAGGCGATGGCTGTACTTAGGCTATATGACCGCCAATGGAAATTTTTTACTCTTTCTCTATATAGCTTTTTGAAAAAAATGAAATATTCCCGGACTAAGGTAGTTTCCCAACACACCAACCGCAAGCTAGATGGGTTTGACTATCATGACATTTATATGATCTCCAACTCCTCAAACTAATTCCTTGCATCCCAAAGTTAATGGGGCTCCGTTATAGTTTTAGAGATTCTTCTTCCAGCTGGGAATTTATAGTTTCTTTCTGCCTTTTGTCTCCTGTAAGAATTGCCCACTTTCCCAGGGGCTGGATTGGATTTTTGTTTGTATTACATGCTTGTCTTCCGTTAATTACGTTCTTCTGTCCTCAAGCAGAATGATTTGACAATCCAATGGAATAAGGAAGACGTGCAACAGCCTTAATATTTAGTGTTGTACTATCTGGAGATAAGAACGGTATACATTGAATTCGACCTAATAGTGTTATGAAATTAGCATCATCTCTGACGATTACCCCCAATTCTCAAGCCGCCTCAAAGAGTCCCTTTACCACTCAAATACCACCACGTTGTAATTCAGGAACACTTGTAAAATTCAAATCAACCAACTTCTAATTTATGATTTGATTGCAAGTAGTTGTAGGCAAGATATTTCCATTTTATATTTGATCGTGTCAAGATACATTTTATAATGGTTAATGTAATTAAAATAATATTAAATTTTATAGTTATTTTTATTTTTGGTTAATTGGGGTTAGTTTTATGGTTAGATAAAAGAATGTTTTTGTCAATTTCTCACTTTTAACTTTTTGGAGTTAAAAGAGTTAAACCAATAATGTGATATAGCTTCTATATAAAATCATTTTTAAGGTGAAATCATTTTATACTATAAAATTTGGGTGATTTATGTTTAAGAAAAATGGGGATTAACGAATATTATTTTGGAAAAAGCATGGAAAATTAGTCCACCTCCGAATATTAACCCCTAAAATTTTCCCCCATAAAAACTAAACTCTATATAAATTAACAAATTCATATTTCATAAATTTAATCATCCATTTTGGAAAAGAGTAAAGCTTACTTATTTTAATCTTTCATTTTTACATTTTCCAAATTTATAAATATGTTTTGTAAAATATAAATATAAAGAAATTTATTTTAAATAATAATTCTTTAATATAAATTTTGTTTTTTATTCTAATATTTTAAAAATAAAATAAATTTATTTTAATTAATTAATATAATGATTTAATAATAATTTAATTAATTACATATCATCCTCATTAAAATAGAGTTTTCCATTTTTATTAGATATAAATTTGTATGATTACTTCAAACTTAAGACAATCTATATTAAAATCTATATTAATTAATTAATATATATGTGTTTGTCATATTAATAAATAAAGATATGAGCTTGTGTTAATAATAAAAAGGAATTTGATCGTTTTGAGGGTTAGTTTAATTGGTAAGTGTTGTTAAAGCATTTTTGCTATTGAGAAGTTATGGGACATTCTTAAGATTAAACTTTATGGTTGAGTGTCCAGGAAGTGATTCCCAAGTAAATATGTCTAATACAAATATTATGTGTAAATAACTGTCATCAATCTCTAAAATCTATAAATCACATTAATTTTAAAAAAATAATATTTCCAAAAGATAAAAAAATAATTCATTTTTAAATTAAAAAATCTTCATTACAATTATCACATATATTAATCATATTTTTAAAATAAATTTACATATAAGTTTGTGGTACTAATAAATAAAAACATGAATTTGTATTAATAAAAGAAATGGGATATCAAACTTATTAAATAATATTTCTGAAAATGAAAAACATGAATTTGTATTAATAAAAGGAATGGGATATCGAACTTATTAAATAATATTTCTGAAAAAAAAAAGATAATTTTTTGAATTTGTATTAATAAAAGAAATGGGATATCAAACTTACTAAGTAATATTTCTAAAAAATGAAAAGATAATTTTTTTTAAATACATTTTTAAAACCTTTTGTGTTGGAAGAAAAGTAAACTTCGTTACAATTACCGCATATACCATATGTGTTAATGAGATTTAAAATTGAACTCATTGTCTATTTAGAACACCAAGAAAGACTTTTAAAACATTCTACAATTTAAAAAAAAAAAACTCGAGTCTCCATATAATTACCACAAGGGTTAACTATCCTTTAAACCTGACTTGATCGCAAAAATTCCCACAAACTAATATGAGGGTTTTCGATTTGCAACATAAATAAACAGAGGGCTTTCGACTTGCAACATAAATAAAAAGAATGTAATGGCTTAACACCAAGAGATAAAAACAATTTTACTTCCCAGTGGTAGTAAGGGACCTAATATTGGTTGGTTAATCATCATGGTTCTTGGAGTTTGACCCTTCAGCGCATGAGAGTGAGAGTGTGCAAGGTGACATGTTTCGTGAAGATTCCCTTTTCTCTCTCATCACTTTGTTAAAGCATTCATTCATGTGGTGTGTTGTCAAATCTCTTAAGTGTAGATGTGATGAATTAGAAGAACTCAAGGTAATGCATAAAACATCAAGGTAATGCATAAAACATCTCTTACCATCAAGAAACTATTATAAATTAAATTTGTAAAAATAAACTTAAATTAAGAAAAAATTATAATAAAATACATATTTATTTATAAAATATTTAAAAATATAATATATATATATATATATATATATATATATATATATATTTATTGATGGTGGAGGATCAAGGTAATGGGGAGATCAGGGTGACATGTTACTCCACTTAATTCCAGAATGATAATGAGGGGTGGTGTGGCATACCCCTATACATCATACATGTGACGTTAATGTTAAATTACATGGCTTGTCTCACTCTAGGTCTCTCAATTCTTTTCCTCAATTGTTCGTTAATGAGCATGGTGTAAATTCTCCAAAGATTGCCAGGAGGTTTCACATACGTCCCTGCAAGCTTGGTTATGAGCTTCAATGGTGGAAATTATTGGTTTGAGTGGTTGTCTTATGTGGGTATCTTCAGCTAGAAAAAGTAGGTCTAAAATGCTAGAGCATCTAGTGTAAGGAAGGCATTATTCTTTCGTGCTTAGTTTGGTGTGTATTAGGAGTAGCTGAAGGGTCACCTCTCTGGTTTTGGGTCGCAATTAGGCATCTCAAATTTCGTCATGTGGAATTTAGAGGTAGTTCTTGGCCTTTAGCTTATCCAGTTCTCATTTTTCGTCTTGGTTGGTCGTTGGTTAATTATTGGGCTTCGGTTCCTCTCTCAAATTAAATTTGTCACTAACCTATCTAGTTTGTTCTATTAAGCTTTGTGTACTCTCAATTGTTTTGTGTCAAGTGATTTTCATCTAGTGGTTAGGCCGTAAGCCTCTAGTCTCCCCTTCGTGCTTTCAGTATCCTAGTGGTATTGTAACGAGTTGGTTGGTAGTGTTTTAGGTTCGTTGAGTCAACCTATAGGAAATCTAGCTCACCTATTGGCCTTGTACCGTGGAGAGGGGGACTTGTCGTCATTATTGGTTGTTGGGGTATTTTGAGTATCCCTGCATAATTGGTTTGGTTGGGTCCTTCGTCGAGTTACATTCATGGCTTAGTTAAGGTTTATTTTGTTTGGTCTTTTAATTCGCTCACCATGTCGAGACAATGTGGTTGTGCTCTTCAAGGTGCAGGGGGGCGTGCCCATACTAGTAGGCCTTGCTCTGAGGCTTTGGCACACGCGGCGAAAATGATCTTTCAAGTTGCAACTCCCCCCAATACCCAAGCGGACATTCATCACCTTGAAAGGTCGGTACACAGAGAAAGGCATTAATTTTCCAAATCTAAGCTTATCAGTGAAGTCTCTCATTGGCTCTTAGACCCTTGTAACACCAGGGGAAGTAGAAAACAATACATCCACATGGTCACCCTTCACTGGTAGTTGAAGATGTTATTGGGGCAAGTTCTCAAGGAAAAGCATGATGATCGAAATGAGATTATCTCATTCCTCAATGATCTTCAAAGGAACCAATGCTGAATGTAGAACAACGTTAACCACCTAGATGCATGGTTGGCTCACATGGAAAAGCATATACAATGTGAATTTCGGCTTCCTCCTCCGCTTGGCTCTAGATTGGAGAACCATGCTCTTGTAACTTCTCTTAAATGGTTATCTGTTGTGTATTAATCTTGTTGATTTTTGGTGTTGTGTGCCTTTGCGATTTTGGACAACAAAGTCTTTTTGGTCTATTGTAAAAAAAATTTGAAAATTACCTACTAGCAACAAATCTGGTAAGAGTGAGGCCAGTATACTTTTGGAAAATTGTGGGTGATGATGTAATCTTTTTCTATAAATGAAGATTTCTGACTTATGAAAAAAAGAAGAAGATATTTATCTATAAAATATAAATAAAATATTAAAAATCCCACAGGACGTAGAATAGACAGTAACATGGTGTTTTATTAAGGCACTCTGTGGTGAAAAGGTCACCGGTTCAAAACTTTGTGGGCAAAAATCCAACCATGTTAAGCTTTTGTGTGGCCCAAGTCGGCTTAAATGTCCCTGGATCATAGCGACTCAAACCACAAATTAGAGGTACGAATCATCTTGAAATTCACATTAACTAACAAAATATATATATATTAAAAAATATTATAATTAAAAAATATTTACCTAAAAATATAAATAAATATGTTTTAAATATAAATGAAATTTTTCATCTTAAAATATATATATATATATATATAATCATTAAAATATATATATATATATATAATCATTAAATAAAAATATATTTTTAACTATCTTTTTAAATTACCCGAGGGTAATTCATTTGGCAATTTCGTGTTAGGTAAAAAAAATATTTTTTTAACTATCTTTTTAAATTAGCCTAGGGTAATTCATTTTGCAATTTCGTGTTATGTAAAAATATATAAAAGATGAAAGATATTTATTCAATTCTCGTAATTGACTAGTCTGTGTGGAGCAAGACCATTACACTGAGAGTCATAGTAATAATAATTGGAATCGACCCCTATCATATGAGTTCAAACTCAAGTTAGTTACTTATTACTTTAATAAATAAATAAAAATGTAATGTTTCCACATATATTTGAAAAATACCCAAAATAATTAAAACAAATAACCCAAGTCTCACCCACCTAATAAATATCCCAATAAAAAAAGACTTTTCAAAGTTAGAGCAAAATAATCCAATATGCTATAAAATATATATAGCCATCATGAAAGGATCGATAAACTATTATGAAAGATAATATTTAGATTCAAGGAAGAGAAAAAGTTGGCCCAACTTTCATTGACCCCTAGTTGTTGGCATAAGGTGTTTTTCATAGAGGCATAATCACTAGGCTCAAAAAGTATTATACGTTTCTTTCATGAAATGGACGTTGCCTTCCCTACCACGCTGTAGGTGATGTTTCTTAGTTACAGTGTCAAGCTAAATATGATGAAATCACATGTTCCATACAACACATCTTGTAAGAGGGTTTAAAATCTGGATGAGTGAGACAGATCAACTTGCAACGCCTTCATTTTCTTTATATGGGCATGAACATGGCATTAACTTATTCCTTGCAATCACATCTGCATTTTCTTTATATGGTCTGCAATGGCACTAACTAATTCCTTACAATCATATGCTCATCATTCACCCCAATGACCCTTATGACCCTTATATTGGAACATTGATAAATCAACGTGGACCCTACACATTAGTGATTAGTCAAAAACATGGCAATGAAAAATTTAATAACAACTTCTAATTGAGATTTTTCATTATGTGATAGGAATGTTTAACAACCATGATATAATCCATTTATATATGGCATGCCCAAGTGGGAGGCATGAAGAAAGGTAAGGAATAGTACACTAGTGGAATATTCACCACCACTAGTAAATTGAAGAATTTTTTCATGTAAAGGGGGCTTTGGTTAGTCATGAAGAAAAGGGAAGGGAAATAAGGATCCTATTGTAATTTTTAGTTTAGATGATGTAACTTTGCCCAAAAATAGATATTCTTTTCACACATTTAAAATGTTTAAAATCAGATCTAAATGTTTATAATACTAGTTCTAGGTTTAATATGGACCCTAGATGGAAATCAAACTAGTTCTAAGTTTAATATGGACCCTAGATGGAAATAAAACTATGTAGGAGGAGCATAATATCCATGTTTTGACCTTTTTGGATGTACTACATCCAATTGATGTATAAATAATAAATAAGTATTTATAATGAGAAGTGAAAAACTATATGAGTTTAGATAAACTGTCTTTGTATATAAATGGCGTGGTAAATATATTTTTTATACGCTATGTTGTGGAGTTTTTATGGTATTCTTAAAATTAATAATTATTTTAAAAATTAATATAAAAGTTTAAATTCACTATGGAGAGAATGAGAAGGGTTTAAGTTCACTAGAGGGAAAAAAGAAAAGAAAGAGGGTCAGGATGATTTTATTTTATTTTTAGTTTTTTAATTCTGTGTTTTATTTAAATCTTAATTATTATTTTTTATTTAGAAATCAATTATTGAATGGATATAAATGTTGGTGGGAAAGTTTACTTTGCATACTTTTGATCCATAAACTGCAATGGATATTCCACTAGGTAGTTCGTCACAATAACTTTGATAAAAATATATTTTAAAAAATCCAAAACCTATAGTATTATATTTTTTTGTCTTTAGATTTATAGATCTGTAGATTAATGTTAATAATGTATGCATGTGAATTAAAATTATGCCGAAAATAGAGAATAGTGAAATAAAAGTTCACACACACATTTGACACAAGATGTGACCTAGGAAACCCTTTCGGGAGAAAAACCCAACTAGAAGGTGAGGCAACTATGCTCTCTTTCTTTGAATGGAAATATGGTTGTGAGTACAAAAAAGTATGGCTTGTGGTCTGTGTGCTACTACAGTGCACAAATCCTCTCTGTGTGCTCTATCTGCTATCCCTAGAGTGTTTTGTTGTCAACAACTTGGTTGAGCTAGAGAGTAACTAGTTTGGGTGAGTGACCTAAGAGTCCTTGGCTAGTTTCTTTTGCTCTAGTGGTCTCATAGCATAGCTCAAAGGTGGTGTTAGTAATGAATGTCTATGGTTGGGTGGAAAATTACTCAAACACAACTAGTTTCTTAAACCATTTGGTGAAAGAGATAGGTGTTCCATCTTTATTTTTTAATTTATCTTATAATTCTAAAATTAAGCTTGTCTTTTAGTTATGAATAAATTTCAAAGTGGAATTCCTAATTGAAATGAAGTTTGCATGTTTAGTCACTACATTGGTTTGTTTACATGCCTTATGAATTCAAACATATTGTAATGCATTGACTTGAATTTTTTTTGGGGGGTTCTTGAACCTAGAATGCTCTATTGGGAAGGAGTGAAGCTATTTGTGGTGTTGATGGCATTGTTTAGTTTAAATTGTTCATGTATGTTAGCATGGTCGAATGCTAAACATTAATATGGCACACGGAAAAATACTTCAAAGTTTTTTGTGTATTTTTCTTTTGAAATTGGGTAATTGTCTTTGAAGAAGGCCAAAAGGATCATTTCTCCTTCATTTTGGAGTATCCTTAAGGAAAGGCTTAATGTCTCTTTCATTTGCTTCAAAAAGTTTAATATGACACTATTATCCTTAGGTTCAAAGTAATAGTTTGAGCAAGCTCCTTTATCATTGAAATGTTCCTTTGTAGAAGGCTCATTGACCCTATATTTCACTTTGAGGTGTTATTTTTAATGAGCTCAATGGCCACATTTTCTTTGAAGTTTGGGATAAAATTTTGAATGAGCTTGATGGCCCTCTTGCCTCCTTTCAAGGTATCAATTTGAAAAGTGCTTGAAGGATTTTCTTTTGAGGTTAGGTTCAATCTTCAAATAACCCTTTTATCTTAAGTTTGAAGTGTTATGTCTAAAGTGAGCCAATGGTCATTTCTATTTTGTTTCAAGGAGTTCTTTGAAAGAGGCCAATTGGCCTTCTCCTTTTATTTTGGGTGCTATCTCAAAAATATCCCTATGGCCAATCTCTCCAGATGACTTGAAGACTAATCTTTTGAAGCAATTTGATGACCGATGGTTCTATTGTGCATTTTGGGCCAATATTTGGATGAGGTCCAAAGGCCCAAGAGTTCAAAGGATGCCATTATTTAGAGGGGCCATGCAAGGCTTTTTTAATGATTCTTTTGAAAGTGTTTTATGGGCATGTCTTTCAAATGGAGTTGTATAGCTATCATTCAAATGGGCTTACAAAAAGATGTTTGAAGAAGCTTGAAGGTCCATATTCAAATAGAGTCAATGGCCCCTTTGAAAAAGGGGTAATGGAACTTCTTTCAAAGGAGCCTAATGCAAAATAATTTGAATTGGGATCGTGTATATAATTAAAAAAAAATGATGTAAACTTAAGAGGCATTACTTGTGGTTTTTGACCTATAAAAATAAAAGATAGATCTTAACAAAGAAGTGAATCAAGGATTCCAAGGAGGCCAAATTTGGAAAAATAACAAATTTATATACCCTGACTCCTCAATGTGGTGATACATGGGGTTGGGTATGTGATAGAGTGGTATTAAAGCTCATTTTGTAGCTAAGTTATAAGAGGATACTAGAGAAAAGTTATACCATTGGGCCAATATGGGAATAAAGTTTTGAGTAAGGAGAAAATGCTAAGTGGATAGTTTGCTATTAGTGCTAAAATAAAATAAAAAATCGTTGTTGTATACAATGGCCATTGTTCAATATAAGTACTAACATTACTACAACTAAGTTTTAAGGGAACAAAGTCTTATTCTTCATTAGACCAAGCAAATTTCCATCATGGCAGATATGCAAAAACCTTATGACTATGAAGTAGATATCATATATGAGTATGCATGGAAGAAATGTAAAGATTGAGTCTAATGCATGAAAAAACTAAGATACTCCTATAGATATTGCAAAGTATGGGAAGCTTGAGGGTACATATTTAAAGCTATAAAATAGGAAATCATAGATTAATTATAGCTCAATAAAAATGTAACTAGTTGAATGTTACCATGCTACAATTTTTTCCAAACATAAAAAGGTAGTTGCACCATGGGTAGAGTTCAAACAATGTTAAAAGAGGTGGGAACAATTCCAAAAGCCATAGGAGGCCTTGTAGCATCAAAAGAGAGACTTACTGAGATAAGAAATAAACACCATTAGATTCTGTAATTACTGAATCTTCTCTGACTAAATGTAATGCCCCTCCCTGATCCTACGATCTCACATTGTGTTAATAACCTACCAGCTAAATGATTATTCTCTTTGCTTGATTCTAAAAAGTATTATAAGTATACGTATGAGGTGTGTGTAGAGCAGCTACATACCCACACCTGACACAAACATAATAGTATCCTATATCCTATTATTCTAGACAATTAATTAATAGTTAAACTTGATTAGTGAATAAGTTACAATTAACTTTAAGCCTTATTAATGATCAAGCTTATGGCTAGCCTTAAGATTGATTAGTGCTTACTTAACCCTTAATCTTGACTTATGATAAATTAATTATATTTAAACATGATTATTTAATATTTAATTGATTGGATTCTTATGAATCCATAAGGTTGAATGACATGTTTAAATATCATTATTATTATTATTATTCCTTCTCAAGCCTGACAAGTTTGTTCCCTCGAATTACTTCGAGGATAAGGGGAGAGTATGACGAGTGGCTCAAGGAGAGGCATGGGGGAATATTTATGGGATAAATGAAGTGGGTAGCAATTATTATGGGTGGTTGACATTCAATTTGAGGGGAGACATAAGTATGGGGGAGTGGAGAGATCAAGGGCAGGATGATTTTGGTTTTAGGGAGACATAAAGATGTGGGAGAGGAAGAACCAAGAGAAGGAGAACTTAAACTTGGATGGTGGAGTTTGTAGTTGGGAGGGTGTTGGATCAATTTTAGACACAATGTGGTTGCGATTGGACTTGGGCTTAGAGGGCTAGGAACCTATGGAGGTTCCTTGGGCTCAGAAGTCAGATTCACTACCTAGTTGGAAGGATGGAATTTTCAGTCGGGTAGTCCCAACACGAGAATTATAACCAAGCCACCATAACTAGGTATCCTTCATCTTTTTGTTTAAATTATGTAAACTATTATAAATTAATTATTTTACATTTTTTATAAGCTATTGTAAAAAATATATATATTGTGTTGTAAATATGTTATTTTTTCGCTGTGAAATTATGTGAGAATTTTATTTATTTTTTAGGACCCAGGAATGGTTCCTTACACTAAAGATTTATTTAACAATTCAATATCTTATTCTCATAGGCAAAAGAGGAACAAGCATCTTAGATATAGCTTACATGGGGGATTCCAAAAGGAAAAAAACACCTACTTTTGATGGGGGTAAAGTATAGTAAAGAAATTGAGGCTTGAGTTTTTGGGATGAGGAATTATTTCCATGTCCACAATTAATCTAAAAACATGAAAGCCATAGTATGTTCAATTTGAATGTAATTTGTTAGAAACATCGTAGACAACTTGAGGAGATTGGTGAAAAGTAGGTTAAGAAGAACTTTCAATATAATTGTCTCTTTGGCAAGAACCATGATGGTAAAATCAAATATTTGCATGAGTTAAATCCATGACAAATGTTTAGAGATGGATATGTGAGTAAATTCTTGGAGTTAGCAAGCAACATCAAGTACATCAAAGATGAAGATAATTATCCAACTTCTCTTAAATGGATTATCTCAATATGATAGAGGAGAATTTGAGTTTAATGAAACTTTAGATGAGGTCATTAGAAAGGTTAAGTAATATTATTACCATAATAAAAACAAGTCAAAGATTGCAAGGCATCGAAGGATAAGAGGAAGGACAAGCTTGACTATAGAAGGAAAGGGTTCAAGTACCCTCATTATAAAAACTAATGAAATAACTTCCAACAACATCAACTAGCACATAATGAAACTAAGCCATCTAAATTAGTGGGAAAGAGGCCAATAGTTTCTATTCAATGTTGGGATGTGAAGGAGATCATTTACTCATAAATTTTCCACTTCAAAAGGAGAACATTGGGATTGTTCATAATAATAAGGAGGGTACAACTATGAATGATGTAGCAAGGACTATTTCTACGATATATGTTGCGCTAGTTCTCTTAGGAAGTGTAAGCATGGTAAATCATGGCTAGTTTAGTTAGCCATAGGAAGCAAGAGAAAAGTAAGTGAAATGGTGGAGAGATATCTAGTAGAATTGAATGGACTCTTCACATGGGAAATGTAAACATTTTTCAACATTCATATGGTGTCCTCATTGCTATGAATTAGTTGGAGGCATATTAAGTTAAGCTTAATTACTACAACAAGACCTTTGATTGCATGGATGAAGATAGAAAATCTAGACCAATAAGAGGTATTTTGAAGGAAATATTTGTAAGGAAAATTGCAACATTATAGCTAAAGAAGTGCTTTAGAAATGGGTGCCAATTATATGTAGCCCATGTATTATAATCAATAGAGGATAAATGACCAAATATTAAACATTATCCTATATTGTAAGAATTCATAGATTTATTCTAGATTAAGTGTTATTGATTCTCCAAAAAGAGATATGATTTTTCAAAAGACCTTGTGCTTGGAGCTACACCAATGTCTAAGATTTCTTATAGAATGAGTACCCCATAACCCATGGAGCTGAAAATGAAATTGCAAGAATTTCTAAAAAAAAAATGATAAATTCAACTTTGCGTGTCCTTGTGAGGAGCACCCACCATGTTTGTGAAAAAGAAGGATGATCTTAATGGGCTACAAAATTACAAGAAAGTTGAAGAGTCTCAACTTGAATTTAATTTATCAATATAAGAATGTGCCTCTTTTATGAGGTATCATGCATGATATGTGCAACTACACTAGTACAATTTGACTTATAATTTTGAGGAAATATGTGTATCCTAAAGCTAGTTTGAAACTTGTGTTAGCATTCTCCCTTAAGCAATTTTTTTTATAACCTTCAGTGCCTCTTCTATGAAAATAATGAGAGACTATAGGGATACTAGTCGGCTACCACAACATTGTCTCAATGAAGATTTTAAGAGTTAGTATTGCAATGTGTCATAGGCTCTACAACCTCTTCACTTCCATGTGTTGGAATTAAGATTATACTAAGAGGGGGTGTGCATCAATATAATGCGGTTTTTATCAATTTAAAGAATTATCAAACACAATCGTTCATTAACTTAAGATGCATAAACAATGAACATGGGATATATGTGGAAACCGGGATGGGAGAAAACCACAAAACTTCTTTAATTAGATGTATTTGCAAGAACCAACTTCAATTACAACAATATTTGTAGGCAACAACTACAAGAGACACCAATCTCCCTTAGATTTGCCGATCTAATCAACTTTTCCTCTCAAATATATGTTTCATAACACTTTTAGACTTGATTCATAGGAACCTCTTTCAATTCTTCCACAGACAACTACATTTATTTCATATCTCCTTCCTTTTTTTTCTTTCTTTGCAACAACCTTCTCCTGTTGGTTCACTAGCAGTCTCCCATCATGCTACATAACAACTCTTTATTCTTTACTCCTTACTTTCCCAAATATCACATTTCATAATAGCACAAATTATGTTTACATATGTGTTCTCTTGGATCTTCCAACACACTTGTATTGTGCTTTATGTCCCGTCTCTTACAGAACTAGATCTCCACATTTCTCTTTTGTTCTCACACATTTATCACACACATATTATTCTTGTGTTATCCAAACACTTATTCACTCATTATGCATATGCCTCCTTCACTCATTTGTTAAAAATAGCAACAAGAAAATCTAATTTAATTTGTCCTTGATTTAAATTGTGAATTAAATCGAAATCCTGTTCTCATAGCAACTTTTAATAGTTAATTAAGTTAAATTGACTTAATTTACTTAGTAAATTTGAGTTGGAAGTATATCTAGAGTCATGTAGAGTGATCCCTAAATTTTAGGGGCCCAAGTTGAGTTCTTTTTAGTTGTAATTAGGTAACTCAGTCTAATTGAGTTATAGTCAGTTAAACTAGTTCTAACTATTGGAGGAACTAGTAGAGGTCCAATAGTGGAGTAGTGCACTAATGCATCACCAGTACCACACTAGTTAACTGAAGATTCACTCATAAATAACTCATGCGTGTAAGTTCAGAGGAAGACCCAGTTGATATTAGAGTTCAAGGACAATGTACTATCAGTTGTATAGTTTTTCTAGTTGTACATATGGTGCATGCAATTAGTTGAGGACCTATGTTTGGATTGCATAGTTATGGAGAGTGAAATTCCCAATTAAATATGGGCTAACTCTCTCAGGAATTTTGTGAGGAAGTAGGAGCTTGGCAGGCAACAGAATTGGCTAAGTGTTGGCTTGAGCTAGCTTGTGAGGCAGAGAGTTAGATTGTACTAGTGCAAGAATTGTTCAGGACAAACAAGCATTGTATTTTCTTCTCAGATCTTCTGATTAATGCAATATAGATAGTCAGGTTAGCAGTTCTTTCCCCAAAGAAATATTGTTTTATGTGCAATTGATATTCTTCCTCTTTCTGCTTATTGTTTTCATCGATCAATTTTGGTTTCCGTTGAAGAGTAGAGTAGATTCTTGTCTTGTGTTTTAGCATATCACATAAGCTGTTGAATCTACAGAAAAATCTACATGGTATCAGAGTTGAAGACAATATAGAAGAGGAGAATTCGAGTTTGTTGTGTAGGTGAAAATCAAATTTGCAAGTTCATACTTCAAAGCAACAATATGTCATTCTATGGTTTGCGACTTGAGTATGCCTTGGAGGGCAGCTCAAATTACATATCTTGGAAGGATAGGATGGAGGCAGTGCTAGAAGACAATGGCCTCAAGGAATTCATAGATCATGACATTCCTAAGCCTCTAGCATCAGATGCTAAATATATGGCTAAATGGAGAAAGTGTGTGGCAAAAGCAAGAAGAATTATCTTGGAAGGAGTTCGAGACCACATTGTCTCGAGTCTCCACAGTAAGGATACTCCATACTCAATGTGGAAGTCATTGACAGACCTATTTCAGAATAGCAGTGACCATAGGAAGTTGGAACTGAAGGAAAAACTCAGAAGATCAAGATGGAGAAGGATGACTCAATTCTGAAGTACTTGACCAAGTTCACCCATTGTCAGGATGAGCTTGGAAGTGCTGAGATTATTGTTTTCGAGGATGATATAGTGAGCCTAGCTCTTCTAGGACTTCCCAAGAGTTGGGACAATTATTAGGACTATGTCAATGGGAGGGAAAAGATACCAGATTGGAACAATTATGGTCAAGTTTGGTACAAGAATAGATTCTGAGGAATATCAAAGACGGATCCTCATCAAAGACTAATGATGAGGAAATTTTTTCCTTAGAGGGTAAGGTAAAGAAATGGAAGGGGAAGTCATCCCATTCCAAATTGGATTCTTGTCATGGAGGCAAGAAGAAGGACATGTCAAAAGTCAATTTCTTTCATTGTCACAAGCTGGAACATTTTTCCACAAATTTTCTGCTCATGAAGGTCGGTAAGAAGCCCTCAGGAGGAGCGGAAGGAGGCAAGGCACTTACCTCACAATTTGAACTGGACTTTACCCTCATCGCATGTATGGTGTCATCGATGATGGGTAGTGTATGGTACCTGGATAGTGGAGCTTCTTTCCACATGACTAGGAACACATAACTCTTCAGTAACTTGGAGGAGAAGGATCTCCATATGCATATCGAGATGGGTGATGACATGAGGTATAGTGATACCAGGCTTGGTACAATTACCTTGCAGAGGGAGTCGGGTACTCCCCTCACTTTGTGAGATGTTATATATGTTCCTAGTTTGAAGAAGAGCTTGGTATTTGTTGCCATGTTCGAGGATAGAAGCTATGATGTTATCTTTAGTAAGGGGAAGGCGTTCCTTTGTCACATAGCCATGGACAGGTGAAGAGGATAGGGGTTTGAGTGAATAATATATACAAGTTAGAGGTAGAAGATTGTGTTGCTTTGAGCACAAAAGCAGAGAAGGTGAAGAGCTAAGACACCGATGAGTTGTGGCAGAGGCAGTTGGTTCACTTGCATCATGGCACTTTGAAAATCATGCAACAAATTTCTACCGACCTTCCCAAAGGTACACTAGAGAAATTTGACACATGGAAAGGGTTTACTTTAGAAATATACACCAAAAATTCCTTTCACGACAAAGACATTCGAGCACAGGTGGTCCTTGATTGATTCCATTCAGATGTGTGTGGACCATTCTCGATAGCATCCATGACCAAGCACATGTATTATGTTATATTTGTTCATGATTTTCTCATAAATGTTGGATCTTCGTCATGCAAAAGAAAGATCAAACTTTTGCAATTTTTTGTGAATTTAAAGCATTGGTTGAGATAGATACCAGTAGGAAGGTTAAATCTCTCAAGAGTGATAACAGTGGAGAGTATGTGTCGAATGAGTTTAAAAACTTATGTGTGGCAGAAGGCATTCAACGAGAGTTGACAACACCTCATAATCCACAATAGAATGGGGTGGCTAAAAGGAAGAATAGAAGCATAGTAGGGGCAACACAGGTGATGTTGCATGATCAAGGCCTACCATAACACTTGCGGTCTGAGGCATGTAACACAACTATTTATTTTCAGAGCAAAAGCCCTCATCAAATTCTTGGGATGAGTACACTGGAAGAGGATTTTTCAGGGAAGAAACCAGATGTGGGTCACTTCAGGATTTTTGGTTCATCGATCTACTACCATGTAACCAAAGATGCATGGAAGAATCTTAAGCCAACAACAGGGTTGGAGATATTTTTGAGGTACATTGATACACCTCACAACTATCGGGTGTACTTGCCGACCAACAGGATGACAGTGGTTCACATGGATGTAAAATTTGATGAAGAGAAGGCCATGAGATGTTCCATTGAGAGGGAGCTTTAGCTACATGCGGTTGAGGAGATTTTAGCTCCTAAGGAGGAATCTCATATTTATGTGGAGCTACCATATGCAAAGGTTCAGGGAATGGAGACACCCACTCATGCAGGGTATTCTAGAGATGGGAGAAAGCACACCAGAGAGGATGGAAGGTTATTGCATGATGCGAAAGAGAATGTGGGAGCACCCACATCACAGAGCAGGCAGAGGAGGTCACCAGAGAGGTACACTAGATACATGGCTCCTATGCGCGGATGTGTTGAGACTGACCCATCCTCTTTTGAGGAAGCAGTGTAGCAATCAGTTTGGGTTGATGCCATGGTTGAGGAGTACGACTCCATTGTTAGGAACAGTGTTTGGGATGTGGTCCCAAGACTTATAGACAAGTCAGTGGTGAGTTCCCGATGGATTTACAAGGTAAAGAAAGTAGCGGATGGTAGTGTGGACAAACAGAAGGCTAGGCATGTGGCTCAAGGATTTTCTCAGGTGGAGGGGATTGATTACGTTGAGACTTTTTATCCTTTTGCAAGGTACTCATCAATCAAATCCATTTTGGCACTATCAATGCAGATAGGATGGAAGATGCAATAGATGGATGTAAATACAACCTTACTTAATGGCATGATTGAGGAAGATGTGTATATTGAGCAGCTTGAAGGTTTTGAGACCTTCGACCGAGAGTCGCATGTGTGCCGACTCAAGCGAGCATTATATGGGCTTAAACAAGCACCACATGCTTGGTACACCAGGATCGATAACTACTTCACTGGGTTGGGCTTCACCAAAAGTGAAGTAGATGCGAACCTTTACCATATTGTGGTTGAAGGTAAATTGTTGATTATTGTTTTATATGTGGACAATTTGATTCTGATAGGAGATGATAAGCTGGTCAAGTCTTGGAAAAAGGACCTTGAAAGATAGTTTGAAATGAAGGACTTGGGGTTCATGCACTACTTTCTGGGCATGGAAGTATGGCAAGATGATGAGGAACTTTTTGTCTCTCAGCACAAGTATGCCAACGAGATACTAAAAAGGTTCCACATGGAGAGCAGTAAACCCTTGGGGACTCGTAAATTGTTGATTATTGTTTTATATGTGGACGATTTGATTCTGATAGGAGATGATAAGTTGATCAAGTCTTGGAAAGAGGACATTGAAAGAGAGTTTGAAATGAAGGACTTGGGGTTCATGCACTACTTTCTGGGCATGGAAGTATGGCAAGATGATGAGGAAATGTTTGTCTCTCAGCACAAGTATGCCAATGAGATACTAAAAAGGTTCCACATGGAGAGCAGTAAACCCTTGGTGACTCCTCTAATAGGTAACTAGAGGAAGGAGGACGCTACTTCCAGTGAAGTAGTGGAAGCTACTATTTACAGGTAGCTTGTGGGTTCACTCATATATTTGGTGAACACATGACCAAACATGTGTTATGTAGTTAACAAACTTAGTCAAGCGATGGTTAAGCCGACCAAGATGTATTGGAAGGTAGCCAAGCATGTGTTGAGATACCTTAGAGGCACTAATGAGCATGGTTTATGGTACAAACAGACAGAAGGAATGAAGCTTCAAGGTTTCACGAATGCATATTGGGCAGGGATTCCATCCAACAGGAAGATCACATCAGGAGGGATCTTCAACATTGGTTCAATAGTTGTTTCTTGGTACAACAAAAAACAAAGATCAGTTTCACTCAGTTCAGCAAAGGCAAAGCACATGACTGCTAGTCAAGCAACTTGTGAGGCTATCTGGATGAGGAAGATTTTGGTTGGTTTGTTTGGTCAGCAGATGGATCCAACTGTGATTTACTGTGACAATCAGAGTTGTATCAAACTCTCTGAAAACTTTGAAAATATAGTTTTTCATGATCGGTCCAAGCATATTGATATCAGGTATCATCATCTTCGAGATTGTGTGCAGAGGACAATTATGTTGTTGGAGTACATTCCCACAAAGGAGAAGGATGTAGATATTTTGACAAAGGCATTGTCAAGATGCAAATTCGAGTTTCACAGAGATAGGATTAGGGTATCTGATAATCCATTTTCTTGTTGAGAGGGGGTGTTAAAAATAGCAACAAGAATTTCCATTTTAATTTGTCCTTGAATTAAATTGTGAATTAAATCAAAATTCTATTCTCATAGCAACTTGTAATAGTTAATTAAGTTAAATTGACTTAATTGACTTAGGAAATTCGAGTTAGAAGTCTATCTAGAGTCATGTAGAGCGATCCATAAATTTTAGGGGCCCAGGTTGAGTTCTTTTGAGTTGTAATTGGATAACTTGGTCTAACTAAGTTATAGTTAGTTAAACTAGTTCTAATTGTTGGAGGAACTAGTAGAGGTCTAGTAGTGGAGTAGTGCACCAGTGCATCACCAGTACCACACCAGTTAACTGAAGATTCACTCATAAATAAATCATCCATGTAATTTAAGAGGAATACTCAGTTGATATTAGAGTTCAGGGACAATGTACTATCAGTTGTATAATTTTCCGAGTTCTACAGATGGTGCATGCAATTAGTTACTGCATGCAGTATAGATACTCGGGTTTTTTAGCAGTTTCTTCCCCCAAAGAAATATTGTGTTATGTGCAATTGATATTATTCCTCTTTCTGCTTATTGTTTTCATCGATCAATTTTGGTTTCCTTTGAAGAATAGAGTAGATTCTTGTCTTGTGTTTTAGTATATCACATAAGTTGTTGAATCTACAGAAAAATATACATCATGCTCATGGTTGTGACTGGAGCAAAGTTCCAATTCAAGTCTTTGATTAGATCTTGTAAAATCCCAGTCGAGTCTTTCACTTGGTCTCGTAAATGAACCTTCATTCCATCCACCCGATGGCCACGAGTAGTCTACTTAGGTGAATTTAATGAAGCTTGGGGGGCATGGACCTAGTGGTAAAGTTAAGTTTCCCTGTAGGTTATGTGAAGGGAATCACCCCATTCACCTTTGTCCCTATCTGGACGAAGCCAAAAAGGTGTTGGATAACTGTCCTGCTTCACCGAAGTGACTTCCATCTAATTATAAGAGACTCTCCCTTTCATCATGCTAGGGGCATGTAAACCAATCTCAAGCATTGTTTTTCATTTCAAGCTTGTGTAAAAATGAAACTAAATTCAAGCATAGTTCTTCATTTTAAGCTTGTGTAAACATGAAATAAGGAATCCATGCATAGTTTTTCGTTTCAAGCTTGTGTAAACATGAAATTGAATCCAAGCATAGTTCCCTAGGGTTCAATCTTGTGTAAAAATGAACCCATCTCCATTTTAACCCTCATGATTGCCATTCTGTCAGCCTCTTTCGTCAGATGATACTTGGTTGTTTTCATCTCATCGCCACCATCCCTTTGGCCGATCATATGCTTTCACTTGGTTATTTTACCCTTTTGAGGAACAGTTGCAATGAGGGGTCTTATTAGCCATCTTCTTCACATAAATCAACATGTTTTGAGAAGTTCCAACATCACCGGAACTAGTTGCTATCCTAGACACCACTCGATCCTCAAAATGGAGTCCTCTTTAAGCTCTTTTCAGACTCTCGAAATATGAAAAGGTTGTCAAGCGCTTGTCCTTTTCAGCTTGTTAATGGCTTGGAAATGACATCTACTCAGTATAAGTCTAACCCTTTTCCGGACTGAGATATATTACTTACGAAAAAGGAATACATTGATCAAACATGGCCAATAGGTTCTCTCTCATATTGTTTTACGCTTTTTCGGGCTTGAGAGACAAATCTACGAAAAAGAACTTGTGGAGTTTTCTTTTTGTCCCTTTTCCAACTCTCTAAACATGAAAAGGACCGAGTTATCTTTGTCGTTAAACTCGTTAAAACATCAAATAGCGACAAACTTGTCCATTTAGACAAGACTGGGTTTCACCTTTGCTAGACTCGTTAAAACATCAAATAGTGATGGATTCACCTGAAGGGTGGAATTATCCAACAAGCATATGTTATCCTCCTCAAGATTGATAAAAAATAAAGAGTTATTGCTCAACAATGACTGGGGAAAATGGAAAAAGGGGAAAACCACTTTATGGTAGTAGGTCGCTCTTGAACATGAAACTTTCACTTCATCTCCATGAGTATTTGGGTTGGGTTATCTGCTTGACGATTATCATATCTATGGTCTGTCACACCATCCATCACTTTTGGTTTTGGGTCAATGCTACCAATTCATTTAGACTATTTGGGTTGGGTTATCTACTTGATGGTTATCATACCTATGGTCTATCACACCATCCATTACTTTGGTTTTGGGTCAATGTTGCCAATTCATTCAGTGTCGTTGATATGTTCAAGAGAAGTCATTCAGTCAAAATTCATCCTTTGCAATACTCATAAACCTTCATTTTCATGACTGCCATTCTTGAACCTTATGTTGTCAGTCAATTTCCATCTCCAAAATCATTACACTCATTTCGTGTCATTGATGTGGGATACATCAAGGCCCTCCTGCGATGAGTTGCTTCTTATCGACATCAGTACATTATCCAAGAAGTTGACTTACCCTTCCAGTACCTTGAGGCTTGCATGCATCAATGGCAGGTTTCTTGCTTCCGGTGATAGGTTAACATCAATGACCTTCAACCAAAATTATTTGTATGGTGTTCGACATTAAATCATCCATTCACACCATGTAGAATGTACTACACTACCTTAAGGATCATTATCGTTATCGGTGATTTCTCTCGCATCTGTTAACAGCTTACATCATTGGCTGGTAATCAGATGGTGTCTTCCCATGGTCGACTTCAGATCACATATTCACATGGTTAGACTCATACTTGAGCGAACAATTGAATGAGATAGAAGACCCTGGATCCAGTTTCATCCATTCGGGCTATGATTTCAGGAGTACTAAATCATATGTACAATGGTTTTACATTGATAGTCATTCCAATCACGGGTCTATATCTGTAGACGACTGATTATGTACATGTAATGAAAGTTTATAAGTTGAGCATGGGTATGCCTTCCCTTAGAAATTCATGTAAAAATAAAAAATCATGATATATGTATTATAATTGATGCAGGTCACCTTCCACTTTGATACCTCCTCATCACATCATAAAGCATTTCATTAGACATTGGAATTTTTCCGACTTCATGCTTTAGGGGGCAGCTATTACAGATCCATTTAGGCACATCAATCCCATCATCTAGATCAATGTTTTAGGGCTCATCAAACCCTAATTTCAGTTGCTACATGCCCTAAACAAGTCACCCCTTCGAATGCCTCCTTCGCAGATAGTTTCATGACTTGAAGGCATCCAAAAATGGCCTCTAGAGGGACCAGCGCAGGTAGGCCCATGTAAGGGTACACTGCAGAGAAATTACATCCATGCTAGGACGCTTCACATAGCACGTAGGCTTCCTTTCACCTGCGTTGGGCGAGTTTGAGCGAAATTCACATAGGGTTTTGGGAATATTCTTATCTCTTGGAATCATCTAGAAGGGTCCCTCACTTATCAACTCCTATGAGCTCGAACATGGACGAGGAATGAGTTAAGATGCATCCTATCCTCTCATCCCTTCCTCCATGGAACTAATTCTAAGTATGGAAGGCCATTCAATGACACCATTTATGACAAAACCTCCTTCATCTCCCTATAAATTGACCACTCATCTAAGTGATCAAGGGCTGGATTATGTTGAATTGTAAGGAGATAATGTTGCTATGAGATTTGGCTTTGAAGCAAGTATTGTAATGCTACAAGTTTTTCATGATTTTGATGTGATGTGGATGGGATCCAAGTTGAAAGAATGACCTTGAATCAGACACAATGGTTGTAATTCCTTCTTCTATTCAATAAGTGTTTGAAACTTTCTCCCATATGTTTGTATTGTTTTATAATGCTTATATGTGTGAAATGTATCTGATTCCATTCACTTATATTCAATAGATATTTTTCTTTGATTGATTCTTTGTTTTCTGTTGTGTTTACAAGTACTTCTCAAGCGTATTAAGTACGGGAAGGAGCGACGGGATTGATATAAAGGAGACGAGAGGAAAGCAGAACTACAAGTAGGTCTTCTCATCTTCTCATCTTATCGATTGCTTATAGGGAAAGACTAAAATACATTAAACTATTGTTCTAGATATGGCTACTTATCTAGTTTATCCACACAAATCAAATTCTCCAAAACATACCTCTGTATGAAGAACTTGTTACCTTTAGTCCATGATACATCGATGGAAAATATGTACTATTCGAAGTGAACCTTGGTGAAAACACAATGCTTGCACGCTAATTAGTGTCACCTACCCTAGTCGGTTGTTTTTGGGTTAACCCTTGGGAGCTTAGTCAAGTAGAGTAAGGTGAGGCGGGAAACCTCAACAAGCACGTTAGAGGTATATATAAACTACTTCTCTGAAGGAACAACCTCTTCAGCTCTCAATAATTCAGGATCCCTCTTCCGCCTCTGAAATGAATTAGTGTTATGCACAGTTATGAAAATGAAAAAATTAAAATATGAAAAGTGAAAAATTTCGAAAAAAAAATGAAAAATGAATAAGGCAAAAGAAGAGAAAGGCCTCCTGCACAGAGAGGTGATGCAAGTAACTCCACTGGGGTACTGACCAGGAACGTTGATAGTGGAGCGATGTTTGTGTTCCTGTGTGACTCTTCCAGGGTACTATCCAGGCCTACTGGCAGCGAAGCAACACCAGAGATGAAAATAAAACTTTAACGACTATACTGCTTGTGCACCAATATACCCCTCATCGAAAAAACTATGTTGGCTTGGCTTGGAATGTGTGTCGACCAACCAAGAGCTTGGCAGGTGCTACATCTTAAAATCAATAAAGTGTGGAAGCCAAGACGAACAAAGAACTAAACAATACTTCCGGAGGTGTTAGACTTGCTTTTCACGAACAAGGTCCATTGAGAGAGTTGGAGTTCTACTAGTGTGTCGCTAAGTCTTGTAGTGGCTATAATCACCCTCCAAAATTTTATCTTAGCTTCGTTTTGGAGCCTCCCTACCAACCATCCTTAGTAGCATGTCTTGCACTATTAAGTACATGAGCTTCATTGGTTTTCTAGTAGCTTGTCAGCCTGTGCATGATAGCTTACTTCACTCCCCTCACAGGCTGCTACTCCGGACTTGGTCTAGCTGCTAACTAAGCATCTCCCTCAGGAAATTGTGAAATTCTGGAGGGGAACCAGTCTTCCCTCTAGGAATTGCGCAAATATGACTGGCAGCCTACTAGGCTCAGAAATAACGCAATCCTGTCAGACAACCTTCCCAGTGAAAATTGCGCAATATGGCCTAGCGGTATTGCTCAACCCAGAAATTGTGCAATTTTGGGCAACAATCAACTGCTCCTCCCAGAAATTGCGCAATCCCTCTCGACAACCATCCCAACTTCCTCCTAGAATTTGTGCAAAATTTCCCCTCAGTCAAGCAGGCTGTTGCATGTGCCCTCAGGTTGACCAGTTCCACCTGGGACCGAGAAAAATTGACTTGCATGCATGGGCTGCTTTTTCCCGAAATAGCAAAAGGCAACATGCAAAAAGCATCCCTAGATTTTAGGGAGCTATTTTTAGTAGCTGGAGGTTACATGCAAAGATCATTTTAAAAACTTTCCTCCAAGTGTCGCTTTTTCCTAGATTTGTGGCATGCGCATCACGACCTTAGACTTATTTATTCGACGCTTCAGAACTCATTATTCACATTGATCTTGGAGCTTTGACATCCCACAACACATCCAGGAGTCTTTGACACATCCAGCTCATCTATTTCTAGGTAAGTTCGTTTTACTTGTCTTTTGCAACATTTCCATCGATTTTCATGTTTTGGCTTGTGCGAGTGCTATCTGCGTGATTTCTATGAACGCTTGTTGTTGTTTGCATACATGTTAGCTTGCACAAGCAACATTTCAGTTTTCGTTAGCATATCACTGATGTCACATGCATGACATTGTTTTGCACGAACAATTGCTGATTTGGTGACTCGTTTCACACACATGCATGTTGTTCCGTTTTCTGAATCTTGTATTCATTGTTTTCATGCATGATCATTCACTCCTTCTTATACTCAGTATCGCCATGCATTCATCTTCATTTTTTTTCAGTTGCCCGTCGACGAGTCTGGGCCACCTTGGCCCAAACTCTGCCTCACCAAGACAACATTGCGTAATTCTGAGAGGGAAGGCTCTACCTTCCACCTAGAAAATGCGCAATTATGGCCATTGGTTGTCCTCCAGTCTTGCCTTGTGTAATTCTAAGAGGAAGTGACTGCTAGTCCATAAAATTGCACAATGCAGTCCCTAGGCATGTATCACTTGCTAGCTAAAATTGCGCATTGCGCAATCCTAGAACCCAACAAGCTAGTCTCGATTGCACATTGCACAATTCTAGCATTCAACCAGCCTCTTGATAGTTCAGGCTGCCTTTTGTGGAGTTCCGGCAGTCAGTCTCCCGACCTCCCAGTGAAAATTGCGCAATCCTTGCCAATCAGTCCCCAGGTATGTTGCATGTCATCCCTCAAGTTTTCTTTGGTTTTAGATGACATATTTCTTACCATGCATGTCGCCATGTCTCTAGATATAGTAGGTGTTCATCCTTCTCTCAACAGTTCATGATCAATGGCCTCTAGAGAGCAGGATCAAAGGACACTGGCAGAAGCACGACTGGAGCAGCAGTTGAGCGAATGTCTACGAGCCTACTGATCTATGAAGACACCAAGCTGATCGTAGACAAAGACATCAAGATGAAATGGCAAGAGGTCAATGATGCATTCTCAGGAACATTTGAGGAAGACCTTGGAGACCACCAAGTCTATGTGAACATTCACAAGTCCGGCTTGTATTGGATTGCATGCAGGTATCCTGCATTCCCATGGGCAGACATGATGCATTATATCATCTCGCACACTGATCCTAAGATGATGACATTGAGTAGTGTCAGAGGGATGGAGATTGCTACCTTCAAGGCACAAGATTATAAGCAGATGTACCATTTGTTGAAGCCAATGATCACCATGGAGACACCCTTCAGCATACCCAGTAGCAATGCCAACTCCAGGGATATCTTGAAGAACTGGGTGAAAGAGCTAGCCAAATTCAAGATGACACCCAACCATATTTATAAGATGAAGATATTACAAAAGGCGTATCAATAATTGGTCATCTTTTCATGTTGCTTCTATGGCCAAGCGAGCACAAAGACCTTCCTGCAAAGTTGGGTGATCGCATTCGACCAACTAGCCAGTGAAGTCCAAGCATGCAACTCGTCTGACATGTTGGCTCACAGGCCGAAGGAACAGGTAGAAGGAACTCGGAAGCTGCCCAAAGGTCATCAAGGAGAAATATACATGTCCACTTACATCTTGGATGCAATCTGTGCCTATCAAGAGTTCCCGAGCTTGAAGTGGGCATGGACATCGACAAAAACCTCTGTGAATACTTATTGTAAAATGTTGTTCGAATGTAGCTTTAGTGGAGTTATCACACAACTGTCAGATCATTTTGTCACCCTAGTGTACAAGATGATATTTGAGAAGGATCCACCTTGCATGTCGAAGGCAACAATGGAGGAAATGATTGACATAGTGGATTGGTATGCCTCATCGTTCGACACCTTCATACAGATGTACAGTGCAGAGAAGCCTTCACATGTTTTGTTGAAGTTTGCCATGGACAAGCTTGTCATGCAAGAAGCATCATACCACGTCTTGGCAGGACTGTTAGCTAGGCTACACTGGAAGAAGAAGGCACCTTGGCCCACTCTTTCATTGCGATCAGGTTGTACGAGATACAAAACCTCAAGCATGCAAATGTCAAAACATAGGAGATCAAGAAATATCCTTTCAAAGTTTGAAGCTTCAATCCATATGACCCACATTGTATTGTGAAATATCATTGCACAAGAGTACAGTTCCAGTGGATCCACGGGAAATGTCATTGGGCGGAGGAAGACCCATGGAGATATTGTTACAACTTCTCCAGGTTCAATGAACCGATCGGCATCGCTGTGGAATGGTTAGTGAAGAAGTGTATAGAAAAGAACTAGCAACAACAACAGAGGTAAACATACCGGCACGTGACAAAGACAAGAGGAAGATTGTCAACAATGCAAAGGCAGAACAAAGCTGCAATTTTAGAGTAGACCCACTTGTGCAGAAAGCATCTTTGGCAATAGAGGTGAAGAGGCAACAACGAGACAAGAGGACCACACAAAGGCAGGGAGAAAAACAGAGGATGGAGGAAACAATGAAGGAGTTACATGAGTTGAAGGAGAAACACTGGAAGGAATAGGAGCTTTGCAGACAAGAGAAGGAAGCACAACAAGAATAGGTACAACAAGGGCCACAACATGTACAGACATATGAAACTGCACCTGTACATGTAGTAGACTAATCCGAACATCTGGCACCAAGAAGACAGGGTGAGCATTCGCAGGAGTGGGACTCTGCTCAAGAGATTGAACAAGCACTTGAGCAGATGGATACATATATGAAGTGGCAAGAGTTAGAGAAAGACATCGACCTCATGCCTTATCACCAAGAGGTTGAACCACCAGTTTCACTGGATTTGGAAGTAGAGCAAGTCCTAAGCGAACAAGGAGATATTGAGGTCCTTGGAGACAATCCAGAAGGACGGATGCACAACATATCATTCGACGAGTTGTAGCATAGAGTTGTGCAATCACATAGAGTGTCTACTCCGGATGACAACACATCTCCTACGTAGTTTGAATAACAAGTGATCGTGTATGACGTGCGCAAGCATCCAACAACATTAGTTGATGCTACCAGAGCATATGTCGAAGCTACTAGCTCGAGTGTTCACTTCTTGATAGCAGAGAATGAGCGAATGGCTAAGGAGTTACAAATGGCCAAGTAGGGAGGAGAACTGGTTACAGCATCTGCCTGAGCAGAGTTGAAGAAGGTGATACTAGATGAAGTATCGTCCCTTGAGACATTCATGTGGGCATTGTATTCCAAGTTTGGTACCGTGCATAAGGAAGTTGTCCATCTCAATGGTTGGAAGCAACGATGTGCTAGGAGAGCACGTATCTTGTCAAACATGCATACTGTTGTTGACTAGATGAAAACATGGACAATGAGGTACAAGGCAGCCCCATTACACTTGCCCAAGATGATGAAGGCTAGAGCGGTTGAGCTGAAGGCACGCATCCAAATTCAGATCCAAAACTATGAAGATCTCACGCAACTCATCACTAGTTTGCAGGCTTCCCATACACGGGTATTCAGGAGTATGGATGTTGTTGTCCATGCACATGCGATCCCATCTATTGGGACACTCACCGAGGAAAAGATGAAGGCACAAGTTTTACTGGAGCTTGAATCATACTTTGACGAGTTGATGCACATAGCCACCAACGCAGACTTGGTGATCAGTGAAGACACCATGAATTAGTATGTCGTTGGTTTGGACACACTCAAGAGAATGTTGCACATGTTATTAGATGAGATGGGCAGAGGAGTTAGAGCAGTGTACCTGGATGCAACGGAGGCAAGAGTTCGCTTCCAGAAATATGTCACCATAGAGTACACAGACACCATTATGGACTACCAAGCGTGGCATTAGTTCACCACCATCGACCATCGTGAGGATGTCAAAGAGTTGGTCTTCCCACAGTTGTCCGAATCATAGTGATGTCTTGCATGGCTTGCTCAAGCCTATTATTTCTCACATGGGTACATGTGCAGATTATATGTAACATCTTATCAAGTGGAAGTTCAAGTGTTGATAGTTGGATGTAACAATCATAGAGTAGATGAAGAGTGATGAGGGTAGATGAATAGTCACAGAGGGGAATGTCAAGGGCCACCTGACCCTTTGCTATATATAGTCCCTCATAACTCATTGTAGAGGCTCTTGGTCAACTAAGATTTCGATAGGAGAATCTTAGAGAAAGCTTGGAGAGTATTGTAATGAGACTTGGCTTCTCCATTGTGCAGAGCTAGTATATCTCTTTGGAGGAGCAGGCGACAATGACTATAACATTCCCCTGTCGGAACTAGTGCTTGGTCATGGTTTAGTGTATGACAAGAACTTTCAATTCTTAATATAATAGAGCCAACATGTTTCATGCATATGTCATATTGTATTTCATCTATCTTGTTTACTCTAAATGATATATGTATCTGTTTTCTTACGCATGCATGTACGACTTTCCTATATAAGTATGTATGAATCTTACTGAAATGTAATGTTGGTTTAACCATCACTTTGGATTGCTAGCTTACTTTCCTTCTAGTTTGTGATGGATCTTTGCTCATGTGTTCCCTTCTTAGCTCTGTGATTTCATAGGTTTCCAAGGGGTGCACTCACCTCACCCTCTGTGTGTTAGAATCATTCATGCACCTTGCTTGACTTGCTGCATATGTCACACCCTTGCTACCAACAGGGACATATTACTTGCCTCTGCATGCAACTGCGGTCAAGGCGATACCGTACAACCCACTGCTGAGACTCCTACACCAAATGGTTTGAGGTCTTATTGGGACTTCTTACTGGGGAGATCCCCTAACATGTTGGCAGGTCCAACACCGTCAACAATACCCTTCTCTCAGGATTTATAAGGGACTTGAAATATAAATTCCATATTATTAATATATATGAGCCTTATTCATCCAGAAAAAGCTTTTGGGATCATCTGAACTACTGCAACATATTGAGAACAGGCTCACTTATCTTGGTTGGTGATCTTAACCTTACTATGGAGGCGAGTGATGCTCATTTAGTTACTTAGTTACTTATGGGCTCACTTATGTTGGTGATGCTCATTTAGTTACTTTGCCTTTGGAGCGTATTGGCCACAAGCTTCAGGTCCTCAAGCGAGTTGTTTCCAGATGGGTTCAGATTCGAAAGAAGAATCATATAAAGAAAATTGTGGAAATCAACCACAAACTTGGCATATTGGTTGACCCCAAACATATTGATTATTTCTTGGTTTCTCAGCGTATTAAGGAAACTGCTTTGGAAGGTTGCAAGTAGGAAATTCTAAATTTCCAGGTGGGTGAATGATGATTTAAGAGTCAGGCCATATGGATCTTTGGGGCTGACAATAATACAAAATTATTTCGCAACTATGCATCTAGGAGGAGGAGGGAGAACACTAATTGGGAATTAAAGGACAAGCATGGAAATTACATCACCTCTCTACAGGATATATAGGTAGAGGCTATTAGGTTATTTCATGCACAATATCATGCCTAGGTGGATGTGGAAATTGAAAAAAATATGGAGGTTATTGAGACATATCTGATTATTTTTTATGCAACATTAAATGAGACTTTATATCATCCCATTTCTCTTCTTGAACTATTATCAACTTTGAAGTCATTTCCTCGGAAAAAATATGAGGTCCTGACGGATGGCTGATAGAAATTTTTCTTCACTTCCATGATTTTATGGGACCAAAGATTCTTTGCTACCAAGGGATCCCGCACATATGGTATTATCCCTGATGCTATTAATTCAACTTTTATTACACTTATCTCTAAAGTATCTCATGCACCTTCCTTGTTCAATTATCATCCCATCTCTCTTTGAAACACAATGTATAAATTAATTTCGAAAATTATAGAGAACCAACTAAAAATCACTTTGTCTACCAGCATTGGGTCAAAGCAATTTGGATTTCTTCATCAACGTCATATTCAGGACGCGATGGTCATTACACATGAGACATTACATTCAATCAAAGAAAATAAGATTGGGGCTATTTTAATGAAGCTCAATCTCCATGAGGCATTCAAATGTGTAGATTGGTCATTCTTGCGACTAGTAATTCACATGATTTGCCTCTCATATCAGGTTACCACATGAAATATGGCATGTTTCACATTAGCTAATTTTGCGGTATTGATAAATAAATTACCTACTGATTTTTTCTCTGCATCCCAAGGTCTTCGACAAGGATGTGCATTGTCCCCACTTCTCTTCATTATTTCCATTGAGGGATTCATTGGATTAATATCGAGAGCTCACAGTTGTGGGTCACTTTTGGGCGTTCAAATCACTAGATATACTATGATTTCCCATCTCATATTTGTTGATGATGTGCTTCTAGTTGGGCTATTTTCTGTGATGTAAATGAAGATATATGCATCAGATCATTAGTCTCTTTGGTGAGGTATCTGGTCTCATATGAACAAATCTAAATCCCATTTAATCTTGTCGTCTCCTGACAATAACTTAGTAATGGAGATTTATGGTATATTTGGCGCCCACTAAAAATCTATTGATTATAGTTTTAAATACCTCGATTTTGTCCTCAAATTGAACAACTATGAGATAAAGCATTGGTAGTGGCTTATTAATAAATTCCAGCACAAATTGACATTTTGGGAACACAAATGGCTCTCATTGGGGGGGTGTTTGATTATGGTATAGGAGGTCTTCTAGAACATTTCAATATATTGGATTCATCTCTATATTCTTCCTAGAAACATCATCAACAATATCAACTTGGTCATTTCCAATTTTATATGGGCTGGGAATTTTGTGAAACATAAGTTCCACTTGGACCATCTAGAGGTTATCACACAGAGAAAGGATGAAGGTGGTTGGGTTTAAAGGATCTTGAGAGATTAAGTTGGGCATTACTAATGAAGTTTTTTTTACGGGTAATGAACAATGAGGGTCACTAACAACACATCATAAAATCAAAGTACCTTCAAAATCAATCTATGATTCAATGGATCAAGGAGGGGGCACACATCCCTTGTTCCATCTCATATATTTGGAGGAGTTTTATTAAAGTTAGACCATGGCTATTAAGCAACATTAAATGGAAAATTGGGAATGGTGTAAATTTTGAAATCAATTTGGATCTTATTGGCGGTTATAAGGGGGGTCATAATTTACTAGTTGATCTAATTATATGGATTAATAATCTTGGCATCCATTTTATCAGCCAAATTGGAGTCTATGATGAATTCTTACATCCTAAATGGATGAAGGCAGATGACATTGGTTTATATGGTGATATCAGTTTACGACGTGATAAGTATATTTTGGATCTATCTCTGGCATGCGTTGCACTATCTGAAAAGAGGAAATATCTACATGGGTTGGTAATTTGGAGTGTGACCAACTTCTGGTTAAGGATGCCTATTGGTACATTTCTCCTCTCTACATCATCTGAAATCTTGCCGATGGTTTCTGAATATTTGGCAGTGGAATGATCCTACTAAGCTAAAGGTTTTTGGCTGGGTGGTTTGGAAGGAAAATAAATACTGACTTGGGACAACCTATGTCGTCGAGGCTTTGTTGGTCCTGGTTTTTGTTTACTTTGTGTTGGAGCACAGGAAGATTTAGTCCATCTATTTCTGCGACGTACATTTCCAAATCTATATGGATTGGTGTTATGAACATGTTTCATATTAGGGCAGAATGGTGTTCCTCCTTTGTTGGAGACTGCCTATGTGAGTAGATGCAACATTATATGGATTATGGACCACTCCCTTTATATATCATGTGGGGAATTTGGTCGTGCCACAACTTGCTGATTTTTTACAACATTATACCAAATATCATGGGATTATGCATCTGGATAGTGGCATCTTTCAGAGAAGATGGTACGGGTGTTAGGGAACAATAGGTGAGGCTCATCACACCATTATCTGACTCATATACTACCCCTTGTGGGTTTTTTTTATGGAGCTGCGAAAGATAATATTTGTGGTTGTGGTGATTTTATCATAGTTCATCCGGTACATATTATCATTTTAGTAATAATGGGGAAAATGGATCGAACACCTATGTAGAGGTATTATCCCTCTATGACATTTTATTTTGTGCTTGTTGGCTTGATATAAGGTCGATGGAGGTGTATGGTAATTCATAGGCGGTGGTGAAATGGGCATCCGAAAATACATCATTTTGTCCACCACTATTGATCAATTGGATGATGAGGACGAGGGTGCTAATTGATTGTTCCCAATAGGTGTTATTTTCTCTTGCTCATCGGGAATTGAATTAGGTTGAAGAGCTATTGTCAAAGGAGGGACTCATGCATCCATTTGGTGATATTTTTTCTCACACTATGCAAACTACATTCATTAGCGGTCAAGTACTTTTCCCTTTACATGACACTGTTTATTGTTGAGGTGCTTGATGATAATCTCATTGGAGGTTGCCACAAAGATCTACTTTTTCGGTCTATGTATAACGCTATCATTTAATTTCAGCAAGACCGACATCTACAGGAAATACCTAGAAGTATGTGCAATAGGGTATCAACAGTTCAAAGTTACATCCTACATTGTGACTGTTTAAAATTTTGATGGACTTTATTATATTTTTCATTAATGGTTGTCATGTTATTTATATGGTGGCATTAACCACATGTATTTTGATATGTTGTCTGAGGTTACTGATTTTAGTATATCTGAACAAATAGATAAGATGTGAGTAATGTTTATCTGGTTATCTAGATGTAACCTCACTATTAGACATATGACAATACATATATATGGAGACGTATGAACATAGGATTTATGTAAACAACTATATTAATATATAATTGTTGGTTTTTTCTGTTAAAAAAAAGGTTCTTGACATGATTGTGAAATATTTTTTGGAAGAAATATAATGTTTATATATACAATGTATTTGAATATGACATTCATAACGTCTGAGAGTCCAAATGAGAGGCATGACATTATAAATACCTCTTCTCCAACTTTTTTAAGAAAGGATTATTATTAAATAAATAAATTATAATATTATTGATACTTAAGATAAAACAAACCAATAAGACTACCTTAAATCATAAAATAAAATTATGGTATTCATAAGTTGTCAAGTATCTTAAAAATCACATCATATTTTTTTTAACAAGATCGACTATTGTGGTTTCTATTCCAAAAGAGAAAAGGAGAAATCTCCCATTACAAATTTTTTTTTGGAGTATAGCTCACTGATATAGGAAGAAAAGGGAGTGCAGTCTCGGGTTCTCCAAGCCTTACATCCAAAATTACCCGGATTTCCAACTACATTCTTCTTATAGAGCCTTACAAACTGATTGAGCAAATATTTACATTTACAACACATATGAAAGCTTTAAAAAAGTACAAAATGTTGAAGTAGAGTCTGATCATAGGTCTTCTAAAACTGGTTGACTGAAGGTTCTTGCTGAGATCAGATTATGTTGCCCTGATAGTTAGAGTTCTCACCAGTTTGGTTGAGGATAAGACCCTTGAGATAGTTGAAGGAGTCCTCCATGTGTTGCCTCTTGTCCTTGAGTGCTGCCATTTCATATGTGTCATTGAGATGTTTTCTCGGGAGAGCATTCTCAGAATTAGACTGAATCCTATAGTCCTTAATTGTCTCATGAAGCTGATCAATCATGAATTTGTTTTCCCTGCAAACAACACATTTATCATTTTGGGAGGCTTTGTCTAATGGATTCATATCCATAGTTGCACTGAGAGCAACCCGAACACTCATTTGATGACTGAAGATAGAACAAAACTACTACAACATATAAGTGGAGGGGAGATAAACTGAGGGGAGACTCAATGAGGAGGGGGAGGAAGAATGGACACAGGGAGTAAGAAATGATTGCACATAGGGAGGAGCAACTAGTAGGATGGAGCTACACCTATAATTATAGTGTGCAATGGAGAGGCACAGAGACTTAGAATCGCAGAGGGAGAAGGGGAGCAGGAGAAGAGGCCAACAACAAAGTAAGGTTAGCCATAAAATGCAGAATGACAGAGGCAAGAGGATAAGCGCGGAGGGAGCGGAGAACACGGGGCAAATAGGGAAAATATGACCATGACCGGAGATGAGGAAGGGAGAGGATGGGAGGAAAATAAATAAAAGAACGAAGAGGAGGAGTAGGAGAGTAGCAGAGAGATCACGAGGAGTCTGAGGAAGCACGACGGACTTGGGATTCGAGCAGGTGCAAGAAAGAAAGACGAGGAGGATTTGAAGGAGATTTGGGTTCAAAGAATAAGGTGGATTAGTGGATTTAGTCAAACTACAATCCATGTGACGAAGTGACATTGGTAGGATTAGCCTGCAGGGAGAATTATGGAATTGGGATTTGAGAAATGTCATGATAAATTCGACTCACCGAGAGACCGAGCCACTACCATGTTGGCCTGAATGTTTGTTGTTTTATTATTCTCTCTCAAAATATGTTTGAATGAGACTTTACCCAGGTTAACCAAATTTTGTTCTATTCTTCTTATGATTTGACTCAGTGCCATGTTTGTTGGTGTGCTTCTCTCCACCATCGCTTGAATTATTATGGCAGAGTCACGCAATATTACTAGATTCTATATATTCCTTTGTTTTAGAATCGTTGTGCCCAACAATAGTCTGTAAGCCTCTGCCCTGTTGTTTGAATTTTCTCCAAGACCCCATTAGTAGGTAATTGGGTTATTACCACCTGATTCAAAGAGGATGCCTCTAGCTCCAACTTTTCTTGGATTTGCTTTGGAGGTGCCATAAAAAAGGAGGCAGGGTCTATTTAAATTTTTCATCCATAGGATGAATTCTTCATTTTTCAGTCTTATTTTCCAATTTTGAATATTTGGATTTAATTTGGTGATGTTTCGCCAATTAGGCCTACTCATTACATATCTGATCCAAATTCTCTCCTCTTGTTGAATTTGATTGATGTCTATTGGTTTTACTCATTTTGAAGATAGTGATTCAGTTGTCAAGCCTCAAGTCCTTGAAAATACATTATTGATGTTTGGAGGTCGATCATTGAATATCTGTTGATTTCGTGCCAACCAATGCTGCCAACACAGGAAGGAAGGGAGACTGTTCCAGTACCTTTTGATGGTATCCTCTTTTTTAGGGAGTAAGGGTATTCCCCTTTCCAAGCTGTGAAGAATTCATTGAAATATTAAGATAGATTCAGATTGACCTCCAGAGGACTTACGAGTAGATGCCATCATTCTTTTGCGAAGGAGAAATCGAGAAATAGATGATGGATGCTTTCTTCCTCCATCAAGCACATTGGACATCTGGAAGGACCTAAGAATCCTTTTTTTTAGATTGTCAGCAGTTAGGACTTTGCCTTTTAGAAGTGTCCAAATGAATATTTTGACCTTTGGTAAACTTTCATATTTCCACACAGTTATCTAAGGAACCCAATCTTGTTTATATTGATGAGCTTGGATGGTCAAATAACGAGATTTCACCTAGTACTCTCCATGATTAGGGTCCCATATGAATGAGTCTTGGGAATGAAGGCTAAGAGGAGCAACTCACCTGAGAACTCCATGAAGTTGTTGAGCACTTTTTTGTTCCTTCTAGCTACTATACAGGATGCACCTCCCATCACAAGAGTGTCATCTGCAAATAATGAGTGGTTGATGCTTTTGACTCCAAGGGAGATAGAGAGGCTTGTTAATATGTGATCTCTCCTGCACTTTTCTAGATATATTCTCAATGAATCTTCCATGATTATATAAAGAAAGGGTGATAGAGGAAAACCTTGTCCCAAACCCCGAGAACTTTGGAAAAACTCGCTTCTCCTGGCATTGATCAGTGGATCAATCCATGGCCCTACTATGTAGGCTTTGATTATATCAATTATCTCGATTGAGAGTCCAAATTTCTTAAGGACAACAAAAAGGAAGGATAGATTTACCCTATTGAATGCATTTGCCATATCTAGCTTTATAATAATACCCTGCTCTTTCCTCATTATACTAGAGTGCAGAGCTTCTTGAGCTATCATAATGTTGTTGAGGATCTGTCTATTGGGCATGAATCCTCCTTGATTTTATGAAATTAGAACGGGGAGGATAGGATTTATTCTATTTGCTAATATCTTTGTGATGATTTTGTAGGAGGAGTTACACAAGGATATCCGTCCGAATCTGTTGAAAGTAGAGGGCCTTGTCTCTTTTGGAATAAGAGCTAGATAAGAAGAATTTGTAAATCCTCCTAGCTTCTTTTTTCTGAATACATTCCTTATCATTCATATCAAATCTTTTTGATTAAATGTCAATTGTTATGATAAAAAACAATGGAAAATCAATTTGGGCCTGGAGCTTTGTCCGGATGGAAATCACACACAACAGTATAAATCTCTTCTCATCCACTTCTTTAGTGAGTTCATGGTTTATTTTTTTCATTTATTTTTTTGGGAATATGCTGGGTGAAGGTTTCATAATCAGGGTTTGCTGAGTCTTTTGTTAGGAGCTTTTTGAAATGATTGCGTGCTTCCTTTTTCAACTCCTCTTGTCCTCTAATTTCTTTGACTTCATCAACCTTTATGTTGTCTATCTGATTAATAATTCTCTGCATCTTTGTTGAGTTATGAAAGAAGGAAGTATTTTTATCTCCTGCCTTCAGCTAGAGGCTGCGAGATTTTAATCTCCATTCCTCTTCCTCAACTCTGTTTTCTCTATATATTTCCCAGTAAATTTTCTTTTCCTAGAGTTGACTTTCTTTTGTTTCTTCCTGTTGTTCTTTTGTTTCTTGGGTTGTCTCCATTTTTTTAATTAACTTTGCCTTCCTTTTCTGTGTTTCTTTATGGTTGTTCTTGGCCCAAATTTTCATTTCCTTCCTCAATGTTTTTAGTTTGGTTTCCCAAACAAAGTTTGGAGAGCCTATAATCTTTTGAGACCAGACCTCTGTTGTTATTTTTTTAACTTCCTCACTATTGTTCCATAATGGGCTATATTGAAATGGAGTTGGGCCTAAATTCCCCAGAGTCCCAAGAGTGATAACCACTGGCTTGTGATCAGATAATGAGGTATGGATGACTCTTAATATAATTGAGCTGAAGTTGTTAGATATTTTGTCCTGAACTAGGATGCGACCTAACCTTTCTTTGATGTTGCTTTTGCCTATTGTTTTATTGCTCCTTGTGTATTTTCCGTTGTTGGGAGGAAAATCCAGAAGGTTGTGGGAATCCATAATGAGATCAATGGAATCACGTGATGGATCAGCATGGTAAGTACCTTTGAACTTCTCATTAGCATTCAAGACTAAGTTGAAGTCTCCTCCAACTATAATGCTGTTGTTTTGAACCTGGAGAAGAAATTTTTTCAGGGAATTCCAACAGACTTCCTTCTCTCTATAATTATTTGGCACATAGACATTTATTATGTAGTATTTCTCTTTGGTGATTTTGTTTCTTAGATTTCTTTTAATCCAATGCTGATCTTTTAGTTGATGAACTAAATCCCATTTCCCTTTCTTCCAGAGAGTACATATACCTCCTGATGCCCCTGATGCTTGGAGAGTTGTGCCTTCATAGTTCCTTATTTTTTGGATCATTTTCCTTGAGTCTTGTTCATTTATTTTGGTCTCTTGAACCATGAGGAAGTCTGGATTTTCCATTGTTATTAAATCTTTAATTTCATTGAGTTTTAATGGGCTTCCCATTCCTCGACAGTTCCAAGAGACAAGATTCATTAATTATTTTGATTGGGGGTAGAGGGACCTTTCCCTTTGGAAGGATGGGGGGTTTTCTCCTTGTTCTTTTCTAAGAAGGAATCCATAGGCTGTTGAGTACCCATAGCCATCTCCTTTGCAACAACTTCATCTCTTAGTTATCTATTTGATCTTCTTCCAGGTCTTTTTTGATGATCAAGGGAAGAAAGAGAATCTTTGGATTGATTCCTTGTAATGATTCAATCAAAAGAAGGAAGGGGGGGGGGGGGGGGTGCTAAGGGTGAGGATGGGGGAGGAAGGGGTGGGAAAGGGGAGGGAGAATAGGGAATGACTGGATCTTCCAGTGGGCCAAAGGGATTAGAGACTAGAAGGTTGGAGGAGGGAGGGGGAGGAATGAGAGGGGCCAAAGGAGAAGAGGGGGATGGAAGGGGAGCTGAGAGAATAGCGGCTGAGAGAGGGGGTTTTTTACAAAATGAAGAGGGATGAGAAGAAAATTTATTTGCAGTCATTTTCTTTTTAACTTGTTCCCATTTTGAATCCCGAATTTCCACTTCTTCATTTTCTTGTTTTTTTGGACATCTATTAGCTAAATGGCCATATTCGTGGCATACCTTGCATTTGAATGGAATTTGTTCATAGTCCAGCTGTTGAATGTGCATCCAACTATCGACTTTGATCTTTACTGCTTCCGAGAGTCCTTTTCCTAGGTCGAATTCAACACATATTCTCGCACACGCATGCATATTCTCCTTTGACTTTCCTTTTTCGATGTATTTGACCATTGCATTTACTATTGCTTTGACTGATTCATCTCCCCAACAATGGAGGGGGAGATGAGGGAGTCACACCCAGATTGGCACAACATTTGGCACATCCAACTCTGGATCAAAATCCAGAGTCCACCTGTTTAGATAGAGACCCCTAGTGTCCATGAAATATGGTCCATTCCTAAAAATCAGGTCTTTGTCTTCTTTTGTTTCAAAGTGAAATGTATAATAGCCGCTTTCACAAAACTTGATCGTGATTTTTCCGCTGATAGAGGAGGACTAGTTCTGTTCTACCAACTTCTGGAAAGAGCAGGGGGAAGGCCATAGACCTGTGAACTATCCAACTAGACCACACTCAAAGAGAGAAAGAGTAGCACGATGAGGGAGAGAGGGAGGTAATATGATCTCAGGAATGTCTTCTATTTTTTTAACGAACTTGGAGATTGAGGGTCTGGATTGAGGAGGGCCAATGGAAGATAGTAGGGAAGCGAAAGCCACTGCATTTTCATCTTTCTAAGTCGATTAAGAAAGAGCAGGGAGGGAGTCACCATCCAGAGGAGGCTCTGGAGGGACCATTGGAAGCAGAGGGAGGAGGCCAAATCCGTCTAGAGCAGGGGACCTCAATAACCACAAAACACACAATATTTTATTTTGTTCTTTTATTTGTTTGTTTGTTTGGTTTTTTTTTTAAATGATTAATTCCATGAAAAATAAATCCAAGTTAAAAATCACATCATATTACATAACATATATCCCTCTAAAAATATTAAGATGAAGAAAGATTGTGCACATTAAGAAAAAATATTTCAAATCACACCATATAGTATTAGTATCGTGAAAGATTGTTCGTATCAAAAGGAAAAGAATTAGTTGCCTCTCTAAGATCACGTAACATTACGTTATATAATATAAAATCTATAATCTATGAAGTTTATTAAGATTATGTTTTACATATCAAAAAATCAGATTAATGGACCTTAGAATCGTTAAGTTTTAAAGGTTAATGTAATTGAAATCATTGATGTGTGCCATATTCAAGTACATCCTCTCAGAAAATGTAAGCCAACATTTATTTGATGTTCCTTAGTATTTCAAATTGAATTCAAAACCTTATCAAATGAGACCGAGTACTATAATTCCAAGCCCGAAGGGCAGGGAGTAATAATATGATTCATGTATTTTATGCTCCAATAGTAATTATAAAAATGATTATGATGCACAAATTACTAAATATGTATATCATCATAAATAAATAATCACATTTTTACTTGGTTATGGCTAAAGTAGTCACAATATCTATGAATATACTCTCCCATGGCTTAGGCTTAGTATGGAGAGGAAAGGAGTTGTATATAACTTGCATTTTAGTGATGGATTTATTGCCCCAAACAAAAAAAATTATAATGAAGTTACATCTTTTTATAATGTGGGTAAATATTCATTTGTTTACCTAAGTTGGTTTTTAGTTTTTCCAAAATTAAAATAATTCATAATTTTGGATAACATATGAGTTTTTCTTACCTTTTTAGGTAAATATAGCTTATTTAAGTGGTAGAATAATCTATAAAGGATATGGTAGTAAGCTTTTTTGTCATGTTCTATTTTTATGAATATGGATTTGTTAATGCAAAATATTTCTTTGAATTCTTTATCTTTTATATATTCCAATTTGTATTTATAATGGGTGAGAGGCTTCATGTTCATAAGACAATTCAAAATGATGGTGAGAGGCTTCATGTTCATAAGACAATTCAAAATGATGATATTGGGTTAGAGTGGTTTTAATGATTTTAATTAGATTAAGAACATAATAAATCAACATGTAATATTGTGTAATATTGTAAAAATAAAGAAAACATAAATATAATATTAAAAAAATGTACTATAGTGAAAACAATTTTTTATTAATGAATTAATTGGTAAAAAGAATAAGAGTATACATAGTAATACAAAATGGCTAAAGTAATAGTAGTTTATCTATGAGAAGAGATGTGATGGCTACACTCATTCATAAAAATACTAGTAAGAGTGAAACTACATTTCATATTGATGCCAACACCACTTTAGGGAAAAACCTAAAATGCAAGAAACATAATCCTAACATGACTAGAGATAGTGGCAATGTTGAGCTAGACAAATAGGAGTTATGATCTAAATAGGATCATTACATTATTTTTCATCCATATTGATGCTTTCAGAGTGGGAAAAATGAAGGAATCAACTTACACGAGCAGTTTTATTGATAAGACCTAATTTGGAGAATTGTGATTTGAAACCTTTTTGGGCCATTTTAATGACTTAAATGACGTTTTCTTAGGATAAAAAAATATTGCTCAAATGTAATACCATGTGATACTATTCTACACTCAAATACCTTTCCAATAGTGTAAGAAAGATGTCAATTAACAATCATATGCAAAAGTGATGCCTCCCAAAAGTTGACCTATCATGATTAACCTCCATGATTTGATAGGATGCCACAAAGGCCCCATTACTCATGGAAAAGGAGCTATCCATGTGATTACTATGAAGAATATTATAGAAGGGTCAAATTTGTAACTCTAATTGAGAGTTCAAGGATTAAAACTTAAACCCTAGTTTATTATCGAGCTATGTTATAACTAGGCCACTAGGAGGAAAAGGGGGTTCCATTAATTTTCAATTATATCTTGTTCCACAATAGAATAAAGTAATAGGGAGTGGGAATGAGAGCATCAGAGAGGGGGTTTAGTGTCTGTAGCATTCCATCGGGCCACAGATCTCAAGTAACTCCACAGAGAGTGTCTTCAACTTTGTACTTGTATTATTTCCATTCCATACAAAAGAGAGTAGAGCAACCTCACCTTTCAACTAGATTTTCTCTCGTAAGGGTTTCCTAGAGCATCTTGTGTTCATTGTGGTTGGTGTGTCATTGTATTTCATTTTTCTCTATTTTTTGGCATTTTGTATATTACATGCATAAGAAGAAGAAAATAATTAATAAATCTGGAACCTAAGGAAAATAACCCTCACTGTATAGATTTTATTCTAGTTTTTATTAGATCTGTTGTGATGAACTATCCAGTGGAATATCCATGGAAATTTATAAATCATATTGGTAATAGAGAAATATTCTTTGGGAATTTTGTGGGAGTTTGCATGAGATCCACTAATCAGTTTAAGAAGGAAGTCATAAAACCCCAACCATCACCAATGAATATGTTCATAACAATGCTCAAGATCTAGAAAAGGAGAAATTCTTCAAGCTAGAAGCACATGTCCTAGATATCAGCCACAATGTGAACCTCCTTATGGTGGCTTTAGTAAACAAGCTTGGAATTATAGAAGATGGACGTTCCAACTTAGAGGCCAAATTAGAGGGAAAATCATGAGATCAGGAAGATCCAAAGAATGAGTCTAAAGTATATAAAAAAGAGAAGTTGAGTTCAAGTATCATTACTCGTTCATAGTCCTTGTTTAATAGAGAAGCGAAGGTTCATATCAAGTCATATCAATGTGATATTGATGCCTTAAAATTAAATCATAGGTTGCAATAGCTATAAGTTTTCTTTAGTGTTCACCACATAGACGAGGAACATAAAATATCATTTTCTAGATTGAAGTTAGAGGGTCATGCCCTAGCCTGGTGGGAAATACATGTGAAGACACTTAGGCTGGAGGGTGACTCCCTAGTAACTACGGTGGGAGGACTTGAAAACCCTCATTATTTCCCCATTTCACCCTTTCAAGTATCTAGAGGACAAGTGGATCTGATATCACTACTTTAGGAAGAGGTAGGGGTAGAGTGTACAAGAGTGCACCATTGAAGTTAGGAAGATGAACATTGTGTTGGGTATACTTCCCATGAGCCTAGATGTACTCCTTGAGTATTTGAGGGGTATAGAAATCATTGATGGTAGCTTTTAATTACCTTTTAATTTCTAGAGTGACAACCAAAAGACCATTTATTTAATTCTCAACCGGAGTTTGTAGGGGAACTTGTGAACTGTGGTGCACCATATATGCTAGTATAACCATGTATGTGTCTTTAATTTGTAGTAACTATATGAATATCACAATTCAAGGTTTTCATATGCTTTTACAAGTCATGAAATAATCTAAATCACACCTTTAATCCAATTCACACTTGTAGGAATGTAGAGGCACTCGGTCTAATCTATGATGCAGGAAAGTAAATCACACTAACATCTAAAAGTGACTTTATCAACTGTTAAGAATGTTCTTGGTTGTTGTAACTAATATATAGTTGCACATGCAATAAAAAACCATTAAAAACATTGATTTTTAAACATAATGATAAACCAAATGCATAAAATAATTATTCAAACTGTTTAGGAAAACATAACTATTATAATTCTAGAAAAAGAGTAATGATGTGTCTACAGTAGAGTTGTAGCACAACCCTAACTCACGATATGTTGCAATTTCTTCATGCAATCAATTAGTGAGTGAATAAAGATGACATTAACACTTGAGTTGCAATAATACACCTACAATTCAAATTTATAGCAATGTAATTTCTCAAAGCAGCAACAATTAGTAATTCAGAGTTCTAGCAATAGGAAAAATAGAATAAATATAGAAATAAATAGAAATAGAAATTATAACTACAACTACGTTATAGATACATAAAAGATTAACTAAGTAGGGGCCCATATCTCCTTAGAGGAGGTACTGGTTAGGAAAGAAATAATATGTGAATGCTCAACACATCATTACTCAAATTAGAGTGGAAAGGAAATTAGATTGCAGAAATATGGAAATTACAATTAAATTCTATAGCTCTTCGTTACCAATTACAATCCACAAGCTACCTAGCTCAAGGCAAATAGGGGGTTATTATACAAAATACTTATATCTAAATAAATCAAATAAGTGGATCAATTGCCATGAAAATCAGGTTGTTCATCCTCTTACAGATATTTCTTTAGAAAATGGTAAAAAGTGGACATCGACTGACTCAATTCAGTTGTGGAACAGGTGGTGGTTGATTAACCTTCTCTTCTTAATCATCCACTTGTTCCTATTGTTTTCCTACATTAAAAACTAGTTTTTAACTATGTGATTGATCCAAAATAAACAACTGGTTGGTTGAATATTATGTTGGCACAGTAGGCGCAGAGTTACAACACTGTCACCAGAGTTGCAACAAGGCAACACTAGCAGGGGAAGCATGAGTTGTAGCAATGCAGTTAGGGTTAGAATAATTCATAACAACAGAAATTGTAGCCCTGGAGTTGTAGTAATGACAGAAACAATCAAAGTTTCATCTCTTTGCAGTCGCATCCTAAAGTTGTAGAATAGTGAGGAGTTTTAGCAATAGTGGAGAGTTGCAGGAAATGTGGTTACATCTCGAAGTTGCATCAACTGAGCCTTACTTAAGCAGAGGGAGTTGTTGCACTTGTAGGGATTTGTATCACTTGTAGGTAGTTTCAACTTCTAACACCTATAGGGAGTTGTAGCTACTATTGATACCTTGCATTGAGTAGTACTTGTGTAGTCCTTGATTCCATTACACCACTATCAATACTAAGAGGGAAAAGCTTCTTGAAAAATGCATACAAATAAGCATTAAAATGGTATATAGAAGAATATTCATACTTTGACAAAAAAATTATCAATATGGATGGAAAATTTGATAAGAAAGGATGGAAAGTGGGAACATGGTGGAAAAAAAGGTATTAGGTAAGTGCTAAAAATATGTCTATTTAGGAACCTGTCATCTCCCCTTAGTTGAATGCATTTCATGTCCTCATGCAACGAACAACCAATCTGAATCTGAGAAGGCAAGGGTTATGTGGAGATTACCAAGGTTATAAATAGTATATCCTACCTCATCTGTATGAAAATATCCTCTTCTTACCTGGATTTCCCTCCAACAAGCCAATTCTTCCTTCCTAGTCAGTTTATAATCCTTCCTATACTCTTTGGTTGCAAGCCATATCACATGATAATGGAAATTTAACTCAATCTAATTATTTCCATATCTCTTCATGCATTTAATGTATTTGTGATATGGCATACAATATTACATGTTCATTTATTCTTATTCTTTTTCATTCTTTTTATATTTTTATTCTTTTAGCATGTCATGTTTCAACTGAGATTGGTTTTCACATGACATGTGCTCAAGTATGCCCCTAAGGGTTTTCATACGCAAACTTCTTTTTATTTTATTTTTTCTTCCTTTTTTAAGGTGGAAAAATGAGTCATCCTACAAGGATCTCTCCTTTCTGGATAATTTTTAGATCACAATCAGGCCATCCATTCATAATTTTTCTCAAAAGGGATTCTTTTGATAAAGTTCAATGATACAAGTGAATCTTATGTCCATAGGCCATTAGAGGAGTCCTTTATTCATCAATAGTACAAAGCTTGATGGCTTTGTTATCATATATTGTATCAATATAATATGGTCCAAGCCATCTAATGTGGAACTTCCCTTTGAAGTCTTTAAACTTGGAGTCAAATAATGATTCCTAGTCTTTGACATTGAATTTATTCCTTTTTATGAACTTATCATGCCATATGGCTCTTTGATGTTGTATCATTGTGGTCTGATGTAGGGTAGTCTGACGTAGTTCATTTAAATCATTGATTTGGAGAATTTTGTTTTTGATCTTATAATAAATCTAGTCCAAGTTGTGCTATTGTCCTTAGTGTTTGGATCTCTATTTTAATAGGAAAAAAAACTCTCTTTACATACACTTGTTCATATGGAGTACAACCAACAATAGTTCTCGAGGTTGTTATATAGGCCCATAATTCTTCGAGAAGTCGATCAACCTAATCCTTGAGGTGTGGCCTGTCAGTCTTGGTGATGATGGCCTTAATTGTATTGTTAGTCCCCTCCACTTGTCCATTGGCCTATGGACGATACTGTGTTGTTACCCTATGGATTATCTCATAAATTTTCATTAGTTCCTCAATGAGCCTTGAATTAAACCAAGTTCCTTCATTGGTCACTATCTCTTAGGTACTCTGGACCTAGTGAAAATTTCTTGATGGAGAAATTCCACAACTACTTAATCAATTGTTGTTGGGAGTGCTTTAGCTTCCATCCATTTTGTAACCTAATCTATACAAACCAAGATGTAGGAGTTTTGACGAGAAAGGGGATTTATTGGCCCCACAAAATCAATGGCCCATTTTTTAAAGGGTTCTAACACCAATTGAGGCTGTAGCAGCATCTCGTCTATTTGTATTGGTCTACCAATGCACTGACAACTATCACATCTCTTCATTTAGTCCTTGGAATCTTTGAAAGTAGAGGGAGAATGACACCCTTGATGGAGTACCTTGTACCTAATTCTTCTATCCACAAAGTGGCCCCCACATGGGCCATCATGGAAAGCTTTCAATATTTTGTATACCTCATCTTCCCGTACACATCTTCTGATAATCAAGTTAGGTCAAGTGTAAAAAAGACAACAATCGATCCACGAAAATATTTCAATCTATTTGATAATCCTCTATCACTCTTTTAGAGTCAGGTGATGCAAAAACTAAGTTGTCGGAAATCACGTAGTTAACAATATCTGTGAACCACAAAGATTTAGTAGATATTGTGAAGAGATGTTCATCAGGAAATAAATCTGCTACCTGGAGCTCATTTTCATTAGATGTCAATCTAGAAAGAAAATCAACGACTAAATTATCCTTTCCAAGTTTTCTTAAGATGGTAATATCAAATTCCTGTGACAAAAGCAACCATCTAGTAACTCTACCAATAGTGATTATTTTTTTTCATTAGGTACTTAATGGTAGCATGATCGGTATGTAAGAATACTGGATATCCCATAATACAGTATGAATTTATTAATTGCGTGAATAATGGAAATAAGTTATCTTTTAGTAATTGTATAGTTCAGTTCTCTGGCGAGAGGTTTTTGCTGATAAAGTGTATCACATATGAATTATTCTCTTCTTGTTTCCCTAAGATAACTCTAATGGTAGTATCTAAGATGTCTATAGAGATGTAAAAAGGGAGGGACCAATTAGCACCTCTTAGAATAGGAGTTTGTGGCACTTTGGAATCTAGTTCCTTAAAGACAAGATGACAATTACCCGTCCACAAAAACTCATCATTTTTATTAAATAAAGCAAATAATGGATGAGCCACCTATCAAAAATATTCAATAAAGCAATGATAGTAACCAACATGACCTAGGAATATTTGTACTTCTCTTTATGATCGTGAAACAGGTAGGTTGAGTAATAATTTAATCTTTTCTGAATCCACTTGGATGCCTTTACCCAATATAAGATGCCCTAATACAATACCATTAGTTAACATCATCTCACACTTCTCATTACTAAGGGAATAATTATTTTCCTTATGCCTTATTGACATTTTCTCCATGTTATCAAGGCTTCATCGAACTCATTACTATAAATGGTAAAGTCATCCATGTATATCTTCATAAAATCATTGACAAGGTTAGAAAATATACCTATTACTTCTCTCTAAAAGCTGGTTGGAGCATTGCATAATCCAAATGGAAAGGCATGATAGGAAAATGTACCCCATGGATAGGTGAATGTTGTTTTTTCCTAGTCCTCAAGAGAAATTTAGATTTGATTGTAACCATTGAATCCATCGAGGAAAGAAAAATACTTCTTCCCTGCAAGTGTATCTATGACTTGATTCAATGAATGGAAGAGGGAAACGATCATTGTGTGTTTCTTTACCGATTTCTCTATAGTCCACATATATCCTCCACTTATCATTCTTTTTTGGGACTTTGACAAGAGGGGAGACCCATTGGTTTTCATAAATTGGATAGATAAAGCTAGTTGTGAGTAACTTTTTTAGCTCCTCTTTTAGTATTTCTTTTACTGTAGGGTTTTGTTGTGCTATTCAACGACCCCCCCATTTATCGATTTAATAGTTAATATTCTATTAATAAATGGGGACCCTTTATTAAAAACCCTCCAAGAAAAATTTAGCACTTATTTAAATTTTTAGAAATAAATCAAGATATCAAGGAAAAATCCCTTTAAGACTACCAATTCTCGCTTTTTTCACATATCGCTGGACCAAGTGTGTCAAAGGTTAATTAACAACCAAAATCCACGAATTGCGATGGAAGGGATCACCGCATTTAACTTAGGATATCATTAGACTTTTCATTCAAATCTAAGACTTAAGGTATTCATTGTAAAATGAAGCGCTTATCGCAATCGCATATCGGCTTTCACAAAAGACACAACTCATAAAGCATGTCGTGATATGTGATATTACGGTAGAGCGAGCCAATACTTATCACATCGCGACACTTTACTTAAAAGCCAATATTATGAACTACAAAAGTTTACAAAGTGCGATAGAAACCGGGTCTGATAAAAATCAAATATTATAAACTATAAGTTAAGTTCGACACTTAGTAAAAAGGAACTTTATGAAGTAATTATTCATTTATTAAAAGTACGCTGTAAACAATGAAAAGTATGCCTCTCACCTCACATCCTGCAGAATTCTAAACAACTTTAGAAAAATGCACAACCTAAAATGCAATAGTGTGATTTGCAATAATCTTATCGCAATCGCATAATCGACATTTTCACAGTTTAAACTCGCCACCTTAAAGTATTTTCCCTTCCCGTTTGTGATGTGATAGTTTAAATGAGTAATAAAGGCAATGATAAGAGACCTTAGTGGGTAGTTAATAAGTTTAATGGCATTTATGTTAAGAGTGGCTCAATGTGATATGATATCTTTTCATCTGCGTTTTGAATAAAAGCTCCTTTCTTGTCACCTTTTGAGGTTAACTATATCATTTAATTCTCACTGTCATTCTCGCTTTGTGTTTATCCGATAACTTCCATTGCTCCATTTCAGGAAACCTCTACAGAAAACATCGTTAGAAATAATGGCGAAGAAGGGAAAGGTGACTACATCTGAGAAATCAGACATGGTACCGCTTTTCTCCGATACCACATGCAGCAAGGATGGAGGAACCACGACATGGGAAGCCATGTATAACCTGTTAGAAGAAAAGCAGCCTAGACCATTGGCAACAAAAGCGATGACTGATGCCTAGGAGTCATATGACGCGTCATATTTCGAGACATCATGTTCATTCTTGCACCGAATAGATGCGAGGCCAAAGATAATACCATACACGAATATGGTGAAATGGGTAATTGATGAGGTAGACATCTCAGAAAAAAACCTTCAAGAATAAAAGGAAACATGTCATGGGGTCTTTCTCACAGGACAACCTATGACTAATGTACGAGTTACCAGAGCCTCAAAAGCTCTACAACAAAGAGTTCCTTGAGAAATTCACCAAAGAGAACGAGGACCCATCAGATGTTATGCAGAACTGGAGGTCAAGCGGAGGCAAACTCAAATGGGATAAAACTGGTATGTACTTAATGGCATCCATTTCTCTCCCTCATAGTTTCGCAGTAGCAATGATATGTAAGTTATTCGGTAGACCCGATAGCACCAATTTTCAATGGAATGGCTCCCATTAATAGATGCAGCAATTAATGCAACGATTATGAACCGGGCTAGGCTGACCTACCAAAGCTGGAGGAGTTTCACAAAGATATTTTGTTTACGGATTGGGATTCTCGGTTGAAACAGGCAGAAAAGGCAACAATGATAGAAATAGGAGAAGCAAGCAGCATAATAGAGGCCATGAATGAAAACCTTCATGGTGCCAACCTTGTCAAAGAGTGTGTACCAGGGTTTCTACCAAATGTCAAGAAACTAGAGCAGTAATGGAAACAAACAACGCAGGAAAAGAAGAGGCTATTAAACAGCTAACCAGCCTGAATTGGGAGACATACTGGCAGTTTCTAGTAAAACCACACAACCAATGGATGACTATGAGGTGTTTAACAACCTCTACACAAAATATGGTGCCAACATTAACATATGCCATATTTGTTGGGCAGTTAAAATCTACAACCAACCAGCCGCCTCAGCTCAAGCCAATGTGTTAGGTCCCTATATTACTAGTGTAACCCCTTATTGTTATTAGTACAACCCCCTTATTATATTGTTGTGCCCATGTAGTCCCCATATTGTTATTATTGTGCCCCATAGAAGCCCACTATTGTTATTATTGTGCCCTTACATTATTATTGTTATTTCGGCTTTGATTATATTATGACCCCTTAGACTCCTATTTATATAAAGGAGGTCTTGTCATTTGTATGATCCAAGAATTGTTCATTTGTGTAATGTAAAGGAGGTTTCCACCTCGAAGAGGCTGAATTCTAAGGCGTTTATCTCTTTTTTATATCTTTTTGTGAGCTGGTTTCATAACACAATGATTGATATTGGCGACCTCAGAGATCAAGTTCAAAGGAGCTAGTCATTAATTTATTTTAGTTTTAGTTTTATTTTTTCCCATTCCGAGGAAGGTTGTTTGAAACCTCCTCAACTATTTTTGTAATAATATATTTTGAGGCATATATTTTAGTATTTAAACCCCTCTCATGCATTTAGAGAGAGGTCCATTTTTTTTCAAAAACGCTTTTCAAGACATTACACTTCTGTACTTTTGAGGAGGTTTTGATGAAATGAATGGAACAGGATCTATTTTTCTTTAAATATCTAGCATGCTCTACTGAAATGCACTTTTGTACTCTTAGAATGTGTTGGATTGAATGAAATTGGGTCAATATTACTGAAGCACATGAGCAGGACTTATCATATATGGTACTTTTATCGTATGATTATGTTTTATTTATGTATTAAGCAATACTTCTTCTTTCAATTGTTTTATGTATGAAAGTTAGAATTATAGTTTTGCATTATTGCACTTCTGTATGATGTTAGCTCTGATTCTGTTTTGAATACATGAACGATTTTTATATGCGATATATTTCTCTCAATTGTTTTGTCTAACTATTTATCCAAAACAATTATCATTAAATGATTTCATTTCTTTTGGCAGTTGAATGATCTTTATTACCAATTGTTGTAAGACATCATTGTAGATCGCATATCATATTTTATTCCCGGGTATATTTATAGTTATATAATGTTAGATTAAGATATATGCATGTGTTTAGTAGTTAGATTAGATTACACTTAGATGAATCATTTCCCGTTACATCCTATATAATCCCATTAACATTATCAAATCAAACCTTTCTGGGAAACTAGTCCCATTATTCCCAGTTGGAGCGACTATACCAAATGGAAAAGGAGTTGCTTTCAAGGTCCGGACCGAGTGGTTTTCCCCCATGTTATCACAACAATTTTTGAGGCTTCAATAGGTTCATCCTAGATTGTGGTTCTCGAATGGTGCAATACCCTTCCTTAATGATGCATGAGCATTAGAGCTTCCAAGTCATCAATCTTTTTAGATACAAAGATCCAAACCGAGTCTTAACATGGAAAAGGAATTTTATTTCCTTATTGTAAATATTTTTAGTTTATTTATTTCTTAAAGAACTATAGATAGAGATAATATTTAGTCGATAAGACTTTTAAGAAAAAAATATACGTTTTAAGGCATGAAAAAATTAGAAAATAAATCATAAGAGGTTGTAGGAGAAAAAAACTTAGTAGGAATTAGCAAGTTGTTAGGGTAAGAAAAAGTTTAGAAATCTTAAAAAATATTGGGGTGCTTTTAGGATTTAGAAAATCTATGGATAGGAAATATTTTGTCAATAACGCAAAAACGATTCTAGCTTGAAAAGCATGAGTGATTTGTGGATTGATTTATGGATCTAGGAAAATTTATTTTGTTTGTATATAAGAAAATGGGCAAATGAACGGATAAACAAGACAAACATGTACATATGAATTTGGTTTCTGAATGGAGTTCTTACATGCTTATGGATTATGTAGTATCTCTGCATATATGTTAATGAATGTCTTTATATGATTGTAATAGTTAACTGGCTAAGTAATCATATTTCTGTAGAGTTCTTGGTATTCTTAAGATTGCAGGTTTGTGGAAGTGAACAAAGCAAGAAAAGTCAAATTTTCCTGCATCAAGTGGTATCAGAGTAGGAGATCTAGGGACAACAGAAGACTTTTTCACAACAATATGGAGAAAAAATTAAAACAAGATTAAGATAGTGACAGGTAAATTGATTTTGGGTTTTTTATAATTTGTGGATATTGATGATAGGTAGTAGCGATTGAGAAGGAGGATGTGGTGAGAATTTTGATAGCTAGCGTAGTTGTGATGGAGGAAAAAGAGTGACTACAGAAACCTGAAGAGCAAGGAGTGCTCGAAAGGGGTTCAGAGGAGGGGGCCAAGAAAGGCCAACAGTCCAAGCTTAGAGGAGATAGCTTGGTGAGGTGTGTGTAACAGGAAGGAGACCTATTACTGTAAAGGTTATTTGCAGTTCATAGTGGGTAGCGGAAAGCTCACAGAGGAAGAGGAGAAGATGAAGATGACTATGGGAAGTCATTTGAAGAATTCAGAGGGAATCCATAGAGATGCCAAAGCAGTTGGCATAAGGAAAATGAGTGATGAAGAATACAAGAGGGAACTCATTGAGATAAAATCACAGTTGAATGTGCTTACAAAGTTTCTACAACAAAATGAGGAGAACCAAAGGTGTGGGTGGAACCTGAGGAAAATGGTTAAGTGGCCTATTGAAATATTATGGGCCAATAAACATAGACATAAACCGAGACACACGTTGAAGGAAGAACTCAGAGCTGCTGAGTGTGAAGAGGAAATTCACAGAGGTGAACTTGAGCAAGGAAAAATCCATGGAGATGATAACAATGTTGGTGGAGATTTGATGTTTCAAACATCAAATGTGGCTAAAAAGCCTTATGTTTTTACTGGTAGTTTGTTTATGGTTGTAGGTGTTATTGATGATGAACAACCCTTTGTAGTTATCCTGAAGAAAGAGGAAGATAGAGGAAAAAAAAGTTCAAATTTTATTCTTAGCACAGAGGAGGAGAAATACTTGAATGGGATGCTTGTAAGGAATGATGATCCAAAGGTAGAGACAAATATCAGTCTTCACATTGATTCTGTGCATGCAGGTGAAACATAAGTGATTATCAGTTTTCAAACTAATGTAAGTGGAATTGAAACCGAGGGTGAACAAATTGCAAAATTTGTTGTGAACGAGGATGCATCAAAGTCAAAGGAGGAAGAGTTTGCTAGTGGCATGGAGACATAGCTCGATCAACAAATAGAAGTAAGGAAGAGAGTTCAGAGAACAAGTTTACAAGCGTGGAATGAAGCTGAAAGTATGCTTGGATGGCTGCATATTTTCTTTGTTTATGTGACTGGAATTTTTTCACTTGAAATAGTGAGCAACAACATGGTGAAAACAACTGGTTTGCAATAAGGAAGGAAACAAAAGAATTATAGTGGAATTCAAGATGTAGCAACAACAATACAACAACATGGCAAAGCCAATGATAAAAAACAAAACTATGTATGGGATCTAGGAGGATGTCAACAACAACAACTCATGGTCAGGAGACCACAAAATTTTTCTACCTTGGGAGTCTGATGCAAGAGCATTAGAGCTTCCAAGTCATCAAGCTTTTTGGAGACAAAGCTCCAAATCGAGTCTTAACATGGGAAAGAAATTTTATTTCCTTATTGTAAATAATTTTAATTTCTTTATTTCTTAAACAACTATAGATAGAGATAACGTTTAGTAGAAATACTTTCAAGAAGAAAATCTAGAAAAATTTAGGAAATAAATCATGAGAGGTTGTAGGAGAAAAAAACTTGGTAGCAATTAGCAAGTTGTTAGGATAAGAAATCTTTTAGAAATCTTAGAAACTATTGGGGTTGCTTTTAGGATTTAGAAACATTATGGATAGGAAACATTTTGTCAATAAGGAAAAATTGAGTCTACCTTAAAAAGCATGAGTGATTTGTGGATTGATTTATGGATCTAGGAAAAATTATTTTGTTTGTATATGTTATTATAAATATTGTAAGCCTATGGGCAAAGAAATGGCCAAATGAATGGATAAATAGGCCAAACATGTACATATGAATTTGGTTTCAGAATGGAATTTTTACATGCTTATGGATTATGTAGTATCTCTGCATATATGTTAATGAATGTCTTTATATGATTGTAATAGTTAACTGGCTGAGTAATCAAATTTCTGTAGAGTTCTTGGTATTCTTAAGATTGCAGGTTCGTGGAAGTGAACATAGCAAGAAATGTCAAATTTTCCTGCATCACTTAATGTCAATGTTATGTGTACACAAATCAATATGGACCCCTTCATGTCTGAATAAATCCAATTAAAAGCATCATCATGCTTTTGCAACAACTTAACCAAGCACTCCTTTTTCTCTTTTGTCAGCCCTCAACTAATCTTCAAGGTTTTACCAGGGTTGATTCCAATTTTATTTGAAGTTGACCCTTGGTCTTCTTTTTCTAAGGACTTGTTTTTGAGAGGTGAAGCACTTTTCGAGGCTAAAGAGGCCTTAACATTAGGTTGTATTATGTGTTTAAGAGCATGTGTGTTAAAGGATGAGGAGGAAGCAGTAATGAAATCATTGATTTCCTCATCCTCAATTTTCTCCAATAGTGAGGACTTAATGAGCTACCTCTTCCTCATCACTATCCTCACCATCATCCTATAAATATGTTTCAAGATCTACACTAGGCTTAGCAGGAGGATATAAGATCATTTTTTTGGTGGAGGTGCCATTGGAGATTGCAATACTCATCGATCTATAGCTAATATATGCATCTGTAGTGACCAACTGATGGGCCTCCCAAATAGGTACAATTCAAGACCAATCTTACCATCCTTCAACACATTTTAACCTCTCTTTTTGCACTTGATACTATCTTTCTTGAGCTATAATGCGTTCCTAGGAAGGTTAGGGAATATTTGTTATATCTTGTAGCCTAATGCATTGAATATGCAGAACAAAGAGTATTTATTGTGTAGAACACATTGGAGACCAAAAGGAGAAGATTTAGGAGGCTTGTTCCTTGCATCAACCCATCAACAACTCGACTAGCTCATGGGAAGCTACTACCCCTTAGTGACTGCGAGTACATTAGGGGACCAGATCCACTTTTGTAGGATTTTTGGAGGGAATCAACCCTCTCCTCAAGGAGGTTTCCCCTCACTCACTTTTATATAAATAAGAGATCCTATCAGCTTAGAAGGGTTCAAATTCTAGAGGAAGGATATTGACTTTTAGAGCAAGAGACTTTTCCTTGTCATTTCCATTTCCATGTTACATATTTGAACAATTTTGAGATTAATTAAAAGCATCATTTTGTTTCCAATTTGAGTTTGCTTTAAGGGAGCTGATTTTCCTTTGGTTAGGGACCAATCCAAGCACTGATGCCCCTTATTCTGTACATTTTTTTATGCCTTTCTGTTGCATGAACTTAGTCTAGTTGTATTTCTTTTCTACAAATATGGTTTATAAGAAAAGCATTGTCTCTGCAAGTTAGTGGGTGAGCTCCCTTGGGAAGCCTGACTATGTACCCTATGAGGAAAAGCACCAAAAATAGTTTCTATTTTATTCAATAGATATATTATGTTCCAAATTCAACTCATCCTTTCACATGCATTTTGATTTCTATAATTATTGTTTTAACAATCATTCAAGCACTTTGTTTTTATTACCTAAGCATTTATTTTGTGTATAGATGAAATATATTGATTCATAGAGTAGATTCACATCATCTTATATGCATGAGGATACCTTCCTTTAACATCTATCCTTCCATCTCAATTTGTTTCTCCAAACTACCCGCATATTCAAAATTACACCACTTAGCTACAAGAGATTGTTAGTCTTGTTTATTTCCCTTGCACAAGTTGGTCTAGTGAGTAGATTTGGGCTTGGAAAGATCTCTTGCACCCTTCCACAACCTCATATCACCTTATCCCACCTTGAAACCTCTCCTAGAACCCTTATATTTCTCTCAGATGCAATCTTGTAGCAAAACATGGCATCCTGTAGCAATCCTGTAACATTACACAAAATTCTCCAAGACACACCAAAAAATGCCTCTAAAGCCTATTTTTTGTTTATCATCACTCCAAAAAATGTCCTAAGCCTTTAAAGCAAACTTGAGAAGATCATAGTCCCTTTAGATACCTTCCTTTCATCGTTGTACTTTCAATTTAGGAACTAAGGTAAATTGTTTTGGTTATGAGTTAAGTAACATAAAAATAGTTTACATTGATCACTTTTGAGTATTTAATGGTTTTTGAAAATAGAGTGAGTTGTTGGCTTGAAGGGGCCTGACCCAAGTTTGGAGTTAATTAGCTAAACAAATCCCTGTACTACTGGCCCTTTCGGCAATAGCCTGTGGAGAGCGGACTGAGGTCTCACCCGAAGCAGTATGGGGGGATGATGGAACCAAGTTTCCGCACCCTTGAGATGTCCGAGGTGTTACTTTAGTCTAAATTTGAACTAGCTTTGTGCAAGTTACTTTACGCACCCTTTTGGACTGAGATACCTTTGTAATTGGTTATAATTATCTTCATGCATCCCTAGCTAGGGACTGCGGTGCTTTCATGCTGCTAAGGCAACGATCTGTGCTAATTCCCCAAGTTATACAACGGATCTTACTTATATTCCTTATAAGAGTTAGTTAACTTCGCATAAACAGATACTTATCTTATGTTCCCTTATTCAACACATTCATATAAGTTCGTGCAACATATAAACAATAAACTTGCAATTCATACCCAATATACTTTAATGCACAAAACAGGAAAAAGATACATAGAGTGATAAGAAACTTCTCTGTATTACTTCTTCAGTTGGTTACAGACTGTACTCACCCTGCACACTCAGCTGCAGGGGTCCGCGCACTTAGCTGCGGACTACTAGGCCTCTATGCGCTCAGCTGCAGAGCCTTCTCCTACTCTACGACCCAAAGACATGACTTTTCACTTAGACTTCTATTCCATCAAGATCCTCCGTCTATTCTATTCTATTACAACTTAGAACCTCACTCTATTTATACAATCCCATGGTCCACTCCATCTATTCTATTCTATTACAACTTAGAACCTCACTCTATTTATACAATCCCATGGTCCGCGGACCATGGGTAGAACTCTCAAGCCGACATTACATAACAAAAATGAGGGCGGCCAACCCTCTGACTCATTTACAATCTTTGCGCTCCGCACCCACAAATCACGGAGTCCTCTCTTTGGACGTAGTCAAAATTTGGGCTCTAAGCCCCAAAACCTGCCTTGGGGGATCCTGTGCCCAACAAGCCCCCAACACAAACATCGTGACTTGCCCTCGAGTCACTCAGCGGTGCCGAGATCTTCACACGAAGACCTCCCAATTCTGCTCAGACCGCTGCGAGGTCGGAAACGCACTGAGCCGCTGCCTGTTTATCTCCTAGACGTGCTATTCAGAAATTGCAAAACTGCTTTCCTGCATTTGCACTTGCGTCCCCTATATCTACATGAGCTTTCCTTCAATTGTTGCTGTGATGGAAAAGCCCTCATCAATCCATGGTTGGACGTGTGCCTTCAAAACAACTTCTTTGTGCCACGCTGCATCTACCTGCTCCTTAAGTTCCTTGGCCTATTGCATCTGCGTGAGCCTCTGTGTAAGGGCCATCGTCTGCGTGGTCCCTTTTATGTCATCATACTATTGTTGCAGCTCATGTGCCTTTGTCTCCAAGCGTTGTATGTTTGGGTCCTCCTACAGAGCGGTGAGAACCTCGAATGACTCTTCCAACATTTTGGTGCAGTCCTTCGCCGCACTGCTAATCCCTTCGATGCCCGCTGTGATGGCACTACCGCGCTGTTCCCTCACCTCTAGAGGAGTTGAAGGTTGCGCCTTCAACCGCAACTCTGCCGTCTGGAGGTTTAGCCTAGCTGAACCTTGGCTATCTCTTCTCGCACTTCACGTACCCCTGTTGCCTGACCCAGATTCGGAGTTAATTAGCCAAAAAAATCTTGTACTACTAGCCCTTTCGGCAATAGCCTGCAAAGGGCAGACTAAGGTCTCACCTGAAGCAGTATGGGGAGATGCTGGAACCAAGTTTCCACACCCTTAAGATGTCTGAGGTGTTACTTTAGTCCAACTGTGAACTAGCTTCACGCAGGTTACTTCATACACCCTTCTAGCTTGAGATACCTTTGTAATTGGTTATAATTATCTTCGCACAGCCTTAGCCAGGGACTGCGGTGATTTTGCGTTGCTAAGGCAATGATCTGTGCTAATTCCTCAAGTTATACCGCGGATCTTACTTATCTTCCTTATAAGATTTAGTTAACTTCGCATAAACAGATACTTATCTTATGTTCCCTTATTCAAGACATTTATATAAGTTCACGCAACATATAAACAATAAACTTGTGATTCAGACCCAATATACTTTAATTCACAAAACATCAAAAAGATAGACATAGTGATAAGAAACTTCTCTTTATTACTTCTTCAATTGGTTACAGACTCGACTCACCCTGCGCACTCAACTGCAGGGGTCCACGCACTCAGCTACAGACTACTAGGCCTCTGCGCACTGAGTTGCAAAGCCTTCTCTTACTCTACGATACAAAGACACGACTTTTCACTTAGACTTCTATTCCATTAAGATCCTCCGTCTATTCTATTCTATTACAACTTAGAGCCTTGCTCTATTTATACAATCCCATGGTCTGCGGACCATGGGTAGAACTCTCAAGCTGACATTACATAACAAAAATGAGGGTGGACAACCCTCTGACTCATTTACAACTTCGCACTCCGCACCCACAAATTGCAGAGTCCTTTCATTGGACTTAGTCAAAACTTGGACTCTAAGCCCCAAAACCTGCCTTGGGGGATCCCGCGCCCAACATGAGTAGAATTTAACTTGATTGAAATAATATAGATTTGTTTTCCTGCAAGATAGATTAGAGTCACTTTCATGACATTTACTTTCACACAACTAGCTTAGGGTTAGTTTCCTATTATTTACCTTATGCAAAATAGATTAGAATTTCCTTTCCAACATTTCCTTCCATGCAAATAGATTAGTGTTTCTTTCATGCATAAGGAAAAGTAATTCTTCAATTGTCTCTTTTCTTGCAAAGTTAAGTTTAGTATTTTACCTTTTCAAAAAATTTCAAAATGGTCTCATCACATCTCATTGCAATTCATTTCTTCAGAGCAGCTTAGATAGAATCTTGATTGATGTGCATATAGCACCGTCACCTCTTAAATTTGTAAGAACTCCGGATTGATAACTTAAATTTGGTGGCCCTGGGATTTGCAAAATTCTTTTTGTAATACCAGGACCCATCACCAAACATGGCTTCCCAAGGATTATAGGGAATCCCCCCAAAGAGGATTTAGGCAAGAGAACCATGAAGTGAGTGGAATATTCCCACCAGTCTATAGATATTACTACGTCCTCAAAAATACCTTTTGGTTTAATTGTTGATCATTCAACCAATTGAAGCATGATGGAATTTTTTCTAAGGCTGGAGAGCTCTAAGGCCTCCATGGTTTCTAGTGTCATAACATTAATGGTAGCACCCAAGTCAATTAACATGTTTCAAATCATAATATTATTGATTTGCATGTTAACAATTGGGCTACTAGGATCAAAACATTTTGCTGCAAGGGCTCCCTCGATCATAAGAGAAGATATTTTTCCCATGACATGGGCCATTTAAGGGTAATTCCTTCTTCATACAAGCCTCCTCAAATAGAATTCCCTCATCACTTTTGAGTAAATTGACACATCTTTAATAGCTTGGAAAAGTGGGATCTTGACATATACGTTCTTGAGCTCGCCCAAGAAATCAAATTATGGTTGGGTTACAGGTTTTAGTGATTTATCCTTTTAGGATAGGGTGGTTCTTAATGTTCAAGACTTACATGCTTGATCTTAAAGGTTTAGGAGATAACACCTACTTTGGTTCTTTGTTTTATGCTTCCTCATCGATATATTAAATATGCATTGGATGATGCTCTTTAGTAAGTGTCTTCTCGGATCTAAGATGGATATCATGGAACTCCAAGGAAGATATGAAGTATGTAAGGTAGGTTGAAAGCATAAAAACTTGTGCTAATTGAATTTTCCTACTATTATTGGGTTATTTATGGGTTTGTGAAGGAAATTGTAATCGTGAAGGAGTAGATGCTTGCATTTGACGAGATGGAAGGAGTTGCATAGGTGGTTGCATAGGGGCCTACTGACGACCTCCATATGTATGATTTATCCACCCCCACTGCCAAAGTTGCTAAGGGGGAGGAGGAGCCATCCAAGGCTGAGAAGGTATGCACAATTGCTGACAGGGACACTACATGGAAGGGTTAGCCCAATAAAAATTAAAACTTTGAGATGGATCTTAGACTATACCATGTGTTTTTTGTGACCATGGTCATTTTTGTGTAACAAAAAAAGAGTTATTTCGATTCTTCTGTTTCTTGGGAGAAAACCTTCAGTTGGTAGAGATGGGTAGCTACTCGTAGGATTCTCTTTGCCAGATATGGAACAAAATGAAATACAATTCAATGGGAAATCCTTTAGCGAATGCTTTCTTCTACATTTTGGGCAGATGATTGCTAATGCTAATTCTGCATCCTCCTTTTATTTTCTTGCAAATTATCTTGATGGGACCCTAAATATATATTTAATACATTAGTTTTTAAGTTCTCTAACGTGTTGCCAATTTCTACTCTAGTGATTCCTCCATTAACAGTCATATCTATCCTAACCAATATATCTTGGGGCCCTTTTCCAGTCTTGTAAGTTCCTCATGAATATTGTTAATAGAGTTCGATAATGTTATCATAAGTTTACTGCAAGATATCTCTCCACTCATTAGGTTGAGGAGTTCTATACAATCATCTCTAATCCATCACAATAGTAAGACACAACATGTCTCTGGAGGCAAGTTTCCTTTCCTTGCTTTTTGTAGTTTGTATCTAAATATCTCAACATAGTGTTCAACAATTTTGTCTTCATGTTGGGTCATTCAAAAAACTTCTTCTCTTCACTCCTTGTCCATGCAATACCCTTGATATTTTTCTAAGAAAACAATTTTCATTTGCACCCATGTCCCAATGGTATCCTTCCCCAAGCCCATAAACCAACCTAATGTGGTACCTTTAAGGGTAGTAGGAAAGAGTTTCAACTTTCGTGTGTCACATGCATAGTCATAAATTTTGCAAATCACGACAAACTCAAAAAGAAAGGTGTTGGGGTCTTATTTTGAGATACCATGTGGAATATTTTTCATCTTGGTTTGCTTGTCCAATTCATCAATGGGGAATCTGAAAGAAGATGATTGTTTGCCCTTAACTTTGCGGGCCATTTCTTCCCAATACCTATTTTCCTACTTTAAGGGTGTCTTGGGAGATTTAGTAATAATTAGCTATGTGTGGAATTGTTTATCAAGCAAATATTCTAGAAACGGAGCTTCTGCAGGTGCAAAGGATCAAGGTTGCATGATTTAGATTCTAGTTTGATAGATTTAGGTTTCTGTGACCAAAGAATTTGTTGTAGGAGTCAAATAATGTGGTTGGCTATGCCCTCCTTCATTATGAACTGCAATATTAGTTTGAGAGATAGATTTGACAAATCTACCAAGTTTATCTCTACTTCTAGGAATCTAACAAGACATTATATTGAAAGCAAATTGTTGAAAAACAAAAATTAGCAAAATAATAAATATGACTTTTCTTGAAAGAGAAACTTTTAAGAGAATGTAGACTTTCATAGTAGTTCATATTGTTAAAAACTTTTAGAAGAGAATTGTGTATGAAGTTTAGCATGTCCAATGTTTCGGGTGGACACTCCACCCATCATTAGGGACTAGAAAACTCGATGATGATCAAACCAGTGTTGAGAATCCTTAAATAGATAAGGACACATAGTAGTCATTACAGGTTAATTAATGGGTCAATTGTCAATTTAGGGATAAATTTTAATTAAAATTAAAAAGGTCCAAAAATAATCGTTAAAGGTAAAGTGATGAGTCAAAGTTTAAATTAGGAATTTTGAATGAAATAAACCTATCTCTTATTTTTTATCACATGAATCTAACCCCTAATCATGTTTCTTATATATATATACCCTAATTTGGTTAATTATCCTTCACCCTCTTTCTATTTTTATGGATAACACCATCCCTCTCTTATTCTTATTTTACTTGTTGTTTTACATGTTCCTAATATTTTGATTCCATATATAAACTTATTTTCTAAATAATTATGTTTGAATATTTATATTTTTAATATTATGCTTCTTTCTTAGCCTAATCTTTTATAATATTAATTAATTGACTCTAATCCTTTATCCTTTTAGGAGTTCTTTTTTGAGAATTATATTTTAATAAAATATTTAATATATTTCGTTCTAAATTCCTAATTTGAACTTTGACCCATATTTTTACCTCTAATAACTGTTTTGGACCTTTTTTAATTTTAATTAAAATTTATCCCTAAATTGACCATTAACCCATTAATTGTCCTACATCGACTTTGTGTCCTTATCTATTTAAGGCTTCTCAACATTGGTTTGACCATCATCAAGCTTTCTATTCCCTAAGGTTGGATGTAGTGTCCACCTGCAATGTTGGACAAGATCAACTTTATACAAAATTTTCTTCCAAAAGTTTTTAACAAGAGAAAAATTTGTAAAGCAACAAGTAAAATTACACAAAGAAAACACACAACACAATAATGAATGTACTATTGAAGGTTCCCTAGAAATGGTGCCAAAAATGATTATAGGTTTTAATTGCCTTCCTAATTTCTTAGAGAGACAACCAAAAGACTGTTCATTTAATTACCAACCCAGGGTTCGTAGGGGAATTTGCGAACCATCATGCACCATATATTCTAGTATAACTGTGTATGTGTCTTGAAGTTGTAGTAACTAGATGATTGTCACATGTGAAGATATTAATATGCTTTTACAAGTCACCAAATAATCTAAATCAAACCTTCAACCCAATCCACACTTGCAAGAATGTAAAAGCACAATGTTTAATCTATGTTGTTGGAAAGTAAATTGTATGAAATTAAATCACACCAATATTTGAAGGTGACTTGCTTAAGTGTGAAGAATGATCTTGGTTGCTGTAACTAATAAGTAGTTGCACATGAAATGAAAAAGCATTCAATAAAAAACCATTAACTCACATTTGCTTGTAAACACAACCAAACGCATAAAAAAATTGATCCAAACTGTTCAACAAAACAAAATTGTAAAGATTTTGGAAACAAATTAATGTTAACACTATAACAAAGCCGCAACAACAACCCTAACTCACATATAATTCCTTCACAAAATCAATTAGTGAGTGAATAAAGATAACTTTAACTCCTGAGTTACAACAAGGCACCTATAGTTTGGAGTTGTAGTAATGTAATTTATTGAAGTTGCCACAATTATTAATTTATCAAAATTGCAATCATATGAAGACTAGATTTTATACATAAATAAATAAAAATGTAAATTATAACTACAACTACGTTATGGATACTAATAATACGTGACTAAGGAGGGGGCCCTACCTCCTTAGACAAGGAACTAGTTAGGAAAGCAACAAAATGTGAATTCTTACCACAACATTCCTCGAATTGGAGTGGAAAGGAATTTAGATTGTAGAAATATGGAAAGTACAATAAAATTTTATAGCTCCTCATTACTAGTTACAAACTACAAGCTACTACCTTCAAGATACCTAACTCAAGGAGAGTAGGGGTTTTTTATAAAAAAAATATCGTCTATCTAAATAAATCAAACGAGTGGATGGACAACCATTGAAATCAGTTTGTTCATCTTGTTACATCAATTTATTTAGAAAATATTAAAAAGTGGGAATCAGTTGACTCAATTTAGTTGTGTGACATGTGGTCGTTGAGTCATCTTCTCTTCTTGGTCATCTACTTGTTCCAGTTGTTTTCCGACATTATAAACTATTTTTTAACTTTCTGATTGGTCTAAAACGAATAGCTATTTGGTTGATTGTTGCATTGGCACAATAGGTGCGGAATTGCAACATTTTGTATAAAGTTGTAGTAACACTCAAAACAGGGAGTTGTAGCAACGATGTGAGGGGAAACACTAATTGTACCAATAGGAATTGCAACATCAAAGTCACAACAATGATGAAAACAATTGAAGTTGTAGCTCTTTGCAGTTGCATCCTCAAGTTTTAGTAATAATGAGGAGTTGCAACACCAATGGCGTGTTGTAGCAACTGTAATCACATCTCGAGTTGCAGAAATTGAACCTTGCTTGAGTAGAGAAAGTTGCAACACCTACAAGGAGTTACAATAGCTACTATCAAGGCCCTGCATTAAGTAGTACTTTTGCAGTCCTTGAACCTTGTATGCCACCATCAATATAAAAAAAGGCAAAAATTTCCCAAAAAATGCATACAAATAAACATTGAAATGGCACATAGAATGATATTCATACCTAGAGCAAAAATGTATAAATATGGATGGAAAAGATGATAAGAAAGGATGGAAAGTGGGAAAATGGTTGACAAAAGGTATTATATTGGTGATAAAAATATGCCAATTTAGGCACCTATCAACCGTCTACTAAAGTAGGTGATGTTGTTCAAGGCAAGAAAAATGGATGAGGCACAATACCTACGAAACGAAGGCCAAAAGAAAAGGAAATCAAGTGGTTCGAAATAGAAAAAGAATTAGAAATATCCCAAGGAAGGGGAGAGGAAGTGGAAAAGGAGAAAGGAAAAGAAGATAATAGACATTGCGCATCAGTGCAAGGATCCTAGAAATCATTGCAATCACTGCAACCTTAATGGACACATAAAGGAGAAGTGTTAGAAATTGCATCCAAATTTGAACCTAAAGAACCAAAAGAGGAATGGAAAGAAAAATAATCTTATGGCCATAGATTCAAGCAATAAGGTGAAAATAATCTCTCATGAGGATGAGAAGATAGTCTTCACATCAATGTAGAAAGATTTGAATCCGTGTAGCCTTCATCACTAGGAAGAGAAGGAGATGATCAAGCTATTTCATATTAATATGTAAATCAAGAAGATAAATATTGATGCCATATTTGACTCAAGTTCACAAACTGAGCTCATATCAATATATTTGGTCAAAACACTTGGATTGGAGGTTCATGCTAATCATAGCCCATATCCACTGGGATGGGTAAATAAATATGTAAAAATCAAGGTAACAAAATAGTGTAGGATACAATATGTTATTAGTGTTGATTTAATTGATGGAGTAGAACCGGATGTAGTTCTACTTGACATATTTGGAGTTATGTTTAGGAGTTCCTTTATGTATATGTAAGATGGAATCTTCATGTGGAGATCCAAACAATATTGCCTCGTCAAGGCTGGGAAATTATTCATCATCAATGTGTACAAAGACAAGTCTAAAATTTCATTAGTAGGTGCCAAGCAAGCCAATTTTTTTTTTATCAATTTTAGAAATAAGTATTTTATACTATTTTTAAGAGAAAACAAATTTAGTGAGGAGTAAATAAGGTTAAAGGCATCCCTAGAGGGGTGTACTAAATAATAGAAATATCAACTAGAAGGGTTGATAAAGGCATATGCAGGAGTGTTCTAGGACCCCAAACGGATACCACCTAAGAGGGGAGTGGACCATGATATCTAATTGTTGCTAGATTATCCATTGCCAAATATTGAGATGTAAATAAAGTCCATTCTAGAAGCAAGTGAAGTGAAGAAGAAATTGCAGCATATGCTAAAGTAGGGTGTGATTTGATCGAGTACATCACCTTGTGGGTCACCATCATTATTATGCCAAAGAAGGATGGGTCTTGGTGAATTTGCATTTATTACATAGTATTAAACAAAATTTCGCTTAAGAATAAGTACCCCCACTCAAGATTGATGATCTATTGAATTTGTAGCAAGAGAAAGATTCATCAAGTTGGATTTAGAATCAGGGTATCACTAAGTGCATGTCAGGGAAGAAGAAACATGGAATATGTAGAAATTTTGAATAATAAACACTTATTCACAGAGATTATCCCGATTATACACTATTGCGGAATACATGCACAATACATAATCTCCTCTACGTTGATCATCAATTTAGCAGCATCAAAAACAATGAAACATCAATCGCATGCACACATTAACACAATATGTAACCCGGGGAAAGCTTACAACTGAAAGCCCCACACTATATGTATATTAATGATTGAGAACATGTAACAATACATAGTACAATACTCCTCTCAATTATCCAGCACTATCTCCACCTGTTACACACAAAACTAGCTCAGATCCGAACAAGTCACAAGTTCAAATCTCCTCCGCTGCTTTGCCTGCCTCTATTGCACAATACCAAGTGAAAATCATGTGAGCACAGGCTATTTCACTGGGCATATACTACGCAATCCTCATGGGCATACTCAACCCATTGATTGTGCAACATCTCATGCACAAATATAGTCACAACTGATAGCAATCTCAACCTCTAACACCTATCTCCACTGAACTGTACATGCACTGAGTTAACTGATGTATTCTTCAGTTGCATTATGAGTTAATAATTAGTGAATTAATTTAATCAATTAATTCACATCACTCATCACTAGTCTATTTGCAGTTAGACTAATTACAACTAGTTTAACCAAGTCAAACTGAACACAACTCCATCAACTCCACAAACTCAACCACATGAGTTCTAACTGATGTCCTGCATGCAATAGCTCAACTGACCCACAAAGAAAGCGTATTTCCTTCTGACGGCTGCATGTGCCACATCCGTAGCTCAAACTGAAGTGCTCTAAGAGGATAAGATAATGTTTATAGTCTAAATATTATTATGAGACAATAATATTTGACTTTTCTATTTTTAGCCTGTCAGTCTAAAAATAGACTTTGATCACTTCGTTTTGAAACAAAAATAGAAGTCCATCTATTTTTCCCAACATGACCAATCATCCATAAACAACATCCTGCAACTCATAGACCATGATCCACATGTCTAAAAATAGACTTTGCGCCAAAAATACCCTGCGGGCCCACTTAGTTAAGGCGACTCCTTTCCACTAAGCTCCATCATCTTGTTGCATTCTCAACACTCCCTCTCAACAAGATATGGATTATCAGCAACCCCTATCTTGCCTCGGTGGTATTCGAATTTTCTCCTGGTGAGCGCATTCGTCAAGATATCAGCATCCTGATCCTCCATTGGAATGTATGAAAGTAACATGATTCTCCGCTACACACAATCTCTGATATGATGGTACCTGATGTCAATATGCTTAGATCTATCATGAAATACAGGATTAGCCGAGAGTTTAATGAAACTCTGGTTATCACAGTAAATCACAGCAGGCTCCAAGTGAGAACCGAACAAACCGACCAAAATCTTCCTCGTCCATATAGCCCCGCATGTAGCTAAAATTGCTGCCATATACTCGGCCTCTGCTGAACTGAGTGCCACAGATCTCTGCTTCCTGCTGTACCAAGAAACTGCTGTCGACCTGATACTGAAGACCCCTCCTGATGTGCTCTTTCTGTCCGTTGGGCTCCCTACCCAATCTGCATCCGTGAAGCCACATAGCTTCACCTCATCCTCATGTTTGTACCACAATCCATATCCCGATGTGCCTCTCAAAAGTACATGCTTGCCCGCCTTCCAGAAGAGCTTGGTAGGCTTAACCATAGCTTGTGAAAGCTGGTTAACAGCATAGCATATATCGGGTCGTGTATTGACCAGATACATAAGCAACCCCACCAACTGTCGATAAACAGTGGCATCCACTTCTTTTGCTGAAGTGGCATCCTCCTTCCTCCAACCTCCAGGAAGAGGAGTATCAACAGGCTTGCAGCCATGCATGTTGAGCTTCTCCAGTATCTCCCGAGCATACTTCCCTGAGAAACAAATAGTCCATCACTGCGCTGCCAAATTTCCAATCCCAGGAAATAATGAAGGAGGCCCAAATCCTTCATCTCAAACTCCTTAGCAAGATCATCCTTGCATGAAAGTATCAACAGCTCATCACCCGTTAGAATCCAATCATCTACATAAAGTACAATGCTAATCAACTTACCCTCCACCACAATCTGGTATAGGTTAGGATCCGTCTCACTCTTGGAGAATCCAAGTTCGGTGAAATAGCTATCTATTCGTGTGTACCAAGCACGTGGTGCTTGTTTCAACCCATACAACGCTCTCTTGAGCCTGCACACATGCGACTCGCTGCTGAAGATCTCGAAACCTTCGGGCTGCTCAATGTATAGCTCCTCCTCAATGACTCCGTTGAGGAACGCAGTCTTCACATCCATCTGATGAATGTGCCACCCCATCTACGCTGAGAGAGCAAGAATCGTCCGTATGGAAGAATACCTTGCGACAGGTGCAAATGTCTCCTCATAATCGATCCCCTCTATCTGTGAAAAGCCTCGGGCAACAAATCTTGCCTTGTACTTCTTCACACTCACGTCAGCTTCCTGCTTAACTTTGTAGATCCATCTCGAACCTACCACTAATTTCCCTTCTGGTCTTGGGACAATCTCCCATGCACTGTTTCTGACAATCGAATCATATTCTTCCACCATGGCATCTACCCATGCGGGATCCTCCACAGCTTCCTCGAAAGAGGATGGCTCAGTCACAACACATTTTCTCATAAGAGCCATGTATCCAGTGTACCGATCGGGTGACTGTCTCTGTCTAGGTTGGGTTGTAGGAGGTCCTACAACTTTCTCTGCATCTTGAGCTAGTTGCTCAGCTTCTGTCAAGCGCTTTCGCCCTCTGATGGTTGGCGCTGCATGAGTGGTCTCTTCCACTCCATGAACTTCGTCCTGTGGCTGATCCACGTCCTAAGGCTCATCTTTAGGAACTAATAGCTCCTTATCTGCATGCAAGTGTAGCTCCCTCTCAAGCGAACACTTCATGGCTTTCTCCTCCTGAAATTTTATATCCCGTCGCACAACAGTCTTACCACTGTCTGGAAAATACAAACGATAGTTGTGGGGCGTATCAGTGTACCCCACAAATATCCCAACCTCTGCGGTTGGCTCCAACTTCTTCCTGGCATCCTTCGTCACATGCATGTAAATGTTAGCATCAAAAATCCTCTAATGAGAAAGATCAGGCTTCTTACCAGAATAAGCCTCCTTGGGTGTACTCATGCCAAGTATCCTGTGAGGACAACGGTTCTGCACATATACTGCAGTATTGCATGCTTCCACCCACAAGTGAAGGGGTAGGCCCTGATCATGCAACATCGCCCATGCAGCACCCACGATCGTTCTGTTCTTCCGCTCAGTAACCTCATTCTGCTGTGGGTTATGGGGAGCTATGAGCTCTCTTCGAATCCCTTCTGCACTGCAAAAGTCTTTGAACTCGCTAGAGATGTATTCACCACCATTGTCGCTCCTAAGAGCCTTCACCTTCTTCCCTGACTCCTTCTCAACCAGTGCTTTGAACTCACAGAACTTTGAGTATGTCTCGCTCTTCTTCTGCATGAAGAAGATCCAACACTTACGAGAGAAATCATCAACAAAAATCACATAATACCTGTGTTTTGTTGTCGAAGCTACTGAGAAAGGTCCACACATGTCTGTGTGAATTCTCTCAAGGATCTTCGTGGCGCGAATATCCTTCTCGTGAAAGGTGGCTTTCACAAACTTTCCCAAAGTACACCCCTTGCACTGATCTGACTGCGCAAGAGTGCCTTTAGGAAGCCCTGTAGTGATCTGCTGCAGTATCTTCAAGGCTCCATGGTGAAGGTGACCCAATCTCCTGTGCCACAACTCGCCATCATCTTGGCTCACCAATCCTTCTGCCTTGCATGCCATTACTGCGCATCCATATACATGCATTGATAAAGGTTCCTCACTTGAACCCCTATCTTCCGGGTTTCTCCAGTTGTCTTGCTGCACAGGAAAGCTTTCCCTCGCTAAAAACAACATCATATCCCTTGTCTTCTAACATTGCCACAGCGATAAGATTCTTCTTCAATCCTGGAACATGCATCACTTCCTTCAATACGAAGGGTTTATCAGACTCCCTCTCAAAGGAAATGGTACCGATACCAGTCGCACTATATCTACCATCATCGCCCATCTCGATGTGCACTCCAAGATCTTTGTCCTCTAGATCAGAAAACAAATCTCGATCTCCTGTCATGTGAAAAGACGCACCACTGTCCAAGAACCACACCGATCCCATCACACTTGAAACCAAGCATGCGATCAATGAAAAATCAAGCTCAAACTGCGAGGCTAGAGCGTCTCCTACTGTAGATCCAACAACTTGCTTGTTCTTCTTCTTCTGCGGACAATTAGTGGCATAGTGTCCGTGCTGGTGACAGTGAAAGAACTTCACCTTGGACATGTCCTGCTTCTTGCCTTTCGCACCAGACTGAGAAGCTTTCTTTCTCTTCCCCTTCTTTGCTTTGGCAGCCAAAGCTCAATTTTCTTCATCAGGTCCCTTTGATGAAGATCTGTCCCTGGTATTCCGCTGATCTCATCCTGCACAAGATCTGACCAAAGTCTCTCCCATCTTGGCAATTTCTCCCGACCATTGACAGAGTCCTGATAGGAATGCCAAATATTTGGAAGACCAAGGAGAGCCAAGCTCACCAAGTCCTCATCATCAATAGTCACCCCCACACTTCCCAGCTCATCCCTGCACTGAGTGAACTTTGTGAGATACTTGGGCATACTGTCTCCCTTCTCACATTTGATGTTTCTGAGTTTATCTTTGAGCGCCAGCTTCCTCTAATCACTCTTGCTTTGGAATAGATCTGTAAACGCTTTCCACATCAAGTATGGAGAAGCTTTTCCATGCAGGCTGGACACAATGTGATCCTTCGCGCCCTCCAACAGAATCCTTCGACACTTTGTTGTCTTCTTTTGCCAAGAATCAACCTGCATAGTATCAGTAGGCTTTGGGAGATCAACCTCTATGAACTCCTTCAGCCCGTTATCATACAACACTGCCTCCATCCTATCCTTCCATGCAATATAGTTCGAGCTGCCCTCAAGAACATACTCCAATCGCAATCCGTTGAAAGACATTGCCACGTTGATACCAAGAAAACACTGCTGCAAATTCGAATTCCACCAGCTCCAAACTCAACCGCCTCTGATCTAAAATTTGTGAGAACAAATTATTTCTCGTACAAAGATTGACTGTATGGGCTTTTATCGTATATCTCACCTTCCAAATGAAGGATGAATCCAGAGGCTACTTGGCCCAATTACAGACTTTGCTTGAAGAAATAGAATGTAAACACTTTCTGAATAGTAGATCTGATGATCAACAGCTCTGATACCATGTAGAAATTTTGAATAATTAACACTTATTCACAGAGATTATCCCGATTATACACTATTGCGGAATACATGCACAATACATAATCTCCTCTACGTTGATCATCAATTTAGCATCATCAAAAATAATGAAACATCAATCGCATGCACACATTAACACAATATGTAACCCGGGGAAAGCTTACAGCTGAAAACCCCACACTATCTGTATATTAATGATTGAGAACATGTAACAATACATAGTACAATACTCCTCTCAAGTATCCAACACTATCTCCACCTGTTACACACAAAACTAGCTCAAATCCGAACAAGTCACAGGTTCAAATCTCCTCCGCTGCTTTGCCTGCCTCTATTGCACAATACCAAGTGAAAATCACGTGAGCACAGGCTATTTCACTAGGCATATACTGCACAATCCTCATGGGCATACTCAATCCATTGATTGTGTAAGATCTCATGCACAACTATAGTCACAACTGATAGCAATCTCAGCCTCTAACACCTGTCTCCACTGAACTGTACATGCACTGAGTTAACTGAAGTATTATTCAGTTGCATTATGAGTTAATAATTAGTGAATTAATTTAATCAGTTAATTCACATCACTCATCACTAGTCTATTTGTAGTTAGACTAATTACAACTAGTTTAACCAAGTCACACTGAACACAACTCCATCAACTCCACAATCAACTCCACCAAACTCAACCACATGAGTTCTAACTGATGTCCTGCATGCAATAGCTCAGCTGACCCACAAAGAAGCGTATTTCCTTCTGACAGTTGCATGTGCCACATCCGTAGCTCAAATTGAAGTGCTCCAAGAGGATAAGATTATGTTTATAGTCTAAATATTATTATGAGACAATAATATTTAACTTTTCTATTTTTAGCCCGGCAGTCTAAGAATAGACTTTGATCACTCCGCTGTGAACCAGAAATAGAAGTCCATCTATTTTTCCCAACATGACCAATCATCCATAAACAGCATCCTACAACTCATAGACCATGATCCATATGTCTAAAAATAGACATAGTCTAAAAATAGACTTTGCGCCAAAAATACCCTGCGGGCCCACTTAGTGAAGGCGTCTCCTTTCCACTAAGCTCCATCATATTGTTGCATTCTCAACAGAATACTACCTTCATAACTATATAAGGTTTTTATGAGTGGTTAGTCATGCCATTTGGTTTATGTAATGCGACAATTACATTCATGAGATTAATGAATTATGTACTACACCCTTATCTAGATTCATTTGTTACTGTTTATTCTTTGTCAACCGAAATACCGAAATACCACACAACATGAGCCTTCATTTCCTTGTTGCATACATTCTTTAATTTGTTGAAAGTTATCATCATGTTGTAGGGAACATTTTAACATACTTTTCAAACTCCTTTTAGTGAAACTAATTCCTGCAACTTCATTCTCTTGCAACCTTCTACTTACAACATTTGTTATATATTTTCCTTTCCTTTGATGTGCTTAATTTTGAAATCACACTCATTGAACAAGGCTAGCCACCTAGCTTTCCTAGCATTCAAGTGAGGTCGATCAAACAAATAATTCAACCCACTATGATTTAACATTAATTTTTTTATAATCCCAAGTAGATAATGTCACCACATTTTAAGTTCATGAACAATAGATACCAAATCTATGTCAGGAGTCACGTGATTCCTCTCATGCTCATTCAAATTATCAGACTCATAACATATCACATATCCATATTTCATGATAACCCCATCGAGTCCTTCCTTCCAAGCAAAAATGCATACTAAGAACTATTTACTTGGATCTAGAACTCTTAGAATAGTTGCATTGGTAAAAAAATACTTCAACTATTGAATGCTTTCTTCACATTGCAGCTTGGACCAAAAATTTTAATCCCTTCCTCTACAATGAAGTAATTGTTGTTCTAATTTATGATTTGATTATTCATAACAACACATAGCCTTTATTGTGGTGTCGTAGAGTCTTTGGCTCGTTAAACTTTATCTGGTCTTGGTAAGATTGAGGCAATCCACTGATGAATATTTGAATCCTCACTTTCTCATCCTTGATATAAGGCATATAGTGCAACAAATATGCTAGCATAGTCATCTATAGTGAATTGTCCAAGCTTTAAATTGTGAAATTATTTGACCTTTTCATCATAGTATTTTTCTGATAGGTACTTTTGTTTGAAGTACTCTTTGAACATCTCCCGAGAGTTGTCCTTTTCTCGAAATACTTTCACATTCTTGAGATATTCTCACCATATGGATGCCTTTCCATGCATATTAAATATTTCTACTTTGGCCTTCATGTTTGCTGAATAATCATGCACATGGAAGCATTTATTTTATCCTAACAACCATGCTTCAACTTCCTCATTTTTTTGGATCTCGCCAGTGAAGGTGGGTGGTTTTTCCTTCTTGAATTGTTCATGAGATGCAATTCAATAGTTTTTTTTTTCTTTTTCTGATGTGAGTTGCTACAAAAAATCCCATTTGAGCTAGTTTTCCCATCACTAGAGTAATCAAAGGAGGATTCTTCACTTGAAGTAACCACACTCTTACTTCCATGTATTGTATTAGATATTGTAATATTCCTTGTATTAATGATGGATCATGCTTCTGATTTTTTGAAGGGATATCCATTTTCTTAGACGGGTCTTTTCCATCATTGCCAACATTTCATCCCTGCTGCAACTGCTTTTGAATCTTAGACAAGCTTTGGAAAAACACTGCATTCAATTATTCTTGTATTTTTTGTTATTTAAACAATATTTCATTATCTGCCTTACAGCTGCGAAGGTATTCCTTTAAGCTCTTCATGTTTTCAAGGAGATAAGCAGATGTTCCGTATTCTCTCCCCTTTTCCTCATAGGATATCATTTCATTGCTCAATTGTGCTTTTTTGCTAGACATCTTTCTCTTTTATTTTTGGAAAGTATTCTATCTTGCTAAAATTATCACACACTAATTAGTGTTTTGAAAGCAAAAGATATCAAATATTCTCATTCCCTTTTCTTCATCTATTCTAGGCCTATACTAGCCTACAAGTTTATGTTGCATCACTCAAGTTAGTTTGTAAACAACATCAATATTTTCATAGATATAACAAAATAACACACATATAAATACACATGCATACACAAATATATCATTTCATATTTTATTGAGCCCATTCAGGTTCAGTTTTGAGCCTTCAATCTGATACCACTTTGTCACATACCCCAATAAAAATTATCCTAACCATACTTGCAAAAACTTGATTTTCATCTCTCATACATTTTGTCAAACACTTTACGTGTTAGCCTTTCTTCAAATATTTTGTATACAACAAATTAAGTAGTCTTTTTCTTGTGTACATTTTGTCAAATATTTTGTATGAAATCAAATAAGAAACATTACTCTGATTCCACTTGTAACATACTAATTTAAATATATTGCTCAATCATGCAAATTTTAATTTTTGTCTTTGAGGTATTTTATCGAATAGTTTGTACGCAAATTGTAATAAAACACCTTTAACACATTTCTTCAAATGATTTGCATGCAAATGGGCATAAATCATATACAACAATACTATCCACATCCACATAACAACATTTTCATTGGGTCATTTCATCAAGTAGTTTGTATGCAATGAATCATTAAACCACTTAGGAATTTCTTCAAACACTTTGCATGCAAACTAATATAGCGAATTCCCCATGGAATAAATCCTAAATTACAACAGTCCAAGTTTTAAAAACTGAACTAGATGACCAGTGGGAGTTCCCCTCACTATGGTCCAAGTTTCAACCTCTGAAACCTCCTAGATGAAAAGTTATAGTAGAAATGCCAACATGACCTATTTGATGCATGAATTTAGGAGCATCTAGGAACCTCAACTTCCTTTGATAACATATCCTAAAATATTGTGATCTAAGATGTGAAAGTTGGACCAAATTATTAGTGGGATTTTCCATCACTATGGTCTAAGTTTTAGGTTCTAGAACCTCCCAAAAGAAAATTTATAGAAGAAATTACAACATGACCTATTTGACACATGATTTTAGCAACCTATAGGAAGTTTAAATTCCTCTAATCATGTCTCCTAAAATATCGTGACCTAAGATATAAAAGTTAGACTAGGCAATCAATAGATTTCCCCTCACTATGGTCTAAATTTAAGCTTCTGGAACCTCTCGGAAGAAAAGTTATAGCAAAAATTCCAACACGACTTGTTTAAAGATGCATTTAGGATGCCCAACTCCCTCTAATCATATTTCCTAAAATTTCACGATCCAAGATTTGAAAATTGGACTAGAGGATCAATAGGATTTACCCTCACTATGTCCAAGTTTCAACTTCTCGAACCTCACAGGAAAAAAAAATATAAATAAATAAATTATAATGAAAATTCCAACATTAAATGTTTAAAGAATAATTTATGAACACTATCTTCCTCAACCAGTGTTGTTACAAAATTTAATACATGTAAAAAGCTATAGCCAAATAGTATAACAACTACAACCATGATAAATATGTTGAAGGGTAAATCCATGTACATAGATACTTGTTGAAAAGAGAATTAAATAATCATGCATAAGAGATACTTATCTTGAGTCAAATATTTTGCAATTTGGAACTGAAGAAGGGTGAGCCACTCTCCCCCCAACTAGAAGCTCAACTATGTTGTAGTCTTTCTCATAGCTGGCCAACCTTGAGCTAGATCTTAATGCCTCGATGGAAAAAACTAAACATAGGGATTCAACACACAATTTTTAGACTAGATTTAACACATAAGTGAAGGTCACTCTCCTCCACACATAGGAAAGAATCTCAATGTTCAGCCTTTCCATTCCTTGACCAAGCCCATAGACATTCATAAATGACAATGCAGGTCCACATAACACAAGGGAGTCCTTCTCTGATCTTTGGAGTCCCTTATTCGATGCTATCTATTCCACACACAAATAGGACAATTCACAATCCTCAGAGCCACCTAGTTGAAGGGAAAAACACTTCAACATATTCAATTCATGTTACACAAGTTGTGACCAATTCTCATGCCAATTAAAATTTCTGAGTGGGAGAGGGAAAAAATGAGTGTATGAGAAGAATCATATAGTAATGCTGAGAATGAAAAAGGCAAAAAAGAAAAAATCTCCTTAGTGGTTTTTCTCTTTCATTTTTATAAACACACCTTAATCCTTCATCTTCCCAACCATCACATTAAGGGAATTATTAATTCAAGGTATGTATTTTCCTCTCAAGGCATCATAATCTATTGGTTCCCCCCCCCTTCATTGAGTTCTAGCATATTTTATTAATAAAATAAAACATTACATCTCATAATAAAGTTTCAACTCATAACATTAATGTTGGCACCACAACATTGTAAGGCTTTAATTACAAAAAAATAGCAAAATAAAAAAGGGGGTGTCACAATGCTCAAGAGCCAACTCCAACTGTAGTTTCGAATATGCTTCTGGGTGTCCACAATGATATATCATACAAGATCAAAATGTTCCTTGCAGCAACTACATCCTCTCTTAATTGTACTCCAACCCATTTCATCAACCATTTCTACAGTGGTTAGTTAGCATAAAGGAGTCTTTGTCTTATTCATTGAGGCTTTGTGTGGAGAACCCTAGGGTATTGACACCCACATCCTTGCAATGTTGTCTTTATGATTCTATGTCCATGTTATCTTTTCCTTTCTCCAGGGCATTTTCACAAAGGCCAATGAGAAAACAATATTGTTGATATGCAATCTCAAAAGTGGGAGAGGGTTGTGCCACCTAATATCCATAATCAAAGAAATCATATTTCCTCCCCACATAATATTTTTCTTCTTTTAGTTCATTTGATAAAGCAACGTATGGATCTCAATTCAAGGTTTAACAATCTTCAAGATCATGTCAATCACCTACAACAATAAAAGATTGAGATGTCAAGACAATATGTTCAAAGAAACAACTAAGAGAAATATGTTCACCATCCTCATCATATCCTATGTCATGTTAATGACCTAAATGTTTCTCTCTATGGGAATGAGGATCCCTAATGAAATGTTGAACTTTGTTCTCAATCAAAACTCTTAAACCTTTAAAAAGTCAATCATCCTTTTCATCCATAATTTCAGTAACTTGTGATTCCTTAGTAGAAACAACATCCATAATTGCATCTTCATTGTTGAATGTAGCTATAAGCTCTCAGAGACTAGACAAGTAGGTAAATTCTCTAATAGTAACAAAGTTATATCCTTAGTATTTATGGCCAAGTGGTCATCTTTTTAAGATAACAAAATCAACTAGGGAAAAAAATGAAGCTTGGGTTCTTAACCATGTGTAATTTAAAATAAAACAAAGGAACATTACTAGAAAACACCCTCACCCTCAACCCTAACTTAGATTAAACTTGTGAGGGTTGAAAACTTAAGGATGAACCATTGAATAATTTTAACACTAGTTCTATTCAAAACTCCCACTTAGAAAGCTAACTCCTAATTGAGTTTCTTAGGTAAATATTTTATAATAACCATGTGAGAGAAATATATAAACCATTAATGAATCCCTCTGTCAAATGACTTCTGACTTAGAAAACAAATTGTACTACAAACTAAACACATGTTTACATATGCAATAGAACATGTGAATTTTTTAACACGTGTATTCTAAACCCTTTTCATGGTAAATAAAATATGAACTAAAGATGTAGATCTAGTTAGGGTGGGGGAACTAGACAACGACCTTCAATTTATGAAGAAAACATTAATTAACTAAATAGATAAAACATTATTTAACTAAATAGATAGGCTTCTATTTAACCAAAATCCTGGGTATTAAATCATTTGACCGGTCTTACTAAGTTGTTAGGTAGGAAATAAAATATTAAAGTTCGGCATATGACTTTAGTTTTTTCAAATGCATCACAATTTCATCTAATTTTTTGTTAATGTAGTTGGTGGGAAAGGTCTAATTAAAAACGTTGGGAAATCAATGAAGTTGATAAGTAGATGGATGGACATACATAACTATCAACTAGTCCTCGATATGTTAACATTTCATGATATATAATTTGACAATATTATATATTGTTAAAGGTCCCGGGGTAGCTGCGACTTTCCTCTTTTGCTTTTTAATTTTTGAGACTATATAAAAGTAATTTCACATTATTAAATATTTTTATATTCTTTAGGGGTTATAACTTTCTTGGAACTTTCGAAAAGTATTTTTGATTTATGGTTAACCATTACTTTTGAACATGAAATTTTTTTGGGTTTACTGTTAAATAATTTAAGGATGGAAATAGAAAAATTAAAAGTTAAGCTATGTATCAAAATAGTTGATATTGGGTTTGGAGTATGTTTTAAAATTATTTTTGTTTGGCTAAGAGTTTGTTTGTTTTGGACATAACAAAACAGGTTAACGATCCAGAGGTAACTAGTAGGAGTGAAAGCTTGCTCTTTTATGGATCACCAACAGGTTATTTCAGGTGACGTGGTTTACCTTGAATAATAGTGATAAGTCAGTCTACATTCATAGATAGTAACCAAAAATGATTATCCTCAATATTAATTTGACAACTAAATTATAATAAATTTTCCCACCTATAAAAACAAAAATAGAAATAATTAATAATTTTTGAAAACAAAATGAAACATCTTCATCTTCATGAATAAGAGAATTGATCGGATTAAATTATACCCAAATTACAGATGTGATCCCTATTAACAACGGAAAAACAATAGACAGAATTGTTGAAACGGAGATGAGGTTAGGACCCTTTTCAATAAGCCAATCATCGTTAATTGTGAAACGACTTAATCTAATTTAAATAGATAGGTAGTCATCTAAATATGGAAATATGTCATAATCTCTCTTAAAATAATACTATAGAGTTAAATCATGTGAAACGACTAGATAATCTAATTTAAAGAGATGGGTAGTCATCTAAATATGGAAATATGTCTTAATCTCTCTTAAAATAATAGTATAGAGTTAAACCATGTGAAACGACTAGATAATCTAATTTAAAGAGATAGGTAGTTATCTAAATATAGAAATATGTCATAATCTCTCTTAAAATAATAGTATTCATGGGTCACATATTGAATTATTTATGTATGTTTTTAATGCTTAGATGTTTTTTAATGTGTATGTGTTAGGCGTGGTTTTTGGTTTTTTTCCGAAATTACAAAGATGTTTGAGTTTTATTTTCATAAAAGGGTTGAAAAAAGAGTGAGGGATAAGTACATGAGTTAAACTTAATTTATTATTAAAAAGATTTATGGTAATATTTGGTTTTTTTAGTCGGAAGGTATCAATAATTGTGTAAATCTATAAATATGTGTTTTAAATTAAATTTATATTATAAAATATTATAAGGGTGTTAAATTTTATAATTTCAAATCTAAGTTGATTAGACAATGTTCTTGAATTAATTGGTCTTACACTTTTTTTTGATAGTGATTAATTATGTCTTCCTTAACCAATATATGATAATTTTTGAAGCCTTCCTTTATGTTGGGAGGGAGAGGCTAGAATTATATTATTTCGCTTCAATTGAATATTTTGATTTTTTTAAGTGGAGATCTTTGTTCCATGAGCTAACAAGGTGTTGAAGATGATATATTCTTTTGGTATTGTACTTGATTATGAGTAGTTTGTACACACCTCAATTTTTCCAATTTAACAATGTGCCTCTTGATTTCTGATTTCAGTTGAAGATTACTTATATCATTTTTAGAGTTAGGTGGGAGAGGAGCTTTATGCCACATTGTGGTTGAACAAAAGAAATTCAAGAGATCCCATAGAGATATGAAAAGCTAGGATTGGGCACCTCGCTCGGAAAACCACAACGATAAACAAGTGATGAAAAAAATCAAAATTACAAGAAACAAAACACATTAGAATACGCAAATGAGAAAAAGAAGGGGCTTCAAGGACGATAAAAATAATAATACGTAAAATCAAAAGTGACCAAGCCCAAAGGAGAATGCAATGAGGGGGCCCAAGACCATTTAACCCTGTCAAAAGCCACAAATATAACCCAAGGAACCAACAAAGAAATAAATTCATGGAGAAACCAACTTAGATTATCAAGCTAGAAAACTAGAGAATTCTACCCATCACATGCACAAAAGAGTTTATTCCATCTTAGATAATCATGTTGACTGTGAAGGCAATAAATGGAGAATTAAAAGCCAACCATGGTACAATACTTCCCATGCAATGTCACAGGTGAATTTCAAGGCTAGATTTTTCATATGGTATATTGACGACATGTGGAGTAATTGATTCAAGTGGGTGGAAACAAATTGAAAGAAAAAACAATTTTAAATAAATAATTCTATGGAAAATAAGGGTGATTAAGGAAGGTGGATATCTTGATTACCAAATGAGGAAAGGAGAGCCTCTTGATATAGAGAGGCCACCACTTTTTCCTAAGAATTAACATTGTCATTATGTATTTGAAGGATGTGAAAGTTTTCTATCTCTTCAAAGTTTAGATTTTGTTGTTGGACTACGACAAAGTTTCGACCCATTTCTATATGAGTGTTTTCCTTATGATATTGCATAGCTTTGATGATAATCTCCGAGTTTCCTAGGACCAGCCATTAAATAATTTTCCTTGGTCTTTCTAATTGAAGCTCCATGAATAAAGCAAAATATTCAACCTGATTATCGGTTTCTCCATGAGAAATCAAATTTCTTTGATCTTTTTGGGTTTATTAATACCCGTCCTGCTCTTGCCACCCCTGTGTTAGCGTGGTTTTTTTAATTTGACAAATGTTTTATCATTAATTTACATTGTACATATAAATTAATCTATTATTACTATTATTATTGTAGTATTTTGTCAAATTAATCAAAAAAATGATCTATTTAAAAATTTGATCAATAATTAATTCATAAAAAGTGAATATATCATAAATGTGACTTAATTTTAAGAAAAAAAGTGTTGCAATTCTCCTCTCCATCACTTAAACTATATTCAACTAAAAATAATAATAATATTTACTAATTAAAAAGTGTAATCATCAATAATTATTTATTTAATAAATAATATAGTTAAAAAGCCCCGAGGGTTAGCTTAATTGGTCAAGTCCTCGTTGTTAAATTACCTTTTCTATTGAAAGGTCACAGGTTCAATTCAATCTAGACTCTTGGGGTTAAGCTCCATGGTTGACCCAGTAGGAAGTGATCACTTTGGGTGGATATGCTTGGTACAATTATTTTTTGGGCGTAGGGGTCACCAATCTTCGGGGTCCTTGAACCACATGGGAAAAAAAGTAATATAGTTAATAGTTATATATTCAATCTTATTTTACAGTTTGGAGGAAGTGACTTCGTTTAAATATCCGAGAATCAATCATCGTCATAAGCTCAACGAGAGCTATAACATTGATAAAAGGATAAATGGAGGGTGGAAAGCTTATTATGACTTGAAAATGGTCATAAATTAGTAGATTTTAGATTTGGGATAAGAAGAAACTACTCTTTAAGCGTCTTGACTCTCCTACTACCTCACATGGTTGTGAATTTTGGGGTTGCAACAACTTTAGAGAATCATGGAGAAAGATAAAGGAATTTCAAAAATGTTTTATAACTTCTAATCATAAAATTAAACGAAATACACCCTATAATACTCCTCATAGAAGTGAGTCTTTCCCCTATTAAGAGCATTTCCATGACTAGGCACTTAATGTACAAGAACAAGATAAACAAGATGGAAGAGAATATGCTTCCTAAGATTGCTTCAAAATCCAATCAAAACCACTTGCAACTCAAACAAGGTTAACATAAATATGCCAAACCTTTCCTAGATCATTGGGGCATTGAGGAAGAGGTCATTTTGTAAATTAATGATAATATTATTTTTTATTTTTATTTTTTGGTAAGGTAAATTTTCTATTTTAGATATCAAAAGAGCTAGCAAAACAAAGTTATATTTGTCATGGCCTATCGCTTGGGAAACTTGACCAAGTATAAAAATTAAGTTTTAAGAGAATCTAAAAACAGACTTTACAAAGATATATCAGCTTGACCAAAAACAAAATTGAAGAGACCTACCTCTAGGGTTGTGATTAGACTTTAATAACATAATTAAAGAAAAATAATTCAGAACATAACAAGCATTGACATTGTCAATAGGAATTATCAAGGTTGGAGGCCTCCACTAGAGTAGGCCCCTTTCTATTGCCATGAAACTAGCTAAGATTTGGGAGCATTCCTAGGTGAGCCTCCATGTGATTGGGCCTATGAACCAAAGAGCTCAAGGTGAGTTGCATCTCATCTAGCATTAGTAAAATCTCTTATTTTGCCTCATTTTGATCTAGTAAAACTCTACCCAAATACAAATTCAAGTGCCAATATATTTCCACCGTGTACATGCATTTGTTGTAGTGGCCACCAATGTGACCGATATCTAGCTCCTAATCAACCACTTTAGATAAAACTTCATTTTTTGTTAGACATTGTCTTTCTTTTGTGATGTCCCTCCCACATGCTCTATTTCTTCCTGAATTGGTTGAGGGGCATATTGTCTATAATGATGAGCATAAATTTTAGCCCTTTGTTGGTCATGAGAGTCTCCTTGCTCTATAAAGTAATCCATGCCAAATTAATTACATGTTCATTGTTGGGCCATAATGAGAAAATGCTGGAAAACACCCTGCAAAGGACTACATAGGTGAAGTGTTCCCCTAGAGCTAGATAAGTAGAATTATAAGGAATTCCTAGCAATAAAGGAAGGGGAGGAGCATGGATCCCAAAAATAAAATAGGTGATGGGAACAAGACTAGTTGCATTAGTGAGGAAGGGAGACCTAGGAACCCAACAAAAAGCTAGAGGATGGGGAATCAACAAAGTGTTCATAACATAGAGTGGAGTCAAAGATAGGGCAGTGAGAAAAAAACCACAAAGAGAAAGAAACCCAGAAAAAAAGTTCCACCTCTGCCCCCAACCAATCCAAGGCACAATAAATCAGGTTAAACTAGTGAAATCGTCAAAGAGCCAGGAGAGGTGCAAAGGAAAAATCTAGAAATTAAGAGGTTTGAATATAAAGCACAAGAGATTACGAGAAAAGGAGTCCACTATGGTAGACTAAATAGATCCAAAAATGCTACATTATTCTAGCTTCAAATCATTCTTAATCCAACTACAAATTTGTTCCTCATGCTCAGCAATGGCACCATGCACCATGAAGAAATGCTTTGGCTAGAAAGGATGGTGGCTCATGGAAGGAATGGAAAAGAGTGGAGCCAGTGGAAATCGAGGAAAAGCCAACATTTGAGAGTGAAAAATGAAAAAATGACCATTTAACTTCCTCGTTAAATTCATGTGAGAGCTCCCCATAAATATAATCACTGAATGTTAATTGATTTTAGAAGTTGTGTAGTGGTTCCTGCCAACATGAGTTTCAAAGGGGGGACACATTGCCATGTCCTTGCCCCTTAAGGCTTGGTGGGATGAAAACAATGCAACCCCCTACCTATCACAATCATACACCCTATCTGCGGACGATTAGTCCTTCTGAGTCAAGTCCATACACTCTTGGTTAAAAGAAGTTGGAAGGTAGTGCTAAGCATTGTGAATAGTTGAAGCTTGAGATTTGCATCCCTCATTAGAAATATAATCTACTGTATTATTACCAATTTGGGGGATATTGGAGGGAATTTCAACCAGGATCAAGTGTATTAGTGTAACTACTAGTTCCAGGCTACATTCGAGATGCCAAATTTAGGAAACCTGGATGTATCTTGTGCCATTAAGGATTATAGAAATCATATTTATTATTAACTAAGAGTCCCGCTTGACTTGAATCTTTGAGAAGCCTTGTCTTTGAGCTACTCTTAGTCCTTAGTATAGATATTTGATTACTACCATGTTGTTACTATTGAGGCCCATCAAGCCATAAAAGTTGAAGTGAATTAACCCATGGTGATCTCCAAATACTCCTCCATAGCTAGCCAAACTAGAATTTCCTTTAGAAGCACTACCGAAGTTTATATTAAGGAAATTCTTTGGCGGGGGACTTTAGTACTCAGGGATAGAGGTGTAGAGAGAAGGAGAAGGGTATATTGAAAGGGATGAACCATCATGTAGATTCGAATTTTTGAGGATAAAGACTTCATCTCCATGAACCTACCAATCCTATACTAACCACTATTGCACAACCAAAAAATAAAAAATGTTGTTCATGATGATGTTCCAAAATGGAATCATGAGAGGGTGATATTTTAAAGATTTGATGATTCATTTCTTTCTAAATTCCCCATAGAAGGAGACTTGGGATGAGAGTTCAAATTTCGTTGAGAATAGGATTATTGAAGATATGTTTTCTTTAGTTTAATTATGAGGGGTATGCTATCCAAATTATGATCTACATGGCACATGAAAATTTCCAAAGTGCTAGAAATAGAGAAGATGTAGGAGAAATAACTAAAAAAAAGATCCAATTCTTCAACTTTGGATTTGTAGAGGTGACAAATGGATGGTCCAACGAATTTTCGTCAAATAAGAGAATCCCATGTTAGGTTTCCCCCCTAAACTAATAACCATAGAAATAATTATACCATTGGCCATAAGTTTTGAGTCCATAATTATTTCCAAATTTCCATATTAGGATGCTCTCGAGAACCAACTTCTAGGCTATATGCATCCTTGATTGTGCATGTGCTACTAGTTTCTTTGATTGTGCACGTGCCACTAGTTTTGTAATCCCATTTGAGCTTATCAGGTTGATTAGAAACATTGATATAGCTATCTTTGAGTTCATGCCAAAAGGATGGCCACTCTTCCTCATTTGGCTTGGGATTCCAATCTTCCTATAATCTCCATTTCCTCCATTGAGCCTGAAAATTAGGATTTATCTAGTAATAGACTACTTTGTGGAATCCATTAGTTGGCATATGTAATATGATATCTACCAGGTTTTACCTCCCAAATAATTTTATAATTTACTGCAATGATTCTTCCTAGAATAAAGTTGTTTGACCATCATAAACTTTCCAGAAGTAGTGTTGTTAGATGATATGCTTACCCTTCTGTTGATGCCTCGAAAATCGCTGCAACAACATCGGGGATAACCACCCGGTCCGGACCTTAGTACAACTCCTTTTCCGTTTGGAATAGTGGCTCCGACTGGGGATAATGGGACCAGTTTCCCAAAAGTAGATAATTGGGATGAATGGATGATTTATAAAACTAAGCTAGTGATGGGCGGATAACTAAACTATTTAACAAGAATACAAGGACTATAACCTATCCCGGGAATCTATTGAACTTTAAAGTGCAGCGTTTAATGGTCTGTGTCTAAGGACAGGCATATAGATGACTCCATCGATCAGACATAGATATTAATTCATTCAAGATTACTGTGCCTAAATAGTTAAGCCCAGCGATTACAACAATGTTAGCGCACTCATCATTTATATTATCGACATATACATGATTAAAAGGAAAGCATATCATAAAACATCCAATAGTGGTATGAATGTAGATCTTCTGTTACAGCACATGCATATAATCAACAATAGCAAGGATAATCAAATAACAATTCACATAACAGGAATGAATTCAAACATAGATAGAAATACCATATGAGCTGCTTTGACACTCCCGATATCAATCGCTACTTGTAATTCTTTCTTCAACGCAGAAACATTCACAACAATGACAATAGTGCACAATTGCATAAAAAGCTTCTTTGCTGAATTAAGAAAGACTGGTCCAGTTTCATAAAAGAATATTGACTGAAGCACAATAGTGCAAACTTCAGTCTTTAAGTCTGGTACAAAACTTTACGACCCTTTCCAAAACAATGAAAGGGTCTATAAATACTAAATTAATCTAAATATCTAATAAACTGAAATGCAACTAAATCGGTATCAATAAATTTTGATCTTATTTTCCTCAGCGATCTGGCAATCAGCGGCATGATTCATCAGGTAGGCTGCTTGCCTTTAAATCTAAGCTGACTTATCGCAAGCATTGGCTCTACTTCAGGAGGTTTGTTGAGGCGCGAACTGAGCTGGGCGGCATAGGTGGCATCCTGAATATTGGGAATTATACACCCGATTGCATCTGTTAGGCACTTTAGGGCGGCTCTCTGTGTATGCGGCTTTACCAAGAAGAGCCAATATGCTTCCATAGTTAAACTATTAATCCCAGCGATTAACCTCCCTTTCTCCTCTAAATCAGGATAGCATGATTGTTCCAATGTATTTGTTGTTGTCATCTTTCCTGGTGTACATTGGGAAATCATATTTGCTAAGTAGAGAGAGTTGTTAACTAGATCAACCAGATTGCTAGAAGTTGATTTACATCTTGAAGCTGCCCTTTCTGCTTTCATCACCTGAGTGTGACATTCTGTGAAAAGTATGTCTTTATATGTTTCTGAAATCTTGGGCAAATTTGCTTCTCTCCCTTGATCAGAATCTTGCCAGTCAAGATATCCGGTTATGATCTCTTCGGCTTGGTCTAACTCATTCCTGGCCTTCTCTACCTGCTGATTTATTGATGTCGTTAGCTCACACAATGGCTCTGCCTGAGCGATTTGTTGACACAGGAGCCTAATTTGGGATATTAATGCCGTGTTTATTTGCACTGCTTCTGCTCTAAATTCACCCACCTGTTGAGCGCCCTTTATCTTTTCGAGCTGCGATGACAATTGAGCGATTTGCTCATCTTTTGTTTTCATCATTTGCTCATTTGTTGCCCTTAATTGTGCCAATGCCTCCGATAATTCCTTCTGTTTCTGGATTGCGTTTTGGTCGACCCTTTGCTTTTCTGCCTGTAATTGCTGAGTTAATTGACTGTTCAATTGTTGTTGTGTCGACAACTACTGCTCCGCCTACTCTGCCTTCTGCTTTGATTCAGCCAACTCTGCCTGTAATGCGAAAATTTCTTGGTCCTTAGTCTTTAGTAGAAGACTTACCTCCGATGCCTTGTCGATTGTTGTTGCCGAATAGGCTCTCGCATACTGTGACAGTTTTGTTAGGTCATCGGAGGGATCAAATTCCTCCTTCCAAACCATGCTGCCCGTTATAGTTTGTTCTGGAAAAAGGGGAGGTTGATCAATCTTCCTCCTTTTCCTTTGTCTTTTTAGCACTGCCTTATGCCTCGGGCTGTAGAAAACATTCAGGGGAGGAATATCTTCTACCTGGAGAATGATTTGGTCGGAGGGGTCTTTCGGTATTATCTCAACATCCTTGGAAATGGGTGGGCCGCTGGTTCCACTTAGAACCTGAGGTGAAGTGATGTCCTGTATATCGTTTGTCTTGGAAGTGTCTGTATCCTTGGAACATTCCAACCCACTGATGATAGAGTCAAATTGCTTCCACTCTTGAAGCAAATTAGGGTCAATAGTAGTATCTATATTGACATCAGTGGTGGTTTGTTTTTCCTTTTCAGCTTGGGACTCCTTCCGCACCTTTTCCTGCTCTCTTTTCTGCTGTTCCTCTTGTTCTTTCTTCTGCCTTTCCTCTTGCTCTTTCTTTTGTTGTTCCTCTTTCTCTTTCCTCTGTTTCTCCTCGTGTGCTCTCTTCTGCCTTTCTTCTTTTTCTTTTCTCTGCCTTTCCTCCTGTTCCTTTTTATGATCCTTTGTTACAACCGGAGGTTCCTTTGACTGTTGCCGAACAGGCTCGCTTGATGATGTCGCCAGGGTTGTTGCTAGTAAATCTAGAGGCAGAGTTTGCAACCTCTGTTCTCTAAGATTATTAAACTCAGTCAGCCCTTCATCATTATATTTCATTCGAGCGAGTTCTTTAGCCTGACCTATTGTTTCGGCTGCAATGAATAGGTCGTCAAACATATCTTCTTTGTGCTCAAATTTTGTCAATTTGGCCTGTTCTAGTGCATTGTAGGCAACTTTCTTTGGATCATATGGCCTGTTTGGGATAGTCGCCAGAGTTAAGGATTGAATCTTTGTGGCTTCCTTTTCTGCATGTTTGAGATCATGCAGAGTATAGACACCACACCTCAAGGGAAAAGAGGGCCAAACCCTCTTCTTTTCTTTCTTGAGAGTCTGTGTAACACTCTCAGCCATAATTTGATAAGCGATTTCTCTTGCTAGCAGTTTATCTGGTATATACAAAGGAAGAACATGTGGGTTGGCTTGGCTGCTGAAAACTCTTATGTAGGTAAATCTCTCCTCTCCAAACCAACTTGCTATCGCTGTTATATCAAACGAAGCTTGATAGGAAATCTTGGGAATGGGTTTATCAAAAATAGAATAATGAATAGGCACCATAAATCCATTGCAGATTTGGTACAGATGGTGCTTGTAAGAGGACTTCCATAGTTTCTGATGGTATATGTGGATAGCCGCGGGATCTTGTGGCGTCCACCTCCAGCCGAGCACGGGAAATTCAGAATTGAAACATAGTGTATCTAAGATATATGCACTGTAATAGAATGGGGGAATTTTCCTTTCAGTGACGACAGTCTGATGTCTAAAATTACGCACAGCTTGTGCTAATTTGTCAGAAAGGATGGTGGCCCAATCCATAATTATACCGTTTACAGTTGCCTCCATTAGAGGAACCATCTCTATGGTAAAATTAACAGAGTCATGCAATCCCCATAATCTACACATCATTATTCTCGCATAGCAATAAGGAGAAGCAAGAGAATCAACCGAGTACTTACCGGAAGATTCGTGTTTGTGTTTGGCTGGATTTTGTCTCCAATCCCGGATGGGTTCGGATTCAACTTCATTTTCGCTTGAAAACTTCTCCAGGAACGCTTTGTTATATATCTTCTCCGGCTCGGGCAAATGATACATTTTCCTTAGATCATCCGGCCTGAACGATCCGAAGATTCTTCCATCTCTAGTGCTGAGAGTTCTATCCAAGATTGGGATTTCTTGAATCGCCCACCGCACTACGTCTGTGTATGGGAGAATTTTCTCCCTGGCAGCTATTTTGTGAAGGAAAGAGTCGGCTAAATCCTTGAGAGTACATTCAGACTTCCGAGTAGGATCCGCAGTAGCTTCTGTTACTGTCTTTACTGGTTCTTCGGCTTCAATTAGGTTGTAAGTGCCTTGCCAAGTAACTCTGGTGAGACCCGTGCATGTAGTATCAGATATTAAGCCCTTCTTCTTGTCCACGAGAGCTTGTCCTGCAGCTGGTGTAGTGGAAGCGCCTGCGGTCTTCTTAGATTTCTTCCCCATCTTGTTTGAGCTTCCTTCTATGGATGAATTCTGCACAGCGGCGAGAATAAACGTAACACAGAGATATGCTAATGAAAATCCAATACGGGAAAGATATATCAATCGAAGCGTGCTGAGAGATTAACTCTTAAAAATGGCTGCGGATCCAATCCATGGGAAGATCTTACAGATACATTAAATGGCCGTTTAAGGCCTGCCACCTCTTAAATGCTCATTACACCATTATTCGGCTGAATGACTCGCTTAAGCGTGCTATGGATATTTTGGCAGTTGAGTGCAGGTGATGGATTATTTAAGAGATCAAACTTTAAATACGAATGTATCATAATATCCCTCCATTTAACGGCTTTTTCGAAATCCGCGCTATATCACAATCGGGCATCGAGAACACTTTAAATCTTTATGTTGGCAATTTTGAAACGCCGATCGCCGATAGCGATATCGCATCGCATCGGGAGAATAGGTGTTATATAAACATACGGATAACATACCCCCGACCGCCGATAGCGAAATCGCATCGCATCGGGGGTAGAATCTAGGCGCCTTATTATTATACATGGGATATTGCCGATTGCCGATTGTGAAATTGCATCGGAACGGGGTGAATGACTTAAGGTGCTTATCTTGTATATAAAGTATCGCCGATTGCCGATTGCGCATTGCGTCGGGACTAATGGCATGGGGTGCTTTATGATGTGCATGGAGTTTTGCCGATAGCCGATAGCGATATCGCATCGGCGGGATCCCATATGTCACTTATTTGCGTCTTCTATGTCATTGTGATATGCGATCTTGCGATCGCTTTATCGCAATGATAAAAGATTGTTATATTTGATTCAATATGGGGTTTTCAAAAGGTTTTATATAATGCCTTCATTTGGTTTGCTGACCTTTTACAAATAATGCAATATTGATACCAATTGACTTCTAAAGGGACCGATTTCATATAATAATTTTGTAAATAAAATGTTATGAAATGGGGAGTTGTTGTGGAGCACAACAATTGGCGATTCGCTGGAAGAAACAATTATCTCTGAAAAGTATAGAAATACTTAAACTTTTTCAAAAATATAATTCTAATCAAAGGGGAAAATTCTAATATAACTAGGTATATATGCATTCCAAGTGAAATGAATCTATTTTTGCTAATTTCCTCTCTTTTTTAAGAAAATAGATACATTCTAAGTTTTAAATGAGCCTCTTTGAGTTTATAATGATAAAACAAAAAACTTCTCTAAATCAGCTTTTAAATTGAACTCATCTGTCATAGGTAGAGCCTCTGCTGCCAGCAAACGTTTATAGTTTCGACAGGGATACCTTTTAACCATGTTATTGTCCATTGTTCCATTCAATTAAGAGTGCGATTAACAGAATGAATTCAAAACATGTTTTCATATTTTGTATTTCATTTCCTTTTCTGTTGTTGATAAGATAAAAAGCCATTGTCCTGGTTTGGTGGCCAGCTGTTGACAATGCCATTCACTGGTAGTAGTCTAACTGAACAAGCTGGCTCGTGATGAGACCCCTTGTCTTGTAATTTTAAGCCATTACCCTGTTTTGGTATGCAGTATTGGTAATGTCAGTTAAACTATTTCCCTATGAACATGGTAAGAAGGCTTGCAATAAGACCTCTTATCTTTAATATCATATATTTTAGAATTACACTCTGAGTAATCATAAACTTTAGTGAATGGGATGAACAATCTTCTCCTTAAGAGTTAATGGATGACAGGGTAAGAGTTGAAGATGCTGAAGTTGGATTGGCTTCTATCTTGATATTGATAACCTTTTGAGACGAATTTGAAAACAGAGAATGATTTACAATACTTTTAAATTTTGAAAGGAGTTCACAAAACTTGAACTGTAGTTTCAGAATACAATGATACCTAATTTCCTAGAAATTATCCCTTTTGGTTAAGAGTTCTATTATTTAAAAAAAACAAATATCCATGCTACTTCTGTGGGACAACTTTTCAAACACAGCAAAGGTCAATAGTGGATACCTCACAACATTATTTTGTGCAAATCCTACAAACTACAAAAATCTATCAAACTAGAAGGAGAAGGGGTTACCTCCTCAATTAAAGAATTTCTTCAAGATAAGGCCATTAACGGGGAGAGAATCTCTCAACCCTGATAAGTCTTGCAATATAAAGGTCGATTGGCCTATCTTTTCACAGATCTGAAACGGTCCAAGCCACATTTTCTGGAACTTTGTGTGTTTTCCCTTATCCTCATGGGCTTTGTCCCATTTCAGAACTAAATCACCGACTTGGAATTGTTTTGAACCGGATGAGACTGAATCAAAAGCTGCCTTAATGACTTGCTGATGTTTGGCATGAATAATTCTGGCTTTTTCTCTTTCCTCTTCTAATTTTAGGATTTGGTCATGTCTAAGCTGAATAGAAGAGGAAGGACTTTCCTCAATGAACTGCACTAGGGCTAAAGAAGGAAGAACGAGATTTGTGGGTAGTACTGCTTCTTTTCCATACACAAGATTGAACGGAGAAGATCCTATAGAAGCTTTCTGTGTTATCCTATCAGCCCATAATGCAAACACTAAAGATTTGTGCCAGTTTTTATGATTCTGTTCGATAGTTCGCTTAATGATTTTGATCAGATTTTTATTAGTAGACTCTGCTAAACCATTACCCTGGGGATAGTAATTAGCAGAATATTTTAATTTAAATCCTCTTTTAATAGCGAAATCAAACATAGCATTGCCTGAAAAGTAAGATGCATTATCAAAGACAAGAGCATTTGGGACACCAAACCTGGTAACAATGAATTGATCTATGAATTCAATGATTGCTTCAGAATTTGCTGTCTTTAAAGGGATTGCCTCCACCCACTTAGTAAAATAATCGGTAGCGGTAAGGATATACTTATGATGTTTGGAAGATGGTGGAGTAATCTCCCCAATGATGTCCAATCCCCATTGCTCAAATGGTTGTTCAATGTTGACTGGTTGCAGAGGGAAAGCTGATTTACGTTGTCTTCCACTAGCAGTTTGACAATTGAGGCATTTCCTTACATACTCGTGGGCATCTTTAAACAGAGTAGGCCAATAGTAACCAGCATGAATAATTTTGTGAGCTGTTGTATCAGCTCCAAAATGTCCTCCCGCTGGTCCATCATGTAACTCCTGCAAAACCTTTTGGGCTTCAGGTTTCTCAAGGCATCTTAACAAGATAGAATCATAATTCTGCCTAAAAAGCACGTCATCGATAATTGTAAAATTCTTTGCTTTCAACCTAATGGCTCTTTTGTTCTTGTAAGATAAGTTTGGAGGTGCATAACCATTCTTTAAATAAAAGATTAAATCTGCATATTGTGATTCAGAATCAGTAACACTTATCTGATTGATTTCTTCAGTTTGCTCTGTATCACTTGATTCTGGAATGTTGGATGCTCCTGCCAATATCCTGCAAAAACCTTGGCCCCTAACAATCTTTGCTGGCCTAATTTCTAAGTCACACTCTTGAAGCGCTGTGACCCAATTTGCCCTTTTTTCACCTAGTTCTTTTTGGATTAATAGTTGCCTAACTGCTGGGAAAGGAACTATAACATTTGTGTGGGTTTTCAGAAGGAAGGGTCTATAATGCTTGACTGCTTTAAATACAACAAAGACTTGTTTTTCTACATCAGAGTAATTCAATTCAGCACCCTGAAGATTTGAACTAAAAAACGAAATGGGTGCTTCCAAATTGTGATCATTTAGTTGCGTGAGTACTGCAGCATAAGACAAGTCGGATGCAATGGTATACAATGTAAAATGATTAGAAAAATTCGGAGTATTCAAGGCTGGGGCATTGATTATTGATTGCTTGATTATATCAAAAGCTTCCTTCTCTGCTAATCCCCACTTAAAGACTGCATTTTTCTTAATCATTGTCTGAAGTGGCAAAATAATTTGAGAAAAATCTGGAACAAATCTTTTAACAAAATTGATCTGGCCTAAAAACGACTGCATCGACTTTTTATTGTGTGGGAAAGGAATTTCAGAGATTTCTTTGATCCGATCAGGATCGATATAAATGCCATCTTTGGACACAATAAAACCCAAGAGTTTTCCTTGATCAAGAGCAAAGAAAGACTTTTTAGGGTTAAGAGAAATACCATATCTTTTGCAACGCTGAAAGATTTGATTTAGGTCATGCAAATGATTATACCTCTCCTTAGAGAATACAGTAATATCGTCTAGATAGACGACTACTGTTCTATTAATTAACCCTCTAAAAGCTATATCCATAGCTCTTTGGAATGTCGCTCCTGCATTTATAAGTCCGAAAGGCATTTTCTGATATGCATACGTTCCCCATTTTGTTCTGAATGTGGTTTTAAGCTGGTCATCAGGATGAACCAAAACTTGGTTATATCCTGAAAAACCATCAAGAAAGGACATCAATTCAGAGCCTGCTACTGATTGGAGTATTTGCTCCATAGTAGGTAATGGGAAATTGTCCTTCAAGCTCACTTTGTTCAAATTTCTGAAATCAATACAAATTCGAATGTCGCCATTTTTCTTTCTGACTGGCACCATATTAGAGACCCAGTTTGAGTGTCGGACAGGAAAAATAATCTTGGCCTTCAAGAGTTTGTTAAGTTCCGATTTAATCTGGCTCTCCAAATTTGGATGCATTTTTCTTAACTTCTGCTGAATCGGTTTCTAATCGGGAAGCATAGGAATGGTATGCTGGATAATGGATGTATCATAAGTCTTCAAATCATCATATTTCCAAGCAAAAACCTGTTTATTTTTTCTTAACAGTTTGATGAATGCCTCCTTCTCTTCTATGGAAAGTCCTAATCCTAAATTAATATTTTGAGGGGCATGCTCAGTACCTAGATTTATCAATTCGAACCTAAGGGTAGAACTTTGGAGCTTTGCATTAATTACGGGTTTAAACCTGTCTTTGATATCATAAAGATCTTCCAGCTTTACCACAGGCTTAGGAATTGCATTTTCCTGAGGTATTTCTTTCATTTGTAGATCATGGTCATTTTCCTCAATAATTTGATCGTCATAGGACTTTTCAGAAGTTAGAAATTGTAAAATATCCTCATCATGGTTGAATACTCTCCAATTAGTGACATTGTCGGGAATTGAAGGCCTAAAAAGCAATTCTACGGAAAATCTATCTAGGCTGTAGTCTTGAGAAGGTAGAAGCTTGGAAGCTACATTGGCTAGGAGATCGGCTGCCGAGTTTTGAGACCTGGGGATGGAGGAAATGTTGAACGTGGAAAAGTGCGAAGTAAGTTCTTGTACTAGCGATTGATAGCGCTTGAGGTGATTTGAAAGACAATGAATTGCATTCCTCACCTGTTTAACAATAATTTCAGAATCGCCAAATACTTTCAAGTATTGCACTTTAAGACCGATCGCTTTATACAGTCCCTGGACTAAGGCTTCATATTCGGCTGTATTGTCAGTGCATTCAAATTCCAGCCTACAGGACAACATTGTCTTTTCTCCTTGTGGACTAACCAAAATGCAACCTGCTCCTGAGCCCTTGCTGGACTTGGAGCCATCAAAATATAAAGACCAAAATAAAGAGGTATTAACAAAAGTATTTACAGTTTTCTCAGCATCATTGAAACATCTAGACTTATCAGTTTGTGAAAAATTTTCAATCTGAGATGTAAAATGATTGACTGAAAAAGGAGATGGTTGGGCAACAAAGTTGCCAAAGAATGATTCTGACGAATAATTCCCCAAAATGTTGTTGTTGAACGCTACTGGTTGGTTTTCTTGCTCAAATTCAGTAACTGTGTGGGTCATATGTTTCTCTCGATCGATCCTTAATTGATTTGGCTTGCCCTTGTAGGGAAGCCACATATGTGACCAATCAGTGGAAATATACCCATGCAATTTTTCGGACCAATCCCTACTGAGAATTAAACCGTAAAATTCAGGTATATCGGCTATTAGGATGTCAATCCTTTGTACTACTCTGGGATCAGCAGACAACCTGATAGTTACGAAATTAATTTCTCCCACAACCTGCACTTTGGTCCTGTCCAACTGTACAATATGAATAGTAGACTTCTGGGGTTCAATGTCCAGTTTAGAGCAAACTGAAGCTGGCATTATGTTAGATGATGCCCCTGAGTCGATTAAACAGTTGTGCAAGTTTCTGTTATAAATTTCATATGTTAGCAGGAAGGGTGGAGTATGAGAATTTGATCTATCTCCAATTAGAACTGAATCGGTAGCTTCAACCATACCTGGAGGAGGTTGGCCTGAATCATTAGCGGCTTTTGCACTGGGAAGCGGTGTAGAGGGAACTGTTATCACTAGGAACTATAGTTCATATATATAAGAGTGTCCATAAGTTTTTATAAAGTATTGAGGTCTTGTAAATAGGTTTGTTAGTTGATGTCAATTTCAAATTTGAAATTCAAGAGTTGTGGATGAGAATTCGTGTAAAGGCAAGGTTATTAGTCCCTCTCCATCATTGTTAGTTATGTCATGTCATGTCATTGGTACTTTGCGCAGTTTCGCAGCGCGGGTATGATGTCTTTGGTACTTGCGCAGTTTCGCAGCGCGGGTGTGATTGGTCAGTTTTGCTGCGAAATAATGTTTGCGTGTTTTCGTAGCGCCCCGTTTGTCAGCGATTTCGTAGCGCATTCCCTTAAATTTGAACTGCCCGCGCTACGAAATCGGGGTTTCAGGTTTTTTTTTTGCAGCATTGTTCCCTGAATGTCTAATCCGAGAAGTAGTGAGTCACGAATCCGGTCATGATTGTCTTTTCATACCATTTCTTTGTCATGATGAGCCATTACTTTGCCATAAGGTCCGATATCATATAGTTATGTGTCAGTTTAGAGGACGTTATAAGAGCTGGTCATTCCATAATGAGTTCTTCATATCATATGAATGTTTTTGGTCTATGAAAAGCCTGAGCTTTGTTTTAAACGAACTACTGCAAGCGAGCCTGCTCTCTACAGCTAAAGATTGTCTTCGTGTTGCCAACCACCGTCATTCCCTTGTGTAAAATTACTCAAAGAAGCATGGAAAGAAGGGAACATCGTTCGGGTAAATGTGTGAGAACAGAGCCGGAGGGGTTAGATGTAACCCTCAAGGATGAGGAGGTAGCAAAGGCGTTTAGAAGTGCTGGTTGCTGGCAATTTTGTGAAAAATTAAAGGGTGGACATGCAGAAGTGACCAAGGCATTTGCATTGAACTTCACTGGACTGAATTCGAAGGTGGCCATGTTGGAGTTTCCAGTGTCCCCTGAAGTCATTTCTTCTGTCACAGAAATCCCGAGGGGTGGCCAAGAGTGGTTCAAGAATTTCAAGTTTGACATGGGTCCGTGCAAGGAGTTCTTGAAGGCACCATATGTAGACGAAGATCTTACTAAAGCTGTCCCAAGGAGCTATCTAAAGGAGAATTATGCTATGCTATTGACATGTATCCAGAAGTACCTGACATGTGAGGGTCGGTACAACAAAGTCTACTCATACCATTTTAAGCTGCTGCTACACTTCACTGGTAAGAGCTCAATAGACATACCTTTTTACTTATTCAGAAGTATTAGCAAGATGTGTGATAAGATTCAGTTAAAGAAGGAAGCTTATGAAACATCTCTTTTTCATCATGGTCTGGTTAAATTACTGGTGTTGGATAGCCTACATAAAATTGGTAAAGACTGGGATTCATTTGTGTTCATGGCCGGTTTCCCAAGTAAAACGGGCCTAACTCCATTACCTGTAGAAGAAAGTCCTATTTCAAAGGGTAGTTTAAATGACTTACTTGAAGCCATTGAATTAGAGCAAGATCATCCAATCCAAATTGAACCACTTGAACTTGAGCAAGATCAATTGGTATCACCAATGCATATTGATCTAACACAATCCTCACCTGAAAGTTCTAAGAAGTCAAAGGCTTCTAAAAGATTAAAGTTTGAGGAACCAAGTGAAGAGTATGCCTTTAAACCACGCAGACCAATGACTAGAAGGCAAATGAAAGAAGTGGAAAAAGCTCAGAAAGAGAAAGCACCTTCAGAGATGCCTAGGACAGAGGCACTTGAAGTCTTCTCTGAAATAGTTCAAGCAGCTAAAAACAAGAACAAGGATAATAAGGTTGTTATCAGTCAAAGTGGAAATGTGATTGCCATTAAGAAACAAGCTGAAGCAAGTAAGGAAATACCTCAGGTTCAAAATGTTTTTAAAGAAAAGGCAGTAAGATATACAAGCTATAAGAAAGCTGTAATGAAAGGTAAGACAAGTTTGATCAGTCAAGCTAGCTCAGTATCTGATGCCTATGTATGGACAGTGCCAGCTCTGAAGCAGGCGAAGACTATGAAACAAATGAATGCAGGTCTAAGAGCAGAGAACAAGAAGTTGAAGGAAGAAGTCATCAGCCTGAAAGAGAAGCTAGACAAACTAGCTAAATGATTCAAGAAGGGATGTGTTTTCCAAATTTTGATATATTTTGGCCATCGTCTTTTTAAAAAAGCTTTTTGAGACTTTTTGATGTCTTTACACCTGTATAGAATGACTGAAGAAATCACAGACTTGAGTTATTGTTGCTTTAAGGTTCATGTATTTAATTTTGATGACCTACAGCAGTTTCGTAGCGCGCTACGAAACTGCTGTAGATGACTGGTTATGTTGAAAACTTGAGTTTGAATGCTGAGGTCAGCAAATATTTAAAGAGATGACTTAATGCCAGCATGGAGGTTATAGAAGGTCAGTCAGATATTTAAAAAAGGTTGCCAGGTGTAAATATTCGAAGAAAAGGTGAAGTTTTGTTTCTTATTGAAAGTTTCACTTTATGTCCGAGTTTTTAGGGTTGTGATAGAGCTGCTGAGATGTTAAGTGATACACTTGTCTAGTTATGGGGTGGCCAGATCATGAGTTTTCTTCAGTCACACGGGACTATCCAAGGATCAAATGGCTTGAAACTGGATCATTAATACATGTACACCGATGGGAGGCAGCAACCGAGAATATAGGCTTCATTTTCTTATTGGTTGATGAATCATCTATGCATCAGGTATCCGGAGCTGTTCATACATTGAATCTGCTTTCAGTTTGGGTTTGGTTATTATTGTAATGCTACAGGTGGCAAGCTCTGAGAACGCAGCAAAGTATACGAGGGGAAAGACTTAAAGTGCCAATGTGACAGAGTCCTCTGTTTTCGTAGCACCATATCTCTTGTAATCAATTAGTTTGTTTATGATATAGTTAAGGTCATTAATGTCAAAATTCCGAGCTCCCTTCATGCTTGTTGAGGAGTCTCGTGCAGTAGTGTTTTGATTGGCTATATATAGGAATAACTTTTATGTAAAAAAGGTTGGATACTTTATAAAAAACAGTGTTGTTCTGGGCCATTGTAAGACCTTTTTGACAGTAATAGTAAAACAGAGTTATTCTCTTCTCAAGATTCTCGAAGGATTGTCATGTTCAAATGTAGTAATGGTGTTTTATACTTTATGTTATTTTATAGTCTTGTTGTATGCAATCACTCAGAATTCATAATTATATGCTCTGACTTCCTGTGTATTCAGCAAGCTATGTTTTGGTGGAGTATGTTTGACATGTAATGCTAAGAGCCTTGATTTCCATGAGATCACTGTGTTTTCCTTGTTTACTTAATATTATAGACTCCATAGCCCAATGAGAGCCAGTTTGATGTGTTTCCAACCATTGATGCTTTCATAAGTGAATAAAGAGTTAGCCATCTAGTGTTTGAAGGATTTTATCAAGAGTTGTGAGAGAGCCCTCTCTGATTAGGAAGGCTAATTCCTAATCTAAAGTATGGTCTGAAACAGTTACATGAAACTTGGCTTGGTTGCAGCCCCTAGTACTGGTTTTGTGATAACATTTTGGTGCGTCTGCCGGGAGCTTAAGATTGAATTTCTGAAGGTAGCAGGAGTTGAAATGATTTTCGAGGCTGCATTCTACCTTGGTGACTCCATTTGTTATTTAAAAGTTTAAAGGTGGCTTCGAAAGGAAGGTACACAAGGAGTAACCCTGATCCAAATCCACCTAGTCCTGTGGAAAATCCTAATATCATCTCAAGGAGTAAACAAAGATTCTCTGATATACCAGGTACTTCAAGTATTTCAAAGTCATTATTTACTGAGTTTTTTAGAAGTCCTGAGAATAAACTTGTTGATGATAAAGTTCAAGAGGTCATATTAAGGTCTGAAAATGAAGAAGAATTAATTGGTATCATTTTGGATCTACAAAAGAGAGGTATTGATACTTCTTCTCTAATTTCACATAAAGATAAAGAGGAGTTTTGGGAAATTGTTTCTTCTGAGCTATTATTAGAGAAAGAAGATTTAAAGCAGCTCAAGGAGCTTGACCCTTTCGAAATTTTGCTCAACTCAAAGATTGGTTTACCTCTCCCAAATTGGAGTTCTTTTGTTAGTGGTCTACAAAGTCCTAATAGTCCTTTTCGTACTCATATTTTGTCCTCTGCTTCTGCAAGTCCAAATAGCCCTCAAGCCACATTTCATACTAGTTCTGGTCATAACATACCTATTGTCACTCTTCCTCCTTTCATTATGGCCGTACCTGCTAGGTATGCTCCTTTGGCCCTTCCTGCTGTTCTGCATGATTTACCAAATAAATATGCTTCTAGGATCCCAACATGGGGAGGAGATGAGGACATTACAGCTGAAGAGCATGTGGATAGATTCAATGATTTTATTGATAGATATGAAGTGGATGATGAAGATGTCAAACTGAGATTGTTTGCTCAGTCTTTCATTGGAGAGGTTAGGAAATGGTTCAAGGCCTTGGGAGCTGGTAGCATTCACAGTTGGGCTGAGTTTGAAGATAGCTTTCTGAGGAAGTGGGGAAATAGAACTAATCCAGTTCAGGCCCTCACTGAATATAATAATTTAAGAAGAACTCCAGATGAGACTATTCAAAATTTTTCTAAGAGGTTTAACAAGATTTATAATTCTATTCCAGCTCACTTGAAACCTCCTGGAGCTTTAGCACAATTAAGATATGCTGAGTCCTTTGATTCTGACTTCTCTCTTTTACTCAGAGAAAGAGAGTCTGCTACATTGGCTGACATGCAAAATGATGCTATCAAAGTAGAGGTGAATATACTTGCTGCTAAAAAGTCCAAGATGGCTAAGACCAAGATAAAGGAAGAGGAAAGGCCTTCTACTTCTGCTCAAGAGGATAAAGTTGAAACCATGATAAAGACTATGGAAAAATTGATGGACCAATTAGCACTTGGGAATACTGCTGCTCCTCAAGCGCAACAAGAACCTCGGTTTAGAAATCCTCAGTTTAGAAGGCCACAAAATCAACAAAGGCCAAGGGAGAATAGAAATCAACAAGCTGATCCTCCTGTAAGACCTCCGTTTCAGCAAAATATGGTAGATGGAGAAGAAGAATCTGAGGAACCTGAAGAAACTATTCATTGTCTTGGTGAAGAAGATTCAGAGATCTTTCTAACAAAAGAGGAACATGATGAGTCTAGCCAACAAAAAGCTGAAGAAGAACCTTCAGATTTCCTAAAGGGTTATCAGCATGCCATATTTGAAATTCAAAAGCAATATAACCTCAGAAATAGAGATGTCCCCATTACAGCAAACAAGGGTCAGCCTAAGAAGAATATTTCAAAAACAGTGGAAGATAAAAAAGAAAAACCAAAACAAGCTGAAGAAAAAGGTGATGCTCCTATTGAAAAGAGAGATAATCAAACTCTTGTTCTTCCTAAGGAAGTTGAGAGGTCTACTCCAGGATTCAATATAGAAAATGAGATTTCTAAAATCAAAATATCAGTCCCATTTAATGAGATTTTGAAAGTAAACAAGTATAGAAGCAAGATTGTGGAAATGCTTAATTCTCCCCCAGGAGGAGCTGATATTTTAAATTTGCAAGAAGACAATCCTATCATTTGTTTAGGCCCAAGGCTTGAAGATGAGCAGAATGATGAGTTTCCTCCGTTTTATATAAGCATCGATATACATGAAATGACTCTTCATAATGCCATGTTGGACTCAGGAGCATCTCATAATCTTATGCCCAAAGTCATTATGGAAAGGTTAGGATTGGAAGTGACTAGACCTTATAAAGACTTATTTTCTTTTGATTCTAAGAGGGTTCATTGTATTGGGTTAATTAAGGATGTTGTTGTGGCACTTACACAAATCCCAGCTAAAACCACTGTCATGGATATTGTTGTGGCTAATGTTCCACCTAAATTTGGAATATTACTTTCAAGGTCATGGGCAGCTAAAATTAAAGGTACCATGCAAATGGATTTGACTTATGCTACTATTCCAGTATTTGGAGAGCAGAGAAGGTTATACCGGGAAACAAGGATGGCATATATGGTGAGTAGCAAGGATAAACCACAGAATTTTCCTATCTATTCTTGTGACACAGGCTTGGGATCAGCCATTCTATTTAATGAATCAGTGGGAGAAGAATCACAGAAAGAAAAAGCAGAAAATCAGTGTGAAGAGTCGCAGCAAAGTAATGAAGAAGACATTTCTGGTTGCTGGTCTTTGTATTTTGATGGAGCAGCAGGGAAGGAAGGTGCTGGCGCTGGAATTTGGATCATGAGTCCAGCTGATGAGAGTAAGTTTCTGTCTTATAAGCTCAATTTTGATTGCACAAATAACATGGCCGAGTATGAGTCCCTGGTTTTAGGCTTAGAAAATTTGATTGAGTTCAAGGCAAAAAACATTGTTGTTTATGGGGACTCTGAGCTGGTTATAAAACAAGTTCAAGGTGTTTACCAAACAAAAGATGCAAGAATGAGAGCTTATAGGAACTTGGTGTTAGAATTGTTGGAAAAGTTTCAATCATACACTTTCAATATCAAAACCAGAGAGCAGAATTCCATGGCAGATTCTCTTGCTGTAGCAGCTAGTCTTTTTGTCATTCCTAAACATGCTTCTGACAGTTATGAAGTCAACGTCCGCCATAGGCCAGTAATCCCTGATAATATATTAAATTGGCAAGTCTTTGAAGATGACCAGCAGGTGAGAAGTTTCATAGAATTGAAAGGAGAATTTGAGCATTGTCAAATTGATCAGCAAAACATGTTAGTAGAAACAAAAGAAAAGTCTGAGGTGTTACAGCTCCAAAATAATCTCATTCCTAAAGGTTTGATTCCTCTTGAAAAGCTTTTTGATCAGAATGATGTCTTTAAGGCGCCAAGGTTGCAAGCAAATGAAGAGGAGATAGAAAACTGCAATCTAGGTGATTTAGTAGCGCCTAAATTGATCAAAATTTCAAAATTTTTATCAGCTGATCTAAAAGTTAAGTACATTGATCTATTGAAGAAGTTTATTGATGTGTTTGCTTGGAATTATACTGATCTCAAACAATATGATTCCTCAGTTATACAACATACAATCCCCATCAAGCCAAATGAGAAACCTTTTAAGCAAAAATTGAGAAGAATAAATCCTCTGCTAATGCCATTAATTGAGAAAGAAGTCAAGAAGCTGTTTGATGCAAAGATTATTGTTCCTATCAGATTTTCAAATTGGTTGGCCAACTTGGTTCCAGTTAGGAAAAAGAACGGAGAAATAAGGATTTGCATAGACTTTAGGAATTTGAACAAGGCTTCACTGAAGGACAATTATCCTCTCCCTAAAATGGATCTTATGCTGCAGAATATTGTAGGCTCTCAAAGAATGTCGATGTTAGATGGCTTTTCAGGATACAATCAAATCCTTGTTCATCCAGAGGATCAGGAGAAGACAGCTTTTACCACCCCATGGGGCACCTTTATGTATGCCAAGATGCCTTTTGGCCTCATGAATGCAGGGGCGACTTTCCAAAGGGCTATGGACATTGCTTTCGCAGAGGAGAAAGATAAATCAGTTGTGGTATACCTTGATGATATCACAGTCTTTTCAAAGAGAGAGGAAGATCATTTAAAGCATCTGGAGAAGATATTATTGAAGTGTAGAAGGTTCGGCATTTCTTTGAATCCAACTAAAAGTATCTTTGCTTTGACTTCTGGTAAGTTGCTTGGGCATATCATTTCTCAAGAAGGCATCAAAATAGATCCAAATAGAGTTAGTGCTATTTCAAGGCTGGATTTGCCAAGGAGTAAGAAAGAAGTTCAGTCTTTTCTTGGTAAAGTTAATTTTGTTAGGAGGTTCATTCCCAACTTTGCAGAGGTGGTTAAGCACATCACAAAAATGCTAAAGAAGGGAGCAGACTTTAAGTGGACAGCTGAGGCAAGAAAGTCATTTGAAGAAATTAAAAAAGCACTCACTCAAGCGCCGGTTCTTATTAGCCCTGATTTCTCCAAGGAATTTTTAATATTCACCTATGCCTCTGAAGATACAATCGCTGGAGTTCTTTTACAGAAAGGGAATCAAGGTACTGAACAGCCTATCTCATTCTTTAGTAAAACATTGGCAAATGCTGAATTAAAGTATAATATTTTAGAAAAGCAAGCATATGCTTTGGTAAAGGCAATCAAAGATTTTAGAATCTATGTGCTTCATTCTCATATTATTGCATTTGTGCCAAGTGCTGTTATTAAAGAAATTCTCACACAAGCAGACCCGGATGGTAAAAGAGGGAAATGGATAGCCAAATTGCTGGAATATGATATTGAAATTAGGCCAACTAAATTGGTGAAGGGTCAAGGGTTAGCAGAGTTGCTAACTCACTCAAATCTAGACTGCAGCGACATTAATTTTAATGCAGAAATATCAGAAATTTTTGAAGAAGAGGAAGAGTTGGTTCAAATTAATGAAAAATTTCTGATATCTGAATGGTATAAGGATGTCTCATTTGTTTTACAACACAACAGAGCCCCTGACAATATTTCCAAGTCTAGAGCTCGTTTCATCAAGCTGAAATCCCTTATATATTTTGTTTATGAGCAGAATTTATTTTGGAAGGATGCTGGAGGAATTCTATTAAGTTGTTTGATTGAAGAGGAGGCTAATAGGGTGATTGAAGAGTTTCATAAGGGAGATTGTGGAGGTCACCATTATTGGAAGGCTACTGCTAATAAAATATTGAGAGCCGGGTATTTTTGGCCCACCATGTTCAAAGATATTTATAAAAAAGTTGCAGCCTGTCATGAATGTCAGTTGTTTGAAGGTAAAAGGAAGCTCATGCCTATGCCTCTAGTTCCTATTTATGTAGAAGCGCCCTTTCAGCAGTGGGGGCTAGATTTTATAGGTGAGATACATCCCTCTTCATCAGGCCAACACCGGTGGATACTTACAGCCACTGATTATTTCACAAAGTGGATAGAGGCAGTACCAACTAGACAAGCTAATGATGCAGTCATTATTTCCTTCTTAGAGAACAATATTTTATCAAGGTTTGGATGTCCACTCAAGCTTATCACAGATAATGCTCAAGCCTTTAAGTCTAAGAGAATGATAAACTTTTGCCACCAATATCATATTTCTCTTGGTCACTCAACAGCCTATTATCCACAAGGCAATGGTCTAGCTGAAAGTTCAAATAAGAGCCTTGTGAGGATTATCAAAAAATTGCTGGAAGAAAACAAGAGAACTTGGCATTTGAAACTGAAGTATGCATTGTGGGCTGATCGCATATGCACTAAAAGATCTATTGGAACCTCTCCTTATGAACTTGTGTACGGAGCAGAAGCAATTTTTCCAACGTCTCTTGGTGTCCCAGTTATGAAATTAATTCAAGGACTTGAAGAAGAGCCAAATGCCATACAGCGGAGGATTAATCAATTGATTGCATTACAAGAAAAAAGGAATGAAGTGGTTGAAGATTATCAACAAAATCAGAATAGAGTCAAGAGGGCTTTTGATAAGAAGATTAAAGATGTGACCTTTCAAATTGATGACAAGGTTTTGAAATGGGAAGCCAAGATTGAAGAAAAGGGCAAACATGGCAAATTTGAGAATTTATGGAAGGGGCCATATTTGATCTCTGCTTTCCATGGAAACAATACTTATATTTTGCAAGAAGTTGATGGATCACAGTATGCTGGTGGGCCTGTCAATGGCAGGTTCTTAAAGCATTATTATCAGTGAAAAATCTGCCAAGTAATTCATGATCATTGTAAATAATCATTGTTTTTGAAGTGTTTGTGTTAGCAATAAGTGACAAGCTGAACTAGCAGACTTTAGCCCGAGGAGAAGGCCCACAAAGTTTGAGAGGAATGCTTGTCAGCCAGATGTGAGTGTAATAAATGGATAAAGCACTGGTACTGCGTGTTCTTAGTGTACCACAGGGGCACACTATCCCTAGTGGAGCCACTGTTATCACTAGGAACTATAGTTCATATATATAAGAGTGTCCATAAGTTTTTATAAAGTATTGAGGTCTTGTAAATAGGTTTGTTAGTTGATGTCAATTTCAAATTTGAAATTCAAGAGTTGTGGATGAGAATTCGTGTAAAGGCAAGGTTATTAGTCCCTCTCCATCATTGTTAGTTATGTCATGTCATGTCATTGGTACTTTGCGCAGTTTCGCAGCGCGGGTATGATGTCTTTGGTACTTGCGCAGTTTCGCAGCGCGGGTGTGATTGGTCAGTTTTGCTGCGAAATAATGTTTGCGTGTTTTCGTAGCGCCCCGTTTGTCAGCGATTTCGTAGCGCATTCCCTTAAATTTGAACTGCCCGCGCTACGAAATCGGGGTTTCAGGTTTTTTTTTGCAGCATTGTTCCCTGAATGTCTAATCCGAGAAGTAGTGAGTCACGAATCCGGTCATGATTGTCTTTTCATACCATTTCTTTGTCATGATGAGCCATTACTTTGCCATAAGGTCCGATATCATATAGTTATGTGTCAGTTTAGAGGACGTTATAAGAGCTGGTCATTCCATAATGAGTTCTTCATATCATATGAATGTTTTTGGTCTATGAAAAGCCTGAGCTTTGTTTTAAACGAACTACTGCAAGCGAGCCTGCTCTCTACAGCTAAAGATTGTCTTCGTGCTGCCAACCACCGTCATTCCCTTGTGTAAAATTACTCAAAGAAGCATGGAAAGAAGGGAACATCGTTCGGGTAAATGTGTGAGAACAGAGCCGGAGGGGTTAGATGTAACCCTCAGGGATGAGGAGGTAGCAAAGGCGTTTAGAAGTGCTGGTTGCTGGCAATTTTGTGAAAAATTAAAGGGTGGACATGCAGAAGTGACCAAGGCATTTGCATTGAACTTCACTGGACTGAATTCGAAGGTGGCCATGTTGGAGTTTCCGGTGTCCCCTGAAGTCATTTCTTCTGTCACAGAAATCCCGAGGGGTGGCCAAGAGTGGTTCAAGAATTTCAAGTTTGACATGGGTCCGTGCAAGGAGTTCTTGAAGGCACCATATGTAGATGAAGATCTTACTAAAGCTGTCCCAAGGAGCTATCTAAAGGAGAATTATGCTATGCTATTGACATGTATCCAGAAGTACCTGACATGTGAGGGTCGGTACAACAAAGTCTACTCATACCATTTTAAGCTGCTGCTACACTTCACTGGTAAGAGCTCAATAGACATACCTTTTTACTTATTCAGAAGTATTAGCAAGATGTGTGATAAGATTCAGTTAAAGAAGGAAGCTTATGAAACATCTCTTTTTCATCATGGTCTGGTTAAATTACTGGTGTTGGATAGCCTACATAAAATTGGTAAAGACTGGGATTCATTTGTGTTCATGGCCGGTTTCCCAAGTAAAACGGGCCTAACTCCATTACCTGTAGAAGAAAGTCCTATTTCAAAGGGTAGTTTAAATGACTTACTTGAAGCCATTGAATTAGAGCAAGATCATCCAATCCAAATTGAACCACTTGAACTTGAGCAAGATCAATTGGTATCACCAATGCATATTGATCTAACACAATCCTCACCTGAAAGTTCTAAGAAGTCAAAGGCTTCTAAAAGATTAAAGTTTGAGGAACCAAGTGAAGAGTATGCCTTTAAACCACGCAGACCAATGACTAGAAGGCAAATGAAAGAAGTGGAAAAAGCTCAGAAAGAGAAAGCACCTTCAGAGATGCCTAGGACAGAGGCACTTGAAGTCTTCTCTGAAATAGTTCAAGCAGCTAAAAACAAGAACAAGGATAATAAGGTTGTTATCAGTCAAAGTGGAAATGTGATTGCCATTAAGAAACAAGCTGAAGCAAGTAAGGAAATACCTCAGGTTCAAAATGTTTTTAAAGAAAAGGCAGTAAGATATACAAGCTATAAGAAAGCTGTAATGAAAGGTAAGACAAGTTTGATCAGTCAAGCTAGCTCAGTATCTGATGCCTATGTATGGACAGTGCCAGCTCTGAAGCAGGCGAAGACTATGAAACAAATGAATGCAGGTCTAAGAGCAGAGAACAAGAAGTTGAAGGAAGAAGTCATCAGCCTGAAAGAGAAGCTAGACAAACTAGCTAAATGATTCAAGAAGGGATGTGTTTTCCAAATTTTGATATATTTTGGCCATCGTCTTTTTAAAAAAGCTTTTTGAGACTTTTTGATGTCTTTACACCTGTATAGAATGACTGAAGAAATCACAGACTTGAGTTATTGTTGCTTTAAGGTTCATGTATTTAATTTTGATGACCTACAGCAGTTTCGTAGCGCGCTACGAAACTGCTGTAGATGACTGGTTATGTTGAAAACTTGAGTTTGAATGCTGAGGTCAGCAAATATTTAAAGAGATGACTTAATGCCAGCATGGAGGTTATAGAAGGTCAGTCAGATATTTAAAAAAGGTTGCCAGGTGTAAATATTCGAAGAAAAGGTGAAGTTTTGTTTCTTATTGAAAGTTTCACTTTATGTCCGAGTTTTTAGGGTTGTGATAGAGCTGCTGAGATGTTAAGTGATACACTTGTCTAGTTATGGGGTGGCCAGATCATGAGTTTTCTTCAGTCACACGGGACTATCCAAGGATTAAATGGCTTGAAACTGGATCATTAATACATGTACACCGATGGGAGGCAGCAACCGAGAATATAGGCTTCATTTTCTTATTGGTTGATGAATCATCTATGCATCAGGTATCCGGAGCTGTTCATACATTGAATCTGCTTTCAGTTTGGGTTTGGTTATTATTGTAATGCTACAGGTGGCAAGCTCTGAGAACGCAGCAAAGTATACGAGGGGAAAGACTTAAAGTGCCAATGTGACAGAGTCCTCTGTTTTCGTAGCACCATATCTCTTGTAATCAATTAGTTTGTTTATGATATAGTTAAGGTCATTAATGTCAAAATTCCGAGCTCCCTTCATGCTTGTTGAGGAGTCTCGTGCAGTAGTGTTTTGATTGGCTATATATAGGAATAACTTTTATGTAAAAAAGGTTGGATACTTTATAAAAAACAGTGTTGTTCTGGGCCATTGTAAGACCTTTTTGACAGTAATAGTAAAACAGAGTTATTCTCTTCTCAAGATTCTCGAAGGATTGTCATGTTCAAATGTAGTAATGGTGTTTTATACTTTATGTTATTTTATAGTCTTGTTGTATGCAATCACTCAGAATTCATAATTATATGCTCTGACTTCCTGTGTATTCAGCAAGCTATGTTTTGGTGGAGTATGTTTGACATGTAATGCTAAGAGCCTTGATTTCCATGAGATCACTGTGTTTTCCTTGTTTACTTAATATTATAGACTCCATAGCCCAATGAGAGCCAGTTTGATGTGTTTCCAACCATTGATGCTTTCATAAGTGAATAAAGAGTTAGCCATCTAGTGTTTGAAGGATTTTATCAAGAGTTGTGAGAGAGCCCTCTCTGATTAGGAAGGCTAATTCCTAATCTAAAGTATGGTCTGAAACAGTTACATGAAACTTGGCTTGGTTGCAGCCCCTAGTACTGGTTTTGTGATAACAGGAACAACATTCAATTCTTTAAGAAGTAATTTCTGCTGATGCTTTAATTTACTAAGCTCAAACATAGTAATGTTTGCTTTAGTTTTCTTCATGTCATCAACAATATTATACTCCATTGAATCGGATACGACTAATGTTTTGGATGTTGAAGGAGTATTAGAAGTTGAAGGCTGGTTTTGGGAAACTGCTGCAGGTGATTTCTTTGCAGGTGTTTTTTCTTTGGTTGTAGTGGCACCTGCACTCCTCTTCTTTGATGATACCTGAACAGGTTCAGAAGTACTTTTGGTCCTAGTAGTAACTGGGAACGCCTCTTCTTCATTATCAGTATCGGAGTTGGGGAGTATAAAATCCCACATTCCATGACATTCTACTACTTCTTCTTCATCATCAGTTGGTGCGATTGTTTCCTCTTCCTCTTCTTCTTCTTGCTCTGAGTCTGCGTTAGATATGACATTTGGGGGCTTTGACTCATTTCTCTTAAAAGTTCTAAAAGGTCTTTTGGTTGAGGTTTTGGCCACTTGTTTCTTTATTTCGACCATTTCATTTGATAACGTTTTTAAGACCTTTTGCAAACCTTCCATGTCGTATGGGTCTTTTGGGGTCTTTTTCTTTGAGTCATCTTTGAAAGAGACTTTTTTGGCTTTTCTGTCTTCCAGGGCAGCTTTCTTTTCTAGGGCATTGATGTGTTTTTCCACAGCAAGCACTTCTTTCATATTTTCGGCTAAGGTAGGTTTCCCTGCTCTATCTACAAAGATGGCTATATTGGCAGGCAGAGCTGTTATATACCATTCGCTCCGAATTTGTTCGCTTGGTTTGGAGGCTGTAGGGATTTTATTTAGGAGTTTATTGAAGCGTGCATTAAATTCCTTAATTGGTTCCCTATGTTCTATTCTCAGATTGGAGAGATCGTTTATTAAGGTAGCCAAAGACCTATCATCTCCATATTTGGTAAGAAACTGCTCTTGGCAAGTGTTCCAACTGGTAATGGAACCAGAGGGTAAAGAAAAATACCAGGATCCTGCTGATCCTTGTAAGGTGTAAGGGAAAAGTCTAACAACAACATCTTGTTCTGTTACTCCTTTCAAGTTGATTGCTAACATGAAATTATTGATGTGTTCCTCAACTTGGGTTCCATCACCTGGATTAAACTTGGGTAGCCATTTTTCAGGATAATCTGGTCATGGATGCAATGGCGTAGGCATGTTGACTGCACCAGGTCTGGTCCATGGATCTGCCATTGTAATAGCAACAGTGGTTGATACTACTGTTGGAATTCCAGATGTATGAGAAGGAAATAATACTGAGGAGTGGGCAGGTTGAGATGTTGAAGCTTCTAATCCCTGGTGAATGACAATATGTAATGGGGGAGTGGATGGTTGACTTTGCAGAGGGGAAGATGCAATGGAGGATGTGGATGAAAGCTCTTCACTATCAGATCCTTCAGTATTTTTCTTCGCCTTTTTCCTTTTGAGTAAAGGGAACTCAGTGGGTTCAATACCGAGCTTTTCGCTCTGAAGTCTGGTGAGAGGATGAGTTAAATTGAACTGCGAAGTCGCACTGCTTTGTGATACCTCAGATTTCTGTGGTGAAATCGAGAAGCTCTGAAGTTTGTGGATAAGAGACTGGACTTCAGGTGATTCAAGACTTAATTGTTCTGGAGTATGATGGGTTTGAGCAGTGGTAGCTGATTCCTCTTCTTCTTGTTTGGGTACTGGCGAACCAGTATGCAAATAGGAAGACCGGGGAGATTCGGAGGGAGGATTACTCTTAGAATGGCTTATAGGTTTTGGCTTATGTGCCATTCACAGTCGTTGCCCTCCTTCTAGCGCCAAAAATGTTGATGCCTCGAAAATCGCTGCAACAACATCGGGGATAACCACCCGGTCCGGACCTTAGTACAACTCCTTTTCCGTTTGGAATAGTGGCTCCGACTGGGGATAATGGGACCAGTTTCCCAAAAGTAGATAATCGGGATGAATGGATGATTTATAAAACTAAGCTAGCGATGGGCGGATAACTAAACTATTTAACAAGAATACAAGGACTATAACCTATCCTGGGAATCTATTGAACTTTAAAGTGCAGCGTTTAATGGTCTGTGTCTAAGGACAGGCATATAGATGACTCCATCGATCAGACATAGATATTAATTCATTCAAGATTACTGTGCCTAAATAGTTAAGCCCATCGATTACAGCAATATTACCGCACTCATCATTTATATTATCGACATATACATGATTAAAAGGAAAGCATATCATAAAACATCCAATAGTGGTATGAATGTAGATCTTCTGTTACAGCACATGCATATAATCAACAATAGCAAGGATAATCAAATAAAAATTCACATAACAGGAATGAATTCAGACATAGATAGAAATACCATATGAGCTGCTTTGACACTCCCGATATCAATCGCTACTTGTAATTCTTTCTTCAACGCAGAAACATTCACAACAACGACAATAGTGCACAATTGCATAAAAAGCTTCTTTGCTGAGTTAAGAAAGACTGGTCCAGTTTCATAAAAGAATATTGACTAAAGCACAATAGTGCAAACTTCAGTCTTTAAGTCTGGTACAAAACTTTACGACCCTTTCCAAAACAATGAAAGGGTCTATAAATACTAAATTAATCTAAATATCTATTAAACTGAAATGCAACTAAATCGGTATCAATAATTTTTGATCTTATTTTCCTCAACGATCTGGCAATCGGCGGCATGATTCATCAGGTAGGCTGCTTGCCTTTAAATCTGAGCTGACTTATCGCAAGCATTGGCTCTACTTCAGGAGGTTTTTTGAGGCGCGAACTGAGCTGGGCGGCATAGGTGGCATCTTGAATATCGGGAATTATACACCCGATTGCATCTGTTAGGCACTTTAGGGCGGCTCTCTGTGTATGCGGCTTTACCAGGAAGATCCAATATGCTTCCATAGTTAAACTATTAATCCCAGCGATTAATCTCCCTTTCTCCTCTAAATCAGGATAGCATGATTGTTCCAATGTATTTGTTGTTGTCATCTTTCTTGGTGTACATTGGGAAATCATATTTGCTAAGTAGAGAGTGTTGTTAACTAGATCAACCAGATTGCTGGAAGTTGATTTACATCTTGAAGCTGCCCTTTCTGCTTTCATCACTTGAGTGTGCCATTCTGTGAAAAGTATGTCTTTATATGTTTCTGAAATCTTGGGCAAATTTGCTTCTCTCCCTTGATCAGAATCTTGCCAGTCAAGATATCCGGTTATGATCTCTTCGGCTTGGTCTAACTCATTCCTGGCCTTCTCTACCTGCTGATTTATTGATGTCTTTAGCTCACACAATGGCTCTGCCTGAGCGATTTGTTGACACATGAGCCTAATTTGGGATATTAATGCAGTGTTTATTTGCACTGCTTCTGCTCTGAATTCACCCACCTGTTGAGCGCCCTTTATCTTTTCAAGCTGCGATGACAATTGAGCGATTTGCTCATCTTTTGTTTTCATCATTTGCTCGTTTGTTGCCCCTAATTGTGCCAATGCCTCCGATAATTCCTTTCGTTTCTGGATTGCGTTTTGGTCGACCCTTTGCTTTTCTGCCTGCAATTGCTGAGTTAATTGATTGTTCAATTGTTGTTGTGTCGACAACTGCTGCTCCGCCTGCTCTGCCTTCTGCTTTGATTCAGCCAACTCTGCCTGTAATGCGAAAATTTCTTGGTCCTTAGTCTTTAGTAGAAGACTTACCTCCGATGCCTTGTCGATTGTTGCTGCCGAATAAGCTCCCGCATACTGTGACAGTTTTGTTAGGTCATCGGAGGGATCGAATTCCTCCTTCCAAACCACGCTACCCGTTATAGTTTGTTCTGGAAAAAGGGGAGGTTGATCAATCTTCCTCCTTTTCCTTTGTCTTTTTAGCACTGCCTTATGCCTCGGGCTGTAGAAAACATCCAAGGGAGGAATATCTTCTACTTGGAGAATGATTTGGTCGGAGGGGTCTTTTGGTATTATCTCAACATCCTTGGAAATGGGTGGGCCGCTGGTTCCACTTAGAACCTGAGGTGAAGTGATGTCCTGTATATCGTTTATCTTGGAAGTGTCTGTATCCTTGGAACATTCCAACCCACTGATGATAGAGTCAAATTGCTTCCACTCTTGAAGCAAATTAGGGTCAATAGTAGTATCTATATTGACATCAGTGGTGGTTTGTTTTTCCTTTTCAGCTTGGGACTCCTTCTGCACCTTTTCCTGCTCTCTTTTCTGCTGTTCCTCTTGTTCTTTCTTCTGCCTTTCCTCTTGCTCTTTCTTTTGTTGTTCCTCTTTCTCTTTCCTCTGTTTCTCCTCGTGTGCTCTCTTCTACCTTTCTTCTTTTTCTTTTCTCTGCCTTTCCTCCTGTTCCTTTTTATGATCCTTTATTACAACCAGAGGTTCCTTTGACTGTTGCCGAACAGGCTCACTTGATGATGTCGCCGGGGTTGTTGCTAGTAAATCTAGAGGCAGAGTTTGCAACCTCTGTTCTCTAAGCTTATTAAACTCAGTCAGCCCTTCATCATTATATTTCATTCGAGCGAGTTCTTTAGCCTGACCTATTGTTTCGGCTGCAACGAATAGGTCGTCAAACATATCTTCTTTGTGCTCAAATTTTGTCAATTTGGCCTGTTCTAGTGCATTGTAGGCAACTTTCTTTGGATCATATGGCATGTTTGGGATAGTCGCCAGAGTTAAGGATTGAATCTTTGTGGCTTCCTTTTCTGCATGTTTGAGATCATGCAGAGTATAGACACCACACCTCAAGGGAAAAGAGGGCCAGCCCCTCTTCTTTTCTTTCTTGAGAGTCTGTGTAACACTCTCAGCCATAATTTGATAAGCGATTTCTCTTGCTAGCAGTTTATCTGGTATATACAAAGGGAGAACATGTGGGTTGGCTTGGCTGCCGAAAACTCTTATGTAGGTAAATCTCTCCTCTCCAAACCAACTTGCTACCGCTGTTATATCAAACGAAGCTTGATAGGAAATCTTGGGAATGGGTTTATCAAAAATAGAATAATGAATAGGCACCATAAAGCCATTGCAGATTTGGTACAGATGGTGCTTGTAAGAGGACTTCCATAGTTTCTGATGGTATATGTGGATAGCCGTGGGATCTTGTGGCGTCCACCTCCAGCCGAGCACGGGAAATTCAGAATTGAAACATAGTGTATCTAAGATATATGCACTGTAATAGAATGGGGGAATTTTCCTTTCAGTGACGACAATCTGATGTCTAAAATCACGCACAGCTTGTGCTAATTTGTCAGAAAGGATGGTGGCCCAATCCATAATTATACCGTTTACAGCTGCCTCCATTAGAGGAACCATCTCTATGGTAAAATTAGCAGAGTCATGCAATCCCCATAATCTACACATCATTATTCCCGCATAGCAATAAGAAGAAGCAAGAGAATCAACCGAGTACTTACCGGAAGATTCGTGTTTGTGTTTGGCTGGATTTTGTCTCCAATCCCGGATGGGTTCGGATTCAACTTCATTTTCGCTTGCAAACTTCTCCAGGAACGCTTTATTATATATCTTCTCCGGCTCGGGCAAATGATACATTTGCTTTAGATCATCCGGCCTGAACGATCCGAAGATTCTTCCATCTCTAGTGCTGAGAGTTCTATCCAAGATTGGGATTTCTTGAATCGCCCACCGCACTACGTCTGTGTATGGGAGAATTTGCTCCCTGGCCGCTATTCTGTGAAGGAAAGAGTCGGCTAAATCCTTGAGAGTACATTCATACTTCCGAGTAGGATCCGCAGTAGCTTCTGTTACTGTCTTTACTGGTTCTTCGGCTTCAATTAGGTTGTAAGTGCCTTGCCAAGTAACTCTGGTGAGACCCGTGCATGTAGTATCAGATATTAAGCCCTTCTTCTTGTTCACGAGAGCTTGTCCTGCAGCTGGTGTAGTGGAAGCGCCTGCGGTCTTCTTAGATTTCTTCCCCATCTTGTTTGAGCTTCCTTCTATGGATGAATTCTGCACAGCGGCGAGAATAAACGTAACACAGAGATATGCTAATGAAAATCCAATACGGGAAAGATATATCAATCGAAGCGTGCTGAGAGATTAACTCTTAAAAATGGCTGCAGATCCAATCCATGGGAAGATCTTACAGATACATTAAATGGCTGTTTAAGGCCTGCCACCTCTTAAATGCTCATTACATCATTATTCGGCTGAATGACTCGCTTAAGCGTGCTATGGATATTTTGGCAGTTGAGTGCAGGTGATGGATTATTTAAGAGATCAAACTTTAAATACGAATGTATCATAATATCCCTCCATTTAACGGCTTTTTCGAAATCCGCGCTATATCGCAATCGGGCATCGGGAACACTTTAAATCTTTATGTTGGCAATTTTGAAACGCCGATCGCCGATAGCGATATCGCATCGCATCGGGAGAATAGGTGTTATATAAACATACGGATAGCATACCCCCGACCGCCGATAGCGAAATCGCATCGCATCGGGGGTAGAATCTAGGCGCCTTATTATTATACATGGGATATTGCCGATTGCCGATTGCGAAATTGCATCGGAATGGGGTGAATGACTTAAGGTGCTTATCTTGTATATAAAGTATCGCCGATTGCCGATTGCGCATCGCGTCGGGACTAATGGCATGGGGTGCTTTATGATGTGCATGGAGTTTTGCCGATAGCCGATAGCGATATCGCATCGGCGGGATCCCATATGTCACTTATTTGCGTCTTCTATGTCATTGCGATATGCGATCTTGCGATCGCTTTATCGCAATGATAAAAGATTGTTATATTTGATTCAATATGGGTTTTTCAAAAGGTTTTATATAATGCCTTCATTTGGTTTGCGGACCTTTTACAAATAATGCAATATTGATACCAATTGACTTCTAAAGGGACCCATTTCATATAATAATTTTGTAAATAAAATGTTATGAAATGGGGGGTTGTTGTGGAGCACAACACCTTCCTAGCTAAGTTCCAAATGGAGGATAGTACCTGGTCACTAGTAGCTTTTATAATATGCCTAAAGGGTGCATTACCATTGTGCTTTCAAATCTATATTTGTTTCCATAAGTTTTGTCCCCCTTGAAGCTAGCACCGCTAAATATTTGCACCCATAGCTATGGATAAAATGATGAGGTACCTTAGTCCTAAACCCACTCTGGTCTTAGGTCTGCATAGATTATCACATGCCATTAGATCCCATTTTCATTATAGCTTTAAGCTCCCCCCCCCCCCAAATAGAAATGAGAAATGAATATTATGGACATAATTGAGAATGGTAGAAGGATCCATCATTGTAGATAGAAGGTAAAGTGAAAGTGCTTGGAAGATCAATTTGAAGAGAACAAACGGGCCTCTTGTGTTAAGAGAACGAAAAGTCCAGATTGCTAATTTTCATTTGAATTCACTTAATAAATGAGTCCATAGACAAGATTTGAGAGAACCATATACAAGAGGTCCACCTAAGTATAGAAGAAAACTTTGGTCTTTTGGAATCCAAGCAATTTGGATATATGATCTTGCACATAAGGAGGTGTATTGAAGAAGAAAATATGATATTTTGATCTATTAATGTCCATACCAGAGGCCATGGGGAAATAATAAATAATATTGAGAAAAACATGGGGTTCTTGAATTGTTGGTACTCCCATCCCATTGTGTCATATACAAACTCTGATCTGTAAATTGCCATGGATATCATTTCGACGATTCATCTCAACATATCTACTAAAATATATTAGAAAATATGAAATCTACAGTATGATGGTTAATCTCTCTTATATTTATAGATTTGTTGATTAATGTTTATTATGCATGTATGAACATTATAATTATGTAGAAAATAGAGAACAAATATACCAACTACTCACAAACCACAAACCACAACTTGGGAAACCCTTTTGAGAGAAAACCTAGTTAGAAGGTGAGGTTACCCCACTCTTTTTTTCTCTGAATGAAAATGGATGCAAGTAAAAAGGAGTAAGACCTATGGCCCATGTAATGCTACAATATACAAACTTCTTATGTTTTTTCTCTCTATATCCACTCAACTACTATTCTCATCTGTTGAACAAAAATGCACTCAAATAGAATCGAACCCCTTTTTCCTCCTAGTGGCCCAGTTATAATACAACTCGATAGGCTACTAGTGGTTAAGTTTAACTCCTTAAAAACTTAACTAGAGTTACAATATGGAATATGGAATATTGTAGAGTTTTATTCAACATGATCATGTGGCTATCCCATTTCCATGAATGATGGGGGCTGACATGACATCCTCTTGAATCATGGTGGTCAAAACAAGAAGATCAAATTCCAAGTGGCATAACTTTTGCATATGGACTTTGATTGAGGTTATTATTTCACCATGTGAAATGTATCTAAGCGTAGAGGGTGCAGAACTTATTAAACAAGGTTTTACCCCCAAAAGACAATGTTTTTATGCCTCAAACTGCTTCCAGAATGCTTTAGACCCCAATTTTCCAAATTGGGACCTGCCAACAAAAATGGTCCTATGAGTTGATTCCTCCACTTTTTCCACTCTGAAAGAATCAAGATGGATGAAAAATAATATAATGATCTAATATGAATCAAAGCACTAGTGACAAATAGTAAGGTCTTCGCTAAATAGCTTAATACCTTTTACCGATTTTTGAGACACTGTGGCCTTAATTATTCTTCCAAACCTTTGACAACTAGAATGAAGAGGAAAGGAGAAAGAGGGTCACCCTGATGAATATCATGGGAGGAAGACAAATTTTTAGTGGGAGATCCAATGATGAGTATAGAGAAGAAGGAGGAGGAGAGAAGAGATTTAATCTAATCCCTCCATTCCTTGGAAAAACCAAAGCAATGAGAATAGGAAAGAGGTAATCCATTGAGCTTGTCAAAGGACTCGAAGAGACCAAGTTTGAGTAACATAACTATTTTTTTCATTACTTTTAATGAATGGATAAACTCATGCTCCACTATGATACCATCTAGAATATGACACCCTTCTACATAACTTGTTTGTTCTTGGGATATCAAATGAACAAGGTTTTGTTTGAGGCAGTTCACAATGACATTAGTGATCACTTTATAAACTACATTGCAAAGGGATATGGGTTTGAATCCATTGGGATCATTCACTTTGTCCTTTATAGGAGCTTAGGTGAGGAAGGTGGCACCTAAATCTAGAAGAATATAGAGAGAGACTTTGGATTCCTCGACTACCTCCCAAAGGTTTTGACCTACAATGGACAGGTGAGTTTGGAATAAGTAGTAGTGAATCCATCTAAATTAGGGGATTTGCTTTTGCGCATAGATTTAACCACCTATTCCACTTCTTCCATGGATATTTTCCTTAATAATTCTTAATTTTGATCCACAAAAGCGAAGTGGGGGATGTGATGCAATATATGTTGGATTTCCTCCCCATGTGTGGCTTTGAATCTATTGATAGGTTTATCAATTCCTCTTCCTTTTTTCTAGGAAAAAAATCATAATTTTATTTCAACTTTTAAAAAAAGGAAAAAATATTACATTTTGTAGATGTTTTCCACATTCATTAAGAGTAGCCTCTTGGTTGATGTGCTTAAGAAAACTAAAAATGAGAAAGAAAAACATGAGACTTTTAGTGTTGTAGTAATCACTTATATTCCCTTTCTTTCCTTTCTTTCTCTAAACCTTCTACCAACCCCCTAAGTGCAGGTCAACTGGAATTATTGATAAATCACTCATTGTTGTCTTTGGTTGGGGTCCTTTGTCTGAATCAGAACTTTTTGAAGCATCAACTCTCTTTGTACCACCATCCCATCCTCTTTGTGTGCCACCATTTTTAGTTTGATATGGTTCTTGGATTATTTTTTATTTTGTACCATTCAACTTATGGTTTTCATTTCCACCATGTGCCTGAGTGCTCCCTTCTTCTTGGTTTTATGGGTTTTCTGTGATTTCCCCATCTTCCTCCTTCATGGTGAAGGGTTCAAAAAGCTTCCATCCTTTTGTTTCGTAGTCCTATTCCTTTTTCTTTTTGGGGGGATTTTTTCCTAGGGGCGTGTATCCTTTAAATGTCCTATTTGGTAACATAAGTGGCATCTAAATGTCATATTTCCATTGTCTAGAAGTTGGTTCCATTAGAAATTTTTATGTTTCAGCTGAATATGACCAGTTATACCTTTACTTAGGTCAATTTCTACACAAATTCTGGCAAATTAGATAACCCTTTCCCCATTAGTTTAAAGTACAACTTTTTAAATGGCCCCAAAGTGTTTCCAATATCCTCGAGAACCCCGTGATGCCAGAAAAGAAGGGCGAGTTTTGGTAACCTCACCCATACTGGCATTGTTGAAACCATTGTTGTTGTGGAATCAAATTCTTAGAACCAAGTGGTGATGAAAAGCCCTGCACTTCCCCAAAACCAGGCCCTTTCTATCAAAACTCTCTCGAAATAGTTCTGGGTATCAAAATGAATAATGAAAAAACCTTTGGAGCATAATTATATATCACAGTTGTTGGTTTAGTTTGAAAAAAACAAATTATGCAAAGCATTAGTCCTGAGCCAAAACCCAATGAATCTGCAAATCACTGCCCTAGATTTAAGATTAGAAAAAAAAATGATTTACCTATATTATGTTTATCTCCATGGTGGGAACTTGTCATTGTTTTTCAATGATTTAAGGCCTAGGATTTTACTATGGCAGATCTAGTGGATTGGAACCCTTACCTTGTACTACATCCTTGTAGGAGATAGAACCTCCTAAGTTCTTGGATCCAGGAGCACCCCTTCTCAACCTTAAATTCAAGACAAGGGTGGAATTTCTTGAAATCTTGTAATCATGTAACTAAAATTGATCTTGAAGTTGCTTCCCTTCATGAAGAAGATGATGTATGTCTGTATGAAAAAACAACTAATGCTCTATATTTTTCTTGAGATACACCATATGATCCATGATTAAGACCCAAAAAAGGAAATACTTCTTGTTAAGGGTTTTAATGAAAATATGGAAGTCCCTCCCCCTGTTCCATCTCTTCCAGCCCTCCACCCAACTCAGATATGTGAGGATAAGGGGTTTTTACAAGTGTATTTGCATTGTTTTGAGATCCAACTAGGTTGGACAACCATGGATCTAAGCTTGCAACTCACAAAAGCTAGAGAAATGAGGAGGTACTTGCTTGTTCCTATTACATAACAAACATTTTTTGAAAAGGAACATGAAATTGATCAAGTAATATGATCTACTAGGAATTTTCATTGGAATGTTTCCCCCTACAGATCATATGGGATCCCTCTGGGCATTAGCTGGGATATTGATAAATAAATCAGAGAATCCCCCTTCACTCAACACCTCCAATCTTGTCACTCTACCATATGAGGATGTTGAATAAAGACAATATCTTGAGGAATATTGTGACTAGGCCTCTCAATCATTCACTGAGATTCGTTACTAGCCTTTGTCTTGGTTGATATAAAGCTTTCTCTCTCGATCAGTAACAACCTTCGAATGATTGCCTTGACTGCATGACCATAGGACGCACATGGAAAGAAACCAAAAACACTTCATGTGGTCAAAACCCTAATGCACAAAGAAAGCACCATTTCTCCTTTTTATCAATTCCTCTTCTATATCACCATGGCCATGCAATTTAATCCCCTCCTCGTTCTCAAGAGATACAATTCTATTGTGATGTCAACATTGGAGCATTGAATTGTGGAATAAAGTTGCATTTTATTCTCCTACATTAAACCATCTAATTCTGGATTTTTGAAGCCTTATTTCATCCTTTAGGTTGAATTAGAAGATAGGCTTCTTATTGAATGAGATTCTTAGAAAAACCTTGTTAGATATATTTGAGTCATACTATGATCATTTTTCCCTCTAACTCTTTCTTTGCTTGGTGAATGTTGCCAAAATACTCTTTCTTCCATTTTTTGAGTTGGCCTTTAATATTCTTAATTTTTTGTTGAAGACGATACATAAAAAATTATTTAAGATCATCCATTTCATGCAACCATGATTTTAATTTTTCTTGGAAGAGTGGGTGCCAAATCCATAATCTTTCAAACCAAAAAAGGTTGATTCTTAGGGAAGATTTTTATATCCAAGTCTAAGATGATGGACCAATGATATGAAGCACCATTAGGAAAATGGTTTCCTCCATAAATATATCTCTAGCCATGATTTTCTCTGATTAGGTGATCAATTTTAAGCTCAAAGATGAAAGTGTCCAAAGCTTCTTGAAACCAATGCCAAATCAAAGATCTCATCGATCTGAATCCAACACAACTTGAATTGCTAAACATTGATATTGTATGCTCCTAATATCACGTTTTGATCATTTTCCTAAACAAGTAAAAAATTGCAGATTGGTTGCAGGATTGCTGAATGGGTAGTTCGTATGCTAACTAGGTAGGGTGAGTGGACATGTTGAATGAGTTTCTCAGACCAATGGTAGGTTTCCATTTGTCCTCCTTAGATTGGTTCAAATTTTGTTGTGTTTTTATTGTTCGAAGTGGATTTGAGTTGGACCAATGGGGGATGCCACATGGCCCAATCATGGGCTGCCACATGGCACCCCGTGGTCCAATAAAATTTTGGGAAGGTCGAACTGCAACTGGCCAGATTTGAATGCATGAACTATGGATTGGTAGTGCAAAGCCTTACTGCTCCACTACCGAGGTGGTACTTAACCATAAAGTTCACAACTTATATTTAAGTTTGATGTGTATGGCGTTTTGGGGATGGGGCCAGGGTTAAGCCCTAGTCCCTGGTGACCCCACGGCCACGAGACTGCGGGCAGGGGAGCCAAGGGCTAGGGCTTATCCCCAGCCCATAATTCCAGCACCATGACCACATAACCATATAACCGGGCCTAAGGTCCCAGTGTTATGGACACATGCCACCGGACCAAGCCTTATACCCCGGAGTAGAATGGAGGTGGGGGTAGAGGAATGAGCCATAGCCCAAGTCACATGCCACAAAATATAACCATAGGCGCAAGATTTGGGTGCTCCGATGGGGGGCCAAACCTAGGCCAGATTGCCCTTATGTGACCACAGGTGCAGAGGATAAGGTGCTAGGCGGAAGACGCTAATGTGTGGGGGCTAGCCCCAGGTCTTATGTGACCTCATGTGACCCAATGTGTAGGATTAAGGGTTCCGATGGTTAGGGCAGGCCATTGGCCTGACCCTTGGCCCTGTGGAGCACTATACGACTCCTCGCCTGACTTTTAAGGGGCCTAACCGACGGGGGTGGGTGTTAAGGCCCAACCCTTGGCCCTATGTGTCCACAAGACCCTATTTTTTGGTCTCAAGGGGTTAGAGACTGAATTAAAGTTCCAAAAAAATGCACCAGTGGAGGGTGCTCCATTAGCGATTTTCATGGTGGATTTATAGGACAATTAGCTAGAAGAGCAAATTTGTAGGATGGTTAATAGTCAAGTTCATGAGAGAGCTTGGAAGCTCATAAATTTTTGAGTTTTTATCCAAATTGAGCTCAGAAAGAGGCTTCTTAGGGATTTTTGGATGTTATGAATCCATTGCTAATCTCTAATTTATGATTTAAGCACACCTATAGATCCTTTTTGCAGGGTTGAGACTAAAGGTGTATGGATGAATCATGGTTTGGAAGCAGTTTTGAAAGGTATTTGGGCATGGAGAATACCTTGTAGGGGTATTGTCACTTTTAGAAGGCTACTGCAACCGCTGTAACTAGTAGGGTTCAACTCAGGTTCAACTTCCCTTAACATGAAGTTTTGATTATGTGCTTCAATGTGGAATTGAAGGGTTCACATGATGTTTTTAACTCATTTCAATTGAAGTATGTGATCTTTGTAGGAGATGTTTTGAGTTGCCATTGTTGTGACAGTTCTTTGTAGGAGAACATTACCTTGTAGGGACAATATCCACATATTTATTTGCAGCAAATGTTTATGTACTTCATTTTGATATTGAATATATGAGTGGTCTATCCATATTGACAGGCCCATAGATGTAGCCTAGGAGGGGTGAACTCTGTCAACAAACTTTTGTTTTTCTCTCCTTTATGTCTGCATGGATTATGTGTTGTTATGTTCATTATATTAAATTACATATGAATACTAATTCATGACGAGAAGAGACATTTGAAAAAACATGTTGTTTCAAGACCCATTTTTAACTTTGTAAAGCGTTGACATGGTCCTAGGTTTTGTTTTATTTGATTTTGGAAAAAAGGAAGAAATCACCTAATCCATTTTCATATTAGTTTGGTATCAGAGCACCATTTGACTAAGTTGCAAGAATGGGCGGCAAAAATAATCTCCAAGAGCTATAGGAGCAGAATTTGGCTCTTCGAATGGAGAACATAGACTTGAGAAGGATGTTGGAGATAGATGAAGAGGGGAAGAGACACATGCACTTTGTATTGCACCAAGTTCTTGATGAGCTAATTGCCAAAATTTCAACTCCTGCACCAGCAAGGGAAACCTCCAGAATGAGGCCAGTATGTGGTCATGGTTCAAATAGTGGTTTTGGACCATATGTGGAAGATGTTGTATGTACATTTTACAAACATATTCAAGAAGCACACCATATTCCAGTGGATAAGAGTGCATGGCTAGAGTCATCTACAAGTAGGCCATCATCATCATCATCAAAAGCTGAAAGGATGAATGAAAAGTTTAAGGAGGTAATTAGTATCTCAAGTACCACTCCTTCCATTTATATGCATAACAAATCTTCTGTAATGTTTGAGAAACATATTAAGGGCATAGATGAATTTTCTTTCCAAGATGATATATGAAGGTGGATGTCTTGGAAAAAAATGGTCAAGGTATTACCAATCCAATTATGTTTGGGGAATATCGAAACAACTTGAGTTACATCAAACATATGAGCATGAGATGTCACCACCTTCTGACAACCGTCGAAGCTGCAATTCTAAAGACAAGTATAACTCTCAAGGGTGTTTTCCAATGCATGGAAATTTTGAATACTTATGGAATCAATACCCTTGTACATTTTGTGATGCTTTTGACCATTGCGTAGCTGTATGTGAGCAATGTATGATAATGGTTAAATGAATGAACCAAAATTTTGGCATCAAGCATAATGACTTTCTTTTTCATGAGAGAACTTCTATGTCAAAAAACAAGAAGAAGTTTTTCTGTGTTCGTTGCAAAATGCATGGACATGACATTGAATGATGTTGGAAGTTGCATCCAAAACTTCGTTCAAAGAAAGGTAAAGAGGTTATGCTTCATAATGCAAGGGAAACAAAAGGTGGAAAAGAGGATTCTCCACAATCCTAAGAAACATTCAAGACAAGATGGTGCAAGAAGAGAACCCACAAGCCTAGGAGAGGCAAAGTTTGGGTACACTTATTGTGAAATTGTTTCATAAAATTTTGTGAATACTTGTTGTCATTACCTGTTTAAGTACTTTTGTAAAGTGAACATTCATTGTGACTATGTTCAACAAGTAGATTTTTTTCATTTATGTATGTATTGACTTGTTATAATCCACATGTTAAGGAATTTTATGAATGTACAAGATTATCGTTCAAAGTTGTCTAAAAATTATCATATGTTCAATGATACAAGTATTCGATTTGAAACGTGTGACTTGAATATTTGTTTTTAAGATTGTATAAGATGACTATGTATTGTAGGCAAGGTTAATCATATCATGGAAAATTTTGTAGCAGTGTACTTTTTATGTACAAGCTCAACTTGAAGACGTTAAAGCAAGTTTATTTTGTTTCTAATTTCCAAGATGGGGTCAAGTTTGTCTTCAATAGTTTAAACTTCAAGATGAAGTGTTTTTGGAGCCATGCAAAGATGAGAGTAGAGAGAATTTTCAGATTCCACTCATCAATATTTTGTTCCTGCAACAACGATAAGAATGATGGTTCAATTCTTAACAAGATAGCAAGTCTTCATGAGGATGATAAGTGAAGTGCCTTGATTGGGGCTTGAAGGGCACCAATTGAAAATTTTGCATTTTGGATTGAGTTTTTGGGTATTTTTGAGTTCTAACCTCTTTATATTGACTAGGGAAGTAAACTTTTGGAGTCCAAAAGTTCCTAGTGGGGAGATGTGATAAGGTGATCAATTTTAAGCTCAAAAATTGAAGTGCCCAGAACTTCTTGAAACCAACGGAAAATTGAAGATCCCACTGATATGAATGCAACACAACTTGAATCGCTCAAAATTGATATCGTATGCCCCCGATATCAAGTTCTAATCGTTTTCCTAAACAGGTAAAAAATTGTGGATTAGTTGCAGGATTGTTGACTGGGCAATCTGTATGTTGACTGGGCAGGGTGACTGGACATGTTGACTGAGTTTCTCATACCAATGGCAGGATGCCACTTGTACTTCTTATATTGTTTTGAATTTTGCTGCATTTTTATTGGTCGAAGTGGATTTTAGTTGGACCAATGGGGGGATGCCACGTGGCCCAATCATGGGCTACCATGTGGCAACCCAGGATCCACTAAAATTTTGGGAAGGTCGAACTACAACTGGCCGGATTTGTACACACGACCTATGGACTGACATCACATAGTCTTACCGCTCCTCTTCCACGGTGGTTCTTAACCATATAGTTCACAACTTATATTTAAGTTTGATGTGTATGGTGTTTGGGGGACAGGGTCGGGGCTAAGCCCTAGCCCCCAATCAACCACACCCACGAGACCATAGTTAAGGGAGCCAAGGGCTAGGGCTTAGCCCCGATCCACAGTTCCAACACCATGGCCACATAACCATATAACCTGGCCCAAGGTCCCAGCATTATGGACACACTCCACTTTACCAAGCCTTATACCCCAGAGCGGAATGAAGGCGGGGGCGGAGGAACGAGCCCTAGCCCAAGTCACATGCCACAACATATATTCAAAAGCGTAGGATAAATCATTGGTAGCTAAATCATGAAGGTTACGTAGGTCTTGCATGACCAAATCTAGAGGGGGTGGGATATTCAAGGAAGGAGAGGGTTGGGAAGAAATTTTCTCCATGTGGGTCAAGGGATCAAAGCTATTGCTAATTTTAGGGATCTTTCCAAGGTGTGGTAGTGGAGGGCGTCGATGATTTTTGTGGAAGATAGAGGGTTTGGAGAAGCCCTTAGAATCCTTACTCTCATTTAGATATGGGGAGGAAATAAGGGCTAGGAGAGGATAATTATTTTAGAGGTTGTCATATTCGCGACAATAACCACATCTGAAGGGGATGTGCTTGTAGTCAATGGTTTTCTTCCATATATCATCATGATAGTAAATTTCCATGGACTCATGAACATTTTCAACTATATTTATGTAAACACAAATGTGGGCATAAGAGATATCTTTGGCTTGTTTCCTAGCTTCCAATATTTTTACGAAATCCACTAAAGCATTTCCAAGGTTAGTGAGGAATTATTCCTCCTAGTATTCTCGAGAAAGATAATACATCTGAATCGTATCCATGAAGTCCTCATTGGCCAAAACCTTAAATGTAACCTATTTGAATTAAAAAACTATGGCCCATTTTCAAATATGTACATTTTATCTTCTGGGCTAGCAAAAATAATGGTGAAGAATCCTTTGGATCCTAGTTCTAGTTTGATATGTCCTCTAGGCTTCCATTTCCACTGAATTCAATGATATAGGGATTTCTTTGTGGGATGAATCCAAAAAAAAACCCAATAAGAGTACTATGTTTCATATATTGTATGTATTCCCCGATTTTATTGGATTTTACTTCAAACTTAGGGTCTACAACTAGCTTAGGAAGACAACTCCATAGGGGGGGATGTCATGCCTGAGCTTTAGCTTCATCCATGGTTGGTTGGATGTTATCACCTAAAGCCGCTCAAGGATGTGAATAAGATGCATGGGGATTAGAGTGATTTGTTCGAGGTCTATAACGAGCATCTCCTAAATCTATGTTATTATAGGAGGGAGCTATGCTCCCCCCCATAGATTCAACCATATGCACATCTTGAGAAAATGCACATTACAGAGAAAGAAAGAACTAGGTTTTTTTAGGTATCTTGAAGATTTCCATAACTTAATAAATAAAAACCAGCGATTGAGATAATAAAAAATATTATTTCAACTAAATTTAAGGATAAAATGTGGTATGTACAAATTTGGAGAATAACATTAAATTAAGATATTACAAGGAGGTGATCAACCCTAATATTGAACATCCAAAGTATCTCTTTACTTTAACTAATTTAATTTAAGAAGAAAATCAACATTCTTAAAATATAGGCAAAATTTTACGAGTTTAGTAGTGTAACAGAGCGTTAGAAAATTCCTAAAATGTCATGGGTTGAAATAATTTATCATATTTGCGACACTAAGAGGGTTGAAGATGAAAATAAATTTCTCTTAAAATATATTGCATACACCCACATTAATTTCATTTTCAAAATATTTATTGTAATACTAACTTTCGTAACCTTTTAGTTCATTAAAGTTATGGCGATTAAGAAATACCTTTTTTAAGTTTATTTAGCAAATAAATAGAATTCCTTATGTTTTTTGAAAGTAAAAATTTAGTATTAACCTCCATGTATCTTAACAGCTACCATTATTATTATTATTATTATAAAGCTAAAAACACATCTATATTTTGCATTTATACAAAAAGAAATTACAACATTCACTAGTGGGGTATTTCCTCAAGTGAAACTAGTACCCCCATAAACTTAATGTCATCCAACTTCTTCATATCACCCATATCACCCTATCTATCAAATTGTTTGAAAAATAAATTTACTAACAAAGCTAGCTTCCTATGATTCTTCACAATAACATAGGAAAATTAAAAGAAACCAAACTAGAGATCAAGTAGAGAGAGACTAAAAATTATCCTCCATAGATGCATCCATATATTTATTGGTCATATTTTCTTTTTCTTGAGTTGATCATGACAACTATGGGTCTTCATTGAGAATAACAGGATTGGAATGAGTACCTTCTAAGCCATCCTCCTACTTTATATTATCTACTTCCTCTATAACTTAAGAGATTGATAGTTCTATTCCAAAAACCCCCTTGCGCATAGCCTCAAATTTTCCTTCAAATATCCTAATTGTATGTAGGATGTCTTCATGTTACTCATTTTTTTTACTAGGATTGAAAAAATTAAGATTTTGACTATCCAGTGGGTTTCAACTATGTTTCATGAGTGCATGAGTACAAGAGTGGATTAGTCATATTACTAGCCCTTTATTTTCTCCAAGACCTAAGCATCAATGAGGCTATGTATTCGCTCTAAAACCTCTCTCCAAGTCCTCCTTTTCCCATTTTGCAACTATAAAGAATTTCCAATGAAAAAATTTCTTTACCTCCCAAGCTTCTTTTTCTACTTTGAAGGAACGAGTCAGGTGTCCAGAGGTTGAAGCCATACAAGAACCCCCACTAGAATTCCTCTTCTTTCCACCCCATTCCCTACTATCCTTACAAGTCATCCTTCCTTTCCAGACACTTCTCAGTAAAGATTCAAGGACTGTCTTAAGATTATCAATGAACAAAATAAGAAACATCAGAGGGGGGTGAATGAAGATGACATCCTCCCATGGATTTAACAAAAACCCAAATCAACTCCTTGCACGATTAACCAGACTGTGAATTAGACCTCCCACCCCATACCAAAGACTGACCACATAATGGAACATCCAACAATAAAATAGAAGAGAGAGCAGCTGATTACCTAGAGGTAGAGTAATGAAGATTATTGTAGCTAACTAGAGCCTAATGTTTCCCCTATTCTTCCTCTCATTTGGAAAAATATTGGGTTTGTACAACATTCAAGTCGATCAACAACTAAATGGATCCCCATTCAAAAAGTTAACACATTCTTCCCAACATTATGGGGTCCACCATGACCAAACATCATGGAAAATTTGAAATTTTATTCTTCACTTCATTAGTATTTTCATTCCAAACCAAATCATGGTAGTCTAGAACTTGTACTAGTACCATGAAGCTCACAAGACATTATTTCAACCATGGTCAACTTCTCCCTGTTCATTTTCCCCTCTTCAAACAAATATATCATAACCATAATTGATCCCAAGTGTGATGGGGCTATCATGCCATGTGTAGTGGAAGCCTTGTAACATGCATGAGTGACCAAAACCCCACCCATTGACACCCCAATTAGGTGAGCTACCATCATTATTATCATCAATGAATGTATATAATTAATTGCAATGATTATTAACAATAATTATATTAGAAATACTTACCTTGTAACAAATTAACAATATTATATTAAAATGTCTTTGAATTTCATAATATATGATACAAAATAACATGTACTATGTAAGACCCCTTACAAAAAGGCATGTAGATACTTCCTCTGCAACATCATGGATATAGGGTTTATTAAGACAAGACACCTTGGCCCATGGAAACATGTGGAAAAAACAAATTCCTTGGAACATTGGCAAGGCACAAAGACAAATATTTACCTTGGCTCATGGCAAGGCAGAGCTAGACAAAGCATCTTAGATCATTAATGAGATGATGCAAACATGTTGAGCACACAATGGACAAATTTTGGGTGCTTTTGTGGTGGGGTAGGATGTGTCGCAAACAATTAAAATTAGACATGCCAAGGAAGTTGGGTGGATTTCATGACTAGAAACATGATGGATTGGTGCACCAAGACCTATATGTGTTGGTAAGGTGAGTACTCTACACTTAGGGGTTGAGTTGGGCAGTTGAGTTTCCTTAGTGAATAAGTTGTCATAGACATGATAGTGGAAATCACTCATCGAATGAACTCCTTAGGTGCACATTTTTCAGGCATGGAATCATGCAGACATCTTGGGCACATGAGTTGAGTGTGCCGACCCAAAGGTGACTTGTTCACTATTACTTGTGGACAAAGACACACAAACAATCCTAGAACTTAGATATGTCAATGAAAACTGACTTCCATATGCAACGTTTGGTATGACCAACCTAGATGATGGGGGAAAACACCCTTGCATTCCAAGTGAACCAACATACATGGAATACATGAGTTGGTTCAATATGAATTGAGCCTTGTCAAGATAGGAAAATGCACATACAAGTATGAAGGACCTAGGGGAGTTGAAGGAAATCAAACAAAAGAAAAAATATGAGCAATAAAAACAAATATGAAATGAATCCTAGTAGTCTATGGTTGTTTCTTATGGTTGTGGCACAACAAATTTCCAAGTTAGTTAAGTGATGGAACATGTGACAAGAACTACAAAAGGGAGGCCTACAAATGTGGTAGGGGATTGGTTTGTGTGGAGAAAGGGGTTGTGTTAGAAGGTGACTTGCCTAGTATTATTTATACATGTAGTGAGGAGCATGTTATGGTGGAGCTCCCATCCTTTATTGTATCTTGTATCATTATAACATTCTTTGTATGATGTAATAAAGGGCGTTACGCACCACCTTGGTGCTAACTAACCATATATGAGTCAAATTATTCTCTTATGTATTGGATGTGTTCTTCTCATACTTACGTTAGATGACTTAAGTGTTAATTGACAAAGTGTTGGAAAGTGTGACCACAACTATGCATGCACCCAATGGATTAAATTCGATTGGCTAGGTTGAGTAGAACTTAACATAACTATAGTTCAAGGGAAAGTTAGGGGTATAAATTGAATGAAGAAGCATAATTTGGTAAGAGTAGGGACAATTTGGTGAAGGCACCATGTTTGAAACGACATAGTGCTACATGATTGCATGTGCTAGAATGACTTGGGAGCACCAAGTTGAAATGAAAAATTCTAGGCATACTACATGTCCATGATAGTTTCTATTAGAGCCATTTGAAATGATTTTGGTGTTCATATACTTGACCTACAATTGATTGGGTGCTTCACCATATAGGTGAAGGACTTGGTCTGTAATAGTAGCTTTTGAAAGGAGTTTTAGCACCTAGGTGAGTGACCATAGTTGGATCATATGTAGAAATAAGTGACAAGGAATGTTGTACCTGTTTCCCGTAGGCAGTCTTTGGCTGCAAAAACTATGCCAGGAAACCAACTCAACTAGCCTTTAGGTTCAAGTTGGCCCTTGAACTAGAGGGGGATCCCTCAATGGTTACAAGGATTTGTTTAACGATGTTCACCTGTCATTGAACAACAACCTTTGAAGCACAATGGCTAGATTTATGGTTTTTATTAGGGGTGGTTGGCGATTCATGACAATCTCTATCCATGATTAAAGACCTCTCTCACAGGGTCCCTTCAAAATGTGTCAGCTTCTAGCCTGTTATAATGACTTACCTTTTCAAGGATTATGATAGAATAATGTAAGGAGATTCCTAATAATTAATTAGTTAGACATAATTCTTAACAACTAGGGAAATTTGGATGTGTTTAAAATATTTCTACAGCCCAAAAAAACACATTGCAAAGTATTCAAGAAGGCCAAACTGAAACCAATTCTAAGAGGAGCTATTTCGGACAGATAGTCCAATAAGCTAATCTCTTTTAATGGATATCAGAAGGCATAAAGCAAAATCCAGTCAAAGAGAAGTTATCTTAGACAAACAGTCCAATAAGCTAATCTATTTCTAAAGGTTATGATTTTGCAGGGGATTTAATAATAGATTGATACTCAATCTACACTTACCCAGACCTTCCTATAAATGCTTTGAACATGTGTAGAAATAAGATATGAAACACTAGAAAGACATACTAGAAAACACAAAATTCTGTCAAACTGGAGCCAGAAGGATTTCATTAGAAATCCTATAATATAAGCTATTACAAAGTGAAGAGCCTTGGCATCAAAATCCCACCCATATTACTTCAATTGATGAAGTATTTATACAATTTCCTCACAAAATATCTTGATAAAAATATCAAGAGCTATTACAAATATCTGAAAACTGTATTACAAAAATAGAACACAAATAAAGGTAACTAAAACTATTTGAAGAGTTCTGGTACTATCCTTGAGGATTTCTGTTGATAAAGAAGAGCAATTCGAATTTGATTGCAACTCATATTTGATGAGGTGGCCTCCAAGTCACTAACTGTCTTTGAGTTTTTTCCTCCCAAATTTCTGAAAATAGGGTCCATTCATCCCTTTGAATATCTCAATCCGAGATAGATGTGTGAAAATTGAGAGACATTTTTGTAGTATATTATATTAGGGAAAAATGCCTCATCTAGTTTCCCAAGATTCATCTCTTATTATCCACAATATTTTTTGGAAAAAGGTGGCTTAAACAGGACATTGCACAGTTAGAAAAATAGGCTAAACATGATGAGAGTGTATCTCCCAACCCCTGACACCTGTATGAAAAGTGAGATAGGATTTTTTATTTTGGAAATTTATGAACCAAAAAATCTTCTAGTTTCCAAATATTCATCTTTTTTTGGCCACAATATTCTCTGCAAAAAGGTGACTAAAACATGAAATTTCTAGAAAACATGCCTTCAAATATGCATTTGCATCTCCCAAACCATAAAAGCTATTAGAAAACTGAGAGAGGTTTTTGTAAAAGAGGATGTTAAAAACAAAAAACTATTTTAGTTTCTGAAAATCCGTTCTCATTTTTTTGTAAGCAATGTTTGACATTACTGTGTTGTATAGGGAGAAAACATAGTTTTAGCTGACCATGAGATAAGCATATGACGTGGAGGTAGGAGATGATGTGGAGGCACATGGTTGGCAGAAATAGTTGATGTGTGGACACGGAAGGAAGGTGTGGGAATGGAATGGTAAGCGGGAGCAGGATCAGGTGGGAGGAGATAAGTGGCAGTGGTGGATTGGCGGGGAAATGCTATGAAAGTCGACATAATCAAGATGGGTGGTTTATGCGGGGAGCGGATACCGTTTTTGGAGTGTGGGGAGAGCAATTTCTTATATTTGAGGAGGGGGGTCTGAAATCTCAGTGGAAGGACACGTAGTAGGGGGAAACTGCTTTTTCGGACCCCCCCCGATGTTAAACATAATCACATCGAAGGGGGGTCTGAAACAGTTAGGTGGCCGTTGGATTTGGGCAGAGTTGAAATCTATGGTGAGGATGTGCCCGGGGATTAGTGCTGGTGGTCCCCATCAGATATTTGGAGGAGAATTTTATTAATGAATGAAAAAACTTTAGGATAAGTTGTATTTCCAAGGTTTGTTAAACAAATTACCTCTTTTCCCTAATTTATACAAATAAACAGGTAGGGTGCATTTAAATGTGTTGACCATCGTTTATTCATTTATCAATTAATCCTAATTTAATACATAAATTTAAAATTGTTTGATCATACAGTTTGATCAAAACTAATCATGTTACAACATTGGCTCCAATGGGGACTGCTTCCCCCTGTGGGATGCAAAGAACTAGTAGACCATTTGCATTTATTATTGGGCATGGAGTCATACCATAAAACCATCAACCACTAATTTTCCACCTTATGTAGAAATATAACCAATCCTCATGGATAAGTGTTGTCATTTGAATACTCTGCTACTGCACACTGCAACCTGCAACTGTGAAATGCAACCATATGCCTGCACTATTTCAGATACTCCTTCATATTGAAATATAAAAACTGAAAATTTCTAAAGACTAAAAATATAAGCTGATCTATCATATGCTCTCCAAATCACACCACTCATAAACAATGAACAAGCTAATCTAATGCACACTAAAACTCAAAATATCTATTCAATCCCCACACCTTTAACTACCTGAACTGAAAAAACTTTACACTGTTAGGTGTAATCTGCTTTCCAATGTACCAAGTGCAGAGTGGATTTATTGACAAACCACATTGAGAGAAACTGAAAATATGAAGAATATATACAATATGAACATGAAATCCCATGGGGAAACTTATACTCATAGGTGTACTTTAAAAGCTGCATCCTTTGTAGACATTTTAGATTTCTGATCATGACTAAGAGGGAAAGACATATACTGTTGTCTGCAACTATAAATGAGCCTTGTGTAGTTGAGGTCTTGAAACAGTGGGATCGCTAACCCAATGGAATCCTCATATGACAAAGTGGAGTCGCCAGGTGAAAGCAATGCAACCAATAATAAATGCCTCCTCCTTGTTCACCATCAAGTAATAGATCTAATATTTATCATCCTACGGGGAAAGATCTCTTCGTTACTTTGCTCCTCGACAACCGCGCCAAATGTTGTACCTGTTTCCCGTAGGTAGTCCTTGGCTGCAAAAACTACCCCAAGAAACCAACTCAAACAGCCTTTAGGTTCAAGATGGCCCTTGAACCAGAGGGGGTTCCCTCAGTGGTTATGAGTCTTTGTTTAACGTTGTTTACCTGTCACTGAACAATAGCCTTTGAAGCACAATGGCTAGATTAATGGTTTTAATTGGGGGTGTTTGGAAATCAATGACAATCTATATCCATGATTAAAGACCTCTCTCATAGGGTCCCTTTAGAACGTGTCATCTTCCAGCCTGAGAAAATGACTTAGATTTTCAAGGATTATGATAGAATAATGTAAGGAGATTCCTAATAATTAAGAAGTCAGACAAACTTCTTAACAACTAGGGAAATTTGGATGTGTGTAGAAGATTTTTACAACGCAACAAAACAAATTGCAGGTATTCAATAAGGCCAAACTGAAACCAATTCTAAGAGGATTTATTTCAAACATATAGTCCAATAAGCTAATCTCTTTTAATGGCTATCATAAGGCATAAAGCAAAAACCAGTCAAAGAGGAGTTATCTTGGACAAATAGTCCAATAAGCTAATCTCTTTCTAAAGGTCATGATTTTGCAGGGGATTTAAGAATAGATTGATACTCAATCTACACTTATCCAGACCTTCCTATAAATGCTTTGAACATGTGTAGAAATAAGATATGAAACACTAGAAAAACATACTAGAAATCACAAAATTCTATCAAACTAGAATCAGAAGACTTTCATTAGAAATCTTATAATAGAAGCTATTACAAAGTGAAAAGCCTTGGCGTCAAAATCCCACCTATATTACTTCAATTGATGAAGTATTTATACAATTTCCTCACAAAATATCTTGATAAAAATATCAAGAGCTATTACAAATATCTGAAAATTGTATTACAAAAATATAACACAAATAAAGGTAACTAAAACTTTTTGAAGGGTTCTGGTACTATCTTTGAGGATTTCTGTTGATAAACAAGAAAAATTTGAATTTTATTGCAACTCATATTTGATGAGGTTGCCTCCAAGTCACTAACTGTCTTTGAGCTTTTTCCTCTTGAATTTCTGAAAAATAGAGTCCAGTCATCCCTTTGAATATCTCAATCTGAGCTAGTTGTGTGAAAACTGAGAGAGGTTTTTGTAGTCTAGTATATTAGGGACAAAAATCTCCTCTAGCTCCCCAATATTAATCTCTGATTATCCAAAATATTTTCTGCAAAAATGTGGCTTAAACAGGGCATTGCACAGTCGGAAAAATAGGGTAAACATGATGAGAGTGTATCTCCCAACCCCTGACACCTGTATGAAAAGTGAGATAGGCTTTTGTATTTTGGAATCTTATGAACCAAAACCACTTCCAGTTTCTAAATATTCATCTTTGTTTGGCCACAATATTCTCTGTAAAAAGGTGAGTAAAACAAGAAATTTCAAAGATGCATTTGCATCTCCCAAACCATAATAGTTGTTGGAAAAATGAGAGGGGTTTTTGTACAAGAGGATGTTAGAAACAAAAACCTCTTTCAGTTTCTTAAAATATGTTCTGAGTTTTTGTAAGAAATGTTTGACATTACTATGTTGTATAGGGAGAAAACATAGTTTTAGTTTGCCATGAGACATGCATATGACGTGGAGGTAGGAGATGATGTGCAGGGACATGGTTGGCAGAAATAGTTGACATGTGGAGGCAGAAGGAAGGTGTGGGAATGGAAAGGTAAGCAGGAGTAGGATCAGGCGGGAGGAAATAAGTGGCAGTGGTGGATTGGCGGGGAAATGATATGAAAGCTGACGTAATCAAGATGGGTGGTTTACGCAGAGAGCGGATACCGTTTCTGGGGGGGGGGGAGAGTGTTTTCTTGTATTGGTGGAGGGGGGTCTAAAATCTCGTTGGAAGGACACGTAGTAGCATGAAACTTCTTTTTTGGAACCCCCCCCCCCCCCCCCACCCTCAACGTTAAACAAAATCACATCGGGGTGGTCCGAAACAGTTAGGTGGCTGTCGGATTTAGGTGGAGTTGAAATCTATGGTGAGGATGTGCCCAAGGATTAGTGCCGGTGGTTCCCATCGGATCTTCATCATAGCACTTTATTAATGAATGCAAAAACTTTAGGATAAGTTGTATTTCCAAGGTTTATTAAACATGTTACCTCTTTTCCCTAATTTATACAAATAAACTAGGTAGGGTGCATTTAAATGTGTTGACCCTTGTTTATTTATTTATTTATCAATTAATCCTCATTTAATACATAAATTTAAAATTGTTTGATCATACAGTTTGATCAAAACTAATCATGTTACAACAGGGAATACGATCCAAAGAAACCAAGAATGAAGAACCATCTTGTGAACTTAGAGAGGGCTATCAAGAAGATGACTACCTCTCTTTGAAAGCATTTTGAGAAGGGAAAAAACTTGGAAATAGAAATGACACAAATGTGCCAAACCTTTAATATAGCCACATGATAGTTCTAGGAGATATCAAACTTGATAATTGGGTCAATGATGTGACTTCACACATAGATTTAAGACAACATAAGAGGCACTTACCACTTTTTGGAAATAATTAAAGAATAAGATGATAATATAAGCATCTTGAAATGAGTCATTGCCAATGGGAAAGGTTCATCTATGATGTTGATGAGGATAAACATTAAGGAATAGAAACCATAGGATGTCACCCAAAATTCTAAGTTGTTGGGTAACTTTTGTTGGGACATTAAGTAGTTCTTGCAACAAATGAATCAAAGATCAGATGAAGACAAGGTGAATGTTGCAACAATGTTCCTAATAGGTATTGGGAAGCTTTAGTGGAGGAACTAAGCAGAATAATTAGTTACTAGGTGCACTATGGAGAAGATTGAAAGGTAGGCAAAGATGAAAATTAGCTTGAAGGCTTAGTATGGGCTAGAAAACTAGGCATGGATCACATAGAATTAATCATTAGCCTTGAAGCAAACCAAACAGATCCAATCCCGCATCAAGGGATTTTCAAGACTTATGTTGCAGATCAAGGATATGATGGATGAGGACCAATTTTTCCACTTTAAGAATGAAGCTTTGGGCGTAAAATGACTTATGATTCCAAAACATGTCAGCTCTTGTAGTATCCATCATTGCAATAGACATATTCTTGGACTAATGAGAAGAGGCCAAGGGAGGTTTGAAGAGTGGTGAAGACACACACAATGAGAAGCAACAAGGTAAGAACAAGAATAAGGATAAAGGAAATATGAAGTCATCCACATATCCCAATAAGGAGAAGGACAAACAAATTGACGATCCTAAGGAAAAAGGTAAGCCCATCTCATGTTGGATTTTGTGATAAAGACCATTATGCAAAGAATTGTCCATTGAAATAGAAGTTACCCACGGTGGAGCAAGTAGAAATATTTGTTGGACTATTATATCTCTTGAATGTTGTTTTGGAGGAAGGATCCATAACAAGCCAACAACAAGACACTACACATGTTTTTTATGTCTTAGCTGAACTGAACAAAAAGGTAATAATAGTGATGGTTAACCATGGGGAAATCCAAAATTTTATGAAGGAAGAACTCGCAAGGGATCATGGGTTTCAATTTGAGTTGGTGTGAAACTCCTTCAAAGTAGTAAATTCATGTGTGGAGAAGGTGATTGGCACATCCAAGCAAGTCTCATTGAAACTCAATGATTGGGACATAATGATCGAATTCACCATAGTTCCTATGCATGACTTTGAAGTTGTCTTGGGCCAAGAATCCTTAAGGAGGATGAAGGCAACACCCATCCCTTACATGCACTATTTACTGATTTTATTAAGAGATAACCAATGTAGAGTACCTATTGTAAGGAGTAATGATGAGACAATCCATTGAATGAACTCCTTTAGCCTATCTATTGTGACTAATTCAGGAGTTAGGGAACCTTTCCATAGAGAATGTGGATGAGTTGAAGTTGAGGAGCAAATGAATAGTGGTGCGATAAAGGCATTGGAACAATGACTCGCCAAAATTAAAGTCATTCTAAGCATGATGGTGATTGTTGTGAACACATTGATGTAAATTTGTTTGAGTCAATAAGAGATTCTAGAATTTAGTTAGATGTGGGAGATTGTGAGAATTGGGACTAAGGAATTCCATGGATTGTTCCACGAGTATGGGAAATGCTTGCTCTCAAACTAAGCGAAGAAGGCAAAGACACAACAACCTTGGTACATGAGGACCATGCAGGATATTTAACCTTCCTTGGGTAGGATAGTTAGCAAGATGACCCTAAAATTGAACAGTTGTTAGCGAAAGATGATGGTAGAATCAGATCGAACATACATCTATCAATGTATTTAATGTAGAAGTATGGCGATCCCCTTAATTCACCATAAAACTTGGTAGATTTTGATCAAATGGTATACATTGGCAGTGCCTTGGAAAAACACCTAATGAGGTATTTTTATTAAGTAGTAGCGGAGTAGCTTACTATATAGAAATAAGGTAGTGGAGTTGGCTCAACACCTTGAGGGTGCCTTAGAAAAAATTATTTATAGATGACATAGTAGTGTGTGGTAAGGAGGTGATCTTTCCTCAATAATGTGTTAGGTTGTAGAAGGTAACTTGACATGTACGGGTGGAAGTGGTGACTCCAACTAATTTTGTCAAAGTTATGTAGCATGGTTTATGTGTGGAAGGAAAAGATCATTGAGACATGGGGATGTGCTTTTTCATAGCTTGGGTGCGATGGTTGGATTAGCTACCCAAATAGTTTGAGAAATCAAGGGTAGCATTGCGTGGAAACATAGATGGATGTGTTGAAGTATGAACATAATGACAGTCTATGAGGCATGACTCTTGAACAAGTTCAACAACAACTAATGTGGTTATAGAAGGTAGTGATGTAGAAAAGGATTGTATGGCAATCTTGCTGCATACATTGAAAGCTAGTAGCATTATTCGTAGAGATGAGTATGAGATAATTGGATAGTGGGGAGGGTTAGATAATAATTATAGATGAACGCATGGATTTGTATGATGAATTGGGGATAGAATGTTCTTGGGGATGCATTAAGGATAATAACGAATTTTAGCAAGGGAGGATGTAAGACTCCCCGACTAGAGGTGCATAGAGACTTCCTTTGCAGTGATACAGATGGAGGGTTCGATTAGACAAGACACCTTGGCCCATGGCAGGGTGTACAACAAACAAATGCCTTAGGCCGTTGGCAAGGCGTAGAGGCAAAGATTTGACTTGGCCTATGGAAAAGAAGAGCTAGATGAAGTGCCTTAACCCATCGTGAGACAATGTGAATCCACTAAGCACATGTCAAATAGAGTTTGGGTGGTTCTGCAGTTGGGCAGGATGTGCCATAGATAAATCAAGTTGGATTAACCAAGGAAGTTGGGTGGACTCAATCAAAGACATGACGAATCAATGTGCTAAGACTTATATGGTTCATTTAGATGAGCATTCTACACTTAAGGGTCAAGTTGAGTGGTTGAGCTTCCTTAAGGCACATGTTGTTGCAAATGTGATCGTAGAACACACTCGTCTGGCAGACTCCTTGGGCACAAGTTCATTAGGTGTGGGCTCATGGAGACATCTCGAGTGCACAAGTTGGGCATGTAAACACAAAGATGACTTGTTCACCATTACTTGTAAACGAAGGCATGTAATGCTAGGGTGACTACGATATCTAAACCACCACTGACTTGCAAATAGAGCATTTGGGTGCGACCAATCTAGATGATGAGGCAAGTCATGGGTTTTGATGTGCTAAGAGATCGAACACACATGGAATGGACAAGTTGGTTCAATATGATGTGGCCCTTGCCAAGATGGGCAAAGACACACATAAGGTTGGAGGACCTGGATGAGTCAAAGGGAATCAACCAAGAAGCAAGCAAGAGGAGCAATACGAACAAGGACAAAATGAAGTCAAGTGGCCTATGGTTGCTTCTCAGGGTTATGGCACTACAAATCACCTAGTTGGCTAAATGGCAAAACATGCAACACGAATTACAAGAAATAGGTATTCGATTGTGGCAAGTGGTTAGTTCGTGTGGAGAAAAAAGTGGTATTAGAAGGTGACTCATATAGTATTCTTAATACATGTAATGAGTTGTAGGTTATGATTAAGCTGCCTTTTATATTGTAACTTGTAACATTTTTTATATAATTGAGTAAAGGGTGTTTGGGAACACCTTGGTATGGCTCAACTCTCTATGAGCCATGTCATTCTCTTGTGCATTGGGTGTGTTCTTCTCATACTATGAATTAATTGTAAATTGACTTTTAAGTGTTGGAAGGTATGACCACAATAGGACATGCACTGCTTAGATTTAACTTGATTGGCTAAGTTGAGTAAGAGTTTGGCAAAAAAAATGAATAGAACTTGAACGAAAAAGCATAATTTAATCGAAATAAGGATGATTTGATCAAACCACCATATTCGAAACAACGCGATGCCACATGATTCGAGGTGTCAAGTCAACTTGAAGGCACCTAGTCAAAACCAAAAAATCCGGACAAACTACAAGTCCGTGACATACCACCTCTCCCGGTTTCGGTTCCAATTTATTTAGGAGCGCGAGAAATATGTTGCTTTCATATGGTACCTACCATTTAACTTCTTATTATTAATGAAAAAAATTAATGCCACACTCCACGTTTTTGACGTGATCATGGAATATATTCTTGGAGGACATGTAATCCAAGATGTACTCTTGGAATATTTATTTATTGGAATATTAATGGGATATGACATGCATAAACATTATGGTGACTTGGTTGACGGAGATACATGATATATTTATTATTATTATTTTTAAATGAGATATGTGATATAATTATATATTTTTTTAAGAGGGTGAGTTTATATTCAGGTGTTTTCTTTTAATAAGATATATGATATAATTTTTTTTATAATTTAAATTTTGTGGGGAAGTATTGAGAATGTAAGTTTTTTTTTCGAGGAATTAATTTTTTCCAAAACATATTTTCAAAATTTTGATGATGGTATTTTATTGTGAGTTGATTATTTTTCTATCCAATAAACATTCTCGTCTTATTTAAACTAAATTTAATAAAAATGAAAATAAAATATAATCTATTTATATATTAAAAAAAAACTTAAAATTAATAATTTAATTTAATTTTATTATTTTAATTAGATAGAAATTTTGTTAAAATTTATAATTTTATTTATTAAATAGAAATTTTATTTAAATTAAGAAAAAACTATTTTATTTTAAAAAATGTATTAAAATGAATTTATCTATTTAAAATTAATCCATTAAAGATTATTATAAATTAAGGATGATTAATGTTATTTAAAAACAAATATTTAAAAAAATTGTGATTTTAGAGGAATTGCCTCGTCTTACGCCATAGAATTTAGGGCCACGTGACATAATAGAAAGTAAATCTCCTTGAAAACCATGGCATGTGAAAGATTATGCATATCAAGGAATAAGATTAAGTGACTTAGGGAAGAGAGTTTTTAAAAAGGAAAAGCCTCTCTTAATAGGTTTTGAGTATCTAAATGGAACTTAGATTAATGATTTATCACTCACTGGTCAATATTGTCACCTTTGGATTTAACATCAATCTAGTTATATTATATCAAAATGGGCCCTTAGTACTCACATTTTATTGGTAGTAGTTTTGTCTTGTATTATATTATATTATATCAAAATGGGCCCTTAGTACTCACATTTTATTGGTAGTAGTTTTGTCTTGTATTATATTATTGTTGTAGTGTCTTTTTCAAAGTAGAGTATAAAAATCATTTAAAAATATTGTGTTTTTGCCATAGATGATGTTTTTTGATATGTCAAAGTGAAACTTGCTATTTAACCCAAGAAAGAAAGATAGTGATACATTATTTTAATGATGCTTTTACATGGAGTTATAATGGTATATATTTTATTCAATATGTTCATTATTGACATTGATGGGTTTATTGGTACAACAAATATACATTATCTAATTAAGTTAGTCATATCTTTTTACATCATGGGTTACTACACATATCTTTTCAAATTATCCATTATATTCCTAATATTAAAATGGGCCATAACTTTAGGGGTACGAGCCTCTCTTATATTTTGTGTTTTATAACTTTTGATTATACATAATTTATACATTTCGTAAAGAAAATTATATCAAATATGGTAAATCCCCTCCTTTTTTTTTTCCATATTTTTCTTCATGAATGTGTCCTTGTAGATGTTAAAATATTTCCTTGAAGACTTCATCTTTTAGCAATGTATAATTGGTAAAAGGCTACTAGAGTATCGAAAGGTATGATTTTGGAATTTAGTGGTCTTAACATGATATCTACCCACTAGTTTGTGAAGTTCTTTATATTTGATGGTGAGATGAAGCTGCAACAAAAATCCCGTCCATTTGTGGTGTCTTGCTTGCTAAATCTTACATTGGGCCTATAATTATTGTATAGGTTGGTCATTAGCATGGATGATGATCTCCTTTACCATTAGGTAATGCTTCCATTTCTTAACAACTTACACTAAGGCATAAATTGTCTTTGACCGTAGATGGTGCAGTTCAAGAATGATCCATGATAACTCAAGATAATAGTAAACTAGGTCAAACCTCCTTCCATGAAGATTTCTCCCATAATATACCCATTTGCATCTATTTCATTCGACGGATTTTATAAATTGGTCAAATACAATATCATTGCTTGACTAATGTTTCATTTTGGTTCTTCAAAATTATTATGGTAATTCATTACCTGTTGGAAACTATTTCCACTGGCCTTTATGGCATCGAGTGGTACAATCGTAGCTAAAAATAATGTTATTGACTTACGAAGGTGCTAGGGTGCTCCCATAAATATCCTTACTTCACTTATGTTTAATCTAGGAGGACGCTAATGGCCACTCACCTCTTCAATGAATTCAAAATGGTTCCACATCCTGTATCTTGGAAGTTTAACTGCAACTTTTTAGATGCCAAAATTTTAATGTATTTTTCAAGAATTTCCATCGTGTTTTTGACAATTGATGTAGGCATGGCCTACCATAGACATAACATGGTCTAAGGTTTGTAATGATCCATGAAATGCCTTAAATGGAGTTTGTATGCAAAAATTGCTACTGTAGGAAATTGATGTATCAACAAGCATCCTTAGAACTCGTATTCCTTTTTCCACATCATTTATTGGGTTTATGGTTTTGGATATTTAATTTTTTTGCATCTTAGGGCATCATACTTTATGTTAAAAGATAATTTTGGCCTATTGTGATGTCTTCTTTCAAATGAAGGAGCCAATACATCTCTCTCTCAAGAGAGAAGCTACCTATAACTTCTAAACCTTTATGGTAAAGAAACAAACACACAATTTCTTTATAAAATAGAGAAGAAAACAATGATGTTCAAACATAGTACTAAGAAATTTACCCTAGAGACCCTTAACCAACAAAACCAACAAACATTTATAGACACACTTCTAACTCTAATTGTATTAACTTTAACATTTGTAATACAATATATAGGATTATGTGGCAGCCAATATGCTAAGCCATTAACCCATATTACATTCCTTGATTAGAATTACATTACAATGGGCAAAAATAGCTTTGGTTGAAAATCACCAAAAGTAGGCCAAAAGGGACCAAAAACAAACTTTTTCATTTTTTATTTTATTTTATTATTGGGGGGTTCACCCTTGAACCCCCTAATAAGGGAGCTTGTGGACCCTCCTTATGACCCCAAAACACATACATACAATGCACAAGGATAACCATGCAAATAATATAACACATACTAAACACTACCATCATTCTAACTAGTTTGTATTGCTTTGCATTTTATATATTTTTCGTATTTCATTCATTAGTAGAATTTAGGCTTCATTATATTACTATGCTCTTTGCAATATCTCTCCATGTGTTTCCATTTATATTTCTACCTTCATTTAGAATCTATATAATCTATATGGGTGGTATTAGAGTAGTCTGTTATTTGTCATTTCTCAATGCATGCTCTTGATGAGGCCAGGGCAAAGGGAGCTGAGCCTTAAATTAACTAAGCTTTGGGAATGCCATTCTAGCTAGCCCAAGTGGCCTCACATGGTAGATGAAAAGATAGATGGTGAATTAAGATATCTTATTAAGTTATTTCTTAAGGAAGCCCTCATACAATAGAGATATGAGATGATAAATAATTTCACCTAGATCCTTCAACAACTACTGACAATGGTAGAGACACCTTAACCAAGCAGTCATTACAGAGGCATGATAGCCTTCAAGGTGCAAGTTAACTTTGACATTCCATCATTTGAAGGCCAAATAGACACTAATGCTTTGGAGCAATGGTTAAATTCGGTAGAAGATTTACTTTATTCATTTTTTTTATAATGCGAATATCACCTTTGCACTCCTTAAGTCCCTTTCCCATGTGAATGATTGGTGGGATAGTTACTAGGAGAGACATGTTGAAAATGGGTTTGAAATATTTATGATGGAGCTCATTTGAGTCACTTTTATTGATGCCATCGAGGTATTCCACCATATTGGGAATTGATGGGGATGCCACCAAGTAGACAATACATTAGCATGTTTATTCATAAAGGGGGTTAAAAAGGGGTCAAAAGCTAAGGCAATATATTGGGGCGTATTAAAGGGTGGAGGGGTGTTTTAATCATATGCACCAATATAAGTATTGGGGCAAGGTGGGGTTGGTTGAAAATATAAAATTGCTAATAATTCAAAGGCATGCTCATTTTTATTACACAACTACCTCTCATAATGAAATCCTATCTCAATTTACACAGTTATCTCTCACAACAAAACCATAACCAAATTTACACAACTACTTCTCTTAGTGAAGCCCTAGCCCGATAGGACATAGTGAAATACTAGCCCAATAAAAGACATTTGAGGTTACGCTAATCAAATTGAGGTAAGAAACATGATGAAATAAAGGAAGAGAAAAGGACTAATGTTGTGGTTGTTGACATGAATTCACTATTTGGAGTTTGTCCTTGATCTTCAATATCGACTATAAAGTCTTGTCCAAAGAAGTGGTTTTGAAAAACTCCATTACTTTCCTTAGATAAGGAAACTATCCTCCAATAGACTTAAGGTGAAGTGTACTTTTTAAATTCATGACTTCCAAATTTATAAAGAACTAGTTGAATGTAGTGCATTGTTGAATATTCTCTCATGTGAGTTGTCTAAGATTTAACCATCATGTCATAATATCCTCCTTGCATTTTTAAGGATGGAATCTTTTGTGACCACTACCTGTTTTTGTTTGCATCATTGATCAAAGTGAAATATTCTATTCCCCATTTTTATTTGATGTAAAATAATGTTTGCATTTTCCATATTCATCACATAGCTTATTTTTTTGTACCTTGGGTAGAAGCAACCTTTTTAGTTCATTAAAATATAAGGGATTGTGTCTTTCCAATACACTAAGACTTGTCACAAACACTAAAATACCGAAGTAAGCTATCAAGTATTATAGAGACAAAGTCCTTATTTTTCAATATTGTCACTCAAAGCAATTATTTGATCTCCTATTTTTTTTTCTTGTGAGGATATCTATGATTGAGTCACCCTTTTCCATCCTCAAACTATTTATCTAGTTTCTCAAATAGAGAATCTGGGTTCCATGAAAAGTACAATCCAAACCTTCAATCTATCCCAATCTTCTTGAGAGGTCTTTGCATCTTGCAAATATTAGAATGATGCGATCTAACACTGATGCACCAATGATTGTATAGCTTCCCCATCTCTCTCACAACAAGCTTATTTATCCATATCACCTTCTTCTTACAACTATGATTATTTTTTTGGTTTTTTTAAAATTTAAAAGAAAATAATTAGAAAATATAAAGTAGAGAAGTTTATAGATGTATAGGGTATATTTTGGCCATAAGGAACAAGTTCAACCTCTATACTAGTGTAATAAGACCCTAAATAAATAATCTTAATAATTGTTGGACATGAATCAAACCGTAGAACAACTATTGGGCATAGACTAGACCATAAATCACCTATTGATAAATTAGATTTTTAATCATAATAAATGTAGGATATGATACATGTAGCATCTCTATCTTAACCTCCAAGTTACTTTGTAATTAATTGTAACTAATTATGTTCATGGCGTTGTATTGCCTTTTTTAGCATGGATGTATCACTATTGTGACAAAATGAACTATATGAATCTAGAAACAATGTATATATAACATAAATGCTTGATTAATAAGTATGTTGACACGACCGATTGGGAACGTGGAAGCACTGATACAGGATATGATACCATGAGTGGGAAAGTGATGAGGGCATTGCAAGGAATTATCTTTCCAAATGCTTACCATGAAATTCAAGTTTAAATATGTGTTGTTTCCCTATTTTCTAAGAACTAAATGATTTTGAAGGTCTGAGATTATTTTTTCACTATGTGGTTGACAGACCCATGAGATTGGTGATTTCTACATCAAAAAAATATTTGTATCATGTAGATCCACTTGAAGGAACCACTTCTTGCCGACTCAACCACGGATCATGACCTCGAGGGTTTTGAGAGAATTGAAGTTGTGACCTCTCAATAACAAAGGTCCTTTAACAATGGGGACTCGACCAATTGAGCTAAAATGGACTGGGTATTTGGAACAATCACCTTCATAAATATGGAATTTGGGGTGGCCATTGCAATAGTGCTTTAGAATTTAATGGAAGGAATGGTCTGTGTACATTCCTTGGATTTTTAAGTTGACTCATGGATTGCTTGGTATACTGAGGTAAATATGAGACTATACAACAACAATCTACATTAAACATGGAAAATTTTGGAAGGGGCCAGAGACCCATGAAGGAATAAAGGCTTTGAGACATTTATACAAACTAGAATTTTGATTTATCCACGACACTTAAGAATCAGGTTTATGTCTAAAATCATGATCACAAGCACACTCAAATGCCACAACATCAACACTTTTCACAACATAAAACATATAACAGTGAATCAACTAAATACACAAGACAATTTTTAACCCAAAACTTGTTATATTACAAATATTAACACACCAAACATAATGCTTCCATACGAAGGATCATGGCCCTTACAATCAACCTTGATACAAGATAAACTAGGGCTTGGAGTCAACAACCTCAATATGTCCTTGAACAAAGTACACATGACTTACTTGCTAATGTAGCACTTCCACAGACCTTTCAGTCAATGTACCCTTAACACATATGACAGGTGCTTTTCCTCCTCTTCTACTGCTCACAAGACCTCTGCAACCTCATAATTCTTGTATCTTTAGCTCAACTATCTGCCATTATCAACCCTCTTACTTCTCCAAGAGTGACTGAACATAGGCTCACACAAACTGTCCTTTAGATGCTCTCCTACCACACCAAGATAGTTAATGCATAGGGTCTTCAACATCTTCCCACTTCTTGTTTCTCTGTTACTCCAAAGATGACCAGACTTAGGGCTAAACAATCTTCCCTCATATCATTGATATTGCTCACTACAAACCACTGAACTAGGGCACAAATACTGTAAAGAAGAATATATTAAGAAATATTTTTGGTTTTCCCAATTTAGGTTTCTAGGGTAAAATATCCATGTTAAAACCTACAAAACCTCTACTACAAGGTGTTTTCCTTATAGTGTATATACACTAAGGAGACCTAATTTTAGAGTCATCTCATCTCATCTTGTACCTTTTTTCTATTATTAAAGCCCCTCAAAGAGGCTTACCTTTCATTCTTATATCTATTTCTCTGTCTCGAGTTAATTATCTCTATATTTTTAGGAAATTTTGGTGTTTGTTGTCTAAGATTTGCTATTAGAGACAACGATCCTAGGGTTTTTTTCTTGTTCATTAAAAACATCTTGGAATTTTTTATATAACCCTTTTTTGAGAAGTTTCAGATAGAAATTTTTTGGGATGACCAATTAGAAATATTGAGGTACACATGGCCAATATTTGATGTTATGTTTCATTATAATTTTTGAGATATACCTTGTGGAAGTTAGGGTTTGTGACTAGTTCCAAAATCAATTTCAAACAAGTCATCCTAAAATTTTTGCTATAATGTTTTTTTGGAGAAGTTTTAGGCCATGTAATTTTTAGATGCTGAGGAGACATATCTAATTAATTTGGGTAAGAATGTCAATTATTTTTTTAATATACTTTTTGATTTATAGCTTGTGGAAGTTATCAAATTAGCCACATGGGAACTTTCACTATAACTTTGTTTTGGTGAAGTTTCAAACCATGAAATTTCAAAAATTATAATAACACATATCTAAGTACATAAGGTATAATTTTTTGGTTATGATACACTACAATTTTTGAAATAAATGTTGTGAAAGTTAATGCTTTTGACTAGTACAGAAACTACTCGCAAACATGTCTTCATGGTAGAATTATCATATCTAAACCCCAAAAAATCTAAATTGAGTGCCACAGGTTCCTTTGGGAATAAAGAAAACAATATTATTGTATGTAAAAATTCAAATGTAGATATGAAATATTGAACATGTGGCATTGCATATAAGTTCACTATTTGGAAATGTCCAAGAATCAACAAGTTTTGGGGAGGTTATCATAGTTTACCCTTAGAACATTCAATTTTTGTTATAAATATGACATTGTAGATAATACATATCATAGTACTAGATGAATAAATTTAGACTAATAAGAGCTAAAATTTTAAATATACATTCAAACAACATTCGACTAGTAAGACAATTTCAAAATTAGGGTTCTAAATATACATCACTTACAATTGGCATACTTTTTTTATTAGAATGCTTATTTTTTGTGATTAAAAATTTGTGATAAAAAAAGAAAGAGGATCATTATCATTTTTATCCCACATGGCCAAATGTGTTCCAAATAATACCACACCAATTAATCTCCAGGAAGCTCAGACATGGAAATTGAAGAAAGTGAATACTTAGAAAACAAATTATCCCAATTGAAGAATGAAGTGGATTAATTGAGTGGTAATATGTTGAAATTAGTTGATTTTTCACATTTACGGGAAGGCCTTAAAAAGGAAATGGAAAAATTGATGGAAAAAAGTTGAAGATAAAATGGAAAAATTAATGGATCAAAGGATAATTTCTATGAATGAAAAATGGATAAAAGCATGGAACAATTACAAAATTCCATCTTACATACCTTGGATGAAACATTCCCCAAAGGAGATACCAAGATGAAAATAAATCATGAAACTGTGGAGGAATAAAGTTTGGGTCTTAGAATCATGATTATGCATCACTTCAAAAGCCACATCATTAACGATTGAACATAACACTAAGGAATTACTTAATTTCCAAGTTCGATATTCTGAAGCTTGGTGATAAAAGATCATATAACATCGATACTCAAGATGGAGCAATTATTCGATCTACACCAAGTTCCAACCTTACAAAATTTGAATTTTGCATTCTTCTATTTAGAAGATGATCAATTTTTAGTATTAATGGCCCTCGAATGAACAGAGGAATCTATTGTCTCTTAGTCCATTTTTGTAGATGAATTAATAGCACCCTTAGGAGAATTTTGAAGTAAAAAATGGACCTCAAAATTTTGTTTACAAAAAATTAACTTTAAAAGAACCAATGAGATTCGAGATGGTGATGTCGTCCCTAGGGGGGAATATTTTGGAGGGCAAAATAGAAAACTCAAATGTCAAGTGTAGACACCATTTGGATGCATATTTAAATTCCACATCCAATGAGTACCCACTATGCATACCTCTGAGTAGACCCATATCGAAAAATTTGAAAATACAAGAAAAAAGCTTGTTAAACACATTTTTTTCATGTATTTTCATTTTTTTATGTGGGTCTATTTAGAAGTATGTAGAGTGGGTACTTGTTGGATGTGGAATTTAATTCCACATCCAATGAGTCTCTACACTTGAAATTTTGAGTAAATATATAAGGAGATAAGCCAAAAATACAATAGAAAAGGTATTTTCCTTTTTTTCTCCTTTAAAAATACATAACTATTATGTCATTATTTTAACAATTATTTTGTTACTTTCCTTAGGAGACCCATTTTAGACATCAAAATTACCCTAATGATTATGCAATATTAAGAGTAATACATTAATAAAATGTTAGGGAATTTTTTTTGCCTATCCATAGGATTCACATGGAGTTCTCCCTAGGTCACAAGCTCACTTTTTTGGGTGACATTCAAGTTTTATGTATGGCACAATCATGTTGCAAGATTTGCGAGACTTTGGGTAGGATATGTTCACATCCCATGAGATATTCCCCTTCGATAAGTATTTTTTTAGAGTTTCCTATTAGGACAGCCTTCCAGGCTATTATATGGAAACCCTATAGTCATTTATGGGGTGGAAGCTTCGAGAAGCCTAGATTTTAGGTGTGCCAAGTTTCCTTCCTCATTTATTTGCTTTAAGTGGGGGTCCTAGACACACTCTCCTCTTGTTGGTACTCATCATGTTCAACTTTTTTGGTCAATTATTTGAATGATAGAGTTTCTGATCCTACTAACCGGGGCTTAGATGCAACAAGTTCCCAAGAAAAAGGGATCTTTATTCCAAGGAAGATTGGTAGGTGCATGAAGAAATGGTTAGAAAGTGTTAGAATAGTGGTTGGGAAAGATATTCTATTGGTGTATATACTTGAGTTGCTAGAAAATGTGGTAGTTGGTAGGTTCTACGACAAATCTTCGAGGGTCGAATACATTCGTGCATAATATCTCAAAATTGGGTTTAGTTAGTTGGTCAGAATACTATTTTTTTCCTTCTTACCCATTTCATATATTTGGGTAATTTTTTTTTGGGTCTTCCTATTTAGTTCTAGTCTGAAAGTTTTTCGGAGGGAATTGACCAGAAAATTGGGTATTACATTAAGGTGGAGAAAGATTTTCAATCCAAGGTTGACAATTGGTGGCTTTGGATTCTAGTGGAAGTGGATGTTTCAAGGGGTCTCCTAGACCATATTGAAATCTTAAGTGACGAGTTCTCTTGGATATGATATATGGATATTGAAGAGTCCTATTTAGGTGTTTTGGATGCCACACTATGGGGCTTGTTTAGGCTCAGTGAAAGTTCTTTTAGACATGGTCAAATCCCTTCAAAAAAGTTTTGTGGTCGAAGTAAGATCAAGTGAAGGAAGGCGATCTAGATGTGCCATTAGGGAATCCTATTATGGTTATAGAGTTTTCAAAATGCTAAGTGTCATTGTGTTATTCTAATGCAAGGAATCAAGTATAATATGTGAACAAGTATTTAGCTTCCCCTTCCCGTAAGTTGCTTTTTTCTCTTTTTTATTTCTCTCTTTATATTATGCACAACAATTCCAGGTCGCCTTTCCCTAAAGTCCCCTCATCTTCCTCCATTTTCCTATGGTTTTCTCTCAGGTATCTCTCACTTTGGTTCCCCCTCCCATTCCACTGTTATGAAACCAGCTCAAGAAAGGATAGAAAAGATAGATCAACGCCTTAGAATTCAACCTCTTCGAGGGGGCAACCTCCTTTACATTACATAAATGAACAATTCTTGGATGATTCAAATGACAAAAGGAGTCTAAGGAGTCACAATATAATCTAGCCGACCTAACAATAATAATATAAAGCCACAAAAATAACAATAGAGGGATTCTATGGGGCACAAAATAACAATATGGGGGTAATAGGGGCACAACAATATAAATAAGGGGTATAACTACAATAGTAATGGGGTAATCATTAGTATTATAGGGACCCAACATGCCCCTCTCCTTCAAAAAAGTGTTGTCCTCAACGCTTGAGTAGTTCTGGATACTTCTGCATAAAATTCTCATCCTCCCATGTGGAATCTTCAGCGGATAAGTTCTTCCACTTGATAAGATACTCTGAAATTGATCGATTTCGTAGCTGTCGAGTTCTTGTTTCTATGACTGCTTCCGGTTCCAATATAATTTTTCCTTCCTCGTCAAGTTCTGGCAATATTGTTTGAATTGGGAGCTTGTCGCCTATAACCTTATTTAAACATGAAACATGGAAAACTGGGTGCAATCGAGAAGCTGCAGGAAGCTCCAATTTGTATGCCATAGTACCAATCTTTTGCAACACCTTGTACCGACCATAATACTTTGGTGATAATTTATTATCCTTCTTAGCTTTCTTTAGGGACATTTTCTTATATGGTTGTAGCCGTAGGAATACCCAATCACCTACATCAAAACTTCTTTCACTGCGATGTTGATTTGCCTGTTGTTTCATTCTATTTTGTGCCAACACGAGGATATCCTTTAAGAGTTGGAGGACTTGTTGTTGATGTTTGATGTGATGTTCCACTGCCTGAACCTTAGGTTGATACCCATAAAGTGCCATAAATGGGGTCATTTTTGTTGCTGTATGGAAGGAAGTGTTATACCACCATTCAGCCAGAGGCAACCATTTGACCCATTGTGTCTGTTTATCAGATACAAAGCAACGAAGATATCCTTCCAAACATTTGTTTACTATCTCAGTTTGCCCATAAGATTGAGGATGATAAGATGAGCTATGAGCTAATTGAGTACCAAGACAAGAAAATAATTCTGTCCAAAAATTTCCAGTGAAAATGGGATCTCTGTCACTTACAATAATCTTTGGGTTTCCATGTAGTTTTTGAACTGTTTCCATAAATGCAGTAGAAACTGTACTGGCTTTAAATGGGTGTGATAATGCACAAAAGTGTGCATACTTGGTAAGTCTGTCAACTACCACCATGATGACACTCTTTCCCTCAGACTTGGGTAAACCTGTGATAAAATCCATAGAAACCTCCTCCCTTTTTGTTGGCAAACCAAACATTCCGCCACAAACTTTTGAATATCTTATTTAAGACCATCCCAAAAAGATTCCTTCTTAACCCTGTGGTAAGTTTTTAAAAATCCTGAGTGCCCTCCTAAGGGAGAAGTGTGCAATTCCATAAGAATCTTTTGTTTTAGCTGGGAATTCTTACAGAGGTATAAGCGATCTTTGTACCATAACGAATCATTTTGCCAGCTAAATGTATCAGAAGTACTAGAATCTTGTTGTAGCTTTTGAATAAGTGCCCACACTTCTTCGTCATTCTTCCATTCCTCCCTTGCTTCGTTTATCCAATCTGGTTGGATAATAGAAATGGCACACAACAATGCTTCCACATCCTCATCCTTTCTTGAGAGTGCATCTGCCACCACATTTTGCTTCCCTTTTTTGTAGATGATTTCAAAGTCATAACCCAACATCTTTGTGACCCACTTTTGTTGCTCTTCAGAGGATAATCTTTGTTCTAAAAAGTATTTAAGGCTATCATGATCCGTTTTTACCTTGAAGTGCCTTCCCATTAGGTAGGGTCGCCATTCTTAAGTGCATGGAGTATTGCCAACATTTCCTTCTCATAAATAGCTTTGCTTAAAAACTTTCCCTTGATTGGACGACTTTCAAAAGCAATGGATCTTTCATCTTGCATTATAACAACACCAATTCCATTTCTTGAAGCATCACATTCCACAATAAAGGTTTTTGTGAAGTCCGGTGTAGCTAAGACCGGTGCTTGGCACATTGCCTCTTTAAGATGTTCAAAGGCCTTTGTTGCTTCCGGAGTCCATGAAAATGAATCTTTCTTCAATAATGTTGTTAGAGGTGCTGCTATTCTCCCATAATTCTTAACAAACTTGCGATAATACCCTGTCAACCCAAGAAATCCTCGCAGATGCTTTATGGATGTGGGGATTTTCCATTCCTTAATGGCTTTAATTTTGCTAGGGTCTACCTTAACTCCTTCATGAGATACAATATGACCCAAATATTCCACCTCCTGGACTCCAAAGAAAAATTTGGATCTTTTTGCATATAATTGTTTCTCCTCCATTACTTGTAGCACCCTGTCAACATGTTCAACATGATCCTTCCAAGACTTGCTGTAGATTAGTATATCATCAAAAAATACTAACACAAATTTTCTAAGGAATGGTTTGAAAATTGAATTCATCAAACCTTGAAATGTTGAAGGTGCATTGGTAAGGCCAAAAGGCATGACCAAAAATTCATAATGACCCTCATGAGTTCTAAATGCCGTTTTCGGAATGTCTTCAATCTTCATTCTGATTTGATGATATCCCGAACGAAGATCCAACTTGGTGAAGTAAATTGATCCATGCAATTCATCCAGTAATTCATCAATGACAAGAATGGGGAACTTATCTTTAATAGTGAGCTTGTTGAGCTCCCTATAATCCGAACACATGCGCCATGATCCATCCTTCTTGTGCACCAATACTACTGGAGCTGAGAAAGAACTTTGACTCGGTTGAATTATACCAGCCTCTAGCATTTCTGCAACCATACGTTCAATTTCACTTTTTTGGACATAGGGATATCTATACGGCCTGATGTTTGGAGGAACACTTCCTGGAATCAGATGAATAGCATGATCATGATCACACATAGGTGGGAGACCTTTGGGAGTCTCAAATACCTTGGAATGATTGTCCAAGACTTTTTGGAGATCTGGAGAAATAGATGATTCCAATGTGGAAACATCTAGCGAACATAATTGTGCAATTACACCTCTTTGCTCCTTTTTTAGAAGCTTAGTCATGCCATTAGAGCTGATTATCTTTCCCAGTTTCCCTGTAATACCCCTTAATTCAACTTCCTTTCCTTCCGTAGAAAATTTGATGAAAAGTTCTTGAAAATTAAAAGCTATTGTACCCAAGGATTGTAGCCATTGGACTCCTAGTACAACATCAGCACCTCCCATTGGAATGGAAAGCATTGGGCTAGTTAATACATATTCTCCCATGGATAGCTTGATATTATGGCACTTTCCAGAGCAATTTATTGTTCCTCCATTTGCAATCATCACTTGGCACTCTGGTGCGGGATATAGGAAGCAATTCAATTCTTTTGCTACCCTACAATAAATAAAATTGTGGGTGCTTCCTGAATCAATCAACACTATTACCTTTTTCTTCTTGATTTGTCCTTCTATCTTGATGGTTTGAGGAGTGGTAATTCCTGCCAATGCATTACAAGATATGGTCGGATTTATTTGTTCTTCATCTAGGCTTTGTTCCTAGAGTATATCCTCTTCTTTTGACCTTTCTTGCTCCTTTTCTTCTTCCTCTTCACAATCTATGTAGAATAATTTCTTCTCAGCACACTTATGACCTTTTGTGTATTTGCTATCACAACTGTAACAAAGCCCTTTTGCTCTTTTTTTTTCCAATTTTTGTGGTGTCAACCTTGTAGGTTGTGGAAGACTAGGGGCAACAACACTTCCGTCTTTATAGTTGTGAGTGGTATGCTTCCTTGTTGCCATAATTTTGCTTTCCATTTTTCTTGCTAACCTGAATGCCTTCTCTAATGAATCAGGTTCCCAAAGGCGAACGTCATGTTGGATATTATCCTTTAAAGACCCTATGAACACATCAATCCTATGCTCCTCTGGAATATCTTTTACCCTTATGTTCAATTTTTGGAACTCCTCAATGTGCTCCATTATTGAACCCTTTTGTTTGAGACTTATCAATTGGTTAAAAAAAGTGTTGCTTTTTGTATCCTCATAATGTGCTATCAATTCTTCCGTAAAAATTGCCCAAGTGATAAATTGTTTACGAGAACAAAGCCATTGATACCATACAAACTGATTTGGTTCCAAATATACAGTTGCCATACGTACCTTTTGTGCATTTTTCACATTATTGAGATATCCATGTAATATCCATGTGGCGGGATCCTTGTCATCAAACTTACGCATATCGATTTTTGGAACATGGTGAGTCTTTGATCCAACATTAGAGTCTATGGAATCATGATTAACATTTCTTTTGTTCTCATCATGAGTTTCCTTTAGTACCCTTTCACCCTTAGTGACCATTTCTTGTAGCAACTTATTCATATTTATCTTCAATTCTTCCATCTTATCATCCATGCCATCAATTTTAGCGTCCATGCCATTCACCTTAGCTTCCATGCCATCCATCTTAGCTTCTACACCTTTCTTTAAACCATCCATCTTAGCTTCTACATCTTTCCTTAAACCATCCATTTTAGATTCTGTTGCTTTTTGTGCAAGTGACACTCGTTGCACTTGTTCTTGTAATTTTGATATATCATATAGCATTTCTTCTTCTTCTTCATGAGTCATGCTAGAGCTTTCAGGTTCCTTACTAGGTGTTTGCATTTTCTTTCCTCGGGGCATCAGTTACCGATAATAATGCTCTATTATGCCCTTTGAATTCCTTCAAAATAAATTTTCAAACCAAGCTTAAGCAAAAATTTAAGAAAATCTACACACCTTTTTTCACTTTGTAGGAGCTCAATATTGCCTCTGATGTATCTCTGTACTTTTCGATCATCTAGTTCTGAATTTGTGACCTGCAGTAGCCCTCTGTGTCCTCTTTCCAATGCCACAAGTCTGACCCAAATTGGATTCTCCAAGGAAGAGTTATGCGAAATCTCCCACAGTGACTTGATTATAGACTAGTTCAGTAGAGCGAACTTGTACGACGTGCCGCGAGTTACTGTTTCGATCTTTGGATCTAAAAAATGCCTACAAGAAACTACAATCCGTCCTCTTTTTGTACCTTCTTACGAAATTTCAATCCGATCCCCAGAGAGAAAGTTATGACGATTTTTCCCAGGTCACCTGTTTTGAATGTAATTCAGGAGTCTGCAAAAAGACCAACTTACTCAGATCATATCTCCGCAAATATCGCGCGAAAAGCTCTGAAATTCAGACACAAGGTTCAACGCGATTTCTTCTCAAATGGGTTTTTTTTGTGACTTCTGAAACGTCACAGAAAAAAAAAAAATAGCAAAAATGCCACGATGACCTGTTTGGAGCAGCGAAACCCTAGAATCCAAAGCTCTGATACCAAATTTTATGAAACCAGCTCAAGAAAGGATAGAAAAGATAGATCAACGCCTTAGAATTCAGCCTCTTCGAGGGGGCAACCTCCTTTACATTACATAAATGAACAATTCTTGGATGATTCAAATGACAAAACCTCCTTTCTATATATAGGAGTCTAAGGAGTCACAATATAATCTAGCCGACCTAACAATAATAATATAAAGCCACAAAAATAACAATAGAGGGATTCTATGGGGCACAAAAATAACAATATGGGGGTAATAGGGGCACAAGAATATAAATAAGGGGTATAACTACAATAGTAATGGGGTAATCACTAGTATTATAGGGACCCAACATCCACTCAATAATTTTTTGGAGAATCCTTAAGCCCTTCCTATTTCTAGTTGTAAGGATGAGGACATCTCCCTTGCCAAGATCCCTACTAAAGTTAAGGCTTCTTCCCACTACGAGGATGGCTCTCTCTTGTATCTTGGTAACATTAGGCATTCTCCTAGTAAGATGCTTATCTTTTGTGGTCCAGAGTAAAATTCATTGAAGAAGGTGTCATTAAGGGTGGTCTACCTCTAGATAAGCCTCATGGTGCCCAAGCAGGAAGGAAATCCCTCCTGTCCCTAGAAAAAATGAAAGCTAAAATATACATTCATGTGGAAAATAATCCATAATACCTAGAACCCTCAAAGAGGTAAATTCATATTCATAGGGTCTCTAATGGTCCGCCTCCTCTTAAATTTTATAGGTCTAGGAAGCACTTATAAGGTCCTATCCCTAAATGCTTAGTGTGGTCCAATTCACCAAATGTAATTTTTTTGCAAGAGAAAATGTGTTGTTGGGTGTGTATTATATTCTTTCCACAACTAGTCGCACACGCATGACCTACCTATATTAGCTGGGTGGACCTACCTATGGTTTTGTGCATGGGTTTTGCACATGGTTTTGGGCATGATGGTTTTTTGCCCATGGTATTTTGTAGATCCGGTTAAGGGAACTATGATTATGTTCTAATTCAGGGTTAATGGATTGGGATTTATGAATGCTTCAACATGTATATATATGTATTGTAAAATTGAAGGGAATATAATGAAAAATCAATCTAGTAGTCCGAGTTTTAGGATCTAGGGGGAATATATATGTATTTGTTTTATATTCTCATCATTGTTTACTTTCTGTTTTATAGAATTCATTTGTAGATAATTTATGTACAAGGTTAAAACCTACATTTGGTATTAGATATGTTTCGACTTCAAGGGGATGCCTTCGCTATTGAGGGGTTTTTCTTGGGCTTGTGGTAGAACCTGTTCAGTGGGATATCTGTGGGATCGATTCTTGAGATGAAAGAATATGGTGAGCGGTGGAAATATAGAGATTGAGAAATTTAATGGTCAGAGTTTTGAGTTGTGGAAACTCAAGAAGGAGGATCTATTAGTGGATAAAGATCAGTGGATCATGGTAGATCTGGGTACTAAACCAACGAAAATGTTAGATGAAGACTAGAAAAAGTTGGATCGGAAAGAAAAGAGCACAATAAAGTTGTGTATCTTAGATTCAATATTGTTGAATGTATCAAGGGAAGTTACGACGAAGGAATTTTGGGACAATTAAGGGAATTTGTACCAATCTAAGACTATGGTGAACAAATTGTCTTTATTGAAAAAGCTATATAGCCTGACGATGAAGGATGGAGATTTGGTGACAGAGCATCTGAACACATTTAATACTTTGGTAAGCCAATTTTTATCTATTGATATCAAAATTTTAGATGAAGATAAGTGCATCAGTTTATTGTATTCTCTACCAGATTCGTGGGATATTCTGGTTGTTGCAATAGGTAGAAATACAACTACCTTGAAGTTTGATGAAATAGTCTCATCCTTACTGTTGGAGGAGATGAGATAGAAAAATATGGAGGGCCAGAATGGAGATGCCTTGTTTGTACGAGGACAATCCTAGAACATAAACAAAACTAAGTCCTCAAGTGGGAGATATAAATCTAGAGGGAGATCTACATCTCCAGGAAAACCTATAAAGGTGTGTTGGAAATGCGGAAAGGAAGCACACTTCAAAAAGGAATGTATATCTAAAGCTCCTAAGAAAAGAAAGGGAACTGATGATGCTCCTTCTATAGAGGCGAAAACCACCTCAGATGAAGGTGGGGATGTGTTCTTGGCTTCTTCTTCAAGTACACATGTAGATCACGAGGCATGGTTTATTGACTCAGGTGAATGCTTTCACTTCACTCCCCATAGGGAGTGGTTCTACAAGTATGAGAAATATGATGGTGGTGATGTATTCTTAGGGGATGATAGGAAGGTTAGAATTGTCAAACACAAAAAACTCAAGTTGAAGTTTCAAGATGGAAGTATTTGAACACTTTTGGGTGTTCTTCATATTCCTGTATTGGCCAGAAATCTAATTTCTATAAGAAAGATGGATGATGTAGGCATAAAAACAGTGTTCAAAAAAGATACCTGCAAGATGGTTCAGGGATCACTAATATTGATGTGGGGAGTTCGTACTGGAACTCTGTATAAGCTTCTCGGTAGTACTATTATTGATAGGTGCAACAATTTTGTGGTTCCTGAAAGTGGAGCAGAAAATCTAGTGGTCTCTAGAGAAAAGACCATGTTATGGCATCAAAGGTTGGACATATTGGAGATAAGGGCCTTTGAATACCTCATGGTAATGGTATGGTAGAAGTTATGTCTAATTTCTCTTTGGATTTTGATTTCCATGAACATTGTGTATATGGGAAGTAGAATTAGGTGAGTTTCCCCTCTAGTGCTAACAGGGCGAAAGGGATATTAGAGTTTGTACATAGTGATGTGTTTGGGCCTGTTTCGATTCCATCGTTAGGTAATTATGTGTATTATGTATCATTTATAGATGACTTCTCAAGGAATACATGGATATTTTTCCTTAGGAAGAAATCTAAAGTATTTGACAGGTTTAAAGAATTTAAGGCTCTAGTGGAAAACCAGATAGAGAAGAAGATAAAGGTGTTGAGGATATATAATGGTGGAGAGTTATGCAAGAAGGAATTTGTAGAGTTATGTACGGAGTGTGGTACAACACGACAAAAGACTACTCCATACACACCTCAAAAAAATGGAGTTGTGGAAAGAATGAACAAGACGTTGATGGAAAAGCAAGAAGCATGCTTAGTGGTGCCGGGTTAGGACAAGAATTCTAGGAAGAGGTAGTGGAGACTACATGTTACCTGGTTAATAGATCACCTTCATCAGAATTGGAGGATAAGACTCCACATGAGGTATGGACTAGTAAGAAACACTCTCTTTCACATGTGAGGGTATTTGGTTGTGATGCATATGTACATGTTCCAAAGGACAAAAGAACCAAGTTGGATAGTAAATATGAAAGGTGCATCTTTATTGGGTATAAGGATGGTTTAAAAGGTTATAAGCTTTGAAACCCAAAAACAAGGAATGTTGTGTACAACTGAGAAATGATGTTTAGAGAGGTGAAAGATATTATTAAACATGAAGTCCTACTAAAGAAACATGAGAAGATAGAGTTTGATCTAAAGGAGGAAGAATCAGACTCTACAACAAAATAAGAATTAGAAGATGAAGAACCATAAGCTCTAGCTATGAGAAGATCATTTCGAGAAAGACGACAACTAGAAAGGTATAGTCCATCTACTTTTTGTTAAAAAATTTCTTTATCCATTACTGATGATGATCCCAGAACTGTTAGGGAGGCAATAGATTCAAAGGATGGAAAACACTAGAAAGAGGCCATGGTTGATGAAATGACATATTTGGAGAAAAATGAGGCTTCAAATTTGGTGGAGTTGCTGGCTGGAAGGAAAACCATTGGAAGAAAATGGGTGTTTAAGAAGAAGATGAATGCAAAAGGAAATGTGGAGAAATACAAAGCTCAGTTGGTAGCAAAAAGTTATTCCCAGGTGTTAGGAATTGATTTTGGTGATATTTTTTCTCTTGTTGCCAAGGTAGCTTCTATTACTGACATTCCTTCTTACTCATTCATAGAGATAAGTCTATTTTGGTTAGCCGGGGTGGGGAACGAGGAGAGGTCCCTTTCCATTTTCAGTTGGGTGAGAGAGCTTGCTTGCCATGAAGGAAGGCAAGGTTGGCTGCTCTCTCTGGGATGAATGATTTGGAGTAGGAATATCCCATCCTAGGCAGGTCCAAGCAGGAACATTGATAGTTACGCTGCTTGGAATTTCCATGGTAATTGACATCATTTTAAATTTAACCCTTTATTTATAGATTAATTTTATCTATTGTTGCTTCTTTTTTATTTTGAGGTAGAACATATGGATGTGAAGACAACATTTCTTCATGGGGATCTAGAAGAAGAGATCTACATCAACCTAAAGGTTTTGCAGTGAATGAAAATAAATAATTGGTATGCAAGTTAACGAAGTCTTTGTATGGGTTAAAGTAATAACCAAGGATGTGGTATCAGAAATTTGATACATATATACAAGGACTTGGCTTCACCAGAAGCAAAGCGAATCACTGTGTGTATTTTAAATTAATTGGGGACCGTGTTATTTATCTGGTCTTGTATGTGGATGATATGTTTCTGATTGGAAATGACAAATAAATTATCCAAGATTTGAAGACCTAATTGTCCTCCAAATTCGACATGAAGGATCTTGGTGCTGCAAACTATATTTTGGGCATGAAAATTAAATGAGATTAGGCAAAGAGGAAGATCTCGTTATAACAGAGGAAGTATGTTGAGACAATAATGCATAGGTTTAATATGCAGGATAGTAAACCAATGAAGGTTCCTATTCCTGTAGGTGTAAATTTACCTGTTGAACAGTGTCTAAAGACACAAGAAGAGGAAGAGGACATGTCCCATTTTCCATACGCAAGTGCATTCAATAACATGATGTATGCAATGGTATATACTAGACCAGACATTACACATGCGGTTAGAGTATTGAGCAGGTTTATGTAAAAAACCAGGAAAGGAGCATTGGACAACAATGAAGTTGGTTTTAAGGTATTTGCGTGGCAATAGTGATTATGGTCTATGCTACCAAGGAAGACTAGGATTGGACAGAGTTTTGGACATCCTTGGCTTTGTTTATGGAGTTTGGGTTGGAGATATGGATCAGAGATCTACAAGTGGGTATGTGTTTAGCCTATTTGGAGGTTAAGTCAGTTAGATGATAAAGATATGGTCTGTAGTGGCACTTTCAACTACGAAGGCAAAATACATGGCAGCCACTCATGCAAGCAAGGAAGCAGTTTGGTTGCAGAGATTGTGTTCAAGTATGGGTTAGTACAATGAGCTATAAGGATACATTGTGACAACCAAAGTGCTATTTTCTTGGAAAATAACCCTGCTTATCATTCAAAGACAAAGAAAATTGATGTTAAATATCACTTTATGAGGGGGGCACAGCGCCCCCTGTCGGGGTGTTTCAGGGGGGTGGGGCTGCCCTCGGAGTTTTTTTTTTTGGACCCTATATTAGGTGGGCAGACCTACCTATGGTTTTGTGCATGGGTTTTTCACATGGTTTTGGGCATGATGGTTTTCTACCCATGTTATTTTGTAGATCCATTCAAGGGAACTACGGTTATGTTCTAATCCAAGGTTAATGGATTGGGGTTTATGAATGCTTCGACATGTATATATATGTTCTAATCCAAGGTTAATGGATTGGGGTTTATGAATGCTTCGACATGTATATATATATATATGTATTGTAACATTGAAAGGATATAATGAAAAATCAAGTTGGTAGTCCCGGTTTTGGGATCCAGGGGAAATCTTTGTGTATTTGCTTTATATTCTCATCATTGTTTATTTTTTGTTTTTTAGAATTCATCTGCAGGTAAATTTTGTACAGGGTTAAAACCTACATGTGCCCAGACATGAAAGCTTGTGATTATATTTTTCATTGTCTTAAAGATTGGAATTATGCATCAATTGATTCAAAATGTTTTTCAGGTGGATTAGTATTGGCTTAGAAGCCATCTTTCTCTAAAATATTAGTATCTTCTTTCTTATCTAGGATCTAAGTGGATTTGGAAGATTGAAGTCTGATCAAAATTCCTAGTTTATAAGTATATATGGGTCATATTTAGATAGGAGGTATGTTAGAATTGGCAACTAGGGATAAAATCCACCTTGGACAACTGATATCATGGAGATTATATTTTTATTGGATTCCTCTTTCCGAGAGGTGCAGGATTGATCTAAAGATCATATCATTGTGTCAAGTAGAAATGGAATTATGGATTTATTTCTTCTATGGACAATTTGTCAAGGTCGGCTAGAAATCTAATGTAGGCCCATGAAGCCCAACATACATGTCTCGTCACCCTCAACATTGTGTATAAAGAGAAGAGGAATTTTCCTCATTTTGACCATCATCTCAACACATATTTCTCTCTCCTCTTCTCATTGGTTCGTACAACAAAAGCAACAACTCTTCTTCTTCATGAGTTGACTTGGGTTGATCGAAAATTTCAGGCTGGAATTTCAGGACTGTTTTTGGGCCATCTGTAGCAGCATTAACCAGCATTGACCGAGGGTCAAAATCAATCCTTTGAATGCATCTTTCAGGTAGGAAATCTGATTTCCTTAGGCCACACCTCCTGGCATAGGAATCAAGGAATTTGTTGTTGTTTGAACTATGTTGATCGCAGAGTTCACTGTGCATTGATCAAAATTTTGAGGACTATTTTGGGCTGATTCAGATTGTCTTTGGCGTTTGAGTTGATTGGATTTAACCGAGCTAATTTGGAGGAGACTTTCTATTGGTTTGACCAATGCTGACTTTCTAGTTAGGGAATCTTGTTGAATGCAGTTTGACTAGACTGTTTTACATTGATTGGGAAAGTAAATTTTGTATGATGTACTCTCTCTCTCTCTGCTAAACTTTTGAAGAATATTAAGAAGATTTGATCAAAGGGTTTTCCCAACTTTGGGGTTTTTTCCTGACATCCGCCAAATATTGTGTCCTCTTGTCTTGGCTTGTATTCTACTTATTTTTTATGTTCTATCTGCGTTTACTATCAATGTTAATGTGATTTCTTATCTTGAAATTGATATTGGGCTAATAAGAAAAATTGAAGTAAATTGCTCTAAAGCATAGAACATACCATTGTTATCTAAAATTAACATGCTATCAGAGCTGAGGTGAAGACAAAGCCTAAGCAAGAGTGAGAAAAGCAATCACTGAGATTTGTTGGTCAAGGACAAGATTGAATGGCCTCATCATCTTACTTCAAATATGTTGACAAGCTCAGTGATAAGTATGATTATGATGCATGGAAGATGTCTCTTGACTTGACTTTGGAAGAGCATGATGCTATGGGCTATGTGTAGGGAAAGATTGTTGAACCTCCTTCAAATGCACTAGCTGCCACTAAGAAAAACTACAAGAAAGGTGAAGTTAAAGCTAAGAAGATCATCATGGATTCTATTCATAAGGATTTAGTTTCTTACATCTCTGATTTGGGCACATCTAAGGAGATGCATGAAAAGGTGGTTTCCATGTTTAAAGCTAGCAATGCAAAGAAAGTTCTCTTTCTCAAGAACAAGTTGAAGGACATAAAGAAGGGAAGCGGAGAAGATATCCAATCCTACTTCATGAGGATCACCAAAATAAAAAATGATCTTATATCAATTGGAGGAGTTATTGATGATAGTGATCTCACTCTCGTTTCCCTTGGAGGTCTCGCTCATGAATGGGATGTGCTCAACACTAGTATCCTCAACGATGATCGGATTCTAGGGTTTGATGAATTGTTGACTAGATTTACTCAAGAAGAAAAAAGGATGATAGAGAGAGACATGCCTTCAAATAGGAATGATCCTACTGCATTCTCTGCTTATGCTAAAATGAAGAAAAATCTAGGTTCAAAGAAGCAGTGTCAAGGAAGACCAGGATTCAAAGATGAAAGAAAGGGTAGATGCTTCATTTGTAACACATTTGGCCACTATGCTAGGGAGTGTCATAAAAAAAGGGATACATCTTGGGATGATGACAACAACAACCACAAAAATTTTAGGGGTAACAAAAATCAAAGGAATGGCAGGTTCAACAACAAAGGAAAAAGGCATGCTCCCGCTACTCAACATGGAAATGGTTGACCTCCAAAAATATCAAGAAACTCCAGTTATGATTAATCTAATGTTGTAGATAAATAGAAAAAACAATTTCATCTTATATTTGCCCTCTCTACTGCCTCTCCTCCAAATACCTTGGGAAATTGGTTGATTGATAGTGGTGCCTCAAGGCACTTCACTGGGTATAAGGAAGCTCTTTCAAATCTGATAGAAAAGGATACAAATTTGGAAATCATTCTTGGAGACAATGCCACCTATCTCTTCAAAGGATTTGGGAATGTTTCTCTTCAATTGAATCAAGGCAACACCATTCATCTACAAGAAGTACTATATGTACTCGATCTAAAGAAGAACCTAGTATCTATCTTAGCAATGGAGGACAAAGGATTCAAGGTAGAATTCATTGATGGAAAGGTACGTGTTTAGAAAATAGATTTCAAAGAAGAATTTACTCTTGGATTCAGGGTTGACAACCTATATCAAGTTGGAGGAAGTCCATTGGGAGCTATGTCTTGTGACGCATCTCTTCAATCTGAATTATGGCATCGAAGGTTTTCTCATCTTCATTATAAAGCCCTAACCCATGCGAGGAAGATGGTGATAGGTTTTCCGGAATTTAAAGTAGAACATGAAGGTGTTTGTCAGGGATGTTCCAAAGGAAAACATACAAGGGGACCATTCCCCTCAGCTGATAAAAAGACTACCGATATTTTGCAATTGGTTCATTATGATCTATCTAGTATGTTTCTCGTGACATATTTGGGAGGATATTTATATTATGATATCTTTGTGGATGAATTCTCTCGAAAAACTTGGATTTATTTCTTGAATAAGAAGGATGAAGTTTTCACATGGTTCTACTCTTTCAAAGCCTTGGTCAAAAATCAAACAGGGAAGAAGATCAAAATATTGAGCACTGATAATGGAACCGAATATGAATTAAATGAGTTCAATGACTATTGTAGAGAAGTTGGCATTAAGAGGGATACTACTACCACATATACTCCTGAGAAAAATGGAGTTGTTGAAAGAAAGAATCGTTCCATTATAGAAGCCACTCGTGCCATGCTTCATGATCAAAGCCTTCCGAAGTTCCTATGGGGAGAAGCTGCCAAAACTGCTGTGTACGTTCAAAATAGATGTCCTCATCAAGCATTGGACTCCAAAACTCCCGAAGAAGTTTTCACCGGTAAGAAACTTGATGTTTCTCACTTTAGAATTTTCTAGCCCCATGTATTTTAATGTACCGAAATAAAAGAGAAGCAAATTGGATGCATTTGGGAAGAAAGGAACATTTGTGGGCTACAATGAAACTTCTAAGGCATATAGAATCTATGTGCTTGGTCAAAGAGAAGTGGAAATAAGTCATGATGTCACATTTGATGAAGATTATTCCCTTGGGAATATTAGGAACCTTCTTATTCCAAGGAAGAACAAAGAAGAAAATACAAGGAAGCGGGGAGAACCACAGGATGAGCTGATTCCCGATGCTAAAGGACCGATGGATCCCATTGATCCACCTCCCCATGAGACCTCCTCCTAAAAGAGGAGACCCTCATGGCTTAGGGACACTCTCGAAGATGTGGAGAGACATATTGCACCAAGGGGGACATTTCATGAAAGTAAGAAGCCGAATAAGTACCAAGGGTACTTAGTTGCTATGAGCACCATTGTTCAAATTGATCCGTACACATTCAAAGAAGTTGTGAAGCACCAAGTTTGGAAGGATGTTATGAACAAAGAGTATGAGTCAATTATGAAGAATGATGTCTGGGATGTCGTCCCTAGTCCCAAGGACAAATTTGTTGTCACCTCGAAATGGATCTACAAGATCAAGCATGGAGCTGATGGAAGTGTTGAAAAGTTCAAGGCCACATTTATTGCTTGAGGCTTCTCTCAAAAGGAAGGTGTGGACTATGATGATATATTTGCACCAGTTTCCTAATAAACCACCATTTGTTCGATCATTTCCCTTGCTGCCTCTCAAGGATGTAATTTACATCAAATGGATGTCAAGACTGCCTTCTCGCATGGGTCACTTAAGGAGGAAGTCTATGTAGAACAACCTAAGGGGTTCGAAGTTCTAGATCGAAAGACACATGTATCCAGGTTGAAGAAAGACCTCTATGGGTTGAAGCAAGCTCTCTGATATTGGTATGAGAGGATCAACAACTATCTTATGAAGTTGGGTTTTACAAGAAGTGAATCTGATCCGAACCTTTACTTCAAGGTTGAAAATGATACACATCTCATCTTGGTAATTTATGTGGACGATCTCTTTCTGACAGGTGCAGACCCTCTTATTTATCAATGCAAGATGGATTTGGCTTCCGAATTTGAGATGAAGGACCTTGGATTGATGCACTACTTCCTAGGCTTGGAGGTCTGGCGAAATCTAGGTGAGATTTTCCTTTCCCAAGGAAAATACATTGTGAAGCTACTTGAAAGATTTGGGATGGTGGATTGTAAGTTCGTGACTACTCCAATGGAACTTAACTTCAAGAAGTTATGTGGAAGTGTTATTGGGCTCAATTTGGTAAATCCTTCTGAGTATCATCAACTCATGGGGACCTTGATGTTCTTGGTGAACTCCTGTCCAGACATATGCTTTGTAATGAATACATTGAGTCAATTTATGGTCGAGCCTCATCACATACATTGTATTTCTACCAAGAATCTCTTGAGATATCTCTGGGGCACAATCACCTATGGACTGAGATACACTATTAGGAATTTGAGGCTCCATGGTTATTTAGATGTTGATTAGGCTGACAATGTTGAATGCAGGAATTGCAGTTAAGAAAACTCCTTTCAACACTTAATTTTTCAACACGAGGTTTCATACACTTCGAGGCGTAGCACAGGAAATGCCAAGAGATGATATGAACCTTCTCTAATTGTATTCCTACTTCTTCAATCACAAATTGCAGAATTGAAAGGATAGATCACACGACAATGAATACAAAGAAAATTTTGGTGTTGAATGAAAAGAATGTGCTTTATAGAAATCTAAAGTAAAGGAAACTCTCAATTCATCATAAAAAATCTGAATCAATAAAATAACTATTTGAGATCCTCTTTAGTATGGTTTTAAGATTAAAGAATGATCCAACTAATCATAATTCATGTCTTCCTTATGATTTTCCTTCATGCACCAAGTTGCCATTCCTGTACCGCAACAAGGTTTCTATACTAGAACGTTGTTCCTGTACTAGAGTGAAGCTTCTATACTGGAAGTATGTATATTGGACCCTTACTGAAGATCTGGACCTGCATACAAGAGATCTGAGCCTTTGTACTAGAGTAATCTGTTCCTGTACTTGGAATGTCAATTCCTGTACTAGAATAGAGGTTCCTGTACTAGGAAACTAGAGTTCTTGTACTTGGTTTCCAAATCGGTTGCAAGCAATAAAAGTGTGTTAACTAAGGAAAATGAATGCAACGTGAAAACAAAACTTTAAAATGAACTTCTATAAGCAAACTAAACCATTAAATAATCTCATGCTTGGAAATAAAAAGTGCTTTCATAGCCAAAGGAAATTTCTATTAGAATAAGAAACCGTCTCACTTGGAAACTATTTTGACTTAAACTTCAGCAAGCTCTTTCCTAAGATGACTATTGATTGAATGAATTAGATCTGCAACCTTATACAAACAATCATTTTAACTCAGGGAATCCTTCTGATACATTCAATATTAAATCCAACAAATGAGTGCAGGTACAAACCAAAATAATGTAACAGTGTTTTAGTGAAATATTATAGACATTAATCAAATCCGAAATCAAACTTGAATATTAGAATATGCTTCACTAAAAAAAGAAACCAAACATTTTTTGCAAAATGATAATAACCCTACAGAAATAAGAACAAATGGCTGCAATGAATGAAGGAATCTTTTCAATCTTGTTGAAACGAAAACCCACCAGTGCAGGAACCTTAAATGTATGTTTCTTAGTAAAGAAAAAGGCAGCACACATTTGCAGGAAAGAATGGAAGGGAAATAGAAGTGAATGAAAATGAACCACACACACACCTGGATCCAGATCACACAACTTGCAAGAAATTAAAGTTCATTAGCTATAAAGAATCCAAACATGATCTGCTTCATTAACCTTGCATTAAATAAATAAATAAATAAATAAATCTAACACACCTTTATCAAAGGGAGAATGAGATGGGTTGGCTGGGCCCTAGCCAACCAGCTCGTTTCCTTGTAATGAAATGGAAACTTCAAACGCTCAAATGGAGCATCACAATGATATCGAAACAGAGAACTTCACAACTGACATGTTCCTTTGTATTAAACTTCAAAAATAGAAAATACACATCGTGGATCCCCTGATCCAGCCTAGAGATGGCGATACTCAAAAATTATGAATAGTAGCAAAGGTTTGATACAACATCACTCCCTAACATCTACAAACAAACCCTATTAAATACGTACTTCGACTTTTGGCCGCATCAAGAAATATAAAAAAATGATATATTAAGCCTTTTGGCTATTCACAAAAAGTCTAAACAGGGGTTTTGTAGCCGAAGTCAAGCCTTCATATCCCACCTTCTTCTCTAAACGTCGAGCCCAACAAAGAAACTAATCTCTTGGAAAGAAATCCACGCTGTCTACTGAGTTGTCTCATCCATAAACGGTGAGTCGAACAAGGAATTGACAACTGCCTTGAAAGTGCAGGAACATTGACTGGTACAAGCACGATTCCTGCACCAACCCAATCTTCCACATAGATTAACACTGTGGTTCCATCAAATTACTTATGAAAGGGATATATTAGTTACAACGACATTTTAAGGGATATAAAACTTGTAATTTAATGATTCAGTACATATATAACCTTTGAATATGAAAAACATAAGAGGAGTGTAGGAATGTGTGCAATTGGGAAAAAGTACAGGAATAGATAGGCCTTTTGGGTTAAAACAAGGGTTAAGGTGGTATGTTTGGGATAGGATAGAGACCAAAAAGTAGGAAAATTCTAGCCACCAACATCCTTCCATCCCTATCTTGTTGTGTGTCCTCACACAACCTCACCGTTACCTTTGCCAAAAAACACATGGAGACCTCCCTTCAGTCCTATATCCGTATGTTGATTCCTGTCTTCAACGTCCTCTGCTTCTTAGTTCGAGCCTTCTTGACCCGTTTGACTAATTTCCTGAGTCGACCATAGCATTTCAAAGCTAGGAACTTCCACACTCTTTCCTGTCATTTTCGTTCTTCCACTTCCCCTTGCAATTCAACATTCTTATTCTTCAGCACTACACCCTATTCTTTCATGGCCCGATTTAGAATTTCGAGTCCATAAATGCATTGCTTCAGCTCCTCGATATGACTATTCAAATTGAGAGTGGAGTCCTCCTTAACGAATTCCTCCTGCGTCATAATCTTCTCAGTAGTTGACTCAAAGAAAGTGTCATCAAGACCAATATCATCCTGCATATCAGTATCCAGAATTTCAACATCACAGGGTGTCTCATCACCCTTCATTTCATCATCACATTGTGTTTCATCTTCCTACTCTTCAGCATTACATTGCACTTCATTACCCTGATCCTCTGTTGGACCCTTCTCTGCACTAACATCTGGTGTCTTAGAGGTCTTCCTCTTTTTCATCTTTCCAACTAATATTGATAGAGGAGTAAAATATTCCTCTTCAAGGTATCCTGCACTACACACTGTGTGAACCGCAACATCCGCAAGGAGCAAAAGATTGTTCTCATCCGATGAACTAGGTTGGGAGTCATCTATATTTATTAGAGAGGTTGACTGAATATGGCCCTGTCTCAAAGAGGCAAACCTCTTCTTAACATAAATTCTAGTTATTCTCTTTAAAGGGCGAGGGGTGTCAGTTATGGATGCTTGTTTCTCTTCCTGCACTGGTTCCTTAGGCAGGGTCTTTTTTCTCTTACTAGTCTGCGGGGTGAGGGTTTTATCTTTCTAACCAAATTCTTCCTTCCTAATTCTACCCTTCTTCCTGGGTGAATTCACTATGTTTCCTCCTTGTAACTCCTTCAAAACCCTTCCCAGGTCACATTTTTACTCTCTAATTCCTTCCTAACCAGAATTGAGATCAACCTGTAATGATATAGCTTGAACCCAAACTGACTCTCTTGAATTTTCTAAACACCCTTTGACATTTTTTCCAAACTTTTAAGTAAGAAGTAAGGAAAGTTAATTAGCTTACCAGACTCAAAGTGTAACAAAAAGTGGATGTGACATAGGAAGGTTAGAGAATATCGTCCCTCACAGGTGAGAAACATTTGCAAAATGTACATCAGGTGCCTCCATTCTCGATCATAACAGTTTGTTGGAGCCCTTGCTTCCAATCCACTTTATGCTTTTTATTAACTACAAACCTATGCCAAGCCCCTTTTTTGAGCTCTCCTTTCTTAAACCACTGTTCGCTTGTGGCTGCCAGCCCTATAGCCTGTGAAATAGTTTGATCTGTCACTTAAAACTCTAAAGACCCCACCTTGGCTCTGCGTCCATCAAAGTTTTGGCAAACTCTAATGCCATGACTGAATCAAAACCATCAAATTTTAGCAAGAACAAGAGAAATCTTGCTTCCTGCATCACAAAAAAATTGTTCTTGCATTCCACCATTTTCTCTTCTTCCTTCACAGACCATGGTTCAATTCAGGCAGGCACCATTGCTTGTTCGAATTTGCTCAACTAATCAGAATTGGGAGAGTTAATTAGTAGGGGTTTAGGACTGAGAAATTCAGAATTGACGAATGAACTGGACACTGCTATATTAATCTTTTCTTTAATGGCCATACTCATGAAAATATCAGTTCTCGGGAAAGGATATGATACGACATGATCTAATCATGCATGCAATAATAATGATTGGTGGTGGGAGGCGGTGATGGAGAAAATGCGAGGTGGTATATATGAGCGGTCATTATTTAATTAACAGTAGGCTTTTCAAAAATGAACGTTGGATTTAGGGATATTTTTGCACACATCCTTTGATCAACTCATGATTTCATACAAGGCACACATGTTAACTTAAATAAAGATAGGTTTTCATAATTAAATGTCCATGTACTTAAAAGAATATTTCCTAATTAGAAACGATGAACAAAGTCTAATCATCTATGAAAGAAAATCATTGCATGACATCATCATAAAGTAGTGTAGTTAGTTGTGCTTGAGCGCGATTGTACCAAACATAAAAATAAATTCCTTTTTATCCATGGACTAAAATTTGGCTTCAAGCTAAAATTCCTACACCAAACATTCCTGTACCATAACATACATTCTTTCACTAAAGGAATTGTTAGTTCCTGCACTCGAACATACATTCTTGCACTTCGAACATACATTCCTACATTGAAGACTACTACTATTCTTGTACTAGGCACATGTTCTTGTGCTCGGTGCACACAACAGTGCGTGTTCCTGCACTTGAAATTTATTGTTCTTGCACTGGAACATACATTCTTGTACCAAGGGACATCATTGTTCCTGCACTAACTGATGTTGCAGAAAATCTGAAAAAGGTTTCTAAAAAAAACAATCTGTGGGTTGAATCTTGAAAGATTTACGAAATTTCCAAAGGATGTTTTATTCGCCAGTTTCTTGGTAGTGATACAGGCCTTCTGATCTAATCCATGAATTAATTAGATCTTGCAATACAATCCACGAGGGAGAAAATAAGCAGGAAAGGAGTAAATTTCAGAATGGGAAGTAAATTCAGTAGGGAATTCAAGTGTGAAACCACCAAGAGGGCATATAGAAAAAAGGGAAAGGGAAAATAATTTTAGGGGAAAAGAGGGAAAAACGAAATTGGATAGGGGTAGTTTCTTTGGAAGAAAGGGAAGGTTAATTTTCATAGGACGAAGAAGAAGAAGAATAGAAGGGAATTTACGAAAAAGGAAATAGAAGAAGGGCAAAATTTCACCTCAAAATATGCCTGAATAGTGCCAAACCAAAAGTAAATGTAGTAGGAATTGAGTGTTTCTTTCATAAAAATTTTCGTGTCAGTTGTCCCAAACTTGGATAAGGGCTCGGTTCCTACACTTAAAAGCCTGCTTCTTCTTGGTGACAGTTAGCACATATAAAGATCAAGCAACATTCCCATTTTATTAAAATTTTGATCTTCCTACCAACATGTTGGTTTTTAGGCTGATCCTTCTATGACCATGTCAGCAAACTAATTTTCACAATCACAATAATTTTTTTGTTTGTTTTATTTTTAGTTTTTGTCATTTTTTTTCTTATTATTATTATTATTATTTTTATTTTTGAAAAGAGAGAATCAGATCTGTAATAGGTTGGCATGGCCACCTACCATTTCTAGCTCAGATTGCTGCTACACTTGCTGCATGAAGTCCTCCTTTATGAGGGGTTGAAAATATACCTTGAGTCTCTGCTCGTTCATAAGGAATAATGAAATTTTCCCATCAATAGTTTTGATCTCTACATCCCCATTCTCAAAAATTCTGACTACTTCATAAGGTCCCATCGAGTGTGTATGGAATTTTCCTTTGAAATGTTTAAATCTAGAGTCATAAAGAAGTACCCAATCACCTGGTTGGAACTGCTTCTTCCTGAGAGACTTGTCATGCCACTATTTGCGTTGCTACTGTACTAACACATTCTGTTGAACAACATCTCTTAGAAATTCAACTAACTCATTTAATTGTAATAGATGTTGTTGTTGTGCTTCTGAGAGATCTAATCCCAACTGAACTGCTGTTCAAAAGGTTTTTATCTAGAACTCTATCGGCAAAATAACGTGTTTCTAGTATACTGACTCATATGGTGTATGTCTTGTGCTATTGCTCCAAGTCGTTTGATAATCCCATAAGGCTTCAGGTAACCGACTGGCCCAATCCTTCCTATGCAGATTTACTGTTTTGGTGAGGATGGTTTCGATCACCTTGTTGGTAGACTCCACCTGGTTGTTTGCTTGTGGGTGATACATAGTGGATTTTCTATGTTGAATTTTGTATTGATCCATGAATTCTTGTGCCAGATTAGAAATAAACTGTGGTCCATTGTTAGTAACAATCTCTCTAGGAACACCAAATCTAGTAAAATTTCACTAAACAAAAATTCAACAACAACTTTTTTTGTAGCAAAAGAAAAAACTTTAGCCTCTACCCATTTTGTAACAAAATAAGTGCAAACCAATATATGCTTTTTATTCATAGATGTTGGATTTATCGGTCATACGAAATCGATAGCCCATTTTTCAAAGGGCTCAATCATTATCTGAGGACATAAAGGCATCATTTCATTGGCTTGAATAGGTTGACCCATTCGCTGACAGCTTTTGCATTGCTTCACATACTGCTTGGAATCCTTAAACAAAGAAGGCCAAAAGTATCCAACACATAAGGTTTTATATGCAGTTCTCTTACCAGTGCAGTGAACACCACAAGGTTCATCATGGGCAGATTTCATTATATCAAACACTTCTTCCTCTCTTACCTACACTAATTTTTCCTTTAATGTCTCAAAAGACTGTTGGCAAGCTGTGGACTAGAGAAACTCACTATCCTTAGCTAACAATGGGAAAAGGGGGGTAGCTATCCTAGAAAAGTTCTCAATGAACCTCCTGTAATAGCCTGCATGTCCTAGGAATCCTCTTACTTCCCTTTGTGTTTTGGGTGCAGGAAGATGCAAGATAAATTCTATTTTGGCCAGGTCTACCTGGATACCTTTTTCGGAAATCAAATGTCAAAGGACTGCTCTTTCTTTGTACATTAATCTACACTTTTTATCACTCAAAGCAAGGTGTGCCTCTTGGTAGTGTAAAATCACTCTTTCTAAGTTTTTTAGGGCTTCTTGGAATGAGTCACCAAACACTGAAAAATCATCCATATAGATCTCAACGCACTCAAGATCAGCAAAAATGGCTAGCACAACCATTTTAAAGGTGGCTGGGGCATTACATAGTCCAAAGGGAAGCACTTGGTAAGAAAATGTGCCCCATGGACATGTAAAGGTGGTCTTATCTTGATTTGCAAGTGCGATCTGAATTTGGTTGTACCCACTTAAGCCATCTAAAAATAAAAAGTACTTTTTACCAGCAAGGTTAACTAGCACCTGATCGATAAAAGGAAGGGGAAAGTAATCCTTGAGAGTGGCTTTATTAAGTTCTCGATAATCAATGCAGATGCGCCATCTCCCATCCTTTTTTGGGACTATTACCAACGAGGAGACCCACTGGCTATCAGATATAAGATATATAAAGTTAGCATCTAAGAGTTTTTGTAATTCTTCTTTCACAACATCTCTTAGCATAGGGTTCATGCACCTTTGGGGTTGATGAACAGGTCAGGCTCCCTCCTGAATATAAATATGGTGAGTACATGTTTCAAGAGGTATGCCTTTCATGTCCTCATAACTCCATGCAAAGGCATCAAGATTATCACGCAACAAATAAACAAGCTACTCTCGTTGAGATGGGTCTAGGTCTGAACTGATATGTAAGGATTTGCCTGGACTAATTTCAACAAGAGTAGTCTCGGGCTCAAGAGTGCAGGAAGATGCTACTAACACTGGTGATGAGGAGGGTTGAGAATCGAAATTCTCTTGAAAATCTAGACTAAATATTTGACGAAATATGTCAAAATTAGGCATTGTGTCCAAATTATTCAAGAAATCTTGTAATTCACACTCCTGGGTAGACTCTGTATGATGGTGGATCAAAGAAGCAGGTTGACTCTCCTCATCGCTGCTGCCATAATCTAACCACAAAGTGTCCTTGAGCTCTTGAATAGATCTAGCAGGCAGGTATAAGGTGGCTTTCTTCCTAGAGTCTCCATGTGAAATATACATATCACCAGAGCGACATCCAATGTAAGCATTGGTTGTGGCAAGCCATGGTCGTCCCAAAATCAAGGGATGTCCACCCATAGGATTTTTTGGTTGAAGGACAATAAAGTCTGCGGGGTATTCCCAAGAGTCTATGGAGACAACCACATCATCCAATACACCTTCTGGCTTGATTTTTGATCTATCTGCAAGTTCAAGCACAGTAGGGGTAGGACGAATATGGACCAACCCAAGCTGATCCATGGTTTGCCTAGTCATGACATTGATGGCCGCACCTAGGTCTATTAACACGTTGGGGACAAGGATACCACCTATTGAAACAGAGACAACCGGGTTTCCAGGATCGGTATACTTTTCCATTTATGAACATCCTGTCATTAACTCGGCTGCTCGGCCAACAAATTGAATGGTTTGAGGTTTTGCTCTCTTCCTCAATGGATTTTTGTGACAGAGTTCCCTACTGATCTTTGTGCAGATGGGGATATCTCTATTAAACTAAAGCAAAGGTACCTTTATGCAAAGGTTCCTAAGCTCAGAAGCCAGACTGGACTCGGGGTCACTCCTCTCCATAACTAGCCTGTTTGGGTAGGGAGGTTGGTTTGAAGAAGATGGTAACTCTTATGGAGTGGGAATGGGCTGAATGGTGTCATTATTCTTTGAATGACTAGGAGTTTCCTCCTTGTTTTTATCTTCAATGATCACCGTGGTTTTTTTTGTTTTTCTGGTTTAACTACCCTTCCCAATCTCAGTTGAAGCTCATGTATCCCAACTGACAAGGTTTGATGAATAGGAGAAGGGGGCGGTTCAACAGAACCGATTGATTGCACTGCCTTATTATTAGGATTTGGTACCGGTTGAGCAGGTAGTTGGGGTGGTCGAAAAGGTTGTGGTAAAGGTAATGGTGGCATCAATTGACTTTGTTGAGGTAGGGGAGGACAAGATGGTTGTGACTTATGGTGAGGTGCATATGTAGGAGGATATGACAACATCTGTGTAGGATAGCACTGATGTGAATGGTTTGACCCTCTCCATCCTTTTTGCCAGGATTGAGGGGGTTTCCCGTATTGATAATGGTTCCCATGCTGCGAGGTTGAGAGTGTTGAGTGTTATAATAGGAATATGGATGTGCATTATGACCAAAAAAATGTGGTGAAGGTTCAGGAACCATACATGCACCTACTTGAGGCCAATTTCTTTGTGCTCCCATAACATGTAATGGTTCATGTTCAGAATGATCCCCTTCAAATATAGCTTTTAATCTTGTTATGGAGGGGAATTTCTCAGTGGCATGGTTCTCTGCACAAATCACACATTTTAAATCAACATGACATTCTCTTAAAAGATGCTTTTTCCTACATTTAGGACAAAAAATAGACAAATACTCTTGTTCATCTACCAATTTCTGCTGAATTTTTAAAGAGTCTATTTTCTTGCTAACAATATTCATTATTTCAATTTTCATATTGTCCATTTTTTTCTCCAAACCAATAATCATAGCATCTGTAGATCCAAGTTTACTAATTTTATTTCAATTTCCTCTATTGGATCTAGATTGATTCCTTGAAAATTTCCTGCACAAGTCACAAATTTGATCAAAATCTTTCTAAGAAATATCCCCTTGTCCTAATAAATTCAAATTATGCCTAGAATCTTCAGTAAGCCCACGTAAGAACAAGGTCCTGATAGTACTTATGTCAAATTTATGTTTTGACCTCTGGAGGATGTATAAAAATCTCTCTAAGTAATCCTCCAAGGTCTCATCATCACCTTGCACAATGGTAAAGATCTCGTCCTGCATTTCTCTAGTTTTACAATATTCCTGGTATTTAGTCAAAAACACCCTCTTCATTTGGTCCCAAGAAGTTATAGTTCTCCCTCCGAGTCCCATGAACCAGCGCAAGGCTGAGTCCTTGAGAGTTGCAGGGAATAACTTTAATTTTTGGGCATCTGAAGAGTAATCATAGCTTCTACATAGGATGTCAAACTCAAAAAGAAAAGAATCAAGATCTTCGTGCACCTTACCATAGAAATGAGGGAGAGATGACGGCAAAATGTTCTTCATTTGAGTAATTGTTTCAGGATCCACTATTGGAAATCCAAAGGTGGATTGTTCATCAATTACCTAATTCTCACCAGTCCCCTCAGCATGATCCTCGTTCTTTGCCATTTTTGTTCCCTTGATCAAACCACTCCCATTAAAGTGAGAAGGTTGAATATGGCTCAAATTGGTCTCTGGAGCACCACTAGTTTCCTTCTTCCCCTTCTTGGGTTGTGTCACACTTGAACTACTATTTCCAGAATCCAAGTGGATAGTTCCTGTGTGATGAGTTTGTGTCTGTTTGGACTTTCTGCCTGCAAAAGAAGGTCCAATATGAGAAAAAGTTTTAGATTTATCAGTGTTCCCTCGACCCTTATTGGGCTTCAGACCTCTACCCCTTTTAGGCATTCATCTTAAAATAAAATCCAAAAAATGACAAAACTTTTAAATTTACAAAAAAAGAATCTTAAATCAAATGCTGCAAATGAATAAATAAATCAACACTACAAAATCCTTCAACAATAGAAGCACACTGCAGAAAAAATAAAAATAGAATTACCCCTACTGCAAAGGAAAGAAAACAAGAAGGTTCTTACCAATCTTTAGAAGCACCTCCCTAGCAACGACGCCAAAATGTTGAGTGCAGGAATTATAGTTAAGCAAATTCTTTCAACAGTTAATTTGTCAACCCGGGGTTTCATACACTTCGAGGCATAGCACATGAAATGCCAAGAAATGATATGAACCTTCTCTAATTGTATTCCTACTTCTTCAATTACAAATTGCAGAATCGAAAGGATAGATCACATGACAATGAATACCAAGAAAATTCTGGTGCTAAATGAAAAGAATGTGCTTTGTAGAAATCCAAAGTAAAGGAAACTCTCAATTCATCATAAAAAATCTGAATTGATAAAATAACTATTTGAGATTCTCTTCAGTATGGTTGTAAGACAAAAGAATGATCCAACTAATCAGAATACCTGTCTTCCTTAAGATTTTCCTTCCTGCACCAAGTTGTCGTTCCTATACCGCAACAAGGTTCTTGTACTGGAACATTGTTCCTGTACTAGAGCGAAGCTTCTATACTAGAAGTATGTATATTGGGCCCTTACTAAAGATCTGGACTTGCATACAAGAGATTTGAGCCTTTGTACTAGAGTACTATGTTCCTGTACTTGGAATTTCGATTCCTGTACTAGAACAAAGGTTCCTATACTAGGAAACTAGAGTTCCTGTACTTGGTTTCCAAATCGGTTGCAAGAAATAAAAGCATGTTAACTAAGGAAAATGAATGCAAGGTGAAAATAGAACTGTCAAATGAACTTCTATAAGCAAAATGAACCATTAACTAATCTCATGCTTGGAAATAAAAAGTGCTTTCATAGCCAAAGGAAATTTCTATTGGAATAAGAAACCGTCTCACTTGGAAACTACTTTGACTTAAACATCAGCAAGCTCTTTCTTGAGATGACTATTTATTGAATGAATTAGATCTGCAACCTTATACAAAAAATCATTTTAACTCATGGAATCCTTCTGATACATTCAATATTCAATCTAGTAAACGAGTGCAGGTACAAACCCAAATAATGTAACAATGTTTTAGTGAAAGCTTATAGACATTAATCAAATCCGAAATAAAACTTGAATATTAGAATATGCTTCACTAAAAAAAGAAACCAAACAATATTTGCAAAATGATAATAAACCTGTAGAAATAAGAATGACTCGCTACAATGAATGAAGGAATATTTGTAATCTCGCTGAAACAAAAACACACCAATGCAGGAACCTTAAATGTATGTTTCTTAGTAAAGAAAAAGGCAACACGCATTTGCTGGAAAGAATGGAAGGGAAATAGAAGTGAATGCGAATGAACCACACACACAACTGGATCTAGATCACACAACTTGCAAGAAATTAAAGTTCATTAGCTATAAACAATCCAAACATGATTTGCTTCATTAACCTTGCATAAAGAAAATAAAATAAAAAAATCTAACACACCTTTATCAAAGGGAGAATGAGCTGGGTTGGCTGGGCCCTTACCAACCAGCTCATTTCCCTGTAATGAAGTGGAAACTTCAAACACTCAAATGGAGAATCACAATGATATCGAAACAGATAACTTCACAACTGGCATGTTCGTTTGTATTAAACTTAAAAAATAACAAATACACATCGTGGATCCTGTGATCTAGCCCAGAGATGGCAATACTCAAAAATTACAAATAGTAGCAAAGGTTTGATACAACATCGCTCCCTAACATCTACAAAGAAACCATATTAAATACATACTTCAGCTTTTGGCCACAACAAGAAATATAACAACATGATATATTAAGCCTTTCGGTTGTTCACAAAAACTCTAAACAAGGGTTTTGCAGCTGAAGTCCAACGTTCATATCTTGCCTTCTTCTCTAAACGTCGAGCCCATCAAAGAAACCATTCTCTTGACAAGAAATCCTCACGGTCTACTGAGTTGTCTTGTCCACAAATGGTGAGTTGAATAAGGAATTGACAATTGCCTTGAAAGTGCATGAATATTGATTGGTACAAGCACGATTCCTGCACCAACCCAATCTTCCACATAGATTAACACTTTGGTTCCATCGAATTACTTAGGAAAGGAATATATTAGTTACAAAGACATTTTAAGATATATAAAACCTGTAATTTAATGATTAAGTACACATATAACCTTTGAATATGAAAAACATAAGAGAAGTGCAGGAATGTGTGAAATTGGGAAAAAGTATAGGAATGGATAGGCCTTTTGGGCTAAAACATGGGTTAAGGTGGTATGTTTGGGATAGGATAGAGACCAAAAAGTAGTACAATTATAGCCACCAACAGGCAATGTGGTGGGTCGTAAGAGCACATCACACTGCATAAGGAATATTGCCAAAAGGGTCTCCATTCGTCCTTATAAGATAATCCTCTATTGGATTTCCCACATTTCACCCTCCAATGCATGTTTTTCTTTATGAATATTGCCAAAATCAGAGTGATTCCAATCTTTTATCCTTTTCTTGAGTTCCTTCAACTCTAGCTGGAAAATTTCCATATGGCTTTGCCCAGATACCATGATGTCCTTCCACCATTCCTCTAACTTTGTTATGAAATAAGACCTTTCGAGCTAGAATTCCTCAAAGCGGAAATTCATGTTCCTTGGGGCCATTATCAGGTTTATTTCTAGACATATGGGCCAATGATCTGAACCCAAACATGGGAGAATAAAAGATTGAAGATAGTGATCTTGCTGGAGAATATCACCCGAGATGAGGAAGTAGTCTAGATGCGATGCTATCTGGTGCTTACCTCCTCGACGATTGTTCCAAGTGAACATACCATTAATTCTATATCTTCAAATTCTTTTATCTTGGATAGTTTCCGGAAAATAATGAGAAATAGGATCAAGCCGACAAACTCCTCCTTTCTTTTCTCCTAAGTCCTTGATCATGTTGAAGTCTCCTGCAAGGATCCAACTGCCCTTGCCCATAATTTCTCTTAACTTCCGTAAACTACTAAGGAAGCTCAACTTTCCCCTTGGGAGATTCAGGTCGTAAACCCTTGTTAACCAGACCTTCATAGAGGAGCCTATACATTTGAATTTTCCTAAAAGAGAGTTGGGGAAGGAAATACAAGACCCAAAGGAGATAGATCTAGTGTCTTAGATGATCCGTAAACCTCCTACAATACCCTTGGTGTCCAATGCCATACATTCCTCTGATGGCCAAATCCTTCTCTTGATTTCGCTTAGCTTCTCCTGCATCACCTTGGTTTCCTGTAATACAATGATATCCAATTTTCCTTGCTGAATCCTATCTCGTAAGTACCTCAACTTACCTTTAGAGTTGAGGCCCATTATATTCCAAGAGAGTACTTTCTTTGAGGAAGGGGTAGGGTTCATTGGTAGTACTCTGTGAGGACATTACCTTGTCCTAAGTTGACTAAGATAGCCTTGGCTTCATGGATCACCTCACTAGTTGGTTTTCTACCCTTGTTTCTTCTTTTGAACCCGAACTGGACTTCGGACGCCTCCTCGTCTTAGATCACCAGGGATGAGTGAGGGGAAGAATCTAGAGGTTCTTGATGTTGTTCCATTCCTTGTAGATCTAGTGAAATTGTTCAAGTTGCTCTTGAGGTATATCTCCAGATCCAACCTTTTCCTAGTTTCGTAGAAATTCTACCAAAATCCTCTCGTCATAATTGAGTTGATCCATTTTGACTTCGTGCTCTAGGGCCTGCTGAGCTTGAGCAAGGACCCGTTGCATCTCTTTATTGACTGAAAGCTCCTACAAATATTTCCTTTTACTTGGCTAATTTCTCTTAAGGTTTTCAGGACACACTTCCACTTCCATTGCTTGTTGGGGTTGGCAGACAATTTCTGGCTCTTTTTTCTTTTTGTTCTCTGTTGATTCTTCCAGAAGTGCAAAGTGATTCCCCACTTGACGGTTTGAGGTCACTTATGGGGGTGGTGGAGAAGCATGGCTAGGAGGACGCTTGATCCCCGAAGAGTGCTGACTCGACACTTCCTGGAAGCCATCTTGAGGAGGACTTACCGAATTGGCGGGAGTCCTTTTTTGCCGTTAGGGACAATCATGAAATAGGTGACCATATTCATGATATATTATGTATTTGAATGGGACATGCTCGTAATCCAGCAGCTGGGACCAAAATTTGTTTTGGTATTCAATTTCCACAGACTCTGGCAAGGGTTGAGAGATGTTCATGTAAACACAGATCCTGGCATAGGACAAAAATATTTGGTGTTTGGTGATCTCCAAGACTTGAACAAAGCTACCAATATAATTTCCAATCGATTCCAAGATGTCCATCTCCCAAAAATCCTCAGGAAAATAGTATAGCTGTTCCCATATAGGCGTTGCCAAGAATTGTTCCTTCTCCATATTATAACATGGTTCCTAATGTCTCATGAGTAGCCCCACACTATTCATAAAGTATGGCCCATTGTCCAGAACTTTCCTCCTATCTTCCATATCTTTGAAGATCACAGTGAAAAATCCTTTTTCTCTTAAGTGAAGATCAATTGGAGCTCTTGGCTGATATTTTAGCTCGATCTATCTGAGGATATCCGACTCCTTAGGCCAAATACCCATGAATTTGTAGATTATCGCATGATCTTGCATGTTCTACCGAGATTGTTTCAACCGATAATTCAGGATCACCATGCGGGGGTTTTTAGCTGTCTTTGGGAGGCAACAACCCTTCATCCTAGACTGCCATTGAGCTCCCAACTCTAGCAATTTCGCTTTCTTTCCTTTCTGTTGCCATGTGTTGTCAGACATGCCAGATGCAATACACCAAGCTCTAGTAACAATATTCTTAAAGGAGGGGGCTAGCCCCCTCCCCTAAGGGGAACTGACATGTGCCCAATGAGCCTGCAACCAACTTCAAAGCAAACTGTAGTGTCTAAACGCTGAAAGAAGACTGATTTGGCAGTAAGGATTCAATATAGGCCTTAAAACCCTAGAACTGTAGAAACCCTAACGTATTTTCTTCTCTTTTAATTCCCTTGGGTTTACAATATTAATAATCCATCAAGTTTATCTTTCCTTAATTTTATAATCTTAGTATTTTTGATATTAATCTTAAATTCGATATATTAATATATTAATTTAGCATATTAAATTTATTGACATATATCAACCACATTTATGAATATGGTTGTACTGATTTTTTATATATATTACTTTGATTGATTAAATCACAATATAAAAATAATATAAGTATATATATTACTTGAGGGGTTGGGAAAGAAGTAAGAAATAGAATCTCAAAAGTCTTCCTATGACATTAATTTTTTGGTTGGAAGCTTATGTTACAAAGGTCACAATCGCAATAAGTGAGAAGTCGAATTTGACCAGATTAGAAGATCATTGAAGTTAATAAGTAGATGGATGGTGAGACAAAACCATCAAGTAGTCGCTTATATATTAAGATTTCATGATATATAATTTGACAATATCAAATATTGTTAAAGTTCTTGAGGTTGCTGCGACTTTCCTCCTCTTCCTTTCTATGGAAAGAAACAAACGAAATTGTTCGATTAGATCAAACGAAATTGTTCGATTAGATTAATTTGATGTTAACCAATTTTTAAGGGATTGACTTTTCTTACAAAACTATTTTGATTTATGGTTACTAAATTTATTGTTAATTACGGTGAATTTTTTAAAAGTGATTTGAAGGAGGAAAATGAAAGGTTCAGTGGCGTTCAAAATAATAATTAGATGTCATAATAATTGAAATGGAAAAAATAGTTGTCATAATAATAATTAATGTCATAATAATTGAAATGGTAAAATGAGTTTGGCATTTTCCGAAAACAAAGTCAACATGGATATTGTGAATGAGCGAAATGATAGGAGTAAAATAAGCCCCGAATGGAGGAACAGCCGTCATGATTGTCATTAAGATGGAGATGTGATTATGACCTTTTTAAGTAAAATGACTGGTTCATTGTGAAAAGATAACGTAGTGTTTATTATTATTCATGGTAGAAAAATTAATAATTAATAATTAAATTTGTTATTCACTTAAAAAATTAACAAAAGTATAAATATTTTATTTCCATCAAAATTTTAATTTAAACTTTAAAAAAGATAAACCGTTAAACTTATTCAAAATTTGTATATAAATATCGTTTTTGTTGCAAGCAATTTGTTACATTAATTAATAAATGATTTACTAAAATTTAATTAACAATTAATTCATAAAATAATAGGTTGGAAATAAGATTTAAATTTCAAAGGAAAAAGCCCATGGAGTGTAGAAGAGACAGTGATGAAGTGTACTGTTAAGTCACTTTGTGATGTGAAGGTCACCCGATCAAAATTCAGTGGGAAAAAATCTAACCATGTTAAGAGCTAGTGTGGCCCAAGCCGGGTGCAATCTTCCAGTGATTTTGAGGTTTCTCAAGCCACAAGTCAAACCTAATGTAATCTCTGTTTCTCAAGCCACAAGTCAAACCTAATGTAATCTCTGGACAACTTAATAAACACAAAAAAAAAATTGGAAAGAAAAAATAACAACTCTTTTTTCAATTATTTAAATTAAACTAACAAAAATCAATATTCTTTATCAATTAAATGATATAATTAATAATAATTATTATATATTTAAGTGATGTAATATATATTGTGAATTAATACTTATAAATTATAAACAAAATTTATTTAACAATTTGGAGAAACTGAATTTATCTAACAATTTGGAGAAAGTAATTCCTTTTAATGTGGAGCAACTGAATTTATTTAACAATTTAAAGAAAGTAATTCATTTTAATGATGGTTTATCCACAAGGATTTGAAATTTGAATCTTATGGTTTACAAAGTGCTTCATAACACATCAATCACTAGATGAGCTGTCCTATGAGCAATTAATGATTTTTCATCACAAATTTGAATAACTATTTTTTTCTCAATTATTTAAACTTATATTCTTTATCAATTAAATGATACAATTATCAATAATTATTTATTTTAAGTGATATAATAAATAATGTAGATTAATAATTATAAACTAGAGTTATTTAATAATTTGCCAAGAAGATGATTTCTTTTAAATATTTCATGATAGAGTTTCATCATAAATTTGAATGCCATTATAAATGATAAATGAATAGTGACTTTGGAATAAGAAGAAACTTTTATTGCAAACTCTTGCCATTAGTTTTATTTTATATGGTGAATCATGGAGAAGGATAAAGAAAATCTAAAACTGTTTTATAACTTATAATTTTAAAGTTAAACATAATCGTTTAATCCAATCCTCTTCATATAAACTTGCTTTTCCCCCATATAGAGAATAGTTATGATTAAGTATTTATTGCATAATAACAAGAAAACAAATGCAACTTAAGATTTTCTTAAAAGTTAGTCAAAACCATCCATGACTCAAGTTGGGTTGACATAAAATCTTGGCATAAAGTATCAGTTGCTAGATAAAGTTTCAGTGTTCAAGTAGTTAAACTATATATTCATCATCAAATTATTATCAAGATTTCAAACAAGACCTGCAACTTGACTTGACCTGAGTTTATAACATGAACGTAGGGTTTAATTTTGTAGAATGGCCTTAGGCAGTGGAGGAGGGGGAGTGGCAGGGACTCCTCCTACTGCAACGTTCTAACTAGCAAGGGACCTTGCCTAGAACAATGGTATAACTCCATATTGCAATACAATGGAAAGACCATGACCTCGTCTAAGAAAGCAATGGATATGTAGAAGAAAATCTTGATCCCCCAAGACAAAGGATATAGGTCCTCTAGTTCCTGTTTTCCCCAAGAAACAAAACCACCACTTTATGAAGTCCCCACTACCAAGATTAGAGTGAAGATACACTATATGCAAGATCATGCACTGATCTACAAATTTGTAGGTATTTGGCCTTTTGAAAGGATCTTAATCAGCTGAATTAGAAAAACATGGACTCTCAAAGGAGATATGGAACTAAAGCTTCGATTAAGATGTGCTTTGTCGCCATTTTTAATAATGTGGAGGATAGAGATTGAATCTTCCAAGTTGGCGCATACTTTGTTAACTCTGTAGGTCTATATATAAAACCTTGGATTGAAATATCCTATCCTGAAACATAGAAAATCTCTTCAGCCCTACTCTAGATTAGCCTATACTCTTTATCTCATGAATTTTAGGACCCAAAGGTCTTGGAAAGGACAGGGAACATAGTATGAAATTTCTGCATGCTCTCTGAGACCACATAGCCAGAGTGTTACACATCCTAGGCTCATTTATGCACGTATATGGATATCTCAAAACCCTTGCCATCCTACATTCAACTTAGCTACCAAGATAATATATGGATCCAACTGATTTATTGTGAAAAAGTACCCTTTAGATGCAGGTGATGTCATGAATATGAAAATCTATTTAGAGAAGTCCATTTAAACGATAAATAATTAGGCTTGAAATGGCTCCAAAGACACATCAAGAAGGGTACACACTGGTAACAAATAGAAGGAATATCCCCAGGGAAACGATAGGGATAAATAAAGGAGGAGATCATCAAAATAAAAATTATTTTTTAACCCTGAAAAACTTAGAGGATGAAGCCCCAGTGGAAGGCAGAGAAAAGAGGCAAAAGTAGAATTTAGAGAAACATATGGAGCATAAAGGAGAGAAAGTTATTCCAAATCCAAATGTATATTCTCAACAAACATTTGAAATTGAAATGACAAAAGGAATGACAAAAGACCAAGAAAAGATAGAAGAGCACTTTGAAGAACTGGGAAATATGGACCTAAGTACTATGGCTTCATAATGGAAAGAGAAATATCCTACTGCAATTTCGGAAGATGAAGAATAATTGATAACTAGGGTGTACATCAAAATGCAAGAAGCCATACATATTTAGCACCAAGGTAACCCTTTGAATCCCCTACTTTCTCTTCTAATACAAAATCTTGCAATGTGAAAGAGAACCTGATCCGAACTTAAACAAGAACGCAACAACTTACAGATATAATCATAAATACAGAGATGCAGCAGGAAAACACTTCATTTCATTAATAGAAAAATGTTGAACTATGCTTACAAACAAAATGGTAAGAAGATAGATCGGGCGATGGTAGCTTATATTTGAGAAGATATGTTGCGGCTACATGCCTTTGAACTGTGCTACAATGAGGCTCAAAGGCCTATTTATTATTGAGAAACAATGGAAAACCCTAAACATCCAAAAACCTAACCCTAGGAGATGAAGCGTCAAAACTGTCGACCTTGTTTGGGTAAATTGGTACATCAAATTCCTGCGGTCGTAACTTTTGGCATACGATCTCCGTTTGGCTATCATAATACCTTGATTCGAAGATCTTGAAGAGAAGGCCAAAAGCAAACTAGCAAGCCATTTAGAGACGTTTTCGGTCTCTCTGTTTCCCCTAAAAATTCCGTTTAGGGCCTCAAAATGGTTCCGGAAGTTTAAGACTCGAAAAACTGCCCAAAATAGTAAACTGTGCTACAATTAACGAAACCGAAAAACTGAAAGAGACAGTGTTGGGGGTCCAAGTGTAATAGGTGGGTGGCCACCAATATCCACTTGGATCATTCCTCCCCTCTTACAAAGTAATGGTCCCCATTGCATTGAGTGTCTCCATGAGATTGGGAAACTTCTGTTGAACTTGGTCCCTAGTGAGCCGCTTGCCTTGGTGAAAGAGTTGGACAACTTTGACAACCCGATATAGTTGGATCTTTTGTTGGCGAGTGTTCTTGATCTGTGTGTCCATGATCCGATCCATGGTGGCATGTTCCATGGAGTTTGGGTTTAGCTCTGTTGGTGTGAGCTATTCTGCAACGTCAGATGTGTTCAACAATGGTGGAAAGTATGGCGGAAGGCGATTTACATTGAACATTGGGTGCAGAAAAAGGAACGATGGAATGCTAAGCTCGAAGGCATTGTCCCCTACAACCTTGGTGATGGTGTATGGCCCATATCAGAGCGGGCGAAGCTTGCAGTGGGGTCTAGCGAGGCGCTCCTTCTGCAAATGTAGCCAAACTTTATCGCCCACCTGGAACTTGTGTGACACCCGATGTTGATCATGGCGCTACTTGTACTTAGCATTGGCTCTGCCCAATAGATCATGGACCTGCTGGTGGATGTATTGAATGCACTCAATGAAGTTGTTAGCCTTGTCGGCTTCGGACTGGATGTAGCTGAATCTGCTTGAGTAACTGCAAATGGTATGGCCACATCAATGGGACATAATGGCTGAAATCCGAGCCCTACCTTAAAGGGGCTATGGCCCATTGAGCTGTGGAGAGCTCTGTTGTAGTTGTACTAGACATAGGGAAGGCTTTCATTCCATGTGTGTGGATGCTTCGAGTTGTACATGCGTAGAATTTGTATGATCATCCTGTTGAAAACCTCTGTTTGGCCATCAGTTTGGGGATGGAAAGCCATGGACTTAGTAAGTTTTGTATCCAGCATCGACCAGAGACTTGACCAAAATGCACTCAGGAATTTGCTGTCCCGATTTGAGATAATGGACTGTGGGATCCTAAAGTGTACCCATACACACTCAAAGAAGAACTTAGTACCGGCCTCTGCTGTGATACTCTTCTTGTAGGCTACCATGATGGCCATCTTAGAGAATTTGTCGATGACCACGAAAAGTCAATCGTTTCCGTGCTTAGTAGAAGGAAGGCCCGACATGTAATCCATGGAGACAGATTCCCAAGGCTGACTAGGATTATGTAGAGGAGTATACATGCCTTGTTTCTTGATGGTTGGTTTGGTAATGGCATAGGCGGTGCATGATCTAATGTACTTCCCAACATCTTGACGAAGTTTCGGCCAATAAAAATACTTCTGCAATACGCCACTTGTTTTCTCTACTCTGAAATGTCCAGTGACCCAATTGTAGTACGCCTCCCAAATCATCTTGGCACACTTGCTTGAAGGAACACAAATGTGTCCCAGGTGGCATAATAGTGCATCCTGAAGGTGAAAATTTGGAACTTGCTTCCCTTCCAGGAGTGTCTGGTATGTGCTGCCGAATTCTGGATCACTCTTGTAAAGATGTGGCCACCCCAATGTCTCGTGCCCACAGGAGTCGAGCACAGTGATCAGCACCATGACCGGTGGTCGGCTGAGGCAATCAACGACATTATTGGTGCTTCCCTTCTTATACTTAATTTTCAAATGGAACTGTTGTAGGTAGGTGGACCATTTTTGATGGCGATCGTTCTGCAATTTCCCTTGTGTCTGTATGAACTGCAGAGGTTGGTGGTCTATGTGGACGACCATTTCCTTCCCCAGAATGTAATTCTTCCATTGACAACATGCCTGCACAATGGAATACATTTCTTTGTCGCAAGTGGGGTACTTTCAGACTGTGTCTAAAAGTGTCTGACTATGGCAAGCCACTGGATGCCCATGCTGAGTAAGAATCACACCAATAGCATAGTTGGAGACATCTGTCTCAATCACAAATGGTTGTTGCAGGTCTGGTAATGTGAGAATTGGGGCAGAACAGAGGCGATTCTTCAACTCGGAGAACACTTATTGTTGGGTTTCAGACAAAAAAAAACTTTTCTTTTGCTCCACCCTTGGTGACTTGACTTAAAGGCCAAGTGATATGAGAGAACCCCAATACGAACCTACGGTAGAAGTTGGCAAGGCCCAAAAAGTTACAAAGCTTTGTTAGAGTGGTTGGGGCTGGGCAATCCTGAATGACTTGTATCTTGGATGGGTCCACATGTACACCCCGCTCATTAATTATGTACCCAAAATATTGAACCTGGGTCAGGCCAAAGGTGCATTTCTCCAAGTTAGCACACAGCTTGTGTTATCACAGGGTTTGAAGGACCTGTCGAATATGGTGGAGGTGCTTGTCTCAACTCTGCCTGAAGATCAAGATGTCATCTAAATAGAACACCATGAATGCATTGGTGAAGGGTTGAAATTTGTCGTCCATCAGTCTCATGAAGGTTGCAGGGGTGTTCGTCAATCTGAATGACACGACAAACCATTCGAAAAGGCCCTCCTTGGATTTGAAGGCAATCTTCCACACATAAGAGGGTTCGATAGGTACTTGGTGATAACCTGACTTCAAGTCAATCTTGCTGAAATATTTGGCCCCCTTGAGCTAGTCAAGAAGGTCATCAATCCGCGGGATTGGGTACCTATTCCGGACAGTGATCTTGTTCTACGCCCAGTAGTAAATACAGAGCCTCTAGGTCCCATCCTTCTTCTGTACCAGTATAATTAGGCTCCCACATGGTGACGAGCTTGGCCTGATGTGCCCTTTCTGCAATAGTTCCTGAATCTGCCTCCTTATCTCATCGTTCTCCAGAACAGGGCGTCGATAGATCGACCCATTGGGCAGCGACACCCTCAGGGTCAAATCGATGGAGTGCTTGACCTGACAGTGCAGAGGTAACCCTGTAGGTGAGATGAAAATATCCCTGTACTCCTCCACAACCTTGTCCATCTATTGTTGTTGTGAAGAGGAGCCCTGCTTGGAAGCCGTGGCCACAACCTTGTTCTTTCCCCGAGGGTGAATCATAAGGAAAACAAATTTCCTGGTCTGGGAAATGATCTTACTGCATTGCTTTGTAGTGACCAAAGAGATAGCGGTAGGCAGGGCTACCTCCGGTATCTTGTACAAATCGTTGGCCAAGGTAATAATCATAGAGCGAGGTCTAGACTCATATACAAGATGTCTCTTCCACAAGTATGGTTGTCCTAAAAAAACATCACAAACTTCAAGAGGAGCAACATCACACACTACCTCATTCGTGAAGGGCTTGATGCTATAGGGAAGGAGGCATTGTTGGCTGACGCAAAGATCTCGTCCTTGGTGAAGCCACTCGATGGTGTACAGTTGTGGATGTGTTGTAGTCTTTAAGCCCAGCCTCTTCACGAACTCTGCTAAAATGAGGTTCTTTTGGCTCCCGCTATCGACAATGAACTGCAGCAGAGAACCCTTTGTATAGCCTCTACTTTGCACTTGATTATCCATCATTTACCTACAATTTTCCCTCACTCATCTCTCTCTTTTGCCTCATTTTCCTTGCAAACCAACCCAGATCATTACATTATATGACTTTAAGCATGATTAAGGATCTTTGCTAATGTGTGACTGTTTTGTTTAGATTTTGACATATTTACAGGAATTCCGCAGCCATCTGATGATTCCGCAGCCTTTTTGTTAATCTTAAGGTTCCACGTGTCATTTTGCCAAACGAGCCACATGGGCACTTAGGAATCAAGGTACTCGAGGTTCCTGTGCTATTGGTTCAGCCAACCACGTCATCTGTACCTCCGGTCAACGAGGGTCAAGTTACGGTCAACAAAGGCAGCTTAACGGTGATACGTAAGCTGTTGGGTCACGTCAGTTCAAACGGTGATTTGTCCGTGTTACGCAGGTTGTGGGGGACATAATCCAACTCTGGATTCAATGCCCATAACGACCAGAACCTCCAGCTCATCCACGAGGCTTATGACGTGTTATTGAACCTTAATTACGCATGACAGTTAGTTTATTTTTCAAGTTTTAGCTGTACGCATTAGGCCATCTTTCAGATGCCTATAAAAACTAGCGTTTGCATACGCTTAATGTTACTTTTTAGTTGCGGTGTTTTATGAACTTGTTATCATTTTAGTGCATTCCAAGACTCTGTTTTAATAGTGCTGTTCTAGCACTCTTGACTGTAATTTTCTACACATGGAGTAATAGAAGCAGCGCTGTTCTGAAGTTTTCAATTCCTTGAGTCTTCTTTGGGTATTATGAATGGAGGGCCCCTGTTCATGACTGCCCTTGTATAGTATTTCATGTTTATATTCTTGCTATTTATTTATTTTCCATTCAGCATTTCCTTTTCTTGAAACATGTACAGTTTAATTCACTTTCATTGTTATTTCATTTGCAGCATTCATTTTGACTGATCAGTATTGTTCTTTTGCAGGTTTTTAACCCGGGATTGTTTTTGTGTTTATGTATTTGCTTTATATCTAGTGGTAGTTTCAGTTGACAGATTCAAAGTTGCTGCCTTTATTTTATTTTCATAGCTGATTTTTAGTTTAATTTCTCAAAGTTTTCTGCTAACATATGAATGATCTCTTTATCACAAACTGGTTATCTTTTAGAGATCAGAATACTGATAACTTACAGCTGGCTTTGAGTGCTTTTTAGACTAATCCTTAACTACTTTGTAATCGTGCTTTACACAGTACTATGTGTTAGAAGCAGAGAGTTAGAAAGAGCAAAACATTATAACTAGTCTTTAAAGTAGATTTTTCTCATTTTTGATCACTTTTCTAACTCATCTTTAGCTACTTCCTAATCGTGTTTTACACAGTACTATGTGTTAGAAGCAGGGAGTTAGGAAGAGATAAACATTATCATTGGTTTTTAAAGTGATTTTATTACCTTTTATTTGCAGCAGCATGAATGGTGAACAATGTAAACTATGAAACGGGAACTGATACTGTTACCCGTTTCGTAGAGATAGCTAAAAAGTGACCTGATTTTGAAAATGGGTGATGCAGAACGCACATGTTTTTTCTAGAGCATAGTTTTTGGCACTTTAGTTTTTTTTATGTACATCACGTTTTAGAATGGTAGTGATTTTCATGCTGATTTTAAAAAGTGAGCATTCTGCATCACACTCCTTTCATAAAAGCCCTGTTTTTTGGCTTTAAATTTTTTAATGTATAAAATGTAAATAATTATTTAGTAAATTTGATAATTTTTGAAGTGGTCGTTTTCTTCACATTTCCTTGTTTTTTATTATAATTTTAAAAAAAATTTTCGTGAGGTTTTTACTGTTTTGCATTTTTAAATTAGAAGGTCGATATTTAGACTTTTCGATATTCTACATATTTATACATCCTTAATTAATTTTTCAATCGACATGAAATAATTGTTTCTAAAAAACAATATTTTTTAACAATGGACATAAAAATAACCATTTTTAACATAAATATAACTAAAAAACTACACGTTTTGATAATTTTTTGTTAGAATTGACATGTCAAAATCACAATTTTTATACGATAATTTTAACTAAAAATGGTTAAATAATAGTTTTTTCTATGAATTTCATGTCAAAAAAATAATAAAAATCACTTTTTTTTTCAAAAAATAATGATTAACTTAAAAATCAATGCAAAAATCACATATTACCAATATTGAACGTATACCAACCATAATTGAGTGTTTATTCTTCTCATAAAATGTCAAAGTCAAAACATTGCAAAGCTTGATTTACAAGCATAACTTAAATTTAATCAACAATGTCACGTAATCCAAACTCTTCGTCCTCTAGAGTTTCATCATTGTCCTCTTCCACAATATTTTCTGTTTCATTTTGCTCATTTTCCTCTTCTAATGGGTCTTTGATGTCTGCGAAACTCCCAATATATGTCTTTCCAAACATTCCATGTAATGGTGGTTGGGGTTCCTTTGCCTTTTTTGCCACACGTGATTCACTAAAGTCCCCTTTCTTCAACCCAATTTCTTGCATTGCATCTGGAAGAAATTGAAGAGCATTAATTCTTTGCTGAATGAAATTGCACTGTACTGGATCTTTTTCAATTGCAATGCAATTTCTTCCTTTTTGAAGGCAACATGCTAGTGTTGTACCTAATTTTCAAGCACAAAAGAAATAATGAACTAAATTAGTACAATGACATATTAATTAAAAAAATAACATATTGAAATTCAATTCCATATAATAAAACTTACTTGAGCCAGAAAATAAATCCAAAATCCAATCTCCTTCATTTGAACAAATGTCTATAAGATAGTTAATCAATAACTGTGGTTTTTGATAAATGTTAACTATCTCTCCTTTTGCTTCTTTGTCTTCATATGTTAGTTTTCTCACAACAACATCATAACTCAGTATTCGGCTATGACTCTTTCTGTCTACCCGATTAAAAATCATAGACATATGGCTATCATCTTTTGCCCAACTATCAATATGAATGAACTCACAATCATTTATAAATTGTTGATCTTCATTGTGAAGAAGATTTGGCTTTTCCCTGTAACACGAAATAGTAAAAGTTAAATTAACTTGTACATAAATAAATTTTTCAACATTAATCAAATATACATTTTAAAAGTCTTACCATGTAAGCTGCATCCTTGAATTTGTTTTCCCCTTGAAGCTTGACAATAGCATTGCCAATTGTGTGTCTGAATGAAATGTCACAAATCTCCATAATGGTGATGACGTGACTTCTACAAATCCCGCAACCACTTTACTAAAAGCTTGATAAGTATAAGGGTCACTATCATAGTCAATGTTTGGAATATTGAAACCATGGGGAATATCTGCAATGACTAGGGCATAATCCCTTTTAGGTATGAGTTTAGCAATGTCTTCACAGTCGCCTTGTATTACTTGATATTGAATAGTGTCTAGCCCATTCCAAATGAAATGATTAAGAGTTGGATCAAGTTGAATATCCTTAATACGTTGCTTCCTCAGTCTTTCGATCTTTATCTTTTCGATAAAGGTTTTGAAACTATCTGGCACTCCATTATCATCCTTCCTCATCTTTTATAAAATAAACAAATATATGTGTAAGTTATAAATTAAAAATAGTACACAGGTGAATAAAAATGAATGTATAAATCAAGATACCTTTTTAAATGCAAGATAAAAAGATTTTAATGTTGATGTAGAACTTGCATCTGGATAGTTGCGTACGACATCATCCCAACTATCTTCATTCAACAATCTAACCATTTGTTCTTGAATTTTCATGTAAACTTTGTGACTGCATAGATAAAGTAACAAAAAGTTAATATAATGATATGTATAACAAATACTACCAAGAACAGCATGTTTTATTTAAAATATAATTATAATCTAGAAATAAATAAGAATATTTCAAGAAACTTACTTTTGAAATTCTTCAGACATTTCCTCCATTGATAATTCCCCTGACCTCACACGAGATAATATTGTTTTGACAATTTTCTCATCTTTCACTCCTTGCATCGCTCTCCAGGGTGTAATAGTCATATCGTCTGGAAGATGCTTCATTTCAGGAGCTAATTTACTGTTGCCACATATGAATGGCTTAGACTTTTTGACCTTCTGGTTTTTAATGGCAATGTCTTCCCACATGCCAAAAATCTCATCAATCAACCTCCAAACATCTCCAGTTCTAAATGCCAATTGGAAAATGTTATCAACACCTCTGAATAAATCACTATGTTTGTTGCCCTTTCCACCTTTTGAATTGGTTTTCTCTTCAATTTGATATCCTATTTCCATACAACATTCCTTTCGGAACTCTGCAGTAACTTTTGTCCTATCCCCACCACATTTTTCTTCAAATTCACTATGAATAAATCTAACCCTTTGGATGAAAGTCATAGACATCCTATATTCATTATCTGAATTATGATCCCATGCCACTAACTTTGCTTCTGTATCAGATAAACCAGCATAAATGATACATTTCATTGTTTCAAAACGTGTGTTATTAGGATATTCCTCCATCAATTGTCTTTGAGCTTCTACAGAATGGTTCCCCCCAAGCACATAATAATTGTATTCAAAACATTTTGACTTATCAAATGCTTCTTTGTTGGGAACTTGAAGTGGATCAACAAGAAGCACATAACTAACCACATGAGCATATGGATTGTACCTCATCAATGTCTTCAAGTTGTGAACATGTAGATGATGTGGCTTTCTAACTTGATATTGACATTGTCCTTCACTTGCTTTATAGGTTTGCCTAACATTAAGCTGAAATGTGCGACCACCATCAATTAAGTTTCTCTTTGTCAAATTCTCTCGAATGACATTTTGTTTTGTTTTGATAATGCCATCTTCTAAATCAGCTCCTGGTGTAATGATTTCTCTGCTTTCTTTTGAAGTTTCACTAGGTTCTTGACTGCTGGTAATGACTGCTTCAAAATCATCAACTCTACTTTTCTTGGTCATAACATTCCCACCAGAGTTATTCTTGGGCATTGTTACTTTTGGATTTTTATGGCTCTTCTCAGTTCCAATGTCATCTTCAGTAATGACAACATATGTTTCATCGTCAATTTCAACTTCATCGTTCTCAAAAGTAACTTTTTTACCCTTGCTAGATTTATCCACCAAAGACCTTTTTTTCTGATTCTTTGGATGTAGTTTTGTAGCATTATCAATTACTTCATTTTGCCTCTTTTCCATATTTTCTTCTGACACTGAGTAAAAACTGCTGACAACTTTCATGATATCAGTCTCAATGAAATGAATGCCTCCCAACCTAATTGAACAACTTTCAACGAAATTCTGCCAAACAAAATATCATATGTCAATAAAAAACAAAGTTAAAAAATATAGTGAGACACTTTAAAAAACGCAAAATACAAATATAAATAATAATACTTACGATGTTATCTGTCATCTCATTTACGATTTGACTACACAACTTTGTAGATACCTCGCTCGTGTCATACAATGAATATGATAGTTGGTATTTAACCCTTTCATGTGACTTGGGAGCTTTTGTAAGTACGTAAACAACTTTAGTGTTCGTTACCGAACACATATCTACGACTCTTCCCATCACCTCAAAAATTCCACTATCATTCGGTATATCGATATATAGATATATATTCACATTTGTGCTTTCTCTTTCTTTCACATACCACATGCTTGATGGAAGTTTCACCTCTTTCGAATTCTTCCAGTCTGAAATCATCTTCTTATCACTTGAGGCACTTGATAGATTTGTAGTCATGAGCTGAGGTGGAGTTCGTTCACCAATGTTTCTTTTAGATGCACCTTTATTACTCTTCGGTCCAGAAAGATTCACTGAAATTCTCTTTGATGCCATTTTCCTGAAAAATAGAAACACATAAATCAGTAAATAATAAAAACATATTGACTTAAAGTAACGACGAAAACTTATCATAAATTTTAATCAACAATCGCCCCCCGCCCGACAACCTCACCCACCCGCCCGCCTCACCCGAACCCCCCTCCGCCCGGGCTCCCTACCTCTTCCCACACCCGCCCACCCCGCACCACCTCACCCGCCTGCTCCAAACCTCCTGGCGCACTCACCCCTTCGGGTGCCCTCGCCCGCCCGTCCGCCCGACGCCCTCACCCAACCACCCGCCTCAACCGAACCCCCCTCCGCCCGGGCTCCCTACCTCTCCCCCAACCCGCCCACCCCGCAACCCATCATGCACCCCTCACCCAACTGCTCAACCCCGCCCAGCGCCCTCACCCACCCCCCCGCTCGGCGCCCTCACCCACCCGCCTGCCTCACCCGAACCCCCCTCCGCCCGGGCTCCCTACCGCACCCCCTCACCCCGTACCCCTTCACCCGCACACCCCGCACCCCGCACCCCCTCACCCGCCCGCTCCTGCCTGCCGGGCGCGCCGCCCTGCCTGCCGGGCGCGCCGCCCTGCCTGCCGGGCGCGCCGCCCTGCCTGCCGGGCGAGGCCGCGGGCGGCCCGAGTGGCGCCTGCACGAGGGAGGGCGCCCTGGTGCAGGCGCCACCCGGGCTGCCCGCGCCCTCGCCCGGCAGGCAGGGTCGCCCTGCCTGCCGGGCGAGGGCGCGGGCGGCCAGGGTGGCACCTGCACGAGGGAGGGCGCCCTCGTGCAGGCGCCACCCGGGCCGCCCGCGCCCTCGCCCGGCAGGCAGGGCGACCCTGCCTGCCGGGCGAGGGCGCGGGCGGTCCGGGTGGCGCCTGCACGAGGTTGGGCCCCCTCGTGCAGGCGCCACCCGGGTCGCCCGCGCCCTCGCCCGGCAGGCAGGGCGACCCTGCCTGCTGGGCGAGGGCGCGGGCGGCCCGGGTGGCGCCTGCACGAGGGCGCCCAACCTCGTGCAGGCGCCACAACCTCGTGCAGGCGCCACCGGGGATGCTCGCGCCCTCGCCCGGCAGGCAGGGCGATTCCCGGAATCGCCCTGCCTGCCGGGCGAGGGCGTGGGCGGCCCGGGTGGCGCCTGCACGAGGGCGCCCCTCCTCGTGCAGGCGCCACCCGGGCCGCCCGTGCCCTCACCCGGCAGGCAGGGCGATTCCGGGAATCGCCCGGCCTGCCGGGGGAGGGCACGGGCGGTCTGGGTGGCGCCTGCATGAGGGTTGGGCGCCCATCGTGCAGGCGCCACCCGGGCCGCCCGCGCCCTCGCCCGGCAGGCAGGGCGATTCCAGGAATCGCCCTGCCTCCCGGGCGAGGGCGCGGGCAGCCCGGGTGGCGCCTGCACGAGGGCGCCCAACCCTCGTGCAAGCGCCACCCGGGCCGCCTGCGCCCTCGCCCGGCAGGCAGGGCGATTCCGGGAATCGCCCTGCCTGCCGGGCGAGGGCGCGGGCGGCCCGGGTGGCGCCTGCACGAGGGCGCCCAACCTCGTGCAGGCGCCACCCGGGCCGCCTGCGCCCTCGCGCGGCAGGCAGGGCGATTCCGGGAATCGCCCTGCCTGCCGGGCGAGGGCGCGGGCGGCCCGGGTGGCGCCTGCACGAGGGCGCCCAACCCTCGTGCAGGCGCCACCCGGGCCGCCCGCGCCCTCGCCCGGCAGGCAGGGCGACCCTGCCTGCCGGGCGAGGGCACGGGCGGCGCCTGCACGAGGGCGCCCAACCTCATGCAGGCGCCACCCGGGCCGCCCGTGCCCTCGCCCGGCAGGCAGGGTCGCCCTGCCTGCCGGGCGAGGGCGCGGGCGGCACGGGTGGCGCCTGCACGAGGGCGCCCAACCCTCGTGCAGGCGCCACCCGGGCCGCCCGCGCCCTCGCCCGGCAAGCAGGGCGACCCTGCCTGTCAGGCGAGGGCGCGGGCGGCCTGGGTGGCACCTGCACGAGGTTGGGCGCCCTCGTGCAGGCGCCACCCGGGCCGCCCGTGCCCTCGCCCGGCAGGCAGGGTTGCCCTGCCTGCCGGGAGAGGGCGCGGGCGGCCCGGGTGGCGCCTGCACGAGGGCGCCCAACCCTCGTGCAGGCGCCACCCGGGCCATCCGCGCCCTCGCCTGGCAGGCAGGGCGACCCTGCCTGCCAGGCGAGGGCACGGGCGGCCCGGGTGGCGCCTGCACGAGGGCGCCCAACCTCGTGCAGGCGCCACCCGGGCTGCCGCGCACTCGCCCGGCAGGCAGGGTCGCCCTGCCTACCGGGCGAGGGTGCGGGCGGCCCGGGTGGCGCCTGCACGAGGGCGCCCTCCCTCGTGCAGGCGCCACCCGGGCCGCCTGCACGAGGGCGCCCTCCCTCGTGCAGGCGCCACCCGGGCCGCCTGCGCCCTCGCCCGGCAGGCAGGGTCGCCCTGCCTGCCGGGCGAGGGCGTGGGCGGCCCGGGTGGCGCCTGCACGAGGGCGCCCAACCCTCGTGCAGGCGCCACCCGGGCCGCCCGCGCCCTCGCCCGGTAGGCAGGGCGACCCTGCCTGCCGGGCGAGGGCACGGGCGGCCCGGGTGGCGCCTGCATGAGGGCGCCCCCCCTCGTGCAGGCGCCACCCGGGCCGCCCGCGCCCTCGCCCGACAGGCAGGGCGATTCCCGGAATCGCCCTGCCTGCCGGGCGAGGGCGCGGGCGGCCCGGGTGGCGCCTGCACGAGGGCGCCCCCCCTCGTGCAAGCGCCACCCGGGCCGCCCGCGCCCTCGCCCGGCAGGCAGGGTGATTCCGGGAATCGCCCTGCCTGCCGGGCGAGGGCGCGGCCGGCCCGGGTGGCGCCTGCACGAGGGCGCCCAACCTCGTGCAGGCCCACCCGGGCCGCCGGCGCCCTCGCCCGGCAGGCATGGTGATTCCGCGAATCGCCCTGCCTGCCGGGCGAGGGCGCGGGCGGCCTGGGTGGCGCCTGCACGAGGGCGCCCCCCCTCTCTCATCTCTCTCTTTTGCCTCATTTTCCTTGCAAACCAACCCAGATCATTACATTATATGACTTTAAGCATGATTAAGGATCTTTGCTAATGTGTGGCTGTTTTGTTTAGATTTTGACATATTTACAGGAATTCCGCAGCCATCTGATGATTCCGTAGCCATCTGATGATTCCGCAGCCTTTTTGTTAATCTTAAGGTTCCACGTGTCATTTTGCCAAACGAGCCACATGGGCACTTAGGAATCAAGGTACTCGAGGTTCCTGTGCTATTGGTTCAGCCAGCCACGTCATCTGTACCTCCGGTCAACGAGGGTCAAGTTACGGTCAACAAAGGCAGCTTAACGGTGATACGTAAGCTGTTGGGTCACGTCAGTTCAAACGGTGATTTGTCCGTGTTACGCAGGTTGTGGGGGACATAATCCAACTCTGGATTCAATGCCCATAACGACCAGAACCTCCAACTCATCCACGAGGCTTATGACGTGTTATTGAACCTTAATTACGCATGACAGTTAGTTTATTTTTCAAGTTTTAGCTGTACGCATTAGGCCATCTTTCAGATGCCTATAAAAACTAGCGTTTGCATACGCTTAATGTTACTTTTTAGTTGCGGTGTTTTATGAACTTGTTATCATTTTAGTGCATTCCAAGACTCTGTTTTAATAGTGCTGTTCTAGCACTCTTGACTGTAATTTTCTGCACATGGAGTAATAGAAGCAGCGCTGTTCTGAAGTTTTCAATTCCTTGAGTCTTCTTTGGGTATTATGAATGGAGGGCCCCTGTTCATGACTGCCCTTGTATAGTATTTCATGTTTATATTCTTGCTATTTCTTTATTTTCCATTCAACATTTCCTTTTCTTGAAACATGTACAATTTAATTCACTTTCATTGTTATTTCATTTGCAGCATTCATTTTGACTGATCAATATTGTTCTTTTGCAGGTTTTTAACCCGGGATTGTTTTTGTGTTTATGTATTTGCTTTATATCTAGTGGTAGTTTCAGTTGACAGATTCAAAGTTGCTGCCTTTATTTTATTTTCATAGCTGATTTTTAGTTTAATTTCTCAAAGTTGTCTGCTAACATATGAATGATCTCTTTATCACAAACTGGTTATCTTTTAGAGATCAGAATACTCATAACTTACAGCTGGATTTGAGTGCTTTTTAGACTAATCCTTAACTACTTTGTAATCGTGCTTTACACAGTACTATGTGTTAGAAGCAGAGAGTTAGAAAGAGCAAAACATTATAACTAGTCTTTAAAGTAGATTTTTCTCATTTTTGATCACTTTTCTAACTCATCTTTAGCTACTTCCTAATCGTGTTTTACACAGTACTATGTGTTAGAAGCAGGGAGTTAGGAAGAGATAAACATTATCATTGGTTTTTAAAGTGATTTTCTTACCTTTTATTTGCAGCAGCATGAATGGTGTCTAATGCCATTAGAAAGTGGTTCTTTGCTTTCGAGTCATTTCAAGTTATTTATTTCTTTCAAGCTTTTCCTTTTCAGCAAGCAGTTAGAAACCACTAATCACACACTCTCACTCATCTAGAACTCACCTTACACACACTATCACTCATCTGTTTATAAATCACCACTCCATCTTAGGAAGATAAATTAACCACAAACAACACCCCAAACGACAAAAAGCTCTAAGAGGTTGCTTAAGTACATATAGTACACCTTCACTTCATCAGCTTACGAGCCCTGGGTTGACAATTAATGACATCAATTTAGGAACACTAAATTGACTAAACACCCTTCACCCACATCTCTGAGTGGAAGAGGTGTTTCCCCTCCTCTGGATCTTCAAGCTCAATCTTCTGGATCTTGGTGGTGGCCATGGTGGCACTGGGCTCCGCATCAATGAGTTGCTTCCCTTTGTTAGTTCCCTTATCGGGTTCTGATTCAAAGTCAGAACATGCATCTGATTCAGAAGCCTTCAGCTTGACCACCAATAACTATTTGGCTCAATACTCACTTGTATTGTGAGCGGATCTCTTATGGAACTCACACCATTTTCCCATGTCCTTCTTTGTCTTCGTCGTGTTGTTCTTTGCTTGCGGCTTCGGCCGACTGTCTTGGGTAGCCACCCCTTAGCTTGGTCCTTTGTTCTGTGGTTTGGGGGTTCCTTTTCCTTGCTTTGGATTTGTAGATCCAAAGTCCTGCTTCTTTTGTTTAAACTTCTGCTCAATCTTGACAATGTACTGGTACGCCGTGCCGAGAGAGGAAATTTCCAGGAACTCCATCTCATCCTGGATGTACTTGTGTAGGCAGCCACGGTACTTGAGCACCAAATGCTGCTTAGTATCCTTGATACCCAGCTTCGTGCAAAGGGTATGGAAAATATTTGTGAACTCCGACACATCTTGGTCCCTTCCCTGCCATAGCATGGTCCAATTTATGTATTTATCTTCATAGCTCCCGACAGGGTAATATTGTTCCTTGATGACGTCACAGAAAGAATCCCAAGTGGGTGCGGCTAAAAACAACGAGCATTCACTCTCGTCCTTTTGTTCACAGTATGTTTCCCACCAGTCCTTGACATGTGGGGCATCTTTGAGAGCTGCAAAATTAATCTTTTCCCAGTTAGAAAAGTCATGAACTGAAAAATATCCTTTTGACAGATTTAACCATTTATCTACGACGTTTGCATGTACCAAAACTTCGAATATGGGAATATCAAAGTTAACTTGTACCTTAAAAGGAGTGGCGCCTCCAGACTAGCTGTTGGGTGAAGATGCATCGCCTGTGGGTAGCCGTTGAAGGATTTGGGAAAAGTTATCCATCATCGCATCCCTCTGTCACTTGAGGGCTTCCTCAAGCAACATTTTGAAAGGATTTCTTGCCCCCTTGTCTTTATTTTCTTCCGCCATGGGATGTCTTAGGGTTTTGCAAGGTTGATCTTACAACGGCTCAACCAAATCAAGCCCTAACTCCTTATACCCTGACCTCGTTGGACATGCAAAGAGAAACATAGAAAGAGAAGACCACTCTGATACCACTAATCCGAACTTAAACAGGAATGCAACAACTTATAGATATAATCATAAATATAGAGATGCAGTAGAAAAACACTTCATTTCATTAATAGAAAAATGTTGAACTATGCTTACAAACATAATGGAAAGAAGATAGCTCGGTCAATAGTAGCTTATCTCTGAGAAGATATGTGGCGGCTACATGCCTCTGAAATGTGTTACAATGAGGCTCAAAGGCCTATTTATTATTGAGAAACAATGGAAAACCCTAAACATCCAAAAACCTAACCCTAGGAGATGAAGCGCCAAAGCTACATGCCTCGTTTGGGTAAATTGGTACATTAACTTCTGGGGGTCGTAACTTTGACATACGATCTCTGTATCATAATACCTCGGTTTGAAGATCTCGATGAGAAGGCTGAAAACAAATTGACAAGCCAATTTTAGATGTTTTCAGTCTCTCTGTTTCCCCTAAAAACGTCGTTTAGGGCCTCAAAACGACTCATGAAGTTCAGGACTCGAAAAATTGCCAAAAATAGTAAACTATACTACAATTAAGGAAATTGAAAAACTGAAAGAGACAGTGTTGGGGGTCCAAGTGGAATAGGTGGGTGGCCACCAATATGCACCTGGTTCAGAATGAAAAGCTAGGAATAGGAGAGAAAAAAACAAGCGAGGAAAAACAACAAACAATTGATTTGGGATTTGGGAGACTTTTGGTTAGCTGAAGTAGGGTTTATCTCATGATAGAAACATTCCATCACTCCCCCAATAACATGTCATTATGATTACATCATGGAACATAAGATATCTCAATGGAAAATAAAAATATAGGCTTCTCAAAAACAAAATAATGATAGAACAACCCAATTTTGTTATGCTTCAAGAAACTAAATTTAAATTGAAATCCTTAGAAATAATCTTCAAAAAATTATGGCCTAGTAGTAGGTAGGTAGTGAATGACATAGTAGGAACTGTAGGAGACAATCATTTGGAACCCTTCCAAAATCTTGGTAAATGAATCCTTTGCCACAAAAAAGAACCCTAACCATCACAATCTAGCTAATTGGCTCAACAATATCCAATTATGTTGCCAATGTTAATGGTCCAATCACAAGGGGATAAAAGGGTAATTTTTTTGATTCCTTGCACTTGCTAAACAACATAATAGAAGAATAATACTAGATAATGGGAGGAGATTTCAACATCATAAAATATCTGATCAAAAAGAGAGGAGGCATACGACAACTAGATGAGGACTCTGTAACAACCCTAGTGAAAATTCCATGTAATAAAAGTTAATAAAGGAAAAATAATAACCACGGTTGATGGGACACTTATTCCAAGATAAATGTTGGGTAAAACCCTGGTGATGGGGATCACTTGTGATTGTTTAATGGCTAAGGAAATTGGCAAAGGCAAGGGCGAAGGCTTTGGAAAAGAAAAATGGAATTTTTGGCATATTTATTTATGAAGATAATGGAAATTAGGAGAAAAGGGAGGTGAATGGTCGCAGGTTGCATGTAAGGAGAAAAATGAAGGAAAATAATGGAAAATGAAGAAAACAGAGGCCTCATTCATAAAAAGGCTTCCGAGGATCAGTTGGTAAACTTTTGTTAGTTCCATTTTGGATCTCTCTCATTATTCTCTCTCTCTCTCTCTCATACTCTTGGATAATTAGAGTTTTCTTGGAGCACTCTCGGAGAGTGTGGCATACTTGGATTTTTGGAGCAAAAAGGAAAATGAAGAGCAGGAAAGCACAAGAGAAAATCAGGATCAACAACTACAACAAGATTTGCTTGTAGGTATCGAGTTGCATGTATGTGTTCCTCACTAGTTTTGGCATGCATGGCATCTGCATGTGGATTTTTGGTCATGATATGTCACTGGAATGGGAGATTGCTTGGATTGATAGTGGATTACCTAGCCTTTCCATTTCCTAGATAACCATGGAGATTGTGGGTTTATTTCCTTGTTTTGTTTTGGTTGGTTCTCATGTTTCCTTAGCTTGGGTTGCGTTATTAGTTCCTGGAAGCCCTGGTTGGACAAATTCTCTCGAAGCCCTATAACAACTTGGGTTGAGTTACTAGTCCTAGAAGCCTTGGATGGAAAAACGCTTTAGAAGCCCTTGGTGGGTTGAGTTACTAGTCCTAAAAGCCTTGGTTGTGTTGTCCTCTGAGATGATTCTAGGTTAATTAATCATGCCAGAGCATCTAAAATGTTTTGTTTATTTTAATTTTTTTTGGATGACCAATGTTATGAATAGTTTGAAAACATGTGCTTAAACTTTAACACTTGCCAAATAGAATGAAAGGGATGTTTATTTGTCTAAAAATAGTTAATTGATTTTAATTGAGTGAATAACATAGTTCTAAGGAATTACAACTTACTAAATATTCAAACAGAATATTTAATTAATTATAAGAAGGAATGTTGGTAAATAATGTTTTCTTGGTCAATAAAATGTATTTAATCTAATGCAGATAGGTGTGACAATTTATTTATATAGAGGAGTTTATAATAATATACAGTTTTATAAACTAATCTCTAATTATTGTTTATAACTTCACAAGGGATTTAAGATGGACTGATATTCAGTTTGATCTTACCCAAATTTCTCCATAAGGCTTAAATACATGAAGAAAAACATAATGAAATGAACATAGAAGAAAAACTCATGAGGAGGCAAATCCAAAATCCTTTCATTAATTTGAAGAAAATCTCCAGCTTGATTAAAATTTTTCTTTGAAATCCCATCCAAGGGTTCAACCCTTAATAACTTGAAGGAAGAGTTATTTATACAAAATGAAGGGTCTTTTAGAGACATTTTTAACAAAAATACAAAAATAGTACAAAACTACAGGAATCCTAAAACTATTGAATGTTGGCATTATCTTTAAGGTATTTGTTGATGATCTGGTCCCCAAAAAGTGTTGCCTAGTTGTCTGTCAGTTGGTGATGAAAGTTACTCAATAATTTCACACAAGTGATCCCACCTATCTTCACTTGGTATAGAAATATCAACCAATTTTTTGTAGAGTTCATTAACCTCGATATACTTTTCAGAAGTAGGTTTATTAAAAAAAATGTGTTTGATTTCATGCTTGGTTATAAATCAAAATCCAAAGCTTCTAAGATTTCCTTCCCTGTAAGGTGACCCTTTAGACCTGCAAATCTAGCTTTATTAGTTGCAATTGCATAAATACTTTGACAATATTCCTCCAAACTCCTGGTAGTCCTCTCTGGTTGAGTAAGTTGAACTTGAAATGAAACCTTTGGACAACAGTTTTCAAGGATTGGCATTTGGTCTCCAACTGAGTAACAAGATTCTTTTTTTGCGAAACCTTCTTAATCTCCAGAATAGTTTATGTCCTGTCCACAATCTAAATCTACTCCAAATCGGCTCTGGTTTTTAAATTGAGAACTTTAATCATATCTTTGGCTTCACTTGGTTTATCCTTAAGAAGCTCTCTAACTTCCTTAATAACTGTCTCGCGCCTATTTATCAGCTCTTCTTGTTCAAAAATAATCTATATGGAGGGCCAAAATTCAGTTATAGCCCAACTAATGTCTTCCCAAATATTTTAATGACTCATTTTCCAACTTTTCTATTCTTCTGGTCAATCTATGGGACTTTTGCATCTCTTCAACATAAAGAGTGTCATTTTTAATCTTCTGAGTCTCCAGATTCTTAAATTTCTTGTGAAGCCTTTCATTCTCCTGTCTTTGGAGAGACAACTCCTGTATGACTTTGTTTAAATCACCTACTGTTGATGTAGACTATGTTGTTGCTGATATCGATTCCCTTGCTGTCCTTGACACTATAATAGATATAATTGTAATTGGAGCTATGGCTATTTGAGAAGATTCTTCCTTTTCTTTAAGTAATTTCTCAATTTTCTCTTTCATTATCTTTATCTGTACATTTTTCTCAATGATCAACTTGAGCATTTCTTCTTTGTGTTGCTCACTTTCTGCTATCTCCTTGGTTTGAGGATCCTCTATAGAAGGTAGTTTGAGCTGCTTCCTTAATGTTTCCATGTATGCATTATTATTTTTAATATTTTCCTCTGCAACTTTAACATCAGTGGGGTCATACCCAACTTTGGTCACAAAGTCTTCTAATGAATTTACCTTGTTATCCTTTTCCAAAGAGGATATCTTTTCTAGCTTTAATTGCGACTATACATTTGAAAGGGTTGTCCTTAGTTTTGATAATGCCAAGTAGTGTTAGTCATGGTAGAGAAAAGCATCTCAACAAAATGCCTATGCATGTCCAACTAGTCAATTGGATGTATTTGGTTGGCATCAAAGGAAAATACCATCTTCTTATAATCTGAAGAAGCCTTTGGAAAAGGAACTTGGGCTTGTAGGAATTCCATTTTCATTCTGCCTTTTTCACTGTCAAAATTTGTCAATAAACTATGTTGTGAAGTTGATGCTTGTTTCCAAAATTGAGCCTAGACATTTTCCTTCAAAGATTCATTCTTATGTTTAATTTCAAGGAAATTAGTGAAGATGTTTGGCTCCTCTTTCTCACTTACTCCTATAGACTGGGTGATCTCCAACAAATTCTGTGAAACTGGAGAAGAGGATGGAGTGGTGATTACAATTTCTTCTGTCCTTGTAGAAGCCTGTGAATCATCCAAATTGATGATTATAGGCTCTTTCTGACTTTAAGTAGTAGTGCCTTTGTAGTCAATCCTTGGTTTCTTCTGATACATAATGAATTCTTATTCACCTTTTGCTGATGATGAAGATTATTCTTCGGGCCTCTTGTCCTGCCTGCTTTGAGAAGTGGGAATCTAGAGGGTAGAAGGATGTAAATTTCGTTCTTCTGCTTCCTCAAGTGTATTCTCCTCCCATTGTTCTTGATTTCTGTACTTTTCAATCTCTGGTCTTGGAGTATGATTGTAAGGTTTGGTTTTGAGTTCCACCCTTAAGTTGGAGATTATACTAAATGGGTCATAAGACCAGGGTAAACTTGGTTGGAATCCCATTTGTTTGAGGATTGAATATGCTTCAATACATGCTGATATGGTATTACAAATAAATGATCCTACTTGTGACTTGATTTTGAACTGAGATTTCCTCTTCCTTGAAATGAAATGTAGTTCATCCATATTAATCATTTTCCTAATATATTCCAGAGAGAAAATTCTCATTGGAACATAATAGGGCAATTTGTATGGAGCTAGTTCACAACCATACACTCTAATCTCTGTATAATTCTTGCAAAGATACCAGTCCCCTATCTTGGCTTGGTCACTCAAATGTAGGATGTAGGTTTTAACCCTGTACAGAAATTACCTGCATACGAATTCTAAAACACAGAAAATAAATAATGCGAGAGCAGAACACATAAAACACATATACACAGAGATTTTCCTCTCGATCCCAAAACCGGGACTACTAGCTTGATTTTTCATTATATTCCTTTCAATGTTACAATACATATTTATACATGCCGAAGCATCCAATTCCATGGATCGAAAAACCATCGCGTCCAAAACCATGGACCGAAAACCATCGCGTCCAAAAACATGTGCGGAAATCATGCACAAAACCATAGGTGGGTTCGCCCAACCTAACATAGGGTCCAAAACCAAAATTTTCAAGGGCGTTGCCCCAGACCCCATAAAGTGGGGTTACGAGTGCCCCTCAAACCCCCTATGACCTCCCTCCCTCTAACCCCCGGTTAACTACGTGGGCTAGTCGTGGAAAGAATATAACACAACCCAACATTCTCCCACTTGTTGTTTTCCTTCCACAGGGGGCCACAAGAGAGCTTACTCATTTATCCAGCCCTACAATGCCCATTGTTTCTCTACACCAAGAGAACTTCTCAGAGCTCATAGATTTTGTCAATGCATCTGCAGTTTTCTTCAAAGTGTCCACCTTTACCAGCAACACCTTTTTTTCTTCTATCATATCCCTCACAAAGTGATAATGAACATCAATGGGCTTTGTCTTTGAATGTTATGCAGGGTTCTTTGCCAAGAAAATTGAACTTTGGCTATCACAGTCTATCCTTATAGCTTCCTGTACTAACCCCATACTTAAACACATTCTCTACAACCAAACTGCTTCCTTGCTTGCACAAGTGGCTGCCATGTATTCTGCCTCTGTAGTTGATAGTGCCACTACAGATTGCTTCTTACTCATCCAACTGACTGCACCTCCAAATAGGTTAAACACATACCCACTTGTAGATCTTCTCTGATCCATATCTCCGGCCTATTCTGCATCAACAAAGCCACGAATATCCAACACTCTATCCATTCTTGGTCTTCCTTGGTAGCACAAACCATAATCACTAGTGCCACGCAAATACCTAAAAACCCGCTTCGCTGCTGTCCAATGCTCCTTTCCCGGTTTTGACATAAACCTGCTCAATACTCCCATTGCATGTGCAATGTATGGTCTAGTACAGAGCATTGCATACATCAGGCTACCGATTGCACTTGCATATGGAACACGGGACATGTCCTCTTCCTTTTCTTGTGTCTTGGGACACTATTCAATAGATAATCTCACACCTACAAGAATAGGAACCTTCACCGGTTTACTATCCTACATATTAAACCTCTGCAGTATTGTCTCGACATACTTCCTCTGGTTTAACCAGAGCTTCCTCTTTGTACAATCTCTTTTAATTTCCATGCCCAAAATATAGTTTGCAGCACCAAGATCTTTCATGTCGAATTTGGAGGACAATTGGGTCTTCAAATCATGGATAATTTCTTTGTCATTTCCAACCAGCAACATATCATCCACGTACAAGACCAGATAAATAACACGGTCACCAATTAATTTAAAATACACACAGTGATCTGCTTTACTTCTGGTGAAGCCAAGTCCCCGTATAAATGTATCAAATTTCTGATACCACATCCTTGGTGACTGTTTTAACCCATACAGAGACTTCTTTAACTTGCATACCAGTTCTTTCTTACCCTTCACCGCAAAGCCTTCAGGTTGCTTCATGTAGATTTCCTCTTCTAGATCCCCGTGAAGAAATGTTGTCTTCACATCCATCTATTCTACCTCAAAATCAAAAGTAGTAGCAACAGATAAAAGTAATCTAATAGAAGTTACCTTGGCAATAGGAGAAAAAATATCACCAAAATCAATTCCCGCTACCTGGGAATAACATTTTACTACCAACCGAGCTTTGTATTTCTCCACTTTTCCTTCTACATTTGTCTTCTTTTTGAACACCCATTTGCTGCCAATGGGTTTCCTTCCAGCTGGCAACTCCACTAGATCCCAAACCTCATTTTTGTGCAAAGATGCCATTTCATCAACCATGGCCTCTCTCCAGAGTTTTCCATCCTCTGAATCCACTACTTCCTTCACAGTTTTGGGATCATCATCAGTAATAGACAAAGAAAAATTTGAATAGAAAGCGGATGGACTATACCTTTCTGGCTCCCTTCTTTCTCGAATTGATCTTCTCACAGTCGGAGTTTGTGGCTCTTCATCTTCTGATTCCTCCTCTGCTGTAGAGTCCGATTCTTCCTCCTTTAGCTGAAACTCTATCTTCTCAGGTTCCTTTGGTTGGACTTCATGTTTAATAACATCTTTCACCTCTCTGAACACCACATCTCGACTGTACACAACCTTCCTTGTTACTGGGTTCCAAAGCTTATAACCGTTTAAACCATCCTTATACCCAATAAAGATGCACTTTTCAGATTTACTATCCAACTTGGTTCGTTTCTCCTTTGGAACATGTACATATGCATCACATCCAAATACCCTTAGATGTGAAAGAGATGGTTTCTTACCAGTCCATACCTCTTGTGGAGTCTTATCCTCCAACGTTGATGAAGGTGACTTGTTGACCAGGTAACATGCAGTATCCACCGCCTCTGCTTAGAATTCCTCTCCTAATCCGACACCACTGAGCATGCTTCTTGCCCTTTCCATCAACGTCTTGTTCATTCTTTCTGCAACTCCATTTTGTTTAGGTGTATATGGACTAGTCTTCTGTCATGCTATACCACACTTCTTACAGAATTCTTCAAATTCCTTGTTGCAAAACTCTCCATCATTATCTTTCCTCAACACCTTTATCTTCTTCTCTATTTGATTTTCCACGAGAGCCTTAAATTCTTTAAACCTGTCAAAGACTTCAGATTTCTTCTTAAGGAAATATATCCATGTATTCCTTAAGAAGTCATCTATAAATGATACATAGTACATAGACTTACCTAGTGATGGAACCTTCACAAGTCCAAACACATCACTATGCACAAGTTCTAATATCTGTTGCGCCCTCTTACTACCAGAGGGGAAACTCACTTGATTCTGCTTCCCATATACACAATTTTCACAGAAATCAAAATCCAGAGAGATATTACTCATACCTTCTACCATACCTTTACCATGAAGTATTCAAAGGCCCTTCTCTCCAATATGTCCAAGCCTTTGATGCCACAACATGGTCTTCTCTCTAGAGACCACTAGATTTTCTTCTCCACTTTCAGGAACCACAGAACTGTTGCACCCATCAATAAAATTACTACCTTGCAGCTTGTATAGAGTTCCAATTCGAACTCCCCACATCAATACCAATGCTCCCCGAACCATCTTGTAGGTATCCTTCTTGAACACTATTTTTACACCTGCATCATCCAGCTTGCTTACAAAAATCAAATTTCTAGCCAACACAGGAATATGCAGAACACTTGGAAGTGTTCTAACTCTTCCACCTTGCAATTTCAACTTTACTTTTCCGCAAGAAATGATTCTAGCCTTCCTATCATCCCCTAAGAAGACATCACCACCATTGTATTTATCATACTCGCAGAACCACTCTCGGTGGGGAGTGAAGTGAAAGGATGCACTTGAGTCAATAACCATGCACCATGATCTACATGTGTACTTGAAGAAGCCAAGTACACATCCCCGCCTTCATCTGAGGTGGTTTTCGCCTTTGCAGAATGAGCATCATCAGATCCCTTTCCTTTGTCATGAGCTTTAGATTTACAGTCCCTTTTGAAGTGTCCTTCCTTTCCGCATTTCTAGCACACCACCTTTATAGGTTTTCCTGGAGATTTAGATCTCCCTCTAGATTTAGATCTCCCACTCGATGACTTATTTTTGTTTCTGCTCTGGGACCGTCCTCGTATAGACAAGGCAGATCACCATTTTGGTTCTCCATATTTTTCCATCTCATCTCCTCCGTTAGCAAGGCTGATACTATTTCATCAAACTGCAAGGCAGTTGCATTGCTACCTGTTGCAATAACTAGACTATCCCACGAATCTGGTAGAGAACACAACAAACTGATGCACTTATCTTCATCTGAAATTTTAATATCAACAGACGCTAACTAACTTACCACAATATGCTCTGTCACCGAGTCTCATCTTTCATCCTCACGTTATACAGATTTTTCTGCAGGAACAGTTTATTCACCAGAGACTTAGATTGGTACAAAGTCCCTAACTTGTCCCACAAAGCCTTTGCTGTAGCTTCCCCTGATACATTCAGCAATACTGAATCTGAGACACAAAATCGTATTGTGCTCTTTTCCTTTCGATCCAACTTCTTCCATTCTTCATCGGACACTCCCATTGGTTTAGTACCTGGATCTACCACGATCCACTGATCTTTATCCACCAACAGATCCTCCATCTTGAGTTTCCACAACTCAACACTTTGACCATTAAATTTCTCGATCTCTATCTTTCCACTGCTCGCCATCTTATTTCACCACTAGAATCGATCTTGCAGATCTCCCACTGAACAGGGTCTACCACAGGCCCGAGCGAAACCCCTCAGCAACAAAGGTGTCCCCTTGAAGCCAAATATGCTCTGATACCAAATGTAGGTTTTAACCCTGTACAGAAATTACCTGCATACGAATTCTAAAACACATAAAATAAATAATGCAAGAGCAGAACACATAAAACACATATACACAGAGATTTTCCCCTGGATCCCAAAACCGGGACTACCAGCTTGATTTTTCATTATATTCCTTTCAATGTTACAATACATATTTATACATGCCAAAGCATCCAATTCCATGGATCGAAAAACCATCGTGTCCAAGACCATGGACCAAAAACCAACGCGTCCAAAAACATGTGCGAAAATCATGCACAAAACCATAGGTGGGTCCGCCCAACCAAACATAGGGTCCAAAACCAAAATTTTCTGGGGTGCTGCCCCAGACCCCATAAAGTGGGGTTACAGGTGCCCCTCAAACCCCCTGTGACCTACCCCCCTCTAACCCTCGGTTAACTATGTGGGCTAGTCATGGGAAAAATATAACACAACCCAACATAGGATCCTTTTGGTTTCTGGATTGATTTAGGATCGCTCTACCTGTTGAGAATCTGTGCAATTGGATGAATAAAACCATCAATCAAATCTGAAAACTTGAACTCAGTTGAGTTCCTTCTAATCAATGAATTCCACTGTGTGACTGATTGAATCACTTGTTGGTCATCCTGCGTGTGTAATGTTATAGGCAACTTGTATCCTTGTTGAAAAAGCATCATATGCACTAGTACATAGGAATATTTAAATACTCCTGTAATAATTTTCATTGATTGTTCATGCATACTTTCAGCCAAAAATTTACTGTAATTATACATGAAAGCATGCTTGTTTTCTTTGGAGAATATGGATAAATATCCCATAATAGATTCATCTACCCATTGATTTGTTTGGTAACCTAACAATCAAGAAACTAAGGAAATGATGTGTTTAGCTCTCTCAGGGAACATGGATGCTGGGTATGGAGGGTTCTTTTTAGGAAGGTCAACATCTTCTGGAAGAAAAATCTAAAAAAATTGAGCTCTTTGGGGGAAAGTGAGCTTATGGTATAGATCCATTAAGACAAAAGTGGAGAAAAATATAAGGGAATTATTTTTAGGGATAAGAAGCATCTTATTGACAGTTTCATGGGTGATGGATAGGAGAATGTCTCCATTTTGAGATATCGCAGTTCTTTGTTAGGGATTGTACTTAGCTTGACACCACATGACTAAGTGAGGAAAAGGATAGGTCTAAGGAAACATGTACATGAAAAATAAAGATTCCCATAAGTTGATTTCATATTTAGATTCCAGGTAAGTCTGCTTTAACCAATGGTGCAATTCAAATATATCGAATTCACACTCCATGTCTGTAATTTTGAAGAACTGGTCAGCTAAGGGAATGTGATAAAGGTCTAGGGTATCAAAGACTTTGGGATTTTCCTGTGATGAGGTTTGACTAATAGAGGGATGGTCTTTTATTTTAGGAGCCATTATTTGCAGAATTAGGAGGAAGAAATAACATAAGGTTAGGGATGAAAATACCTAACAAAAAGAAGGTTTCATTCTGATGGTAAATTTAATTATGCCATAGAGCAGAAGCAAGGAGCAATCGAACTTAGGAAACCTGAATAAAAGACAAAGCAAAGGAAAATCACATAATGGGGATGAGGGGCTTATTTATAATAGTGAATGCATTATGGTTAAAGTGAAACCATTATTGAAAGGGAGGATTTTCATTTATCGCCAACGAGCGAATGTAATGCCTGGAAGAAATGGATAGGTGGATATAATGCAATGGATATGGACATGTGGAATGAAATGGTTGGGGGATGGAAGGCACGAGAAAGGGAATGACCATTGGTGGGATGACGTATGAGTGAAGTAGATAAGCAGATTTCGGAGGGGGGTGGCAGAGGTAAGTGGTAATGAGCCAGGGGGTGAGGGGGTGCGAAGTGAGGATGGAGTGACATGTTCCAAGGGGACCACCTTGAGGAAAACCACTTTCCAGACCCTTGCCCCCCTTGCTTTTATCATGCAATAGTGGAAGGGGGTGCAAAATGGCTTCCATGCCATTGATTTGGGCGGGGAAGAGGATCATTGTCCAAAGGTGTTGACTTCTTAGCACTTCACGACAAACTTTCCTTGTTGTTTATGACTTTGGTTAAAAACATAATAAAGTTTAAATTAATACAAAAAATTAATCACCCTTAAGAGGTAATTAAGTACTAATCAATCCAACCTTAATATAAATTTGGCTCATTTTTAACTAGAAACAAATCCTTTGCCTAGTTTACTTGTAACACTAATCTAATATATCCTTTGGCCAAATTTTGAGAATGTTAGGCCACAATTTATTGTATTCTATCCTATCTAATAATGTTCTACCAAGATTAAACAATTTGGTGAATGTATTCACTAATCTAAAACATAAATTTAAATGGTTTGATCATCGTTTAACAATATGATTCAAATCAAAATGAAAGGTTGTGGCATTTAAACAAGCTTCACACAAAATCTTAATTTATTATAATGTAATTTAATTCTTTGAAGTGGCATTTAAATTGGCTCACTTATACAAATTCTTATTTTCTTTTGATGGGGTTTCATTTCATTTTTTTTTCCATTTTTTATTCTTTATTTTTTTATACCCTCTTTTATAAATAAAAAATAACTTATCAAAAATAAAGGATGTTACAACATTGGCTCCAATTGGGGACTGCTTCCTCCTGCAGGTTGTAGAGAACTTGCAGATCCATGTGCCTTCTCCTCGGGCTAATGGGGTCTCTGTTGAAACAAATACACACTGCATGTAAAATAAACTCTTCGGTGATATACAATGATGGATGAATGAGGAACTTCTCAATATTGAATGTAGTGCTTCAAGTATTTCCCATTGATAGGCAATGAGGAATACTGTCCTTCCAAATTCTGTAGGATGAAAGTGTTATTACCCTTAACCTCAACAATGCTAAAAGGTCCAAACCAGAGGTTATCAAACTTTCCATGTTTTCCTTTGTCTTCTCTTCTAGCATCCCATCTTAATACCAAATCTCCTTCTTTAAAATCTCTTTCCCTATCTTTTCTATCAAACAAGATTTTCATTTTGTTTTGATATTTCTGAAGCTTATAATGAACTTCATCTCTATCTTCATTAAGTTCTATACTCTGATTTATCCTTCTAGAGAAATCATTAGGCTCTCCATTTGCTTCTTGTAAAAACTTCATGATAGCAAAAGCTAAATGTGTGGGAAATAAAGTTTCTTTACCATAAACAAGCTGAAAATGAGATTTACCTGTCGATCTCTTTGGTGAAATCCTGTTGGCCCAAAGTGCATAAATGAGATGACTATCCCAACTCCTTTTGTGATCCTCCAATGTTTTCTTTATGGCTTTAACCAAAATTCTGTTTGAGGACTCTGCCAGTCCATTTCCCTGTGGATAGTATGGAGTAGAATGATGCAACAAGATTTGGTATTTCTGACAGAATTCAATCATCTTGACATTGTTGAATGTTGTTGCATTGTCTGTCACTATTTTCCGAGGGCATCCAAATCTAGACAATATGTATTCTTCAATAAATTTAATAACTACAGTATTAGTTGCATTTCTAACTGGAATGGCCTCTACCCATTTGGTAAATTAATCTATTGCAGTCAATATCCATCTATGCTGACTACTTGATGGAGGATGAATTTCACTAATGAAATCCAATCCCCATTGAAGGAAAGGTGCTTGGACTAGTACTGGAACTAATGGAAGTGTTGCTAATCTCTGCTTTCCAGCAAACATTTGACATTGAGTACAACTTCTAACCTTTTCTCCCACTTGTGCAAACAAAATAGGCCAATAAAACCGTACTCTTAAAATCTTGTGTCCTGTATCCCTCCAAGCATAGTGCCCTCCACAAATACCTGCCTGAAATTGATCAATTATCCCTTTTGTCTCATTTTATGTTAAGAAAAGTAAAAGTATTTTAAGAGGATCCTTCCAATATAGATTTGCATTAACAATACAATATTTTATGGCCTTCAACTTCAATTTTTTACATTGATTCTTTGTAAACTCAGACGGGCACTCAAAATATCTATGAAAATTCACAATATTAGTGCACCAATCAGATAATAAAAATTTAGCATCAATATGAATCAAAATTGATTGGTCTAATGAAGAAGGTTCTTGTGGATTCTTCTGTGTTTGGATTTCAGAAGGTTCTTGAGGATTATTATAAGTTGGGATTTGAGAAGGTTCTTGTGGATTCTTCTGTGTTGGGATTTCAGAAGGTTCTTTTGGATTCTTCTCAGTTGGGATTTCAGAAGGTTCTTGTGGATTCTTCTCAGTTGGGATTTCAAAAATAGAATTTATTCCCAATATCATACAATTTGACTAAGCAAGAAGCTTAGCGAGGCCTTGACCTTTTACCAAATTTGTAGTTTTGATAATGAGATCATACTCTAAAATCTTAGTTATCCATCTCCCTCTCCTTTCATCAGTATCAGGCTGAGTTAACACAATTTTAACAACACTATTGGGTACATAGGCGATAATAGAAGAATGAAGTAGATAGATTCTAAAAGATTTCAGGGCTTGAACTGAAGAATAGGTTTGTTTTTCAATAATTTCATATTTCAGCTCAACGTCTCTCATGACTTTACTAAAAAAGGCAATAGGTTGGTCATCTCGATCTTTGTTCTTTTGCAAAAGAATAATAACCAAGGTAGTTTCAGAGGTAAAAGAAAAGATACTAAATGGTTCAGAATAATCTAGGCTTGGCTAAAATGGGATCTTCTGTGATAGCCTTTTAAACTGATCAAATTGCATACCTTGCATGAATGGTCCATTTAATTTCATGATTCTTTCTCAACATATCAGTGATATCCTTAACTATTTCAGCATAATTAGGAATAAACCTTCTTAACAAATTTATTTTCCCAAGGAAAGCCTGAATTTCCTTCTTATTCCTTGGTAATGAAAGTGCTTGTATAGCTGAAACTCTTTTAGGATCAATGACTACTCCTTCCTTAGAAATAATATGGCCAAGCAATTTTACTTCCTTGAGTGAAAACAAACACCTTTTGGGATTAAGAGAAATCCCAAACTTTCTACACCTGTCAAAAACCTTCCTCAAGTGCTTTAAATGTTTTTTATTAGAATTAGAAAAGCAGTCAAATCATCAACTTAAATAACAACAAATTTGTTTGTCTTACCTACAAATGATAAGTCCATATCTCTTTGAAAAGTAGCTCCAACATTAGTTAACCCAAAAGGCATCTGGGCATACATAAATGTACCCCAAGGAGTTGTGAATGTTGTCTTTTCTCTATCCTCTGGACTAACAATAATATGATTGTATCTAGAAAAACCATCTAACATGGAAATTCTATTAGCTCCTACAACTTGAAGTCCATCTTGGGTAATGGATAATTATCTTTCAAAGATGATTTATTAAAATTCCTAAAATCCACACATAGTTTAATTTCACCATTCTTTTTTCTCACTGGAACTAAATTAGCTACCCAATCAGAATATCTCAATGGAACTATAATTTTAGCATCAAGTAGATTTTTGAGTTCTTTTTCAATAATAGGAATAAGGACATGATTAATTCTCCTTAATTTTTGCTTAAAAGGTTTAGCCTCTGGTTTTAATGGGAATTTATGTTCAATGAGAGATGTATTATATGTATTTAGTTCATTATAAGACTAGGCAAAAAAATCTTTATAGGCTTTAAGGAGGGATAAATATTTGTCTTTGGATTCCATTGACAGGGATGCAGAAATTTTAATATTTCTGATTTCTTTAGAACTTCCAATGTTACAAATTTCAATATTTTCCTTAGGTGAATTTGATAATAGATTTTTGGGAACATCATTATGATCAAAGAGCTTTTCAAGAGGGACTAACCCTTTAGGAATAATTTTTTGGATAATTGAATAACGTTGTGATCAACAATTTTTTATTCAAATTGCGGTGTTTGATTTTCCTTATAAACTTCATGATTATTAAGACGTTCTTCCTCAATTTGCAGGGTTGAAAATTCATCAATTACTTGTAAAAAGGATTTTAACTGTTCATCATCATCAAATATTTTCCAAAGTTTGAGATTGTTGGGAATATATGGTCTATACTTAACTTGAATTTTATATTGGACAAGCATTTGATAAGGAATTTTAAAAGAACCCACATAAACAACCAAGGAATCTGCATGAATGTTTTGATCTCTTGGAATAGCAGTGATGCTATATGCTAAAAATAAATTATCTATTGAATACAAAATCTCATTCCTATAAGACCTAAGTCTAGGGTGCTTAGTTTGACAAAGATTCCTTACTTGTTTGACAATAAGTTCTGAGTCACTAAATACACTTAGATTTTGCACCTTAAGACTTCTTGCTAATTCCAATCCTAGAAGGAAAGCCTCATACTCTGCTACATTATTAGCCACATCGAATTCAAGTTTATAGGACTGGGTAATATTTTCTTTGTCTGGTGAAATTAATACAATTCTAGCTCTTTCTCCTTCGTTTGAGAAAGAACCATCAAAGTACATTTTCCAAATATCAGTGTTGATGGTTTTATGCTTGTCTACAATGTTCTCAATAGTAAGCTGAGTGTTTTGTGAATTATTTGTTGATAATTCAAAACATCTAAAGTCTTGATCTACTGCATAAATATGATGATTCTTGGCTTAATCATATTTACAAAAGGTATTCATGAATCTTACTTCTCTGTATAATATGAGATGCTCACCCTGATATACAAGAATGGTAGCATAAGACATGTCCATTTGAAGGCTTCCTCCTAGTTTGGCAGAACAAGATCTTGATAATAACATGCCAAATTTAGGAGGGATATCAGTGACTACAATGTCTAAAACCACACTCTTAATAGGGATTTGAGCTAAAGTAGCCACCAAACCTTTTATAAGTCCAAGACAAGGTACTTTCTTGGAGTCAAAAGTGTAAAGATCATGATAAATTCTAGTGACCTCTAATTGCAACTGGTTCGTGATTACCTTTGGCATCAGATTATGGGAAGCCCCAGAATCTAAAATGTAGTTATATAATAAGAAATCATGAACTTTTAGAGTCACATAAAAAGGTGGTACATCATGTCTGAGCTGGGACCAAAGACTACTGAAGGTTTTTCATCTTGTAGGCTTATTACATCCCCTTCAGCATCAACACTAGATGACTGGATCCATTTGGAAACTTGGTTTTTATACCCTGGATTCTTTGAAAGTTCAGATAAAGGAATGGGTATTTTAAATATTTCTAGTTCCCTTTGAACATTGAAAGTGGTTAAAACAATTTTATCAATTAGAGTTGTTTTAGCTATTTGATTCAATGGTTGAATTGTTTTTGTTTGAGTTTTAATGGATTTGATTTGTGGTTCATTTACAATGGGGCTTTTTGGAGGTCTACTAGGCCCTAACCTAGGTCTTAAATCATATCTCCTATTCAATTCTGCAATTAAAAACTCAAAAAAAGCCTGATATTTTGAAATTTGAGAGTCTTCTTGATCTTGAGAAGATTGATTTAAAGGGAGAGAAACAATAGCATTTTGTAAATATGAATGATCTAGATTATTTATATCTTCAGAAATCAAATGGCCAATGTATTTTGATTTATAGTAATCAATCATCAATGGGGGTTGGATCTGTTGATCAGTATTTGGTCTTTGTAAAATTTGAGTTTGGGGGGCTCTTCTAAATTGAGTTCGAGGTCTAGAAATAGATTTTTGAATTGTTCTAGTCCAAGTTTCTATTTTTGAAATTCTATTTGAAAGGTTTCTAAGAAATGATGTGATCTCATCTATATTTTGATTTTAATTTTTAGTTTTTGAAGAAGATCCTTCTTCCTTAACTTTCATTTTCCTTTCAGCTTTTTCAGCCTTAGCTTTAAGTTTAGTTGATGCCGACCTATTAACCTCAACTTCTATAGCATTTGTTTGCATGTCTTATATATTATGGGATGTCCTTTCCCCAAGCTTGACTGCAAAGTCATCATCAAATGCCTTAGAAAATCTAGCTTTTGCTACTGCTACTAGTGGTTTACAGTCAAGTGGCATCTTATGATAAAGTTTATTGAATATTTTTATGAAATATGCCACTGGTTCACCGTGGTTCCCTTTCATTTCTTCAAATTATGTAGATAGTAAACCGTATCCTTCTTAACACCCCATTGATTCTTAAATATGGTAGTTAATTCATTCCAAGAATGAATTGGATTATATCTCAGTTGTCTAAAACAAATCCTAACATTCCCCTCTAGTGATTGAACAAAAAACTCATATATACATCTTCATGTTCAATGTTCATATTATTAGAAAAATCCAAGAAGGTAGCTAAATGATCTTCAACAGACAAACCGATTTCTCCATTAAACCTTAGTAGGTGTTTTAAATACCCATCAGGAAAATTATTGAGCTAGTTAGGAATATGTAAGGTAGCATACCTAGCTTGAATAATAGGTTGAAATGAAGCCATACTTGAAGATGAATATGTGGTGAGCCCCAGTATTGTAGCAATAATGCTACAACTCCTGGAACTCCCTTCTTTAATTTTATCAACCCGGTAGTTCATAACAAACTTGGAAGCGACGGTGCTGTATGCACAAGTACTAGCTCTTGCCGCAGGTGGCACAAGTCCGCTAGGGGCTCAAGCCAACTTCTATGAGCTCTTAGAAGAAGCTTTTTAACTGATGGACGAAAGCTAACTCAAAGGAAGCTAATCTACTTGCGGAAAGAAACTGAAAGCCAAAAAGAAACACAAACCCTAGAAAACCCTAATTCTACCAACTAGTCCTACTGATGCAAAGGAAAGAATGCAAACTACGAAAAGAGATGCCATTACTTCTAGGAAGGTAAAATGCATGTGTCTAAGTTATCACTATCTAAAGAAAACATCTTTTTGTATTTTTGCTTAAGTTGTTGAAATTATCATGCATGTACTTCTAACTAGTTTTCCACTGTGCAGGGATGGATCAAGGGATGAAATACTTTGGGAAAGGTTGGGATGGTACAGAGAGGGTCTAAGGGATCCCTAACATTCTTTCTAAGAGTTTTGCAAAGTCTGGATGCCATGCAACCGTGTTTATGAACTTCTACAGGAAGTCTGCAGGGGTTTCTACAGGCGTTCTGTAATTCTTCTACAGGATGTTTCGAAATGGGATTTTTGAGGATGGGTGATTGATGGAAGATGCATGGATGGTTATGGAGGTAGGATGGGGGTTTGAAGTGACAGAGGAACTGATGGATGGAGTGGTGAGATGATATGTGGATGAGCAGGTGGTGGAGGAAAATGAGCAGGATGAGAGTTGTACTGGGGCCTCCACTCCTGATAAGGTGCATTCCACTGAGGCTGTGGCTAAGCATAAGAGTGAAATGAATGAGCAGCTGGTTGGGCATAATATGGATCTGTGAAGGAACAATGAGGAGGTGTGAACCAGGAAGGATGAGTAGGGGGACCCCAAGAAGGCATGAAAGTGGCTTGATATGGGTCATAATAGGTCTCAGATGTCCCTTGCAGTTCCTGCTGGTAAGATCTAGGTTCATGTGGCCTCCTTTGGTTTATATAATAGAGTGATTCAGTGGCTCCTTTGGCTCTCTGATATGCATCTTTGATTCTGGGTAAGGAAGGGCACTGATCTGTAGGATGGTATTCTTGAGAGATGAAACACACTTCTAGGGAGTGCATTGGACATTCATTCCTAGGATGCTTTCTAGTGCACCTGGGACAAAATATGACCAAAGCCCTCTTAGCTTCCTCTTGCTTCTTTTGGATCCATATGGTATCCAATTGCATGGCAAGAAACTGCCTCATATCACTCTTGAAATCTTCTATCTGATCTTCAAATTCATCTTTGGACAAGGGACTGCTCCCAACATTTCTGCTTGTAGCCATTTGCTCCAGAGGAATGTTTTCTTCTTCTTCTCCCCTAGAGGTTATTTAAATATGCCTTGATGTCCATCCAAGGGTTCTTCTTAGTCACAGCCATCGAAGAAGAGAGAAGGTTGGCCGTGTGAAGCAATGGGGGGTGTTGTGAAATCATTTTTCTAACTTATCTCTACTCCTACAAGGCATGAAAGGAAATATTTTTGATTGATTTTTGTATTTTTCTTCTTGTACCTGCAAAACTAAAATAGATTGAACTGCAACTAACTATCTTGCTGAAATGAAAAGGCGGAATTGAAATGAAAGTAGGAAATGACTAATCTATTTTGCTCAAAGGAAATTGCAGGAATGAAACGCTAATCTACGCTTGCGGAATTGAAATGCTAATCTACGCTTGCATAAATGAAATTGCGGAATTAAAATGCTAATCTATGAAAGCGGGAAATGCTAGTCTACTTTTGCATAAACGAAATTGCATAATGGAAACGAAACAAACTACTTAGAAGAAGATTGTAGTGGAAAATAGAAGAAAAGCGACAATCACCAATACTCTGACGCTTCCCCGGCAACGGCGCCAAAAAGGATGGTGGGCCCCAGTATTGTAGCAATAATGCTACAACTCCTGGAGCTCCCTTCTTTAATTTTATCAACCCGGTAGTTCGTAACAAACTTGGAAGTGACGGTGTTGTATGCACAAGTACTAGCTCTTGCCGCAGCTGTCACTTGGTCAGCTAGCACAAGTCCGCTAGGAGCTTAAGCCAACTTCTATGAGCTGTTAGAAGAAGATTTTTAATTGATGGATGAAAGCTAACTCGAAGGAAGCTAATCTAATTGCGAAAAGAAAATGAAAGCCAAAAAGGAACGCAAACCCTAGCAAACCCTGATTCTACCAGCTAGTCCTACTGACGCAAAGGAGAGAACGCAAACTACTGAAAGAGATGCCATTACTTCTAGGAAGGTAAAATGCATGTGTCTAAGTTATCACTATCTGAAGAAAACATCTTTTTGTATTTTTGCGTAAGTTGTTGAAATTATCATGCATGTGCTTCTAACTAGTTTTCCACTGTGCAGGGATGGATCAAGGGATGAAATGCTTTGGGAAAGGTTGGGATGATACAGAGAGGGTCTAAGGGATCCCTAACATTCTTTCTAAGAGTTTCACAAAGTCTGGATGCCATGCAACCGTGTTTATGAACTTCTACAGGTAGTCTGCAGGGGTTTCTACAGGAAGTTCTGTAATTCTTCTACAGGATGTTTCGAAATGGGATTTTTTGAGGATGGGTGATTGATGGAAGATGCATGGATGGTTATGGAGGTAGGATGGGGGTCTGAAGTGACCCAGGAACTGATGGATGGAGTGGTGAGATGATATGTGGAAGGCTGATTTGGCTTTAAGGTAGTTGAGACAACAATGGAGAAGAAGGTAGGGTTACGTGGGCAAGAGGATGGGTGTGAAGCGAGAAGCCTAGATATGGGATGAATCAGATGGCTCTGATGAAGCTTGACCATGTGAGTGAGTGATAGAGATGCCCTGCACAATGCACATTCAACTGAATCAATGAATTCTTGCAAACAAACTAAGTCCTAGCTAACTTAATCTAACTGTCAATGAAATGAATAAACAACAACCTCGTTTGGAAAGAGAACCATGTACATCATGTGAGCAAGAACATTCCGAAAGATCTAAATGCATGACAAACTCCTACCAATCGATTCCCAAACATAAAAAGCTACTTTAACCAACGAAACAACCAAAATAACAAAGCAAGATCTAAAGAGCAGATTTTATTTTAAGAACGCAGCAAACACACATAAAGATAAACAGGGGAGGTACTGGGCGCTTGAGATGGGCCCAACCCCAAGAGCTACAGCCTCCTAAGAGAGATTTAGAGCTGGTGCAAAGCTGAATTCATCTTTATTAATCAAGAATGAAGAGTTACATCAAAACTGTCCACAAGGAGAGCTTGAGAATGAGCTGAAAGCAAAGCTAATCTATTGCATACAAATCGAATTACAAAATGACTACAACAAGGCTATGAAATGACTAACTACTAGCTACTATCTACTGGCTAACTAGCTAACATCCACTGGCTACACTGGCTAACCCAAATGAGGCCCTAAGCCTTCTTATTTATACAATTTGAGGACCCAACAATCCTCCTAAAATTTAGGGACTTGGCTGCCCAAGACTTGGAGTTAACAGCAGTCCTACTTGACTTGCTTGGCTGCCCTTGTGCTGATTGATTCGGTGGCCCTCGAACTCCGAGCTGATGGTGGAGAATTCGAGGTAAGGGCCCATAAATGAAGGGGACACCTTCCTACAAATCCTCTAGCTTGTTCTCCCACGAATTTGGCTGCCAAGTGCTCATTAAGACCTTCAATTTTGTCTCCAAGTTGACCAAAAAGGCTACACAAAGCACCCATTAGACTTGTTGGCATAATGACTAACCAAATTCACTCTATTAACATAAGTATAATAAAAAACATGCAATAAACTAATGAGAATGGTGGATTAAGTCAAATTAGGAGGTTGAATGAGCCCAAATAAGTGTCCATTTTTGGGGCTCAACAATATGAATAAGTAGAAGAGATGGAAGATGATGTAGTAGAGGATGAAGTGGAAGATGGTGAAGCTGTAGGTGAAGATTGAGGTGTAACAATAGGAAGGGGAGGATAAGAAAGTGGAGGATCCCTGAAAGTTTTTAATTGTGTTTTGATAACTAGCTTCTGAACCTATGTTTCAAATTCTTATTTATTTTCAAACAAAGGGTTTGAATATAAAGAAAAAGTTTCCTTAGGTTGGGAAGAAGTAGATGGAAATGTATAATGGGTGGGGGAGGTAAAATCAGTAGGTTTTAACTCCGGTAAATGTACATCTAATTCTTCTTATGACTTGGGTGAATCTGAAAATATTTCAGGGATTTTATATTGTTAGAGTCGGTCTAGTAGCCCTCCACCGGAGATCAAAGCTCTTTGCATTTCATAGGTAGGTGTCTCATCAGTGTGATCATGTTGCATTCCGTTAGGCATGCCATAATCTCGGTGGAAGGAGTTTATGTCGTCATTCCCCTCTTGTTTGGCACTGCTGGTTCATGTTTGTTCAAATAAATAAAGTCCTCAAAGGGTCATTCATTTTGCTTTAAGTTTTTAGGTTTTAGGTCTAGGGTTTGCGTCTAATTTTATCTTGAGAGGTCATCAAGGACCAGTAGGCCAGAGGGATGTCCTTCATTAAACATTTCTTATCATTGTACAGCTAAATTTTTGCCTTGTTCTCAAAAACTCTGTTTTTGAAAACAAGGTCATTATCTCATTTTTGTAAAAATTCTCAAAATTTCAAATTCTTCAAATGTCGAAGTGCAGCCTTGGTCTCCTTTGCCAAAGCATCCCAGAAGCTATCCCTGCAAAAATTTTCAGAAGAAATCATCATTTCAACCAATTTTTCAAAGAAATAAAATTAAATATCAGAGCCAATTAAAGCAAAAAAATGTCAACATTCAAACATAACAAAGTGGGTTTTGGGCAAGTGAAAAATTAAAAGGAAGCCTATAAAAGCATGCCATCCCTCATTGGTAATTCATTTGCCTCTCAACACTCCAAGAGAATAGTTGTCAAGTCGATTTCAAAGGTCATTGGGCAAATTGAGCAGTTACAGCAGCGCGCTACGCATCAGAAGAGGCGCGCTACGCGTTGGAGGGCGCGCTACGCATCAGCGCGCAGTTTCCAGTTCAGTTTTACTCAGGCGCTATGCGTTGGGAGGCGCGCTACGCATCAGGCTGGGTGCGCTACGCGTTGGATTTCTTGCTCAGGAAACCGCCAGCAAGCCACCAAAACTGCTTTTCTCTCCAAATCTTTTCAGGTAGGCCTCTAATCATGGTGATTTTTGGTTTGGCTAAGATGAATGAGCAATGAAATTGCAAAAATGCCATGCTAATATGGAGTAAACCCTACCTTGCTGTATCAAATATTAAAAATGCAAATGTGTTAGGGTTTCATTTGAAATTTGCTGCCCAAGGTAACCCATTCTCCCATTCCTCTTTCCCCATATTTTCCTCACCATTTTCCTTGAAATTTCCCATGAAAATCATATAATTTCCCTACTAAAAATCATTAAAATTCCTAAACCCTATTAATTCCTAAAATCCTATGTAAATTCCTAAACCCTACTTCCCATTACAATCCTACAAATTATGATTATATATGTTCCATGTTCCTTTCCTAACATTTCCTTCCACATTTGTTTTCCCTAATCCCCTCAATTTTCCCTTTTCCCTAACATTTCCCATGTGTGTTTGTCCCCTTGGTAACAGCTTTCAAAAAAGTCAAAACAACAGTTCATTGGGTGCACAGTCAGCATTATTTTTTCAGTCACTTGCCTCCAAAATCATGTCAGAAACCGAAACAGATTATGAGCAAAGTGATGACCGTGAATCAACACCAGAGGTAGAGGTGCCAAGGAGGCATCACAGGGGTGGTAAGGGTGGTCAGCATGTCATGGAGGAACCCACCTCTTTGGCTTATCTACAAACTTGTCCACTTGCAGTGTCATGTTTCAGATATCTATCATGCTATGAATATTGTGAAAGAATCTCCCAAATTCAACACCACAAGGAATTGGCCCGCTTGTTTGTCCTACATTTGCACAATGGGCATGTGAATCTTGCAGGAGTGGACTTCACATTGTCACCTGAAATTGTTGCTCAAGCAACAGGGATACCCAATATTGGAGAAGAATGGAGCAAGCGCCAGCCGTTGAACAGATTTCATTATGAGCCATATATCAAACCTACATGTATGAGGTACCTAACTGGTGTTTTTCCCTTCAGGTTCTTAAGAGACGAGTATGCACCTATGATGAAGATCATCATTCACTATTTCACTTGTGAGGGCAGATTTTCACGCTTGTATTCGTACCATATCCGTTTGTTGATGCATTTCACACGGGTACGAATGATGAACATTCCATTTTTCATGTGCCGAAATATCGAGAGGATGGTGCCCTTGGTGCAAAGAAAGAGCCCAACACAGCAACACAAGAGCATTTATCATTATGCACTGATCAAGATTGTGGTCATGCATCAGTTGGCACAACAGGGTATTCCATGGGAGGATTTCATTTCTCGTGACTTGTTCAAGGTGCCACAGCCACCTCCTGAGGTTGTCCGTGATGAGGGAGGGCATTCACATCAGTTTGATATTCGAGAGCCCGAGCATGTCAGCACTCCTCCTTATGTTAAATATCAGAGAGGCCACAGGGTCTTATTTGCATCTTCACAGCGAGTATTATCTCCACATCAGGTGGAAGGGGTCTCGCCTTCTTCATCAGCACAGCGAGTGTTATCTCCACATCAGGTGGAAGGGGCCTCGCTTTCGACAGCAGCACAGGTACCAGAGAGAGGCAAGCAGTGCAAGATTTATGAGGGCCCATCAGGTGTTCCAGGCATAGATGTTGTTGATCTTGATATCATTTCTCCTAGCCTAGAGTCAGAGGAGATCATCCAGTAGTTAAGGGCTGAAAATGACTTGTTGCAGCAAAAATTGGAGATGGAAAATTGGACAATCACTTATTTAGAGCAGCACAACAACAAGCAATTAGAGGATGAACACTCTCTTGATGAGTTGCGGAGGATCCGAGAAGACCGGAACTTGGCTCGCAAGAGACCCGGTGATTTGACACCTAAGGAGCAAAACTCCATGCTCATTCAGGTGAACACACATCTAGAGAGGTTGATAGCGAAGGCAAATAGGGACAAGGACATGCTCCGACACATGAAGAACCACTATTGGGCTCGAATGCATGTGTGTAAAGCAAGAATGAAGGTGCTCAAAGGACGGTTGGCTAAGGCACTAAAACAGAGGAAAAGGCCTAATCCCCTTCATATTTTGGCTGAGGCTACCTTGAAGGAGCATGGTGCTCAATGATGCACTTCCAGCTCAAATTTCAGGAAATTTTGAGCAATTTTGGTCAATTTTGACTTTTTTGTGCTACACACAGGTTTTTGCTCTGAACGCGTAGCGCCGCGCGCTACCTTGAAGATGGGCAAGTCCATTCCTCAAAAACTCAGCATTTTTGGATTTTTCATGACAAATTACACTTTCTCAGCAATGGCCAAGACATTTCATCAGGTTTTGAGCCTTCATAAGGTCAAAAAACATGCAAAAAATGACTTTCTGCCACTTTTTGGACACACAGGAAGAAGTCTCGGGGGATTGAAATTTTGGAGGGGCAAATGGACACCAAATTGAGAAATTCCACTTGGGTTGGAAAGTAGACATCCAGACCTTTCCAACAAGCCTACTTTTGCCTCATTTGGATGCCGGGAAGTGCCTCAAAAGTTGGCTCAAAGGCGCGCTACGCATTCAGGATTGGGGCGCTACGCATCAGCACATTTTCTCAATTTTTCATCTACAGCTCAGGAATTCGCCCAGCTTTGACCAGTTTTGACTTGTGATGGGATTTTTCACCCTCTTTGATGTAATTAATGTATTTTCATGTTGACATGACACTTATTTACCTATTCTAGAAGATTCATTCATGAAATAGCAAACATTTAATGAATGAATTGGTTTCCTAGCTTATAGAGGCAAGTTGTTTTGACTGCCTAGATTGTAGTGCTTTGTTTAGAATTGGTTGAAACAGCTCCTAGGATGATGAGCTCGACCCCTAGAGGCAAGGAAAGGTGTTAGCTTGCCTATATTATGTATTTTCTTAGTCATTTTCATGGTTGGACTCTTGAGGGATAAGCTTCTATTGTATTACACTTTGTATCTCTGCAATTTTGGCAAAGGAAAGACCAGGGTTTTGCAGCACTATTTGGGATTCCTGTGGTTATTTGTGTTGATGGTGTGCTTCTCTCATGTACTTGTAATATTTGTTATGTGTATCAATTTCCTATTTCTCTTTTTTGCACATTAAGTAAATGAAGTGTTAAGGTAGAATTCATAATTTATATGCTCTGCCTTTAAGTTTGCTTAATATCTATGTTTTCCTCTGTTTAAAGAGAACTCTCGATGGTTTCTTGCTCTCTTTAGCTCCTCACCGGTCATTCCTATCCATTCACTTAAATCAAAGGCATCAAGACAATCTCCTACCTTGCCCCAAAAAGACCTCTGCAAAAGCTGTGTCTCGTCCCCGCACCCAAAATTGCTCTCCCCCTGTTTTCCACCAAAACCCTAAAAATTTAAAATCAAACCTTCTCTATCAGTTTACTAGCCTAAAATCAGTGTTCTTTATTGGTTATCTCTGTCCTTTGAAGATCTTTGCCGAGATAGACCCGTAGAGAGCCCTGTCCTGCCCCGTAGGGCTAGCTACGAGGCTAAGTGGTTTGATGTTGCCTTGGATTTTGTCTTTTTCAGCCTGAGGCCAAATTCAAGCGCTAACATATATGACTCTAAAGAATGGACTAAGAGAGCTGACTGTAGATCAATCCGTTTACGTAATAGTTCTAAAACCCTAGGTGTTAGATCAACCAAGTCTAATTGGGATGGAATAGATCTAAAGGGATCAAAAGTTGAATATCTTCGTGCCGTAGTGGTACAGAAGAAGAAGTAGAGGCTTCAACTCTCCTTCTAAAAGAGGTTTCTCTTACCAGTCTCTCTAGATCAGATAATGGAGAAACAATTTGAGAATCAGAATGAGATCTAGTATGTTTTGAAGGAGCCAGCTTGGGCTTGTGGAGTTTCCATGTGAAAGATTTTAACCTACAATTCTTTTATTCACCTTAAAAGAAAAGTCTTAATCGTTGTCCAAGGGAAAATAACTCAATTTTCGTTCCTCGACAACGATGCCAATTTGATGTTGTCCTCTGAGATGATTCTAGGTTAATTAATCATGCCAGAGCATCTAAAATATTTTGTTTGTTTTAATGTATTTTGGATGACGAATGTTATGAACAGTTTGAAAACAAGTGCTTAAAATTTAACAGTTGCCAAATAGAATGAAAGGGCTATTTATTTGTCTAAAAATAGTTAATTGATTTTAATTGAGTGAATAATAGAGTCTTAAGGAATTATAACTTACTAAATATTCAAACAAAATATTTAATTGATTATAAGAAGGAATGCAGGTAAACAATGTTTTCCTAGTCAACAAAATGTATTTAATCTAATGCAGATGGGTGTGACAATTTATTGATATAGAGGAGTTTATAATAACAGACAGTTTTATAAACAAATCTCTAATTATTGTTTATAAGTTCACATGGGATTTAAGATGGACTGATATTTAGTTTGATATTACCCAGATTTCTCTATAAGGCTTAAATACACGAAGAAAAACATAATGAAATGAAAACATAAGAAAAACTCACAAGGAGACAAACTATTTGAGGCAAATCCACAATTCTATCATTTATTTGAAGCATATCTCCAACTTGATTACAATTCTACTTTGAAAGCTCATCTAAGGGTTCAACCCTTAATAACTCGAAGAAAGAGTTATTTATACAAAATGAAAGATCTTCTAGAGACATTTTTAACAAAAATACAAAAATAGTACAAAACTATAGAAATCCTAAAACTGTTGAATGATAGCACTATATTTAAGGAATGTGTTGATGATCTAGTCCCCAAAAAGTGCTTCCTAGCTGTCTGTCAGTTGGTGATGAAAGTTACTCAATAATTTCACATAAGTGATCCCACCTATCTTTACTTGGTATAGAAAGATTAACCAATTTTATGTAGACTTCATCAACCTTGGTATGCTTTTCAAAAGTAGGCTTATTAACAAAGATGTGGTTGATTTCATGCTTGATTATTAAATCAAAATCCAAAGCTTCTAAGATTTCCTTCCCTGTAAGGTGACCCTTTATGCCTGCAAATCTAGCTTTATCAGTTGCAATTGCATAAAGCTTTTGACAATATTCCTCCAAACTGATCAACCTATCTTTTGGTGCCTCTAATCCTAGTAGTCCTCTCTCGTTGAGTAAGTTGAACTTGAAATGAAACCTTTGGAAAATAGTTTTCAAGGCTTGGCACTTGGTCTCCAATTGAGTCATGAGATTCTTTTTCTACAAAACCTTCTTAATCTCCAGAATATTTTTTGTCCCGTCCACAATCTGAATATGATCCAACTCGACTTTGGTTTTGAATTAAGAACTTTAATAATATTTGTGGCTTCACTTGGTTTATCCTTAAGAAGTTCTCTAACTTATTCAATACATGTCTGGCACCTATTTATTAGCTCTTGCTGTTAAAAAATAATTATAATGGAGGGCCAAACTTCAGTTATAGCCTGATAGATGTTTGCCCAAATATTCTCCTTGGCTTGGGCCAAGGTCTGAGCCATTAATGAATCATTTTCCAACTCTTCTATTCTTCTAGTCAATCTATGGGACTTCTGCATCTCTTCAACATAAAGAGTGTTATTTTTAATCTTCTGAGTCTCTAGATTCTTAAATTTCTAATGAAGCATTTCATTCTCCTGTCTTTGGAGAGAGCTCTTGTATGACTTTGTTTAAATCACCTTCTGTTGATGTAGACTTTGTTGTTGGTGATGTCGATTCCCCTGTTGTCCTTGACACTGTAATAGGTATAGCTTTAACTGGAGCTATGGCTACTTGAGAAGATTCTTCTTTTTCTTTAAGTAATTTCTCAATTTGCTCTTCCATTGTCTTTATCTGTACATTTTTCTCAATGATCAACTTGAGCATTTCTTCTTTCTGCTGCTCACTTTCTGCTATCTCCTTGGTTTCAAGATCCTCTGTAGAAGGTATTTTGAGTTTCTTCCTTAATGCTGCAATTTTTGCATTCTTATTTTTAATAATGTCCTCTGTAACTTTAACATCACTAGGGTCATACCCAACTTTGATCACTAAGTCTTCTAATGATTTTACCCTGTTATCCTTTGCCAAAGAGGATACCTTTTCTATCTTCAATTATGACTGTACATTTGAAAGAGTTGTCCTTAGTTTTGATAATGCCATAGCAGTGTTAGTCATGGTAGAGAAAATCATCTCATCAGACTGCCTATGCATGTCCATCTGGCCGATTGGATATATCTGGTTGGCATCAAAGGAAAATATCGTCTTCTTATAATTTGAAGAAGCCTTTGAAAAAGGCACTTGGGCTTATACGAATGCCATTTGCATTCTTATTTTTTCACTTTCAAAAGATGTCAATAACCTATGTCGTGAAGTTGATGTCTGTTTCCAAAACTGAGCATAGACATTTGCCTTCAAAGATTAATTCTTATGTTTAATTTCAAGGAAATCAATGAAGATGTTTAGCTCCTCTTTCTCACTTACTTCTACAGATTGGGCGATCTCCATCAAATTCTGTGAAACTGAAGAGAGGATGGAGTGGTGATTACAGTTTCTTCTGTCCCTGTAGAAACATGTGAATCATCCAAATTGATGATTATAGGTTATTTCTGACTTTGAGTAGTATTGCCTTTGGAGTCAGTCCTTGATTTCTTCTGACAGATAATGAATTATTTTTCACCTTTTGCTGATGATGAAGATTCTTCTCTAGGCCTCTTGTCCTGCCTGCTTTGAGAAGTGGGAGTCTGGAGGGTAGAAGGAGGTAAAGTCTGTTCTTCTGCTTTCTAAAGTGTATTCTCCTCCCACTATTCTTGATTTCTGTACTTCTCAATATCTGGTCTTGGAGTATGATTGTAAGGTGTGGTTTTGAGTTCGACTGTTAAGCATGGAAAATTTTAGGGGCGAATGTTCACCGTTTGGCGAAGTTAAGGGGTTTTAAATTTTTAGTGGGCGAATATTTTGTATCATAGTACATTTTTACAAATTTCCTCAAATAGCCCACCTTATTTTAAGGGAGAAGGTAAAAAAGGTAAATTTAGCCCTTGAAATTAGGAGTTACAACCTTCCATTCCCTTAATTTTCAAGAATAGGTTTTATTTAAGTGAATCCTATGGGCCAAATACCATATTTATAAAAGAGGTATGGTAAATTAATAAAAATATAAATAAATGAGAGGTACGGTAAATAAATAAAACATTTTTTATATTTACTCCATAAGTCACCTTATATACACGCAAGGGTGTAAACAAATAAAAATATAAATAAAGTGGAGGTATGGTAAATAAATAAAACCTCTTTTTATACTTACTCAAAAGGTATGGTAAATAAATAAAAATATAAATAAACTAGATGTATGGTAAATAAATAAAACCTCTTTTTATATTTAGTCTATAACCCTCTTTCTTGGGATTCAACTGCGTTAAGTAAGTCATTCAAACGTATGACCATTTCCATGAGAGGTAGTCGTAACTGACTAATTTCTCATGATTTTTGAATAGTTCACTTAGCACTCATTGCATCAGGTGATGCTCACAGGGGTGAAGAAGTGGGATTGAAACTAGTGAAATGTGGAGAACGAATCACATAGCATCAATCATCACTTCCGGGGCTTGCACCCGGTAACCAGAACTTCCCAGGAGGTCACCCATCCCAGAACTCCTCTGGCTCAAGCGCGCTTAACTGTGGAGTTTTCCCCACAATCAAGCCCACTTAGCTTGCTACCCCATTTGCAAAACCTTAGCAAGTATTGTGCCTCATGAACCATTCAAGTAGAGATCCCTTGACTCTTTTTGAATTTAAGTATGGGGGATTTACGCAGTGCATTATATTAGATATCATTTTTTTGGGATTCAACTGCGTTAAGTAAGTCATTCAAACGTATGACCATTTCCATGAGAGGTAGTCGTAACTGACTAATTTCTCATGATTTTTGAATAGTTCACTTAGCACTCATTGCATCGGGTGATGCTCACAGGGGTGAAGAAGTGGGATTGAAACTAGTGAAATGTGGAGAACAAATCACATAGCATCAATCATCACTTCCGGGGCTTGCACCCGGTAACCAGGACTTCCCAGGAGGTCACCCATCCCAGAACTCCTCTGGCTCAAGCGCGCTTAACTGTGGAGTTTTCCCCACAATCAAGCCCACTTAGCTTGCTACCCCATTTGCAAAACCTTAGCAAGTATTGTGCCTCATTAACCATTCAAGTAGAGATCCCTTGACTCTTTTTGAATTTAAGTATGGGGGATTTACGCAGTGCATTATATTAGATATCATTTTTTGGGATTCAACTGCGTTAAGTAAGTCATTCAAACGTATGACCATTTCCATGAGAGGTAGTCGTAACTGACTAATTTCTCATGATTTTTGAATAGTTCACTTAGCACTCATTGCATCAGGTGATGCTCACCCGATGCAAGTGATGATTGATGCTATGTGATTCGTTCTCCACATTTCACTAGTTTCAATCCCACTTCTTCACCCCTGTGAGCATCACCCGATGCAATGAGTGCTAAGTGAACTATTCAAAAATCATGAGAAATTAGTCAGTTACGACTACCTCTCATGGAAATGGTCATACGTTTGAATGACTTACTTAACGCAGTTGAATCCCAAAAAAAATGATATCTAATATAATGCACTGCGTAAATCCCCCATACTTAAATTCAAAAAGAGTCAAGGGATCTCTACTTGAATGGTTCATGAGGCACAATACTTGCTAAGGTTTTGCAAATGGGGTAGCAAGCTAAGTGGGCTTGATTTTGGGGAAAACTCCACAGTTAAGCGCGCTTGAGCCAGAGGAGTTCTGGGATGGGTGACCTCCTGGGAAGTCCTGGTTACCGGGTGCAAGCCCCGGAAGTGATGATTGATGCTATGTGATTCGTTCTCCACATTTCACTAGTTTCAATCCCACTTCTTCACCCCTGTGAGCATCACCCGATGCAATGAGTGCTAAGTGAACTATTCAAAAATCATGAGAAATTAGTCATTTACGACTACCTCTCATGGAAATGGTCATACGTTTGAATGACTTACTTAACGCAGTTGAATCCCAAAAAAAAATGATATCTAATATAATGCACTGCGTAAATCCCCCATACTTAAACCCTCTTTCTATTTATCAAGGCTCAAAAAAGAGGTTTTATTTAAGTGAATCCTATGGGCCAAATACCATATTTGTAAAAGAGGTATGGTAAATTAATAAAAATATAAATAAACGAGAGGTATGGTAAACAAATAAAACATTTTTTTATATTTACTCCATAAGTCACTTTATATTTACGAACACTCAAAAAATGTGTTATATTTAGGTGAAACCTATGGGCAAAATACTATGGGCCAAATACCATGGGCTAGATTATTATTAATACCATGCAAAAAAACATTATTAACCCTAATATTAGTATTAATAAAAATAAAAATGGCACATGGTATTGACCCATGGTATTCACGTGGAATGTAGCCTATTTAAATGGGGAATTAACCCAACATAGATCCATCTTTACTTTGGATCTATTAAGCCCCGAGAGGGATCAAATATCGTGATATGCAAACTAGCATAGAGTGATAAAATATTTGATCCCTCTCAGGGCTTGTGGATCAAGAGTAAAAATGGATGTTGTAATTTAATGTATGTTAAACATTTTAACTTGGTTAAAATAAAAAATAAAATAAAAATCAATAATTAATTTTATTAATTTTTATAAATTACTAATAGTAATTTTTAAGCTCCAAGTTTATGATAACCCATGGTATTGACCCATGGTAATACCATGGTATTCATGTGAGCATAGACTATTTAAAGGGGAAATTCTATCATCTTAGATCCATCTTAATTCTGGGTCTACCAAGTGCTCAGAGGGATAAATAGATTTCATCCCCCCTAAGAGTGGTATATGTGGAGTTAAGATGGATATAGGTTGGTTTTTATGATAATGAAGATATTAAATAGACTTAGGAAATTATATTGTAAAAGCATCTTAAGGTGAATGGTTAAAGCTAAATTTAGTCACTTCACAAAATTTAGTAAAAAATACCAATATCTCCATTAATATTAGTTTTTAACTTTTTCTGATTTAACAAAAAAAATTCAAAACAATGAAACCTTATCACTCTTTCTGCATCACCCTTGCAGAAGATTTCTCACCATTTTTCAAACATTCTCAATATGACATCTTCATGAAAATTTTTAGGTACTGATGTTGTTTCTCACCATTTTTCAAACATTCTCAATATGATATCTTCATGAAAATGTTTAGGTACTGATGTTGGATTAGTTGTTTGAAAAATAAGCTGGTTTGTACAACCTTTCATCTTCTGTGCTATTCTTAGTTTGTCCTAATGATTTGTAGGGGTTGGAGCCATTGCACCATATTTTCATAAAAGATGGAGATTGTTCACCAAAAAGGAAATTAATCTACATGTTACATCGCTGTTAAAAAATGCGAGACCTATGAGGGTAGTGAATTATGCTAATAAGCAATTTAGATTGGACGAGACATAATTAAATTTTATTATTTAATTGAAAATTTCCAATTAAAATAATAATAAATCTACATTTATATATTCATATATTGATTGGAAGGATTCTCACAATGGTCACTTCTTTCAGTTAGATCCCCTTCAAGCCTTTGGGATACCTAATACTTTCTTATATGATATAGTTGGGGCTTGCTACTTGTTGGCGTGTTGGGGTAAACAAACTTGATGTGTTTTTTTTTTATCTCATAGTTAGAGTCTATGGAATAAAGAAATTTGATAACTTGAAAAAGTGGTAGCTTGACAAAAGTTGTAGAGAAAAGATTAATCTCTCCTACCTTGACAGAACTCGTTGTCAATATCAACACCTACAAGAACTTTGTTGTGGAATATTATCAAAACTAATAGAAGGATATGAAAGAGTGTATTGTAAGAACCTTGACAAACACGACCACTGAAACTTGGAACATTGTTTGTAGGAAGAGAAAATTATGTTTCTTTTTTCCAAACATGTATGTTAGTATATTATAGTTTAATTAATATGTTTTCTTATTATCATATATGGTTTCATACTTTAACAAAACATTCACCAAGACTTCACAATGTTTTATTATTCAGTAAAAGATTTTTCAAGATCTTATAAGATTTTATAATTCAGTGAAAGATTCTCCAACACTGTACAAGATAATCTAATTTGGTGAGAGATTTGCCAAAAAAATTATATATACATATTATATTATTTATAAAATTGCCTCCCATTTTTCCTATGTATCATGGGGATTAGCCCATTTATTATACATATAAATTTAGGGTGGTTCTTAAAATTTTCCCTGCCCTTAAGTTGGAGATTATATTGAATGGGTCATAAGACCACGTGAAACTTGGTTGGAATCCCATTTGTTTGAGGATTGAATCTTCTTTAATACTTGCTAATATGGTATTGCAAATAAATGATCCTACTTGTGACTTGATTTTGAATTGAGATTTCTTCTTCGGTGAAATGAAATGTAGTTCATCCATATTAATCATTTGCCTAATATATTCTAGAAAGAAAATTCTCACTGGAACATATTTGGGCAATTTGTATGGAGCTAGTTCACAACCATACACTCTAATCTTTATATAATTCTGGTAAAGATACCAGTCCCCTGCGTTGGCTTGGTCACTCAGATGTAGGATCCTTTTGATTTTTGGATTGATCCTAGGTTCGCTCTGGCTGCTGCGAATTTGTGAAACTGGGTGAATAAAACAATCAATGAAATATGAAAACTTGAACTCATTGGAGTTCCTCCTAATCAATGAAGTCCACTATGTCACTGATTGAATCACTTGTTGATCATCCTACTTGTGTAAAGTTATACGCAACCTGTCTCCTTGTTGAAAAAGGATCATATGCACTACTACAAAGGAATATTTAAATACTCCTTTAGTAGTAATGTTCATCAATTTTTCATGCATACTTTCAACCAAAATTTGACTAAACTATACATGGAAGCAGGTTTGTTTTATTTGGAGAATATGGATAGATATCCTAGAATATATTCATCTACGTATTGATCTGTTTGGTAACCTAATGTGCAAGAACCTAAGGAAATGATGTGTTTAGCTCTCTCACGAAACATGGATGCTGGGTATGTAGGGTTCTTTTTAGGAAGTTCAACATCTTTTGGAAGAAAGATCTTAAGAATTTGAGCTCCTTGGGGGAAATTGAGATTATGGTATAGATCCATTAAGACAATAGTGGAGAAAAATCTAAGGGAATTATTTTGAGGGATAAGAAGCATCTTATTGATAGTTTCAAGGGTGATGGATATCATAATGTCTCCATTTTGAGATATCATAGTTCTTTGTAAGGGATTGTACTTAGCTTGACACCATATGACTAAGTTAGGAAAAAGATGGGTCTGAGGAAACATGCACACGAGCAATAAAGATTCCCATAAGTTGATTTCATCTTCAGAGTCCTGGTAAGTCTTCTTTAATTAATGGTGCATTTCGAATATATCGAATTCACACTCTGTGTTTGTAATTTTGAAGAAATGGTCAGCTAAGGGAATGTGATAAAGGTCTAGGGTATCATAGACTTTGGGATTTTCCTGTGATGAGGTTTGACTGCCAGAGGGTTGGTTTTTTATTTTAGGAGCCATTATTTGTAGGATTAGGAGGAAGAAATAACATAAGGTTAGGGATGAAAATACCTAACAGAAAAAAGGTTTCATTCTGATGGTAAATTCAGTTATGTCGTAGAGCAGAAGCAAAGAGCAGTCAAACTTAGGAAACCTGAATAAAAGACAAAGAGAAGGAAAATCACGTAATGGGGATGAGGGGCTTATTTATAACAGAGAATGCATTACCATTAAAGGGAAATCATTACCGAATGAGAGGATTTTCAATTATGGCCAATGAAAGAATGTAACAACTAGAAGAAATAGATAGGTGGATAGAATGCAATGGATATGGACACGTGGAATGAAATGGTTGGGGGATGGAAGGCACGAAAAAGGGAGTGACCATTGGCAGGATGATGTAGGAGTGAAGTAGATAAGCGGATTTCGGGGGGGGGGGGGGGGGGGGTGTTGGTGTGAAGTGAGGAGGGAATGAAATGTTGCAAGGGGCCTACCTTGAGGAAATCCACTTTTTGGACCCCCTCTCCCCCCCCCCCCCACCCTTGCCGTTATTGTGCAACGACGGAAGTGGGTGTGAAATGGCTTCCCTGATGTTGATCTAGGCAAGGAAGAGGATTGCGGTCCAAAGGTATCGACTTCTTAGTGCTTCACAAAAAAAACTTTCCTTGTCGTTTATGACTTTTCTTAAAAACATAATAAAGTTTAAATTAATACAAAAAATTAATCACCCTTAAGAGGTAATTAAGTACTAATCAATCCAACCTTAATCTAAATTTGGCTCACTTTGAACCCGCAACAAATCCTTTGCCTAATTTGCTTGTAACACTAATCTAATATATCCTTTGGTGAAATTTTGAGAATGTTAGAACACAATTTGTTGTATTCTATCCTATCTAATACTGGTCTACCAAGATTAAACAATTTGGTGAACTTATTCACTAATCTAAAACATAAATTTAAATGATTTGATCATGATTAAACAATATGATTCAAATCAAAACAAAAAGTTATGGAATTTAAACAAGCTGCACACAAAACCTTAATTTATTACAATGTAATTTATTTCTTTGAAGTGCCACTTAAATTGGCTCACTTATACAAATTTTGATTTTCTTTTGATGGAATTTCATTTTTTTCTTTATTTTTTACACCCTCTTTTATTTTTTGATGGCATTTCATTTTTTTTTTTTTGCATTTTCATTTTTTATTCTTTATTTTTTTATACCCTCTTTTATAAATAAAAACTAACTTATCAAAAATAATGGATGTTACAACGGGTTGGAAAAACTATCTAAAAGCCTAGTGGCAGTTGTGGGTTGAGTTACTAGTCCAGGAAGCATTGGTTGGAACAAATGCTCTGAAAGCCCTGGAAGGCTTGGATAGAGACCAATGTGATATTGGTTTTGTAAAGTCTAATCGTGAGGTGGAATCATTGTTTGATGGGTTAAGGTGGATTGACTCTGGAAGCCCTGGATGATTTTGGATTGATGTGTTCTCTGAGATCCCACATTCATGCTTGGAATATGGCATGGGGTTGAATATTTGAAGAGATATTTGGCTCAGCTATTCTACGGTCAGGTGGAACGTGGAAGTCTCATCCCGAGTTTGGATTTTCCATCATCAATATGAGGTTATTTCTCCTTGTATTTCTATGAGTATTATAATGGTTTATATGTGGATCATATGGTTTTGATTTCATTGGTATCTCTATTGCTATTATGCTGGTTATATATATATTTTATAACAATAACTATGTATGGCTCTCATCATGTTTCTACTTGTAAATGAATGAACAATGTATCTATGACTTAATGGATGAAATGGCAGTCAATATGTTGAGGCATCAATGTCTCTTAGCGATTCTTAGCTAAGTATGAGACCCCTATGCTAAGATCTGTTATTTACACCTGTAGATTACATATTTGTGATATGTTTGACGAAATGCCTGTCATGTCTAGTAGGGGTCTAGTCAATGTCTCATTCAAGCAATTGGATTTATGTTGTCATTTCCTTGTTATTTTATTGTTCTAAAGATGTGATTTAGTTCAAGGCAGCGACCTGGGCTTTGGGCTTGAAAATGCGGTTCAAATCCTAGGGACGCTGACACAACACTCAAAAAAGAGTCCTTGGATGCTGGCTTGTAGGCTTGTGAGAGCATTCAAAGGTCTCTGGACACTGGAATGCCCATAGCATGAGAGTGTCCAAAGGTCAAGTAGGCCAAAATGTTAGTGGGACCGAGGGGCTAGTTGGCAGAAAGGTTGGGTTGGTTCCTGAGGGTCCTAATGTTGATGTTGGATGTCTATATGGTGTGTTTTCATCGGTTCCACTTCCTTAACGTGACTTAGGAGGTCGAATCATACCATAGTGGCTTCTCGTCAGATGTTTACCGTGGATGGCCAGTTGTTTAGGTAGATGTGGGAGGAGGGTTTTATAGAGTGGTATCAGAGCATGGTTCACCCCTCGGACTGGATGTGCTTTGTTTTGGTCAAGCATGCATGTCAGTTGCATGTGTGTCTCTTACACTTGCATTCCATGTGATTGTTGCATTTTCATAATGTTGATCATGGTTGTACTGATGTCGCCATGAGGAACTTGATGTTGTTATTATGGAGGGAATCGTCATGAGTGTATGTCTGGTTACATTCTTGTATGTTTGGTTTCATTCTTATATGCAGTGTTTCATGTATCATTATTGTAGGTTTGATTTCAAGTATCGTTCGTTTATGCTTTATTACATGTGTTTATGCATGTGTATGGTTGGTTATGAATTTCTTATGCACGTTCATGTTTTCATGTGGTCAAGTGCACAGTGATGTGACAATTTTTGTCATGCATGAAGTCGTGGTGTGTCGTTGTTGCGGTCATGCATTGATGACTAGAGCCTAGCTATAATGATGGTTGCATGGTTATATGCTTATGTGTTATGTTTCTATATGTTGTCATGATTATGTTATACATGTATCATGCTGATTTGTTGATCTTGCAGACAAGGTATCCTCCCCGAGCTACACTAAGGTATGTTGGTTCATTGTGATTTGGTTTAACCGACATGATATACATTGTAGGAAGAAATATCAAATGGATAGTAAGATGGTAGACTACAAAGATTCTCCCTATGAATCAAATGAGTAGTATGGTGTTGAGAACTCTTTCGAATTGGAAGATACACAGAGAAGATTAAAGGAAGAAATAAGGAGTTGTAAGGAAGATATTGGAGAATCACGCAGACACGTGAGAAACAAGAAGAGGTTAATGCAATGATACTTCAGAGTTTGTCATATTTGCAACAACAAGGACCACGTCGGATTAGCTATGAGCAGGAGGACAAAACTAATGGGGCATATGGTAGTAGGTAGCATGGTGGTCATAGGTTAGATAGAGATGACACAGTTAGAGATGGAAGATTGTTGGACACTCCAGATAGGAGGAGGGATAGATACAAGTATTATTCTATTTCTAATTCAGATAGGCACTATGATCATCATTGTTATCACCTGTATAGGAGGAGTGATAGGGGATACTTTTCGAATGAGTTTAAGAAAGAAAAGTCACCTAATTTTGACGGAGAGATGAAGAAACCACAAGATGCAGAGGCATGGTTGCTTTTCATGAGGAATTTCTTCAAGTTACATGATTATTCAGAGAACATGAAAGCCATAGTAGATACATTCAGTTTCAAAGGTAAAACAGACATTTGGTGGGAAGAGGTGAAGAATGTCAGGTGTATTCATGAGGAAGACTTGACTTGGAGTGATTTTGAGCGGCTATTCAAGAAGAAGTATTTGTCATAGATATAATTTGATGACAAGGAAAGAGAATTATATGAGCTAAAAATGGGATCTATAACAGATGAGGAGTACACTTGCAGGTTATTGGAGTTACTGAGGTATGTGCCTTATCTGACGGAGGAGAAGGCTAAGATTCAGAGGTTCATTAGTGGATTACTGGTTGCAATCAAAGACAATATTGAGTTCGATGAGCCTAAATAATTGGAGGAGACCATTCGAAAGCTAAGGCATTGCTATGAACAATCGAAGCACAAATATGAGACTAAGCTAGACTAGAAAGGTAATGCAAAGAACAAAGGAAAATGGGACAAAAAACGAGCAAGACATCAGGGTAAAAATAATAAAGAGGATGTTGCACCATCTAAGAAGTTCAATGCATCAGATAGAGGATAGGAAAATTGATCTAAGGATCAGAATAAGGGTGCATGCTGGAAGCCTATAGAGTGTTGGACTTGTGGAATATATCATCGCAGGAGAGACTGTCCACAAAATCTGGGTGGTAGGCCTCAGATATATAGTGCACAGGGCACACAAAATGTTGGGGATGTTGGTTTGAGTGTTCCTCGTATTTATATAACATTGGATAACAAATAGGTAGGCCATCAGGAATATATCATTGAGATGGACGGTAATATTTATGATCAAGTTATTTCGATTTTGATTGACCATGGATCTAATTATAGCTATGTTAGTGCTGACTTGGTGGATAAGTGTGGTTTGAGTAAGGAATTACATGTAGAATCTTGGTTAGTGTAGTTGGCTACAAGTACAAAGAAGCGATTTCATCATTGGGTAAGAGCTTGTGAATTTGAGTTGAATGGTATGCATACCGCAACACATTTGAATGTATTACCATTGGGAACATACAATATGTTGTTGGGCTTGGACTGGTTGTCTTCATAAAACCAAGGTGGACTGTTATGGCAAAGAAATTGAGTGTGTGGATGAAAATGGAGAACCAAGAGTCTTACAGGGTAAGAAGAAAGCTATATCAGTGAGGATGGTGACAATTATGCAAGTAAAGCGCAGTCACAGGAAAGGGTGTATGTTATTCGTAGTGCACATTTCTAGTGACAAGACTAAGGAAGTTGAGGATGTAGATGTTTGTAGCAAGTACCTAGTTTTACAACAGTTCAAGTATGTATTTCTTAAGGACATTACAGAGTTTCCACCTCACAGGAGGTATAATTTTCTATTGAGTTAGTGCCAGGGGTATCTCCAACATCAAAACACCTTATAGGATGAGCATGACTGAGTTGGTAGAGTTGAAGTTGTAGTTGAAGGAAATGTTGGACAAGGGATACCTTAGACCAAGTGTATCACCATGGGGCACACCAATTTTGTTTTTGAAGAAGAAAGATGGTACTATCGAATTATGCATTGACTACAGGAAGTTGAACAAAATGACCATCAAGAACAGGTATCCATTGCCGAGGATTGATGACTTATTCAATCAGTTGAAGGGAGCAGTAGTGTTCTCGAAGATTGATCTGAGATCGAGATATCATCATGTACACATCAAAGAGGAGGACATTTACAAGACAAATTTCCAGACCATGTATGGGCATTATGAGTTTGTTGTAGTTCCATTTGGCTTCACTAATGCTCCAACTACATTTATGTGCTTGATGAATAGTGTGTTGTGCCCATTTTTGGATATGTTTGTTATTGTTTTCATTGATGACATATTGGTATATTATAAAAAGGAGGAAGAAAATGCCAAGCATTTAGCAACAATGTTGAGGTTATTGAGAGAGAATCAGTTGTATGCTAAGCTCATCAAGTGTAGTTTCTTTTAGACTGAGGTACACTACTTGGGACATGTTGTTTCCAAGGAGGGAATTGCAATAAATCTAGAAAAGATAAGGGCCATCATGGAGTGGGTAGCTCCTAAGGATGTGGATGATGTGAGAACTTTGATGGGGTTGGCAGGTTATTACAAGAGGTTCACCAGGAACTTCTCACAAATCGCTTATCCTATTACATCATTGCAAAATAAAAGTAATAAGTTAGAATGGATAGAGGAGTGTAAGGCCATTTTTGAGCAGCTTAAGCAGTTGTTGACACATGCACTAGTGTTAAAGATTGCAGATGCGGACAGAGAGTTTGTAGTATGCACATCTGCTTTCAAGAAAGGACTTGGTGGAGTCCTTATGCAGGATGGACAAGTGGTATGCTATGAGTCCCAAAAACTAAATGAGCATGAACATAACTACCCCACACATGATCTTGAGTTGGCGGCAATCATACATGCATTGAAGATGTGGAGACACTATCTTTTGGGCAAGAGGTTTGTGTTGATGAGTGATTATAGTGGTTTTCAGTATCTATTTGACCAACCAAATCTACATGGTAGGCAGGCTAGGTGGTTGGCAATGACTAGTGAGTTCGATTTTGAGATTAGGTACATCAAAGGTGAAGAGAATAGGGTCGCAGATGCTCCTAGTAGGCAAATATAGGTAAATGACTTAGCAGCGATGAGCTCCTATGGGATAGAATTACAAGATAAGATCTTGTAGGCAGGTCAGAAGGATGTCAGGTCTATGGATATTATGCATAGGTTGCAACAGAGTACTGGTAAAGGTACAGGTGGTAGTATAGGTACATGTACAAGTACAGGTGCAGGTGCACAGGATGTGGATTATTGTCTTAAAATGGATGAATTGGTTAGATTCAAATATAGGATATATGTGCCAGACAATAGTGAGCTCAAGAAGGTGATATTGAGGGAGTTTGATGCCAAACCATATTAAGGTCACCTAGGTTATCATAAGACATTGGCTACAGTAAAGAGATTTTATTATTGGCCGAACCTAACAAGGGATTTAACAGAGTTTATGGCTAGATGTTTTGATTGTCAGCATGTGAAGGCAGAGTGTAAATATCCAGGTGGACTGCTACAACCGATTATGATTCTAGAATGGAAATGGGAGGTAATTTCCATGGACTTCATCATAGGTTTGCTGAATACACTGAGACAACATGATTCCATCACAGTTTTCTTGGACAGGTTGACAAAGGTTGCGCACTTCATTCCAGTGAAATCTACATTCTCAACTAGTGATGTAGAATAGGTATTCATCAGAGATGTGGTCAGATTGCATGGTGTTCTGAAGAACATTGTGTTAGACAAAGATGCGAATTTCACTTCCAAGTTTTGGAAGGAGTTATTTACAGGTTTAGGCACAGAGTTGGCCTTTAGTACAACTTATCATTCACAGACATATGGATAGACGGAGAGGGTCAACAGGATATTGGAGGACATGTTGAGGATGTATGTGATGTATCAACAATGAAAGTCGGAAGAGTACCTTTCACTGGTAGAGTTTGCTTACAAAAATGGGTATCATGAATCGTTGAAGATGAGTCTGTTTGAGGCATTGTATGGGCGAAGTTGCAATACTTAGTTGGAGTGATCCAGTTAACAAGGTGTTGATTGGACTAGACATGATGGTAGACATGGAACAAGAGATGTAGGTTATAAAGAAGAATCTAAAGGCAACATAGGATATGTAGAAGAGCTATGCAGATCAAAACAGGTTGTTCAAGGAGTCTTAGGTGGGGGAACAAGTGTAGTTGCACATCAAACTGAAGAAGAACTCACGAATTGGATCATGTGCCAAGTTGGCACGACGTTTTTGTGGACCCTTCAGTATCATTGAGAGGATTCGGCTAGTAGCCTATCGACTTGCACTACCTCCAACAGTGAAAGTCCATGATGTTTTCCATGTGTCATTGCTTAAGAAGAATGTTAAAGATGTTGATCATGTGATTGGCTGGTCTGTATTGTAGGTGAAACCAGATGGAGAATTCTAGCCGAAGCCTCAGTTTATATTTCAGAAAAAAGTGATCATGCTTCGGAACCAAGCAATCGAGCAAGTTAAAGTGCATTGGAAGCACTTTGGGCCCGATGAAGCTACATGGGAGATGGCAGATCAGATGTGGGCTATGTATCCTTCATTGTTTTCTAGTTGAGGCAAAGCAGTTTTGGCATGGTGTTTTGGTATATGTTTTGTTATAGGTTTGGTGATTTTGGTATATGTACATATGCATATGGATGTAAATACCTCCATAAGCTATGTTATAAAGCTCCAATAAGCAGTATGGGTGTCATGTAATTATGATGTTATGTTATTATGCTTTCATGTTGGTTTTTTTCTCAGCAGGTTGATCATTATAAATACTGCAATGAGATAAGTTACAATGCTCCATCATCAGTATATTTTTATTATAACAGTTTTGTGGTTATAGGTGTTGTTGAACATCGAGGACGATGTTCCCCCAAGGGAGAGGGTTCTATAATAGCCCTGGTGAAAATTCCATGTAATAAAAGTTAAGAAAGGCAAAAAAATGACCATGAATGATGGGACACTTATTCCAAGCTGAATGTTGGGCAAAATCCTAGTGACAGGGATCACTTGTGATTGTTTAATGGCTATGGAAATTGGAAAAGGAAATGACCAAGGCTTTGGAAAGATAAAATGGAAATTTTGTCACATTTATTTATGAAAATAATGGAAAATGAAGAAAATAAAGGCCTCGTTCATAAAAAGGCTTATGAGTATCAATTGGTAACCCTTTGTCAGTTCAATTTTGGATCTCTCTCATTATTCTCTCTCTCTCTCTCTCTCTCTCTCTCTCTCATCCTCTTGTATACTTAGAGTTTTCTTGGAGCACTCTTGGAGGGTGTGGCATACTTGGGTTTTTGGAGCAAGAAGGCAATGGAAGAGAAGGAAAGCACAATAGGACATCGGGATCAACAACTACAATGAGATTTTCTTGCAGGTACTGAGTTTCATGTATGTTTTCCTCACTAGTTTAGGCATGCATGGCATATGCATGTGGATTTTTGGTCATGTTTTGTAGCTGGCATGGGAGATTGCCTAGATTAACAGTGGATTGCCTAACGTTTCCATTTCCTGGATATACATGGAGGTTATGGGTTTAGTTCCTTGTTTTTTTGTTGGTTCTCATGTTTCCTTAACTTGGGTTGAGTTATTAGTTCTTGGAAGCCCTGGTTGGACAAACACTCTGGAAGCCTTATAACATCTTGGGTTGAGTTACTAGTCCTGGAAGCCTTGGTTGGAAAAATTCTCTGGAAACCCTTGGTGGGTTGAGTTACTAGTCTTGGAAGCCTTGGTTGGACAAATTATCTGGAAACCCTTGGTGGGTTGAGTTACTAGTCCTGGAAGGCTTGGTTGGACAAATGCTCTAAAAGCTCGACGACAGCTATGGGTTGAGTTACTAGTCCTGGAATCCTGGTTGGAATAGAGGCTCTAGAAGCCCTGGAAGGCTTGGATAGAGACAAATCTGAAGTTGGTTTTTTGATGTTCGACCGGGAGGTGGAATAACTATTTGATGGGTTGATGTGGATGGCCTATTGAAGCCCTAGATGATTTTAGATTGATGTGTTCTATGATATCCCACATTCATGCTTGGAATATGGCATGAGGGTGAATGGATGAAGAGAGATTTGGATCAACCATTCTATGGTCAGGTGGAATGTGGAAGTCCCATCCCAGGTTGGGATTTTGCATCATCAATATGAGGTTATTTCTCCTTTTATTCTATGTGTATTATAATGTTTTATATGTGGATCATATGGTTGTGATTTCATTGGTATCTATGTTGCTATTATGCTGGTTATATATATGTTTTATGACAATAGCTATGTATGGCTCTCATCATGTTTCTATTTGTAAATGAATGAACAATGTATCTATGACCTGATGGATGAAATGGCAATCAATGTGTTGAGGCATCAATGTCTCTTAGCAATTCTTAGCTAAGTATGAGACCCCTATGCTCAAATATGTTATTTACAAATGTAGATTACATATTTGTGATATGTTTAACAAAATGCCTGTCATGGCTAGTAGGGTTCCAGTCATGGTCTCATTCAAGCGATTGCATTTATACTGTCATTTCCTTGTTATTTTACTATTCTAAATATGTGATTCAATTCTGGATAGTGGCATGGGCTTTGGGCCTGAAAAAGTGGCTCAAATCATGGGGACACTGGCACAACACTGACAAAAAGAGTCCCTGGATGCTGGCTTGTAGGCCTGTGAGAGCGTCCAAAGGTCCCTGGACACTGGCATGCCCATAGCATGAGAATGTCCAGAGTTCAAGTAGTCCAAAATGTAAGTGGGACTGAGGGACTGGTTAGCAGAAAGGTTGGGTTGGTTCTTGAGGGTCCTAATGATGATTTTGGATGTCTGTTTGGTGTGTTTTTGCTGGTTCCTCTTCCTTAACATGACTTAGGAGGTCGAATCATATCATATTGGCCTCTCGTCGCATGTTTACCTCGGCTGGTCGATTGCTTGGTTAGATTTCAAAGGAGGGTGTTACAGACTCATGAAAGCTTCCTTCTTTAATAAAGCTAAATTGATTGACCTAGAAACCAATAATGGGAATTATACCGGGAACAATAGAATAGGGGGGCACGGGAATCAGGTAGCCTATAGACTGGATAGTTTCATGATAAGAGAGTTCAATAGTACCTTAGGTATAAGATCAAAAGCATAAATCATGCCTAACTCAGGATCTAATCATTGGCCCCTAGTAATTTAGTTGAATTGGAAGGGAATACCAAAAGTAATACTCTTCTGCTTTGAAGCTTTTTGGATTAGGCATCCCAACTTCAAGTCAAATATTGAGAAATGGTGGCAGGATTCACAAGGAATAAAGGGAGCCAAAATGTACTTCTTTTAAAAAAGACTAAAGCACCTTAAACAACAACTTAAAATATGGAACAAGAAGGATTTTGGTCACATTTAGGAAGAGGTTAAAAAACTAGAGAAATAAATGTAATTATACAACAAGCCATCATTGAAGAAGGGAGAATAAAAGAGATTAGGCATAACGAAGCTATAGTTCAATAGGAGCTGAATGAAAATATATTACAAGAGCAAATCCTTTGGAGACAAAAATATAGGATACAATGGCTCAAATAAGGAGAAAAAAATACTAAATATTTTCGTCAAGCAATGATACAACACATGAAACAAAATATGATCTCAAAGGTCAAGAATTCCCATGGACAACAAATAGAAAAACATCAAGAAATTGAGCAAGAACTAGTAAGCTTCTATAAAGGTATCTTATTGGAACCAAATAGAAAAATGTCACTTAACATAGAAAATATTACTCAGTGCATTCCAAAATTGGTTACTCAAGACAAAAATGCTAGTTTGACTAGAGATATATCTAAAGAAGAGGTAGAGGCAATAGTCATGGAAATGTCGAAAAACATGTCATCTAGTCTAGATGAATATAAATGGATTCACAATATAATTATTTCAAGAGCACTGGGATATCCTAAGGGAAGAATTGTGGCTTTTTGTGGAGTAATCACACAGATTGACAACTATCTTACCTTCCCTAAACACAAGTTTTTGAATTTGGTTCCCAAAATAGGGTAGTCAGAGAGCCCTTCAGACTACAGTCCCATCACTCTCTGTAACACTATATAAAAGATAATCTCAAGAGTTATTTCCAATCAACTTAAGCCTCTTCTCCCAACTCTAATATCTTAGGAAAAAACATGTTATATTGAAGGAAGAAAATTCTTGGATAGTCATTGGGACTATCAATCGTTTTAAAAAACAACTAAATTACCAAACATTAATCTATCAACTAGGGATTTGTCTTTTTATTTCAAGATAGCCTGCAAAGTCTATGCAAGAGAACTACCACTGACCAAGACTAATGATGGCACTAAAACGACCTATTGCTCAGAAATGGAAATCTAATGCGTAATTAACGTATGATTCAAAAACTATAATCAAGAAACAACATAGAAACCATTCAAACCCTATTTTAACATATTCACTTGATTATAAAGCAACCCAATATTTCTTCAAAATAATGGCTAAGTTCCTATTATTTATTATAATTTCTTAAGTCTATGCAAGAGAACTACCACTGACCAAGACTAATGATGGTACTAAAATGACCTATTGCTCAGAAATGGAAATCTAATGCGTAATTAACTTATGATTCAAAAACTATAATTAAGAAACAACATAGAAACCATTCAAACCTTATTTTAACTTATTCAACTGATTATAAAGCAACCCAATACTTCTTCAAAAGAATGGTAATTCTATCGTACTTCTGGAAAGCTAAACACAATATTAAGAAAGTATTTTCTAACCCAAACGCAAAAATACCAATTAAGTTGAAGGAAAATAAAACACAATTAAACTAAAAATACAGGTAAAAGACAGAGTCTCATCCAGGAAGCAGGCCCAACCACCAGTTGCGAACTGTCTTTGAAACAATTCAGTTCAAGACACAAATGATTGAAATTTGAAACTAACTAAAGAGGTTTATCGTATTGATATTTGAAAATGTAGTTACAATCAATACTTCAAGATTTCTGTTTGTCTCAAATTACAGTTCTTCACCATCTTTCACACAACAAATCCTCTATTTTTTATACTACAAAAAGAATATTACAACATAAAATATTGGTAATAAGGGGTGACCTGAGAATCGATTATTCTCAGGAAGTATTTTCTAATTAAGACATATTTAATAACTTCAAGCTAATAAATCTAGAATCATTTCTCTCAACCAACTCCTTGGTTTAGAAAAACCTTTCTTGAAATCTTGCTAAATATCCTTCAAGCATCCTTCGTCCATCCTCACAATTTGTTCATAATAATACTTCTCCCAACAAATTATTAGCTCTTTTTAGAGGTAAAATATCCTTCATTAAAGAACAATTAAATTAGTGAACTAAATCTATGAAAATCCAAACTTTATCAAATGGTAGGTCATGAATTTAGAACAAAGGACGTGGAACCATTATAGAAAATAAGAATTGAATGGAAGAAGTATGATGATTCTGAGACCCAACATCACCCCCCAACCGACTTAATTCCATGTCCTTTTGCAATAAATATCTATATACAAATAAATAGTTGATATGCAGGGTAGTAAGAGGGTAAGCTTCATAAGTCTCTTCTCCTTTGCGTCTAATTCCACGCCTATTGTTGAGCCTCAAAACTGATCTTTCCTTAGCAAATCCTCTCCTCCCTTTTCTTTGATTTTCCATGAAGAAATGCATTCCTATCATCAATCACCAGTATATATTGCCTTAAGGAGGACATTTAGTTATTTACGTGTTATGTTTTATGTTTTGCTATTTGAATAAATTTTTTTCATTTAGCTACGGAACACAGCCTATTCTGCAGCTAATCGGTTGTTCCACAGCTACTTCCATGCTTTAATAGGTTCCAGGTGTCAGAAGGAGAAACTAACTACATGGGTGTCTTGGAAATCATCATGACATGGACTGTGTCCTATTCACCTAGCCCAAGTCGACAAGGAAGATGGTACAAGACTCCGGTTAATGGAGAAGTCAAACGTAGAGACCGAAGGCAACAGGACTCTGTTTCATGGATAATCAACACGTTTCACAGTGATGGGAAGCGTTATCCAAAACAACTTCCTGAACCCACGGACTCCAACAACCATCTGTGCAACCGAATCCAACAACCATCATCTTGGATTTATGTCTCCAGCAACCGAGGAAGAAAATTCCATGTGCCTGTCTTCTACGTGTTTTTGGCTGTAGCTTATTTTTCTCCACAAACAGTTGCATAATTTTCTTATAAATACCTATGTAAAGAACTCAGAAGGAGTTCGAATTTCCTCATGTATTAAGCTCATACTTACTATTTTGTAATTTTGAAAAACTCATTTCCTGCTTTTAATATGAAGACCGCATGTTTTATGGATATATGAAAGAGTTTCTTGGAGACTGATTAAGCACACATAACCTAATCAGTGGTAGAGGGCCCCTGCGCTGACTGAGGTTTTATTTCATTTTTTTTGTCTTTTCTAGTTAAATCGTAAATTCATCATTTCTTCTCACAGTGTTCATAATAATTTTTGTATTAACCTTGTTTATAATGCAACTTTTATCATTTCTTTACTGATGCAGAACAAATTCTTTTAGTACAGAATAGCTTCTTTTTGTTCAATTTATTTCTAGTTTTTATCAGTAGTTAGAAGTCGAAATTTAGTAGTGTAACATAGTTTGTTTCATTTACTGTTTCACTAGTCTTTAAATTTTCAGTTAGACTACTAAGTGCCATTATAGTTCTTGCCATTTTATGGCTAGTTTATCGACTCATGGTGTTAATGAATGTTTCTGAAGAGCCCTTCTAGTTGATAACTCATCTTAAACTAAGTGGTTGAATACTTCATTCACAATGAGTATTTTCTGAATTTTTGCATTTATTTTCTCTTAGAATAATGAAGTACAAAATTCCTCAAAATGTTATCACAAGGAGATTTTTCTCCCAAAATTGAGAGGCAGAGTAACTAAGTATTTCATTTAGTTTTGTTTTTGTAATAGATTAGACATTAGTTGCAAGTTCACTTTCAGTTTTTAGTATTTTCATTTAGTTTTCTTTCTGTATTTATTAGATAGTAGTTGCAATTTTACTTTTTACTTTTTAGTTCATGATTTGGAAATAATGATAAGAACAGAAATAGAAACTCTATTTTCATTTCTTGATTAAACTTGTCTTCCAAATCTTACGTAAGCTCTTTTAATTCTCATTTCTTTAGGTTCTTAGCAGTCTTTACAAAAGTTAGATTTAAGATTTTGTTAGTTTCCTTGTAAATCATTAGGGATTAAAGGACAAAAAACCCCCAAAACAACATAAAACATAAAAACAATGAAGTAAAAAGGGTCATCTAGCACAAACAATGCACTACACTTCATCAATTTACGATACTCGGATTGATAATTTATGTAGAGAAATTTAGGACACTAAATTGACCAAACACCTATCCTTGATTTCTTAAAAAGATTTATACTCACTTTGCTAAGATATTTCATAATTAGATTGATAGAAAAACAAAGGGCACCAAATCATGGGGCATTGATATCTACACCCATCCAATTAACTCCTACTTCCATTACAAGGCCGACATAAGCATGAACTCGAGAAAGTGCTTGCAGAAAGTTGTGAGGACTAAAGGGTTTCCTTCTCTAGATTTCATTTGAAGACCTCTTCCATCTTAATTTAACTCCTTTGACTTCATCCTTTGTTACTTATTTCAAATCTTCTAGCCCTCCCATCAGTGCTCCAACATGAATATGTTTAAGTGTTGAAGGAACATGTGGTTTCCTTGCAAAACTATGGCACGTTTGAAATGCAACAAAGGCATTCTCTGGTTCCCCTCTTACCCACAATTCACAAAATTTCTCATTCTTTTCATAGGTGGTGTAATCATCTTTCCATTTTATTTGATTTAGATCAAACGACATGAAGGCTTGGAACTCGATATCTCCTGTAAATGGTAGGAAATTTTCATTTCTTAATTTAGGAAGAAGAAAATTGTGCATGTATAATTCACATAAGAGATGTTAAACAAGGTCATTTTTCTTGTGGAAAAAAATTATGAAATCCAAAACACTAGCAAAATCATAGGAAAATCCATAAAATGCAACCCAAATATTGAGCATCAAATATTGCTTGATCAAGGACAAGGCATAATTGCAGGATGGAGGATTGCAAGCTAGAACGTCTATAAATATGGAACAAGCCTCATTTTTCTCCTTTTTCAACTTATGAACCTGTTCTTATAGCCTAAAATTTTCCTTTTTTACATCACTTAATTATCCAAGTATCTATATCTCTGTATGAGTTAACCTATAAATTTTCTTCAACACTTTTTGGTGCTCCTCCAGAGGAATCACTTCTCCTTGATATATGGCAAGCATTTTCCATAGGTTCTTTATTTCGACGTCCAAAACCAATGGAGAGTAAGGGGGTACAACCTCAATTTGTACTCCTATTTTGACCAAAAATCTCTCCTCATTTTGAATCTCAATAGTGTGAGTCTCACAAATTTTCCTTCTTTTATGAACCATGGTTTGTCTTAATGCCTTCCCCTTGTGACCATCATGAGTTTGTTTACCAGTTTCTAGCCAATCTTTTAATTTGTGAACTTTTTTATTTCAATGTAGCATTCTCCTTTTCCAAAGAAATAATTTTTGCAAGAAATCTGTTCCTATTCCCGCTTCTCATAACTGTTGAGCTTTGAGTTCCCTATTCAATACCTTTAGGGCACAACTGGTAGAAGATCAACAAGAGGGTATAAATTTTAGTTTCAAGACACTCAGTAATGAGCTCTTGAGTTTGTTTAGCTAGAGGATTAGTCACTAAAATATCAATGGATGAGTTAGAAATCTTAGTATCTACTAAATTGACAAGGGGCCCACGGAAGTAGCAATTAAAGGATCATCCTCAGACTCTTGTGTCACAACTACTAAAATATTAATATTTTTCTCCTCAACTGTAGGGATGGAAACATCAACAAGAATCTATTGAGATATTTAATATGGGGAAGAAGGTTATAAGATTATGGCTACATAGTAAATAAAAGGTTCCTGAAACATAGTGGCCATAGAGTCAGAGGACGGCTTTAAGACTATGGTGGCTGGAGAATCAACGAGAGAATTTTGGGATACTGCTCTTAGAGAGTCAATTGGATATTTCTGAATTGAATCATCAGGATGTTCTTGGGTCGTAGCAATTGTACCATATACCAAATCCATGGATTTCAATAAATTTTACACTTTTTCTAATGTTTGTGCCACTTCTATATTAGGTTCTTCATGATCTAGATCCATTCTCTTGGACACCAGTGGATCTTCAATATTATAGATACCTTGGTCTAAATTCTCTTTAGAAAATTTCTGAGTTGCTTTAAGGCTTTGCATTTTTTGAGTTAAATCCATTTTGTCTATATATTTTCTAAGGGAGGCAAAATAAGAATAACCTTGACCTTGTTGCAACTTAATTAACTAGGTCGACCTCCTCCTTTTGGGGAAGAAGTTTAGCAAGATGCAATTTGTTTTTCTTCCCTACTAGGTTTTTGTAGTGTTGAGAATTCACATTACAAAGTTTTTTGTGGAGAATTTTCAAACAAAGGGGATTCACTTTGAGGTGTGTCAACATTTCCTTCCAAATTTTTATCCCTGGATCCAACTTCTAGATGTTTATTATTGACCGTGGTTTCAAAATTTCCACTGTCAACTAAAGTCATCTGCTCAGGGTTTTTAATAACTTTGGAATTTTACTAAACATTTTTTGGTAGGGATTCTTGTTCATGTATGGGTTCCCCCATAATTATTTCATTTTCTGTTGGGCTTGGTTTAAATTACTCATAACTAATAGTTTAATTAGCCCATGGTGACTCACATCTGAGGTAGGATCTTTAGCTTTTTTCACTCTACATGCAATCTCATGTAAAAGAGATTTAAGAAAGAAATGGATATTTAGGGATACATTTTGCCTCAAGTACACCATCAAATTGAGGTGGAGTCCTAGAAGCACATCGTATCTCCCATCACATGTGATGTATCTTTGAATAATTCTTGCCAATTCCTTCCATAATTCTGAAAATGAATTGGGATTATATCCATTTCTTCTCTTGACTAACTATTCTCTACCATTTAGGAATAAGAAGGCTGCATTATGTAATGAAATATGCATTTAGTACCATTTCTCCCTTTCTGTTACAAGTCATGTGACTTCAACTATGGCCTCTTCATTAACTTGAACCTGTAGATTTTTCACAATTTTTATCCCTTCACTCAAATTCTGCATGAATTCTAGTGCTATTTCTCTATCAAACCCATGAATCCTTCTGAAGTAATACAACCATCCTACACAATTCAAAATGTTACGTGCTTCATCTATAGTTCACAGATGGCTTGGTTCATGTCGAATGAATTGTACTCCCATTGTTGCAACCTCATCAATTAGTTAGGGAGAGAATAATTACAAAATTTGCAAAATAAAGTTAAGCTTTCTAATTGATTGTCATTCACAACCAAAATTACAACATATAATTTCGAAAGAGTATAACAACATATAAATCATAGCTCGACATGCATAAATATTCATTTGTTGCACCCCTATGCTTGCTAATGAAATTAAAGGTCATCCTTGGTGAAAAGTCACATCATTAATCAACGAGGGGTCAATTGTTTGGTTATTTCAAATGATTGAAGGGTATAGACTTACTTCATAATGATGTTTCCGTGTAAAATTATAAGAGAACTGTCATGGAAAATGTTTTCGAGATCTATACAATGATTAATCCACATAATATTAATTTATGAAGAGAAAATAAATAATAATTGAAAAGGACGTGTGGGTAATTGCGAAGATGAGGAAGTGGCATTTGAATTTCCATCCTAATCAATATCAAGGATGTGGGCATAAAAAGGAACTTTTGAAAACTTTAGATGAGGGCCTCTTTATTCCACCCCAAAATAATAGGAGTGTTGTTAAGTTACCGAAAAATGGTGATTGATTGGGCAACACAACTATCTTTGGTTAAAGATACAAAACTTATAAAATAAAGGAATGATAAATTAGATGATACAAAATGACAAATATCAAATATCCTAAAAGCTTTTCCCCTAACATGTAAAACATAAACCATTAAACCATAACCATCATCATCTAAGGACTAATTAAAATTTACCCCATAAATCATATATTCTAGCAAAATTTATATATACAATAATAAGCTTTTGTTGGCAATAAGTTTTGAGAACATAAGATAACCAAGTAGATCATAGTATTGAATTTACTTTTATACCATAGGCATGGCCATTGCTACCAACAAACGTTCATAGACTCAACATGGATTCATTTTTAACCCATTCAGATGCCAATATCCCATCTACTAGGAATAAATATATAGTAACTAAAGACCACTTAAATTTCTAATAAAGATCATTGTTATGGATTGAAAACTAGTTAATAACAATTCCATTCACGAGAGCTAACAAAAGTGAACAAGTCAGCTCATGATGAGACCTCTTGTCCTTCATCTTTATGGCTGAAGGTCATTACCTTGGCTTGGTGACTAGTAGTGGTAATGTCACTTCATTAAGACCTATGATCATGGTAGTTCAGCTTGTGATGAAACTTCCTATCCTCTATTTGACTCTTCATGTTTAAAATTCAACTATAATTATTTTTAATCAACAGATATTACTTAATAGATGGGGTGGAAAGTCAACTCCTTAAGAGCCAAGGATGGTGTAAAAAGTTTTTTAGTAACTATTTTCAACTTGTCTATTCTTGCTTCTCAAAGGATAATAACCTTACAATGATTGTTGATAAATATATCTTGCTATATTAAGATTGGGGTTGAGGAAAAATTCATTAGAGAGTGACAGAAATAACTAAATACACTATTTATCATAATCACCATAGGTTTTACACGATCAGAGACTTAATAAATTAAGAGAGTTGAAAGTCAACATAATGAAAGCATCTTTATAGGATCATCATTTTAAAAATAACATTTAATTTATAGATAAACCAGGATAAATTGGTTGTCCAATCATCATGTCAAAGAGGGCCCCAAAAAGTAAGCAATATTCCCATTCAAAGAAAAGGGAGAAAGATCAAGATGACCTATAAGTGTCAAATCAAATAGAAGGGAAAAAATCATGAAAATAAGTCGAAGTAGTATTAGTTGTGACCGGAGTAACAACAATAGCGACTTAAGTAACAACCACTGTGACTTAGGTAACAACAATCATGAATCAACAACTACCAATTAGATAAGGACAACTATGACTTAGGTAACACCAGTAACTATTGCAAGTTAAGGTTATGTCAATTATGATTTGAGTAAAAATTATATACTAGGTAACAATAATCGTGATTTGAGGAATCAAAATTTTAGGACTCAAGATTAAACAAATTATTAAAAGAAAGAAAAGTACAAATATACAAATCAAACATTAAAAAAAAATCCAATCAAACAAAAAATCCTACTATATATAGATTACTAAGGAAAACTTCAAAAGGAAAGATTTTACCTGGTCAGAGTGGTGGGGATATTCCCTGACCCGACTACAATGTGAAAATCGACGTCATTCATAACTTCATGGAAGAGAAATTCCTTCATAACGGGTTGATGGTAAAGGTGCAGTTGATGACCATTAGCAAGGAAATAAATTCCAAATCAATCAATGGTAATCAGACACACAATGCCATTGTCATACACTTAACGAACCTCATAGAGGCCCAACCATCGCATTTGAAACTTCCTTGGGAAACCAAAGTTGGAATCGTATAATAATTCCCAATCAACTTTTTGGAAGGTTTTCCTTTTAATAAGATGATCATGCCATTTGGCCCTTTTCTACTAGATTATAGATGTTTGTTGAAGAGAAACAAGGCACATTTTTTCCAACTCATTAAGCTACATGCACTATTTATGTGCTTCTGTAAGATCTAGGTCGACTTCACGGGTAGTTTTAAGAGTTTTGATTTCAAACTCAATCGAAAAAATTGGATTCTTACCATAAACAAGCTAGTAAGGTGAGCAACCAATGGTGTTACGCCATGTCATACAGCAAGCCCATAAGGCTTTAGAAAGTTTAGACGCTCAATCTCGGTATTTAGCAACCACTGTTTTAGTTAAGATATTTTCTAAAACTTTATTTGTGCTCTCAACTTGACCATTTTCTTGTGGATGGTATGAATAAGAAACCCCGTGTTTAATGTGATATTTTCATAGGGCTGCAAAAAAATTTTGAGCTATAAACTAGGACCCTCCATTAGCGATGAGTTCTCTAGGTAGACCATATTGGACAAAGAGCTCAAATAAGAAATTGACAACTACCTCTTATGTGGCTCTTGAAATATCTATTTCTTATACCCATTTCATCATGTAATATGTATAGACTAGAATGTATGATTTCTTGTTCGAAGGGGGATTAATGGGGCCTACAAAATCCATAGCCCACCTTTCAAATGGCTCCAACATAAGCTGTGTATGAAGAGGAATTTATTAATGGAATGAATCATTCTTTGGAAGTTTTCACAACTCTGTACGTATTTCATGGAATCCTTAAATATTGTGGGAAAAAATTATCCCATATGCGACACTTTATGCCTAGTTACGCGATCAAGAAATGGTATTTGCAGGGCTTGTCATCGTAGGATCTTAGGATATCATAAGCCTCATATTCCTTGATACATCTGAATATCTGAAGGTCTACTCCAATATGGAAAGGACAATCATCTATCTAGTAAAATTGAGTAGTACACTGGATAATATTTTTCTTCTCTTGAGGTGAGAGATGTGATGAAAATTTTCCTACTGCTAAATATTCTACGACATCTGCATACCATGGTTTTTTACCAAACACTACAAATAAATGTTCATTTGGGAACTTATGTTGCATAGGAGATGAATCAATTGCAGGTGGAATCCTAGACAAGAAATACACAACAAGGTTCTCTTTACCTGGTCAATCCTTAATTGTGATATCGAATTCCTGCAACAAAAGCAACCAACAAATAAATCTACCATTAGTAACTAGTTTATTAGCTAGATATTTAATAGTAGAATGATCAGTATATAAAAATACAAGATTACTCGTAATATAGTGACAAAATTTATTAACAACATAAAAAACAACCAAAAATTCTTTTTTGGTCACAATATAATTTAGCTTTGTAGGTGTCAAGTATTTGCTAATGTGATATATTGCATAGGGTTTCTTGTTTTCTTCTTGTCCCAATACTGCTCCTATAGCCATCTCAGATGCATCTGAATATTGGAATGACAATTTCCAATTAGGACCTTGTAGTACTGGTGTTAATAATAAATTTTTCAATTCTGCAAAAACATGATTACATTTTTCAGTCCAGTCAAATAATTACCTCGATCTTTGTTGGGTCCACCTGGATGCCTAAGGCGAAGATAAATGTCCTAGAATGATGCCTTTTTTCATCAACATGTGACACTTTTCATTGTTGAGGCACAATTTAGTGGTTATGACCCTAATGATGACATTTTCTAGGTTACTGAATGCTTCACCGAATTCATCACCATAAGGCATAAATCATCCATGTAGAGCTTAAGTAATTCATTAATCAGACCATAAAATATACTTAGCACTGCTCTTAAAAAATTTGTAGGTGTGTTGCAAAGGTTGAAGAGAAGAACATGATATGTGAATGTTCCCCAAGGGAAAGTAAATGTAGTTTTTTCTTGGTAGTTTAGGGCGATTTGAATTTAGTTGTATCTACTAAATCTGTCTAGGAAAGAAAAATACTTCTTCACAACAAAAGTGTTAAGGACCTGATCAATAAACAGGAGAGGAAAATGGAATTTCTACGTGGCCTTGTTTAATTCCCTATAATATATAGATATGCCATTTTCCATTCTTTTTAGGGACAACAACCAATGGTGAAACCCACTAACTATCTGATATAGGGTATATAAAATTGGCATCAAGAAATTTTTGGAGTTCTTGTTTAACTAGCTCCCTAAGGTATGGTTTTAGTCTCCTTTGTGGTTGACAAAGAAGAAGAGAATCCTTTTTATATAAATATGATGTGTGCAAAGTTCAAGGTTAATACCCTTCATGTCTGTATAACCCCATGTGAAGGCTTGTTTATGCTTTTGGAGAACTTCCATCAATCATTCCTATTGGGAACCAATTAAGTTAGCATTAATATTTAATGATTTTCCAGGTTCTATTTCAATGGGAATGATGTTGTGAAATACTATTGTGGGAATATAGTCACTAGTGGATTCCTCCATAGGATCGCCTTGGGCTTCATTACCCAAGACAACTTCCAATTTTTTTCATGTCGGGTGATCTACGATAGATGGTTGACTAATATAGCTATTGATGATATCATCCTCAAACTATTGTTTAAAGATGAGGGATTTTTAAATAGTGAGGATAGGCCACAGCTTTGTTTCTACATGATCATGAGAAAACCATGTTTGATGACCAAATTCCATACCGAGTTTAGGAGGTGGATAAAGAGTGAGACTCTTAATGGCTATTCCCTTGGCAATCATGTTTCCAGTTCGACACCTGATATATGCATCAACAGTGGAAAGCAAAGGTCTGCCTAATATAAGAGGGTGTCCTTCCAATTTGTCTTTAATATTGAGAACTAGGAAGTCAGATGGGTATTTCCAAGAGTCCAGTGAGACAATAATATCCCGAATGATTCATTTTGGCTTGCTTATAGATCTATTGGCTAATTATAGCATAATATGTGTTGGTATTGGTTCTTGTAGTCCAAGGATAGCACATGCTTTTAATTTTATAATATTGATAGTGGATCCCATATCCATTAGAGTATTTGAGAAACTAATTCCTTGCACCTAAGCAATGACTATAGGATTTCCAGGATCGTAATATTTTGTAGGAATATGTTTCCCTAAGATCAAGTAAGAAAATTTCCCACTCACATGAATAGTGGGTGGGTCCTTTGGTAGGTCTTCTTAATGCATAATTACTTAATGGTTTTTGCATAAATAAGCACATCTTTAATAACCTATAAAAGAGGAACTTTAACACAAATATTTTGCAGTTCCCTTATCAAATCAAATTCATGATACATCAGTTGCTTGACTACGATCAATATTTGTAGAAATGGGGGAGAAACAAATTTAATTTTAGTTATTTCTTGTTTTTTGGTGGATTCTTAAGATAATTTTGTCCCACCACAAGTTGTAATTGTTGAATATTTCTCATGTCAAATCTGCTATTTATTATGCTTTTCGTTTTCTAGTTGTTCAAAATATATTGAAGGATTCCCTATGGAATTGTTCATCCCGATCTCAATCAAATTTCATTACATTCTAAAGAGGGAAAGAAATTATCGGGCGTATCTAATATTTACACAATTTGTACGAGCTTATGGTTTGGGTTGGGATTTGGCTATGTGGGTAATTGTGGACGTAATGGTGGAAAAGTATTCGAAGGTAACAAAATTTGTGGTTGTGATGATGGTGGTTGTGATTGAGGTAACACTCCTAATGGTTGATTAGTAGAACCAGAAGGGTGTTGCCAATTTTGAGGCCACACTAGCTCTTGAGCAACCTAATTAATCCGTTAGGAAGGATACTATATATTTTGCGAGTTTTTCCCAGGTGGTCCAAAGTATTGTTTGTTTTTCCATATGGGTCCACGATATGGTTGATTTGGCCAAAATGGTGCAATATATTGCTATTTTTTCTAGGACGTGCCAGGATACTATTGGGTTTTCTGAATTGGTCTAGGGTATTGTTGTTGACCAGAGAAAAACATAGAAGGATCTTGAGGCATACCTAAAATACGAGACTACCATTATTGTCGCTAATCCACGAGGTAGGATGGTTCAGGTTCTTCTCAAGCTTCCTTAAAAATAACCTTTAATCCCAATATGTTTGTACAGTAGTTCGTTGAATGGTCATTCACACAAATAGCATATACTTCGATTGCATCCAATAGGAACTCCTTGTGGCCATGTTTTGGTCAATGCCTATTCTTGTTCTGCCTATTTTTGTTTTATCTACAAAACATAAAATTGTTTAGTCAAAGTACTCAAGATATTATTTTTAAAATTCTCTAACAAATTACTGAGTTCTGCTTATGTGACTCCTTCGCTTACAGTCTTAGTAGCTATGCTTAGGGGGTCTCATATTCCATGCATATTCCTTGCACTTTCGTGAGAGAACCTGATACACAGTTTCACAATGTCATCATATTCTGCTTTAGAAATATCTCCCTACCCCATTAAATTAAGTATCCATTCATCTTTCATACCTCTAATGAGAGAAGTTTTAATACTTCTTTAGGAAGTGTAGTGTATGGAAACCTTTGCATATTATACTAAAATATCTCTATATATTCCTCTAAAGTTTCATCCTCTTTGTATGTCATTTTAAATATTTCTTCTTTTAAGTCTCTGGATCAACAATAATCCTGGTATTTATTTAGGAAGGCTTCCTTCATCTCATCCCAAGAATTGATAGTACCACCTCCCAATCCCATAAACCATCATAAGGATGCTCCCTTTAAAGTAGAAGGAAGCAAATTTAGTTTCTACGGTTCCATGGTGTGATCATATCCTCAACAAAAAACATAAAATTCAAACATGAATGCATTGGGGTCTTCTGAAACTAAGCCATAAAATTTGGGAAGACCTTGGAGTGGTATAGCTTTCATGGGTGTATTTTCTTGTGGATCAGAAATAGGAAACTCTATTACTGAGGTCTATGTGGCTAATGTATTCACCTTCCCTTCCATTTAGTAAAAAATATGCCAATATCCCTCTGGAATTCCAAAATCATGAGGTACCAATTGAAAGGAACTAGTATGATAGCAGAAATTTGGACCATGTTTGGGCCTTATGACACTATTTATGTCTAGAATCTCAATTCCTTCCTTTAATATAGGTGTTACAAGAGGCTCTTTCTTGGGAGGTTGAAAATTTGGGTTACTTGTTTCACCTCATCCCTCTTTTATGTTACAAGAGTTCCCCTCACTCTTGTAAGAAAAATCTGGATAGTCGTAATATGAGGCTTGAAAACTTTCTTCACATCTCGATATTCTATTGTGAATCTCAGCTTCCACTACAATAGAAGTTTCTGCTAGAAGAATGGAAATAATAGTAGATCCCTTTTGGATACTAATCGATGCCTTACTGAAGCTTGAGACTCTTCTATTTGAATGATTTAATTTATGAAGGTCAATCATCCAAGGCAACTCAACCCCGGTTTATGCTACTCGTGGGCCCAAATTTTGGATTTCTTTCTTTTTGATTCCTACCTCTTGTTCCTTTCCTAGTCATGCATACTAAATGACCTAAAACTTTTGACCAAGGGTAGACATCACCACAAGTTTTAGCTAGGGTTCATGTGCAGGTTCTTACCTTTTGTGTTTAATCTCCAACCCTCAGGAAATGAGGTATGCATTTACAGCCATTCATTAGAATGATAGCACTCTTTTGATAACCTCCCCGATTGCAAAGCTAAAAAGTTGGGGCCATAAATTATTTGAATAAAAAATAAATTTCAAAACATTAATATATCAACCAGGGATTCATGTTTTCATTCCAAGACAGTCTGCAAAGTCTATGCAATAGAACTACCACTGACCAAGACTAATGATGGTACTAAAATGATCTATTTCTTAGAAATGGAAATCCAATGCGTAATTAACTTATTATTCAAAAACTGTAATCAAGAAACAACATAGAAACCATTCAAACCTTATTTTAACTTATTCGGATGCTTATAAAGAAACCCAATAATTCTTCAAAAGAATGCCTGTGTCCTAAGAAACAATGATTGTAACTAAAGAAACAACAATAACAAAACTATAATCAATAATAGGAAAAACAATGAAGATTAACGTAGGAAATTCTGGCGTACTTCTAGAAAGGTAAATACAATCTTAAGAAAATATCTGCTAATCCAAACACAAAAATACCAATTACACTGCAGAAGGAAAACAAAATTCAATTAAAGTAGCAATATAGATAATAGACAAAGTCTCATAGAGGAAGTGAGCCCAACCACTAGGAATGAACTATCTTTGAAACAATTTAGATCAAGATAAGAATGATTGAAATCTAAAACTAATTGAAGAGATTTATCATTCCAATATTTAAAAATGTAGTTACAATCAATACTCAAAGATTACTATCTCTCTCAAATTATAATTCTTCATTATCTTGCTCGCAACAAGTCCTCTATTTTTTATATTACAAAAAGGAGATTACAAGAAAAAATATTGTTGATAAGAGACAACCTAATAATTGAATATTCTCAGGATGTCCTTTCTAATTAAGATAGATTTGATATCTTTGACCGAAGAAATTGAGAATTGTGTCTCTTAACCAACTCCTTGGTTTAGAACAACCTTGCTTGAAATCTTGCTAAATCTCCTTCAAGCATCATTCATCCATCCTCACAATATTTTCATAATAAGACTTCTCCCAAAACATTATTAGCTCCTTTTAGAGATAAAATATCCTTCATTAAAGTAAAATTAAATGAGTGAACTAAATCTATGAAAATCCAATTTTTATCAAATAATAGGTCATGGATTTAGAACAAAAGAATAAGGAACCATCATAGAAAATAAGAATTGAATGGAAGAAGTATGACAATTTTGAGACCCAACAATAGCATTCTCCTAGTGTAGGAACAAATTCATACTCACAAAACATCCAAAAGGACAAATATGATTGTTAAACTTGACATGTCCAAAGATTTTGATCATCTACATTGGAAATATGTCTATGATATGTCAAATTCCTTTTGTTCTGATAAAAGATGGATAACTTGGGAATTTTCACTAACTCTACTCTATTTTATATCTTCATCAATGGAACTCCAAGTTGTCTCTTCAAGCCATCCCACGATATAAGGCAAGGGGACCCTTTCTCACCTTATCTTTTCCTTTTAATGGCCAAAGTACTTGGGAAGGCCATCACCTCAACTGTCACTTATAGGAAAATCAAAGGGCTGAAAGTAAATCTCGTGCTCCCCTCCTTAATTGTTCAACAATTTGTGAATGATACCCTCTTGATGAGTCAACCTTCTATTCATGAATCCCTTACTTTCAAAACTATCCTCTCCAAAATTTCATAAGCTTCTAGTACAATCATTAATCACACTAAATCTCAAATCTTATTTTTCAACACTCCCTTGGAAATTCAGAGTCATTTAGTTAGACTTCTTGGCTTCTAGTAGAGCTCATTTATAAACTAATACCTGGGTTTCCCCTTAATGGTAAACCCCCTTAGAGCCAAAGTCTAATAAGAGTTACTTCTAAAATTTAAAAAATAACTTTCCTCCTAGACTTTTAGAGCCCTCAATCTAGCAAGTTGATCGACCCTTCTAAAATCTATTTTTCAATCTCTTCCTTTTTATCTTCTCTAAACTTTGACAACCCCCAAAAATATTCTTCAGAATATCAAGGACATCCAAAGATATTTTATTTTTGGGAGAGATGATAGACAAAATAAATGAGCTCTTGTAGTGTGTGATAAGATTTTCCTTTGCAAGGTGTCAGGGGGCCCGGGACTCAGAAATATGGAAACTCTCAGTTAATTATTAAGTGCCAAAACATGGTCAAGATGGCTAACCAAGCCCACAACCTAGTGGAGCAAAGTCTGTAAAAAAAATAGACTCCCATCCCTTACCTCTTTCAAATATTAAAGAAGGAAGATAATATAAAAGCTCCCACTTATAGAATGCACCTTGGAAAAACTGACACATAATTAAAGATCACAACTTCTTGGAGATAAATGGAGGGTGATTTTGGAATAAGAATAAAGTCTTATGTAAAACTCTTACCATTAGTTTTATTTTATATGGTTGTGAAGGTTGGGGTAATTTTAAAGAATCATGAAAAAGATAAAGTAAATCCAAAAGTGTTTTATAACATTAAATTTTAAATTTAAACACAATGCACTTAATCCAATCCTCCTCATATAAACTTCTCTCTCCCCCATTTAGAGCATATTTATGACTAAGAATTTATTGCACAACAACACGATAAACAACATGCAACCTAAGGATTTTTTAAAATCTAGTCAAAACCATCCATGACTCAAGCTAGGTTGGCATAAAGTCTTGGCTAAATCATTGATGTATTGAGTAAGACATCATTTTGGATAATAGAAATAATAATTAAAATATTATTACATCTAAAATTAAGGAGAAATTGTGGTGCAATAAAGAATAAGAGAATAAGAGAAAATTAAGATATTACAAAGAGGTGATTAACTGTAATATATAACATCAAAATTGTTTTTATATTTTAGTTAGTGTAAAGAAAAAAAATCAACATTGATAAAATGATAACAAACTCTCACAAATTCCATAGTGAAATAAGGCATTTGATAATTCCTAAAATGTTGTGTGATGAAAGAGTTTCCCATCTTCATAGTAATAAGGTTGATAAAAATCACTTTACCTTTATATTACAAATACCCACATTAAATCTAAATTTCAAAATATTTATTAAAATACCCACCTTAAATCTAAATTTCAAAATATTTATCAAAACCATAGTCATTTAAAAATGCTTCTCTTAAAACTTTCCAAACCCATAAATAAAATTTTAAAATAAAAATTATGCATGGTGGAATTTTATGAGACACCTCTTGTAGGGTCACAATAGTATTTCGAACTATGTGTCGATGGACGTCCATGGGAAGCAAACAAAAAAGTAGCAGTTGGAAATCGAAATCTAGTGCCATCTATTGAAGATTAACCTTGAGAGCTATTGGTTTCACTGTAACGATGTATCAAATGTATTGGATAAAATAATATTATCATGCTTCTTATTGATAATATTATCATGTCTCATATGATCATGCACCCTGGTATAGCTAGGTCAAGCCGCCTGCAATCAAGCCTCGGCCTTCGGCTCACAGTCATGGCTCCTTCGGAAGCTTCACCGGAGGCAGTTTCCGCTCAACAGGACTTCTCCACTCTGGTAAAGTCTTTACCTCCTCAGCGACCATGCCCAGCAATCTCCAAGTTCGTAAAGAAGCTCGACATCCTGCAAGAAGTTAACCTACCTCTAACTCTACCTCGTATGGCTACCCTTTCTTTAGCAGAACGAGGTCTCATTGGGCAATTCACTGGCCTCTAGCCATCTCCAAAGATAGTGCAAATATGGGTCGAACGAAACTGGTCTGATAAAATCCAAGGCAAAATCTCCATCTGATTCTGTGGAAAAGGATATTTCACCTTCCATTTTGAGACAAGAGAAGACAAATATTTAATCTTCAGAAACGGGCCTTATTTTATGGATTCTAGAGGTCTATACCTTAATAAATGGACCCCAGACTTCGATCCCGAGCTGGACATTCCGAGTGCTATCCTGGTCTAGGTTCGGCTTCCTCATCTTCCTCTCCATTGTTGGGGAGATGAATCGGTTCGAGCGATCGGGAATGCTGTGGGAAGATTCATTGATCGCAGTGAGCCAAAAGATAACATGCAAGCATGTGCCCGCATATGCATAGAAGTGGATCTAGGCAAAGGTCTTCCAGAGGCCATCAAGCTCAAGGTGGATGATTGGACCCACATCCAGCAATTGGACTACGAACAGATTCCGTTCAAATGCAAGGTATGTCATGAATATGGCCATTTTTCCAATCGCTACACTAAACTAGTTGATGTAGAAAATGCTTCGTAAGATGAGCAATGGGAAACAGTCAAGAAAAAGAAAACAACCCCCATCTCCAAGACATTTCCTGAACTTTGGCCTTCCATTCGTATCCCTCCCATCCCCTCCACCTCATCCCTCTCTAACTCTTCCCTTCCTCTGCAAGACCACTGTCGCCCCCCCCCCCCCCCCCCCCCCCCACTTCATCGTCTAACCCTTTTCATATCCTTACCCCCCAGAAGGTACCCCCCCCCCCCCCCCCGTGTGCCCAAGTTGATGCCTCTGATCCCCCCCTCCACTGGGTATTTCCTCCTCCCTCCCCCTAGATCAACCCTCATCTAGAATTACCAGGAGCAACTCGAAAGAGCATGGTGCAAATTTGGACACACATAAGAAGAATGGGCCAGGAAGGAAGTCTACCAAGCAACAGAGAGATGAACATGCCGAGAAGGATATTGCCATGGGCACTCAGAATCCCATAGAGTCCTATATCTTGGGGCAATATGATAAAGATACAGTACATAAGGAGCAGGAAGGGCGAGTAACTCTCCGTACCCCTCATTCTCAATGATGAAAGCCCTTTCCTGGAATAGTAAGGGACTAGGGAACCCCTCCAAAATAGTTTCCTTAAAGGATCTAATAAAACATGAGAAACCTGGAATTTTATTAATCCAAGATACAAAACAAGGACAACAAAAAATGAAAGGGATTATTGGTCAACAAAAACAGTATAATGGCAACATCTGTGAATCAGGGGGAGCTTCCAAGGGAATCACAACCCTTTGGGATCACAATATATGGAGTCTCATAATAGACACTGTCAGCCAGCACTGGATAAAGACTATTTTAGAGAACACTACAAATAGCCAAAGGATAGTTATTTACAATATCTACGCCCCAAACCATTACAGAGACAAAGAACAGTGTTGGGACACCCTCAAATAAAATATAGATGAAGAAGAAAATAGTAGTATTATTCTGGGGGGAGATCTCAACCTCATTCTACACTCCAAGGAGAAAAGAGGAGGTTGATTCTCTCCTGATCCTTACAGAACTCAACTGGAGGCCATCATGCAGGATCATGATCTTATTGATGTTGTCCCAAAAAATCGTAGATTCACCTGGAACAATCGCAGGCTGGGCAAAGGCAATATCATGGAACAGCGGACAGAATCCTGGTGAATGTCACACTCCTTTCCTCCTTCTCTACTGCTTATGCCACCATCCTTCCCTTCTTGGCTTCTGACCATTACCCCACAACTCTCGTTCTTGAAGCTGACTGCTCGTTGGGGTCCATTCCCTTCAAATACATCCCTCTATGGAACAGTAATCCAACAGCCAAAGAAATTGTTCAAAACACTTGGCATCAGCACATAGAAGGATCCCAGGGGTACATATGGGAAAACAAATTAAAAAGGATCAAATACACCTTAAAAGATTGGGCAAAAAATTGTTGGGTGTGGAGCCTGGTTATCTTCTGTATTCAAAGGTTTCAGCCAAATGTATACCCCAGGAAGTTTGTACAGCTCTCCATGTGGAGGGGTGTGGGGGGGACTTGTCCCCCTTGCGGGGGTCTAGGGGGCTAATCCCCCCGGGTTGGGGGGTCCGGGGACCAGCGATCCCCCGACAGGGGTTCGGGGGCAGTGCCCTCAAAGCTAAAAACAGATGTAAAATTGCCTTGTAAAAGTATAGTAATTTCTAGTCAATCTGGGCCGTTCACTAGGCATATGATCTAATGGTAGAACTTATGTTTAGTTTAGGGTTTTTTTCCCTAGAAGGAAACCCCTCTTTTTGTATGAGGGCATTGTATTGAGTCTGTTTAATATATGAGTATTCTCTGAGTGAGAAGCAGAGAGGTGAGACTGTGAGAGAAAATAGAGGATATTACAGTGGATCTGTTGTAGGTTGTGCCTCTTCATTTTGCTGAATAATAGAAAGGAAGGACTGGCTGTTCGGGGTGGACGCAGCCCAAACTGGGTGAACCACGTATATCTGTTTCTCTCTTGTTTTATGCATTTTCTGTATTTATATTTTTGCAATATTTTATGTGTTCCATTGCTCCGTAATATATAATTTTCTAACAAAAATTGCTACACAAAGCCTGAGAAGGAAAAAAAAGAGATCAAAGCCAAATTGGAAAATATACACAGCATAATTGAGGAACGTGGGCTTCTATAGGAAGATAAAGATCATGAAAGAGATCTCTATTCCCAGCTATATCGTGCCAACAGAGAGGAGGAGCAGAAATGGAAAATAAAGTCTAGGCAGCTATGGCTAGGAGGAGATAAAAACTCGGCCTTTTTCCATAAGCAAGCTACTGCTCAGAAAATTAAGAACAATGTTACCTCTATCCTAGATGGAGAAGGAAATCTTCAAGCCACCCAAGGTGCTATTAGACAAGCAGCTTCAGATCATTACAGAGCTCTCCTAATAGAAACAAACGAGGAGGAAAATTACTTAGACCTGTTGCAATATCTTCCCACTGGGATCAGAAAAGAAATCAATGATAGCCTGGTTAAGGAGATTGAAGAAGAAGAAATAAGAGGAGCTATTTGGACTCTCCAACCAGATAAAGCCCCGAACCCAGATGGTTTCCCAATTTGCTTCTTCAGAGCTTACTGGGGAACTATAAAAAAATATCTTATCAAATTGATAAAATGGATTCAAAGCAAAGGCAAGATTAGAGGCTTTACCAATGCCACCCATCTTTCCCTTATCCTCAAAGAGAACCGCCCCACTTCTTTCTCCCGTTTTCAACCCATTTCTCTTTGTAATTATTCTTAGAAAATCCTAACCAAAATACTTACAACCTGCCTCAAACCTCTCCTCCCTTCACTCATCTCTAAAAATCAGGGAAGCTTCCTAGCCAATAGGCAAATCTCCGACTCAATTCTCCTTGTCCAAGAAGCTATTCATTCCAACCAATCTAGAAAATAAAAAGGTTTTATTCTGAAATTGGATCTGGCCAATTCCTTCGACAAGGTCAGACACTCCTTCCTCATTGTTGTTCTTAAGAAAATGGGTTTTGTTGCGTCCTTTCTTGATCTCATCAAAGCTTGCATTTCAGGCCCTTGGATTTCTCCCCTTGTTAATGGCAGACCTGGACCTTCTTTCCAATCTTTGAGAGGGCTAAGGCAAGGCTGCCCCCTCTCCCCATATCTGTTCATCTTGATGGCTGAATCCTTTAGTAAGGCTTTAGATTACAAACGGCAAATTGGACTCATTACCGGCATTAAATTTGAGAATGGAGTCAAAAACATAAACCACTCACAATTTGTTGATGATACTTTGTTAATAGGAGGAGCCTCCATCACAATAGCCCGCCATTTCAAAGCTCTCCTGGAAAAATACATGAGCTATTCAGGAGGTATGGTCAATCAACTCAAAAGCTGCATCTATGGTTGGAACACTACAGCTCAAACCCTCCATAACATCGCCAACATATTTGGGGTCCCTTGCAAATTAGATTGGGAGCACTTCACTTATCTGGGCATGCCTGTGAGTACTGGTCCTCTGAAAGCTGAAGTTTGGGATACCATTATAGATAAAATGAAAAGGAAAGTGCAGCAGTGGGGCTCCACATGGCTCAACCTAACAGGTCGCCTTGTTCTCCTAAAATCAGGTCTCTCTTCTCTCCCCCTATACCAATTTTCGCTTCTGCAAGCTCCTTCCATTTTCCATAATAAAATGGAAATTATTCTTTGCCACTTCCACTGGCAAGGGGGGAAGAATGAGAAAAAAAAAAGCCAATCTTGTTAGCTGGAAGCAGATCATTCAAACCCATGAATGTGGAGGGCTAGGAGTCAGATCTCCCAAGTTCTTAAATTTGGCTTATGGAGGAAAGATCGTTTAGATATTCATTAGCGGACATCCTGCATGGTGGAAAAGAGTGTTGGAAGCCAAATATCTAAACTGTCCAAGACAGAAGCTATTAGACTGTGATATACCCACCAGAGATAGCTCAACAATATGGAGCTTGTGTAACAAAGAAACCCCTTTTCTGGCCCAAAACATCTCAAAAGTCCCCAAGGGAGGTAGCAATATCAAAATCGGAGCTGATAAAATTATGGGAAAGCAACCTATCAACAGCAATCTTGGAACTGATCGAATTATTTCCTTCTTTTACAACATAGGGATCCATTATTTGGATCACATTTCACAATGGGATGCCCACACTCAGATATGGATGGACCTTTTTGCCCATACCCATAGATCTCAAGGCGAGTTTCGACAACCTCCAAGCTCATATTCATAGCATTGCTCCCATTATAAAAAATGGCATTGATAGCTTTCGTTGGGATCCTTCAGGTTCCAGCTACACTATTCAAGCTGCCCACCAGTATCTGTGTAGCAGCAAATACCCCACTCCTACTTGGACTCATTGGAAAGTTGTCTAGAAGTCTGAGGCCATCCCAAAAATCAAATTCTTCGTCTGGACTCTCCTAAAGGGGAAAATCCTCACCTCTGACAATTTGCAAAAGAGAGGCATAGTTGGACCTTCGCGATGCCCAAACTGTCAAGCTGCTGAAGAAACCATCGAGCATCTCTTTATCGCCTATCCATTTGCCATTTCTTGTTGGAGATAAATATCACTAAGTGGTCATCTCTCCTGGAGTCCCCATAACTCCATTAGGGAAGTTCTGAATCTCTGGAAGAAAAGCTATCCTTGGCATCAGAAGAAGAACAACATAGTTAAAATGGTTTGGGACACTCTTCCTTACACCCTTCTATGGAATATTTGGTTGGTAAGAAATCGCATGATCTTCAAAGATAAAGAAACCATCACAAGGAAACTCTGCAGCAAGGCCAAAAGTCTAACTTTAGAAATAATCTCAGCTAAAAATCAGAAGCAAATTGATATCATTGGCCTCTATGTTGAAGAAAGGAACTTCATAGGCTATTTGATGGATAAAAGCAATAGTAATCAAAATGAGAGTAGTGTCAGCAACCAACTTAACATCTCTAAACATAGTTGGAAAGTAAGATTGAATGAAGAATAGTTCTCAGTTTGGCTCCGAAACAACAATTCCCACTATCTCTTCTTCGATGGAGCCTCCAAATCTAACCCTGGAACAGCAGGGGCAGGCGGAGTCATCTACAACTCCAATGGAGATGTCAAAGCCACTTATGAGTGGGGACTCAGACCCCTCTCCAACAATAGGGTTGAAGCTCTAGCTCTTTACCAAGGGCTAGTCCAACTTCAAAAACTTGGAATTAACAAAGTAATGATCTTTGGAGACTCAACTACCATCATCAATCTCATGGTCCACAATCGAAAGGCATCAAATGTTCTCCTCCATCAGACTATTAATAGGTGTCAAACTCTAGCCCATCAAATTGTTGATCTTCACTTCTTCCATGTTCTTCGATCTCTCAACAAGAAAGCTGACACTTATGCTAATAGAGCATGTCGCAGACCCATAGGCAATCTCCTCTACAATACAATAGAATCCCAATATTATCTTTCTTGACTTAAAATTCCTCATCTGGATTGCGGCAACTCAATTGAATCTGACCTCCGCAACGACTTCAAGAAATATCCTGCCAGTTCTTAGAATCATAACTTCCCTACAGAATATCCAAATGCAATCTGCATCCCTCCGTTCAGTCTCGTCGCCCATGCTGCCTTGTCCCAACCTTCCCTCCCCCATAATCTTCTCCTCACTCTTCCTGTGATCTCGCCCCTCCTCTCCCTTGGCCTCTTGTTAGACCCCACCTTCTTAACTATGTCATTCCCCCCTCATTCCAACATCCTGGTTTTTTCTTGGCAGCTTTCGCCCCTCTCTGCGCTAGCTTGTTCCTCCGCTGCGCTGAGTCATTGGCCCCCTCCGATTCATTTCTCTGCTACTCCTCTTAGCCTCCTTCGCTCAGGCTCGATATATCTACCTCTTTACAGAGCCCTCCTCCCTCAGAGCTCTGAGTTTTACGTTCCCTCCCTCCTTCTGCTCTACAGTGCCTACCCCTCCGTCCCCTGCTTTCCTTTGTTCCCGTGTGATTATTCCTCATCCCCTTTGCTCTCCTTCGTCCTCGTGTGATAATCCTTCATCCCCCTACTCTCGACCAATAACATCGCAGTGCTTCCTTCATCTAGCAGTATCTTAGGTTTTTTGCTTCTCGAATAGCAGGATCACATCTTGTTCTCCTACAATGGCAATGAACGAGAACTGTATTCACTGCGCTGATCTATAGGTAGAGTTGGAGCAAATTCATGCACACCAGAGGATTTTGGATGCTAAAATCGACTCTCATGCTCGAATCACCAGCGAGAAGTATGAAGTTGATCTCAACCTCTTCCTTCACAGAGTCTCCTCACTTCAGGAGCAGTTTAATGACCTGTCCAGTAGATGCAGCCATGCACAGGATTCAATTGATATACTGAAGTTCATGATGGAGAAAAGGAAAGTTCCTAGTACCAGTTCTTCAAGCCTCAAGAATGCAGAAGTAGACAGTAAGCCTGAAGAATCAACAACTCGTCAGATCAACCATATAAGCATAGACTAAGCATGTATTTCAGATTTTGCCTCTTGTTGTTTCAGTTTATTAGAATTTTTACTTACTCATATTTTACAAAAGTAAAAAATGATAGGAGCAAAGGGAAATTTTGTCCCTCTAACAACTCCTATCTTTGTTCCCTAGGCAGAAAGCCCTGTATTTCAGGAGCTTAGTCTCCCAAAACTTTTTTTGGAATATAAATAGCAACTGATTATGTAAAAATAAAATAAAAATATTATCATGTCTCATAACATGTGGTAAAGTTTCGGGCTAAATAAAAGCATATAGTTATGGTCATCTATGTTCGATAAACTAATATTTATCTCATTAAATTAATAATATTCATTATTATTAATGGTTAAGAGTATGTGTTTCTTTTTAAGAGGTCACAAGTTCAAAACCAAAGGGGGTAGAGTATGCATGCATTCGTAGACTTAGTAGTCAAATCACTGTGCGAAAATGGGTCCCTTGTCCCACAAACAAGGGGGTCTCATACACCAATTTGGTGTCTGGCTTGGCGGTGACATTGAAATTCAATAATAATAATATATATTGAAATGAAGGAGATGCGTAAATTTGTTTTTATTTATATAGAGTTGATAAGTGACATTGAAAAAGAATATTAATCATAAACAAAATATCAATACCTATCATAAATAACATATTTCAAAGTCCACATTAAATAGAATATTTTTCTATGAACTGTATATAGATACATAGATACATATAGAAAATATTTTTCTATCAATTGTATATAGATACATAAACACATCTATAAAGTAATCAAAAGTTAAAAATACTTTATATATGACTCTAATATATGTAATTCCTTCCATGTTTAATGTGAAGTTCATATATGTCATTTAAAAAATGATTAATTAACAAAATAAATGATTTTAGTGTTCCTTATAGTAAAAATTTCAATGACCACATTAGATAATTTTTTTTTTTAATATCAACTTTATATATATATATATATATATATATATATTTTTATTTTTAAAACATTTATTAATAAATTTGTGTAATTTTATATATGTATAATGGACACGATGAAGATGTAGTCCTGCCAAGCTTACAACTATATATATATATATATATATATATATATATATATGTTGTAAGCTTGGCAGGACTACATCTTCATTGTTTCCATTATATCACCCTGCTTGGCAGGACTACATCTTCATTGTTTCCATTATATCACCCTGATCAGGGCATGGAATTGAACCAGTGACTTCACATCAATGAGTGTCTTAACAGAGAACCTGATCACCATCTATCCAAGACCTCGTGGAATTAATTCCTTATTATTTAATTTACAAATAATGTTTATAAAAAAATATAAATCAATCTGATTTTTGAATTTATTATATGTGAAAACATATATATTAAATTGGAATTAGAAATTTTGGAGATAAATTACATAAATGGACCAATTAAATCATCTTATCCGAGACCTGAGAAATGAATTATTCACCAAACCACTTAAACTAAGATCCTTTGACAATTTATTTAAAAAACTTATATCTCAATAAATTTTATAAATATAAAGTTAAAATAAATTTATGCTTTGTATATAAAAAACACTCATAACAAATTAATAATATCATTGCACTAAGAGACACATTCTATAGACCAGTATGAGGGAGATGTGTGATTACCTCCATAACCTAACCTCAAGTTGACATGTGACGCTTTTAAAATAAAAATAAAATAAATTGTAAACAAAAAAAATGTCCGCTCTAATAAAAACATAAATGAATATACATATTTGGTTAGTTTTAATTAAAATAATTATAAACATAAGAAATACCATGCTCACTGTGCTTGCTTTCATTCTTACTTGTATGAAAAAGATGTGGTAAAAATATTTCACTTTCACTCTTTCAACCATAAATAAAATATTAGGATGTCTATAGTGATTTAAGAACACTTCATTTCCTTCTCTTTGATCATAGAAATAAAATATTAAAAAATCTTATTTAATCTCTTACATTCTTAAGGTCTGATAAACCTCATTGGTTGAATTGAGGCTTCTGTGATCCATAATATTTATAAGTAGGACTTCGGCATAAATCACATAAAGAGAGACATTTGTCGACGCGTTTCAAACCAACTAGTGTGGTTCATCGTCAGGACAAGTTGAAGAAACAGATCCAGCTTAGCAAGTTAAATAGTTTGAGCAGAGCCTCCAACGGCTAACTTGACCAACGGCTAGTTTGACTCTAGGACCGGGGTCAAAATTATTTTATTAATTTAATTAGTAATATTTAGGACCAATCCCTTAAATATATATATATATATATATATATATATATATATATATATATATATATATTTTTAATGGGTATTTAGTTCAAAAAAATAATATTAAAAATTATAAGTTAAATAATATTTAAAAGGAAATTTAGTTAAATAAAGGACCTTATAATACATGAATTAAGTGCCTAAATACAAATATATAAAGTAAAAAAGTATTATAAGTTAATTAATAATTAAATGGAAAATAAAATAAAGTAAAGTCAAAAGGATGCTAGGTTAGTTAGAAAATTAGTTAAAAAGTATAAGTTGATTAGAATTTAAATGAAAAATTAGTTATATAAAGTACCTTCTAATATAAGAATGGATAGATATAAATATATGAAGTGATATAAAATATATATAAAAAATTGAAATGGGTGCTTGTTTAGGAGTATTATTAAAATTACAAGCTAATTAGAATTCACATGGAAAATTAGTCACAAAGGACCTTATATTAAGAAATGAAAAAATTAACTCTCTAAAAATAAATAAATAATTAAATGAAAGGAGAAAATAATGATGAGAAAACATAAAAGTCTTAAAAAAATAAAAATTAAATAAATAAATAAATAAATAAATAATAATAAAATAAAATAAAAAATCATAATAATAATAATAATAATAATATATATATATATATATATATATATATAAATAAAAAATAAATAAATAAATTAATTAATTAAAAAAAATAATAATAAATAATAATAATAATAATATATAAAAAATAATAATAATAATAATAATAATAATATTTACGATCATAATCATAAAAAAAAAAAACTATCAGGAAGAAGTAAATAGAAAGAGCGTCAGAAAAGAAGGAGAAGAGCCTGAAAAAGCCTGAAAACAAGAAGGATAAGCACCAACGACAGCAAAGAAGAAGAAAAAAGACGGGGGGGGAGGGAGGAAGAGAAAGACTAGGATGAAAGGGCAGGGATCCAACATCTACTGATCTTCCAGCCGTCATCCCTATTGAGATTGTTTGGCCTTCTTTCAATCTCAATAGCTTCCCTAAATTTACGATGATGGAAATGAGCAACTTTGGCGACAACCTTGGCCTCCTCTATACACACCTGATGCTTGGTCTTTTCTACATGCTCCGCCAAAGCTGAAGACTTGGATCTCCTATGTCTTAGGTCGGCTGCATGTTCGCTGATCCTCTGATGGATGGAGCGCCCCGTTTCCCCAATATAGGGGGTCCCACAAGAACAAGGGATCAAGTAGACGCGCTTCATATCCTTAGGGTTAATGGGATCTTTCACCGATCGGAGGGAATTGCAAATGGTGTTGAGGGGCCTAAAGGTTGAGGGAATCTCATACCTCTTAAGGATCCGAGCAATCTTTAAAAATATTTTATATATTTATATATAAAATATAATTTTATATAATTTTATTTTAACTTATAATTTTTAATATTATTTTTTTGAACTAAATACCCATTAAAAATATTTTATATATTTATATATATATTTTTAAGGGATTGGTCCTAAATATTACTAATTAAATTAATAAAATAATTTTGACCCCGGTCCTAGAGTCAAACTAGCCGTTGGTCAAGTTAGTCGTTGGAGGCTCTGCTCAAACTATTTAACTTGCTAAGTTGGATCTGTTTCTTCAACTTGTCCTGACGATGAACCACACTAGTTGGTTCGAAACGCGTCGACAAATGTCTCTCTTTATGTGATTTACGCTGAAGTCCTACTTATAAATATACCTCATTGGTCCTAGTGGATGTTAATCATCATCATCATCTCCTTCATCTTCATATCTGCTTTATAAAACTAAAATAATTAAAGGTTAAAAAAATTATATCTACCTTGTAAATATTTCAATATTTCAATATGTGTGTGGGTTGACCATATTAAAATATTTGAATACCCACACGTAAAAAGTGATTAAAAATAAAATAATACTTTCTAATAAGAGGGAAATGTACAATTCATTCAAAAAATAGTATTAATAATAAAAATATTTAATGTCAGTGATAAATAAAATATTTCACCATAATGAAATGATATTTTAAGGTCTACAAGACTAAAAATAGTCTATGAGACCATTAGTTCCCTATTTTTTGCTATTTCCAATTCAATCTTTTTCTTATTCAAATTGATGATGAGCTAGCCCAACCTTCCAACAATCCCCTCGTTGAAAATACAATGCCAAGAAACTGACTCTAACCTATTCATAGTCTATGAGACCATTAGTTCCCTGTTTTTTGTCTTTTGCAATTCAATCATTTTCTTATTCAAATTGATGATGCACTGGCCCAACCTTCCAACAATCCCCTCGCTGAAAATACAATGCCAAGAAACTGGCGCTAACCCATTCCAATAACTTTCTCTGATGTATTTTAATGCATCACATTCCAAAATGAATATTTTATTTATTTATTTTTTCCGATTCCACTACCACATATGTGAAAAGTGTCCTTAATTGAGAAATACGAACCTTTGCCCTCCATGAAATGCTAGCTCCAATGGACTCTTTTTGTTGTAGATCACACGTAGGCTTGAATTCCTCAATGTAGTACTTCTTCTTTCTACCCAACTCTTTTCCCCATACCCTTTTACGAAACTTCTCCATAACAAAATTCTTTAGCTCCTTGTTATTTGTGGGATAGACATTGAGGTATATATTCCATTTTTGCATCCATGTGTAGTTTTGTTTCATCCATGTTTTCTTTCTTTCACTCATGTCTTCATTGAATATAACATTAGGCCATGTACCTACTCCCATTTGCTCAATTATTTTTAGATATCTTATGAGCCGCACCATATCAATTGCTTCGATGGGAGTTGCTCCTGTTTCACTCAACATTATCTTATAAGGTACTGAAATTTTTATTTTGAACTTGCTCATGATCAAATGTTTTTGGATTTTCTCAATTGTTTCCATTTTGAGACGGGGGTGCTGCTAGCCCATAATTCATACCCATATAGTATCACAGGACAAACTAGGAGTCCAAAAATCACTTTAACCGTTTTCCAATCTCATAACTCTGCCTCTCTACATCTGTTTTGAAGAGCATATAATGCTTTCCACCCTCCTAAAATTCTCTTCTTTCTGTAGTCCTCCCAATTAAGTTTGTTATTGAAATCAATCCCGAGGTACTTGTACTCATTTACTTCTTCAAGAATGTTATCTTCAAAGAAGAAAGTATGCTGACTTTGCTTACTTTTATTACAGAAAATCATTATTTTTGTCTTGCTAGTATTGATTTGCATCCCCACTACTCTACAAAAATGCTCAAAGGAATATAGGTGCATTTGCAATCCATGGGCCAATTTAGAAGTCAATACAATATCATCAACATATAAAATAAGTTTTATCACAAACTCCCCCAACCGAACACCATCTCCACCTTGCAGATTCAACCACTCTTCTAGGTTATCAATATATAAACCAAAAAGAGTAGGGAATAAAGTGAAACCTTGCTTGAATCCAATGTCACTTCTAAAGCATTCTGAAATACCTACTGAGGTTATAATTTTGACTTTCACCTCTTCATAAAGTCTATGGACAACGACTCTATAATGTAAATGAATTTCAAGTTCCTTCATTCTACGCCACAACTTATCTCTAGGGACTGTGTTAAATGCCTTTTTGAAGTCAACAAAGAAGCATAATACTTCTTCTTTGTCCTCCCAAACCTTTTCAACAATGTTCCTCGATGTGATACTATGATCCACTGTAGAATGCTTCGGTATAAAACCCGCTTGTCCTCTTTCCCTCTTTTCTTTTACTTCTTCCCACTTACTGATTCTATTTTCTACCATGTCGCCGAAAAGGTTTGCAAACAAAGGATTAATCATAATGGTTTTATAGTTGGAAGGATTATTAATGTCTCCACTTTTAAAAAGAGTTATTGTAGGCTAGTTGTCCAGCCTCTTGGGAATCCTTGCTGAATGATGTTGTTGAATATTTCCATCATATGCGGTGCAAGAGTGTTCATTCCCAATTTTAGATACTCTGCTTGAAGTTTAACCAAGTCCTTTGCCTTTCCTGTTTTCAGCTTCTTAATTCCAATATCCACCTCCTATAATGTGAAGAGCTTTGAATTTGTGTTAATCCTAGGGGGAGGCTCTACCTCAGATTCTTTCTCATAGAGTTGCCTTGCATATTCAAGCCATTGATTGGCTGTAATATTATTTTCAATTTTCTTCTTCCTTGGTTGAAGTTCCTGCCAGAAAAACTTTGGATTATTCTTACTTAGATATATTAACTCTTCTCGCCTTGTTTGCATGAACTCATATTTTTTCCTTTTTAGTATCAGCTTATATAAATTTATATTCATCTTCTCCTTGCCTAACTTTTTCAAGGTTCTCCTTGCCATTTTACATTCCTCATCAAACCAAGCATTTACAGGAAAACAATTTGATTTTGATTTCCTATTTTTTGCTCTTTTGCACTTCTCAAGTACACTTTGAATTATATTTGTTAACTCATGAGTGTTGAAACTTTTGAAACCAGTTTTCTCCTTCTGAATTAAGCTCTCTAACATTTTCTTGAAGATAGTACAATTTTCTTGTGTTAGAAGAATTTTGCCCCTTGATAGTGATTGACGAGAGCATTGGGTTTTTCTCCTATGTTTCCTTTATTCTAACTGTTAGCCCTGAGGTGCAACGCTGCTATTTTAATGGAAATGTCCCTTGTTTTAGCTCCAATGGTCCACATCTCCTCTTGCTCCACTTTGGCCATAAGCCAGAATTCAAAAATTATACACCTGCGCTCATAAATATTGGTGGGTCCATTCTCTGTTCATCTCTTTTCCGTTGTGCTCTCCATTCTCTGATCTCCGATCAGATCTATTTCAGCCATATATTTCATTTGCTGATCCAACGAATATCATGCATTGCTTAATCACCCATTGGTGTATTGCAATTCCATCGCACTGTCCGCCAACCCTTCACCTCTGCGATTAACAATCAGATCTTGACCGTTGATCTGAACTCGATCCGACGGTTGTCACTTAGCCAATCAAATCAACTTGCATGATGATCCTCAACCGTCGATCTTCCTCCATCATATCCGACGGTTCACAACAATTTCAGGTGATAAACAAGTGAGAGGGATACCTGCCCGATAAGGTGGTTTCCTCTCTCCTCCTCGCTACTACGTGTCACTTGATGAGTGGGATCGGGTGCCAATCCGAATTACCACTTACCTCTTGTGACCTCACCCGAAATACCACCTTTTGCTTTCAAATCTGCTGATGCAATATCAATTCCTCTATCTCTGTGATATGATCTTGTCCATTGATCATATCGATCCAACGGTCCCATATCCCACTTCCCACCAGTCACCCAGGGAGGAAATTTGTTGGCTCTGTGAGTGTTTTTGACAGTCAAACAGTTGAATTGAAATAATGGAATATATGGCTGAAAGGGGAAAAAACAACACGATGCAGCCAAACCAACATAAATGGACATGGAACGTCACTAGCACGAGCGAGCCACCTGACAGCGCAACAAACTTACAATAATTTGGTTACTGTGTTGTTAGAAAAAGAGATCTCCGAGCTCATGTTTGTCTATTTATGGCATAAAGTAGTTAAGAAGATAGAATGGATAGATTAAGACATCTCGAGCCTCGGAGGGTTCGAGAGCATTGTAAGAAGCCTATGAATGGTTGAAAGTTTGAAGTATCAAAGGTTCAACTTGTGGAGACTGTGGATACTCTGTTCCTCCCAGCGTCTCATCTTCATTCCAGTAATACAAGCTTCTTTTGTTGTTACATGTTCAATTGCCATCTTCTCCTTTGTTCTAAGCTTGCACTTGAATAGGTTATTCATGTTTTCTTCTATGTCGAATTCCAGATAACTGTCATCTTATCTCTGCATTGATAAATTAGATTTGTAAGCTTCATTTACTTTCTGTAGCTAGCCATTCATATGTGTTTATGTATGTATCTGCCGATACAGTCAAGGTTCTCCATCTATTCATTGAATCTATAAACTGTTGAGTATTAGTGGTCGAAAGCCTTGTCAAGCTGAGGGTGTTCATGCATGTCTTGAGTGAAAACAGAGTTGAAACAGTAATCTGACTTGATCCAAACCCCAATCCATTCCAATAGTTTAGAGGACGATATTGAAGATTTATATATTTCCAGGCATCTCTGAGCTACAACCTAGGAGATTTTCCTGGAGTGCTAACATAATTGGCACCACTGCTGAGGAGAGGAGAATGAAGCTCAGCTTCCCTAGGGGACGACACAGATCTAGCTTTGATGATAGATAAAGTCTGGACACTATTTGGGTTGTATTCATCTATCTGGCGACTCTACTGGAGGACGAACCTCTTGGCGACTCCACTCCATAGTTTGGGCTCAGTTTGTGAGGCATACTCAGAGAAATCCTCAGGAGCCACGAGCTAACCCAGTACCTGACCCTGAAAAAATCATCAAAGAAAGAAAGGCGTTGCAGAAAGGAGCATCAGGTTCAGGTAGCTATAAACAATATTCTATATCTCTTCAAGAAAATCCTGTAATAGAACAAACACATGTTGAGAGTATAACATATAATACTAATAGTGAAGAAAAAATCTCATAGATTCATAGAGCTCCTTATTCTTTAGGTTCTCCTTTCATTGTAAGCCCAAAGGAAGCCTCTCCTCCTATCCATCATACTCCTTTAGTCCTATCATTCACTACTCAACCCCCTGTCATTCAGACTTCCAGTACCCTTATAGCCACCACAACTATGGCAGCACCTACCAAAATGGAAAGAATCATAGCTGCTGGTATGGACCTCTAGTACTGCCCACTCCTTTAAATTCCATGCTCACTGGAGAATATTAGCAGTATATGCGTAAGTTCACTGGGACTGAAGGTGTTATAGCTGAGGAACATCTTGAATCATTCTATAGCTATGCTGATAATGTGGACATTAGTGAAGATGATGTATGGATGAGAGTCTTTGTCCAAAGTCTAGATGGAGAGGCTAGAAAATGGTTCAGAGAACTGACCCTAAGGTCTATAGTATATATTGAGGCTTTAGATGATGCATTCCTAAAGAATTGGGGGGATAAGAAGGATTTACTCTACTACCGCATCGAGTTTGGGAACTTAAAGAGGGAAAATGGTGAGTTGTTGTCTGATTTTAATAAGAGGTTTAACTGCATGTACAACAATATACCAGCTGAAGTAAAACCCACTACTACCTCTGCTAAACTCATCTATGCCAGTGCCTTTGATTCTGAATTCTGTCTACTGTTGTGGGAGAGACGATGTGCTACCTTGGCTGATATGCAGGATGCAGCCTTGGAAGTAGAATCAAATATCATGGCTGCAGAGAAGCTCAAGGGGAATGTTGATAGAAGGAGACAGAGGGGCGAATCTTCATCATCTTCAGATCCCAAGATAGATAAAATGACCAATATGATAGAGTCATTAGCCTCTAAAATCTCCAAATTAAAGGTTGAGCAACACCCTAGGAAAGGAAGAGTTCCTAATACCTTTGCTCCTAGAAATCCAAATCCATATAGAAGAGCTAATGAGCAGTTACAGATTCTGCAAAGAAGCAAAGATGCCAATGAAGACCAAAGGGTGAAGACTCCTTTCCAGAATGTAGCCATGGAGGAAGAGTAGTTTGAAGAAGATGATGAGATCCATTATTTGGAAGACAAAGGAAGTGCCTCCTTTTTAGCCTCAACTACCTATGAAAAGTCATTATTCAATGACCAGATCAACCAAGAGTGGGATGGTGGAGCTGTTCTGAAAATTGATGATCAACACAGATATGATCTAAGGTCGAAGATGAATAATGCCAAGGAAACTCCTGTTTAGAGAGCTGTTGTCCCTGCAATACAGTAAGCTAAAAAGTAGAAACGACCGACAGTTGATTCCATCATCCTCAAAGCTCCAGCTCACGAGGTAAGAGGCATTGACAAGTCTCCTTCTCCTTTCAGTTTTGAATCAGAAATTCAGAAGCTAAGCATACCTATACTTCTGATTGAACTAGTGAAGACCGAGTCCTTCAAGAGATCTATCCTTGAGGCCCTTGAGGCTAAAGCCATACAAGCCTCCACCGACTATGTAAATCTGCAAGACGACAAACCAGTTGTTGTTCTCAGCCCAATGATTGAAAATTGTGGTGACATCTCCCCATCATTCTATGTCTCTGATGAGCCCCAAATTTTGGTAACAATTTGGGCTCATTTGGCCTACTTACCTTGCTCAACCCTTCATTTTTTATCACTTATGCATCATTTCTTAGTATATTCGTGTTATTTGTAGGAAGAAGGGTAGTCATTATGCCTATGTGGCTAATACATGATGATTTCAGGTTTTTTGGCATTAAATGGAGCAAAGACCACGCAAATGGAGACAAGGAGACAGCCAAGGTTGCATTGTGGGTTTATAGGGAGGTTGTCCACAGCCTTGAATGACCTCCCTCGTGATCTCCACCCCAACTCCGAGCTCCAACAGCTATCACCACCGAGCTAGAAGGCAGCCAACGGATTCTACAGGAACAACAGTTTACTTTTAGTTGGATAGCCAAGCTCCACTAATTGAGGAGGCCAGCTTGGCCCTCATCATGTATAAATATTGAGGCTGTAGCCTTCGATGAGACTCTTGAACTTTTGTTATAGATTTTGGATTACGAGCTGTAGCTCTGTTTTTGCTCTTTGTAAGCCAATTTTGGCATGTTGTTAGACTCATGATTATGATCTTTTAATAAAAGGCAGGCAGATTTGGATTCGATTCTGAGTTCTTAGGGGAGCTATAGCTCTTAGGTTAGGGCCCAACCTGAGAGCAATAGACCTCCTTTTCCTTGTATTGTTACTTGTCTTCCTTTTATCATTGCATTTCTTTCCTTTACATGCACTTGAAAAATACAGTTTGCTGAGTTGACTGTTTCGGTTTGGTTATGTAGGTTAGTTTCATGAATGCAGTTGTTTCAGTAGTTCAGAATTAGCGTAGGGAGATTGAAGCTACATTGAGTTCAAAAAAGTTGAATGCATGTTCACTTTTCACCTCTGTTTGGGGACCGGAAGTGTAGACCGTGCCAACTGCCAAAAACACTGTTTTAATATATGCATGCAAGTATTGATGTAATGTTTTCGATTGAAGAATTGTCCATACGATTGTATCTTGAGTAATGACTCTTTGGTTCAGCATCATGCACGAATTCCTTTCAACTTACATTGCTGTTCTTCGATTCCTAATAAAACAGTTAGAATAGGTTGGTGAACTTTCGTTTACATGCAAGATAAGGGTGATTTGTTTCATTTACACTGCGCAGCACCACTTCATCGTGTTCTTATCCTCCTAAACCGTGCCTAAGCCACCTACTCATCCTCTGTTCAGCTCATTTGCCTTCCAACCCTTCTACTGTCCACGTTGCTCAATCTTTTTGACCTTCCACTACTCTACCCTTCTATCGACCAACCAGCTCTATCCACTCTCTCTCCACCTCATCTCTCTGTCCATAGGCCATCTCAAGCTCCTCTTTCACCTTACCCATCCATCCATACAGCTCCTTCACTCCTCCATCACCCAAAACTCCGACTGTAGGACATCCTGTAGAAGTTAGCAGACTTCCTGTAGAAATCCCGAGTTTCCTGTAGGATCCCCTGCAGACATCCTGTAGAAGCCTGCAAACACGGTTGCCAAGCACCTGAACGTTGTGGAATTCTGTGGAATGATGTGAGGGATCCCCTGGAACCTCTCAGAGTCCCCTGACCTTTCCCAAGCCTTCCTCCTTTTGAACTACACCTGCACAGTCAAGACCCAGTAAGAAGCCCAATCACAATAACTCCACCCACTTGAGCAAAAATACAAAAACATGTTCTCTTCAATGGAAGTAGTTTAAATTCATGCATCTCATCTCACTAGAGGTAATGGCATCATTTCTAGAAGTTGCATTCCCACCATTGCATCATAAGGATTAAGCTAGTCAGATTAGGGTTTACTAGGGTTTCCATGTTTGGTTGGCTTTCAGTTCATTCTTGCAAAGTAGGTTAATTTCCTTTGAGATAGCCTTCGTTCATCATTTAAAAAGCTTCTTCTGAGAGCATATAGAAGTTGGCTTGAGCCCTAGCGGACTTGTGCCAGCTGACCAAGTGACAGCTGCGACAAGAGCTAGTACTTGTGCATACAGCACCGTCGCTTCCAAGTTTGTTACGAACTACCGGGTTGATAAAATTAGAGAAGGAAGCCCTAGGAGTTGTAGCATTATTGCTACAATACTGGAGCTCACCATCTTTTTGGCGCCGTTGCCGGGGAAGCGTCAGAGTATTAGTAATTGTTGCTTTTCTTCTATTTTCTTACTCTTGCCTTCTGCCAAGTAGTTTATTTCATTTCTATTCTGCAAAAGTAGCATAGACATTTCCTGCTTTCATAGATTAGCATTTCAATTCCACAATTTCAATTTTGCAAGCATAGATTAGCCTTTCAATTCTGCAAGCGTAGACTAGCATTTCCATTCCTGCAATTCCATTTGAGCAAAGTAGATTAGTCCTTTCCTGCTTTCATTTCAATTCTGCATTTTTATTTCAGCAAGATAGTTAGTTGTAGATCAATTTGTTTCAGTTTTGCAGGTACCAAAGAAAAAACAAAAGCAATCAAAAATTATTTCCATTTCATGCCTCGTAGGAACCGAGATAAAATAGGCAAATTCCTACCCAACACCCCCACCACATCACTGAGTCACCCTTCTCTCTTCTTTGGTGACTGTGATCCAGAAGAACCTATAGGTGAACCTCCTGAGATATATGAAGATCCTATAGCAGAAGAAGAATTAAAGACCATCCCATCTGAAGCTATGGCTGACAATAGAAGAGAAGATGAGAGAATAGAAGGTGCCTTCCCCATCCGAGAAACCAATGGAGATATGAAAATGAAAAACATTAGTCCCTCCGCTCTGCCTCACTTCCATGGACTGACTACTGACGATCCTGATACTTTCCTGTTTGAGTTTGCTGTCCTTTGTAGAACCTATGACTATACTGAAGATGAGCAGAAGCTGAAACTCTTCCCTTCCACTCTTAAGGATGCAGCATTACGCTGGTTCATGGGCTTACCTGGAAATAGTATCACCACTTGGGCTCAGATGCAACAAGCTTTCAATACCAAGTACCGGGACTACTGTAGGTCCAAGGAAACCAAGGGAGAAATATTTCGGATGACCATGGAAAATGATTAGTCCTTAGAGGATTATGAGGAGAGGTTCCAACTTAGCTATAAGCGGGCCAGGTGCACACTTGACCCTGAATCCCTCAAGTTGGTCCTGCTCCGAGGAGTCCCTGAAGACCTTTTAGATACCCTTCACATGTTAGCTGGGGGAGATATTTACCAGCTGCCTTATGAGGACATCAAGACTGTGTTCAGAAACCACTCTAGGGCAGCCCGGAAACGAGGTAGAGGAAACCTTCTCTCAGCTGGTATTCCTTTCTCCAAGCATGAGTTTTCAAACCAATTAGAAGATCTTAAGAGTGAGGTGAGACAGACCATTGCCATGCAACTGGACACATTCAGGATCCAGCAGAAGAAGGAAGAAGCTGAGAGGGCCTTGGCTATCTTCTGCCCTAGATGTACAAGGAGACACCCTAAGAACGAATGCCCATTGCATTCGGTTGAAGTGTGCTTCGTTTGTGAGGAGGACTATCCCACAAATCAATGTCCAACCTTACCTGGGTTTAAAGCTATGTACCAAGGGACAGAAGCTCTCACTGAACCTCTCTATTTCCTCAACCAAAGGAGGCCTCAAGGACCTAGACCTTACCAGCAGGGAATGCAAGGGGCACCTCAAGCTTATTACAACCCCAACCAATCGACTCCTATGCCTTCCTGGGGTCCCCCTGCTCATCCTTCCTAGTCTATGCCTCCTCCATGGTCTTATCCACCTCAGTACCCTACTCAACCCACTACTCATTCATATCATTCACATGCCCAGTCACAGCCTCAGTGGAATGCACCTCAGTCGGGGTGGAGGCCCTAGTACAACACTCCTCCCGCCATTTTGCCTCCACCACCAGTTCAACCTCAACCATTACCTCCTGCTCCTCCAAGGCAACCTCAAATGCCTGCTCAACCGAACCCGAACCCCAACAATAGACAGGCCCAGCAGGTATACACTGGGGAAACATCATGCCCTACTTATGCTGTGGAGATCCAGGAGATAAATCTTCGATTTGGAAAGACTCTTCCAGATCGCCAACCTCCTCCCCCAGAGGACGAGGAGGACAAACAGGAAAGTGAACCAAAGGCTATTCCACCCTTTCCTGAGAGACTAACAGCCACCACACAACCCAACCCAGAGGAGGATGAGCTTCTGGGAGAGCTCAAGTAGTTGTGTGTGAAAATACCACTTCTCCAAGCCATCAAGGATGTGCCAATATACAACAAACTGGTTAAGGAAAAGTGTTTTAAACACCCAGGCAGGCGAAAGAGAGATGCTTCAACCATCAATGTCTTAGGACAACTGTCTGACCTTATGTTAGGACAAGTCATCTGCCCAAAGTATCTCGATCCTGGGAGTCCTGTAGTAGATTTCCACATCAATGGCACCATCATACCTCACACCTTGATTGATTTGGGGGCTGCCATTAATGTGATGACCAGGGATACCATGCTCAAACTCAATCTTCAGGGTTCCTTGAGGAAGACCTCGACAGTACTGCAACTAGCAGATCGCTCCACCGTGACTCCCGAAGGGATTGTGGAGGATGTCTTGGTCTCTGTCGACTCTTGGGAATACCCTGCAGATTTCTTGGTTCTGCAACCCAAGGCAAAGCTTACTGGATATCCTCTTATTTTTGGAAGGCCTTGGTTAGCCACTGCAGATGCTTACATCAGTTGCCGTGCAGGAAACATGACCATCAAAAACGGTCCTATGTCCAAGCAGCTAGTCCTATATCCTCCTGCCCAACCCTCCTTAGAGAATGACTTACCATTGTGGTTGGAGGAAGGAGAAGAGGATGAGGTGTACTCAGCACCTTTGTGCACCCTAGATACCACTAGAAGAGACCCCCCAACCGAGGATGACTTGATTGAGACTTTGATCCAGAATCCACCTTCCAGTGCACTATCCTTAGAGAAATTGGTGGAGGACGCCCAAGCCAGCACCTTAGTGGACCTTTGTGCCACCAACCCTGTCACTCCCAGAGTCAAGAATGTGGAGTTTGGCCCTGAGAGAACGTTAAAGATCAACTCCTCCCTATCTCCTTCCCAGGAAAAGGAGCTGTGTAGCCTGTTGGCCAGTCACCTAGATGCTTTTGCTTGGAGCTATAAGGAGATGAAAGGAGTCCATTCCTCGGTCTGTACCCATCACATATACATCAAAGAGGATTGTAAACCGGTTAGGCAACCTCAGAGGAGAATGAATCCAGCCCTTAAGGACATTGTCAAGGAAGAGTTGCAAAAACTGTTGGATGCCGGATTCATTTACCCCATCTAAGATAGTGAATGGGTGTCCCCTCTGGTGTTGGTTCCCAAGAAAAATGGGAAGTGGAGAATCTGTGTGGACTACCGAGAACTGAACAAAGCTACCAAGAAAGACCATTTCCCTCTACCTTTCATAGATCAAGTGTTGGATGGACTGGCAGGAAAGAAGTTCTTCTCTTTCCTGGATGGGTTTAGCAGGTACAACCAAATCCAAATCAACCCGGAAGACTAAGATAAGACCACCTTCACTTGTCCTTGGGGTACCTTTGCCTACCGAGTCCTTCCCTTTGGGCTATGCAATGCTCCTGCTACCTTCCAGAGAGCTATCTTGAGCATCTTCTCGGAGCTGGTCCATGATGCGGTGGAAATCTATATGGATGACTTCACTCCTTATGGGTCCAACTTCTAGGAAGCATTGTCCAATCTAGGAAAGGTCCTAACCAAATGCATTGAGATGAACCTATCCCTTAGTCCTGAAAAATGTGAATTCCTGATGACTGAAGGGACTGTGCTAGGCCATACCATTTCTTGCCAAGGGTTACAAGTGGATCCTAACAAAATTGCTGTCATCAAGAAGGTTCCACCTCCCCAAAAGGTAAGGGATGTCCGGAGTTTCTTAGGATTAGCAGGGTATTACCGGAGATTCATTAAAGGCTTCAGCAAGTTAGCCTCACCATTGTTTGGCCTGTTGGCAAAAGATGTGGAGTTTAAATGGACTGACGATTGTCAGAGGGCTTTGAATGAATTAAAGGACAAGTTGGTGTCAGCCCCAATCCTGAGAGGTCCAAACTGGGCCCTACCTTTCCACATCCACACTGATGCCTCGAACAAAGCCATAGGGGTAGCTTTAGGACAAGTTGAACAAAAAATTCCATATGCCATTTACTTTGTTAGCAAAAACTTGTCCAAAGCCGAACTGAATTACACTGTAATCGAGAAAGAATTCTTGGCTGTGGTCCATGCATTGAACAAGTTCCGACATTATATTACTGGCTATCAAACCTTTGTACATACTGATCATGCTGCAATTAGATATTTAATGAATAAACCAGATGTGAATGCTCGTATTATTAGATGGTTACTTTTGTTGCAGCAGTTTGATTTGACCATTGTTGACAAACCAGGTAAAGAAAATGTTGTTGCTGACTTTTTATCTAGATTGGATTTGTCTGCAGATGAGGATGGGACAGTGGATGACCAGATGCCCGATGAACATCTGTTTGCTATCTCAGTACTCTCTCCATGGTTTGCTGATATAGCAAACTACCTTGTTTCAGCACAGTTCCCTTCCGCACCTATCTTCAAGAGAGAATAGCAGAATCATCAGAAAGAGTGCCTCATTTACTTGGATCGGGGGCAATCTATTCAAGCTTGGCCCTGATCAGATCTTAAGGCGTTGTGTAAGGGAGGAGGAAGTCTTTGATATCCTCCTCACTTGTCATGATGGGCCTTGTGGAGGAAATTTTTCAGCAAAGAGAACTGCCTTCAAAATCCTGCAGGCAGGCTACTATTGGCCCACACTTCATCAAGATGTCAGAAGATATATCAGCCAATGTGACCGATGCCAAAGAATGGGGAAACCGACTCCAAGGGATGAGATGCCTCTCCAACCTCAAGTGACTCTTGAGCCATTTGAGAAGTGGGGTATGGATTTTGTGGGTCCAATCAACCCTCCTTCGAGGCAAAGGTCTTACATCATTATGTGCACTGACTACCTGACAAAGTGGGCAGAGACTAAAGCAATCAAGGCAGCAACAGAAGAGAAGGTGGCCGAGTTCTTAAGAGAGAACATCTTCTACAAATTTGGCTACCCAAGAGAGTTGGTCACCTGTTGTTGGGAAAAGTATCCAATACGGAATGACCCTATCCCACTCTAAGGGTGATAGTACCTCAGCAACAATCAAAGCAAAGCTATTCGAGATTACTTCTTTATGAGATGTAAGAGAGGGGAGAAAGAGATCCACTAACCGTTGTCTTCCGCTAATGATTGATTCAATCTTCTCTCTTTGTTGCTTGCTCCCAGCTCCTTGCTCTTTCACTGGTCCAGCTACACCAAGATCCTGCAAAATGGCAAGAGAGGGAAACTACAAGAAGCATACATTCATAATTGATTCAAGGATTAGAATAAATCAAATACACAAGCATAACAATACACCATTGAGACACATGCATATAGAAGAACCTCAAATGCTTTATTAATGGAAGAAGTAAAGTTCAGGAAGTAATACAACCATAAAAGGCCCAATCCAGCATCACCTCCCAGCAGAAAGAAATCTCCTCTTCACCTCCTTCAAGCAAATCACCCAATAGTTCTATACTCAAACCAACAGCACTTCCTTACATTCACAAGATTCCAGCCTCCCTAGACCTCATGAGAGAGATCTATATATAGGATTTTTGGAGAAAGGATGAGTCAGCTTGAGCTTGGCATGGAGCTGACTAGTGTCCTTTCCCACTTTAGTTATTCTTTAGTTCTTGAGTCCACTTGGAGGTTCTTGCTTCCACTTGGAGATCAAGACCCTCTTACTCATCACCAGTCGAATTCCCTGATCCAAGTGTCATTTTGGAAGCTTCCTGGGCATTGACACCTTGAGGAATGACTGTGCCACTTGGCCAAACTCGCCCAGCGCAGGTAGCCTTCTTTGCAGTTGACATTCAGCGCAGGTACATAGTGGAGCAGTTGACATTCAGCGCAGATGCTCAGTGGAGCAGTTGACATGATCCAGAATTAGCTTGTTTTTGAGTGTTTTCAGGTGGAGAACTGATATTTAGTGTTGTGGTTTGCTGACCTTGTTCCTCTAGGGGTAGGAACAACATGTTTAGGGACTTTGGATCCCTTAGATTATTGACATTTCATGCTTCATGCTGTAAGGCACAAAAATGTCTATAACAGTTGCCCCCTAAAGTATGAGGTCGTTTATCGGGTGAAATGCTTTATCAGGAGGATCCGAAGTTCATTCAATCGCTGAGAGGTGACCTGTAATAAAATACAATGCAATACATTATTTGTCATTCTGCTTTCATGATCTAGCTGAGGCGGGCATTCCCATGCTCAGCTTTATCAATTCATTTTGGTACATATAACAGACGATCGTCTGATGGTAGACTGATAATTCTCTGCTGAAATTATCATCCTTTGAGTAGGATGATCATCTGTTGTAATGATGTACATATCAAATGTCTTTATATTTCCTGAATATATATCGCAGCCCGGATGGATGAAACTAGATCCGAGGTCTTCAAACTCGTTCGATCTTCACTCTAAGTACAAGTCGATCCATGTGAGAATTGCGTTGAAGTCGAACATGGAAAGACATCGCTTGATTACCGGTCAATGATGAAAACCGTTAACAAGCGCGAGAGGAATCACCGATAATGATAATGACCCTCAAGGTACTGCAGTACAATTCACGTGGTGTGAATAAAGGACTTGGCGTCGAACACCACACAAAATCTTCTGGTCGAAGGTCATTGATGTATACCTGTCGCCGGAAGTGAGAAACTTGCCATTGAGGCATGCAAGTTTCAAAGTACTGAGGGGGGTGTTCCTAGATCAACTTCTTGGATAATGAGCTGAAGTCGACAAGAAGCGATCCGTCAAAGGAGGGCCTTAATGAATCCCACATCAGTGACACGGAACAAAGCTAATGATTTTAGTGGAGGTGAAAACAATCTGTGAAATATGATTCAGGGTGGCGATCATGGGTGGATGAAGGATAATGTATGGCAGTGGATGGGACACGGTTGACTCTTTCTGAACAACATCTCTTGAACATATAACGACACTGATGCGATGGATCGGTAGCATTACCCCAAATGTGGATGGTTTGGCGAGGACCATGGTGATGAGACCGGTGAATGAAACAACCCAACCCGATGTGATACGGAGGAAAAGTGTAATGTTCAAGAGCTACTTGCTACCATTAAAGCTTTGAGGTTCTCCCAATTTTTCCCCAGTCATTTCTGACCAGTACCTCTTTATTTTTGTCAAGCTTGAGGAGGATAACATATGCTTGTTCTATAACCTGCCCTTCGGGCAAGCCCATTGCTATATTTTAACGAGCCTAGCGATAGGGAAACTCGTTCTCGTCTAAAGAAAAGTTTGTCGCTATTTAATCATTTTAACGAGTCTAACGACAAGGAAAACTCGGTCCTTTTCATTTTTAGAGAGTCTGAAAGGGTACGGAAAGTTAACTCCAAAATTCATTTTTCGTCATCTAATCCCTTAAGTCCGAAAAAGTGTAAAACAATACAGAAGGGATGAGTTTTCGATAACTTTAACGAGCCGAATAAAACAAGCGCTCGACCTTTTTGTGCAATAATCCCTCAGGTCCAAAAAGATTAAAATCTAGAGGAGGGATAGTTCTTCCGGTCACTTTAACGAGCTGGAAGGCCAAAACTCGGCAAACTTTTCATATTTTACGAGTCAGGAGAAAAGAGCTCAAAGAAGACTCGTCTTTTGAGGAACGAGTGATAAACAGGGATAGCAGCAGATTCCAGGTACAGGTTGGAATTTTCCAATCACGGCAGTGTCACAAGGATGGCTAGGTGAAATCACTCTTCGCACCTGTTCCTCAAAATGGGTAAACAATCATATGGAGGTGAACGATCGGCCAAATGAAATGGAGGTGGCAGGTGCAAAACAAGACCAAGGCTTTTTATGGCTAATAAATTTACGATCACAATGGTTATTTACCAAGATGGGTTCATTTTTTAATGAGCTTGAATGCGCCAAAACACTGCTCAATGCTTATGTTTATTTTTTAACGAGCATGAATTCCGCGTTAAAACTGCTCGGATCTCGCTTTTCTATTTTTTAACGAGCATAAATTCCGCGGTAAAACTGCTCGATTATACCAGTCATAAGATAAGAATGTCTCCTGTGAGATAGCTATTTTTTATGGAGCTTTATCTCACGAAGCTATGCTCCGCTCCTTTCTTTATGCAAGTTAGGAAACGGCTAATCCTACGAGTTTAAAGGGTTAGACCTACAGGTTTAAAGGGGAGGACCTAAAAATTTAAAAAATAAATAGTCGCCCCTTGCTTGCACTCCAAAAGGTTGCATGCCCCCAGGTATAAAGTACAATTTCAAGGCTGCCCCTACTTATCCGATAAAACATTCGTTTTAAAGGGTGAGGCTTGCCTCTTTCTGGTTACCCAAAGATTGTTTTGTTAACACCATCAAACGAAAACATTTCCTCGGCACTGTCTACCGAAGTGGAAAATGGTGAATGACCTTTGTCAAACAAGTAACCTTGACAAAAGAATCCTGTTCCAGAACAACCCCTCTTCCTCTACGGACGGGGTACGGACTAGTCATATTCTCCTGCGGAAATTCTATTTCATACCCAAGGTTTCCTCTGCCCGAAGCAGACCAGGATGCATGCCCCCTGGGTTCCAGTCCCATCTTTCCGAATCACTCGCACTCATCGGGAAGGAGGACTGGGGGTGGAGACATTTCTTGATTGAATAGACCATTCAGGGTTGGTATTTGACTATTTGCGATGCGTGATCCCGGAAATGAAAGTTGGTCTACGAGCTTGACCATTCTTCCTTCGTGTGGAAAACACATTACTCTAAAGAGTGAGGAGACTATAGCTCCCATGCAATATATATAGTCTCGTCCAAGGAGTAGGTTATAATCCAAGGGTCCTTGAACGACCATCACGTTCATTTGAATGGTCTTCCCTTTCAATGTAACAGGCACATTGGGGAGGATCCCTAATGGTCGACTGGTTCCTTTATCAAAACCTGAGAGATTTCTTATCTCAGGCAAAAGCGCCGGGGAACCCAGTGCTTTCCAAGCAATAGAGGAAAGGATACTCACAGATGCCCCTTCATCAATGATAGTGCCAGCCATTACCATTCTATAAATTTGGACTATGATTCTGAATGGTATACTGGCTGGCAACCGGGGTCTGCCTAGTTGGTTCCAATCAAAGGACACAACCAGGTTGCTTGGTGGTGGGACCGAATACACGGCCGGATATGACCCTGACGATGTTCCTTCCTGCGATAAAGGAATGGGCGCATTGCCCTGATGCTCATCAGAGTCTGTGTTGATGAAAAGAATCTGGATGGTGTCATCCTTATTCTCTTCAGTGAGGGTGTCATTTGAAGATGAAACCTCTGAAGGCGGAACCGGGTCAACTGCCGTTTCGACCTTTGGACTTTCGTCCGGTCTGGATTCAGTAGGTTCATTCTCAATGACTGACACTTCAGCTGACCACTTGAGCGGGCCAGCTGTATTTTCAACCAACGAAGGACTTGGCACGAGTTTTTTGTATCCAGGAGGAAGTCTCAACGGTGAAACCGGGCGATCTTCCAAAACTCTTTTCGCTTCGTCTAAGAAGGGACAACGGTGGATGGCGTGATCACCTTCACACAGTCTGCAGGGGGATCTTGTTCCCCCTCTTTGTCTTGAACCTTCACTTTCGCTGGTTGACGGTAAGCATTCAACATGGCTATCAGAGGTTGATGCTCCCGAATTGTGCAAACGAGGGGACCAGTCCCTTAGTATCCGGGGAATACAGGGACAATTTCTATGGAAGTGGTCTCCTTTACATATGACACATGGCGATTTAGGCCCGGTCTGTGCTGTGTGTGGATTTTTGTCAGATGTCTTTTGCTTGCCCCCAGTCGCCTTAGGCTCCTTCTTCTTCTTCTCCTTCTTCTCCATGGGAGCTTGGCTTTTGCCGGCTCTACCTTGCGAAGATGAAGGATTGGAGGAAGAGTTATAGGAAGTAGAAGGCTGGTGGGCAGCTCTAGACTGATCTAACTGTTGACTCGACTGTTCAGGAACCATGGTGTTCTGAACTACATTGGTTGAGAATAGCCAAATTGGCAGGCCAATTGTCAGTCCTGGAAGCGACAATGTGGCCATGTGGGGCGCACCAACTTCTCCCCAAGAGGAGAAAGGACTAGGATTTCCATCATGTGGAATTCCTTGGTTGGGGCGTTCCATGTTCTCAACCTACAGATCAACGCAGGAATAGGAGGTGATTATGTTCCGTTTAAAATAAATTTTATAACGACGCCTTAGACACAACTTGCTTTTTCACTTTTTAAGAGTCGAGAAAAAGCTAAAGATGACTCTAGTCTCCTTCGATGTTTTAACGAGCCCGAAGTGACAAATGCTCGGATGGACTTTTTCAGTTATAGAGTTTGAAAAAGGCCAAAAGAAACTGCTCTGGAGATCTAGGCAGAGGGTGTGCCAAACTTTTCGCAAAACCACAGAATACGTTTTACGGTACGAGTGGTCGATCTTCGTGAATGCTGTGTTGACTGCATTGCGATCAGTAGGGCGGCCGACACGGTTTCCTATGGATAAAGGCTTTATTCCTATAGGGGTCTCCCAATATATACACGACGGTACGTGGGAGCACAAGTCCGTATTGATACTTATCGCTTCACCGTGGAGGAATCACCCAACCACTCAGCGCTAAGATATCACGTTTAACGACGCCGAAACACGTCTCTAGCTTAGACCTCTATGTGTTTGCGTTATGTTTCAATGCGTTGTTATGTAAATTCAATTTATTTTAAGGTTGATCTTGTTTAGCAGTTTGCCTTTATGGATCACCACGAGATGTATAGTAACACTCCTAAATGCAGTCTAAGATGATAAGCAAGCTTTTCAATCTTTCAACTTTGAAAATCTTAACTACTGAGGGAAAAGAAAGACGTCATCTTTTCACACAGATCATAGAGCACACACTAATGCACTTTTCCCTAAATCAACATGCAAGCTGTCAAAATGCACATGCACAATGCAGGTATTTCTTTTCTCTTTCTTAATGTTGGTGCAATACAAAAAGAAAGCTGTTGTATAATTTCGAATTCAATTTCAAGTGAAAGCAAACAAGCTTGTCCAAAATCAAAAGACACCTTAAGGTTTACTTGTTTCGACACTAGAAATATATAAATTCAAACCATATGATGAAAGCAAAAGCTCAATCAGCTATGAACAGTAAACAAACTAACTCTTAAGATCAAAACGACACTTAACACAGGTCTAGATCTAAGAGGCCACAGCAAGACTAGTTCACTTTCGTTATGGGAAACTGCAAATGATATAAGAAATACACGAAGAACAAATACAGTTTCTTTATACAACCGAGGTGGAATAGTGGCAAGGAAAGTTGGTTTCAGATAGGTACATTGACTGGAAACAGGCTGCAAAAACAAGAGTGAAAACAGGGCAATAAACAGGAGGGAACCCCAGTAGCACTAGGCAAAACTGGTTCAGCGCAGGTAGTACACTGGCAGTTTGACCTTCAGCGCAGGTAGCCCCTTCGGGAACTGTGCTGAAATGCAGACTGCCTTCACAGTGCCTGCACTGAAGAGACAAACTTTCGTTTTTCTCAGTTTCCGGGTCACAGATTGCTCAAAAATTCACAGTTTTTGGCCAAATCAGAAGCTATCAGTCAAGTACACACTAAGGGATGAAAAGGAGGATGAAAAGCTATCACTAAGATCTATTTAGAGTCCTTGTGGATCAGCTCTTCAAATCATAAACTTGCCTAGAAACTGAGCTAGAGTAGCTGCCCTCTACTTTGCATTTGAAAGATCCAAATGCAGTTCGATTCGGTACTCCCAGTGTTTATGAAATGAATAGCAAAAACACAAACAACCAACAAGATACGATCCCCAGTGGAGTCGCCAATTTGTTGTTGGGAAAAGTATCCAATACGGAATGACCCTATCCCACTCTAAGGGTGACAGTACCTCAGGAACAATCAAAGCAAAGCTATTCGAGATTACTTCTTTATGAGATGTAAGAGAGGGGAGAAAGAGATCCACTAACCGTTGTCTTCCGCTAATGATTGATCCAATCTTCTCTCTTTGCTGCTTGCTCCCAGCTCCTTGCTCTTTCACTGGTCCAGCTACACCAAGATCCTGCAAAATGGCAAGAGAGGGAAACTACAAGAAGCATACATTCATAATTGATTCAAGGATTAGAATAAATCAAATACACAAGCATAACAATACACCATTGAGACACATGCATATAGAAGAACCTCAAATGCTTTATTAATGGAAGAAGTAAAGTTCAGGAAGTAATACAACCATAAAAGGCCCAATCCAACATCACCTCCCAGCAGAAAGAAATCTCCTCTTCACCTCCTTCAAGCAAATCACCCAATAGTTCTATACTCAAACCAACAGCACTTCCTTACATTCACAAGATTCCAGCCTCCCTAGACCTCATGAGAGAGATCTATATATAGGATTTTTGGAGAAAGGATGAGTCAGCTTGAGCTTGGCATGGAGCTGACTAGTGTCCTTTCCCACTTTAGTTATTCTTCAGTTCTTGAGTCCACTTGGAGGTTCTTGCTTCCACTTGGAGATCAAGACCCTCTTACTCATCACCAGTCGAATTCCCTGATCCAAGTGTCATTTTGGAAGCTTCCTGGGCATTGAAACCTTGAGGAATGACTGTGCCACTTGGCCAAACTCGCCCAGCGCAGGTAGCCTTCTTTGCAGTTGACATTCAGCGCAGGTACATAGTGGAGCAGTTGACATTCAGCGCAGATGCTCAGTGGAGCAGTTGACATGATCCAAAATTAGCTTGTTTTTGAGTGTTTTCAGGTGGAGAACTGATATTTAGTGTTGTGGTTTGCTGACCTTGTTCCTCTAGGGGTAGGAACAACATGTTTAGGGACTTTGGATCCCTTAGATTATTGACATTTCATGCTTCATGCTGTAAGGCACAAAAATGTCTATAACATCACCGATCAAGGGAGCCAGTTCACATCCAACTTGATTGAAGACCTGCTAGCTCACCACAAAATCAAGCATAGGACTTCCACCCCCAATCATCCACAGGCAAATGGGCAAGTGGAAGTCACCAACAGAGCATTGGAAGGGATTTTGACTAAGGTGGTGAGCAGCAGTAGGAAAGATTGGGCAGATCGCCTGGTTGAGGCCACATGGGCTTACAACACCACCTGGAAGACCACCACCGGCTTCACACCTTATGAGCTGGTCTATGGGAAGAAAGCTTTGCTGTCCATTGAGTTTGAATACAACACTTTGAGGATGGCAGCTCAGCTAGATCTAGATCTCAGCCATGCACAACAAGAAAGGTTATTGCAGCTGAATGGACTGGACGAGCACCGGATGCAGGCCCTCCTTCACTCAGAAGTGGTTCAACTTCAGAGAAAGGTGTGTCATGACCAACACCTCCATGACAAGCAATTCCAGCCGGGAGATTGGGCCTTGTTGTATGACTCCAGATACAAAGATTTCAAGGGGAAGCTGAGAACTAGATGGCTAGGACCATATGCAGTGGAAAAATTCCATGACAATGGATCTGTTCTTATTCGAACCATTGATGAAGAAGACATCCCCATGCTTGTCAATGGGCATTGCTTGAAGATCTACAGGAAGCCTCTCTCAAGACAAGAGTTCATCAAAACTATGGAGAAATCAGTGTTGGTCATAGAGAAGGGTTCTGCCTCTACTTTGGGCATACCCTGAAAGATCTAAAATAATAATAATAATAATAATAATAAAATAATAAAGATCCTTGGGTGAAAACCTTTCTGAGGCTCCCAAGGCAGGTGGTAGGGGTGAAAACCTCATTGAGGCGCCCCTATTGTCTTTTAAAAAAAAAAGAGATTTAAAAAAAAAGATCCTTGAGTGAAAACCTCTCTGAGGCACTTAAGGCAGATGGCAAGGGTGAAAACCTCATTGAGGCGTCCCTGTTATCTTTCAAAAAAAAAAAAAAAAAAAAAAAAAAAGAAAAAAGAAAAGAGAAAAGAGACAAGAAGACAATAAGCAAAAAGATAGGGACAACAAGTTTATGCATGCAGGTTGCAGGTGTTCTATGAAGGAGAGGAGGTCTTTTAATGCAAAGCCAAAGATCCTTATCATGCTGCCAGGAGACCTCACCAGCACCTCCTCCAAGAATACTCATTTACTCCAAGGTATGTGCACAATTTCATCTCGGCTTGAGTCTTCTACAGGAAGATGCAGACTTTCTACAAGAAGGTGCAGACTTTCTACAGGAAACGCAACTTTTCTACAGGAAGTTCTGTATTTCTACAGGAAGCTTCCTGTAGAAGTTCGGGACGGCCCAGAATTATTTTATGAGGAGATCTAATGACTAAGGATTGGTTTGGACGCATGCAAGCTACTGTTGGCACCCTTATACACTGCTGTCACCTCTTTCTACCATCCCTGTCACCATGCAACGAAGTTACCTGCACCATCAAAGCAGATCATTAAGTCATCAAGAGAAAAGAAATTTTTGAGATGAAAAAAACGCTGAGATGTCATACCTTATCCATCCCAGCCATCCATGAGCTCTGTGAGCGTGATCGTGGGGCCATTGCCTTCGTCGTGCAGCATGCACCCGAGGAGGAAGAAACTATTACAGGACATCCTGTAGGAGTCCCGTAACAGTTAAGCCCGCTAGAGTGCACACCATATGCAATGAAAACGCGGGCGCATGCAGCTGAAGCATCAAATCCATCGTCAACGACCTGTGAATATGAACCTCCGGGCCTGTGCAAATCCACCAGCAGCAAATAAATCCACTCATCGTTGTCCAAGAGCCTGAACAATCGTGTTGCGGCCGCACAGGTAAGTGTCTCGACCCTTTCTTCCGTCGAATTGCATGGATTTTTACTTTGAAAATGTTTGCAAAGTGTGAAATGGATGGGTTGAGCGGTTGTATGGTCAATCGATTGGCCACGTCAACCAGTCAACTGGTCGAGCCGGATGTGTGAATGGTGGCCGTGGAAAAACAGGCAGTGGACACGTGAGAACCGTCCACTCGGGGAGAAACGAGTTCTAACGAGAATGGCGGCGGCGGATCTGCGGGGAATGATGCGGCAGTAAGGGAACTTGCAGAAGAATGATGGTGTGACGTCGCCCAATGGTCCGGCAGGGACAGCTCACCCCCGCGCCATGGATTCCGCCGATTCAAATCTAATCGGCTAGATTGCCACCCCATGCATTTATCATTCACCGTTTGAGACTCGAGTGATCATCCGGATCCCTCTGCAGTTCGATACTCCGAGTCTTTGGCCATCAGAACGCCTGTGAAGCAACACCAAGAGCGCAGACCCACTGCAGTCTCCCCCGGAAATCGCGCGCTGCTCCTACAAGAAAGTTGTTTCTACAGGAAGTCGGGTTCCTCACGTCAAAAGGTGGTAGATTAAAAAGGGTAAGCCTGAACTCTCCATGCAATTGGTTTTTGAAGGTGGCAGAATCGTCGTCTACAGTCTGGTCGTAGAAAATTGTTGCAATTGTTGTTTGTCGTGCATGAACTGTCGTCCTACAGGATGTCAGTGTAGTTGGCTGTGTTAAAGGTTCTCAGGGGGCAAGCGTTGTGAATTATGTGCATGACAGAGGCGTAATCCTACGCTCTGTCCCAGTAGACCAAATTCCTTCCGCATTTGCCACCTCCAGCTAACGCAGCAGTTTTTCACCATGCCGGGTGGGTTCATCAGAAGGGAGCCCACTGATTCAGCGAAGTTAAGAGAAAATCCTGACAAGGATAATTTTAGGGGCGAATGTTCGCCCTTTGGCGAAATTAAGGGGTTTTAAATTTTTAGTGGGCGAATATTTTGTATCATAGTACATTTTTATAAATCACCTCAAATAGCCCACCTTGTTTTAAGGGAGAGGGTAAAAAAGGTAAATTTAGCCCTTGAAATTAGGACTTACAACCTTCCATTCGCCCATTTTCAAGAATAGGTTTTATTTAAGTGAATCCATTCGCCCATTTTCAAGAATAGGTTTTATTTAAGTGAATCCTATGGGCCAAATACCATATTTATAAAAGAGGTATGGTAAATTAATAAAAATATAAATAAATGAGAGGTATGGTAAATAAATAAAACATTTTTTATATTTACTCCATAAGTCACCTTATATACATGTAAGGGTGTAAACAAATAAAAATATAAGTAAAGTGGAGTTATGGTAAATAAATAAAACGTCTTTTTATACTTACTCAAAAGGTATGTTAAATAAATAAAAATATAAATAAACGTATCGTAAATAAATAAAACCTCTTTTTATATTTAGTCCATAACCCTCGTTCTATTTATGAAGGCTCAAGAAAGAGGTTTTATTTAAGTGAATCCTATGGGCCAAATACCATATTTGTAAAAGAGGTATGGTAAATTAATAAAAATATAATAAACGAGAGGTATGGTAAACAAATAAAACATTTTTTTATATTTACTCCATAAGTCACCTTATATTTACGAACACTCAAAAAATGGGTTATATTTAGGTGAAACCTATGGCCAAAATACTATGGGACAAATACCATGGACTAGATTGTTATTAATACCATGCAAAAAACCATTATTAACCCTAATATTAGAATTAATAAAAATAAAAATAGCACATGGTATTGACCCATGGTATTCACCTGGAATGTAGCCTATTTAAATGGGGGAATTAAACCAGCATGTAGCCTATGCTAAGATTCACTAGGACTTTACAAAGTTTTATTATTTAGTGAAAGACTCGCCAAGATCTTACAAGATTTTATAATTGAGTAAAATATTCGCCATGCCTGGTGAGAGATTCGCCAAAAAATTATATATACATATTATATTATTGATAAAATCGCCTTTCATTTTTCCTATATACCATGGAGATTCGCCCATTTATTATATTTATAAATTTAGGGGGGGTTCTTAAAATTTTCCCTGAATCCTGAGGTGGTGGAGCTCTTCACACGAGCACAATGGATATCCTTCTGTGACAAATTGCAGGGCTATGACGACGAAGTGGCAGAAGAGTTTTTGCAAGCTTTGAGGCTGAAATCTAAAACGTTGGCCACCGTTACCTTCAGGGGTCTGAGCCTCAAACTCACCCCACAATTCATCAGCCGAGTTACGGAGCTCCCAATGGGATTACCATGGGATAAAGAAGAAAGGAAATTGAGCCAACAAGCGAAGAAAGAATTCTTTCCACCAGAGGAGGAATTCTCAGAAGACAAAAATGGGGTGCGTAGAACCAGTTTACTGCCACCATGGAATGAAGTGAGCCTGCAAATTATGAAGTACATCACCTGCGAAGGCCGTTTTAGCATTGTATACGGGTACCACTTTCGGTTACTCACTGAATTACGGCACCAGATGGAGCTACCTGTAGAAAACAAGCTCAGTCTCCCTTACTTTCTACTACAGTCTCTGATTGAGTGTGCAACCAAGCTGAAAGAAGGCATACCAGACCAGGTAGCCCACCATGGACTGATCAAACTCCTTGTGGAGGATGCGCTCCACACATACAAGGTTCCTCTCTCATGGGAAGCCTTCAGAAATTTGACAAAGGACGGGGACATAAAGATGCTAACCGAAGAGCTCGGTTCTTCTAGCAGTGAGGAGAAAGAGTCAGTGGCCACAGTAAAGAAAGAAAAAGGCCAAAAGACCCCGACCACAGAGCAGAAGAAAAAGCAAGAAAAGAAACAAGAGAAAAAGGATGACAAGGAGAAAGATGACACACCCATCTTGACAGCAAGAGAGCAAAGGTTGCAAGGCAGAGTGGACAAGGCTGAGAAGGTCCACATCAGCAAGAGTGCCTCGACAGCGACCGCAACCAAGTCAAAAAGAAAAACTCATGCAGCAAAGCAAACCAAGGCGGCGACACCTGTTTCTACAGGAAAGCCGAAACCGACTTCTACAGGAAAGCCGAAACCGGCTTCTACAGGAAGCCCGAAAATTGCTGAAAAACCGGCTTCTACCGGAAGCCCGAAAATTATTGAAAAAGGGTCTTCTACAGGAAGCCCGAAAATTATTAAAATAGGGTCTTCTACAGGAAGCCCGAAAGTGACTAAAACAGGGTCTTCTACAGGAAGCCCCGAAAAAGTGAAACCCAAGGAGAAGAAAGCTGGCATTCGTGAAAGGGAGGCAGCAGCTGTGCTGGCCGCCCTTAGCACACCTCCTAAGCCAAAGGAGAAGAGAAAGAGGGAGACCCCTCTATACTTTAAAGCTCGAAGAAGTGTGAGAATAAAGACGGGCAAGCCACTGCCTCCATCCAGCAGCCCGATCATCATTGAAGATGCCCCTACTTTGCCCAAGGAAAGGTCCCCCTCGAGGATATCAGTCACCTATGAGAGGGGGAGCCTGAAGAAAACTACGTGGCAAGAAAGGTTAGATCAATTGACTGAAAAAGCTCGGCTACAGGATGCTGAAAATGCTCTACAGGATACCTTAGCCAGGCTTAAAGAAACTGAGAAAATGGAAGGAGAAGCACCCTTATCACCACCAAGGGAGGGTGAAGTAGAGCCACCAACGGAAATGGAGAAAGACCATATACCAGAGCCCAGCCCTCAGCCAAGTCTGAGTTCCTATTACAACTTTTTAGAGACTGGCAAAATCATACCTCAGAAATTTACTGTGCCACTGTTTTTTGCATTAGAGGAAGAAAGAGTCCGTACAAACACGTGGATGAAAATAGCCAAGTCAAAGGGTGTGGCGGACATAGGTCCCTTATAGGAGCAGCTCAAGGAGGCCAGAAGTGAATTTTCCATGGCCAAACACGTGGCAAATTGCCAACGCGTGTTTCTACAGGAAGAAAACCAGAAGCTGAGATTGCAGCTACAGGAGCTGAGGGCAGGGACATGTACATCCTCCAAGGACACCACAGAGGAACAACAGGGCAAAGAGGAACTAAACACCGGTCTTGGGGAGCCAACCACACTTCTACAGGAAGCAGAACATCAAGCACAAATTGAGGTGCAAGCTCTCAGAGAACAGCTGCAGCAGAAAGATGCACAATTGGCCTGCATGGCCAGCTGGGCCATGGATGCTATCCAATGTAGACAGCCAGCCAAATCCTATGGCTTGTACTTGAAAGACCAATGGCTACAATTTCAGATCAATACCTTGGCGCAAAGAGGTATCTCTCAGCTCCAAGACCCGCAGCAATTCACTGAAGTTTGCAGTATTAGCTCATCAAAGGATAGGGCCAAATTAGCGGAGTTCTACCTCCATAATCTGGCCCTTCCTAATGAAGTTTCATGGGATCCCAATACGGCCTTGGGAGATATGCAATTATTGGCATTTGCCTCATGGCTGAACCATGAGGACAAAAGAGCAGCAGAAGCCAAAGCAATCATGAACCGAGAGCTGAACGAGCCATTGCTCATCAGACCAGAACCAGGAGATCCAGTTGCACTAATCTCGGCACACCAACATTTGTCCACTGACCCTCAAGCTTCATTAAGTTATATGGATAAATAGGCCCAAGCCATAGCTCATTTTGAGGACATGGAGAGACTGTTAGGAGACAACGCTGTCCAAGCATGCACACGCAGATGGAATACATTGGCACACAGTCTGAAAATCCGAGAGTACCATACCCCAACTCGGATGAGGGAAGCTCTGGTAAGGGTAGCCCTCTATAAGAAATCCATGCAAAACCTCCAGGCCAGCTGGATTGGCCTTAAACTCAGCCCACCACTGCTGCTAGGATTGATGGAAGGCAGCACAGAGACAGATGATAATGAACAGTGGGAAGAGGTAGACAGAAGGGCTGGGTTTCATATCAGCAAGGAGGACACTACTACAGAGGCTTGGGATGTAAGGGTAGCAGTAAAGGCAATGAATGATGAAGAGTTGGACTAGTTGCTCAAGGATGAGCAAATATTTTAGCTGGGGGGTGATGATGAGCCCCAAATTTTGGTAACAATTTGGGCTTATTTGGCCTACTTACCTTGCTCAACCCTTCATTTTTTATCACTTATGCATCATTTCTTAGTATATTCGTGTTATTTGTAGGAAGAAGGGTAGTCATTATGCCTATGTGGCTAATACATGATGATTTCAGGTTTTTTGGCATTAAATGGAGCAAAGACCGCGCAAATGGAGACAAGGAGACAACCAAGGTGGCATTGCGGGTTTATAGGGAGGTTGTCCACAACCTTGAATGACCTCCCTCGTGATCTCCACCCCAACTCCGAGCTCCAACAGCTATCACCACCGAGCTAGAAGGCAGCCAACGAATTCTATAGGAACAACAGTTTAATTTTAGTTGGACAGCCAAGCTCCACTAATTGAGGAGGCCAGCTTGGCCCTCATCATGTATAAATATCGAGGCTGTAGCCTTCGATGAGACTCTTGAACTTTTGTTATAGATTTTGGATTACGAGCTGTAGCTCTGTTTTTGCTCTTTGTAAGCCAATTTTGGCATGTTGTTAGACTCATGATTATGATCTTTTAATAAAAGGCAGGCAGATTTGGATTCAATTCTGAGTTCTTAGGGGAGCTATAGCTCTCAGGTTAGGGCCCAACCTGAGAGCAATAGACCTCCTTTTCCTTGTATTGTTACTTGTCCTTCTTTTATCATTGCATTTCTTTCCTTTACATGCACTTGAAAAATACAGTTTGCTGAGTTGACTGTTTCGGTTTGGTTATGTAGGTTAGTTTCATGAATGCAGTTGTTTCAGTAGTTCAGAATTAGCGTAGGGAGATTGAAGCTACATTGAGTTCAAAAAAGTTGAATGCATGCTCACTTTTCACCTCTGTTTGGGGACCGGAAGTGTAGACCATGCCAACTGCCAAAAACACTGTTTTAATATATGCATGCAAGTATTGATGTAATGTTTCCGATTGAAGAATTGTCCATACGATTGTATCTTGAGTAATGACTCTTTAGTTCAGCATCATGCACGAATTCCTTTCAACTTACATTGCTGTTCTTCGATTCCTAATAAAACAGTTAGAATAGGTTGGTGAACTTTCGTTTACATGCAAGATAAGGGTGATTTGTTTCATTTACACTGCACAACACCACTTCATCGTGTTCTTATCCTCCTAAACCATGCCTAAGCCACCTACTCATCCTCTGTTCAGCTCATTTGCCTTCCAACCCTTCTACTGTCCACGTTGCTCAATCTTTTTGACCTTCCACTACTCTACCCTTCTATCAACCAACCAGCTCTATCCACTCTCTATCCACCTCATCTCTCTGTCCATAGGCCATCTCAAGCTCCTCTTTCACCTTACCCATCCATCCATACAGCTCCTTCACTCCTCCATCACCCAAAACTCCAACTGTAGGACATCGTGTAGAAGTTAGCAGACTTCCTGTAGAAATCCCGAGTTTCCTGTAGGATCCCCTGCAGACATCCTGTAGAAGCCTGCAAACATGGTTGCCAAGCACCTGAACGTTGTGGACTTCTGTGGAATGATGTGAGGGATCCCCTGGAACCTCTCAGAGTCCTCCTGACCTTTCCCAAGCCTTCCTCCCTTTGAACTACACCTGCACAGTCAAGACCCAGTAAGAAGCCCAATCACAATAACTCCACCCACTTGAGCAAAAATACAAAAACATGTTCTCTTCAATGGAAGTAGTTTAAATTCATGCATCTCATCTCACTAGAGGTAATGGCATCATTTCTAGAAGTTTCATTCCCACCATTGCATCATAAGGATTAAGCTAGTCAGATTAGGGTTTACTAAGGTTTCCATGTTTGGTTGGCTTTTAGTTCATTCTTGCAAAGTAGGTTAATTTCCTTTGAGATAGCCTTTGTTCATCATTTAGAAAGCTTCTTCTGAGAGCATATAGAAGTTGGCTTGAGCCCTAGCGGACTTGTGCCAGCTGACCAAGTGACGGCTGCGACAAGAGCTAGTACTTGTGCATACAGCACCGTCGCTTCCAAGTTTGTTACGAACTATCAGGTTGATAAAATTAGAGAAGGAAGCCCCAGGAGTTGTAGCATTATTTCTACAATACTGGAGCTCACCAGTCTCTTTGACTATTCATGACAAAATCTTTCACAACTACCTTCTGGACACAGGAGCCAGCCATAATCTAATGCCCAAGGCTATCATGGATGAGTTGGGTCTTGACATTACCAAGTCTTATCATGACCTGTTTTCTTCTAACTCTAGAAAAGTGAAATGTTTAGGATTAATCAAAGATCGAGCCATCACCTTGTCTCAGCTGCCGATGAAGAGAATGATGATGGATATTATGGTAGCATAAGTACCCCCCAAGTTTGGCATGCTGCTTTCTAGAGGTTGGATCAAGAGATTAGGTGGAACATTGCAAAATGATCTGTCCTGTGCTACTGTCCCAGTTTTTGGAGGTGAGAGTAGGAGATTATACAGAGAAGCTCAGTTGGCTTATATCATTAGTGATGAAAGCAATCCCAATAATCATCCCATATATGTTGTCAACACTGATCTTGGATCTTGTATTCTTTAGATTGAAGAATCCCAGTTGGCCTCCATGCAGCTTAGGAAACTAGTTTCCCGGATCATAGAGGAAGAAGGCCCACAAATTTGGGACATGTTCTTTGATGGAGCTTGCTCTAAGGAAGCTGCAGGGGCAGGTGTAGCCCTTATGTCCCCCACAAAAGAATGCATTCATCTATATTTCAAGTTAACTTTTCAGGTCACAAATAACATAGCAGAGTACGAAGCCTCGATATTGGGCTTAAATGTTGCTGAAGAAATGGGCATCAGAGGTCTGAAGGTGTTTGGAGATGCAAACCTTATCATTCAACAGGTGAAAAAAACCTTCCAATTAAAGCATCCAAGGCTGAAAGCATACAGAGATGAGGTATGGAAACTCAAGGGTTCTTTTAATAGTTTCAACATTTCTTACATCCCTAGAATGGAGAACCAGCTTGCTGATTCCCTTGTTGTGTCTGCTAGCACATTTATTCCTCCTTTGCCTCCTAAATTGACTTATGAAGTTCAAGTGAAATATAGACAATCTCTACCTGACAATGTCAAATACTGCAAAGTTTTTGAAGATGATGATGAAATTAATAGGTTTTTACAAGTCATTAATGAATTTTATGAAATGCACATTGACCAAGAAAACAAAACCATTGAAGAATGCAACCAGTCCAAGCTAAAGGACGAGATTGGTCAGGATAGCATTGTTCAGCTGCCTAGTAACCATATACCCAAAGGATTGGTGCCCCTAGAGAAGCTGTTTGATCATAATGATGTACCTTATAAGCCTGCCAAAAAAGAAAATAAGTCTGCAGTTCATAGACATAATGTAGGGAGTCCAACCCATCCAAAGTACATAAATATGTGCACTCACTTGTCTTCTGCCCAAAGTTCCGAGTATTGCACCCTTATCAACCAATTTTCTGATATTTTTTCTTGGGAGTACAGTGATCTTAAGACCTATGACACCAACATCATCCAACATAAGATTCCACTGGAGAAGAACACCATCTCTTTTAAGCAGAAATTAAGACCTATCAACGCTCTCTTATTGCCTTTGATTGAAAAGGAAATCAAGAAGCTGTTGGATGCCAAGATCATAGTTCCCCTAAGGTATTCAAAGTGGATAGCTAACCTTGTGGTAGTAAGAAAGAAGAATGGAGAAATCAGGCTTTGTGTTGACTTCAGGGACATGAACAAATGCTCTAAAAAGACAACTATCCCCTGCCTAAGATGGAACACTTGCTGCAAAAAGTTTTAGGGGCTGGAGTCATGTTTTTCTTAGATGGATTTTCAGGTTACAATCAGATTGTTGTACATCCAGAAGATAATGAAAAGACCGCCTTCACTAATCCTTGGGGCACTTTCATGTACTCCAAGATGCCTTTTGGACTAATGAATGTTGGGGCTACTTTTCAGAGGGCCATGGACATAGCCTTTGTGGGAGAGAAGGACAAGTTTGTCCTTAATTACCTTGATGACATAACAGTATTTTCCAGAAGTCACAAGGACCATTTGCAACATTTGAAGAAGGTGTTTCTAAAATGCAGATGGTTTGGAATTTCTGTGAACCCAAAGAAGTCACAATTTTCTCTAGAAGGCAAACTTCTGGGAAATATTGTTTCTGCTGAAGGTGTGAAGATCGATCCAGCGAGAGTTCAAGCAATTCAGACATTGTCCATCCCAAGGTCAAAAAGGCAATCTTTCCTGGGAAAGATTAACTTTGTCAAGAGGTTTATTCCAAACTTTGCAGAGCTAGTGAAGCACATCACTTCCATGCTGAAGAAAGGATCAGAAATAAAATGGACAGATGGTTCAAGAAGCTCTTTTGAAGCTATCATGGAAGCTCCCACTCTAATTAGCAGATGGTTCAAGAAGCTCTTTTGAAGCTATCATGGAAGCTCCCACTCTAATCAGTCCAAATTATACCAGGGAGTTTTATATCTTCTCCTTTGCCTCTTATGATACACTTGCACTAGTTCTATTGCAAAAAAATGATGAAGGTGTAGAGCACCCTGTGGCCTTTTTCAGCAAAACTCTGAGGGACGCTGAACTAAGGTATGACCTTATGAAAAAAAAGTTTATGCTCTCATAAAATCTTTAAAGGCATTCAGAATTTTTATTTTGCATTCCAAAGTGGTTGTGTATGTACCTTCAGCCTCAGCAAAAGATGTCCTAACTCAGCCAGATATTGATGGAAAGAGAGCTAAAAGGATTGCAAAATTCATAGAGTTCAACATAGAGGTGAAGCCCACAAAGCTTGTCAAAGGCTAGGGCTTGGCTAAGCTTATGGCTAAGGAAAATTGCAGTTTGTTAGACATCAATTGCATGGGTTCAATTTCAGGTGGTGAGCGGACATAGGAAGCAGTAGAAGAGCAAAAGCAAAAGCAGAATCAGTCTTTGGTTGAAAATATAGCCACCTATGAATGGTATTCTAGTGTAGTTCATTTTTTGTAGAAGCTAGAAGTCCCTCCAAGGCTTAGATCAAGTCAAGCCCAGGCCATTAAGCTCAGATCAGCCAAATTCTGCATTAATAAAAACTTGCTTTATTGGAAAGACCCATCAAGGATCCTCTTGAGATGTCTAGACAAAGGACAATCTGTGGAAGTCATGCACCAGTTCCATTCTAGCATCTATGGGGGGCATCATTATTGGAAAACCATAGCCCATAAGATTCTGAGAGCTGAGTATTATTGGCCTACTCTGTTCTCTGGTGTGTTTTCTTTTGTGAAGTCTTGTGACAAATGTCAGAGGTTTGCAGGAAGACAACAACTAAAATCTCTGCCCTTGAAGCCAATACACACCAATGGTCCCTTCCAACAGTGGGGCTTGGACTTCATAGGTGAGATCAATCCACCTTCCAGTGGCCATCACAAATGGATCTTGGTAGCCATTGATTATTTCACCAAATGGATCGAGGCTATACCCACTAAAAATTCTAATCATCAGGTTATTATAAAGTTCTTGAATGAGAATATTTTCACTAGATTTGGTTGCCCAACCAAACTAGTCACTGATAATGTAGTAGCTTTCAGGGCAGAAGAATTGGTGGACATGTGTGAATCCATGGGCATTCAATTGTTGCATTCTACCTCATATTATCCTCAAGGAAATGGCCTAGAAAAATCATCTAACAAGAGTCTTGTAAGGATAATCAAAAAAATGTTGGAGGACAACAAAAAGAACTGGGATTCCAAGTTGAAGTTTGCACTATGGGCTGATAGAGTTACCATCAAGAAGTCCATAGGAAATTCTCCATTTAAGCTGGTTTATGGCATTGATGTTGTTTCTCCTACCCAGTTGATTCTCCCTGTGACCAAATTCTTGCAAGAAGAACAAGATGAAGAGAATGACATGGCGAGGAGAATGAGTTAATTGGTTGAATTACAGTATATCAGAGAACAACTGGTTGAGAAGTCAAGAATTCATCAGAAGAAGATCAAAGAAACCTTTGATAGAAAGGAAAAAATGGACAGTTTTTAGGTTGGCGACTGGGTTCTCAAATGGGATGCATTGAAGGAAAAGAAGGGAAACCATGGTAAATTTGATGCCTTATGGACGGGACCGTTTTTCATCGCTCAAGTTTAGATGAAAAATACGTTCATTCTGCACGAGTTACCAACAAGAAGTCCATAGAAAATTCTCCATTTAAGCCGGTTTATGGCACTGATGTTGTTTCTCCTATCCAGTTGATTCTCCCTGTGACCAAATTCTTGCAAGAAGAACAAGATGAAGAGAATGACATGGCAAGGAGAATGAGTGAATTGGTTGAATTATAGCATATCAGAGAACAACTGGTTGAGAAGTCAAGAATTCATCAGAAGAAGATCAAAGAAACCTTTGATAAAAAGGAAAAAATGGAGAGTTTTTAGGTTGGTGACTGGGTTCTCAAATGGGATGCATTGAAGGAAAAGAAGGGAAACCATGGTAAATTTGATGCCTTATGGACGGTACCATTTATCATCACTTAGGTTTAGATGAACAATACGTTCATTCTGCACAATTTGGAGGGGAAAGGTGTTTTTGATGGCCCAGTCAATGGGCGGTTTTTGAAACTTTACTTCATATGAGGCTTTAAGGCCTTAATATTGTAATAGGTTTTTTCAGTTTTTGTTTTTTATGCAAATAAACTCCATGCCCAATGGAACACTAGGAGATAAGTTTGTTTTGGTTGTTACTGGAAAGGCAATAGTCTACAGTTCTTGAAACCTCACAGGGAGGCTTTCATCCCCGGAGGAGCTAATGTTAGCCCTGAGGTGCAGCGCTGCTATTTTAACAGAAATGTCCCCTATTTTAGCTCCGATGGTCCACGTCTCCTCTTGCTCCAATTTGGCCATAAGCCGGACTTAAAAAATTATACACCCGCGCTCATAAATATCGGCAGGTCCACTCCCTATTCATCTCTTTTCCACTGCGCTCTCCATTCTCCGATCTCCGATCAGATCGATCTTCGTCGTCCATTTCATTTGCCGATCCAATGACTATTGTGCATCGCTTAATCGCCCATCGGTGTATCAAAATTCCATCGCACTGTCCACCAACCCTTCACCTCTGCGATTAATGATCATATCTTGACCGTTGATCTGAACTCGATCTGATAGTTGTCGCTTAGCCGATCAAATCAACTTGCATGATGATCCTCAACCGTTGATCTTCCTCCATCATATTTGAAGGTTCACAATGATTTTGGGTGAGCAACAAGCGAGAAGGATACCGGCCTGATAAGGCGGTTTCCTCTCTCCTCCTCGCTGCTACGTGTCACTTGATGAGTGGGATCGGGTGTCAATCCGAATTACCACTTACCTCTTGTGACCTCGCCCGAAATACCACCTTTCGCTTTCAAATCCTTTGATGTGATATCAATTCCTCTATCTCTGTGATATGATCCTGTCCATTGATCATATCGATCCAACAGCCCCGTATCCCACTTCCCACCAGTCACCCGAGGAGGAAATTTGTTAGCTCTGTCAGTGCTTTTGACAGTCAGACAGTTGAACTTAAATAACGGAATATATGGTTGAAAGGGGAAAAAACAACAGCACGATGCAGCTGAACCAACATAAATGGTCATGGAACGTTGTTGACATGAGCGAGCCACTTGATAGCGCGACAAAATTACTAGAATTTGGTTACTGTGTTGTTAGAAAAAGAGATCTCTGAGCTCATGTTTGTCTAGTTATGACATCAAGTAGTTAAGAAGACAAGGGGGATATATTAAGACATCTCGAGCCTCAGAGGGTTCGAGAGCATTGTAAAAAGCCTATAAATGGTTGAAAGTTCGAAGTATCAAAGGTTAAACTTTTGGAGACTATGGATACTTTGTTCCTCCCAACGTATCATCTTCATTCCAGTAATACAAGCTTCTTTTGCTGTTACATGTTCAATCGCCATCTTCTCCTCTGTTCTAAGCTTGCACTTGAATAGGTTATTCATGTTTTCTTTTATGTCGAATGCCAGATAACTGTCATCTTATCTCTGCATTGATAAATTAGATTTGTAAGCTTCATTTACTTTCTGTAGCTAGCCATTCATATGTGTTTATGTACATGTATCTGCTGATACAGTCAGGGTTCTCCATCTATTCATTGAATCTATAAATTGTTGAGCATTAGTGGTCAAAATCCTTGTCAAGCTAAGGGTGTTCACGCATGTCTTGAGTGAAAACGGAGTTGAAACAATCATCTGACTTGATCCAAACCCCAATCCATTCCAATAGTTCATAGAACGATATTGAAGATTTATATGTTTCTAGGCATCTCTGAGCTACAACCTAGGAGAGTTTCCTGGAGTGCTAACACTAACCATGATACCTTTATATAAATTGGGTTATAGTTTGATTTTAAGTCCCAATTATGCTCTCCAATCTTAACTTCATCTATCTTTTCCATCAAGCTTTGTGAACACATCACATAGTCAACGACACTTGCCCCATTGTATGTGTTGCATGTGAAGTTTATGGACCTTTGCCATCTATCTAGACCATTGCAAATAATTAAGTTGGAAGCCCCACATAGTGTAAGAAACTCCTCTCCATAATGATTGCTAACTTTTTCATCTTCTGAACACCCCACCCGTTGGGGATTCTCCTCTTTTGTGAACCAAATAGGATTGTGATCCTCTTTGCAACAAAGAATACTAGCTTGATTATTTGTTGTTCTAGCATTGAAATCTCCCAATAAAAGAACTTCTCCCTGCTGAGAGTACACAACAATCTTGCTTTAAAGCTGCATATAGATCCTTGCTATCTAGCCCCTTATTTTTGTAAGTTTTTAAGACTTGAGGGGAAAAATAACATGCTTCAATTCTTATGCGATTCTCATTCTTTGATATTTTTAACCATAAATATTGTTTATTTGCATCTTCTTAATTAACTGAATGTGGCGGTGTTATTTTTCTTTCACTAAAATAGTATTCCCCCACACCCTTTGCCATTTTCGGCTACCTTGTTCCAAACTGCTAACTTCAAATAACCGTCAAACACAAGAGTTTTGCAACCATCATGTTCATGAGTTTCCATGAGACAAATTATGTCTCTACCTTCTACAATAGGCCCTAACCCAAGTCCCCTCCACCAAGGGTAACCTCTACAATTCCAATAAACTAAACTTAGGTAGACTTGGGTAGGATTTGACTGCTACGCAATTTGGCACATAAGACTCAAATTTGAGTCTTCACCCCTTTGCATCCATGTTGATCTTGTTGTTTTCCTCCCTATTATCAAATTCTTTTTTTTTCTTTACTGCCAGCTTTCTGCCATTTTTTGCCCAAAGGCCCAAACACTACAATACCTGTTTTAACATCGTACAACCATGCCCTTTTCCCTTCATTTCATGCTTCTCTAATTTTATCCACTTCTTCCCTTCTCTCCTCTTATTGTTTGCTGGTTAAATCTTCATTGAGGAAGAAATGTGATCCTTTCAAGAGTTTCTTTTTGCCCAAAAGATGTTGTTTGCCTTGTACGCTTGCCATGGTGACTTTTATGGGTCAAGGCCTCCCTTCACATATCTTCCCCACCGTCCTTGCTTGGCAAATTTACCCTTTCCAATTTAGTTTCTCTTTCAGAAAGTCTCTTGTCGAAAATAGAGCACTCTCATTCTTCCCATAATCTCTTATTCCCTTGATAATAAATTTCGTTTCCCTATCCTTTCTTTCTTTGTGTTCTCTTTCTTGTGATCTACAAGCACTTGCATCTTCTTCTTCCTCTGTCCTTATGTAACCATTAGTGTCTTCAACTCTAGCTTTGATTTCTTTTGGATTGTCTTTCCTATTGTTCTTTTTTTCCTTCTCTTTCAAAATGTCTGTTTGCTGAGATACTTGTGTATCTACCTAAGTTGCTTTAGAAATTATCACATCCTTGTTTGTTGCTATTGATTCTTTCATGGTTTGCCACACTGTCTTCATGCTTTGCCATTCTTGTTTTCCTGTCTCTAGAGCCTCTTGTAACATTGTTACATGTTCTTTTAAAATTCTATTACCTTCCATTAAACATCGATTTGCAACTATGATGTTTGAAATTTTTCGGTCCCTTTCCTGTTCTTTGGCTTCCAAAATCTCCAGCCTTGTCCTAGCCTTCATCAGTTCTTGGACATAGAGATATGATGACCATGTAAGAGGTGTAGATGTGGGACTGTAAATGGTTGATTCTTCTTTATTTTTGTATCTCTTATTTATTTTCTTTCTATGGAACGATTTTCTTCTTCTTTGTTCCCATTTAAGGTGAGCAAGCCTATGCCTTAAAATGCCTCGATATTGCTTTGCATTTACCCAAATCCAATTTCATGTTTTGTCTGTTGAAGCAATTTTGACTTGACCCAAATGATTTGTTTCCACAAAACTTGAGATTTCCTTACAATTTTAACGTTTACCATTGATTTGCCTTCCATTATAAGAGAATTCAATGGCTATCTATAACTATAAATCAGACTAATCATGCTTATAATCTTTATGTGAAATCCGGCTTGCTTCAAAAGGTTCGTGATTCTTTTAGGAAAATTTCGGCCCTTGGCCTGTGGTTTTGCTACTGCGACCTACGAGTACTATTTTTTTTTGTGTCTCTCTCGATGGGCTATAGCAAAAATATTGTGCTTCATGTGGACGAATCAAACCCTCGCCTCGATTATAAGGATCACGCAGATCGTTCAAACCCTGACTTCTGCTATTGATAGGATTTCGAGGTAAAAGTCAGCTACATACATTCCAGCTGTGCCACATAGTATTAGACTCTAACCCTACTGCTTTCACTTTTCATTCTTTGGTGCTCAAAGCGTGAACCTTCCCGACTTACATACCTCTACAGAGCAAATTTCGTCTCAAGTCGAGAAGCTCTTGTACCTACGCTTACCAGCTATTGAATGAAACATAATAGGGTTGTCATCCAACAAACAATTTGGAATATAAAATTAAGTAATATTGATATGTATTTAAAAATATATTAACGAGAACCACGCGGTGGCAATATCACTACCTTTATAATTTCCGCATGTAGTGTATGTGCAAACAATATATCTATACAAAAAAATGTTATATGCAGAAAATATATCTATACAGAAAATATATCTATACAAAAAAATAACCACACGACAAAGATTTTTTTAGATGTCTTTGCATTATGCAAAGTTTATTTGGGACTTTATATGTATCTTTATTTTATGTTTCTAATGAAATGACACTAAATATATATATATATATATATATATATATATATATAATTTTTATAATAAAAAATAATATTTTTTTTAATGAAATGACACTAAATATAAATATAAATATAAATATATATATATATATATATATATATATATATATATATATATATATAAATAAATAAATAAATAAATATAGATTTATATAATTTTTCTAATAAAAAAATAAATTTTTTATTATTTTATAAAATAAATTACTATCAAATATATCTCCATTGATCATATTTTTTAAAGCAATTATTTTTAAATTTTATATATTTTCAATTATATTTCCATCTATATATTTAATATTTATAATTTTTTTAATTTCATTAATCTATTATGTTATTAATTTAAATTTAAATAATATATTTAAATTGAAAGAAATGATGCGTGCGGCAGTTCTCAAGTTTTGCTTTTCGGATTGGACCACTAGTACCAAACTTATCGATATAGTTAGGAACCTAAAATGATGAGAATGATTTTTTCATTTTGATCCAGAGAAACCTTAGGGAAGAGTTTGGTCACGAGTTGGGTAGCATCAATTCTTTTGCGATACTGTTTTATGGCTGTAAATTTTTTTGCGATATCTGTAATTTGGTTGGAGGAGGGTAATTGATTCACATTGAAATCGAAATCTCAGGGGCAGGTGCATTTGAAGGTGCCAATGCAGCCACTCCACCTCGATTACAAGATCTACTTTCTCCGCAATCTCCTTCACAGCGACCTGACTGAAAAATAAAGGAAAAACATTAATCAATAGATGTAAAACCATTAAACATGGAAGTGATTTGATAATAAATGGCTTTTTTGACTTATTATATTGGAGTTGTCCTTAGTGTGATTATTTAGATTTTTTGGTGTCGAAATTTGGTAGAAGAATTAGAGGTAAAAGTTTTATTTGTGTTATTTAAACTGTTTTTGACTGTATATATGGATTCAACACCATGAAAAACTTTTAAGACACTTTGATTGTATAAAGGTTACCCATCAAGCTTGTGATTTCAATAAATTCCTATAGGATTTTACAGAAATTAGACCGGAAAAACCCACTGGAAAAGCTTTCAAAAAGTCGCACTAAAGACAACTCATATTAAATTTACCTTTGCCTCCTTTCAAAAGCATATGAACATGCTTCTCATGACCAAAGACATGTTTCGAAGATGGTTTAGGATTCTCAGATTTCTTGGATGCAATGAATATGAACCTAATTTGGATGCATGCGGAGGATGACCACAGTTCTAGACCCACACATCGTAGTACTCGAGGATAGTACTATACTCGGTGATCGATTGCCTTGCACATGATATTAAATACACTCTGTCACTGATGCCATGCCTGGGGCTTTGGAGCTCTGGTGGTGGCAGCGAGTGACCTAAGTCTAGAAAACCAAAAAAAAAAATCAAAAATTTCAAAAAAAAATTATACAGATGAAAATAATACTCCATCAAAGTTACTATATCACATCTGCTTAAAAGCAGTGCCATAGTAACAAAAAATATTTTAATATGAATGATGTGGTTTATAAATAAAATATTTCAGTTTTCAATTTCATATATATATATATATATATATATATATATATATAGCAATTAAAAAAAAAATTTGTCATGGTTAAAACATTTCAAGTAATCTTATTATTTTTGTTTATATATTTTGTTTTAGTAATTTTGTTTAAAATTTAGCAAAGATTTGTTAGAATATTTGTCAAAATTACAAATTCAAGTGGTGTAGTTTATACAATTCAAATGTCCAAATAAATTTTATATCTATTTCTACATTCAAAAACACAATCTAAACAATAAAACATTACACTACTCTATGTACATATAAAACTAATATATATCCATTTTAAGGAGAGATTAAATCTATTAAAATATAGATCATTATTAGACTTCAGACGAAGTTTTCATATAAAAAAATTAATCACTCTTGAGACTTGGTTTGGTTGTTCCAATATATTTAGGACAGGAGAAATGTGTTGCACCTAAGTTCTTAATGGAAGTAATGCCTCTGACTTGATTATGGAACATATTCTTGAGCACACGTAGCTCTTATGTCTCTAGATATGTTCTTAGATTATTTATTTATGGGAATATATCAATGGGATATGAGATTTATAAAACATTGTGGTGCACTGTGTTAGTCAAATGAAAGTTATGATATTATATATATATATAAAAAGAGATTGTGTATATAAGTTTGAATTTCATTTATTTTGTTGCTAATTGAAAATTTATGGAAATTGTTTTTATGTTTATTATTTTATTTTTAATATATATTTATGGATGTTAAATTATTTTGTAGAGTTATATGAAAATTTTATTATTTTATTTAAAGTGTGATATATAATTTTATTTGTAATAATATATGATAGATAAATAATTAAAAATATTAATAATAAAAACATTTATAGGAGTTGTTATAAATTGAAGAAATGGTGGAAATAATGACGCGTGCTCTGGAAGCCAGGGTTTTCTTGCTCGTTGTATCTTCTCAGGGCATCGCCATAATTTTCTTGCACAAAATAACTTTTCACCCTATGTTTCATCGAGGCTATGCAGAGTGTGGTCATTCTTCTATCGAGAAAAAACAAAGACCTTTTCTATGTGTAGCGGCTGGAGGTTTTGTGTTCACAAGTCGTTACAGGAGTCTGCCCTCTGTCTTTGCTAGGTCGGGGATGTCTCTACCCCAAGAATCTTCACAGGTGGACCCCAGATTGGTAGTTCCTCATTCTGAGGCACAATCTAAAATATTCCCATTTTGATCAGTATCCAATAGGGCAACTTAGTTTCAGATTTTCATTAAAATTTTCAGTGGGGAATCCAAGCTCATTTGGGTCACTAATATATTCTACATATTATCTATCAAATCGTTCATTGAATCTTGCTGGGACATACCTCTCTATTTTCAATGTCTACAATTTAATGGAAATGTTTTAATAGACTCTTACAATCTAGACGATTATGACATCAGAAAAAACTCCTCCATTATACTGAATTTAAGACTTCGAGGAGGGGTTCTTGTAACAAACTTTGTCAAAGGGTCTTCACTCTCTTTTAAAGAAACTACTCAAAGAAATACAATAATCCCTTCAAATCAACCACAAAATATCCTACTCCCATATATAGTTGAACAAATAAAAAATATCCCTGCTATCATCTGCACTTTTGTCTATAGCAAAGCTTCCATCTATACTACTAACAAAAGCTATCATCTATAGACTTAATGACTTTTGGCCAAAACCAAAAGCACTCATTCAATAGATTGCAACAACTTGGACTCCTAATTTTGAAATATTTTTATGATCTAAAGGTTTCTTTATAGTTTAGTTTGAAACAGAGAAAGACATGGACAGTGCTTGAATGTAGGGCCATGGTTTTGGGGAAAAGATGAGATTTTCACTACTTCATGGTTCCCTGAGTTTGATGCAAACTCTATGGTGGTATCCATGATGCCGATTTGGGTTAGACTCCAAAATCTCACTCTCCCATTTTGACATCACCAAGTTCTAGGAGATATCGACAATACATTGGGAAAATTCAAAAAAGTTGATATGGAAAGAGTAGAAAATAATATCTTCACATATGTCAGAATATGTGTGGAGATCAATCTTAGTAAAGGACATCCTGATCACATAAATTTGAAGCATTGAATTTTTTTCTAGTCAAAAGTTTTAGACTATGAAAATATGCCAATTAGGCGTCGTATTTTTTATCAGACATGCCATTCACAACATTCATGTCCCCGGGCAAAGATGAACCACAAGAAGAAGAAAAAAGCTAGAAAACAGAACAAAAGGATTGCATTTCATAGAACAATGCCCCTTTAAGGATGAAGAAGAAGTCAAAAAAGAAAGCCACGCAGGCAAAGATGGAATAAGTTGAACAAATTTGTAGGATGTTCTCCTAGAAGGGGGCACCATGGTATAATAGATCACTTTCATTGAACATCAAGCTGTAAAGGGTCTTGAAGACACTATGACATTGGATGGACCTAGTTGATCCAAAAAAGCACACGTATAAAAAAGTTTAGATTTAGACAAGGAGGCTCCTCACGAGAAAATCGATTTGGCGTTGGTTCTTTTTGAACCAAACTACGATGGTTGGAAAAAACTACACAAATGGAAAGGGAAAAAAGAAAATCTTTGCACTGGTCAACCATAATTTTATGTACATAGTTTTATTTATTTATTTATTTTCTCTGAGGAATATGGTGTGATGACCCCATGGATGCCTCTCAGTTCTTTTATTATTTTTTTACCGACCCTCTTTGGATCTCAGTGGCATACACACTAGTTGTGTCTACAAAGCATATTTTTTTTTTTTTTTTTATTTTTTTATAAATAGAAATTACAAGTTTTTTTGTTTTTGTTTTTGTTTTTTTTTTTCTCCGTGGGGAAAAAATAAAAAATAAAAAAGATTTATAATAATGTTGTCACCCAAAAAATGTTCAGCTAGCCATTTCTTATTAGGTTGATTAAAATGCACCATGTAGGATGAATTTTACCATGATAAAATCCACTTTCACTATAGGAAATAATTTAGCGAACCATTTTCCAAAATTATTTCTCATTAAAATCCAAAAAATCCATGAAAATAACTAAATAAATTATTATTTATTTAATATTTTCTAGAAATAAATTTCAATGATTATTTGATGATTATTTCTTAATCTTTTGACTTAATCACCTTCGAATAATTAAATAAATTATTATTTATTTATTATTCCTTATTTATCCCTTATTTTCCTTATCAGATAGTTGTCAAATCATTATTTAATAATTATTTCAAATTCATATTTGTCTTAATTCTCACAAAGTGATTAGTAAATCAATTTTATTTGTTAATTACTTTAACCACTTTCTAAATAAAGATATTTGACCATTTTGAATATCTTTTCCCTCTCAAAAAATATAATAAAGTATTCACAACAGTTAGATTTTAATTTAGTCAATAATATTTTATTATTTTCTAATTCTCAATCTATTCCAATATTTTGTTATAAATAGAGTGTTTTCTCTCCATTCTTCACCATGGCCATTTTCATCGTCCCCATTATCGTCTCACATAATTTGAGCTCCCACTTGAGTTCAAACATCCTTTGTTTTCTTTTTGCCCACTGCATACCACATATTGAGAGAGAGAAGCGCATCGCTGAAGCACAAGGTCAAGAAGGACCCATCCCATGGAGGGGGATCTACAAACCCAATTTTGTAATCACTCATCACCAAGTGTATCATTCTCAATTAATAGAATTGATCTTTCATATTCTCCATTTGGTTGTTTCACTTATATTTATGCTATTGTATGTTTCTTTTTGCATGCTATATCTTTCTGTAGGGTGTTCCTAACATTTTGTTGCAGTTTTAAAGCATAGACATAACCATATTTTATTGTTAGTGTTATAAGTCACTTATAACTTAAGTAAAGGATTTTGGTACACTTGCCCAAAAAATTTACAGTAATAAATGGTTACTCCACTAGGTTTTTAGCTCTTTAGTCGCCAACAAATGGCGACTCCGCTGGTGTAGTGATTCAGAACCTTGGTGACTAATGTTTCAACAATTTAAGTGTTTTTCTAGAATTTTCATTTCTCTCAATTTCTATTTTTAGATTTCTTTTTTTTTTGGAAATTTCTTGCTTCTATTAGATTTTCGTGACTTTTTCACAGGCTGTAGGTACCCGCCACGTAGGAGATAACACACTTTGGAGTAGATTTGCTAAGCGGAACCCTGGGGAATAGAGCACACTTTTTTGACCAAAACATGCACTCCATAATGCACTTTTTAGCTAGTTATGTTCATTAGAGCACACTTTTCAGGTTAGAACCCAAACCTTGCATTGTTTTTAATTAATTAATTAATTTAATTTATTTTTTTTTATTTTTTTTTATTTATTTTTATTTTATTTTATTTTATTTCTATTTTTATTTCTATTTCTATTTTTTATTTATTTCTTTGTTTGTTTTTATTTATTTATTTATTTATTTTATTTTATTTTTTATTTTATTTATTTTTATTTTTATTTTATTTATTTTAATTTTTAATTTTATTTATTTATATTTATATTTTATTTATTTATTTATTTATTTTTATTTATTTTTATTTTTTCAGTTTTTTTAGATTTTTCCGAGACTGTTTCCTGTGTGTTAGGAAGGACTTTTGTTCTTTTAAAAGTCACCTCTAGGCCTAGATACACTTAGTATTTTTCTAATTGAGGAAGGAAAAATCCCCCTAGGGTTTAGAGTACACCTCTATCATTTTAGTAGAGAATTCTTGAGTTGTGGAGTCTAGTGTATAGCATTTTTAGGCATTGATTTTTCGTACTTTTTACACCTTTTTGCAGTCCTTTTAAGAAAATTTTTCCAACACTCCATTCCCTTTACAATCTTGTGTTGTCCTCTCCCTTTATGATCCCCTTGTGAATCCTCCCATTTATAGTCTATTGTCTTCCATTTTCTAGCACTTTACCTTTTATGTTTTGCTGGTTTTCTGCATCACTTTGAGTAGATTTTTTCTTTTAGATCTTAGTCCCTTAGACAATAGATATTTTGGCCATTTTTTTGTCCTTGAGTTTCTTATTTTCCATCATTTTTCTTGATGCTTGATTTCCTTCTTGGGTGGGGGATTATGTGCTTGAGTTCGCTGTTCATTTTCAGTACTATTGACAATTTATGCACTTTATTTTCAGTAGAATTGACATCATCAAAATGTACTTAATTAACTCATTCACTTGACACATATTTCACACACACACGCCTAAAGAGAATGTGAACTTTGTTTTAGATGCCAAGATAAGACTTGAAACTATCCAACATAATAATATCTTAACTCACATAGATTAAGCCCACTTGGGCACAAGGGCCAAACCAATGTTTGTAGTTAGGTGTAGGATCAGTGGGATAGGCTTCCAATAACACCCAATGATCACCTACATTGAGACATAGAAATTTGAAATTTTAGAGAGCTTAAAATCCTTCACCATCCCATGGTACAAAGCTAGTGCACGCCAGTTACCCGATTCAGAGGGGTTTAGGCTTAGGTCATAATGTGAGCGGTTGTCCTCGAGGCTACCCAACTCTTGGTAGGGAATAATGTGCTGACAATTGACTACCCAGAAGCCCAAGACTTGATCGACCCCATGGGATGAAGGTAACCTTAGTGGCCAGTCTTAGAAAAACACCCTGTAGGAGTGGTTGTGGGCAAGCAATTGGTCCTTTACCACACCTTTCTCTAGATAACTCTGCTTGCAGGTATAAGATTTCATTAAGTAAGAATAATCTTGGAAGGCCATCTAAAACAATAGAAATAGGACTTATTTAAGGATTTAGATCACCTTTAGGCTAAATTTCATTTTTGATTTGATAGGACACGTTTTATTCAATTAGAGTAGAATATTATTATAATTAGTTTAAACTTTGCACCATTGCATTAGGTGTTTTGTTTTTGTTTGTTACTCTTTGCTCCTATTATTACCTCTTAGCCTTTTGAGTTTTCTTTTTCTTAACAACATTACATCCCTTAGGCGCTTTTCATTGATACTTCATGGCCTTCACCCTCAATTTCCTTTAGGACATACTCTCACCCCTACTTGTCATGTTAGGATCCATCCTCCTAGTCCTCCATTGAATCCACATACAAACTCTAGTTCTTCTGATTCTTCTAGCTCTTCCTCTGATTCCGCATCTTCCCAACCCTTCATCACCACCATGTGATGCATTAATGTGGGTGGTGGAAACCTAGGTGGTAACCAAGGTAACCCTACATGCAAAAAATCTTCAGGTATAGCCACTAATCCACCCTTGCTTCCCTTTATGGTTAGTTTGAGCCTCCAAGATTTAAGCCAACACATGAATAATCCCCTTTTCCATAACCAAAATTTTCCTCCCATGCCCACCAAAATTCCCTTAGAAATTCCCAAGTTTGAAGGTAATCCTGGAGAATACCCCACCAATCTTATTCACTCCTTCCACAAGTGGTGTTCATCAAATTCCATGACAAGGACTCCATTCATCCTCATCTCGTCCAACACACCCTAACTGGAGCTACTTCCAGGTGGTATGTCGATTAACCACATGCCTCTCATTCCATTTTTGCGACTCTTTCCAACAAATTTATTTCATATTTCCAATTACCTCTTTGATATGATAATGGTACTGAACTATTGACCTATTTTTGTCAAACTTTTTCCACCCGCCTTTCTGATCATGTACAAGAATGGCACAAAACTAGGAGCCTTTATAAAGCCCCTAAGTTTGAAGATCGTGTGTATATGGATTGGTTTTTGAGAACCCTTTTCCCCCCCATAGGTAATGATGTTGCCTCTCACTTTCCTGAGACTGAGGAAGAAGCTCTCCAGATAGCTTGGAAATATGATATGATATATGCCCAATCAAGTTATGTTTATACTGCCCTTCCCGATCTTTCTCGGCTTGGTGTTGCTAATGCACCAGGGGCATCTCATGCCATTGATGATATTTTTGGATCTCTTTCCCACCCCTACCCATCAGCATATCCTCAACCTACTATGAGTTATGGTCAACCCTAAGGGGGGACCAATTTCGCTTACACCTATCCCACTCTTGATCCTTTGTGTGTCAACTGTTACCAAGGTACAAGCATGCCACATGCATTTTCCCATTTGCATCAGCCAATGCCAGGGCCAACTGTTGCTCAACGTGGTTACCAAAATGTTTTTGCAAGTCCTTATTATCCCTATGCACTGCTTAGTGCTCTAGCCCCAACGAAATCAACGTCTTAACTTTCCATGCTTCCACCTCCTCAGCCACAACATCCACCACCTCCACAAATTCAAGTGTATGCTCAACAGAGTGCTACCATTCTCCATAACCCAAAAATAAGAAATAAGGGGAAGGGAAACCAAAACCAACAACCTCAAGGTAACCAAGGTTGGGGGGATGGAGGATTCTAGGTGGTTTGGGTAGTGTTGTGGCCAGCAACAAACCCCCCTCTTTTTCATTTAATTGTTGTCCAAAATACTAAATGAATGGGGACCCTTAGTTAAAATTTAGGAAAAGGAAGAGTTTCCTTTCTTCAAATAAAGTTACCATCGTAAGCTTAGGAAGATCTTTTGAATACTTTAAAACCTAAGTTTATGATAAGGAAAAAATCTTTAAAAAGCCGCATCATAAAATGATAGAAAAACACCTCCATTTGGGTATAATCCCAGTATGTGCAAGATTCTTGTACTAAGCAATATATCGCATCACAATAAAGTAATGCTAATAAGAAAAACTTCAAGATTTTCCAATTTGCGATAACACTGATCGCAAGATCGCATATCGCAGGGAATGGGCTAACAAAATTTGGAAAGCATAAAACTTCTGCGATCTGCGATTTTGCGATATCGCGATAAAGCGATGGTTGCGATATTAAGCCAAATCAACTCTGCAATGTTATATTTGTGAGTCGGTGCGAGAGCGCGATAGTGCAATAATGCGATGTCGCGATCTGCAATGATTGCGAACCAAATCACAACATCACTCCATCACGAATCTTTCGGGCATGCTATTCAAGAAAAGCCACTTACCATAATCTGACTCAAGATCATGCGCTTTTAATGATAATAAATGAATTAGTTGTCATCTATTAATGTAGACGCGTGCTTTTACAAAGAATTACTTCACGTAAGGTGGCATATTTGATATATCTGCTGCATTTAAGACTCTCCCATCACCTTTCTTGATTAGTCATTTCCATTTCACTTGTGAGCTGCAGGAACAGAGAACGAAGGACGATACCAAGCCATACGCAGGAAGAAATGGGAAAGAAAAATAAAGCTTAGGGCTCTGAGACGAAGGCAATGGCACCCTTATATACAGACACAGCTTGTAGCAGAGACGCAGGGATATCGACGTGGGAAATCATGTACAGACTTCTTGAAGAAGAAAACCCAAGAATAATGAAGGTTACCGCTGTCTCAGACTCACAGGGCTCTTCCGAAGCATCCTTAGAAGAACTAGCGTGCTCATTCCTTCATCGGATAGTAGCAAGGCCCAAAATTCTCCCATATACGGATATGATCAAGTGGATACTTGACAATGTAGAAATGAACAACATACAATTCAAGATTCAAGGACATGGGCTTATCGGGTCATTTGCTGCACAAGATTTAAAGCTCATGTATCATCTTCCTGAACCGCAGGCGACTTACAATGCACAATTCATTAAAAAATTTGTGACGGAGAACCCAAACCTATCAGAGACCACCAAAGATTGGTCCAGAAAAGATGAACCGCTCAAGAAAGATAAAAACGGTATGTACAGCACTGGTTCCCTCACCTCTCTGTATTGTTTTGCTGCGGCCATGCTTTGTAGATTATTTGGGATGCCAGATATCAATAAGTTTTCGTCTGAGTGGCTACCATTAATAGATGCTGCCACAAATGTCGTTATTATAGATTGGGCCAAGATCTTTTCTGATAACCTATTCACGGTTATTATCAACTACTGGTCTAAAAGATCCATGTCTCAAAGGATCTATCCTCCTTTATGTGTCTAAATTTCCCGTTATGGGTTGGAAATGGACAACCCAGGACCCATTACCCATCCATGTTTATCATAAGATATTATGGGATTCTCAGTTCATTCCACATTTCTACGAGATTTGTCACGGGTTTATCTTACCCATGTATAGAATGATGTATGATAAAGACCCCCCGAGGTGTTCACCTGAGGCACAGATAGATATCATCCCCATTGCAAGATGGTTCGGAGAATAATGGTTCACCTATATTAGAGTATTTGGAAGCCCTGTCCCCCCCATGTCCTGCCTTTTTATATCCCTGACAAACTTCTGGCTCGAGAAATTGCATATCAAACCTGTTCAGAAGGCGGCCTAACTAAAGACCTAAAAGACAAAAAGAAGGCCATATGGCCATAGTTTCCTGTGGCTTGTGGGGCCTTTTCTTTGTTCGATGTAGGTCATGCATTCACCGAAGTACAGAATATGACATGTCTACAATTATTTAAATTCCCGGCAAGACCATTTGACCCAAATGAGGTTGCCCAGGATTTCACAACGATAGTCAAGATAAAAGTGTTCGTTGGAAAAAAGGATTTATTTGATGATATATTTCAGAGTAAAAGCTCACTTTAGGAAATTTTGCGGGAAGCCCAATCACGATTGTCTCCAGATGACCTCCAAAGATTCATGGTGTACAGGGAAAGAAGACTAGCCAGTGTTCCTCTAGAAAAGCTGCGACTATCTGCCAGAGAACCAACTCCAAGCGTTAGCCTCAGTGGGAATTCAAGCACTTCCGGATCTAAATCTAAGACTAGACGAGAGATGCCTGAGCATTCTAAAAGATCCGAAAATAACCAAGATAGGAGCGAAGAGTCAGCTAAAGACACCGCTTAGTCGATGGAATTTCCACAACAGTAGGTTATCGCCTCCCCGCCAAGAGATGTTCCCCCTCTCGTCATTGAAGCACCACCCGTCACAATAGAATTAGATAAGGAATGGGAAATCTTCAACGAACTGATCAATCCTGAAGGACAAGCCCCAAAAACACCTGTGAGCAATACACAGGTAGCACAAGAAGTGGGCTCAGCCATAGTCAGCAATGTCACAGAAACGGAACATATTCCTATCACTCCATCTTCTGAGCTTCTACTGAATGTAGAAGAAATTCCCCCACTGGACATATTTTATAGTCCCCAACATAAGGCAGTTGTAAGAAGACAGAGAAAAAAGAGGAAGTTAGAAAATACACTTTCTCATGATGCTGAGCAATTAGACGTCCTATGGAAAGATCCTACCAATAACCCAACATAAAATCTCACCAAACTGTCTCAGATCGCAGGGGCGTATGCCTCTGCGACTATTGACAAAGCGTCAGAAGTACAACAATTGTTGAAAGAGCGAGAAAATCAGATACAGGTACTGCAACTACAATTGCAACAAGCCAATGCTAATAATGAGGCACGCAAACAGCTTGAAAAGTTGCAGGAAGACTTCCAGCAAATGTAAATAGGTTATCAAAGAAGTTTGGATGAAAAGGGAAAACAGTTGCAGGATGTACAAGAGATGCACAGAGACGACCCTAAACTTACAGAGTTTATTTTAGAGTCTATTGCCTTGAATGAACAACTACTGCAACAACAGGAAGTGTTGGGACAAAAGGTATCACAGTGGAATTATTATTGCGAAATGAGTGATAAGATCACCAATCAAGTGGTCGACTTACGAAGTGACTATGATTAGATTGAAAAATGAGTGACGGAGTACTTGGCTTAGCAGGATGAAGACAAGGGAAAAAGAGCATGCGCACCTAGGATAAATGAGAATCATAAAGAGTTGCTCTTCAACAAGTGGGACGATCAAATCAGGGAGGCGGAACAAGCAGTAGAAACAACGGCCACGACAGCAAGCATTCTTATCGACTGTGTAAATGAAAATTTGCATAGAGCAAATTTAATCGCAGAGACCACCCCAGGGTATTTACCAAATAAACTACGACTAGAAGCAGAATGGAAGCAGAAGGCACAAGAAAAGGGAAAAGCGATCCAAGCACTAAACAGGTTAAATTGGGAGTGTTACTGGGCATACTTGGTGAAGCCGCATAGTCAGTGAATGACTGTGAAATGTATCATAAATGCGGCAGAGAAAGTGGTGCCAGCTCTCATAGATTCCGTTTTCTCAGTCCAGCTCAAAGCAGAAGTCAGCCAGCCGACTCTCCTTAAACCAATGATGAATGGATGCAGCTTTAAAGATCAGATTCAGAAGTAGCTTAATTTGGAATGTTGTTTTTTCTTAAAAATTAGATTAGAAAAAGGATGGTCATTTGAAAATCGCATCCTAATTTTGTAAATAAACTATTATTAGAATTACGAAGTAGTATTTAAACCCTTCTCATGCATTTAGAGAAGGGTCCAGAAATTTGTCAAAAACGTGTCCTCAGAACATGCACTTCTGCACCCTCAGAGGAGGTTTTGATGAATGAATGGATCAAGGTTTATTAATGTTTTCATTTGAGATGTTGCACTTCTGTACTCTTGGTAGATATTAGAACAAGTAGAGATAAATCATTGTTGCTTGAAGCCTATGAGTAGGACCAGTCATAAATGGTACTTTTATCTCTTGGCCATTTCTGCTTATATTCTTAAAGTGATATATAGTTTTTAGTTGTTTATATGTTATTGCATGAATGTTTGAGTTACCATTTGGCACTTTTGTACGGTGGAGCCATTTATTTATGTTTGATATATGAATAACTTATTATGCGATATGTTGTTCACAACTGTTTTGCCTAACTTTTTATGCAAAGAGGTTCATCTTAATTGATTTCCATTCTTATGTTAGCTGAATGATCTTTATTACCAGTTATTATTTGAAATCTATTTAGATCACATAATAGAAGAAATACATCCTGGGTTAGCATAGATTAGATGTGCTGTTTTCATTAGATTACAATAGCATAGAATTAGATTAAAGTAGCTTAGATTAGAACTCTTAGATTAACATCATCTAACTCTGCACACACACACACCCTTAGATTGGGAAACTGGTCCCATTATCCCCAGTCGGACCCGCTATACCAAACGGATAAGGAGCTGCCAACCAAGGTCCGGACCGGGTGGGTATCCCCCTTGTTGTCGACCCGATTTTCGGGGCTTCAACATATTTGGCGTTAGAAGGAGGGCCTGAGCATAGTGTCTGTTGGAATGGTTTGAAATCGTAACATTTGAATTAGGATGGCTGCTCACAAACTTCCCATTGTGAGTTGTATCCATGTTCGTGCCTCTTCCAACACTCCACCTGAAGTGGTAAGACTCTTGTCTCAGGTAAAATTCAATGGTAAGAATAATTCTTCTGCTTTTAATCATGCCCTTCAATTTATTCAAAATGTTTCAAGTTCAAACGTTCAAAGAATTGATGAAGGCATTTTATGCAGAATTTTTACTCTCACATTCACGGCGGAAGCTAGAAAATGGTGTAGAACCCTCCCAGTTGCCTCAATTCACAGCTGGGACCAATTTGTCAAGGCTTTCATTTGTAAATTTGATTGCTATGATTATGATCAGGTATATGATGAAATTGAGTATCTACGAAAAGAAGATGAATCTGTTAGGGATTTTAATATGTGATTTCATCTTGATTGTCTAAAATATGATCTTGAAAATGAATTCATGAATGAAGAATCTTCAGATTATGCTGAGCATTCCCTACCTCCTATGTCCGATCCATCAGAAATTAGTCCAGGTCTTGTTTTATTTTCTTCTAATAGGAATGAAAATTCCAATTTGAATGTGCGAATCACTCATGATGAAGAAACTTCCCAAAGCTTAGGAAACATGCCTGCTCTAATGCAAGAAGACAAAAGCGAGAATGTTGAAAGAAAGCCTACCTTGGAACCAGAAAGCAACTTGGAGACAAGGTTAGATAATATCATCGCAAGTCAACAAATGCAGATGCCAAGGTTAGAACAACAAATTAATTCTCTTTCAGAAAATACAAACACGCAAAGGTATGATCTAAAGCCCGATGTCTACAATGAATGTGATGAACAAGAATTTTTTCACGATGATATTTTCAAATGCATTGTTTCATAATCACATTTTTCTCTTTATCCTGATGTATTTAGTGATGATAATTTTTTCCCCCTCAGTATTAATGATATCTCAAAAAGTACGGAGGATTATTCAAATGAATCACCATTAGGTTTTCAAGATAAAGAGGCAGCTATAGAACATCCTTTGGTCATTTACAAACAAGAATGACTTGACCTTCCTTTTCTGAAAATATTGGATGAAAAAGAAAAATCTAGAGAAACCTGTAAAATCATTTATGATAGCTACTTTGATGATGATGATGTTGATTTATCTCAAGTAACTCAACAGAGCTCAGATAATGAGAGATATTCTAATTCAAGAATCATATCAGTCAATCCTCATCCTAGAGTGACGGATCATTTGCATGAATTTACTATCCAAATCAATATCCCGATCTATGATTCGTATCATGAGCAAACCCCCATGCCTGTTCCCAATCATAACTTGTTTTCTGATTCACAAGACGTAATTCGAAATTACTCGGATCCCATAATTCTGGCCAGTTCTTGTGAAAAAGAAGATATTTCAAGTCAATCCCAGTTGTGCTGTAACATTAGTTGTACAGATAATCATTACATTCTTTTTCGCTTGCACTCATTTTGTATAAAATCGGATTGTATTTTAAATTTTCAGACTTTTGATAGATTACTATGGTATATTGAGCACCTTATCAAAGAACATTCGAGAGATGTATTACCATTTTGGAAAACTAAATTGTGTCAAGGAAATACAAAACTTTTTCAATTCCAAGATCAATCAATATCAGCCTTTCTGAAAAAACTTCTATGTCATCCAAAACATCATCAACGAAAGAAAGTATTTTTGGAAACTTGCCAGCAATTCACGTTAATTGATAAATCTCTTTCGAGAAATTTCCATCTATTCTTCATTGATTTATTTAGTGATTTGTATGTGGAAACTTTCCTTTTACGAGAAATTGCTAAAAGCCTGACTTTAACGCATAGTAGATTACAGGCCATTAAAACTAAAAAATCATATTCGCAACCTGGCTTGTCATCTTTCCTATTGCATGATCACCAATCCATAACAAGAATTCATCCTGATTTTTATGATCCAATAGGTATCCAATTGGAAAGAAGATTTCATGAGAAAGAAATTTCAAGCGGAATTCCGACTGAAGTTACACTTTCTAATCCTACATTCAATGTTCACAGTCCAGGAAAAGTTTTATTCTTAACACTGATGTTTAAAAGGTACATACGTGTAGGAACAAAAATGAAAAGATGGTTTCACTGGAAATATCATTTTACCTAGTCAATTTTTCTGTGGATAGTTAGAATAGAAGTAGGAGTAGTTTAGCTAGGTTATTAGGTAGATAATTTAATTTTTAAATGTTGGTAGGCAAAATAAGAGAAGAAATTATCCCTATCATGTACATAATCCAAGGGAATAGTTACCTCTCATTTCTTTAAATATTTTTCTCCCTAATAAAATTTGCTGTGGTTAACAGCATTTGACATTTACTAAAGACACCATTTCTCTATCAGATTTTGAACTTCTACTTGTATAAATAGCAAATCTTTTGGAAACTTGATCTTTATTATTAATAGATACAGTTAAAAACTTTAACCCAGATATGATACTAGTTTCAACTTCAAGAAATTTGACGAAAGCAATCTTAGTGAAGAAATTGTTTTATATCAGTACAATGAAAGGTATCAATAACAAAATGAGGATTCCCTGTAGAACAGCCATTTCCAAAAACTCTATTATTGTCGTCCAGAGCTTTCTTAAGGAAAAAATGACTTCCTCCCTGCTAAAGAAAATCATAGCATTTAGAGAAACGACCCAAGGATACACTGTATCTTGAAGAATAAGAGGTCTCATCACGAGTCGGCTTATCATGATCACAAATATTATAACTTGCTGTCTTTGCCATTACTGTCCACCAAAATAGGGCAACGACTTAAGATTGTTGAGATCAAAAGACAAGGGGTCTCATCACGAGCCAACTTGTTTAGCAAAAGTGTAAATCAAGTGAATGACTGTGTCATAATTTGGATACCAAACCAAGACATTGTTCTTTAAGAATAAAAAAGGAAAAAGTGTCAATATGGGTTTTTCTTTGAAAGTTGTAGATCACCTTAAGCAGGATAAAGGATCATTACTGGGTAATAGGTAACCCTGTCGAGGCTATGAACGCCTGCTGGCAGCAGAGGCTCTACCTACGACAAATGAGCATATTTAAAAAAAAAAAAAAAAAAAAAAAAAAAAAAACTGGTACACAGGGAAGACCTTATTTTATCTTTACAAGGCCAAGTAATGGCTGATGTAAATGCAAGGACAAGCTGAGGAAGCAAATAATTAAAATATAAAGAGGTTGGAACAAAATGTCATTGACAGTTTGGAGTATAATGCGCTTTATCTTTTTATAATAAAGTTTAATTTTCTAAAAAAAAATTTGTTTTGGAAATTTGAAAATTTCAATAGAAAATCAGAGATAACTGGTTCTCCCAAGTGAATCGCCAATTGTTGTGGCCAGCAACAACCCCCCGCCCTTTTTCATTTAAGTGTTGTCCAAAATACTAAATGAATGGGGACCCTTAGTTAAAATTTAGGAAAAGCAAGAGTTTCCTTTCTTCAAAATAAAGTTACCATCGTAAGCTTAGGAAGATCTTTTGAATACTTTAAAACCTAAGTTTATGATAAGGAAAAAATCTTTAAAAAGCTGCATCATAAAATGATAGAAAAACACCTCCATTTGGGTATAATCCCAGTATGTGCAAGATTCTCATACTAAGCAATATATCGCATCGCAATAAAGTAATGCTAATAAGAAAAAATTCAAGATTTTGCGATTTGCGATAACACCGATCGCAAGATCGCATATCACAGGGAATGGGCTAAAAAAATTTGGAAAGCATAAAACTTCTGCGATCTGCGATGTTGCGATATCGCGATAAAGCAATGGTTGCGATATTAAGCCAAATCAACTCTGCAATATTATATTTGTGAGTCGGTGCGAGAGCGCGATAGTGCAATAATGTGATGTCGCGATCTGCGACAATTGCGAACCAAATCGCAAAATCACTCCATCACGAATCTTTCGGGTACGCTATTCAAGAAAAGCCACTTACCATAATCTGACTCAAGATCATGCGCTTTTAATGATAATAAATGAATTAGTTGTCATCTATTAATGTAGACACGTGCTTTTACAAAGAATTACTTCACATAAGGTGGCATATTTGATATATCTGCTGCATTTAAGACTCTCCCATCACCTTTCTTGATCAGTCATTTACATTTCACTTGTGAGCTACAGGAACGGAGAACGAAGGACGATACCAAGCCATACGCAGGAAGAAATGGGAAAGAAAAATAAAGCTTAGGGCTCTGAGACGAAGGCAATGGCACCCTTATATACAGACACAACTTGTAGCAGAGACGCAGGGATATCAACATGGGAAAGCATGTACAGACTGCTTGAAGAAGAAAACCCAAGAATAATGAAGGTTACCGCTGTCTCAGACTCACAGGGCTCTTCCGAAGCATCCTTAGAAGAACTAGCGTGCTCATTCCTTCATCGGATAGTAGCAAGGCCCAAAATTCTCCCATATACGGATATGATCAAGTGGATACTTGACAATGTAGAAATGAACAACAGAAAATTCAAGATTCAAGGACATGGGCTTATCGGGTCATTCGCTGCACAAGATTTAAAGCTCATGTATCATCTTCCTGAACCGCAGGCGACTTACAATGCACAATTCATTAAAAAATTTGTGGCAAAGAACCCAAACCTATCAGAGACCACCAAAGATTGGTCCAGAAAAGATGAGCCGCTCAAGAAAGACAAAAACGGTATGTACAACACTGGTTCCCTCACCTCTCCGTATTGTTTTGTTGCGGCCATGCTTTGTAGATTATTTGGGATGCCAGATATCAATAAGTTTTCGTCTGAGTGGTTACCATTAATAGATGCTGCCACAAATGTCGTTATTATAGATTGGGCCAAGATCTTTTCTGATAACCTATTCATGGCTATTATCAATTACCAGTCTAAAAGATCCATGTCTCAAAGGATCTATCCTCCTTTTTACCTATCCGTATATTTAATGGATTCTATTTGTTATGTGTCTAAATTTCCCGTTATGGGTTGGAAATGGACAACCCAGGACCCATTACCCATCCATGTTTATCATAAGATATTATGGGATTCTCAGTTCATTCCACATTTCTACGAGATTTGTCACGGGCTTATCTTACCCATGTATAGAATGATGTATGATAAAGACCCCCCGAGGTGTTCACCTGAGGCATAGATAGATATCATCCCCATCGCAAGATGGTTCGGAGAAGAATGGCTCACCTATATTAGAGTATTTGGAAGCACTGTCCCCCCTCATTTCCTGCCTTTGTATATCCCTGACAAACTTCTGGCTCGAGAAATTGCATATCAAACCTGTTCAGAAGGCGGCCTAACTAAAGACCTAAAAGACAAAAAGAAGGCCATATGGCCATAGTTTCCTGTGGCTTGTGGGGCCTTTTCGTTGTTCGATGTAGGTCACACATTCACCGAAGTACAGAATATGACGTGTCTACAATTATTTAAATTCCCGGCAAGACCATTTGACCCAAATGAGGTTGCCCAGGATTTCACAACGACAGTCAAGATAAAAGTGTTCGTTGGAAAAAAGGATTTATTTGATGATATATTTCAGAGTAAAAGCTCACTTCAGGAAATTTTGCGGGAAGCCCAATCACGATTGTCTCCAGATGACCTCCAAAGATTCATGGTGTACAGGGAAAGAAGACTAGCCAGTGTTCCTCTAGAAAAGCTGCGACTATCTGCCAGAGAACCAACTCTAAGCGTTAGACTCAGTGGGAATTCAAGCACTTCCGGATCTAAATCTAAGACTAGACAAGAGATGCCTAAGCATTCTAAAAGATCCGAAAACAACCAAGATAGGAGCGAAGAGTCAGCTAAAGACACCACTCAGTCGATGGAATTTCCACAACAGCAGGTTATCGCCTCCCCGCCAAGAGATGTTCCCCCTCTCGTCATTGAAGCACCACCCGTCACAACAGAATTAGATAAGGAATGGGAAAACTTCAAAGAACTGATCAATCTTGAAGGACAAGCCCCAAAAACACTTGTGAGCAATACACAGGTAGCACAAGAAGTGGGCTCAGCCATAGTCAACAATGTCACAGAAACGGAGCATATTCCTATCGCTCCATCTTCTGAGCTTCTACTGAATATAGAATAAATTCCCCCACTGGACATATTTTATAGTCCCCAACATAAGGCAGTTGTAAGAAGACAAAGAAAAAAGAGGAAGTTAGAAAATACACTTTCTCAGGATGCTGAGCAATTAGACGTCCTATGGAAAGATCCTGCCAGTAACCCAACTGAAAATCTCACCAAACTGTCTCAGATCGCAGGGGCGTATGCCTCTGCGACTATTGACAAAGCGTCAGAAGTACAACAATTGTTGAAAGAGCGAGAAAATCAGATACAGGTACTGCAACTACAATTGCAACAAGCCAATGCTAATAATGAGGCACGCAAACAACTTGAAAATTTGCAGGAAGACTTCCAGCAAATGTAAATAGGTTATCAAAGAAGTTTGGATGAAAAGGGAAAACAGTTGCAGGATGTACAAGAGATGCACAGAGACGACCCTAAACTTACAGAGTTTATTTCAGAGTCTATTGCCTTGAATGAACAACTACTGCAGCAACAGGAAGTGTTGGGACAAAAGGTATCATAGTGGAATTATTATTGCGAAATGAGTGATAAGATAACTAATCAAGTGGTCGACTTACGAAGTGACTATGATCAGATTGACAAATGAGTGACGGAGTACTTGGCTTAGCAGGATGAAGACGAGGGAAAAAGAGCAAGCGCACCCAGGATAAATGAGAATCATAAAGAGTTGCTCTTCAACAAGTGGGACGATCAAATCAGGGAGGCGGAACAAGCAGCAGAAACAACGGCCATGACAGCAAGCATTCTTATCGACTATGTAAATGAAAATTTGCACAGAGCAAATTTAATCGCAGAGACCACCCCGAGGTATTTACCAAATAAACTACGACTAGAAGCAGAAGGCGCAAGAAAAGGGAAAAGTGATCCAAGCACTAAACAGGTTAAATTGGGAGTGTTACTGGGCATACTTGGTGAAGCCGCATAGTCAGTGAATGACTGTGAAATGTATCATAAATGCGGCCAAGAAAGTGGTGCCAGCTCTCATAGATTCCGTTTTCTCAGCCCAGCTCAAAGCAGAAGCTAGCCAACCGACTCTCCTTAAACCAATGATGAATTCATGCAGCTTTAAAGATCAGATTCAGAAGTAGCTTAATTTGGAATGTTGTTTTTTCTTAAAAATTAGATTAGAAAAAGGATGGTCATTTGAAAACCGCATCCTAAATTTTGTAAAGAAACTATTATTAGAATTAGGAAGTAGTATTTAAACCCTTCTCATGCATTTAGAGAAGGGTCCAGAAATTTGTCAAAAAATTTTCCTCAGAACATGCACTTCTGCACCCTCAGAGGAGGTTTTGATGAATGAATGGATCAAGGTTTATTAATGTTTGCATTTGATATCTACTACTGGTGTTGCACTTCTGTACTCTTGGTAGATATTAGAACAAGTAGAGATAAATCATTGTTGCTTGAAGCCTATGAGTAGGACCAGTCATAAATGGTACTTTTATCTCTTGGCCATTTCTGCTTATATTCTTAAAGTGATATACAGTTTTTAGTTGTTTATATGTTATTGCATGAATGTTTGAGTTACCATTTGGCACTTTTGTATGGTGGAGCCATTTATTTACGTTTGATATATGAATAACTTATTATGCGATATGCTGTTCACAACTGTTTTGCCTAACTTTTTATGCAAAGTGGTTCATCTTAATTGATTTCCATTCTTATGATAGCTGAATGATCTTTATTACCAGTTATTATTTGAAATCTATTTAGATCGCATAATAGAAGAAATACATCCCGGGTTAGCATAGATTAGATGTGCTGTTTTCATTAGATTACAATAGCATAGAATTAGATTAAAGTAGCTTAGATTAGAACTCTTAGATCAACATCATCCAACTTTGCACACACACACACCCTTAGATTGGGAAACTGGTCCCATTATCCCCAGTCATACCCGCTATACCAAACGGATAAGGAGCTGCCAACCAAGGTCCGGACTGGGTGGGTATCCCCCTTGTTTTCGACCCGATTTTCGGGGCTTCAACAAGTAGCCACATATCCTTGATGAGGGAATGGATTGGTAAGCACTGTCGGCTACAAAGAAGAGGTAGGAGGAGGTGGAGCCATAGACTGAGGTCCTCTAGGTTTGAGCTTCCCATGTCTAATGCATCTGAGGAAAAATGGGACATTCATGTGTGTAATGGCCATACGTCCTGCAAAAATCACAAGGTATATTAGTTCTAAGAGCCATGTTTTGTTTGGGTTGTGCACCGTGTTGCTAGGTTCCGGGATTAGGCTGGTCACCCTTATTGAGAAAGAAAGAGAGATAGTTCAACAATGAACTAACAAAATTCACCTTTGCTTGTTTCTCCTGTGCCTGTATGATTATGTCATTGTCTGCCTTACAACTCCTTATTTATTCCTTTAAGCTTCTCAATGTGTTTTCCGACTCAGAAGAGTGCCCAACACCACGCTACTCATCTAATCCATAGGGAGAGTGTCGGGAACTATAGTCTACCATCTTGCTAGTCATCTTTGATATTCTTCTCGGAAGGTATATCATGTTAGATATACCAAATCATAATAAACCAATGTACCTTAACATAATTTGAGGAGGATACCTCGTTTGCAATATCAACATAATACATGTATAACATAATCATGACAACATATAGAAATATAACACATAAGCATATAATCAATAACCATTATTCTAGTTAGAGTCCAGTCATTCATGCATGACTATGTCAAATACACATAGCATAACCTCATTCATGACAACAACCACCAAATCACTATACACTTGACCACATGTGAATACTAATGTGCATAAGCAATGCATAATCAACCATACACTCATGACGATGCACTCTACAACAACACCATCAACTTCTCATGGTGACATGACTACAACCATGGCCCATACCATACAAATTCAACAAGCACATGATCATAAAATACAAGAGACACATATGCAACGGACATGAATGCATGACCAACACATAGCCCATCTAGTTTGAGGGGTAAACCATGCTCTGATACCACTTTGTAACACCCTCTCTCCCACATCTACCCAAGTAACCGACCAACCTGGGTAAACATGTGATGAGAAGTTACTATGATATGATTTAAAATCCTAAGTCATGTTAAGGAAGTGGAACTGATGGAAACACACCATACAGACCTTCCATATCAACAAAAAGACTCCTAGGATCCATCCCAACCTCTTAGGTAACTAGCCCTTGGGTCCCATTGAGTTTTTAAACCATTACACTCACGAACACTCCCTTGATATGGGCATGCAGGCATCCAGATGGCCCTGGACGCTCCCACACCATGGTATGCCAGTGTCCAGGTACTTTTATGCTCAGTGTTGTGCATGCGTCTGCAGGATTTAAGCCACTTTCTTAAGCCCGGAGCACAGGTCACTGCCAAGAACTAAATTACACCTTCAGAGCAGACAGATAACAATGCAATGGTGATACAAATGCAATTACTTAAAAAAGGTTTGATTGGACCCATACTAGCCATGATAGGCATTCCATCAAACAAATCATAAATATGTAATCTACCCGTGTAAACAACATATCTAAGCATAGGGGTCTCATACTAATCCGAGAATCGTTAAGAAGTATTGATGCCTCAACACATTAGCTTCAGTTTCAACCATTAGGCCATATATACATTGTTCATTCATTTAAAAGTAAAAACATGATGATATCCATACATAGCCACTATCATAATACATGTTCATAATGATCATAATAACAACAAAAATACAAAGGAGACAACAACCATATATTCCACACATAAACCAATACAATACTCATGAAATAACAAGGAGAAATAACCTCATATTAATGATGCAAAGACAAATCAGTTGTCGGACTTCCACGAACCACTTAACTGTAGACATGGCTGAGCCAAAACTCTCTCCAACTAGTCACCCCCATGCCATATTCTAAGCATGAATGTGGGATCTCATAAAACACATCAATCAAAACCATCCAGGTCTTCCAGAGGCCAAACCACCTCAACCCATTGAACAATGATTCCACTTCACCGCCAAACATCACAAAACCATCACCAGGTTGGTCTCTACCCAAGCCTTCCAGGGCTCTAGAGTGTTTGTTCCAACCAAGGATCCAAGACTAGTAACTGAACCCACAGCTGCTGCCGGGCTCCTAAGTGTTTGTCCAACCAAAGCTCCAGTACTAGTAACTCAACCCACTAAGGGCTCCAAAGAATTTTTCCAACCAAGGCTCTAGGACTAGTAACTCAACCCAGGTTGTTACAGGGCTCCAGAGCATTTGTCCAACCAAGGCTCCAGGAACTAGTAACTCAACCCAAGCTAAAGGAAACATGAGAACCAAACATAAAAACAAAGAAAATAAACCCACAACACCATCGATATCGAGGAAATGGAAAGGCTAGGAAAATCCATTGTCAATCTAGGAAATCCTCCATGCTAGTGATAAATCATGACCAATAAACCACATGCATATACCATGCATGGCAAAAATAGTGAGGAAAGTACACATGCAACTTAGTACCTACAATAAAAACTTGTTGTAGCTGCTGATCCCGATGTCCTCTTGTGTTTTCCTACTCTTCCTTTTCTTTCTTGCTCCAAAACTCCAAGTATGCCACACTATCCAAGAATGCTCCAAGAAAACTCTGAGTGTCCAAGAGTGTGTGAGAGGGAGAATAGAGAGAGAGAGCTCCAATACTGAACTGACAAAAGTCTATGATCTGATCCTCATAAGCCTTTTTATTAATGAAGCCTCTATTTTCTTCGTTTCTATTTATATTCCTTCATTTTCCTCCTCACATGCAACTTGTGACTTTTCACCTCCCTTTTCTCCTAATTTCCATTATTTTCATAAATAAATGTGCCAAAATACCATTTTCCCTTTCCAAAGCCTTTGCTAATTTCCTTAGCCATTAATTAATCACCAGTGATCCCCATCACTATGCTTTTTCCGAACATTCAACTTGGAATAAGTGTCCCATCAACTATGACTATTATTTTTCCTTTTTTAACTTTTATTACATGGAATTTTCACCAGGGTTGTTACCATGCTTTGATAAGGGAAGTCATTATTCCACCACTCATATCATTCCTCCATCATTTTCCTTGGTGTCAGCCTATCAGTCATATTACTATATCCCTTGTGCCTTTGTTGAGGAAGCATCATTTCCTCAACTATGGTAAGCCCTCCTCTGTCGACTTTAGCACATCTTTTCTAGGAGAGTGGTCTAGAGAGTGGTGTACCTTAGTTCCAACCTTCATCCTTATTCAATGCCTTGGATCAAGCAAAGGGAATCACCATTTCCCTTTGACTTGGTTGTTTCTCATGTGCTCGACTCCAGTGTAGAATTTCCTGTAAATTCTCTACAAATCTACCTTTGAGAACTATGTAGAAAATATGACTGTAGATTAACTCGATAATGCAATATACCAAAGCAAAATACTATAATCTACTTCTACTACCAAACTTACGGAAGCTTAAAGATCGAGCTGAATCAGAGCTGAACACATATAACCATGAGAAGAAGAATCAATACACATGAAACACATAAAATACTCAGGGGAAAGCCTCAGCTAAAAACCCCACTATCTGTATTATCATACAAGGTGTAAATATATCTTAATTACACAAAGCCTTAGCTCTCACAGCTAGCCATCTCTCAGTACAATCCTCGTGGATGCTCATAACCAATCAAAGCTTCTCACAAGCCTTCTCCTTTGCCCTCCAAGCTCTTATTTCCTTGCATAGTTTCTCCTGGGTGATCCTCTTGTTACGAAGTGGAAGACTGTCAACCAAGTGGAACACTGATCTCTCACACTGATCTCACACCCTGTCAAAACTGCGCAATCCTCCTGTGCATTAATCCTTCTACATGCATGAGTTTCCTTTATAGGAGAAAACATGCAACTGATAGTACACTGTCCTTGACATTTAGCTCAACTGGGTCTTTCTCAGAATAGACATGCATGAGTTTCTAATGAGGGAATCTTTAGTTATCTGGAGTACACTGGTTGAGTGCATGCATGCATCAACTGATTGATAACTCACAATTAGTTCCTCAAACAGTTTGGAACTAATTTAACTGGACTTAACTCAGTAAACTGAGCTAACTAATTACAGCTCAAATATAACTCAATCTTATCTCCTTAATTAAGGGATAACTGTTGCATGACTTCAGAAAGACTTCTAACTTGAATTTCTCGAGCTAATTAATCCATAATGAATTAATTAATTATTTCCAAGTAGCTAGTGAGACTAAATTCAAATTTAATTTACAATTTTAATTCAAGGACAAATTAAAATTAGAATATCTGGATTCTATTTTTATCATTTCTTGTTGCTATTTTCAACATCCAGCACATTATTGCACGATTGAGAATCATACACTTGATGGTCTAGTGATCCAACAGATTGTACCATCATTTCCTAGGTGTGTGTGAGATGTTCCAGAGCTCATGAGGGGGTGGCCCTTGAGGTAGCCCCCCAGATGCCCAGATAACAATATATTATTATCCAGACTTAGATGTTGCTCTGGTTATTTGACTGGCTCTGTTTCCGCGAATTGTAGAGCCCGCAACATGCATGTATCCTTCAGATAGTCCATTCAGATCTTCAAAGCCCTTTCCTTCTCAACATGGCTTCTTTGTTTGTGATTTCCCCCTTCCTCTTAGCTTGGGGGGGCATCATGTCTCATGTACTCAGATTAACAAATGTTATTGTATCCAATCCTGGCTTTGTTTTCCAAGCACATTATGTATATGGGACTCATTGTATCATTGTATCACTTTCTGGCCCATTTATGCCAGCATATCATGTATCATGTAATTTGTTGCCCATAACCACATTGTTGGGAACATCATTATTATTTGTACTTAATTATCTCGACGAGTATGGTAATGCCTCCCATACCTCATTTGAGATTCTGTATTTACCAATAAAATGAGACTTCTATCATACAAGTAGGTCTCTCCCCCTCCATTGTTAGTCCTTCCTTACCTCTCTCTCTCTCTATGGATCCCCTTTGGTTCCCTGTGAAAGTGAAACCTACAATGCATTTCGGTCAACCAATTTTATCTCGACACTCTTACGTTGGGGGTAATCTTTTATCCCCAAAAAATGTTCACCTAGCCATTTCTTACTAGGTTGATCAAAATACACCATCTAGGATGAATTTTGCCATGGTAAAACCCACTTTCAGCGTAGGAAATAATTTAGCAAACCATTTTCCTAAGTTATTTCTCATTAAAATCCAAAAACCCCATGAGAATAATTAAATAAATCATTAATTATTTAATATTCTCTAGAAATAATTATTAAATCATTATCTGACGATTATTTCTTATCACTTTTGACTTAATCACCGTGGAATAATTAAATAGATCATTATTAATTTATTATTCTTTATTTATCCCTTATTTTCCTTGTGAGATAATTATTAAATCTTATTTAATAATTATTTCAAATTTATATGTGTCTTAATCCTCACAAAGTGATTAATAAATCATTTTAATTTGTTAATTGCTTTAACCACTTTCTAAATAAAGATATTTTACCATTTTGAATATCTTTTCCCTCTCAAAAAATATAATGAAATATTTACAATGTATAGATTTTGATTTAGTCAATATTAATTTATTATTTTCTAATTCTCAATCTATTCCAATATTTTGTTATATATAGAGGGCTTTGTCTCCATTCTTCACCATGACCATTTTCATCGCTCCCATTATCATCTCATTACATTTGAGCTCCCACTTGAGTTCAAATATCCTTTGTTTTCTTTTTGCCCACTACATACCACATATTGGGAGAGAGAAGCACATTGTTGAAGTGTGAGGTCAAGAAGGACCCATTCGAGTGAGGGGGATCTACAAACCCAATTCTGTAATCACTTCGCACTAGGTGTATTATTCATGATTAATAAAATTGATCTTTCACATTCTCCATTGGATTGTTGCACTTAAATTTCTGTTGTTATATGTTTCTATTTGCACATTATATCTTTCTACATGGTTTTGCTGACATTTGTTGCAGACCTAAAGTATATACACAACCTTATTTTGTTATTAGATTATAATTCACCTATAACTTAAGTAAGGGATTTTGGTACACTTCTCCAAAAAATTTACACTAACAAATAATAAGCATTTTTACTTGTATAATCAAAATAAAATACAATGAAATGGTATAGTAATAACAATGATTCAATGAGGTTTCTACTAAAACCCATCATCCAAGACTAGAATATAACATCAAATATAACACAAAAGTTAGATAAATTAATTGAATGGATAAACAAAAAAAAATGAGAATTAATACTAAAACTTGAACAAATGTGTTAGCTAAATTGTAAAATCTATTGGTGACTTCTAATTTCAATGTAGTTATTTGGGTTGGATTATTAGTTCATCAAAGGTATAAGAATTTTTTTATGTAATTTGATAGAATGGAAAGACTATATAGATTATAGTATTTCTATTCGAACACCATTCCATTCTCAACAGTTCATTCAATCCATTTGAAACTTACAATGTTTGATTAAATATAGACCATGAATTGTTGTTTCCCTTGCATTGGTTTTTCAATGGCATTCGTGGTATTCATTGCGATTTTCGAGTATTAATTTTGTAAAACCCTTAATATGCAAACTTCTAGTTTTTTTTTCTTTATTTTAGGTGTGAGGAGGTGTTGGGGTGGGAGTGTTTGGACACGGAAAAACCACTTAAAAACACAAGCATTCCCAATGTATTTTCTCAGCCATTCCTTGTATTCTTCTCTAAATTATTTTTCCTCAAGGTTTTATTGACACCCATTACAATTTTTGGTTGGTAATGGTAACTATACCCAACGCCTAGTGTGCAAAATCCAATTCGGTACCAAAAAAACACAAAGGCTAATATATGGTGCTATGCCATTTTGCACTTTCCCACAAATGACAATATTAACATAGAAGTTTAATTTGGATAAAATTAAAATCATTAATGATGTAATTTTTAATAGGATTTAAAATGCACGTGGATGAAAGGGCATCCTTTCGAAAACTCCATAGTAATTTAGAAAATCCTCCTCCTATACCGAGGTTTAGACATGTAGAAATTAAAACAAAACAGCATGAATAATTTAGTGTGAGAGAAAGGTAAGGTTGAATTGGAATGAGCTACATGATTCAACTTCACTTGCTACATTAATGAACATCAATAGATGATGTCGCCACTACCACACTATGCATTATAAGTACTTATAGTATATATATGATAATACATATCAACTATAATTATTAAAATCTATGACAAGTAACCTAAAGCGTTAAATGTCAAACTGACAACTTGAAATGTCTTATAATCATAACTATTGACATATGAATTTCATATCACTTGTCAAATATGTTTTTGGAAGGAAAAAGCATCACAAACCATCAAATTCCAAAAGTCACATTTTCCTTTAGTACTCACATTTTGTTGGTATCAACTTTAACTTGTATTATATGTCCTTTTTCCTTTTGTTGGGTGATTAAAGTACATTTTGTTGGTAGCAACTTTTAACTTGTATTATATGTCATTTTCCTTATGCTTTTAGGGGTTAAAGCACATTTTTAAAATTTTAGTAGAAAAAGAGTTTAGTTATATCTCAAATCTAAAAGAATAGGATAGTTATATCATATTTTTAATGTTGTTTTTATAAGGAATTATATTGATGTACATTTTACTAAATATGTTCAGTGTTAGAAGAATATATTTATGTCTTTTTTTAGTTCTTGGTAAACTAACCACAATATATATGGATATAAGTTTACCCACGTCGTCTAATAAATAGCAAGGGGTTGTAAAGACTTTGCTTCCTATCAATGGGATTATTGGTATAATAAAGTATGCATCCTCTAATTAGGTGAGTTGCATATTTTTAAATTATGGGATAGTACACATACATTTACAAGTTGTCTATTGTCTTCTCAACACTAAAATGACCTACAATTTTATAGGTACAAGCCTTTCTTATATGTTGTGTATTCTGACCTTCAAGTGCACATAATTGATCTAACTTGTAAAGAAAACTGTATTGAATACTGTAAAAAACCTTCTTATCTTCTTCTTCTTGATGAATGTGGCCTTGTAGATGCTAAAGTATCTCCCTTAAGTTCTCATCTTCTAATATTCCTCTTTGAATGCATAATGTGAAAAAGTCTCTATTTGCATAAGAGTACCAAAATCTATGATCTTGGAAATTTATTGGTCATGAAAACATGTTTATTGACTCGTTAGTTCTTCCCTTCTTATATTTGGTGATGAGACAAAACCACTATAAAAATCCCTTCCATTTGTACTATCTTGTTTGTTAAAGCTTACATTGGGCCTACACTTTTTGTAGATACTGGTTATCAATGTGGATGATGGTCTCCTTAACCATCAAGTAATGCTTCTAGTTTTTAACAACTTGCACTAAGGCATAGATCTCCTTGGACCATGTGTGGTGTATTTAAAGAATACTCCATGAAACAACTCAAGATAATAGTAAGTTGGCTTAAACATCCTTGCATGAAAACTTCTCCCATAATATACCCACTTTCATCAATCTCATTTTAAGGACTTCTACAAATTGATCAAATCCAAGATAGTTAGTTGAATAATATCCCATTTTATTTCTTCAAAATTATTGTGTTCATTATTTAACCATTGGAAACTCTTGTCATTGGCTTTTATGGCATGGAACGATACGACATAGATAAAATTTATAATAATAATTTACAAAGGTAATAGGATGCTCCCCCAAATATATTTACATTAGTTGCACTTGATCTTGATGGATACTAGAGGCCACCCACCTATTCCATTGCCTCAGAATGAGTTCCACATCTTGGTAGTTTCAATAAAGATTTCCATATCTCAAACCTTCAATAATTTTTTCAAGAATTTCCATTGAAGCTTTTGTAATTAACATAGGTAGGAATTGTGTGGCCTACTAATGATAGAGGATATGGTATAACCTTTGTAATGATCCATGAAATTCCCTAAAAAAAGTTTGTATGTAGAAGTTGTGCCCCTATGAATTTGACATATATGCTAGCTTCCTTAGGGCCTACAATCCTTTTACTAAGTCATTTCCTAGGGTTAAAGTCTTTGATATTTGGGTTTTTTTCATCTCATAGCATCAAACTTTATGTTAAAAGGAAAATTTTGGCCTCTTGTAATGTGTTCTAGAAAAAAAGTGAGCCAACAAATCTCTCTCTTTAGAGATTCACTGCCATCATTATATCTAATTTGTATTTCTTTTCATTTTACAACCTTTCCTTATTTCATTCCTTAATAGATATTTTGTTTCGTTATATTACTGTTCTCTTTGTGATATTTCTAAGTGAATTTCCATTAATAGTCTACTTTCATTTCATTCTCTATGTAATTGAGATCAACTATGTTAGGGTATTCTACTCTTTGTCATCTCCATGAATGTTATAATGAGGTCAAGGTATAGGGAGTTGGGTCTTGAAATAAATAAGCTTGGGGAAGATCACTCTAGTTATCCTAAGTGACCTCCCATGGTAGAAGAAAAAAAATATGAAAAAATAAGAGATCTTGTTGAGTTAATGTTCAAAAAATCTTCTGCATGATGGAGGAATGAGATGATGGATAATTTTGCTTAGTTCCTTTAATGGCTATTGGAAGTGGTAGCAACATCTTCAATAAGAAGTAATTTTGGAGGTATCACACCCTTCAAGGTACAATTTAACTTTGATAATAATTTATTTGAAGGAAAAATAAATGTAGATGATTTATAGAAATTGTTAACTCTACTAGAAGGTTATTACTTCATTAAAAAAAATTGGCAGTGAGAAGATTATCTTTTCACTCCTTAAGTCCTTTCGAATGGATGGTCATGCCTTTTAGGTTGACGAATGCCCCCACAACCTTCATGAGGTTGATGGACAACATCTTGTGACCCTTCATTAGCTCATTCATAGTGGTGTATTTGGATGACATTATGATCTTCAACCATATTTGAGAAGATCACCTCCATTGTATTCGACAGGTCATCCAAACCCTGCAACAACACAATTTGACTGCTAATTTGGAGAAATGCACTTTTGGTATGACATAGGTTCAAAATCTGGGGTACATAATTGATAAGCGGGGTGTGCATGGTGACCCAGCCAAGATACAAGTCATTCAAGATTGGCTAGCCCCAACCACTCTAATAGAGCTCCATAGTTTTCTCGTTCTTGTCAACTTCGAATCCAAACAGAAGGAATTTGCCAAGTTGAAGCATCACCTCTGCTCTAGACCAGTGCTAACATTACCAGACTTGCAACAACCATTTGATATCGAGACAAATGCCTCTGACTATGCTATTAGTGCAGTTCTTACTCAATAAGGGCATCTAGTGGCATATCATAGTGAGACACTTTCAGACAAAGTATTTCACCTATGAAAAAGAGATGTATTCCATTGTGCAGGCCTACTGACAATGGAAGAATTAAACTATGGGGAAGGAAATGGTCATCCACACATACCTTCGACCTCTGCAGTTCATACAAACACAGGGGAGGTTGCAGAATGATCTCCATAAAAAATTGTCCACATACTTGAAAAATTTACATTTGAACATTAAGTACAAGGAGGGAAACACCAACAATGTTTAATATGGACTCAACTGACTACCTATCATGGTGCTGACCACTGCACTCAACTCTTGTGGGAAAGAGACTGTAGGGTGGTCGCATATTTATAAGAGCGATCCAGAATTTGACAACACATACGAGACGCTCCTGGAAGGAAAGAAAGTTCTAAATTTTCACCTCCAGGAGGCATTGTTATGTCACTTGGGACACCTTTATGTTCCTTCAAGAGAGGACACCAAGATTGTTTTGGAGATGCATTACAGTCAAGTCACTGGAAATTTTGAGGTAGGGAAAATAATGCTAGTGTTGCAAAAGTATTTTTATTTGCTGAACCTTCAACAGGATGTTGGTAAATACATAAGATCCTACAATGCCTGTACCATTGCCAAACTGACTATCAAGAAGCAAGGCCTATATACTCTACCTACTGCTAGTCAAACTTGGGAATCCATCTCCATGGATTACATATCGGGCCTTCATTCTTCTAAGCATGGCAACGACTAAGTTTTCGTGGTCATCGACATATTCTCTAAGATGGCCATTCTGGCGACCTGCAAGAAGAGTATCGCAATAGAAGGCACTGCTAAGTTCTTGTTTGAATGTATGTGGGCACACTTTGGGATCCCACAATCCATTATCTTAGATCGGGACAATAGGTTCCTAGGTACATTTTTGTCAAGTGTTTGGTCGATGTTGGATACCAGTCTCACTAAGTCCATGACTTTCCATCCCCAAACTGATGGCCAAACAAAGGTCATAAACATGATGATCATACACATTATACATATGTACAACTTGACATGGGATGAAAGCCTCCCTTATGTCCAACACAAATGCAACAAAGCTCTCCATAGCTTAATGACCACAACCCCTTTTAGGTAGGATTGGGATTCCAAACACTATGTCCCATTGATGTGGCCATACCATTTGTAGCTACTGAGGGAGATTCGACTCATGTCCAGTCCAAAGATGACATGGCTAATAGCTTCATTGAGCGCATTCAACACATCCACTAGCAAGTCCATGACATATTGGATAGAGACAATGCTAAATACAAGCAGTGACATGATCAACATCGGGTGCCACACAAGTTCAGGTGGGCGAAAAAGTTTGGCTACATCTGTAGAAGGAATGCCTTGCTTGGCCTCACCGCAAGCTTCACCCACTCTAATATGGGCCTTACACCATCACGAAGGCTGTAGAGGAAAATTCCTTTGATCTTAACATTCCACTGTTCCTTGGCCTACACCCACTATTCAATGTGGACCGCATTCGGCCATACTTTCCACCATTATTAGACACATACGACATTGTAGAACAAATCACGCCAACGAAGTTAAACCCAGACTGCATGGAACATGCCACAACTGATCGTATCATGAAAACATATATCAAGAACACTCGCCACTATATGATCCATCTATATCAAGTTTTCAAAGCAGGCCAACTCTTTCACCAAGGAAAGTGGTTCACCAACGATCAAGTTCAACAAAAAATTCCTCACCTCATGTAGGCTCTGCACGTAATGGGGACCATTTATTCCTATGGAGGGAGGATTGATATAAGTGGATATTGGTGGCCACCTACCTATTCTATCTATACCTCCAATTTTTTTGATCATTTTCCTTGTTTATAGTAGCAATTACTATTTTTAACAGTTTTTTCGGGACTTGACCTTCCGGAGCAGTTTTGACCCCCTAAACGGTGTTTTTTTTTAGGTCCACAGTAGGCCCATAGAAATAGGCAAGGGCCTGTAAAAAATAGTGTAGTACTCAGGGAGATATTTCCAACAAGGTATCATATGTGCCAAACAGAGATAATATGACCAAGTTACAACCTTGAGAAGTTGGTTTCCCAACTAACCCCAACGGGGCACACAAATTCTTGGTGTTCCATCTCCTGGGGTTAGTGTTTTGGTTGCTTATATTTTTACCTTGTTGTTCAATAATAAAAAGTCCCTTGAGCATCATTTCCACACAGTTTAGAGGCATGTAGTTTCCAGATCTCTTCTCAAAGATAAGCTACCATTGCCTGATATGGTTTATTTCCATTTTTGTATGTAAGAATATTTCAGTTCTTTGATATTGATGAAATGAAGTTTTATTTCTATTGCATATCTGTGTTTATGTGTATATTTGTATTTTGTTGTGTTCCTGCCTAATTCCGGATCAAAGGGGTCATACCTTTTATAAGGTCCAAAGGGAGAGATTCTTCCCAACCCTCACAATGCACTATACCTAAAGCAATTATACCCATAAAATTTCCCACTAGAATGCATAATTTTCATTTTCATTTTTCCATTCATTTAGGCAGGCTGCATATTTCATCATATCATTGGTTATCCTCTTGCACCTTTCAAATGGATTCATCATCCACATTGTATGTCCGCTATGCTGATGGAGCAAGTTGCTTCGCTAGGAATCTAACCTCGACAACATGGGCCACTTTCACCCCTTTGCAATCATTAGTCGACTCCAACAATGTATGCTTCGAATATGCCACCAACAATAAGGTTGAATATGATGTAGTTATAGTTTTGTTAGTCGATTCCCTCAATAATTTCATCCTTCACCTTCATGTTTGTCTTGATTCATTACTACTCGTCATGCAATTGAATGGCGTTTATCATGTTTGTAAGCCTGTCTTATTTAGAAAATATCTACGAGTTAAGATTTTGGCATGTGAATTTGTATCCATTTCATTAAATCATGTTCCTAGAGCCCAAAATAACTATGTAGATACTGTTGAAATGTGGCAAAAAGAATATTCCAATTTAATTTGTCCTTGAATTAAATTGAGAATTAAAATAGAATTTAGTTTCAAAATCTACTTGGAAATAATTAATTAATTTGTTTCAAATTAATTAGTTGGAGAAATTCAAGTTAGAAGTCTTTTTGAAGTCAGGCAAGAGTTATCCCTTAAATTAAGGAGATAAGATTGAGTTATATTTGAGTTGTAATTAGTTAACTCAGCTTACTGAGTTAAGTCCAGTTAAATTAGTTCCAAATTGTTTGAGGAACTAATGGTGAGTTAACAGTCAGTTGATGCATGCATGCACTCAACTAGTGTACTCCAGTTAACTGAAGTTTCCCTCATCAGAAACTCATGCATGTCTATTCTAAGAAAGACCCAGTTGAGATTTAAGTCAAGGATAGTGTACCATCAGTTGCATGTGTATTCTTATAAAGAAAACCCATACATGTAGTCAAGGCATCATTCCTTGAGGTTTGCACAGTTCTGGCAGTGTGTGAGATAGTGTTCCACTTGGTTGAAGGAGAATCATCCCAAAGGAACAATGCAAGGAAATAGGAGCTTGGAGGGTAGAGAAGAAGGCTTGAGAGAAGCCAAGATTTCCTGTGAGCATCTATGAGGATTGTGCTGAGAGTTGGCTAGCTGTGAGAGCTAAGGTGATGTAGGAAAATCCAGCTCACCATGACTGGATGAAGTCTCTCCCAGGTTGGAAGGTTGTTTGAGTATCTGGATTGTTTTCTTTAATTAGTTTATGAGGTCATGAGATAGGATTTTATTTTATTTTTCTTTTAGTTGCTATGTTGGTCAAAGTTAAATGTCGGTTAGGGTTGTTATGGTTCAACAGTAATAAACAATAGTTTAGAAATTGATCTGTCAACTTAGAAAAGAAAAGACAAAATTATCTAAATGTAGATCTTGTAATGACAACCGAACTGTAGTTACACAACCATATCATTTCTGTTCAACTGACAAACAATTGCAGTTTCAATTAACTGTAAATCAACGATGTATAAGTATTGCAATGTAAGACAGGGAAAAGGTTCAGCAATTTCATAATAAAGAAATAAAACAAAGACATATCTTATTTCTAACAAACCATCTGTATCATTGCCTATTTACTGTAATATTGTACTTTTCATTTATCAAATTGTAAGGAACAGTGCTAACAAAGAGTGAATGACCACTGTAAGGTCGTGTTTTCTTTGTGTTCTCATCAAACAAACAAACCACAAAAAATGGATGCAAATGTCAAAATACAGAGCGAAGGATCAACGAGTTGAGCCACAGTCTGAGTAGTGAAATACATCAAGACAACCAAGAGGATAAAGAACCGGAAACAGAGTGCCGGAGGAACCAAACAACAACATAGGTACTTTCGAATAATTCTTCATAATTTTCATAAGTAAAAATGGATATAACAAAACTATGTTCTCATTGCTATTGACCAAGATATAGATGTGTTACATTCATTTATAAATAAAAACAAGTGCCACGTCCAGAGTGGACAAACCCTAGCCTAGGGTTTGGTAACAACAACCCCCATAATCCAAACGAACAGTTAACCAGAACATGAAATACAACCAGACTAAATCTCCATCTTCGAAAGAGACACAAATCACATACGAAAAGCAAAAACGACAAGCTACAAACCTACAGAAAAACTCAATACCCTAACAGTGCATCGACGGATTCAAGCGCCAGAGCCTACTGGCAGAGAGAGTTGCTACATTTGGAAAACCGAAACCAGAAGGAGCCCACGTACCCAGGTCGAGCCATTGACCTGCACACATAAACAGAGCACTGTCAATACCTTTGTATAGTGATGAACTGAAGTCGAAGCAAACATAGAAACATGTGGGTTCTACACATTACCTGAGTAAGCCGGACCAAGGGTTCGAGGAGCAGAGCCGGTGACAAATCGACAGGGCTGAGACAGAAGGAGCATTTCTGGTCAGTATCAATGCCAGAAAGAGGTCGAATTGAATCAGGGAGAGGATCAATTACCTGTTCTGAGCCGTGGAAGTCTATTATCTTGCTACCTGAATCCAAAGACGTCAGAAGTTAAGCCATTTCACACGCAGAACAGAGACCCGAGGCAATGATAATAATAGCAGACGCAACCATACAATAGCAGAGGCAATAAAACAATAACAAGGAGCGATTATCGGACGAGAGACCAGACTCTAAACCCAAACCGTAGCAGAACGACAGGACGAGACCAAAGGAGCTTACCGTGCGAACAGAGTTCGAGCGAGCACACCTCCAGAGCGAGAACAGATTCGAGCCATAGGAGAAAACCACAAGTAAACACATAACCAAGTTTGGAAGGCTGGTATTCACCCACAGTCATACCCGGAGGAGAACCAGATATTTCCATATTCGCCAGAGCCAGAACCATACAGCATACCCAACAAACCCTCGCAGAAACCTCACAGTGGGACAAAACAATCGCGAATGACCAGGAAGCCAAAGCGTTTTGGCCAAAGAACAAATGGAGGAACTAGGCCCGAGGTTCGTAGGTGGAAATTGAATGCAGCATTAACTACTCCCAGTTGCCAAACAAATATCTACTGACCACATTGCATGCAACCACCAAACACAATCACCCAAATCTAACACGTCATAAAGTCCAACAATAGGTGTAAAGCCGAGAACTCGTGGAAGTGTGGGCCAGTGTGGGCTGGGTTACGTCAGAGTGGTATCAGAGCAGTTGTTTATGTTAGTAGGAGGAATGGAGAGAGGAAGGCAAGGTCGTGGCAGAGGTGCTCGAAGATTGGCAGAGGAAGGATTGAGAGAGGAGATTAGAATTCTTGCTGCCTGTTTGGAGGTAGTAGAGGCAGGTAGACGAAGAGATATGGCAATAGGCGATGACAATGAAGAGGAAGTTGAAGTAGCAGTAGATGGACCAGAAAGTGAGTCTGCAGAAGTGAGATTGTTGAGATCTGTTTTGGTAGCAAGCAATAAACCCAAGCCAGAACTCCCAACTTATGACGGCAGCCTGTCTATCGAAGTTTTATTGGATTGGATCAGTGAGATGGATAAGTACTTTGAGTGCGAGGAAGTCAGCGAAGACCGCAGAGTTAAGTTCGCTGCGACGAAATTGAAGGGACACGCAGCCCTATGGTGGGATAGTGTCCAAAACGAGAGGAAAAGATTGAACGAGGCACCGATTAAAACCTGGTTAAGGATGGTGGCCAAGTTAAAGGGTAGATTTCTGTCGAGAGACTATCAGATTGCATTGCACAGGCAGGTGCAGAATCTGAAACGGAAAGGATTGACGGTGAGGGAGTACGCAGAGGAGTTTTATCAAGTGAATTTGCGAGCCGGAAATACAGAGGATACAACAGAAAGAACAACCAGGTATTTTAATGGGCTAAGGTTAGATATTTTGGATGAAATCAGTATTTTGTCTCCGAACAACACTGAGGAAGCGTATCAGAGTGCGATGAAGGCTGAGGAGAAGATTACCAGAAGGTAGAATGCCCGGAGAGGACGAGGAGCCAGCAGAGGGAAAGGCCAGTCCTATGGCAGAGGTCGAACTGCTAAGAGCAACGAGGAAGGTAGCAGCTCTAAAGCTTTCGGATCAGTAGACGGAGCATAAGTCATCATATTGGCTTCATACATAGAGCCAATTTGCTGAACAAAGCAGCATATAGAATGAGCTCCAAGGACAATGAAGAAATTAGGAAGCAGGTGCAAGAGCTGTTGGACAAGGGATTGATAAGGGAAAGCTTAAGCCCTTGTGCTGTTCCAACGGTCCTCGCTCCCAAGAAGGGAGGAGAATGGCGGATGTGCACCGACTCAAGGGCCATTAATAAAATCACTACAGGTTTCCATTGCCACGGATGGATGATATGATGGATTGTTTAAGCGGGGCAACTTATTTCTCTAAGATAGACTTGAAGAGCGGGTACCATCAGATTCAGATACGAGAGGGGGACAAATGGAAGACAACCTTCAAGATGAATGAGGGGATGTACGAATGGCTAGTCATGCCATTTGGGCTAAGTAATGCACCCAGTACATTCATGAGGTTAATGCATGAGATGCTGAAGGAGTACATTGGGAATTTTGTGATAGTATATTTGGATGAAATACTTATTTTCAGCAGGACAAGGGAAGAACACCTTCAACATGTGCGTAAGGTGCTAGAGAAATTACAGCAGAATAAACTGCTAATAAATTTGAAGAAATGTACTTTTCTGCAGAAGGAATTGATTTATTTGGGGTTTGTAATAGCAGAGAATGAACTGAAGATGGATCTAGAGAAGGTGGCAGCAATAGTGATTGGCCATCTCTGAAATTTTTTTTTGAGGTACGTAGCTTTCACGGATTAGCGAGTTTTTACAGGAAATTCATAAATAATTTCAACGAAATTTGTGCACCTATGTTGGACACCATCAAAAAGGCTAGCCAACCTTTTCGATGGACAGAGGCAGCAGAGAAAAGCTTCTAGTTGTTAAAGAGAAAGATCACTGAGAGGCCGATCCTAAGATTACCAGATTTCAAGAAGTTATTTCAAGTTCGCTATGATGCCAGTGGGATAGCAATTGGAGATGTACTTAGTTAGGAGGATAATCCTGTAGCATTTTTTAGTGAGAAGCTGAATGAGATTCGACAGAAATATTCATCATATGATAAGGAGTTCTATGTTGTTATACAGCCATTAAAACACTGGAGGCATTATCTATTAGGAAATGAATTTGTGCTGTTTTCAGATAATTCTGAACTACAGTATGTAATGCAACAACACAAGTTGAACCATAAACATGCCAAATGGGTGGAGTATTTGCAGAGTTTCAATTTCGTATTGAAGCATATTATCGGGCAAGCAAATAAGGTGGCGGATGTGCTAAGTAGGAAAACTCTACATTTGTAGGAAAGCACTGTGCAGGTGCTGGGCTTTAAGCACTTACAAGATTTATACCAGACGGATGCAAATTTTAAGGAGGCTTATGAGGCATGTCAGAATCCCTTAGTGAGAGATAACAATCCTTGGTTGGACTATAATCTACAGGAGAAGTTTATGTTTAAGGGAGGAAAATTATGCATACCTGACTGCTCAATGAGGGAGAATATTATTCGAGAGAAGCATAGTGGAGGTTTGGCTGGACTTTTCGGCATGGATAAGACACTCGAGCAGCTTAGTCATTTCTACTTTTGGCCAAAGATGTGGAGAGATGTATAGCGATTTGTGGCCAGATGCAAAGTGTGCCAGTTAGCAAAGGGGCACAGTCAAAACACAAGACTGTATACACCGTTACCTGTTCCAGGTAGACCATGGGACTCAGTCAGCTTGGACTTCGTCTTAGGTCTACCTAAGACACAGTGGGGATACGACTCGATAATGGTAGTAGTGGACAGATTCTCAAAAACGGCGCATTTTATTCCTTGCAGAAAGACGAGTGATGCCACTCACGTGGCCCACTTGTTTTTCAATGAGATTGTCAGGTTACACGGATTACCTAAATCTATCCTTTTGGACAGGGATGTGAAGTTCACGGGACACTTTTGTCGTACCTTATGGAAAAAAATGGACACACAGCTAAGCTACAGTTCTGCATATCACCCGCAAACCGACTGGAAAATAGAGGTTGTAAACAGGAGTCTGGGAAACCTGTTACGAAGCTTGGTCGGAGAGAATTCGCGGATGTGGGATCGAGCGCTTCCATAGGCAGAGTTCGCTTATAACGACTCGCCTAACCGCAGCACAGGTTAAGTCCATTTCATATCCTGTACGGCATGCATCCTTGCAGAGTGCATGAACTGCGGGACCTTGGACTGCAGGAGAGGTGAAGTGCAAATGGAGAAGATTTCGCTAACGCGATGAGAGATTTGCATGAACAGGTAAAAATTAAATTGCAAGACAATAGCTTAAAGTATAAACAACAAGCAGATTTGAAGAGAAGGGAAGTACAGTTTGACGTGGGGGATGAAGTCCTCGCGCATTTATGCAAAGAACGCTTCTCTAAAGGTACATAGAATAAATTGAAGTATAAAAAGATAGGGCCTTGCAAAATCCTTCGGAAAGTTTCAGCAAATGCCTATGAGATCCAATTGCCACCCGGAATAGGCATTTCGCCTATCTTTAATGTAGCAGACCTGTTTCCCTATACGACTGACCCAGAGGAGAAGGGAGAAGATGGAACCACGCGACCTACACGGAATACCTAGGATGAAGGAGAAGCTTGGAAGAGACAGATGCCTTACGTTCAACCTCTTGAGATCAAAAGCATTCTCAACACTCAGGTGGTTAAATGAACTCGGCGGAAGGAGTATGTGCAGTACCTGGTTAAGTGGAAGAACCATCCTATTGAGGACAGTTCATGGCTTGACGCCAGGAAAATTGAACAGACAGGTACTTCAGTCGAGAAGCTGATGGACCGAAGCCATGATTTCTTTTTGTCCCGGGAGCTTGATGCAGGAGCATCCAACTCCCCATGATCGGGTGAAGTCTCTACCAGGTTGGAAGGTTGTTTGAGTATCTGTATTGTTTTTTTTAATTAGTTTATGAGGTCATGCGATAGGATTTTATTTTATTTTTCTTTTAGTTTCTATGTTGGTCAAAGTTAAATGTCGGTTAGGGTTGTTATGGTTCAATAGTAATAAACAGTAGTTTAGAAATTGATCTGTCAACTTAGAAAAGAAAAGACAAAATTATCTAAATGTAGATCTTGTAATGACAACCGAACTATAGTTACACAACCATATCATTTCTGTTCAACTAACAAACAATTGCAGTTTCAATTAACTGTAAATCAACGATGTATAAGTATTGCAATGTAAGACAGGGAAAAGGTTCAACAATTTCATAATAAAGAAATAAAACAAAGACAGATCTTATTTCTAACTGTCCATCTGTATCATTGCCTATTTACTGTAATACTGTACTTTTCATTTATCGAATTGTAAGGAACAATGCTAACAAATAGTGAACGACCACTGTAAGGTCGTGTTTTCTTTGTGTTCTCGTCAAACAAACAAACCACAACAAATGCATGCAAATGTCCAAATACAGAGCGAAGGACCAACGAGTTGAGCCACAGTCCGAACAGTGAAATACAACAAGACAACCGAGAGGATAAAGAACCGGAAACAGAGTGCCGGAGGAACCAAACAACAGTAGAGGTACTTTCGAACAATTCTTCATAATTTTCATAAGTAAAAACGGATATAACAAAACTATGTTCTCATTGCTATTGACCAAGATATAGATGTGTTACATTCATTTATAAATAAAAACAAGTGCCGCGTCCAGAGTGGACAAACCCTAGCCTAGGGTTTGGTAACAGAAACCCCCATAATCCAAACGAACAATTAACCAGAACAGGAAATACAACCAGACCGAAGCTCCATCTTCGAAAGAGACACAGATCACATACGAAAAGAAAAAATGGCAAGCTACAAACCCTACAGAAAAACTCAAGACCCTAACAGTGCATCGACGAATTCAAGCGCCAGAGCCTACTGGCAGAGAGAGTTGCTACATTTGGAAAGCCGAAACCAAAAGGAGCCCGCGTACCCAGGTCGAGCCATTGACCTACACACATAAACAGAGCACTATCAATACCTTTGTATAGTGATGAACTGAAGTCAAAGAAAACATATAAAAAGGTGGGTTCTACACATTACCTGAGTAAGCCAGACCAAGGGTTTGAGGCGCAGAGACGGTGACAAATCGACAGGGTTGAGACAGAAGGAACATTTCTGGTCAGTATCAACGCCAGAAAGAGGTCGAGTTGAATCAGGGAGAGGATCAATTACCTGTTCTGAGCTGCGGAAGTCTATTATCTTGCTACCTGAATCTAAAACCTCAAAAGTTAAGCCATTTCACACGCAGAATAGAGACCCGAGGCAACGATAATAATAGCAGACACAACCATACAATAGAAGAGGCAATAAAACAATAACAAGGAGTGATTATCGGATGGGAGACCAGACTCTAAACCCAAACCATAGCAGAATGGCAGGACGAGACCAAAGGAGCTTACCGTGCGAACAGAGTTTGAGCAAGCGCACCTCCAGAGTGAGAACAGATTCGAGCCATAGGAGAAAACCACAAGTAAACACATAACCAAGTTTAGAAGGCTGCTATTCACCCACAGTCATACCCGAAGTAGAACCAGATATGTCCATATCTGCCAGAGTTAGAACCATACAACATACCCAACAAACCCTTGCAGAAACCTCACAGCAGGATAGAAAAATGGTGAATGACTGGGAAGCCAAAGTATTTTGGCCAAAGAACAAATGGAGGCCCAAGGTTCATAGGTGGAAATTGAATGCAACATTAACTACTCCCAGTTTCCAAACAAATATCTACTCACCACATTGCATGCAACTGCCGAACACAATCACCCAAATCTAACACGTCATAAAGTCCAACAACAAGTGTAAAGCCGAGAACTCGTGGAAGTGTGGGCCAGTGTGGGCTAGGTTACATCATAAGGCTTTGTATAATTCCTATGTATTTCCACCTTGTATGATAATACATATAGTAGGGTTTTTAGTTAAGGCTTTCCCCAAAGTATTTTCATGTGTATTGTGCGATTGATTCTTCTTCTTCTGGTTATATTGTTTAACTCGATCTTTAAGCTTCCAAAAATTGATAGTATAAGTAGGTTATAGTATTCTGCTTTGATTTATATTGCATTATCAGGTTAACCTACAACAAATTTTCTACATGGTCTCAAAGCGAGATTTGTAGAGAATTTATACATGTTATCGGAACTAGATTTGTAGAGAATTTCTACATGGTATCAGAGCCGTGAACAATTTACTAAGAAGAGAAATCGAAGTTTGAAGTTCGGGGTTTGTTGTTGGGAAAAGTATCCATTCAGAATGCCCCTATCCCACTCTAAGGTGTGATAGTGCCTTAGCAACAAACAAGGAAAGCAACTTGAATATTCTTCTTTATGAAATGTAAATGAGGAGAAAGGATGTAACTAACTTGTGTCTTTCATTAGTTTGTTGATCCAATCATTCCTCTCTTCAATGGCTCCCAGCTCCCTGCTCCCTTACCGGCCCAGCTTCACCGAATTCCTGCAAGATCACAAGAGAGAGAAACTACACAAAGATATAGATATACATTCATAAAAAGCTCAGGATCAGATTAAGCTAAACATGCAAATATAACAAAACATCATTGATACACAGCATGTAGGAGAAACTCAAATAGTTTATTGATAGAATAAGAAAGTCCAAGAGGAGATACAACCAAGTGAGTTCCGATCCAGCATCTACCTCCCAGCAAAGGAATCCCTTCCTCTCCTCCAACAAAGCATAAATCACCCAATGTACTAATCTCAATCTCAAACCAACAGCGATTCTCTGCAAAGTACAAAATTCCAGCCCCCGTGGATCTCTGGGATGAGGGATCCATATATAGATGTAAGCAGAGAGGATGAGTCAGCTTATGTTTTGACTTGTGGCTTCTCTCTGTCAGTTCTTGCTTCCACTTGGAGACTGAGAGCCTCTTACTCATCACTTGGTCGAATTCAGTGAGGCAAGTGTCATTGGAGAAGATTCTGGAAGCTTCCATGGTCTTTCCACCTCGTTGAATGACTCTGCCATTTGTCCTTTCCCGCTCAACACACCTGGGTAGTGCATTCAAATGCGTTGCAATGCACCTAGATAGTGTACTGGGGTGCTTTGCAATGCAGGCAGCTAGTGGAGCACTTGAATTGATCCTGAATTGACTGTTTCTGAGTGGTTTTTGGTGGAGAACTTCTGGGAGAAGCTGTCATTGGTTGAACTTGTTCCTTTAGGAGCTGTAACAACATCTTTAGGGACTTTGGATCCCTTGAATTATGGACATTTCATGCTTGTAGCTGTAAGGCACAAAAATGTCTATAACAGTTGCCCCCTAAAGTATGAGGCCGTTTATCGGGTGAAATGCTTTATTAGGAGGATCCGAAGTTCATTCAATGCTGGGAGGAGACCTGTAATAAGATACAATACAATACATTATTTTTCATTTTGTTTTCATGATCTAGCTGAGGCGGGCATTCCCATGCTCAGCTTTATAAATTCATTTTTATGTACATAGGACAGACAATCGTCTGATGGTAGACTGATGATTCTAGTGAAATCATCATCCTTTTGGTAGGATGATTATCTGTTCTGCAATGCTGTACATGTCAATGTCTTTATTTTTCCTGAATATATATCGCAGCCCGGATGGATGAAACTAGATCCGGGGTCTTCAATCTCGTCCGATCTTCACTCTAAGTACAAGTCGATCCATGTGAGAAATGTTTTGAAGTCGAACATGGAAAGACATCGCTTGATTACCAGTCAATGATGTAAACTGTTAACAAGCGCGAGAGGAGTCATCGATAATGATAATGACCCTCAAGGTACTGTAGTACAATTCACGTGGTGTGAATAAAGGACTTGGCGTCGAACACCACGCAAAATCTTTCGGTCGAAGGCCATTGATGTATACCTGTCGCCGGAAGTGAGAAACTTGCCATTGAGGCATGCAAGCTTCAAAGTACTGAAGGGGGTGTTCCTAGATCAACTTCTTGGATAATGAGCTGATATCGACAAGAAGCGATCCGTCAAAGGAGGGTCTTGATGTATCCCACATCAGTGACATGGAACGGAGCAAATGATTTTGATGGAGGTGAAAACGATCTGATGATATATGGTTCAGGGTGGCGGTCATGAAAGAATGAAGGATAATGTATGGTAGTGGATGGGACCCGGTTGACTTCTCTGGATGACTTCTCTTGAACATATCGGCGACACTTATATGATGGATTGGTAGCATTTACCCCAAAGGTGGATGGTATGGCGAGACCATGGTGATGTGACTGGTGAATGAAACAACCCAACCCGACTCAGGCACGGAGTGGAAGTGTCATGTTCAAGAGCGACTTGCTACCAATAAAGTTTCTTTGAGTTTCCTCCCAATTTTTCCCCAGTCATTGCTGACTAGTACCTCTTTATTTTTGTCAAGCTTGAGGAGGATAACATATGCTTGTTCTATAATTTGCCCTTCGGGAAAATCCATCGCTATGTTTTAACGAGCCTAGCGATAGTGAAACTCGTTCTCGTCTAAAGACAAATTTGTCGCTATTAATGTTTTTAACGAGTCTAACGACAAAGATAACTCAGTCCTTTTCATTTTTAGAGAGTCTGAAAAGGTACGTAAAGTTAACTCCAAAAGTCCTTTTTCGTCATCTAATCCCTTAAGTCCGAAAAAGTATAAAACAATACAGAATGGATGAATTTTCGATAGTTTTAAAGAGCCGAACAAAACAAGCGCTCGATCTTTTTGTGCAATAATCCCTCAGGTCCAAAAAGATTAAAATCTAGAGGAGGGATAGCTCTTCCAGTCGCTTTAATGAGCTGGAAGGCCAAAACTCGGCAATCTTTTCATATTTTACGAGTCAAATGAAAAGAGCTTAAGGAAGACTCGTCTTTTGAGGAACGAGTGATAAAATGGGTAGCAGTTGATTCCAGGTAAGGGTTGGAATTTTCCAAGCACGGCAGTGTCACAATGATGGCTAGTGAAATCACTCTTCGCAGCTGTTCCTCAAAATGGGTAAACAATCAAATGGAGGTGAATGATCGGCCAATGAAAAGTGGAGGTGACGGTGCAAACACGACCAAGGCTTTAATGGCTGATAATGTTACATTCATGGTGGTTATTTACCGAAGGATAGTTCATTTTTTAACGAGATTAAACACGGGTTGAAACACTTGCTCGATCTTATGTTTATTTTTTAACGAGCATGAACTATGCGCTAAAACTGCTCGATGATAAGTTTGCATGCCCCCAGAATAATAACGAAAATTGAGGTGCATGCGCCCCCAATGTTCATTGCATTCAACTCGGTGGTTGGAATGAAGGTTTACCTTTGAGATTTGAAAAGGGGATTTGTTTCATTTTTTAATGAGGTTGACATAGTAAAAGAACCGTCCTCGAAGTCCAAATCCATTAGATATAGAAGGTTTCATATTCCACTGTGGCCACTTCCACCAGATTACTTGGAGGCGGTAGGGCAAAAGTACCCATTAAGGCAGGGTCTTTTAGGAGACCTACTCCGATATTTTGGAGCGAATGTTTGCTTCCATGGATCATTGGAATGCTTCCAGTAACTTGAGAACCATTGGGGAGGAAGTTTTGCTAATCGACGATTGTAATCCCTCCTTGAAAGGGAAATGCAATCTTTCTGAAATAGGTCGACACAACAGCTGCCATGGCATATATCCATGGTATTCCTAGTAGGATGTTGTAATCAAGATTCCCATTTATGACTTCGACATCTATTTCTACTGTTTTCCCTCCTAGTTCAACTTTCAAGTTATTTAGGATACCATATGGGGTATATGTCCTTCCGTCAAATGCTTTTAACGTCGTCGCAGATCGCGACAAGGTTGGAGATCCTAAAGTTTTCCAGCAACTCATCGACATAATACATGTAGATGCCCCCTCATCAATAATTGTTCGATGAACAGTTTTGTTAAGGGATTTCACTTGAATAAGGAAAGCTAGTTGGGCTGGTAACTGAGGATCGTATCCTTTGTGGTCGAAGGATACAAGATTGGAATCCTTTGGGTCAATCCCACCTATTGCTGATAATAAAGATTGCTCTTGGGAGAGGCAATTTTGCGGTACCTCAAGTGTCGACATAGTGGACGACGATTGGGCCAGGTCCTCTATTATATTATAATTCTGTGCTATTTTTGCACGAGGATTAAATGTCGATTTGTGCACTACTCCCTTTGGCGACTTTATCATTTGTTCAGGAATGATGGGTGGCATAACTTTGGTCAAAGTTGTTGTCGAACTACTAGGTTGTTCATTAGCCTTGTTATTCGACACCTGTGGATTCCCGTAATCTTTATTCCTTGCCAAAGCATCATTTTGCTGCTTTGAGATAGACAACATAAGCACTTGGGATCGGGAAGCATTTTGATTAGCAACCAGTTTGGTTCCCGGGCTTGGAAACGGATCAGTCAATACTGCTGAGGTTTTTGAACTCTTAAAGAGTTTCTTAACTTCAGCTATATGTGGACAATCTCTCGTCCAATGATCCTCATCGCATATATGACACCCCACAGGGGGTTTCCTTTTTCTCCCTTTCTTTTTCTTCTTGCCCCCTGGTTGCTTCAGTTGTTTGCCCTTATTGGTCGACACGGCATTTACTTCCGAGGCAAGAAGTTCCTCATTTGCATTTTGACTGGAAATCTTACGGGCCTTTTTAGATGTAGCCTTTGTTGATTTCGTGTCTGTCGCGCCAATCACGCCATCACCGGCATGAGAGTCATTGTTTGATTTAGGAGGAGGAGGAATTGAGAATTCTGGTCTAGGGGCATCAGGTATTTTGTCGTAGAGCGTGCCGGACTGAGTGTAAATCAAGTCCAGATATTGCGCACGAGCGATAACTTGCTCTTCTGTTACGACTCCCCCCTTTGCCACATCTTCCGTGATGGAAGGTAGTAATGACTTGATAAACCATTCAGCTAAGAGCTGATCGGGAACATACGTTTTTACCATCCTACGACGACGTCGCCACTCATGTATATGATCAGATATGTGAGTGGCCGTTGTCTGTTTGAAGTTGGTAAGAAGTTCTGTTCCCGTTTCGTACCTTATTGGTAACTGAAAATGGGTTAAAAAGGTTGTGGCTAAGGTACTGAAGTTGTCGAATGAAGCTCTAGGCAATTCGATGTACCATTTTGCTGCTGGATCCGTTAACGTCCTCTGAAAGAGGCGAAGTCTTATCGAATCATCATTTAGGGTGTTTGATGAACACTACAGATGAAATGTCATCACATGATTCGACGGATCTTCACCCGAATTTCCATTAAATTTAGGAATATCTGACGGAAGTTTATGCGGAATCGCTGGCCACCAAGGGGCATAGGCAATTGGATCATTCGTCAGCCGGTTTAGATCTGGTAATTCTAGAGTTGCTACAAAGGGCAACTGTTGATTCAGGTTAGGCGAAGCATACCCAGGATAAGATGGAATCGCCTGAGCAATGGGTCTTTGCATACCAGCATTTTGTATTTGATGTTGGCAACTTTGACAAGGTTGATGGGCATAACCATTATAATATGGTTGTTGATAACCGCTTTGGAAATGCGGTTGCCCATTACTTACAAAGACTTGTTGCTCAGGTCCTTGATATGATTGTTGGAATGGCGGTTGTTGAGATTGAACCAGCCTTGGTTGTTGGACCATTTGTTGTTGTCCAATACTGGATGATTGACCAAGATGAGGATTCATAGTACTTGTCTGAGCCTGAGTCGCTCCAGATAAGGAGGCACTAACCTGAGGTTGTGATTGAGTTGTCGAGACAAGAGGTTGTTGTATTGCAACCTGAGAAACTTGGGGTTGACATACAACAGGTAGCGCTTGTACTTGCGACGCAATCACCATACCAGGTATAGTGGGAATATTCGACACAGGGTGGACTAGTTGCATTGAATATGCAACCCTTGGTTGTTGAGGCAGTATTGGTACCCAACCGCTGGATGTAATTCCAGTTTGACCTGAACTTTGTTGTAAATTCTCATATGGTTGTTCTATGGGAGGGAACAATGAAAAGGCATACTGCCCTCCATATGGTGGCAATCCAGTACTTAAAGGGTAGATTGGCCTTTGAAGACACATTGGATCAATTTGTTGAGTTTCAACATAAGAAATACCAGATGATAATCCGGATGAAGAAATAGGAACTAACCATGTCGTCGAAGCAGTCCCTGATGGGACTCCGGCTTGTTGTTGATAACTTGCCGGGACAGATGGTATACCATTGAACATCGTTGGAGTAGCAGTAGGAGGCTGTGCCACTGCTGTGTCGGAAGACACAGTCCTGGATGTCAACGGTTGTTCAGACATATCTAGTCTATCCAAAAGATTTTCTAGCGATTTCGATTGACTTTCTTCCACGATCGCGGATTACTCGATCAACTAAAACAAAGGGGAAGTATGTTTCCGAATTAAATGAATTTTAGATGCTTTGACACAACTTGTTTTTTCAGTTTTAAAGAGTAGAGAAAAAATAAAAGATGACTCTAGTCTCCTTCGATTTTTAATGAGCCTGAAGTGACAAGTGCTCAGATGGACCTTTTCCGTTAAGGAGTTTGAAAAGGAACGAAAGGGACTGCTCTGGAGTTCTAGGTAGAGGGTGTGCCAAACCAATCGCAAAACCGCAGAATACTTTTTAGGGTACGAGCGGTCAATCTTCCCGAATGCTGTGTTCAGTGTATTGCGATCAGTAGGGCGGCCGACACGGCTTCCTATGGATAAAGGTTTTATGCCTATAGGGGTCTCCCAATATATACTCGACGGTACGTGGGAGCACAATCCGTACTGGCACTTATCGTCTCTCAAGAGGAATCACCCAACCATCAGTGAGGCCGACAGTAACCAGGTTTTACGACGCGGGAACACGTCTCTAGCCTAGACCTCTATGTTGTGCGTTAAGTTACAAAGCGTTGTTAAGTTCATTCAATTTATTTTAGGTTGATCTTTCTTAGAAGTTTGCCTTTTTGGATCACCACGAGATGTAGATACAATTCCTAAATGCAGTCTAAAGATGATAAGCAAGCTTTTATCTCTTTTCAACAATGAAAATCCTAGCTACAAGGGGAAAAGAAAGACACAATCTTTTCTCAAAGAGCATAGAGCACACTGTAAATGCAATTTTCCTAAATCAACAAACTATCAATATGAAAATGCACATGTGCATGTATTTGTTTTCACTTTCTTAATATTGATTCCTAAAAAGAAAGCTGTTGTACAAATTTGAATTCGATTTCAAGTGAAAACACAAACAAGTTTCTTTTTGAAATCAAAAAGACGATTACGACACTTTATGATTTTGAAGTAAACACTTTTTTCGACACTAGAAATTCACAAATTCAAACCAAAAGACAAAAGTAAAAGCGCAATCAACTGTCAACAGCAAACAAATTTACTCCTAAGATCAAAACGACACTTACGACAGGTCTAGATCTAAAGGCGACAGTATGACTAGTTTACTTTTGTAATGGGAAACTGCAAATGATGTAACAAATACACAAATAAAGTTTCTTTTATACAACTGAGGCGGAATTAAGGCAGAGAAAAGGGGTTTTCAGATAGGTACACACACTGATAATAGGCTACAAAAAACAGAGATAAAACTGAACACAAGGATGCAAAGAACCACAGCTGCACAGGGCAAAGGCTGATCAGCGCACTTGTTGCACAGAGAAACTGAATTTCAGCGCAGGTAGCCCTCTCGGACCTGCGTTGAAATGCAGAATCTCTTCACAGAGCCTGCGCTGAAGCAGAAACGAGAATTGTCTCTGGGTTCTGGGTCACGGTTTGCAGTTTGATCTGAGGTTTTTGGCCGGATAAAAGCTATCAATAAGGTACAATTAGGAGGATGATTTAAAGGAGGACTAAGAGCTATCACAAAGGGCAGTTAGAGCATTTGTGGATCAGCTTGTTCAGATCATAAACAGGCCTAGTGAATGGACTAGAGTGGCAGATTTCTACTTTGCATCTGTAAATGGCAAATGCAGTTTGATTCGCCACTCCTAAGTTTGTGAGAAGAACAACAATAGAAACACAAATAAACTAACTAGATACAGTCCCCAGTGGAGTCGCCAATTTTTTGTTGGGAAAAGTATCCATTCAGAATGCCCCTATCCCACTCTAAGGTGTGATAGTGCCTTAGCAACAAACAAGGAAAACTACTTGAATATTCTTCTTTATGAAATGTAAATGAGGAGAAAGGATGTAACTAACCTGTGTCTTTCGCTAGTTTGTTGATCCAATCATTCCTCTCTTCAATGGCTCCCAGCTCCCTGCTCCCTTACCGGCCCAGCTTCACCGAATTCCTGCAAGATCACAAGAGAGAGAAACTACACGAAGATATAGATATACATTCATAAAAAGCTCAGGATCAAATTAAGCTAAACATGCAAATATAACAAAACATCATTGATACACAGCATGTAGGAGAAACTCAAATAGTTTATTGATAGAATAAGAAAGTCCAAGAGGAGATACAACCAAGTGAGTTCCGATCCAGCATCTACCTCCCAGCAAAGGAATCCCTTCCTCTCCTCCAACAAAGCATAAATCGCCCAATGTACTAATCTCAATCTCAAACCAACAGCAATTCTCTACAAAGTACAAAATTCCAGCCCCCGTGGATCTCTGGGATTAGGGATCCATATATAGATGTAAGCAGAGAAGATGAGTCAGCTTATGTTTTGACTTGTGGCTTCTCTCTGTCAGTTCTTGCTTCCACTTGGAGACTGAGAGCCTCTTACTCATCACTTGGTCGAATTCAGTGAGGCAAGTGTCATTGGAGAAGATTCTGGAAACTTCCATGGTCTTTCCACCTCGTTGAATGACTCTGCCACTTGTCCTTTCCCTCTCAATGCACCTGGGTAGTGCATTCAAGTGCGTTGCAATGCACCTAGATAGTGTACTGGGGTGCTTTGCAACGCAGGCAGCTAGTGGAGCACTTGAATTGATCCTGAATTGACTGTTTCTGAGTGGTTTTTGGTGGAGAACTTCTGGGAGAAGCTGTCATTGGTTGACCTTGTTCCTTTAGGAGCTGTAACAACATCTTTAGGGACTTTGGATCCCTTGAATTATGGACATTTCATGCTTGTAGCTGTAAGGCACAAAAATGTCTATAACAGGGTTGCAGGAGAAAATCGAATTCATATCATACTTCAACGTTGGGCAGTGGCGTTCTATGGCTTGAGACTCGAGCATGCCTTGGAAGGTAGCTCAAATTACATAGCATGGAAAGATAGAATGGAGAATGTATTAGAAGACAATGGATTAAAGGAATTCATTGATTAAGAAATCCCAAAGACAGCTTCAACTAATGCACAAGAGTTGGCTGAGTGGAAGAAGTGTGTGGCGAAGGCGAGACGGATCATCCTTGAGGGAGTTCGAGACCATATTGTCTCGAGTCTCCATGGGAAGGATACTCCATTTTCAATGTGGAAGACATTGAAGGGCCTCTACCAGAAGAGTAGCGACCAGAGGAAATTGGTGCTCAAGGATAAGATTTGAAGAATCAAGATGGAGAAGGGCGATACTATTTCCACATATCTGAACAAGCTCACCACTTGTAGAGATGAGCTTGGTAGTGTGGGAATAACTACTGTCAATGATGATATGTTGAGCCTTGCTCTCCTTGGCCTTCCAAAGAGTTGGAATAGCTACCAGGGCTATGTGAATGGAAGGGAGAAACTGCTGGATTGGGAACGACTGTGGTCAGATCTTGTGCAGGAGGATATCAGGAGGAGCACATGAGATGGTTCTTCATCCAAGGATGATGATGAAGAAAATATGGCCTTAGCAAGTAAGGCAAGGAAAGGGAAGGGGAAGGCTTCCCATTCCAAATCGAATTCTTCTCATGGAGGGAAGAAGGGTGACATGTCTAAAGTGAGATGCTTTAATTTTCATGAGATGTGACATTATGCGACTAATTTCCCATCGAATAAGTCTAAGAAGGGATCCTCGGAAGGATCGGAAGGTGAGGCATTAGCCTCCCAATTTGAAATGGAATTTACCCTCATCGCATGCATGGTGTCATCGATGATGGGTTGTGTCTGGTATCTTGACAGTGGAGCCTCATTCCAGATGACCGGCGATAAAATTTTATTCAGTGCCTTGGAGGAGAAAGACCTCAAGATGCGCATAGAGATGGGTGACGACGGAAGGTATAGTGTTCTAGGAGTGGGCATGGTTTCCTTTCAGAGGGAACATGGAGCTCCTCTCACCTTAACAGATGTGATGTATGTGCCTAGATTGAAGAAGAACTTGGTATTGGTAGCAATGTTGGAGGATAAGGGATATGATGTTGTCTTTAGTAAAGGAAAGGTGTTCCTAAGACACATAGCCACGGTTCAGACCAAGAGGATAGGGATTCAAGTGAATAATCTCTATAAAATATAGGTAGATGATTGTGTAACATTGAGTACGAATGTAGAATTGGTGCAAAGGCAAGACATTGGTGAGTTGTGGCATAGGCGGTTGGGCCATTTGCATCATGGGGCTTTGAAGATAATGCAACAGATATCTATAGGACTTCCCAAAGGTAAACTTGAGCAAGTTGACACATGCAAAGGTTGTACCTTGGGAAAGTACACCAAGCCTTCCTTTCATGATCAAGACAATCGAGCAGAGGCTATCTTAGAGCGAATTCATAATGATGTGTGTGGACCATTCTCAATGGCATCCACAATGAAGCAAAAGTATTTTGTGAGTTTCATTGATGACTATTCTCATAAATGCTAGATTTAGTTCATGTAGAAGAAGGACCAAACCTTCACAAATTTTTGTGAGTTCAAAGCTTTGGTTGAGAAAGAGTCAGGGAACAAGATCAAGGCCTTGAGAAGCGAAAATGATGGAGAATATGTCTCTAAAGGGTTTAAGGACTTCTATGTGGCGGAGGGAGTTAAATGAGATTTGATGACACCTCATAACCCATAGCAGAATGGGGTGGCTGAGAGGAAGAACAAAACTATTGTAGGGGCAGCAAGGGAAATGCTTCATGAACAAGGCCTACCACTTCACTTGTGGGTTGAGGCATGCAACACATTGGTCTATTTGAAGAATAGAAGCCCACATCGCATACTTGGGATGAAGACACCAGAGAAAGCTTTATCCGGTAAGAGACCAAATGTGGGTCACTTCAGGATCTTTAGCTCATCGATATATTGCCATGTGACAAAGGATGCACGGAAAAATCTTGAGCCAACAACAGAGTGGGGATACTTGTGGGGTACACTGATACACCTCACAACTACGGGTTTACTTTCCAACCAGTCGGAGGACAGCGGTTCACAGAGATATCATGTGAGTTTCCCTTGAGAGGGAGCTCCAACTACAGGCTATGGAGGAACAGTTGGTTCCTAAGGAGGAGGAGACTCAGACTGATGCAGAGCAACCACATACAAAGATTCTAGGAGTGGAGACATCCACTCAAGTAGAGTCTTCCAGAGATGGATGGTGTCGAGCAGTAAAAAGGGTCTTTTTCACCTCTATTTACCCTACATTAACTTATCAATCCAGGAATGATTTGTTATATCAAAGAGTGTACTTAGTTTGAGGTGGTCATTTATCATAGTAATGCTAGTAGTATAGTGCCCTAAATACAAGAGTAAATGGATGCTTAAAACAAGATCTAGTTACAGAAAAGCACCTTAAAACTCAGATCATGAACTCAGAAAACTATAGAAATTCATCAATCAAGGGTACAGTAACAGTAACTCATCCCTCTGTAAACTGATGTAACTAAAGATAATCAAGGAAAAGATCATCAACCTGGGAACTAGACAACAAATGTCAACGTTCACTACAGTCTCAGATCGGTTTGCACACCAAAGCAATACAAATAACAGGAAATGGAACGGCAACAAGGAAATGGAACAACAACTAGAAAATGGAACAACAACTAGTTCTTATAAATAAGATTGAATGGAAAAACCTTAGTTTACGGAAATAAATGCAGCAATCATATCCTACAGGAATCAGATAACAATCTTTACTCTAAAGATAAATCAGAAAACAAACGGAAATAGAACGGCAACTAATCAGACATGGAGTATAGAACAACAACTAGAGTCAAATATCAAAGTACAATGAACCAAGATAAATAACACATGCAACATGCTTTAATATTAAGAGAAATAGTAATCTGAATTCGATACAACAGGTATCAGTCTCATTATAATGAATAACAATTGTAATTTATAATGGAACAAAAACGTCAATTGAACAACAATCGTGATTAAGTGTAAACCATAGATGAATACAATAATACCAACTTATGAATGTTATAGCATGGTTACTCTGTATTTGAACAACAATAGCATTCTGTAAGGAACAAAAATGTTATATCAATGGTTAAAGGAACAACAATGTGTTACAAGTCAAAATGAACAACACAACATTCCTATCATAGAGAACAATGTTACTCAGTTGAGCATAAACAAGATATAACATATCTGTGATGTAAAATAGCAAAACACATCAGATTACCGAATAGAGCTAATAATGAAAACCACACATGAATTAGAGATAATGGTATAGGAGCAAGTGTTCCACCAGGGCCGGGCCCTTAGCGTCCAGGGACACACCGCTTGAGATTACTCCAGAATCAGAGATGAAACGACAACCAGATTTATATCAAAACATCAAAGCAGAGTTATAGTGGTTCACTTCTCAATGAGAGTCGATGATCAGAGTTTCAAATACAATGGAGAATTACACAAAAATAACAATAGATCGTCCCCTCGGGCTAGTAGTGTTGCCCCTTCTTATAACAGTCGAGCGGAGATATCAATGATGCAAAAAATAGTTAAGGTGGCGATCCCTCAATATCAAAGGATCCTGAGGGATTTGCCAGACTGTTAAATCCTAGTTATCCATTTGTTCTCTTGCGCCGATTCGATATCTCCTTTTCCCTTCCTTAGCTGATACGCTCCAATTTGGATCATCTTGTTTGCATGCGGTTTCCTGCTAGAGGGACAACAATTAACTTTTCCCTGTCTTTTCCTTTGGGACGACAATCTCTCGTTTTTTTTCTTTTCCTACATAAGAAAATGGAAATTATTAGTTGTTTTGCATTGCATATAAATCCCATAGATTTTGTCATAATTTCTTATTATCTACCTAGTTCATGATGCAAAGAGGTTATGAGTTTTAAAGAAAATATGACAAAATAAACAATAAAAACATACCTTCTTCAGTACTCCACACACCCCCTTGCTTACCCTTTTTCATGCCTTCGTGAAAACATTGTAGTTGACATGTAAGGCAGTAAGAGAATAGGCTGGAGACGGGATCACATGTGGTGGTCTCCAGCCATGGTGCCTAGCTAGGTGTTCAAAAAGATGGCCTATCTGACCCTCAGGCATCTCATATAGGGCTTGGTATTCAGGTGCAGGGTGCCAAATAACTGGACCACAGAACCTATATCCTAACCAGGATGGCCCTGCCCTCAAGATAAGATCACCATAAAGGCTCAAGCGATTAGCGGCTAACTTAAAGTTCTCATAATTATATGGTTCCCTGAGTTGGATATTCAGATTGGAGGTCTAGCATTGAAACTTATCAACTGCAATGGAAAGTTCCTTAATGGTAAAAAAGTATTCTATCCCTTGCCGATTGATTTCTATATGAATGGGTCCTAATGCTTCAATCACACCTGGAGTCCTCATGAGGTTCCTATGTTTATTCCACAACTGTAATGGATCTCTAGGCTCAGCTCTTACCCATAAGTCTAATCCATTTTCTTGTCTTTGGAAGGCATTATAGGATTTAAGCCATTTGATTTGATTAACTCTGAACGAAATAAATGCCTGCAGTTGGATGTCCCCAATGAAAGGGCCTAGGTTCTGCTCTGTCTTTTGATCTAACACAAGGTTATGCAGATAGAATTCACACAATAATCTTTGAACCTTTACTCCATAGTGCTTACAACAATTTATGAAATCATCAATAGTATTAATTTGTATAGGGGTTCCTGCTTTGATAGCCATAATTTTCAATTGCAAGTATCGTTCCATTAAAAACTAGTCATAATTCTTAGCAGGGGCTCCACATGCTAGGACATCAATGTACAAAGAGCATAAGGTATCCATCTGTTTGATAACTACATCTAACCTATGAGTTACCTTTGCGACTCTTTCTTCTTCCTTTCGCCATCCTTCAAAAGCCTGGCTTTCAGGTAGAATGAAATTCCTTAGCTGTTGTTGTAATTCTTCATACTTTTCTCGAGAAACTATTTGTTCTGTAAGTTTTTCTACTACTTGTTGAGCTTGTATCAACCCCTCTCGTAGGGTTAGTGTTCTCGGATCACTGTCCCACATGGTAGTGGTAAGCAGCAGGTTTACTTGAATCTTCTTATTGCTTCGTCTCGTATTTATGGTTCGCATTTCTTCAGAGGGTTGTGCCTCTGTCTGAACTTCTTTGTTGCAAGTTGATATATCATATGTTTGTACTTCAACATGGGCAACCGCTGAATGCTGTTCCTTTTGGTTTTTAATGGCAGACTGCACTTCAATAGGGTTTTGAATGGCAAACTGCACTTCAATAGACTTTTGATCGGCAGATTGCACTTCAACAGGGTTTTGAATGACTGACTGCACTTCAACAGTGTTTTGAACGACAGACTGCACTTCAACAGGGTTTTGAACAGCAGGCTGGACTTGAGTCCTCCATATCTTTTTCTTGGGGGGCTTCGCCGGAGTGGTTGTATATCGTACCCCCGAGGTCCTTTTTGCTTTCTTTCCTATTTTCAAAACCTTGATTTGTTGTCGAAGTCGTGCTATCAATTTCAACAATCTTTGTTGTTATTTTCGTAATCTCTTAATTTCTTCTATTTTCATAGAAAGAACAGTTGTCTGTTTACTCGGGCCTGGACTGTTGTCTTGGCCAATTCCTTGGTTCTCTTCTTGGGGTGCTCCTTTGTGTTCTAATCGGGTTGCTCAGGAGTAAGAAACCTAGCTGTTATATTATTTCTTGGGTGACTTCTTTTTCCACCCCTTCTTCTCCATGAAATTCTTCCGTTGTAGTCTGGCTGGGAACAGATTGTTCCTCCTCTGTATCTTCATCACTTTTCTCTCCAGATATACTTTCATCATGAACAGAATGATTCTCTTCCTCTTCTTCGTTGCACAATTCTTCAGATGCATTTTTGTCTTGAGCAGAATGCTCCTTTGGTTCTTCTTCGATATGGAGATCTAGTGGGCTGAGAGGCTGAGAATATTCGCCCATGTTGGCCAGAATTTGGGCCAATTCGTCCTCTTGCAATGGGTTTTGCAATGGGCTCTCTTCACGTTTCTCTATCTCTTCCTCCGCCTGCCCAGACTGCTCAGTCTCTTCCTCTGTTTCTCCTTCCTCATTTTCCTCCATCTCTTTCTCATTTTCCTTTCCTTCCAATTGCGGGGGTTGCTCATCCCCTAAATCATCTATCTCCACTGGCTGGCTGGTATTCCCTTGGGAATTTTCCAGCCTCCCTCTGATCCATACTAGTTTGACTGATTTCCTCCATTTCAATGGTCTATTCGATGTACCGGTAGCATGTTTTCGCTTTAGGGCTGGCAGAGTCACTTCCCCATCTATCGTGGCAATTAGTTCTTCTCAACTGCTCTATTGCTGAGCAAGACTATGACTAACTATAAGTCGTATAAGCCCATGGTGACTTACTACCGATTCTACGTGTCGTGATTTTTTCATGCTTCAGGCAACATCATGTAGTAAAGAATTTAAAAATGTAGGCAAATTCACAGAGCATTTTTGTTTTAATACGGCTAAAAGTTTAAGGTGTCGTGGTCTTACCATGTCTTTCCGACCTTCACAGGTGATGTAGCTCTAAATGATCTTCGCCAATTATGCCCACAGCTCTCCTAATGCTGTTGGTAGAACTCCCTTTCCTCTTACTATCAGGTTCTGGCCTTCATCTTGGAAAATTTTTATGATTTTTCGCAGTTTGTCCTTTAGAGTCCACACAGGTCCAGTGGCTGGCAGTCCTCAGACCTCTGCAATTATGTCATCGGTGACTGCTATGTGTCTCCCTCTCACCGTGGAGTGATATTGTTGCAATTTCTGCAAGAATTCTATTGCTATAGTCTCATTGGATTCCTGTAAACGATTGAGATAGACTATCCATCCTGCCCCTGTCAGGATTTCCCATGCAGCATCAGAAATTGTTAATACCTATGGTTCTCTCTGAATTGATCTTCCTCCCATGTTTTAGCACACTGTAAAAACACAGAGACGGAAATGGAACAACAAGTTGTTCAAACTGTTAGAATTACAGAGAAAATAACGAAACAACAAGCTCGTTCAAATCCTGAGTCACTTGCTAATTGCTGGAGAGCATAATAAAGAAATAGCTTAGGAACAATAGGCCATGCAAATTGAAAAACGATATACCGTTAATCCTTGCTATTCCCAAGTGAAAATTATCCGAATAATGGTCTGACACGTATACCAGCAAATTACGAGGTCACCTGCTTCCCCCTTGCAATGTGATAGGCCGTCCTTGGCTGTCAAATGAGAGAGCGGTGTGCCAAACTGCTATGGTACAGAGTCATAAAGGAACAACGTATATCAAAATGCCATGTTTACAAAAGGAGCAGGTTGCCGAAATCGAGGTGTATAGTAAGATCGCTTAAAAAATAAAAGAATGCCGTGATATGATGAGAGGCTGGGAGGATAGGATAGGTGACGTGCACAAAAAGTCTGATGCGGTCATTATCAAATTTTCCGTCATGATTGGTTATAATAGATTTTCATGTGTTGAAAGGTTTGGGGAAATGGTATACATAATCTCATTTGACCTATTACAAAGGTATAAGACAAAGAAGGGTCTTGATGATTGCTATTAGTGTATAAAGAATGTGACTTCAATACCATTAACAGAGCTCTGTTGCCCACAGGTGTCCATAACCTTGATAGAGTTGTTTGATTCATCCATGGAACCATGATCCTTTGTGTATGCTTAGGAAGTGTTGTGTAATGTCAAAATGGAGGTCATTATGCTAGCTTGGTAACCAGTTAAACCATAATGCCATTCACCAGGAAGGAGCGAAAGGTGGGCAGGCCGGCTCGTGATGAGACCTCCTGTTCCAAGGACCTTTTTTTTTTTTTGTTTTGTTTTGTTTTTTTTTTTTTTTTTTCTGATGTGCCTCTTGGATCATATCCTTGGTGTGGTGGCCATAGTGGGAATTCCACTTCACTTTCTTCCTTATGATCATGGTAGGCTGGCTCTTGATGAGACCCCCTATCCTTCATTTGACAACCCATATTAGCAAATCATATAAACATTTTCTCTTTTTTCTCTTTTACAAGGTACTTTCCTATTTATACACAAAGGGTGGTTCAACACTCCTTAAGAGTAGGAATGGTGGAAGAAGTCTTAACATCTCAATAGAAAAATATACTCTTTGTTCTTATTCCCTAATAATGAGCAAAGAAGATTATGGGAATTTAAAAAGAACCACCATGATAAAGATAACCAATCATATTAGTATTAGTAGAATAAGGACAACAATGTGATGAATAATTGTGTCCTTTCCTCTTTCCTCCTATCAATTCAAAGTGATTTCTTGTAAAAATAGCGATTTTATGTAATTTATTGATTTTAGTGTGTTCTAGTTTTGTATGCATTGCATAAGTGTATAGCTGTGCTCCAAAAGAATCGAAAATGTTGTATATTGAGAGGAACAATAGGTGTCTTTGAATTGGAACGACAGGGAGAAAAAGCATAAGTAAAAGGAATACAAAAATATTGTCGTTTCAAAGAGGAACAACAAAAACGCAAGTGCTGTTCCTTGAATTGGAACAGTAAGGAGAACAAGCATAAGTAAAAGGAATACAAAAATATTGTCATTTCAAAGAGGAACAACAAAAACGCAAGTGTTGTTCCTTTGGAAAAGGAACAAAAAAAAAAATAAAAGTGCTGAAAAGGAACAATAGAAAAACACAAGTGTTGTTCCTTTGGAAACGGAACAACAGAAAATTCAAGTGTTTTTCCTTTGGAAAAAAAGGAATAGCAGAAACCAAAAGTGTTGTTCCTTTGGAAAAGGAATAATAGAAACGAGAGTGCTGTTCCTTTGGAAAAAAAGGGAACAACAAAAAAATGAAAGTGTTGTTCCTTTGGAAAAGGAACAACAAAACGAAAGTGAAAAAGGAACAACTAAAACAAAAGTGTTGTTCCTTTGGAAAAAGGAACAACAGAAAAAGAAAAGTGTTGTTCCTTCGGAAAAGGAACAACGAAACGAAAGTGTTGTTCCTTCAAAAAAGGAATACCAGAAAAACAAAAGTGCACACAAGTGTTGTTCCTTAAGAAAAGGAACAACAAAAAAGACAGTGCTATTCCTTCAGAAAAAAAAGGAACAAAAGAAAAATGCAAGTGCTGTTCCTTTGGGAAAAGGAACAACAAAACAATGGGACTGCTGAGCCTACAAAAAGGAACAACAAAATGTAGAGGTGTTGTTCGTTGAAAAAGGAACAATAAAGCCCAAATGTAAAGAAAAATATGTACAGAGAATAATTTATGCTAACAGAACAAAATAATTATGTACAGAATGTAAGAATAGTTGAATCACTTAATGAACCAGAGGTGAGGAAGATTTCTCTTCCTCCTCCAAAATTTGCATGTCGGAGTCTTCGCGGAGCTATTGGTAGAAGGATCCCGAGTAAGTGGTTTGCGATATAGTCGAACTCGGTGGTCATTTGCCTTGAAGGTATGTCCAGATCCGTCAATGGTGATTAGAGTAAGGGTGCCATTATCATGTACCTTCTGAATTTCGTATGGCCCCAGCCAACGAGTCTGAAGCTTTTCGGGAAAATCCTGGAACTTGGAATCGTATAGGAGTGCCCAATCTCCTTCGCGGAAGACTTTCTTTTTAATGAGAGCGTCATGCCATTTAGCTCGCTGCTGTTGGATTAATTTAGTGTGTTGAAGGGCAGAGAGCCTGATTTCATCTAGCTCATTGATCTGCTGTAATTTGTTAATCTGTGCTTCGTTTAGATCTAGACCAAATTCTTGTGCTGTTCGCAGTGTTCGTATCTCGAATTCTATCGGGAAGATGGGTTATTTTCCAAATACCAGTTGGTATGGCGAATAACTGGTTGTGCTTCTCCATGCTGCTCTATAAGCCCACAAGGCTTTTGGTAATCTTATAGCCTAATCGCGTCTATGTGATGCAATGGTTTTTGTTAGGATTGCTTCTATTATTTTATTGTTGCTTTCTACTTGACCATTTGCCTGTGGGTGGTATGGAGTAGTAATTTTATGCTGTATATGATAGTTTTTTAGTGTTGCAGCAATCTTGTTACCAGCAAACTGTGGTCCACCATCTGTAATTATATCTCTTGGAAGCCCATATCGCACAAATATATGGAACAGGAACTGTATGACAGAATCCTCTGTAGCTCTCGGCAATGCTTCTACTTCAACCCATTTGGTGACATATTCTGTTGCTACCAAAAGATATGTTTTCTAGTTCAAGGATGGGTTAATTTGACCAACAAAATCGAGGGGCCGTCGCTCAAATGGTTCAATAACTAGCTGTGGATTCAGGGGCATTTCATCGGACTGTCCAGGGCATCCTACTCTTTGGCAGCTATCACAAGCTTGAACGAACTTCTTTGCATCTTTGAAGATCGTGGGCCAATAATACCCTGTTTGTAGCACCTTATGTCTAGTTCTTCGATCAGCAAAATGTCCGCCACATGGTCCATCGTGACAGGCTTTCAAAATGTAAAAAATTTCATCTTTGCGGATGCGTCTCCTAATGTGCATATCTACCCCTGTATGGAATAGGTAGCCTCCAATCCAAGAAAATCAAGTACTTCGCTAGATAATCTGTTTCTATTCATTGGGGGTTAGATGTTTTGGTAATTTTCCTATTGCTAAGTAATTTGCAACATCAACATACCAGGGTGTTTTAATAGTGACAACAAACAAATGCTCATCTGGAAATTGATCTTCAACTGCTGCTGCGTCCATTGGTTTTGGCATTCACGAGAGAAAGTCAGCTACAAGATTTTCTTTTCCAGGTCGGTCCTTGATTGTGATATTGAATTCCTGCAACAAAATCAGCCATCTAGTTACTCTACCATTTGTGATTGGTTTGTTTGCTAAGTATTTTATGGCAGAGTGATCTGTATACAAGATAACAAGATATCTAGTAATATAATGCCTGAATTTATTGACAGCATGTATTATAGCTAAAAATTCCTTTTCAGTAATGGTATAATTCAATTCAGCAAGAGATAAGTTCTTGCTAATATAATAAATTGCATATGGCTTTTTATCTTCTTCCTGACCAACGATTGCTCCAATAGCTGTATCTGAAGCATCTGATGAAATTTGAAATGGCAGGTCCCAATTTGGACCTCTAAGGACTGGGGCTGTTGATACAAGCTTTTTCAAATCCTCGAAAGCACGGTCACATTTTTCTATCCAAAGAAAGTCAACATTACCTGTTAGTGCATATAAAGGTGCAACAATATGAGAGAAATGTTCTATAAATATTCTATAATAACCAGAAAATCCAAGAAAACTGCGTACCTCTATCTGAGTGGTAGGAGTGGGAATTAGCAAAATTATTTTAATTTTGGCTGGGTCTACCTGTATGCCAACTGCTAAGGTATAATGGCCTAAAATAAGTCCTTCCATCATCATCATATAGCATTTTTCATGGCTCAAATAGAGCCTGGTGGCATTGCAACGCTGCAGCACTTTTTCCAGTGTGTCTAATGCTGGGTCAAAATCATCCCCATATGGTGGAAAATCATCCATGTATACTTTGAGCCCTTCATTTATTAAGTCCAAAAAGATGCTGAGAATATCCCTTTGAAATGTGGTAGTGGCATTACATAGGCCAAAAGGTAAAACTCTGTAGGCAAATGTTCCCCAAGGACAAGTAAAAGTAGTTTTGTCTTGGTCTTCAGGGGCAATCTGAATCTGATTGTATCCACTGAAGCCATCTAAGAAAGAAAAGAATTTCTTTCCTACCAAAGTTTCTAATACTTGGTCAATGAAGGGAAGGGGAAAGTGGTCTTTTTGTGTTGCTTTATTTAGCTCTCTATAATCTACACAAATCCTCCACTTTCCATTCTTCTTTAGCACCACAACAAGTGGAGAGACCCATTTGCTATCAGAGATAGGGTAGATGAAGTTCACATCTAAAAGTTTTTGAAGTTCAACTTTTACAATGTCTTTTAGATGAGGGTTAAGTCTCCTTTGTGGTTGGGAAATAGGTCTCGCATCTTTCTCTATATAAATGTGGTGCGCACATAACTGGGGATCAATTCCTTTCATGTCAGGATAGGCCCATGCAAATTCTTCTTTGTATTTCCTTAGTAGTTGGATCAGCTTTTCTTCTTGTTCAGAAGTGAGGTTGGCATTAATGTTTAAAGTCTTTCCTTGCTCAATTTCTACAATTTTTCTATTTGAGACAGAGGTAGTAGGTATTGTTTGATCATGTGTATATTTAAGAGGATCTTCTTCTAATTCATTATCAAATGTTGCTTCTGTCATGTGACATTGTATGTGGGATCTGGAATTAGCTTGGCTAATAAAATTGTTAATGGCATCATCTTCTGTTTGGTATTTGAAATCGACGGCCTCTTCTATGGTTAATGGAGATCTAATATTTTTGGTGAGGTATAATATAGGATGTTTGTTAGTTTTTATTATTGTGACACTTGGCTGGTCTGGAGGATATAAGGTGAGATTATTGATATTAGCCTCCCTATTTATGGTCATCCTGTCTTTTCGGCAGCCAATATAAGCATCGGCAGTTGCAAGCCAAGGTCTGCCTAAAATCAATGGATGTCCATCAAGTCGGCTTTTGGGGTTTATTATAAGAAAATTAGCAGGATACTCCTAGGAATCAACGGATACCATGACATCATGTAGTGTGCCTTCTTGCCTAACCATAGATCGGTCAATCAGTTCTAATAAAGTTGAAGTCGGTTCTACTGATGTAATGCCCAGTTTTTGACAAGTGGTGGTTGTTAAGATATTAATTGCGGCTCCTAGATCAACTAAGGTATTTGAGAAGGTTTGTCCATTGATTTGTACCGTTACTATTGGATTTCCTGGGTCTAAATATTTAACAGGTGTTTCTTTTCCTAATAATAGGTCGGATAGGGTACCAACTACTTGGACTGTTGGGTTATTTGTTATTTTCCTCCTTGGTAACTTTTCTTTATACATAGCTCTTTGATGGTTTTTGCATATATTGGGATGTCTTGAATGGCTTGGAGGAGTGGGATCTTTATATACAGATTTTTTAGTTCTTCCAGAATGTCAAAATCGAGATGTTGTATAGGTTGGGGTATAATTAATCATTCTGGGAATGGGGGAGAAGATGTGGTTGCTTGATCATGAATTTTTTGTTTGGTCACATCCTCTTCTTGTGGCGGTTGTTCTATAGGTAACTGATTTTCAACTTGAGCAGTTTTATCTCCCTCTGTTTCAATGATGCGCCTAGATCTTAATTGAAGGTCATTACACTCCCTTAGATCGATTCCTATCTCTGGTGTTTCAATTATTTGAATAGATTGGACCAGTCTATTATTGGGATTGGGGTTGGGTTGGGTTGGGAGTTGCGGTCTTAAGTTAGACTGGGGTTTTGTTGTAATGCTGGCAGTGTAGGTTGAGGGAGCGGAATGGTTCCTACTGGCTGATTCATTGGTCTTTGCCAGTTTGTTTGCCAGGGTTGACTTTGTGAAGTAGGAGGGGACCATTGTGCTAGCTATACATTGTTTTGCCAATATGGTGGAGTATAGGGAAAATTTGGCCGACTCGGTTGACTTGTTTGGTTTGGCCATGGTGATGATGAAGGAAATGGTCGCTGTAACCCATTTGTGAAGGGAGGTTGATTTTACCACATTGTATTATATATTGAGCATGATATTGTGGAGGCTGAAAAGAAGAAGCTGGGTCTGAGAACATACCTGATTGCCGTGGCTGCCATTGGCAGTTCTGATTGAGTAGATACACCGATTCTGGCTCTTCTTCTGCTTCCTTGTATACTACTTTCAATCCGCGAAGTGAGGGACAACTCTCTGTAGAGTGGTCTTTTGTACAAATGGTGCAAACTTGGACTACATCTAATGGACACTCCTTATGGCTGTGTTTCTTTCTGCATCTGGGACAGAAGATTGCAAAATTCTATTCTGCCTCTACTTGCTTTTGTTTGCCCTGCATAATATCAAATTGTGTTGTCAATGTCCCCAATATGTCAGTTTTAAAATTTTCTAATAAATTCCAAATTTCTACACGAGTTACTCCTTCTGTCGAAATTCAGTTATCTCTTGCAAACCGATCATGTTTTGCTAGTTTTAGTCTTGTGTTGCCTCTCGAGCTCCTGATACATAAATTAATAATGTCAACAAAATTTTCTTGATAAATATCTCCTTTTCCCATAATATTTAATGTTTCAATCCATTGTTCATTCATTCCCCTAATTAATGTTGTTTTTCATACATTATTAGGTAAGGGTAATGATGCATAAGGAGATCTTCGAAGATTATACTGAAAACGTTCCACCTACTCTTCTAATGTTTCATTCGGTCTAGCTACCATCTGAAATATTTCATCTTTTAACTCTCTAGACCTGCAATAATCCTTATAGTTTTTTAGAAAAGACTCTTTCATTTGATCCCAGTTATTTATAACACCACCACCCAATCCCATAAACCATCTTAAAGCAGCCCCTTTTAATGTAGAGGGAAATAATTTCAGTTTATGGGGATCGGTGGTATAGTCATATCCTCTACACAACACATCAAATTCAAATAACAATGCATCCAGATCTTCTGATGTAAGGCCATGGAATGTAGGGATATTTTGGAGAGGAATTTCTTTCATAAGTGCATTAGCTGCAGTATCCACAATGGCATATTGCAGTGTAGAGGTTTGGGTATTTGGCTTGTTCTGGGCCATTTGGTCAAATATATGCCAACAGCCTTTTGGAATATCTAGGAGGGTATTCCTCGGTTGTCGAGGGGGAATGGCTCTAACAGGAATGGCCTTAGCAGCACTTCCTTTATCTTAGATGATGAGAGTGCCTAATGTTTGGGGGAGTTCTGGTTCTTGAGTTTCTTCAACTTCGTTGTAAGTGATTTTTGCAGCGCTTCCCTTATCTGGGCTACTTAATGGCTGAATTATCCCAATAGGAGATCTTGGTTCTTCAGTTTCCCCGGTTTGTCCTCTTCCTTCATAGAGGTTGTTAAGGTTCCCTTCTTGCAATTATTTTGGGCTAGAATTTTCAATCTCTTGAAAATCTTGCTCTTCAGCTTGACTATGCACCTTAGCAAAGGCTACAGATGGTGATTATGTGGCCTGAAGGGAACTAGTAGGCTATCTAGAAGTAACTTTTCTAGGTCCTACTGAAGGTTGAGATTCTTTTTTCTTAAAGATTTCGTCTATAAAGGTCGATCGGCCAAGGGTCATCGGCCCCTTAGGTTTGTCAGGCTTGGGTAGAGGATTGGGATTCTTTTCAGGATTTTTCCGCTTAGTCATGCACACAAATCAACTGCTAATTTCTACCCAAAGAAAACAACAACAAATATATAGGAAAGCGGGCAAGGGAGCGGGGCTATTACATGCTACTTACGCAGGTTCTTACCTTCCGTTTTTAAAACCCAATTCTCTCCTAGCAGGTTCTTACACTACTCTAGAAAAGAAACAAATTGTTACACTCTTTCCCGGCAACGGCGCCAAAATGTCGAGCAGTAAAAAGGGTCTTTTTCACCTCTATTTACCCTACATTAACTTATCAATTCAGGAATGATTGTTATCTCAAAGAGTGTACTCAGTTTGAGGTGGTCATTTGTCAGAGTAATGCTAGTAGTATAGTGCCTTAAATACAAGAGTAAACGGATGCTTAAAACAAGATCTACTTACAGAAAAGCACCTTAAAACTCAAATCATGCACTTAGAAAACTATAGAAATTCATCAGTCAAGGGTACGGTAATGGTAACTCATCCCTCTGTAAACTGATGTAACTAAATATAATCAAGCAAAAGATCATCAACCTGGGAATTAGACAACAAATGTCAACGTTCACTACAGTCTCAGGTCGGTCTACACACCAAAGCAATACAAATAACAGGAAATGGAACAACAACTAGGAAATGGAACAACAACTAGAAAATGGAACAACAACTAGTTCTTATAAATAAGATTGAATGGAAAAACCTTAGTCTACGGAAATAAATGTAGTAATCATATCCTATAGGAATCAGATAAAAATATTTACTCTAAAGATAAATCGGACAACAAATAGAAATAGAACGACAACTAATTAGACATGGAGTATAAAACAACAACTAGAGTCAAATATCAAAGTACAATGAACCAAGATAAATAACACACGCGGCATGCTTTAATATTAAGAGAAACAATAACCTAACTTCGATACAACAGGTATCAATCTCAGTTATAAAGAATAACGATTGTAATTCGTAATGGAACAACAACGTCAATTGAACAACAATCGCGATTAAGTGTAAACCATAGATGAATACTTATGAATGTTATAGCACGGTTACTCTGCATTTGAACAACAATAGCATTCTGTAAGGAACAACAATGTTATATCAATGGTCAAAGGAACAATAATGTGTTACAGGTCAAAATGAACAATACAAGATTCTTGTCATAGAGAACAATGTTACTCAGTTGAGCATAAACAAGATATAACAGATCCGTGATGTAAAATAGCAGAACACATCAAATTACCAAATAGAGCTAATAATGAAAACCACACACGAATTAGAGATAATGGTACAAGAGCAAGTGTTCCACCAGGGCCGGGCCCTTAGCCTCCAGGGACACATTGCTTGAGATTACTCCAGAATCAAAGATGAAACGACAACCAGATTTATATTAAAACATCAAAGCAAAGTTACAGTGGTTCACTTCTCAACGAGAGTCGATGATCAGAGTTTCAAATACAATGGAGAATTACAAAAAAATAAAAACAGATCGTCCCCCTGGGCTAGCAGTGCTGCCCCTTCTTATAACAGTGAAACAGAGATATCAATGATGCAAAAAATAGTTAAGGTAGTTATCCCTCAGGATCAAAGGATCCTGAGGGATTTTCCAGATTGTTAATTCCTAGTTATCCATTTGTTCTCTTACGCCGATTCGATATCTCCTTTTCCCTTCCTTGGTTGATACGCTCCAATTTGGATCGTCTTGTTTGCATGCGGTTTCCTGCTAGAGGGACAACAGTTAACTTTGCCCTGTCTTTTCCTTTGGGATGACAATCTCTCATTTTTTTATTTTCCTACATAAGAAAATGGAAATTATTAGTTGTTTTGCGTTGCATATAAATCCCATAGATTTTGTCATAATTTCTTATTATCTACCTAGTTCATGATGCAAAGAGGTTATGAGTTTTAAAGAAAAGATGACAAAATAAACAATAAAAACAAACCTTCTTTAGTACTCCACACACCCCCCTGCTTACCCTTTTTCATGCCCTCATGAAAACATTGTAGTTGACATGTAAGGCAATAAGAGAATAGGCTGGAGACGGGATCTCATGTGGTGGTCTACATCCATGATGCCTAGCTAGGTGTTCAAAAAGATGGCCTGTCTGGCCCTCAGGCATCTCATACAGGTCTTGGTATCCAAGTGCAAGGTGCCAAATAACTAGACTACAGAACATATATCCTACCCAGGATGGCCCTGCCCTCAAGATAAGATCACCATAGAGGCTTAAGCGATCATCGACTAACTTAAAGTTCTCATAATTAAATGGTTCCCTGAGTTGGATATTCAGATTAGAGGTTTGATATCGAAACTTAGTAGCTACAATGGCAAGGTCCTTAATGGTAAAAAAGTATTCTATCCCTTGCTAATTGATTGCTGTATGAATGGGTCCTAATGATTCAATCATGCCTAGAGTCCTCATGAGGTTCCTATGTTTATTCCACAATTGTAATGGATCTCTAGGCTCAGCTATTACCCATGAGTCTAATATGTTTTCTTGTCTTTGGAAGGCATTATAGGCTTTAAGCCATTTGATTTGATTAACTCTGAATGAAATAAATGCTTGCAGTTGGATGTCCCTAACGAAAGGGCTTGGGTTATGCTCTGTCTCTTGATCTAACACAAGGTTATGCAGATAGAATTCACACAATAATCTTTGAACCTTTACTCCATAATGCTTACAACAATTTATAAAATCATCAATAGTATTAATTTGTATAGGGGCTCCAGATTTGACAGCCTTAATTTTCAATTGCAAGTATCGTTCCATTAAAAACAAGGCATAATTCTTAGCAGGGGCTCTACATGCTAGGACATCAGTGTACAAAGAGCATAAGGTATCCATATATCTGATAACTACATCTAACCTATGACTTACCTTTGAGACTCTTTCTTCTTCCTTTCGCCATCCTTCAAAAGCGTGGCTTTTAGATAGATTGACATTCCTTAGCTGTTGTTGTAATTCTTCATACTTTTCTCGAGAAACTATTTGTTCTGTAAGTTTTTCTACTGCTTCTTGAGCTTGCATCAACCCCTCTCATAGGGTTACTGTCCTCGGGTCACTGTCCCACATGGTAGTGTTAAGAAACAGGTTTACTTGAATCTTCTTATTTCTTCGTCTCATATTTATGGTTCACATTTCTTCATAGGGTTGTGCCTCTGTCTGAACTTCTTTGTCGCAGGCCAATATATCTTCTGTTTGTACTTCAACATGGGAAACTACTGAATGTTGTTCCTTTTGGCTTTGAACAACAAACTGCACTTCAACAAGGTTTTGATCGCCAGACTGCACTTCAATGGGGTTTTGAATGGAAGATTGCACTTCAACAGGGTTTTGAACAACAGGCTGGACTTGAGTCCTCTGAATCGTTTTCTTGGGGGGTTTCACGGAGTGGTTGCATATCATACCCCCGAGGTCCTTTTTGCTTTCTTTCCTATTTTCAAAACCCTGATTTGTTGTCGAAGTCGTGCTATCACATTCAGCAGTCTTTGCTGTTCTTTTCGTAATCTCTTAATTTCTTCTATTTTCTTAGAAAGAATAGTTGTCTGTTTACTTGGGCCTGGACTGTTGTCTTGGCCAATTCCCTAGTTCTCTTCTTGGGGTACTCCTTCATTTTTCTGATCAGGTTGCTTAGGAGTAAGAACCCTAGCTGGTTCTGTTATTTCTTGGGTGACTTCTTTTTCCACCCCTTCTTCTCCATGAAATTCTTTTAGTGTAGTCTAGTTGGGAACAGATTGTTCCTCCTCTGTATCTTCATCACTTTTCTCTCCAGATATACTTTCATCATGAACAGAATGATTCTCTTCTTCTTCTTCATTGCACAATTCTTCAGATGCATTTTTGTCTTAAGCAGAATGCTCCTTTGGCTCTTCTTTGATATGGAGATCTAGCAGGCTGAGAGGTTGAGCATATTCGCCCATGTTGGCCAGAATTTGGGCCAATTTGTCCTCTTGCAATGGGTTTTGCAATGGGCTCTCCTCATGTTTCTCTATCTCTTCCTCCCCCTGCCCAGACTGCTCAGTCTCTTCCTCTGTTTCTCCTTCCTCATTTTCCTCTCCTTCCAATTGCGGGGGTTGCTCATCCCCTGAATCATCTATCTCCACTGGTTGGCTGGTATTCCATTGGGAATTTTCCAGCCTTCCTCTGATCCATGCTAGTCTGACTGATTTCCTCTATTTCAATGGTCTATTCGATGTACTGGTAGCATGTTTTCGCTTTAGGGCTGGCAGAGTTAGTCCCCCATCTATCATGGCAATTAGTTCTTCCCAACTGCTCTATTGTTGAGCAATACTGTGACTAACTATAAGTCGTATCAGCCCATGGTGACTTACTACCGATTCTATGTGCCATGATTTTTTCATGCTTCGGGCAACATCATGTAGTAAAGAATTTAAAAATGGAGGCAAATTCATAGAGCATTTCTATTTTAATACGTCTAAAAGTTTAAGGTGTCATGGTATTACCATGTCTTTCCGACTTTCACAGGTGATGTAGCTCTGAATGATCTTCCCCAATTCTACCCACGACTCTCCTAATGCTACTGCTAGAACTCTCTTTCCTCTTACTATCAGGTTCTGGCCTTCATCTTGGAAAAGTTTTATGATTTTTCGCAGTCTCTCCTTCTTTAGAATCCACACAGGTCTAGTGGCTGGCAGTCTTGAGACCTCTGCAATTATGTCATCAGTGACTACTATGTGTCTCCCTCTCACCATGGAGTGATATTCTTGCAAGTTCTGCAAGAATTCTATTGCTACAGTCTCATTGGATTCCTGTAAACGATTGAGATAGATTATCCATCCTGCCCTTGTCAGGATTTCTCGTGCAGCATCGAAAATTGTCAATACCTCCGGTTCTCTTCGAATTGATCTTCCTCCCATGTTTTAGCACACTGAAAAATGTAGAGACGGCAATATAACAACAGGCTGTTCAAACTGTTAGAAATACAGAGAAAATAACGAAATAGCAAGCTCGTTCAAATCCTGAGTCACTTGCTAATTGCTGCAGAGCATAATACGGAAATAGCTTAGGAACAACAGGCCATGCAAATTGAAAAACTATATACCGTTAAGCCTTGCTATTCCCAACTGAAAATTCTCCGAATAATGGTCTGACATGTATACCAGCAAATTACGAGGTCACCTGCTTCCCCCTTGCAATGTGATAGGTCGTCCTTGGCCGTCAAATGAGAGAGCGGTGTGCCAAACTGCTATGGTACAGAGTCATAAAGGAACAACGTATATCAAAATGCCATGTTTACAAAAGGAGCAGGTTGCCGAAATCTAGGTGTATAGTAATATCGCTTAACAAATAAGAGAATGCCATGATATGATGCGAGGCTGGGAGGATAGGATAGGTGACGTGCACAAAAAGTCTGATGCGGTCATTATCAAATTTTCCGTCATGATTGGTTATAATAGATTTTCATGTGTTGAAAGGTTTGGGGAAATGGTATACATAATCTCATTTGACCTATTACAAAGGTATAAGACAAAGAAGGGTCTTGATGATTGCTATTGGTGTATAAATAATGTGACTTCAATACCTTTAACAGATCTCTATTTCCCATAGGTGTCGATAACCTTGACAGAGTTGTTTGTTTCACCCATGGAACCATGATCCTTTGTGTATGCTTAGGAAGTGTTGTGTAATGTCAAAATGGAGGTCATTATGCTATCTTGGTAACTAGTTAAACCATAATGCCATTCACCAGGAAGGAGCGAAAGGTGGGCAGGCCGGCTCATGATGAAACCTCCTGTTCCAAGGACTCATTTTTTTTTTTTTTTTTTTTATTTTTTTTCTGATGTGCCTCTTGGATCATATCCTTGGTGTGGTGGCCATAGTGGGAATGCCACTTCACTTTCTTCCTTATGATCATGGTAGGCTGGCTCTTGATGAGACCCCCTATCCTTCATTTGACAACCCGTATTAGCAAATCATATAAACATTTTCTCTTTTTTCTCTTTTACAAGGTACTTTCCTATTTATACACAAAGGTTGGTTCAACACTCCTTAAGAGTAGGAATGGGGGAAGAAGTCTTAACATCTCAATAGAAAAATATACCCTTTGTTCTTATTCCCTAATAATGATCAAAGAAGATTATGGGAATTTAAAAAGAACCACCATGATAAAGATAACCAATTATATTAATATTAGTAGAATAATGACAACAATGTGATGAATAATTGTGTCCTTTCCTCTTTCCTCCTATCAATTCAAAGTGATTTCTTGTAAAAATAGTGATTTTATGTAATTTACTGATTTTAGTGTGCTCTAGTTTTGTATGCATTGCATAAGTGTATAGCTGTGCTCCAAAAGACTCGAAACTGTTGTATATTGAGAGGAACAACAGGTGTCTTTGAATTGGAACAACAAGGAGAACAAGCATAAGTAAAAGGAATACGAAAATATTGTCATTTCAAAGAGGAACAACAAAAACGCAAGTGCTGTTCCTTTGGAAAAGGAACAACAAAAAGATACAAGTGTTGAAAAGGAACAACAGAAAAACAAAAGCGTTGTTTCTTTGGAAAAGGAACAAAAGAAAATTCAAGTGCTGTTCCTTTGGAAAAAAGGAACAACAGAAACCAAAAGTGCTGTTCCTTTGGAAAAGGAACAGTAGAAACGAGAGCGTTGTTCCTTCGAAAACAAGGAACAACAGAAAAACAAAAGTGAAAAAGGAACAGCTAAAACAAAAGTGTTGTTCCTTTGGAAAAAGGAATAGTAGAAAAAGAAAAGTGTTATTCCTTCAGAAAAGGAACAACAAAACGAAAGTGTTGTTCCTTCAGAAAAGGAACAACAGAAAAACAAAAGTGCACACAAGTGTTGTTCCTTCAGAAAAGGAACAACAAAAATGACAGTGTTGTTCCTTCGGAAAAAAACGAATAGTAGAAAAAATGCAAGTGTTGTTCCTTTGGGTAAAGGAACAACAAAACGATGGGATTGCTGAGCCTACAAAAAGGAACAACAAAATGCAGAGGTGCTATTCCTTGAAAAAGGAACAGCAAAGCGCAAATGCAAAGAAAAATATGTACAAAGAATAATTTATGCTAACAGAACAAAAGAATTATGTACAGAATGTAAGAATAGTTGAATCACTTAATGAACCAGAGGTGAGGAAGATTTCTCTTCCTCCTCCAATTTGCATGTGAGAGTCTTTGCGGAGTTGTTGGTAGAAGGATTCCCAAGTAAGTGGTTTGCGATATAGTCGAACTCGATGGCCGTTTTCCTTAAAGGTATGTCCATATCCGTCAATGGTGATTAGAGTAAGGGTGCCATTATCATGTACCTTCTGAATTTCGTATGGCCCTAGCCAACGAGTCTGAAGCTTTTCAGGAAAATCCTGGAACTTGGAATCATATAGGAGCGCCCAATCTCCTTCACCGAAGACTTTATTTTTAATGAGAGCGTCATGCCATTTAGCTCGTTGCTGTTGGATTAATGCAATGTGTTGAAGGGCAGAGAGCCTGATTTCATCTAGCTCATTGATATGCTGTAATCTATTAATCTATGCTTCGTTTAGATCTAGAATGACTTCTTGGTCTATTTGCAGTGTTTGTATCTCGAATTCTATCGGGAAGATGGGTTCTTTTCCAAATACCAGTTTGTATGGAGAATAACCGGTAGTGCTTCTCCATGTTGTTCTGTAACCCCACAAGGCTTCTGGTAATCTTACAGCCCAATCGCGTCTATGTGATGCAATGGTTTTTGTTAGGATTGCTTCTATTATTTTATTGTTGCTTTCTACTTGACCATTTGCCTATGGGTGATATGGAGTAGTAATTTTATGCTGGGTATGATAGTTTTTTAGTGTTGAAACAATCTTGTTACCAGCAAACTGTGGTCCACCATCTATAATTATATCTCTTGGAAGCCCATATCGCACAAATATATGGAACAAGAACTGTATGACAAAGTCCTCTGTAGCTCTTAGTAATGCTTCTGCTTCAACCCATTTGGTGACATATTCTGTTGCTACCAAAATATATGTTTTCTAGTTTGAGGATGGGTTAATTGGACCAAAAAAATCGAGGGCCCATCGTTCGAATGGTTCAATAACTAGCTCTGGATTTAGGTGCATTTCATTGGACTATCCAGGGTGTCCTGCTCTTTGGCAGTTGTCACAAGCTTGAACGAACTTCTTTGCATCTTTGAAGATCGTGGGCCAATAATACCCTGTTTGCAGCACCTTATGTCTAGTTCTTCGATCGCCAAAATGTCTACCACATGGTCCGTCATGACAGGCTTTCAAAATGTCAAAAATTTCATCTTCGTGGATGCATCTCCTGATGTGCATATCTGCCGTTGTATGGAATAGGTAGCCCCCAATCCAAGAAAATCGAGTACTTCACTGGATAATCTATTTCCATTCATTGGGGGTTAGATGTTTTGGTAATTTGCCTACTGCTAAGTAATTTGCAACATCAGCATACCAGGGTGTTTTAACAGTGACAACAAACAAATGCTCATCTGGAAATTGATCTTCAACTGCTGCTACGTCCATTGGTATTGGCATTCGCGAGAGAAAGTTAGCTACAAGATTTTATTTTTCAGGTTGGTCCTTGATTGTGATATCGAATTCGTGCAATAAAATCAGCCATCTGGTTATTCTACCCTTTTTGATTGGTTTATTTGCTAAGTATTTTATGGCAGAGTGATTTATATACAAGATAACAGGATATCCAGTAATATAATGCTTGAATTTATTGACAGCATGTATTACAGCTAAAAATTCCTTTTTAGTAACGGTATAATTCAATTCAGCAGGAGATAAGTTCTTGCTAATATAATAAATTGCATATGGCTTTTTATCTTCTTCCTGCCCAAGGATTGCTCCAATAGTTATATCTGAAGCATCTGATGAAATTTGAAATGGCAAGTCCCAATTTGGACCTCTAAGGAATGGGGTTGTTGATACAAGCTTTTTCATATCCTGGAAAGCACAGCCACATTTTTCTGTCCAAAGAAAGCCAACATTACCTGTTAGTGCATATAGAGGTGCAACGATATGAGAGAAATGTTCTATAAATCTTCTATAATAACTAGAAAATCCAAGAAAATTGCGTACCTCTATTTGAGTGGTAGGAGTGGGAATTAGTAAAATTATTTGAATTTTGGCCGGGTCTACCTGTATGCCAGCTGCTGAGATATAATGGCCTAAAATAAGTCCTTCTGTCATCATTATATGACATTTTTCATGGCTCAAACAGAGCTTGGTGGTAATGCAATGCTGCAACACTTTTTCCAGTGTGTCCAATGCTGGGTCGAAATCATCCCCGTATGGTGTAAAATCATCCATGTATACTTCGAGCCCTTCATTTATTAAGTTTGAAAAGATGCTGAGAATAGCCCTTTGAAATGTGGTAGGGGCATTGCATAGGCCAAAAGGTAAAACTCTGTAGGCAAATGTTCCCCAAGGACAAGTAAAAGTATTTTTGTCTTGGTCTTCAGGGGCAATCTGATTGTATCCACTGAAGCCATCTAAGAAAGAAGATAATTTCTTTCCTGCCAAAGTGTCTAATACCTGGTCAATGAATGGAAGGGGAAAGTGGTCTTTTTGTGTTGCTTTATTTAGCTCTTTATAATCTACAAAAATCCTCCACTTTCCATTCTTCTTTGGCACCACAACAAGCGGAGAGACCCATTTACTATTGGAGATAGGGTAGATGAAGTTCACATCTAAAAGTTTTTGAAGTTCAACTTTTACAATGTCTTTTAGATGAGGGTTAAGTCTCCTTTGTGGTTGGCGAAGAGGTCTCGCATCTTTCTCTATATAAATGTGGTGCGTAAATGATTGGGTATCAATTCCTTTCATGTCAGGATAGTCCCATGCAAATACTTCTTTTTATTTCCTTAGTAGTTGGATCAGCTTTTCTTCTTCTGAAGTCAGGTTGGCATTAATGTTTAAAGTCTTTCCTGGCTCAATTTCTACAATTTTGCTATTTGAGACAAAGGTAGTAGGGATTGTTTGATCGTGTGTATCTTTAAGAGGATCTTCTTCTAATTCATTATCAAATGCTACTTCTATCATGTGACATTGTATGTGGGATCTGGATTCAACTTGGATAATAAAATTGTTAATGGCATCATCTTCTGTTTGGTCTTTGAAATCGAGGGCCTCTTCTACGGTTAATGGAGATCTAATATTTTCGGTGAGGTATAATACATTATGTTTGTTAGTTTTTATTATTGTGACACTTGGCTGGGCTGGAGGATATAAGGCGAGATTCTTGATATTAGCCCCCCTAGTTATGGTCATACTACCTTGTCAACAACCAATATAAGCATCGACAGTTGCAAGCCAAGGTCTGCCTAAAATAAATGGATGTCCATCAAGTCAGTTTTTGGGGTTTATTATCAGAAAATTGGCAGGATACTCCTAGGAATCAACGGATACCATGACATGATGTAGTGTGCCTTCTTGCCTAACCATAGATGAGTCAGCCAGTTCTAATAAATTGGAAGTTGGTTCTACTGATGTAAAGCCTAGTTTTTGACAAGTGGTGGTTGTTAAGATATTAATTGTGGCTCCTAGATTAACTAAGGTCTTTGAGAAGGTTTGTCCATTGATTTTTACGGTTACTGTTGGATTTCCTGGGTATTCATATTTAATGGGTGTTTCTTTTCCTGATAATAGGTCGGATAGGGTACCAACTATTTGGATTGTTGGGTTATTTGTTATTTTCCTCCTTGGTTTCTTTATACATAGCTCTTTGATGGTTTTTTCATATATTGGGATGTCTTGAATGGCTTGGAGGAGTGGGATCTTTATATATAGATTTTTTAGTTCTCCTAGAATGTTAAAATTGGGATGTTGTATAGGTCGGGGTATAATTAATCATTCTGGGAATGGGGGAGAAGATGTGGTTGCTTGATCATGAATTTTTTGTCTGGTCACATCCTCTTCTTGTGGCAGTTGTTCTATAGGTAACTAATTTTCAACTTGAGCAGTTTTATCTCCCTCTGTTTCAATGATGCGCCCAGATCTTAATTGAAGGTTGTTACACTTCCTTAGATCGGTTCCTATCTCTGGTGTTTCAATTATTTGAATATATTGGACTGGTCTGTTATTGGGATTGGGGTTGGGTTGGGTTGGGAGTTGCGGTCTTATGTTAGACTGGGGGTTTTGTTGTAATGCTGGCAGTGTAGGTTGAGGGAGCAGAATGTTTCCTACTGGTTGATTCATCGGTCTTTGCCAGTTTTTCTGACAAGCTTGACTCTGTGAAGTAGGAGGGGACCACTGTGCTGGATATACATTGTTTTGCGAATATGGTGGAGTATAGGGAAAATTTGGCCAACCGTCTTGACTTGTTTGGTTTGGCCATGGTGATGATGAAGGAAATGGTTGTTGTAACCCATTTGAGAAGGGAGGTTGATTTTGCCACATTGTATTATATTGTTGAGCATGATATTGTGGAGGCTGAAAAGAAGAAGCTGGGTCTGAGAACATACCTGATTGCCGTGGCTGCTATTGACGGCGCTGATTGAGTAGATACACTCATTCTGGCTCTTCTTCTGCTTCCTTGTATACTGCTTTCAATCTGGGAAGTGAGGGAAAACTCTCTATAGAGTGGTCTTTTGTACAAATGGAGCAAACTTAGACTGCATCTAATGGACACTCCTTATGGCTGTGTTTCTTTCTCCATCTGGGACAGAAGATTGCCAAATTATGTTCTGCCTCTGCTTACTTTTGTTTGGCCTGCATAATATCAAATTGTGTTGTCAGTGTCCCCAATATGTCAGTTTTAAAATTTTCTAATAAATTTCCAATTTTTGTACGAGTTACTCCTTCTACTGAAATTCCATTATCTCTTGCAAACCGATCATGTTATGCTAATTTTAGTCTTGTGCTGCCTCTTGAGCTCCTGATACACAAATTAATAATGTCAGCAAAATTTTCCTGATAAATATCTCCTTTTCCCATAATATTTAATGTTTCAATCCATTTTTCCTTCATTCCCCTAATTAATGCTATTTTTCATACATTATTATGTAAGGGTAATGATGCATAAGGAGATCTTTGAAGATTATACTGAAAACGTTCCACATACTCTTGTAATGTTTCATTCGGTCTAGCTACCATCTGAAATATTTCATCTTTTAGTCTCTAGACCTGCAATAATCCTGATATTTTTTTGGAAAAGACTCTTTCATTTGATCCTATTTATTTATAACACCACCACCCAATCCCATAAACCATCTTAAATCAGCCCCTTTTAATGTAGAGGGAAATAATTTCAGTTTTTGGGGATCGGTGGTATATTCAAATCCTCTACACAGCACATCAAATTCAAATAAGAATGCATCCAGATCTTCTAATGTAAGGCCATGGAATGTAGGGATATGCTGGAGAGGAATTGCTTTCATAGGTGCATTAGCTGCAGTATCCACAATGGGGTATTGCATTGTAGAGGTTTGGGTATTTGGCTGGTTCTAGGCCATTAGGTAAAATATATGCCAATAGCCTTCTGGAATATCTAGGAGGGTATTCCTTGGTTGTCGAGGGGGATGGATCTAACAGGAATGGCCTTAGCAGCAATTCCTTTATCTGGGATGATGAGGGTGCCTAATGTCTGGGGGAGTTCTGGTTCTTGAGTTTCTTCAACTTCGTTGTAAACGATTTTTGCAGCGCTTCCCTTATCTGGGCTACTTAATGGCTGAATTATCCCAAGAGGAGATCTTGGTTCTTCAGTTTCCCCAGTTTCTCCTCTTCCTTCACAGAGGTTGCTAAGGTTCCCTTCTTGCAATGATTTTGGGCTAGAATTTTCAATCTCTTGAAAATCTTGCTCTTCGGTTTGACTATGAACCTCACCAAAGGCTATAGATGGTGACCCTATGGCCTAAAGGGAACTAGTAGGTTGTCTAGAAGTAACTTTTTTAGGTCCTACTGAAGGCTGAGATTCTGCTTTCTTAAGGATTTCATCTATAAAGGTCGATCAGCCAAGGGTTGTTGGCCCGTTAGGTTTGTCAGGCTTGGGTAGACGTCTAGGATTCTTTTCAGGATTTTTTTGCTTAGTCATGCACACAAATCAACTGCTAATTTCTACCGAAAGAAAACAACAACAAATCTGTAGGAAAGCGGGAAGGGGAGCAGGGCTATTACATGCTCCGTACACAAGTTCTTACCTTCCATTTTTAAAGCCCAATTCTCTCCTAGCATGTTCTTACACTTCTCTGGAAAAGAAACAAATGGCTACACTCTTCCATAGCAACGACGCCAAAATGTCGAGCAGTAAAAAGGGTCTTTTTCACCTCTATTTACCCTACATTAACTTATCAATCTAGGAATGATTTGTTATCTCAAAGAGTGTACTCAATTTGAGGTGGTCATTTGTCAGAGTAATGCTAGTAGTATAGTGCCCTAAATACAAGAGTTAACAGATGCTTAAAACAATATCTACTTACAGAAAAGCACCTTAAAACTCAAATAATGCACTCAGAAAGTTATAGCAATTCATCAGTCAAGGGTCTGGTAATGGTAACTCATCCCTCTGTAAACTGATGTAACTAAAGATAATCAAGGAAAAGATCATCAACTTGGGAACTAGACAACAAATGTCAACGTTCACTACAGTCTCAGATCAGTCTGCACACCAAAGCAATACATATAACAGGAAATGGAACAACAACTAGAAAATGGAACAACAACTAGTTCTTATAAATAATATTGAACCATAAAACCTTAGTCTATGGAAATAAATGCAGCAATCGTATCCTACAGGAATCAGATAAAAATCTTTACTCTAAAGATAAATCGGACAACAAACAGAAATAGAATGATAACTAATCAGACATGGAGTATAAAACAACAACTAGAGTCAGATATCAAAGTACAATGAACCAAGATAAATAAAACACACGGCACACTTTAATATTAAGAGGAACAGTAATATGAATTTGATACAATAGGTATCAATCTCAATTATAAAGAATAACGATTGTAATTTTTAATGGAATAGCAACGTCAATTGAACAACAATGGTGATTAAGTGTAAACCATAGATGAATACAGTAATACCAACTTATGAATGTTACAGCACGATTACACTGTATTTGAACAGCAATAGCATTCTGTAAGGAACAACAATGTTATATCAATGGTTAAAGGAACAACAATGTGTTACAAGTCAAAATGAATAACACAATATTCCGGTCACAGAGAACAACGTTACTCAATTGAGCATAAAAAAGATATAACAGATCCATGATGTAAAATAGCAAAACACATCTGATTACTGAACAGATCTAATAATGAAAACCACACACGAATTAGAGATAATGGTATAGGAGCAAGTGTTCCACTAGGGCCGGGCCCTTAGCCTCCAGGGACACACCGCTTGAGATTACTCCAGAATCAGAGATGAAACGACAACCAAATTTCTATTAAAATATCAAAGCAAAATTACAATGGTTCACTTCTCAACGAGAGTCGATGATTAGAGTTTCAAATACAAAGGAGAATTACACAAAAATAATAACAGATCGTCCCCCCCGGGCTAGCAGTGCTGCCCCTTCTTATAACAGTCGGGCGGAGATATCAATGATGCAAAAAATAGTTAAGGTAGCGCCGACTCGATACCTCCTTTTCCCTTCCTTGGCTGATACACTCCAATTTGGATCGTCTTGTTTGCATGCGGTTTCCTGCTAGAGGGACAACAGTTAACTTTTCCCTGTATTTTCCTTTGGGACGACAATCTCTCGTTTTTTTCTTTTCCTACATAAGAAAATGGTAGTCATTAGTTGTTTTGTGTTGCATATAAATCCCATAGATTTTGTCATAATTTCTTATTATCTACCTAGTGTTGGAAATAATACTGAGGGGGGGGGGAATCAGTATTATCTAGCAATTTACCAAATCTTCCTTATTTGATCTTTTGAAATATTCTTGCATATCAGTACCATAAAACAATGAGCATGAATAAAGAAAATAGACAGTCACACCAAAGAACACAAGATGTAAGGTGGAAACCCAATGCGGGAGAAAAACCACCTGCTGCAATAATGTCTCTATCTTCTTTCAAGAAATTCTTTTTACAATGATTTTGTACTGGTGCAGTCCTTTACCAGCACGCAGGCTGCAACCTGCAAAGAGCTACAACTCTTTCTTGTTTTCCAGACTTCTCCTGGAAGGGAGCTACAACCCCCTACTTCTTTTCAAAATGATCAACAAGTATACAACAGATACAGTCTACTACAGATATCAGATCAGTAATTACAGAAACAACCCAGAACATCTTATGAACAGAAATATACAGTTAACAGATCATCTTGAGACAGGGACGCATATTTTCTTTCTGTGGTCTGCGACTGGACGCAGTATACCTTATGCTGTTCTGCGTGCAGACGCACTGTTCCTTTTGCTTGTCTGCGACCGACGCACACATCAACACTATCGCGCCGCGTCTTTCGCTTCAGAGACGCACCCAATACCACAGTCGCGCCGCGTCCTTCGCTTCAGAGACGCACCTGATCCTTTACTGTACTGCGTCCCGGCGCACTTTCCCTTCACTGAATCTGCGTCCCTTTAGATATAGAAGATAAGAGGACTTCAGAACCAACCCAAACACTCAGATCCACAGATCTGATCATGCGCCATATAGATCGTAGTCCATTAGAAGATTTACCCTTAAAGATATGGACTAGATCACACCAAGAGATGATCAACTAAGATGATGCCTAATCCAAATGAACTCCTTTGCTTTATATAGGCAAGCTTCTCCCCAAAGCGTGGAACAATACCACGAGCTGACACCAGAGAAACACGCAACCGTCGGCTAGATACCACACAAGAAGCCCCCACGAGTTTTTCTCTACCTTGAAATGTGTGCACTGGGCGGACGCACCTTCTGAACGGCTGGCCGGCGTCCCTAGACGCGGGTTCTGTATGGAATACCTGCGGGGACGCGCTTGCTAAACAAAATTTCCTGCGTCCTTCTTGATTTACCACCTGAAGGCGTTTGCCATCAAGTACAACACCTGAATCATAATGCCAACAAACTCCCCCTTTGGACTTGATGGCAACCACATAAACTTTCAGCTTCATCATTCTCCCCCTTTGACATCAAGAGCAAAGGGTATGCTCCCCCTATGCTCATGCTTCTCCAGAATTGTAACCAGAAATCCATCATGAAGAAGACAGAGACATATTGCAGCTATTTCCAAGATCTCCTTCTCCATAATGCCAACAATGCATTATGTGCTCCCCCTGAGCCTATACCATCAATAGGAAGATGGTCAACAGTGAGATGATGCATCAACAACCCCCAGCTTTTGCCTGAGGTATTCAAAAGTGTCCCTGGGCAACGGTTTGGTGAAAATATCAGCAACTTGTTCCTTAGAAGGAACATACTCCAACTTGACCTTCTGTTCAAGTACTTGTTCCCGGAGAAAATGGTACTTGATTGGTATGTGCTTGGTTTTTGAATGCATAACCGGATTCTTTGAGATGCTGATTGCACTTGTGTTGTCACATAAGATAGGAATAGGAGGTGTACAAGTGATTTGATAATCCTGCAAAGTCTGCATCATCCAAAGAAGTTGGGTGCAACAAGATGCAGCCGCAACATATTCCGCTTCAGCTGTAGACAAGGCAATTGAACTCTGTTTCTTGCTGAACCAAGATACCAGTCTAGAACCCATAAAGAATGCACCACCACTTGTGCTTTTCCTGTCATCCACGCTTCCGGCCCAATCTGCATCTGTATAAGCATGAAGAGTGAGATCTGGATCTCTAGGATACCATAGGCCATAATTTTGAGTCCCTTGAAGATATTTGAAGATTCTCTTTACTGCTTGAAGATGAGTCTCCTTTGGATTTGCCTGAAACCTTCCAACTATTCCAACTGCATGCATGATGTCTGGTCGGGTACCTGTCAAATATAGTAGACTTCCAATCATAGATCTGTAGGTTGGTTGATGAACTGCTGCAGATTCGTCATTTGCACTGAGACTACATCCTGTGACCATGGGTGTACATACTGGTTTTGCATCTTCCATGCCATATTTCTTCAAAATCTGCTTGAGATACTTGGTTTGAGATAAAAGGATTCCTCCTTTCTTTTGTTGGATTTGCAAACCAAGAAAGTATGTCAGTTCTCCTAGCAAGGACATCTCAAATTCTTTCTGCATGACTGAGGCAAAGCTTTGACTCATAGCTTCTTCATTACTGCCAAAAATAATGTCATCTACATACACAACAAGTATTAGTAATTTGTCATTTTCAACTTTTATATAAAGATTGCTATCTGCTGAACCTTTTGAGAAACCTTGTTGATGAAGATATTTGTCCAACCGGTAGTACCAAGCCCTTGGAGCTTGTTTGAGACCATAGAGAGCCTTTTTTAATCGGCATACAAGATTTGGATCGTTTCCAAGAATGAAACCATCTGGCTGTTCAATGTACACTTCTTCATCCAAGTCTCCATTCAGAAAAGCTGATTTCACATCCATTTGAAATACTTTGAAGTTCTGACAACTTGAGAGAGCAAGAAACATTCGGATGGCCTCAAGTCTTGCAACAGGAGCAAAAGTTTCTTCAAAGTCTATTCCTTCTTGCTGTGCATACCCTTTACAAACAAGTCTGGCTTTGTTTCTAATTACTTCTCCATTTTCATTCAATTTATTTTTGAACACCCATTTTGTTCCGATAACATTCTTATCCTTTGGTCTAGGAACCAGCTCCCAAGTATTGTTCTTTTCGATTTGCTCAAGTTCTTCATCCATTGCTTTCACCCAACATTCATCTTTGCATGCTTCTTTCACATTTTGTGGTTCAGTAGAGGAGAGTAATGCCAAATAACTTGAAGCTTCTGCAACTGTTCTTCTAGTTTGTATACCTGCTTCCTTTTGTCCCATGATCTGAGATTCTGGATGGTTCTTTTGAACATATCTGGATGGAGTCTTTTCTTCTATTCTTGTTCTTTCTTCTGCTTCTTCGTGAGGTCCGTCTTGAAATTGTTCTTGCGGTTCTTCTTCTTCATCATTCTGTCTTTGAGGGTAGCTTTCATCTTCTTCAATGTCTTCACGATGTATTTGCCTAGGAATGTATCCTTTCTCATCAACCACTACATCAATGCTTTCAACAATTCTGCCAAGTCTTTTATTGTAGCATTTGTATGCTTTGCTATGTGGAGAGTAGCCAAGAAGAATTCCTTCATCTGCTCTAGGATCAAGTTTGCCAAGCTGCTCCTCAGTATTTTTGATATAGCATTTGCTCCCAAAGATTTTGAAGTGCTTTACTGAAGGAGTTTTACCACTCCAGAGCTCATGAGGAGTTTGAGTGCTGTTCACTCGAACATTTGTCTTGTTGAGAATAATAACTGCCGCATGTGCAGCTTCACCCCAGAAGGTTGCAGGAGTTCCTGATTCATCAAGCATAGCACGAGCCATTTGCTGGACTGTTCTGTTCATTCTTTCCACTACTCCATTTTGCTGAGGAGTTCTAGCTGTAGAAAATTCTCTCCTTATTCCATGTTCATCACAGAAATCGAAAAATTCATTTGAAGTAAATTCTCCACCTCTGTCGGATCTGAGGCACTTAATCTTGTGACCTGATTCATTTTCAGCCAAGGCTTTGAAGGATTTGAATTTTTCGAAAGCTTCATCTTTGTGCTTCATAAGTCCCAACCAAACAAACCTGGAGAAATCGTCAATAAATAATATCAAGTATTCCTCTCCTCTAGGTGTTCTTTTTCTGAATGGTCCACATACATCTGTATGTACTAGCTCCAGAGGCATACTGGCTGATCCTTCTTTCTCTGGAAAGTTAGTTCTAGTCTGTTTTCCAAACTGACATGATCTGCACATGGTGTTGTCAGGAATTTTGATATCTGGAAGATCGCGAACTGCCTGATATTTGCAAGCTTTCCTTATTTGTGAGAAACTTAGATGTCCCAATCTTCGATGCCATAACCAGTGCTCTTCATCCTTGCTTAAATAGCATTGTTGTTGTTCTTCATCAAAAATGTATAGATTATTTGAAGTTCTTTTTCCTTTGAGAACTGTTTTACCTGTATCAAGATCACGAACAAGACATCCATTTGATCTGAATATAACCTCGGTTCTTTGATCACACATCTGGCTTACACTTAGAAGATTATGCTTTAGTCCATCAACAAACAAAACATTTCCAGCCTTAACATCTTCTTTTAAAGGAGCAATACCTTTTCCTTTTATAGTTGCAGGAGTATCATTTCCAAAAGAGACTTTCTTTCCCTTTTCTAAATTAGAATAAGATTCAAGTTTTTCTTTATCACCTGTCATGTGCTTTGAACATCCACTGTCAATGTACCATAGATTTTCTTGTCCTTCTGCATAGAATGCTATCCCACATCTTTCTGTTTGAGGTTCCTTTATTTTCCATGTTTTGGTGCCTGAGGTTTGTTCCCTTTTTTGTTCTTGTACCTTTCTTTCCGGAAACCTGCTTCTGCATTCAACATCTTCATGTCCAAAATTATTGCAAATAGAGCATTCAACTTCATTTTCAAGAGCTGAAAAAATTGTTATAGGTCCTTTTTGTATTCCCTGTCATGCTTCTTTGTTTTTGAGCTTCCCTAGTCATGATTGTTTTATACGCAACACATTGGGCTACTTTGTGACCAAAGTTATGGCAAGAAAAGCATTGTCCATTGAAGAAGTTTCTGCGATTATTGAATCTACCAGCCGACTGATTGTAATTTCTATTTTCATCTATTCTTGAACCAAATTGAGAAGGTTTTACCTGTGGCTGGTTGTGGCTTTTGTTCACCCTTAAGCTGGATTGCCCCTGATAGTTTGAAGTTTGTCCCTGCTTTACCTGATGATCTTCCTTGTGTTCTTGCTCATTTCTTCTTGCGGCATCAAGATAACTTTTTGAAGTGGAAGCTTGAGAAGTTTCTCCATTGTAGCCCAGACCTGTCTTATTTAGAGGAGATCGCTGCACACTGATAATCTCATTCAACGTTTCAGATCCTTTGACAAACTTGAGATTAATAGTTTTTGTTTTCTCAATTTCTTTTCTAAGACCAACAATTTCACCTTCTAATTTTTCAAGATGTTTTTCCTTTTCATCAATCTGAAATTGTAGAGTATCAATAATCATGTTCTTTTCTTCTATACATCTCTTGAGTCTAGTAATTTCATCATAAAGGTTATCCACATCTATAGCATCCTCATAATTGTCATCTTCAAATGCCATTAACAATCTATATTTGTTACCTTGTTCATCTTCATCACTGTTTGATAAGCCATCGCTATCTTCATGGGTGTAGTAGCTTTTCTTATTTGTACCCTGTTTCTTGTTCCATCTAACTGGTTCCTTTCCTTTATCCTTATAAGAGCATTTTGCAGCATAATGACCTACTCTTCCACAAGCAAAACATTTGAAAGGTAGCTTACCTCTGAACCTTCCAGAACCCCTTTGAAGATTTCTGACAAAGTTTGATTCTTCTTCCTCTTCTTCTGGAACATGACATGCTTCATAGTGATCTTCTTTGCCTGATGCTTTAAAAGCAGCTTCCCTTCTATTTGATGGACCTCCCTTTCTCATTTCATAAGCAGTTAGAATTCCATGCAGCTGAGACATAGTGAGAACACGGAGATTTTCCTTTTCTTCTACCGCAGATACTTTAGATTCAAACTTGGGAGATAAAGATCTTAGAATCTTTTGAACTACTATAGTCTCTTTTATTTCTTCACCCAAATTTTTCATACAATTAACAATCTCATCTACTCGAAGAAAATAATTAGCCACACTTTCATCATTATACATCTTGAGAGTCTCATATTGAATCCTGAGAGTTTGAAGTTTAGCTTCTTTTACCTGTTCATCTCCTTCATAGCTAGTGATCATTTTGTCCCATATCTCTTTTGCTGATTTGAAGTGCATGACCTTCATGAACTCTGTTTGAGATATACTTCCTAATAGAGTGCTGACTGCTTTTGCATTTGTTTCATACTGCTTTTTCTCAGCTGGATCTGTAGGAGTAACTGAAGGAAAGGCATAGCCTGATTCTACAATGTTCCAAACTTCTGTACCAAGAGATTGAAGATATGCAGTAACTCTTACCTTCCAATAATTGAAGTTTGTTCCATCGAAGACGGGTGGCCTGATTGATGCTTCTCTCTCGTAGTTGTTCATGATGAACGATCTACCTTCAAGCGATCAAGCTGTTCTGAAGGACCTGCTCTGATACCAATTGTTGGAAATAATACTGAGGGGGGGGGGGGAATCAGTATTATCTAGCAATTTACCAAATCTTCCTTATTTGATCTTTTGAAATATTCTTGCATATCAGTACCATAAAACAATGAGCATGAATAAAGAAAATAGACAGTCACACCAAAGAACACAAGATGTAAGGTGGAAACCCAATGCGGGAGAAAAACCACCTGCTGCAATAATGTCTCTATCTTCTTTCAAGAAATTCTTTTTACAATGATTTTGTACTGGTGCAGTCCTTTACCAGCACGCAGGCTGCAACCTGCAAAGAGCTACAACTCTTTCTTGTTTTCCAGACTTCTCCTGGAAGGGAGCTACAACCCCCTACTTCTTTTCAAAATGATCAACAAGTATACAACAGATACAGTCTACTACAGATATCAGATCAGTAATTACAGAAACAACCCAGAACATCTTATGAACAGAAATATACAGTTAACAGATCATCTTGAGACAGGGACGCATATTTTCTTTCTGTGGTCTGCGACTGGACGCAGTATACCTTATGCTGTTCTGCGTGCAGACGCACTGTTCCTTTTGCTTGTCTGCGACCGACGCACACATCAACACTATCGCGCCGCGTCTTTCGCTTCAGAGACGCACCCAATACCACAGTCGCGCCGCGTCCTTCGCTTCAGAGACGCACCTGATCCTTTACTGTACTGCGTCCCGGCGCACTTTCCCTTCACTGAATCTGCGTCCCTTTAGATATAGAAGATAAGAGGACTTCAGAACCAACCCAAACACTCAGATCCACAGATCTGATCATGCGCCATATAGATCGTAGTCCATTAGAAGATTTACCCTTAAAGATATGGACTAGATCACACCAAGAGATGATCAACTAAGATGATGCCTAATCCAAATGAACTCCTTTGCTTTATATAGGCAAGCTTCTCCCCAAAGCGTGGAACAATACCACGAGCCGACACCAGAGAAACACGCAACCGTCGGCTAGATACCACACAAGAAGCCCCCACGAGTTTTTCTCTACCTTGAAATGTGTGCACTGGGCGGACGCACCTTCTGAACGGCTGGCCGGCGTCCCTAGACGCGGGTTCTGTATGGAATACCTGCGGGGACGCGCTTGCTAAACAAAATTTCCTGCGTCCTTCTTGATTTACCACCTGAAGGCGTTTGCCATCAAGTACAACACCTGAATCATAATGCCAACACCTAGTTCATGATGCAAAGAGGTTATGAGTTTCAAAGAAAAGATGACAAAATAAACAATAAAAACATACCTTCTTCAGTACTCCACAGATGGAAGCACACAAGAGAAGCTGGCAGATTGTTGAAGTATGCGAGAGAGAATGTGGGAGCACCATCTTCTCAGTGCAAACAGAGGAGGTCACCTAAGAGGTACACTGGATACATGTCCCTTGCTGGGGAATGTGTTGAGATCGAGCCATCTTCCTTTGAGGAAGCAGTGCGGTAGCCGATTTGGGTTGATGCTATGGTGGAGGAGTATGACTCCATAGTCCATAACAGTGTTTGGGACATAGTTCCAAGACCGGAGAACAAGTCAGTTGTGAGTTCCCGTTGGGTTTACAAGGTAAAGAAAGCTGCTGATGACAGTGTGGAGAAGCATAAGGCAAGATTTGTTTCCTGTGGCTTTTCACAGATCGAGGAGGATCATGTTGCTGCAGTGTATATTTCGACAGAGGAGAAAGATGTTGACATTTTGACAAAGGTATTGTCAAAGTGTAAATTCGAGTTCCATAGAGATATGATCAGGGTGGCAGATAATCCATTTCTTGTTGAGAGGGAGTGTTGAAATCTGGAAACAAGAATATCATTTAATTTGTCCTTGAATTAAATTGAGAATTAAAATCAAATTTAGTCTTAACAACTACTTGGAAATAATTAATTAATTTGTTTCAAATAAATTAGTTGGAGAAATTCAAGTTAGAAGTCTTTTTGAAGTCATGCAAGAGTTATCCCTGAAATTAAGGAGATAAGATTGAGTTGTATTTGAGTTGTAATTAGTTAACTTAGTTTATTGAGTTAAGTCCAGTTAAATTAGTTCCAAACTATTTGAGGAACTAATGGTGAGTTAACAGTTAGTTGAAGCATGCATGCACCCAACTGGTGTACTCCAGTTAACTTAAGATTCCCTCATCAGAAACTCATGCATTTCCATTCTGAGAAAGACCTAGTTGAGATTAAAGTCAAGGACAGTGTACTATCAGTTGCATGTGTTTTCTTATAAAGAAAACTCATGCATGTAGTCAAGGTATCATTCCTTGAGGATTGCGCAGTTCTGACAGTGTGTGAGATAGTGTTCCACTTGGTTGAAGGAGAATCATCCCAAAGGAATAGCGCAAGGAAATAGGAGCTTGGAGGGCAGAGAAGAAGGCTAAGAGAAACCAAGATTTCTTGTGAGCATCTATGAGGATTGTAATTAGAGATGACTAGCTATGAGAGCTAAGGCTTTGTATAATTCCTATGTATTTCCACCTTGTATGATAATACAGATAGTGGGTTTTTTAGCTAAGGCTTTCCCCAAAGTATTTTCATGTGTATTGTGTGATTGATTCTTCATCTTCTGGTTATATTGTTATATCGATCTTTAAGATTCCGCAAATTGATAGTAGAAGTAGGTTATAGTATTTTTCTTTGATTTATATTACATTATCGGGTTAAGCTACAACAGATTTTCTACATGGTCTCAGAGCGAGATTTGTAGAGAATTTCTATAGATACCATTGCAAACAATATGCTAGATTAGAATTTATCACATTCATACATAAGAAGGCAACCATGAAAAGAAAATGGCGACAATATCATAAAACCATGCAAAATCATATAATGTATCAAAATATACATCATAAAGTGTTTAGAGTCCACTATTCTAAATACAATCGACATGTCCATAACATGCTACATACATACATACAAAAATGGGGGCACCTATGCCCCTATATCTAATCACTGTCCTCTAGAGGATCCCGAACTAGCGGGGCCATTTCCCCAGCTCTTAGGTCTCTGGTAGCCTGACCGACCATAGACATGCACCTCACAATAACTCGCAAATTAGAGGGAAGACTCACACATGCATCTATGTACTGGTCTTCTAGTTTATGCCATTCATGCTCTATCACACAACTCAGTACTATGTCAAACCTACGCCAAAGGTCCTCCATCAACTCATAACTCTTTGGCCTCTATTGAGATGTTGACCCCCTCTGATATGTAGCCCCAGGTCTTGCAACTAGCCCCACATATCCTATCAGACTTACCAGTGCTATATTTTCATGTCACATATTCAAAAATCAATACCATATATATATATATTTTCTAAACTATGGATGCAAATAAAATATAACATCTAACACTTACCATTTGGTACCCATGCTCGTCCTGGTGGAAGTGGTAATTTATGATCTCCCTAAAAGTTCATATCATAGTATGGATAATCATCTATGTAGATAGGAACATTATCCCAATGAGAGAAAAAATTAGGTTGAAACAAGCGTCCTCCTCCTCCTCCTCCTCATCATCATTGCAATAACTATCCCCAACGATGCATCCTAGGCTCATGTGGGCTCACGTCATGGATTTTCACATGTGTTTGAAGGGTAGGGATCTTCTTGAAGAAGAATGAGCATAAAATTATCTTGAATGATCAATTCCCATTGGTATCCCACCTATATAGACTCATCTGATGTTTCAACAACATCAGTAATATTTGGGCCCACCCATATTAAGTCCTTGTGAGCACTCTCTCCACTAGTATCATCTTCCCTCCAATGACTTGGTAGAAAGCATGGCTACCTAATATGTGCACCACTGATGCAACTGTAGTCTGTGCCTCTATATTCTATATGTCATGTATTTGGATACTTGAATCCTTTAGTTAAGTACCTGACACACAATGGTGCTCCAAAAACTCCTCAATATTCCTCCCACGAGGAAACACTAGATATATATCACTAACCACCCCCAAGGGTGGAAACTCGATCAAGAAGTAAATGTCCTAAATGATTATCTTGATCACATGACCCTATATAAAAAAGGCCTCTTGGTCTACATCCCAGTAGCTCACAATCTGGAAGAATAAGGCTCACCATTTGTTGTCAATGGGTTCTCAAAGAAAATCAATAACCCATATCATGCAAGAACCCCTTTGAAATCCTAGTTACCCTCAACCTGAGAGCGAAGGTCATCAAACTATTATTCTCACTATAACACTCTATGCTACACCATACCATCAAAATATCATCATATTTTGTTAATTACAGAGCACTCACAACATTCCTAGACGTTAGGTTCAACCCTCCGGAGACCCCAAGCTTCACCTCACCCTTAGGTCCCTAATGCATATTTCCCACCAAAATTTGTGCTAGTACTCTTTTTTTCCAATTTTATGTGCCTCTAGTGCAAAAAAAGGGCAAATAGGTGCACTATAACCATGAGGAAACATAAGGGTTCCTTGCAGTTAGCTGAAACCCTAATCTAGGAATCAAATCCATAAAAAATGATGAGTAGGGTTAGGCCACCTAGATGAAAGTTGCAGATCTGAAATTTGATGGTCAATTTATTTTCTACGATATCACCAAAATTTAGGGCCTCCTCCTCCTCTCCAAATTCTCCAACAACTCAATGTGCAAATGAAGTGGAATTGGGGTAAAGAAGCCCTTTTATAGGAAAAACCCTATTTTTTCCCTTGACCATTACGAGCATGTAACACCCCAACCCACATTTACTCTCTTCCATAATATCTCCAAGGTAAACATGAGTTGAGAGATACTATGACATGACTCGACAACCAAGCTCCAGTTATGGAAGTGGGGTCTACTAACCAAAAAATTACTGAAACCTCTCAGGGACACCAAATCACCTAGGTGTTAGACATAAACCATTGGTGATTAGACCTTGAGATGAAACTTCATTTTTAATAGACTCTACCTCCCATTCACACACATGCCAAGTTTTTCATGTAATTGGAATGCTCTAGTCGCACACATAAGCCTTCCTCCATGCAGTTGCAGCTGAAATTTCCTAGTTCAAAGGGTGCAGCTAGAAACCTTGTTCCATATTTTTAGGGTCAGTTCCAGGCCATCTACCCAGAACTCTAAAAACTTCCTTAATCACCTACAAAAATATTCATTCACTGGTCCTACCTCATTTCCTGCCCAAAATTAACAAATACATGAGAATCATTTAGATAAAAACTATGTAAACATAATCTTGTAAGTCATGAATGCATATTTGTTCACTATATCTTTAGTTTCATAAGAGAATCATCAAGAAGGATCACTTCCCTCTCTTGCTAGTTGTAACAACACATATTTAGCTCATGCATTCATATAATCATTCAATAACTTATCAAACGTGAACAAGACCCATAACAAGAGAACATCATATACCAAAAGTATATAATGCTTGTAACCAACACTTAACCTACATGAAATCATGACAAACCGGTCATAAAACTAACACAATAACCAATACGTGTGCCTGCATATCTTAATAAGAAATGACACACATTACCATATGGGAATACCAACCAAGTCAGGGACTTCCACGTACCACTCAACCATAGATTGGGCTTATACAAATCTTCCTTTCAGCCCAATGACCCATGTGCCATAATCCGAGCATGAATGTGGGATCACATAAGATAAACCAAAATAGAACCAACCAGGGCTTCCATAAGCTAAACCACCTTAAATCTCAAACACATTGATTTCAACTAAACTAGTCCAAAAATCACCAAAACCAAACAAGCTTGGATGCCTCCGACTCTCTTCACCATACCGAAAGGAATTTTTCTATTGCTACCCACCTGTCAGTTCCAGGAGAAAACCATCTCCACCCTCAACCCTTAGGAATTTTACCAGGACCACCTCAACCGGGATTCAAAATATACTAGCCATCCAAAGCTTAACTAAAACAAGGAATCCACTATATCATGTATATCCAGGAAATGGCAAGTCAAGGCAAGGATTAAACCACTATCAATCCAAAGAAATCACATGCCAATGGAAACAAACATAAACAATAAACCAATGCATAGACCATGCATCAAATCCCCACATGCTAAATCACACATGTGAGCTATTACCTACAAATCCATAACTATTTTTTGCCCTTAATTGTTGTTGTCTAAAATTCCTCTTGTGCTCCCTTACTTTTCTTGTTTGTCCTTTTCTTATTTGCTTGTTCTATCTCTCCTCTTGGAGTTCGAATTCTAAAATTGATCAAAAGTAGTCAACTGTTTCTCAGGTGCCCTTTTATCATTGATGTTTGGTGTCTCTTCATTTCCTTTTCCTCCTTTTTTCCATTTTCCTTTATTTTACCTATAAGTTCCCTTGCATGCATATTCTTGTCCCTTCATCTTCCTTTTATCCTATTTTCCTTTATTCATTGAAATAATTACCATTTAATACATTTTTCCTTTTCCAATTCTGATTCCCTACATCCTAGACTGTCTATGATCCTAAGCACTATAAATCTAAGACCTGTCATGCTTTCGTTACACCACTATGATACATGGGAAATCCTTCATGTGATGATCTCCACCATAGGTTCAACACCACAATGGTTCCATGCCATTGCCTCTATTCTGCTGCTCTCTAGGTTGAGACCCATGTCCTTTCTCAACTTTATTAGTTTTCTTATGAGGTGCCACATTTTCCTTGTCACCTACATCCTGAGATATTTCTTTCTTCTCGAGCCCTTTTTATTTTATCTTCTCATTACCCTTTTAATCATGCTTGGACTTAAGCTTGCATTTTGAATGTTCATAACAATGCTTCAACTTCTTGGTGGCTTCCTCCAAAGACTGAGGCTCATTAAACTCAATTCAATATTTGAATGAAATGGAAATCCACTGATGAACATTTGGATATTTACTTTCTCATCATTTAGATATGGAACATATCTCAACAACTCTAGAAATTTGGTTGTATATTCTTCATCTTTCATGGAACCCATTCCAAGCTCATAGAAATCCTTGGTATTTACATCATAATATGTTTCAGACAGGTACTTCTTCCTGAAGAGTATTTCAAACTCATCCCAAGTCAAATTCTCTTCCTGGATGCCTCTGACAGGCTTAAAATATTTCCACCAGATATCCACATTTCTCTTGAGACTAAAGGTAGCTATCTTAGATTTCATGTTCTCAGAGTAATGCATAATTTCCTCATCCCAAGCATCCATGCTTCTACATCTTTTGACTTAGTCAAATCACCATCAAAAGTATGAGGCTTGGATTTCTTAAAATCTACAAAATACTCACTCCTCCTATGATGCTAGTGGTGATGTGATGATGTCTCCTGGAAGCAGAACTAGAATAAGATCCACGAGTGCTATCCCTCTTCATAGGTGTATCCAAGGTTCTTCCACTCTTCACTCTATCATCTCTATCCAGCCTGTACCTTTTTGGAGACCTATTTCCAACCACAATATTAGGCTTTTATTCCTACCTATCCCCATGACTGATCCCCAACTATCCTTTCTTCTGCAAATATGAAAGCTCTAGACGATGATTGTATTAACCTCGACTTGCTTCTCTTGATATTTCACAAGCCTTTCTTATGCTTCAATGATATCTCATTATCTTCCTTGCAATTACGATCTCTACCTTCAAACTTGATAATTTATCTGCTAGACTAGGAGAATCTCCCTATCTCTGCTACTCAACTAATCTCTCCTAGTCTACCAATGTCTCTTTCACACTACATAAAGAGTCATCTGAACTATGCTCAACTATTTTGGTCTTCTATTGTCCCACAAACATGTTGTGTTATATAAACTAAATAGAAGACATAATGAAAATCATACCTCAATGTACCTCATGAGAGGCTATCACATCTTCACAAGTCAGTGAAAGTTAACATGATACATAATAATATCAAGAACTTGACTATCATGCAAGCAATCACAACAACAATAATCAACATGCATATGACCAAAATTCATATAACAAGAAATTAACTATCATGCATGAAAAATGATGCATGTGCATATGACTGCACTAATTAATTATCACCTATTATGCATGTAACCAAAACAAAAATAAAATGATTGGCATGAATATGATCGAAATGCATATAACATCAATTAACCATCATGCATGCATGCCAATCGTATAAACTTGCATGACAACCAGCTTTTAACCCTAGGTACAGTGCTGCAACCTCACTCTGATACCACTCTATAACACCAAACCCCACATTTACCCACTTCCACAAGCTCTCCAAGGTAAAAATGTGTTGAGAGTTACTATGACATGACCCGACAACCAAGTTCAAGTTATGGAAGTTAGGTTTGCTAACCATAAACTTACTGAAACCTGTCAGGGACACTAGATCACCTAGGTGTTAGACAACAACTACTGGTGATCAGAACCTGAGTTGAAACTTTACTTTTACCAGGATTTACCTCCTACCACACACATGCGAAGCTATGCATCTAGTTTCTGGTTGGAAAGCTCCAATTCCTTGTTCTATGTGGTTGCAACCAAAATTTCCTAGTTCAAAGGGTGTGGTTAGAAACCTTGTTTCATATTTTTAGGGTTAGTTCTAGGCCATCTACCCAAAACTTCCTAGAAATATCCAGAATTTTCTTAATCACCTATAGGAAGTTTCATTCACTTGTCTTGACTCATTTCCTACTCAAACTTATCAAATACATGAGAATAATTTAGACAAACACTTTGTAATCATAATCTTGTAAGTCATGAATGCATATTTGTCCATTGTATCTTTAGTTTCATTAGAGAATCATCAAGAAGTCTCATTGACCTCTCTTGATAGCTGCAATAACACATCGTTATCTCATGCACTTAGATAATCATTCAATAACTTATCAAACCATGAACAAGATCCATAAAAAAATCACATCATATACCAAGAATATGCCATGCTTGTAACCAACATTTAACCAACATGAAACAATGACAAACTAGTCATAAAATTAACACAATAACCTATACATATGCTCATAAATATCAATAAGTAATAAGACATATTACCATATGAAAATGCTAACCAAGTCAAGGAATTCCACATACCACTCACACATATATTGGGATGAACCAAATCTTTCTTTAAGCCCAATCACCCCCATGCCATATTCCAAGCGTGAATGTGGGATCACATTGGATAAACCAAAACATAATCATCCAGGGCTTCCAGAGGCTAAACCACCTCAACTCTTAACCATAGTGATTTCACATAAACTGGTCTAGAAATCACCAAAGCAAAACAAGCTTGGATGCCTCAAACCCTCTTCACCATACCCAAAGGAATTTTCCTGTCTCCACACACCTATCAAGAGTTCTAGGAGAAAACCATATCCACCCTCAACCCTTGGGAATTCTCCTGAGATTGTTGGGAATGGGTTCCCCCAAGGAACGTTTTGGGGCTAAAAGCCCATGTTTTGGGACAATTTTGTAATAAAGTTGTAAAGTCTCCGCATTTTGTGGTCGTGGAGCGCAAAGTTGTCAAGAGTCATAAAGGGTTGTCCGCCCTTATTTTGTAAAGTGTAAAGTTGGCTATAAATATCCACCCATGGTCCGCGGACCATGGGATTGTATAAAAAGGAGCTAAGTAAGTAAGCTCTAGGTAGTATTTGGCAAAGAATGAAGTTTTGGAGTCTTGGTAGAGAATTCTAAGTGTTTCAGGTCTTAGCGTAGGTAATGGCTCTGCAGCTGAGTGCGCAGAGGCCTAGGGTGGGAGTTCATAGCTTAATGTGCAGACCCTGCAACTGTGTGCGTGGGTGGATAAAGTCTATATTAAACTAAAGATATCAATAAAGAGAAGTATTTTGCAAATTCTGTGTATTTATTTTTTGTTACTGCATCTGGTTATATTGCGTTTTGGGTTTAATTTACAATGTTTATGTGATGCGCAAATATATGTGATTATATTGGTTAATTTAATGCAAGTAAGAATATTAGTTTCCACAACGCTAACTGTGATTGTTTAGTAAGATAGGTAAAACAATTAAGATAAATTGGGAACTTATACAATATGTTGTAATAGCAGTGTGAAAGTACCTGGATCGTGGGTTAAGGCTGCGCGGAGGTCAATCGTACACCTTCACGGAGGTACTGAAGGGCGAATAAAGGGTTAAACTGATAGAGCATTAAAGCTTAGTGACATGCACGAAGATAGGGATAGAGGGTATAAAATGACATCATGACCATCTCAGGGTGGGGAAACTTGGTTCCCGCACCCCCCCATACTACTTTGGGTGAGACTTCAGTCCACGCTTCGTGGGCTAATGCTGAAAGGGCCAGTAGTGTAAGGATTTGTTTGGCTAACTAACACTGAACCTAGGCTAGGCCTCACAACGCCAACAAATGGTTCTGTTGTCGGGACTAAACTCTACATGAGAGATGTGTGATGTCGTATCATTGGAATCCAACTAAGAAAGAGGTCGGAGATTGGTTGGATAGGGAGATCCACGAATTCGTGGCGCAGGAGAAAAAAAATCTGTGGCTAAAAAAGGAACAGTGGTTGGACATGTAGCTATATATAGAAATCCACGAGATCTTTTTCTATTCCTTTCTAGTTGAGTTATACGAGTGGATCGCGAAGCTAGGGGATAGCCAAGGAAGGTGGAGACTTGATGGTCCTATTGTTTAGACCCCGGAGCTAGTATAGACACTGGAAGCCTTCGAGGATAAGATTTCATGTGTTGTCGATCATTGGCTTGATTGCATCAAAAGAGGATTTGTGATTGAATTCGCAGTTGATACCTCAGTTAGTTACAACAAGGTGGAGCAACTCTTTTTCAAATGTCCATGAGGTAAGTACTTGAAGTCTTTAAATACCTGGATTAAGATGTTATTGTGTGAAAAATAGGTTATGTAGCTACCTTGATGTTTAGAGCTACGTGAAGTGGAAATACTTATAGAAATGAAGGAAGAAATGGTCCTGAATATAGCCCCGTGATATCACCGCCATTGGGTGACGAAGAGGGAGTAGCGCAGGCTTCTCCGTGAAGTGAAGTTCAGTTAGTAAGATAGGGATTCTCGTGACTGCCACCTCCACCTACACCACCTCCAACTTCACCACCGTCACCTGTGTCTTCACCCATACCACCACCACCTCCACCGCAGTTCAACATGGAAAATTCAGTGAAGCTACCTTTGTTTAAGGGCTTGGGAAATGAGGATTCAGACCAGTTTTGGTTTGTTGTGAAAGCTGTATGGGAAGCTTAGGGCATCACAAATGATCACATGAAGAAGGCAACATTGGCTAGTGCTTTGCAGGATCACGCTAACTTGGTACATCAAGTGTTCTAATGATAGCCCAAATGCTAGGTTGGCAAACATCCAGACCGCATTGAATGAATAATTCAGTAGGCCTAAATTCGAGGCATAGTCGATTGTGGGGTTCAAGGAAATTGCGATGAAACTAGGTGAGACACCTTTGGAATTGGATCAGAGATTGAAGTGTAAAATCCGTGAAGCCAATATGAACTTAACAGATGGATAGCACCGTGAATGGTTCGTGGCTTCGTTCCTACCTGATCCAGGTAGATGTTAGTGGCCACCCACCTATCTGACTTGGATCCCCACAATTGTCTCTTTCAGTTTCGTTGATTGTAGCAAAATTTACTATTTTTAGCTAGTTTTTCGGGTCCTGAAATTTTGGAGTTGTTTTGAGCTCCTAAATGAACTTTTTTTGGGAAAACTGGGAGCAACATGGGTCCATGGAATGATGTTTCTCTTCTTAAAGTTGTATTCCTCGGATAGATCTTTCTAATGAGCTATTGTGCACGCCAAATGGAGATTATATGCCAAAGTTACGACCTCGGGAAGTTGATGTACCAATTTACCCAAAACAGGGCCCATAGTTTGGTGTTTCATCTTCTAGGGTTAGGTTTTTGGATGTTTATGGTTTCTTATTTTTTCTCAACAATAAATAAGCCTTTGATCCTCATTGTAAGACAGTTCAGAGGCATGTAGCCGCCACATCTCTTCTTAGAGATAAGCTACCATCACCCTAGTTGGTTTATTTCCATTTCTATTTGTAAGCATATTTCAGTATTTTACATTAATGAAATGAAGTATTATTTCCACTGCATCTTTGTGTATATGGGTATCTCTTTATTTTGTTGCTTTCCTGTTTAAATCTAGATCATTGCCTCACCTAAGGGTTGCACTGTCACAACAAAATATTACAACTCAAGAAGAAGCCTTGGAGATAGCCATAAGATTGCATGGAACGCCGATGCAAGATCCAAATCTGGGGGTTCAACAGATCCATGCGCAGTTGCAAAACCTTTGCCTCGAAATGAAAAGTTTGAAGGAGGATTGAACAGTTTGACTGGAGGTGCGTGAAGAGATATGGTGCCTAAAATGTAAAGGTCAGGGACATGACAAAGACCACTGCCTGGTCTTTGTGAACTATATTGCAGGAGGAGGACTAATGCCTTTGAGGCCAGAAGCCCAAGCAGGACCGAGCGCGGGTTCTGCATTGTGGTGCGCTATATGTCAAGTAGCAGGGAAGCATACGACAGATAATTGTCATTTGCTGCAAAAGTTTGTACAAACACCGCAACAACTATTCTGCAACTTCTACAGGTCGGTAGGGCATGATGAGTGCAACTACAGAAGTTATAAATTGATGATGGACATAACACCCACCTATAGAGTTCAGGCAGAAATGCGGCCCCTTGACCAGAGCATTGGGATGGTGCAAACATGCTTTCAGGGGTGCAGATGAGGCCGAGGCAAAGGAGGACCTAGAAGAGCTCAGGGACAACTAATCTGCTACAACTATGGAGGACCAGGACATTATGCTTGTGAATCCACTAACCCAACGCGACCATCATGCAAATATTGTACTCAGTTTGATCATGAGACAAAGGATTGTCCTATGTTGATAGTGAGGATACGCGACAAAGGGGTGCTACCACCTCAATCGACTCAGAACCTGTAGATGATGAGGGCTGAGCCTTGCGAAAAGGATCCAAATGTGAATATAGTGCTTCAAAGTGGAATTGAAATGAGCGATGATAAGGGGAAACAACCCAAGGATAGCACATGGGTTTGCAAAGCTCCGGCGAAGGAGGCTAAATTTGATTTGGAGCACGCATGCGAAGCATTCATGGAAACAAATAAGAGCTTCATTGAGGCCTCTACCTCAGGGAACAGGGATAAGCCACATTAGGAAATGGACCCTTCTATCCTTACGACCTTTCTAGAAACCTGCCTGAATTTGCTGCGCTATAGCAAGGCTATGAAGGGGTTACAGGAACTTATAAATATATGTACCGGAACACTCTGAGTGAACCGCGCATGGTATGAAATATTGGTAAGCATAAAACAATGACAGGACGAGAGATGAGACTGGCCGCGTAGATAGGAGAATATTAAATGGATCAGGTTATTCTGGATCTGGGGTAGGATGCGAATGTTTTATGAAAGCAAACTTGGGAGCGGATGGGAAGACCCATGCTACAACGGTCTCTGATTTAGTTAAGGATGGAAAATCAACAGAAGATCATCCCCATGGGATGAATACAAGGATTAACTATAGATATTGAAGGTGTGAGCGCGTTGGTTGACTTTGAAGTGATAGAAATTGTGGATGACAACAACCCCTACCCTGCGCTCATTAGCATTGATTGGGCTACTGAGATGAACAGGGTGATCAACCTAAAGAAGAGAAAGATGATATTTGAAAAGAAATCGCTTTGTGTAATAGTATCCCTAGATCCTGCTGAAGGATCGCGTTATACTGAACCAGTCCGTGATTATGAAAGTGATGATGATGGGGACTGCATATATAAAATAACAACGTGAGACAAAGATTGGGTGAATCCGACAGTGGATGGATGAATTACATGGGATTGCGAGAGTTCCTTCACCTCAGAATCTAATGAAGAATTAGAGCACTAGTAGAATTGGCTACATGAAGTAACCACATTGAGTTGTAACATGATGACCCAGTCACTGCGCTATGTATCATCAGAGGTACGAAATCTGCCCACTTACGATGGCTTGAATGATGTAGATATATTTTTGGATGCATTGGAAAGGGAAGTACTAGAGGAGCAGCGCTTCTAGGCTTTGGACTGGGCACTGCACGCTACACCTGCGAGATGGTGGGGTACACACAAGGGTAGCTTTAACGATTGGCGCGAGTGTAGGAGGACGATGCAAAAATTATTTGGGAAGATGAAGGTACAAGTGACAGACAAATATGATGGGAAGGATAATTTGCACGCACACTTGGCCAAATGGGCTAAGGCTTATGGAGCAAAGCCCAGCCCTGAATGGATGTTGTCATACCTTTGATGTCATCCCGATGAACTAGTACTTGGAAACAGAGCTCTTCCATGGTACAGGTGAATGGGATATTCTGCATGAAGGATTCATAATGACGTTCAACTTCGAAGACATGTTTGACTGTATTGACAAAGCACAAGATCCTTTGGACTAATCCAACCCGATTGGAGTACTCAATTGAGCCATGTGCTAGAATGTTATAACATGACTGCTAAAGGAGAAGATGAGGATCCACAAAGTATTAATATCCCTGAAACCAGGGATCACCACGAGGTCAAGGGACCGCATATTAAGAATCCTAATATAACCGCGCCACTGAAATGAAACAAGTAAATATTGGTATGGAGGCGGAGCCCAAATTCATGAAGATTGGAGATTACTGGGATGATGCAATGGTAGATAAGGTCGCCAAATTGCTCCGTGAATACCAGGATTTGTTCCCTACCACATTTACGGAGTTAAAGGGGATAATAGGAGACCTGGGTGTTATGAAGATCACGTTAAAACCTGATGCGAAGCTGGTTAAGCAAAGACCTTACTGTCTTAATCTAAAGTATAGGGAGAAGGTTTGCTTATAGCTAGACAAGATGCTCATGGAAACCATCATTAAGCCCATAGAAGAATATGATTGGGTAAGCCCAATGGTGGTACAAGAAAAGAAACAGAAGGATGAAATAAGGATATGCGTAGATCTCAGGGAGTTGAATGATTCTTGCATACATGATCCTTTCCTGACTCCGTTCACTGATGAGGTATTAGATATTTAGGTGGCCAAGAAGCATACTCCTTAACTGATGGGTTCTCTAGGTACCATCAGATAAAAATCGAGCCTGAAGATAGAAGCAAGACAACCTTCACAATTGAGTGGGAATGTTTTCAGTACACTGTAATTCCTTTCGGATTGAAGAATGCACATGCTATTTTTTAGCGTGTAGTCATTGCTGCATTCAAAGAATTCATTCATAAGTTTCTAGAGGCATACTTTGATGACTGGACTGTGTTTGGGTTGGTAAAACACTATGTGGAAAGTTTGCGCTTGATGCTAGAGACTTGTCGAAGGTACCAAATTGAGCTCAATTTGAAGAAATTCCTGTTTTGTGTTCCTTTTTGGACTTTGTTTGGTCATGTGGTTTGTAGATAGGGACTAATGGTAGATCCCGTGAATATCGTACTGATACTTAACTTGGAGGCATCGAGGAGTGTAAAACAGCTGCATACAACCCTAGGACATACTGGGTATTACTGCAAGTTTATCAAGGGCTATGCCAAGATCACCACACCTATGGAGAAGTTGTTGAAAAAGGATGTCACATTCTATTGGAATGAGGTCTATCAAAAGAGCTTGGATGTATTGAAAGGAAAAATGGTCACTGCACCAATTTTAGTCTTCCCAGATTGGAAGAAGGAGTTTCATGTGCATGTAGACGCATCATGTATAGCACTGGGAGAAGTACTGACACAGGCTGGCAGAGGAGAATTATACCATCCTATAGCATTCGCAAGAAGAAGGTTATCCAAGGCTAAGAAGAACTATTCCACCACAGAGCGTGAAGGGTTAGCCATGGTATACACACTCTAGAAGTATATACACTGTTTGCTAAGTGGAAATTTTAAGATGTATACAGATCATTTTACGTTGAAATACCTGGTCAATAAGCCTGTGTTGGGGGGGAGAATCCATAGGTGGTTATTGTTCTAGGAGTATGATTTTGAGGTTATTATGAAGCCTGGATGACTGAACACGGGACCAGACCATCTGTCACGCATCGAAACGGGGGAAGAGCCCACTAATTTGGAGGAGGGATTGCCTGATGCACAACTATTTAAAGTGCGCGTCACGGATGGTCATTTTGAAGACATCATACACTTCCTAACAAAAGGAATTGCCCCAGAAGGTTACACCATCCAACATAAGAAGGAGTTAGTGGTGCACGCAACAGATTTTTCTGTCATTTCCAGACATTCGTACAAAATGGGGTTTGATGAAGTATTACGACGATATGTACCAAAGTTTTAAAGGAGTAGTATCCTCGCGGATGCTCATGGGGGCATCACAGGAGGCCACTATGTAGGGAGAGTGACCACGCATAAGATTCTATGTGCAGGGTTGTGGTGGCCAACCCTCCATCAAGATTCGAAAGCTTACTGCAAGGCGTGTGATGTGTGTTAAAGGACTGGTAGGCCAATGTGGAGAGATGAGCTGCCTCTGAATCCATAGATGATGTTACAACCTTTCGAGAAATGGGCGATAGATTTTGTGGGGCCAGCCCATTCAGCGCCAAGGGAAGAAGATGGGAGCGTGGTACATTATCATTGCGACTGAGTATTTGACTCGATGGACGGAGGCATAGCCTATGAAGGACTACACAGGCGTGACCACTGTGAAGTTTCTCTTTGAGTATTTACTAACACAATTTGGGTGTCCAAAGATTTTGATGAGTGATCATGGTATGCACTTTCTGAACGTAACAATCAGCCCGGTGTTAGGCAAATTTCAGGTATATCACCATAAAATCACGCCTTATTACCCACGTGCTAATGGGACGGTGGAAGCATTCAATAAGGTGCTAGAGAACGCACTAACCAAGGTTTGTAATGCTTAGCGAAGTGATTGGGACTTGTGCATACCTGCAGTACTATGGGCCTATCGAACGACATGCAAAAATTTGACTAGATAGCACCCTTTAGGCTTGTATATGGTGTTGAAGAAGAATGCCCATGGATTACATTGTGCCTAGTCTATGCATAGTGGCACTCATGGGTATGACAGATCGCGGATCCCTGGAAGAGAGGCTTGCGTAGCTGGCTGAGAAGAGGAAGAAGGAGGCCGTTGACAAGGCCTAGGCGGAGCGTGATGCCGTCTAGCAGACATACAAACAGACAGGCAAAACAGAGCATGGATCTAACAAAGGCGCGAGGTCGCCTTCGGCCGACACAGAGGAAGAAACATATGAGAAAATAGAGCAGCATGGAGCAGACCCACAGATGACTTCGAACTGCATCAAGCGTCCAAGGGAACAAGAAAAAGGAGGGCCGAGGAAGAAATCCAAGGCTAGTAAGGCGTAGATGGACCCAATCACCCTTACAGAGGGATATTTGCATGACATTGGAGATAGAGTATGGGATGTCACCGTGGAGGCACTTCAGTAGTTCGAGCAGCAACAACAACTACTATTGGGGGCCATCTAGACAAGTTTGCAGGAGCTACAGACCCATGCATCACAGGCTAGCACGGTGTCCACCAACCTCACTATCGGCACTTCAGAAGCTACCGAGATGTTGCGTGCAAAGGTCTCCAATGAGATAGTGCTACCAGATGGAGCACTAACCACATAGAATGAAGATGACAGGCCCACTATCAGGGCCCTCAAGGGGGTGGGGTTGAACTTGGCAGCGCTCCCTAGTGAGGCACTCCTCCTACTGCAGGATGGAGTGATCGCGGAGCTAAGGGCTTGCGAACACCGCACTTTACAAGTGATCAATGAGCAGAATAATAATAATGAACAAATGGCCCTACAACAAGACTATACCATCACCATCGTGACCAAGGTAACTGATTGAAACAAGCGTATAGTTCAAGTCGTAGAGGAGGCATTCCAAACGGTATTGGAGTTGGCCATTCTTGAGGAAGAACTGGTCGAGGTGCGCATTCACAAGCTTGCTACAGGGGTACGCGATGATCGCACAAAGTTGGCTAGGGTTCAGCTGGAGCTAAACCTACATATTTCATATTTACAGTTGAAGGCCCAACCTTCAACTCCACCAGAAGTAAAGGAGCAACGTGCAACCTCTATCACAGAGGTGATAGCAGCAGTAGATAGTGTAGTAGCAGATTGCACACAACTTTTGAACAATCATTCGAGGTCCTAAAGAACCTGTAGGAGGACCCTAATGTAGAACGGCTGGAAACAGAAGTGCGAGAACTGCAACAACACTATGACAAAGTAAAAGGTACAGCATGAACCACCTCTCTCACACAGAGACTAGTGAAGTTGCAGGAGGCAAAAAAATTGAAAGAATAGGTAGATGCAGCGCTGCACAAGGAGGTAATGTTGAAGGTGCGCTTGAAACCCTGGTTGGATGAGGCTTATTCAGTCACGGCCTCTATTGAGGGCAAGCTTGCTAATCTGCAAGAGACTCAGCAGAAGCTTCAGGTTGACAATTCAAGACCACCAACTGCACAGTTGGTTGAAGAAGTGACGTAGGTGACTGCACAATGTATTTCCGAGGTGATTGTCATACAGGTCAATTTGGGAGGTCTTCGTGCCAAGATCTCCACACCTGCATAGTGACTCGAGTACGAGTCACCATGTTTGTGTTGGGGTCCTGCTGGGAATGGGTTCCCCTAAGGACAGTTTTGGGGCTAAAAGCCCATGTTTTGGGACAATTTTGTAATAAAGTTGTAAAGTATGCATTTTGTGGTCACAAAGCGCGAAGGTGTCAAGAGTCATAAAGGGTTGTCTGCCATTATTTTGTAAAGTGTAAATTTGGCTATAAAGATCCACCCATGGTCCACGGACCATGGGATTGTATAAAAAGGAGCTCAGTAAGTAAGCTCTAAGTAGTCTTTGGTGAAGAATGAAGTTTTGGAGTCTTGGTAGAGAAGTCTAAGTGTTTCCGGTCTTAGCGTAGGTAGAGGCTCTACAACTGAGTGTGCAGACCCCTACAGCTGTGTGCGTAGGGTGGATAGAGTATGTATTAAATTGAAGATATCAATAAAGAGAAGTATTTTGCAAATTTTGTGTATTTATTTCTTGTTACTGCATCTGGTTATATTTCATTTTGGGTTTCAGTTACAATGTTTATGTGATGCGCAAATATATGTGATTATATTAGTTAATTGAACGTAAGTAAGAATATCAGTTTACGCGTCGCTAATTGTGATTGTTTAGTAAGATAAGTAAAACACTTAAGATAACTTGGGAACCTATACAATACACTGTCATAATAGTGTGAAAGTACATAGATCGCGCGTTAAGGTTGTGCGAAGGTTAATCATACACCTTTGTGGAGGTACTGAAGGGCACAATAAAGGGGTAGATTGATAGAGCCTTCAAGCTTAGTGACCTATGTGAATATAGGGATATAGGGTATAAACCAACATCACGACCATCTCAAGGTGCAGAAACTTGGTTCCAGCATCCCCCCATATTGTTTCGTGTGAGACTTTGGTCCGCGCTCCACAGGCTGATGCCAAAAGGGCCAGTAGTGTAGGGATTTGTTTGGCTAACTAACACTGAACCTAGGTCAGGCCCCACAAAGCCAACAGAGACCACCTCAAAGAGGATTCGAAATCTATTGGGCATCCAAAGCTTAACTAAAACTAAGAACCTACTACATCATGGTTATCCATCAAAAAATTCCCATGCCAATGACAACAAACATAAGAAATAGACCAATCCACAGACTGTGTATCGAATCCCTGCATGCTAAATCACACATGCACACTATTAGCTACAAATATACAACTATTTTCTGCCCTTACTTGCTATTGTCCAAACTTCCTTTTACGCTCCCTTACTTTAATTTCTTGTCCTTTGCTTGCTTTCTTGTTCTCTCTCCTCTTGGAGTCCGATTTCTAAAACTTATAAAAAGTTGTCAATTGTTTCTTAGATTCATTTTTATCATTGATGTATGGCATCTCTTCCTTTCCTATCCCTCTTTTTCTCCATTTTCCTTTATTTCCTCTCTAATTTCCTTTGCATTCATATTCCTGTTCCTTCATCTTCCTTTTCTCTTATTTTTCTTTATTCCTTGAATTAATTGCCATTTAATGCCTTTTTCCTTTGCTAATGGTAATGTTAATTTCCATAGTCATTAATTAACCACAAGCAATACCCACTTTAATGTTTCTGCCTCCATTCAACTTGAAATGCATGTCCCATGAATTTAGTTGATTTTGTCTTTTTACATGGAAATATAACCTGGGGTTGTTACAGAGAAAATCATAGCTCGGTTTGAAAAAATTTCAGCACCATTGCAAAGCTCTCATTGAGCTCTATAATGCATCTCTTTTCATCTTTGGTAATTTGAAACTTTGTCGAGAAACATTTTTGCCATGAGGTCTCACTTTGCCACCTATTAAAATTGAATCTCTTCATATGAGTCGCTTGTATTCTGACACCACTTTGTCTTTGAACCTTTTGACTTTCATGTTGATTTTTTTCATAAGTAACCATTATTTACTCATGTTTGCATGATCCCCATTGGGCCTCTTCCTTGTGGCAACATCATAGATTCACCCATGTTCAGAGAATTAGCGAAGAGTCGCCCCTACATCCATGGAGTCTGTTAAGTGTCCCATTGCACCCTGTTACGATATATTATCCCTCTATGTGTCATATTCATCCCATTTTTGCTCATATTTTTCCTCTAGCTATCCTGATCTATCTTTGAAAAGCCTTCCTCTGAGTAATTGACCATCCCCTTTGGAATCATGTCAGTCACTACTAGGTCAACCTTGCATATTATCCTCTGATAAGGGAAGTCATACGTCCACCAGTCCCATTATTTCTCCATCATCATCCCTGACGTCTATCTCTATCAGTCACATTACTATGATCCTTGTGCCTTTGTTGAGGACTCCTCAATTGCCTCAACCTTGGTGGGCCCTCTTCTTTCGACTTCAACACATATATTCTAGGAGACTTGTCTAGAGAGTGGTGTACCTTGGTTCCAACCTTCATCATTGTTGGGTACCTAGGGTCAAGGGAAGGGAATCATCATTTCTATTTGACTTGGTTGTTTCGAACGTGATCGACTCTAGTTCATTATCGCACAATGAATAATCATACACTTGATGGTCTAGTGATCCAACATATTGTCGCAACACTCCTTGCGTGGGTGTGAGAATTTCCAAGCCTCAACGGGAAGTGGTACTTCATGTAGCCCCACACATGCCTAGATGTCAACAAATTATTATCTAGCCTCATATGCAGTTCCATAGATTTGACTAGCTCGGTTCCCACCGATCACAGAGCCCACAACATATATATCTCTTTCATATGGTCCATTCAGATTTTCAAATCCCTTTCCTATTCAACAATACTTATTTGGTTATGATCTCCCACTCATGTCAGCTCTAGGGGTATTATGTCCCATGTACATAAACCAATAGATTTCATTGTATCACTTGGCCTTTATTTTCCAGGAAAATTATGTATATGTGACTCATTATATCATTGTATTACTTTCTGGCCCATTGATTTCATCATATCATGTATCTTGTACTATATTTTTCAGACCCACATTGTTGGGCACATCATTACCATTTGTACTCAGTTATCCTCGGTGGGTATGGGTATGCCTCCATCGGCTCATTGAGATCGTGTACTCATCCTAAAAAGAGACTTCTATCTAACAAGTAGGTTTTGTCTCCTCCATTTTTAGTCCCTTCATTGCTTCAACACACACACTCTCTTTTTATGACACCCCTTCAATATCTCATGACAGTTAACCTACAATATATTTCGTTCATGTGATGTGCTCCTCACACTCTTATGTTGAGGGGAAATTTATTATCACCCAAAAAATGATCACCTAGCCATTTATTATTAGGTTAATTGAAATGCACCATGCAGGATGGGTTTTTACATATTAAAACCCACTTTCACCTTAAGAAATAATTTTGTGAACAATTTTCCTAAATTATTTCTCATTAAAATTCAAAAACCCCATGAGAATAATTAAATAAACCAGTATTTATTTATTATTCTCTCAAAATAATTATTAAATCACTATTTAATGATTATTTCTAACCATTTTTTAGTTAACCATTCAGGAATAATTAAAGAAATATTTATTTATTTATTATTCCATAATTATGCCATATTTCTCTCATGAGATAATTATTAAATCATTATTTAATATTTATTTCTAATTCATGCTTAACTTAATCATCGTAAAGTAATTAATATATTTTTTTATTTGTTAATTATTTTAACCACTTTCTAAATAAATATATTTGATGATTTCAAATAATCTTTCCCTCTCTATAAATATAATAAAATATTCCCAATGGCTAGATCTAGATTTAGTCCAACATTTATTATTATTATTTTAAATATAGATCTATCCTAATATTTTGTTATAAATAGAGGGGTTTTCTCCTCATTCTTCATCATTACCATTCTCATTGCCCTCATTATCTTCTTGTGAGATTTGAGCTCCCACTTTGAGTTCAAGCCATCATCATTTCTTCTTTCCCATTGCATGCATTTTGAGATAGAGAACTGAAGATATAACAAAAGCACAAGGTATTCAAGGACTCATCCCATGGAGGGGGATTTGTAGATTCAAGTCCGCATATTCTACTCACTAGGTGTAAACAATTTCAATTTAATAATAAAACTATTTCTTTTCCATTGGGACTATTTTGTTTCATATACTGTCGTTAGTTGTTATTTTTTCATGTTATTTTTTGTAGGTTTTTAATATTTTTTTTGCAGATTTAAGTTGAGCATTACTATGACATGACCCGAAAACCAAGCTCCAGCTATGGAAACGGGGTCTACTAACTAGAAACTTATTGAAACCTCTAAGGGACACCAAATCACCTAGGTCTCAGACAACAACCACTGGTGATTAGACCCTGAACTAAAACTTCATTTTTAATAGACTCTACCTCCCATTCACACGCATGCCAAGTTGTGCATGCTATTTGAAAGCTCCAATCGAGCACAAAAGCCTTCCTTTGTGCAGTTGCAACCAAAATTTCCTAGTTAAAAGGATGCATCTAGAAACCCTGTTCCATATTTTTAAGTCTAATTCCAGGCCATCTACCTATAACTCTTCAGAACTTCTTTAATCACCTACAAAAATATTCATTCACTAGTCCCGACTCATTTCCTGCTCAAAATTATCAAATACAAAAAAATCATTTAGAAAAACACTTTCTAAACATAATCTTGTAAGTCATGAATTCATATTTGTTCACTATATCTATAGTTTCATCAGAGAATCATCAAGAAGTCTCATTGCCCTCTCTTTCTAGTTGTAACAACACATAGTTAGCTCATGCATTCATATAATAATTCAATAACTTCGTAAACCGTGAATAAGATCCATAAAAATAGCACCTCATATACCAAGAGTATACCATGCCTCTAACCAACATTTAACTTGCATGAAACCATGACAAAATAGTCATAAAACCAACACAAAAACCAATAGCTATGCTCGTAGATCTTAATAATAAATCACACATATTACCATATGTGAATACCAACCAAGTCAAGGAATTCCACCTACCACCCAACCGTAGATTGGGTTGAACCAAATAAATCTTTCAGCCCAATCACCCCTATGCCATATTCCAAGTATGAATGTGGCTCACATAGGATAAACTAAAATAGAACCAACTAAGGCTTCCATAGGCTAAACGATCTCAACTCTCAACCACATTGATTTCAACTAAATTGGTCTAGAAATCACCAAAAACAAACAAGCTTGGATGCCTTAGACTCTTCTCACCATACGCAGAGGAATTTTTCGATCTATACCCACATGTCAAGAGTTCTAGGAGAAAACCATCTCCACCCTCAGCCCTTGGGAATTTTCCTAAGACCACCTCAACTAGGATTCAAAATCTACTAGTCATGCAAAGCTCAACCAAAATAAGAAACCCACTACATCATGGCTATCTAGGAAATGACAAGGCAAGGATGAAACCACTATCAATCTAGGAAAATCCCATACCAATGACAACAAACATAAACAATAAACAGATGCATAGACCATGCATCAAATCCCCACATGCTAAATCACACATGCACATTATTACCTACAAATCTATAGCTGTCTTCTTCCCTTAATTTCTGTTGTCTAAAATTCCTCTTAGGCTCCCTTACTGTTGTAGTGTCTTCTTCTCAAAGATGTATGAAAAGAACCCATTTAAGGTTGTGGATGACAAACAATCTCAACAATATAAATGGCTTCTAAACATTGTAGATCTGCAACAATTGATAGAAACAAAACCTGCCAAAGTCCAGATCTATGCCACAATCATAGTTAAAAAACAAAAATAAAGAGTAATAACTCCAACCATCCAATGGAAACCAGATATACAAAGAATAGTTTTATTATAACACATGCGAAGGGAACAAAAAATGTTACCAGTCCCCCTCTATGGGATGGGTTCTTGGCTATCCTCAAACATCTTCAGCTTGTGTAGGGTCTCTCTCCTCTATAATGTGTAAACCCAACAAAAATATGGTGTGCGGCAATGAAAATAATCAGAGTTACAACAGTGAGTGCAACAATGAAAATAATCAAAAGTGAATAATGAATGTAAATCCCTTCTATTTATAACAAAATATTGAGTTATCCTCGAATAATGAGCAATAAAAAAATATTATTGGTCCCATTCTTGGAATAACTACTTGGAATACTTTAATATATTTGGTTAGGAGGGAAAAATTATTTAAACTTTTATTTAGAAATAATAAATAAATAAATGATTTATTTATCATCTCAAGGAATTAGTTAATGAATAATAAATAAATAAGGATTTATTTAATTATTCCTAAGGGATTTAGTCAAATTTAACAAACAATAATAATTAATTAGTGATTAATTAATTATTCTTAGAGAAAAATAAGATAATTAATGATTTATTTGTTCATTTTTCATGATTGGGTCAATATGAAAATGAATAATAATTGAATAGTGGTTTAATTAATTATTCCTAGAAGAAAATAAAATAAATAGTGATTTATTTAATTATTCTTCATGGGTTTAACTATAAATTACTTAACAAAGGTGGTTTATTAAGTGATTTCTCACAGTGAAAGCAATTTTACTATAGTAAAATTGGCTTTACCTGATAACAGATTTCCCCCCAACGTATGAGTGTTAGGAGCAAAACGTATGACCGAAGTACGTTGTAAAGACACAATCACTAGACAACACAGGGGAGTCAAAGAGAAAGACATAGAGAGATCAATGAAGTTGAATTGAAAGAGGATAGGGACAGAGGGGGCGAGAATAATGCAAGTCTCCTTTTATGTTGTGGTACCGAACCGAAATGAGGTAGGGGAGGCATACCCATACCCACCGAGCTAACTTAGTACAAAAATAATGGTTCACCCAGAAATATAAAACTGAGAAATGAAGTACATGCTGAATGGTACATGACATGCTAGCATAAGAAAGCCAAAAAATAACATAATGTGTCCCATATACATAATGCATCTGGAAAAACATGAGTCAGAACTAAATACAATAATATCTGAGTACATGAGATATAAAGGCCCTTCCATTTAAAAATGGGTGGGAGGGAGGGTAAAACAATCGAAGAAGCCTTGTTGAACAATGAAGGGCTCTGCAAACTAAATGCATCATTTGAAGGAGACGTGCATACTATGAACACTACGATTGGTAGGAATAGAACACATCAACTCTGTGGAACTGCGTCCAATAAGAATGTATCCCGGCATGTGGGGGCTACCTAAAGGGTCACCCCCTCATGAAAACTGAAACATCTCACACACACCGGAGAATGACTGGTGCAATCTGTTGCATCACTAGACCATCAAGTTTTTGAATCACAAACATGAAACGACCAAGTCAAAGGGAAACAATGTGTCTATCTGCTCAATCCAAGGCACCAAACAAAAATGGAAGCTGGAATCAAGGTACACTGCCCTCTAGGCCGTTCTTCTGGAATAAATGAGCTAATGTCGACATAATAGGTCCTGTGATAGATGAGGCAATGAGGATCCTCAACTAAGGCGTGAGGGAAAATAGTAATGTGACTGATGGACTGACACCAAGGATAATAGAAAAAGTGGTAGTGAGGGACAAACATACGACTTTCCTTGTCAGAGCATAAAGTGCATGGTTAACCTGGTAGTGACTGACTCAATTTTGGAGGGGATGGGGACAGTATGAATGGAGGCAAAAATGGGAAACAGATGATGAATGGTATGCAAAGATGGATGGAATACTATGACATGATATAATGAGATGTGAAATAGACTCCATGGATGCAAGGGTGACACATCGCGGATGCTCTGAACAAGGGTGACTCGATGACACTACCACACAGAATAGGCCCGGTGGGGATTATCAAAACATGAGTAAATGATGGATACTCATGAGGAAAATCGACATGTGGTATGAAAAGTATTAAGAGGAGGTGGTACTCAAAGTACAAGTGTCGCTTTATGAAGAAATTCGATTTTTAGAGGCGATGAAGTGACCCTTATTGGAAAAATGACTTCTCGGTGAAGTGTCAAATCATCAAAAACTGTGGAAGACCTATTATAGAGCTCGATGAGATATTTCCAATGGTGCTAATGGTTCATCAAACTGAGCTATGGTTTGGTCTCAAGGGGCGACAAAAAAATTATGGATTTTTCTATGAAAGGACATTTTCCCTCCAATTTGAGAGGAGGAGAAGGCCCTAAATCTTGTGGAGATTGTAGTAGACAAATCGACCATCGAAATCAGGATCTGCCACTTTCAATCAAGTGTCCTTACTTGTCTAAAGAAGGCCCTAATGCTTCTTGGAATGATGGTTCCTAGTGAAGAATTAAGGGGAGAGGAAAACAAGAATTAACTACTAGAGGAGGTCTAGGATCATCCTCACCCATGAAGTCAAACATGGGGACTATGTGGACATAGAGTAGAATATTGGAAGATGTGGTATCAAATGTCTATGATATGTGATGTGCATATGGCTCGCTGGAGAGGCCAGTAGGGCAAACCATCCAAGGAATGGGAGGATAATCGACCATACCTAGATTTAGTGGGATCTAGGCCGAGCCATAATTGAGAAGATTGCCAGGGGAAAACCATCATGCCACCAAGCATGAGATACTGTCTGTAAACATATGTGATGGAGGGGACTGATCTGGTATGCAAAGGTGGGAATGATGCCCCCTAACAGGAGGAGTTTGTAGAGCGCCATTGTGTTCTGAGTGCTTGAAAAAGGGATTCAAGCATCTCGACCCAACTTGGCACAATATTCTCCAAAGGATGATAATGATATGTAGGGGCCTATGTGCCGCCCAATATGCTATGGGCATACCATATGTATTCAGATCTAAGGGCTCTAAACACTTGTATGATACATAATATGATTATGCATTTTTATATGAAGATGATGGCTCACCATTTGTTTTGTTTATGGTTATCTTCTGTGGTATACATGTGATAAATTCCAATCTAGAGTGTTATTTGCAATGGTATATACATAGCTATTTTGGGCTCTAGAAACATGACTGAAATTAATGGTTTCAAAATTACGTACCAACAACTTAACTCATAGATATGTTCTAAATAGGACTTTGTTATTCACATGATACACACCATTCAATTGCATGAAAAGTAGCAAGGAATCTAAACGAACATGAAGATGAAGGATGCGATGAGCAAGGGCATTGACTAACACACCTATCATTACATCATATTCGACATGATTATTGGTGGAAGATCCAATGCATACGCCATTTGAAAGGACTAATGTATGCAAGGGGGTAAAAATGGCCCAGGTTGCCGAGGCTAGATTCCGGGAGAAGCGACTCGCACTGTCGGCATGACCAATATACAGTGTGGATGATGGATCCATCTGAAAGGTGAAAAAGACAATGGAAGAGATGATGCAATCTACCTAACTTCATGGCATAAATAAAGACATGCAAATCAAAGGGATGTACTATGAGAAAAATTTCTTGAGGTAGAGCACATGGGGAGAAATTGGAAGGAAATGGCCTTCAAAATCCTCCAAAGAAATGTCCCCTTGCCTAAGTAGAGGAGATGACAGGAGGAAGACTGACTACATGATACGGCTACGTTACCTGGTGAATCAACCTAAGAAGGACAGTCCACATACACATCATCTGGAATGGTAGACGATGAGCTGGTAGATGGAGGATCTACGGATGTTGAGACTTGTGATTCTGTCGAAAGAGGTTCGATAGAAGTGTGCACAGAGACCTCAGAAAGGGTTTGCTATGAGGAAATCAAGGATGACGACAGGTAAAGGATCTTGCTTGTGGTGTCCATCATCTTGACATCAGGGGAAGGATCATGATGGTGGGACCAGAGTCCCCCTGTTCTGGTTGACTAGGGGTACCAGAATCCACGGGTAGAGGAGTAGATGATCCACTACGTTTGGCCTCGTATTTGTGAAGCACCCCAAGGAAATCGTGAAATTCATTGAGACAAGGGAAACAATGGGAATAGTGACAATGATTATCACATAGGGCACAAGGGTGATCTATCCGCAACGTTTTGAGTTTCTTGGGTGGGCCTGTCAAGTTAACATGGACTTTCGGGATATTTGACTCTGGGAACGCTTCATGAAACAAAGGTTTAAGTTGATGAAGTTCAGGACAATTATTGGTGGTGTGCCCAACAAATTTACACAAAGCGCACGAGGGTGTCAACTTTGGGGCCTTAGGGGATGGACGAGCTTGGGGAGCGTTTTCCTTAGGTTTTTTCCTCTTAGCTTTGCCCCCCTGTTCGAATGATTTTGCAACAGGAGTGGGTTCCTGTTGAGGTTTTGATGGAACTGAAGCAGCGGAAGGGGCCATAGGGACCGGTTGAACTGGGGTCAAAGCATGATAAGATCTTAGATGATCAGGCTAAATGATTATAGGGGGATCGATGTACCATATTGGGACCCCTAGAGTCATGTTAGGAACGACCAACGAAGCCAGGACAGGGACAAAAAATACTCCTATTAGGGGGAATAAGAAAGCTATCTGGTCTACAGGGTAATGTCCCGATGGAATAGCTCCTAGGTGGTTGAGACCTGGAGGACTAGTCCCTGGTGGAAACATAGGAGAGGCACCCACAAATGGAGGAGGTTCTAGGGGGTGGATCTAGAGGGCTCAGCTAGAATGGGAACAATAGGGTGCTGAGGAGCTGGCTATTGATCGAATGTACTAGACTACTTGAGAGCATCCCGTGACGCTGATCTAAAATGATCATATGCTAAAACTAAAGTATAATTGATTATGCCAACAGTGAAATGATTGTTAATTTAAAGTGTTGTAACCGTGGGAACTTCTTGAGAAGAAATACCTTACAACATATGATAAACATAAGAAAGATGAAAAACAGAAGTGAAAACATCAAATACATAGTGATACCAGACAACAAGATTGATTACGAAGCTCGTCCCTGATGGACTATGTCTCTGGGTCCACTTTCAAGATGGGTGACCACTTTATTAGGATTGATTCCGAGGAGGTCAATTACATAGAAAATTGACCAAACTGAATGTGAACGCAGGAACTTTTGGTCACTGTCATAAGAAATCCCTCTGAATTAGCTTTCCAACGTCTATCTTGGTTTCCAATTTTGACTCTGGATGCTCCTATTACACTGAAAACAAAATAGCCTATATCCTCTAGAACCTACACATAAAACTCAAAACCACTCTTATTTACCTACAAAGCACCAATCCATCTTTATACCCCACCAGATGCATTCAAACTCCCTCACAATGAGTTTACGAATGAATTTTTTCTAATTTTGGGTTCCACTGCCACCTGGTGAAAAGTTTGCATGGTCATTGAATTAGTTTTTATGTCAAATAACTACAAAAAACCGAAAATAACAAAGTTTTATCTTGGCGGTTAATAAACAACACACAAGATTTAACCGTCCATGTGAACAGGTCGCCAAACCAAACATAAACAGACATGGATGCAGGTTTATCCAGGGTTTCAGAACCACTTCTCGATGCTGCATGTGATAGCTGCCTCCGGCGGTTACGGTGAGTTCTCAGCATGTTCTGATGCAGGCACGGTTTTACGTGTTCACATGCATTATAACCCCTGATGGTTATCAATCTCCACTATGGTTAGACTTTGCCACGGTAACCTTGATGGTTCACAACCGCTCACCTGTCGTGGTTCCCACGCGGTCTAGGACTGAGAGTTATGTAAACCCCGACGACTAAACCTTTATTTGGTCATATGCATACGGTTTCGACGTGGTCTAAACCCTACAGTTAGGGACTGATATTTTTATTTTGCAATGTTTTATAAAATGTAATGTTTATAAAAAGGCTGAGAGGTTTTTATACATAGGTTTAATGTATTTTGAATTGTTTTATTACATAGTTTGTAATGTAACATGGTCCCAGAGGGTGTATAATTTAGGTTTTAATGTATTTTAATGTATGGCTTAACACATGGATTAGGTTCTTAGGTATAGTTTAATGGGTTTAGTATAGGTTTTAGGTCAATCTGTTATGATTTAGGTGTTACATCACTTGGATTTTGATGATAAACCCACACACACATCTTCGTCATAAAATGACATTTTTGACAACATCACATGATGACAAACCCTTGTCGACAACCAACCCTACAAGGTGGATGACTAACCCACTTTGACAACCAAATCCTAGCGGAACTGATGACAACCACATGTTCACAACCAGGTACTAAACCATATTCATCGAACACCATGAAACCCATATACATTATCGGACAACCTGAACCATAAACATTACTGTCGAAGTTGATGACACTGGACCTGAATGCTAACGACGAAACTGAACTTGTGTAACTGATATGATGAGATACTCTTGGATCAATCCTCTCCACTTGAAATCTTTTGGACCACAAAATTTTAAATAGACAGATATTCAATGAGGGTAGAGCTCCCTCACTCTCCACCTTGCTCTGATGATGTACCAATACATTTGATCAGCCACTTGAAAGTGATAACCCTGATGATGCTGACCATGGCACATTTTGATTTGCTGACCTATTCAATCCATCTGTAGTATGGAAAACTTGTGAAGATGGTCAAACAACCTACTATGAACATGGTAATTGTCTACTTTCCATGAAGTACCATGAATTAGTGATTCATACACATCTTTGAAAATAATCTCTACAGGATATTGTTCAATACTTTTGACATGTATTAACAATCTATATTATGGAATAGCAGAGACAATCAAGGACATTTTGGACATCATACCAGCTACTTGATCTGAGATCCTTTCTTAATTCCTGGTTACTAAGTGAAATTGCTATAATAAACCCATCAAACTATAAGGTGTAAACTGCTGTAGCTTAGTTTTCTTTGAAAGTATTGAAATGGCTATTGATTTTTTCAAATCACGGTTTATTTATTTATTAAATGATGTTTCCATTGATTATCACTTTCCCCTAATGCATAAGTTCCCCTTATATGTTTTGGATACTTTGATTCTGATTTAGAAAAGGCTTTGATGTGAAAATAGATAGGCTTCTTCTCCACTTGAAAAGAGGCTTCCAAACTGTTTGAAACATGAAATGCGACACAATACAAGAGAAAATTAACACTAAATTTCCCCAATACTGATCTTCATCCCTGTAACTGTTAAATTCCAAACTTGGACTGAATTGATTCATTATGACATTAGGAAGAGGAGCTTTAGGCATCCACTGTAATTCATGTTGTATAGCCTGCTTATGAGTAAGATGTTTAGTTTCTTTAAATAGAACTAGAAAAGTTTCTACTTCTTTGATCAAACTATCTTTAAACTAGGACCCATAACTTGGACAATCATCATGTTGATTCTTATGTTGTTCCTTTACACACATGATTACAAATCTTTTACTTGAACTTATTAATTGCTTTATCTAATTAGAAACAACTAAATTCAAGTGATTTTTACTTTGATGTGTCTTAACAATAAATTCAACCCCATCTTTCTTAAGGTGATATTTATGCTCTATTCTATAAAATACCGCATCATGATCATAAAGATAAAGACTTCCTAAGACAACTACACATATGTCTACTGGAACCACATCTAATTCCACTTCATCAATGTAATTAACTGTAATGTCAAATCTTAATCGAAACTCTTTGGTGACTTTTATTTGAGTTGATTTATTTAGCCATCCTAATGGGTAAGGTCTTGGATGCTTCCGTGTCTCCAAACCCAAATTCTTAACTAATATTCAGATATTAAGTTTGTTGTGATCCATTTTCAAACATTGTATTTATCTTTGTGTGCTTAGAAGTTATCCTTATGTTAAATAATTCAACTCTTTTATCCTCATTTGAAGGATTTATGTTTGATGAATATGCAATAGTAATCGAACTTGAACCAGTGTCAAAAGTTTTACTTGCCATAACTATGGCAGTTATCCTCCTTTCATCACCTGAATAAAAACCTAAATCTTGTTGGACTGTTGTAATTGCCTTCTTTTCATCCTTCTTCTTAAGGAACTTTTTGGGCTTAAGTTCTGGATGAAGTTTCCAACACTTAGAATCATCATGACTGATTCTCTGGCAATGAGAACAACTAGGTCTTGCCTTTTGAGCTATTACTTATTTCTTTCTCTTCGAATTATTCTTCCCTTTATTGTCATTAGAATCCTTGATTTCCAACTCTTTGGATGACTGCGGTGAAAATTTGAATGGTCTTCCACTTGATTCAATATGTATGGCTTGAACACACACTTCATCAAAATCATCAGGATTAAACATCAATAATGTATGTTGCAAATATGAATGTAAATTGTCGATGTATTTAAAAAAGTTTCACGTGTATCCAATGAAACACCAAGCGCAAATGCTTTCTTTCTCAACTCTTGAGTAAACTCTTGAACACTCTACCCTTTACCTTTCCTCAAATGCTGCCAATCAATAACAACTTGCTGCATGTATCCTAAAGGATAAAATTGTTTCCTAAGAGCTTTTAAAAACTTACACCATGAAGAGATGACTTTACCTTTTTGCTTTACATCTATTTGGGTTTTCTTTCCCACTATATTAAAGATTTTCCCCCTATTCTAAGTGTAGCTAACTGAATTTTCGTTTTATCGTTAGAAATGTTTTGAATACAACAACACACTTCTAACTATTTAATCCAGTCATCTAGATTTTCAGGATTCATTTCGCCATCATAAATAGGTAACTCAAATTTTACATCAAGTCTCAAAAGAGATGTTTTCTTAGGTTTCCTTTCTGTTTCAGATTCTGTACTGCAAGAAGAAGAAGAAGATGATGATGATGGAGGTGAAGGTGGCTTATAAGCCTTGCCTTTACCTTTGTCCTTCTTTGCTGTCTTTGAAGAATAAGCTTCATCTCTCTCCTTCTTATCTTCGTAAAGTTATCCCAACATCTGTTGCATCATCAAGAATGCTTGCTGAAACTATTCATCACTCATCTTAGTTTCTGGTGTTTCACCTGCATCAGCTCCTGTCATGGTCGACCTATGAACAACTCTTCACTTTCCAATCTCTGGATCAATATCCTCGAGGATTCCTTCTCCGCGTTGTGACTTTAACCTGGTTAACATTCACTGACAAATTCTACAAATGCAACTTGCTCTAATACCAAATTATATGATCTAAAATGATCATATGTTAAAACTAAAGTAGAATTGATTATGCCAACTGTGAAATGAATGTTAATTTAAAGTGTTGTAATCGTGGGAACTGCTTGAGAAGAAAGAATTTACGACAAATGATAAACATAAGAAAGATGTAAAACAGAAGTGAAAACAATAAATACACAGTGATACTAGACAATAAGATTGATTACGGAGTTCATCCCTGATGGACTACGTCTCTAAGTCTGCTTTCAAGATGGGCGACCGCTTTATTAGGATTGAATTTGAGGAGGTCGATTACACAGAAAATTTACAAAACTGAATGTTCATGCAGACAATTCTGATCACTGTCATAAGAAACCTCTTTGAAATAGCTTTACAACGCTTGTCTCGATTTCCAATTCCGACTTCGGATGCTCCTATTACACTAAAACAAAACAACCTATATCCTCCAGAACCTGCACATAAAAATCGAAACCACTCTTCTTTACCTCCAAAGCACCAATCTATCTTTATACCCCACCAGATGCATTTGAACTCCGTCACACCAATTTTAGGAATTAATTTGTTCTAATTTTTGGTTCCACTACCACCTAGTGATAATTTTTCATGGTCATCGAATTAGTTTCTAACAAAGTTTTATCTTGGTGGTTAATAAACAATGCATAGGAGTTAACCGTCCATGTGAATAGTTTTCCAAAAAAACCATAAACATACACGGATGCAGGTTTATCTAGCGGTTTCGGAACCACTTGTTGATGCTGCATGTGACAGCTGCCTCTGGCAGTTACGGTGAGATGTCAGTGTGTTCCGACGCAGGCATGGTTTTACGTGTTCACATGCATTAGAAACCCTAATAGTTATCAATCTTCGTTGTGGTTAGACTCTGCCATGGTAAACCCGACCGTTCACAACCGCTCACCTGTCACGGTCGCCGCGCGGTTTAGGACTGAGAGTTATGTAAACCCCGATGACTAAACCTTTATCTGGTCATATGCATATAGTTTTGACGCGGTATAGACCCCAGGTTAGGGACTGATATTTCTATTTTGAAATTTTTTATAATATGTAATGTTTATAAAAAGGCCGAGAGGGTTTTATACATATGTTTAATGTATTTTGAATTGTTTTATTACAGAGTTTGTAATGTAACATTGTCCAAGAGGGTGTATAGTTTAGGTTCTAATGTATTTGAATGTATGGCTTAACACATGGCTTAGGTTCTTAGGTATAGGTTAATGGGTTTAGTATAGGTTTTAGGTCAATGTGTTAGGGTTTAGGTGTTACATCACTTGGATTTTGATGATAAACCCACACACACATCTTCGTCACAAAATGACATTTTTGACAACATCACATGACGACAAAACCTTGTCGACAACCAACCCTACAAGGCAGATGACCAACCCACTTCAACGACCAAATCTTGGCGGAACTGACAACAACCACATTTGGACAACCAGGTACCAAACCATATTCGATGAACACCATGAAAACCATATACATTACTAGACAACATGAACCACAAACATTATTGTCGAAGCTGACAGCACCTGACCTGAATGTTGACAACGAAACTGAACCTATGTAACTGATCTGATGAGATCCTCCAAGATCATACGCTTGTAACATGAAAACACTCATAGAGTTAGGCTCTAAGATGGGTGGGGGAGGACCAGGGAAAGCACCCAATAATGAGGAATATTTATAGACTCCAGGTGGGACACCAGTGAGAGGAGGTGAAGACTGTTTATCAGACATCGACGAGATGATGGGCTTGGGGGAGGTTCCGGATGCTGGCTCGTAGTAATTCAACTGATCGATGGTAACAATATTCCCTTCATGGGGGATGTACATCTTGTGGAACACCACAAATGTGATAACTGACATGGCATATGTGTAACTACGACCTAAGAGAATGTTGTAATCAAAAGGGGCATCAATGACTTCAATGTCGACATGGACAGTCTTGCCTGCAAGGGTCACTGGATAGTTGCGTTACATGCCAATGGGTTGGGAAGAGTTTCCATCCAAAGCATGCAAAGTGATGGTGGAGTGGGACAACTTAGGTTACTTAAGTTGTTTCCAAATGGTAGCAGACATCACACAGGTGGATGCACCTTCGCCAATAATGCATCGGGAGATGATGCCATTACGAACTCAGAATTGGTATTTGGAAAGCAATGGATGAAGGCAATGGGGGATGTTCTGATGTATCAACAGGAAAGAAAATTGAAAATTGTTAGAAGGATCTACTGTGCCAATGTTGTTAGTAGAGCTTTCTTTTGAGATGGGGACGACTGGAGGACTTCCACCGTCCACATGGAAATAGGTGATTGCACCAAGTCATCTACTGTACTGTATGTATGGGCAACTCAGTTAGAAGCCGCGTTATGACGTAATGGTCCCTTTGGGATCTTGGGAATGGCCTCAACTTTAGGTTGAGGGATCTGTAACAGACCATTTGGTGTCGTAAGAGGCTCATCAGATGCTTTAGTTTTAGACTCAGTGGCAGACGAAGTCGATGGCTTGTCATATTGACACGAACGAATTTGCAGGTTGATATTGGAGGGGTTAACCTCATCAGCATTCATCATAAGGATCGGGTAGTCACCAGGATCAGAAGGTTGGGGGGGATGGGTTTCTTGACCTAGCTAAGGTTGAGCAATAAAAAATCCATGTTGAGGGAAAGGATTTGTGAGCACTACTAGTTGAGATGGTGCAGGATTCTGAGGTGATTGTTGACCTCTAGAGGCTGCTTGAGCGTCCCACATTTGGTGCATTTGGGGTAAGAGAGGACACTCATGTGTATAATGGTCATGTACACCACAACATGCACATTGCTTGTTCGTACAAATAGCCTTGTTCTGCTTGAATTGTCTACCCTATTGCTAGTTGTTGGTGTTAGGATGGTTCCCCTGGGGTTCACTAGGTTGATTACCTTGATTACCCTGGTTAGCCTTGTTACCCTTCCCCTTATTATTTTTCTTCGAATTTTGGTGATTGGTTGCACTTTGTTGTGTAAACACCTGACCCTAAGGGGGCGGTGGCTTCTGGGGCTGAGGATGCATGGGAGGCTACGACGATAATGCTTGAGGACCTGGAGCGCTAGGCTGTGCATAAGGAGGAGAAACACTTTGGTAGATAGTTTGGGGCCTTCAAAACATGTTGCTAGCAGGAGGGTCATAAGTGTTGGAGGAATTGGTGCCCCCCCGCAGATAGCCATAACTTTGCTGAGTATATGATGAAGGGTGTGAAAGGGTTTCAATGATATCATCGACGGCGTGAGATTCCCCTGGTGCATTGGCACTTCCAGGACGAGGGAGGTCTAGAATGACAATATAGACATAACTGGATTGCCCATAAATAATGTCATATCTCAGGGCGGTTTGGAGAGCTTCTTCCTTAGTATGAGGAAAATGGGATGTGACATCTTTTCAAATGGGTGCTAAAAGGCTCCTAAGAAACCAATCTAGATAGAAACGATCTTTTAAGGGCGGGGCATGACATGTGCTCCTCCTTCTACGCCACTCTTGAACATGGTTGGAAAGGCGAGTAGCAGAGGACTGATGGAAGTAGGTCAATAGCTCCATACCAAAGTTGTACCAGAGAGGTAACTAGAAATATGAAAGGAATTATTTAGCAAGCATCACGAAAATGAAATGAGATGCGATAGGCTAGTCTACATACCATTTTGCAGCGTCTCCATTGAGCATGCATTAGCATAGGCAAAGATGAATGGAATCATTGGTAATGGAGTTTGACGAACACCACATGTGGAAGGATTAGACAAGATTGGTAGGATCCTCTCCAACATTACCCTCAAACTTGTGGATGTCTAAGGGAATCTTAGTCGGCATAGAAGGCCAACCAACATTGTGGTGTATGGGGTCATTTATCAACTGGATAAGATCTGATAGAATTAACCCAGCCATAAAGGGGAGCATGGGGGCTGCCAGAACGGTTCCTGAGACTGTTCCACTTGATGTGACCACCACATAGAACTAGAGCCAACACCAGGTTGGGTTCCCGCACCAGCTGTGGGTCCATACATGGTGATGATATGCATTGGAGGAGGCTTAGAATCATATGATCCAGTAGAAGAGTCGAGGTGGGACTCAGAGGGCTATGAACTCGAACCCGACGGGGAGAGGTAATATTCCCAAGAGGAAACTGGGGGTGAAGGCCTAATAGTATCCGCAACAAATGCCTTGGTGGCGCAATAGTGGTAAGACAAACATGACATGAAAATGGTGAAAGGAGATAAAAAATATGCCTTTGTCACGATGATGGGAGATAAATTTATTATGTTAAGTCTTGGCTTGGCGGTGTAAACCAAGCACCCTTCACTTAAGGTGTGCTTGTGTGTGCAAGTGTATTTATTGATTAAACCCATATCATGTTTGTAAAAAAGTAAAAAGCTTGCTAAAAATAAACTGAAATTAAAAACAAAAAATGAACAACAAAACAATTAACTAAAACCCACCCAAATTGGCTTTGCAAACACTGTTCTGTTGGTGGCTAAATCGACAAAAAAATACACTAAAACGTTCAAGAGATTAAATGTCGGTGTGACTAGGATCAAGTGACACTAAGCTACTAGAAAGTGGTGCAGAAACAACAAAAAACCAGAGAGGAAGATTGCTACAAAAATATAGGGAGATGGGTGAAACACCTAGGGAAGCCGATGGGACCCTAAGGCCAATGACCAAACAAGTTGTAATATGAAACTATGGATGGTGACAACCTCTCTTTATAGATATGAAATACAAGGGTACATATCTGAACAATATGGCTGAAAGAGCTGTAGAAACTTAGACTACTCACTCAGTTAAACTCCTATAAAGGTGGAAGCGTACTAGAAGCCCTAGGGGGTATAGATTCCACTTCGATGAGTAAATCATAGTAGATCAAGGCCTAAGCGGGATGGGATAGAGGTCAGACAACCCAATAGACAACTCTCTACAAAATCCAAAAACAAATATGAGGAAAACCCTAAAACCCAAGAATCACATGCACTGACTTGTTTCTCAGGTGGGATCGCACTTTTTGGGCTGATAAGTGTGCTATGGCCTCCAGATCTTACTTTTTTGGGCCAAAAAGTGCAATTTCTGCTTTGTGGATCTCGGTCGACAAATATTAGAAAAAACTGTTGCCTTTGTCGCGGCTGGTTCCTGTGACATGTAGAAACGACCAAAAAGCTCACAGAAGTTAGAAATTTAACAGAACGAGGGTTAAAGAACTAGGAAAAATTAAAAGGATTGAAAAAATAAGAAACCCTAAGCTAAAAATCGAAGGTCACCCAGGTTTCTGGATCTGAAGTATAAACGTAATGGAGTCACCAATTTGATAGTGTTTTCTTCTCAAAGATGTACGAAAAGAACCCACTTCAGATTGTGGATGAAAAACAATATCAACAATATAAATGGTTGCTAAACATTGTAGATCTACAACAACTGATAGAAACAAAACCTGCCAAAGTGCAGATTTGTGCCACAATCATAGTTAAACAACAAAAAGAAAGAGTAATAACTCCAATCATCCAATGGAAACCATATATGCAAAGAATAGTTTTATTATAACACATGTGAAGGGAAAAAATAAATGTTACCAGTCCCCCTCTATGGGATGGTTCCTTGGCTATCTTCAAACGTCTTAAGCTTGTGTAGAGTCTCTCTCCTCTAAAATGTGTAAACCCAACAAAAGTATGGTGTGCGACAATGAAAATAATTAGAGTGACAATAGTGAGTGCAACAATGAAAATAATCAAAAGTGAATAATGAATGGAAAACCCTTCTATTTATAACAAAATATTGAGTTATCCTCGAATAATGGGCTATAATAAAATATTATTGATCCCATTCTTAGAATAACCACTTGGAATATTTTATTATATTTGGTTAGGAGGGAAAAAGTATTTAAAATTTTATTTAGAAATAATAAATAAATAAATGAATGATTTATTTATCATCTCAAGGAATAATAAATAAATAAGGATTTATTTAATGATTCCTAAGGGATTCAGTCAAATTTAACAAAGAATAATAAATAATTAGTGATTAATTAATTATTCTTAGAGAAAAATAAGAAAATTAATGATTTATTTGTTTATTTTGTGAGAGATTTTTCAGCGTAAATCACATGGAAAACCATTTGTCGACGCGTTTCGAACCAACTAGTGTGGTTCATCATCAGGACAAGTTGAAGAAACAGATCCAGCCTAGCAAGTTAAATAGTCTGAGCAGAGCCTCCAACGGCTATCTTGACCAACAGCTAGTTTGACTCTAGGACCGGGGTCAAAGTTATTTAATTAATTTAATTAGCAATCCCAGGGATCAACAAATATATAAAATTTTTAATGGGTATTTGTTATAGACATTTTTGTGCCTTACAGCATTGAGCATGAAATGTCCATAATCTAAGGGACCCAAAGTCCCTAAACATGTTGTTCCTACCCCTAGAGGAACAAGGCTAACTAACCACAACAATTCACAGAAGTTCTCCACCTGAAACCACTCAAAAACAAGTCAATTCAGGATCATGTCAACTGCTCCACTGAGCATCTACGCTGAATGTCAACTGCTACACTGGCTACCTGCGTTGAATGTCAAATCCAACACTAGCTACCTGCGCTGAGCGAGTTTGGACATGTGGCAGTCTCATTCCTCAAGGTGTCAGAAGCCAGGAAGCTTCCAAAATGACACTTGCCTCAGGGAATTCGACTGGTGATGAGTAAGAGGTTCCAAATCTCCAAGTGGAAGCAATAACCTCCAAGTGGACTCAAGAACTGACAGAGGGAGAGGACACTAGTCAGATCTCAAGCTGACTCATCCTCTCTCCAAATATCTATATATGGATCTCACCTCCATGGGATCTGGAGGCTGGAATTTTTTGAATGTAAAGAATTGTTGTTGGTTTGAGACTGGAAACATTGGGTGCTTAATGCCTTGAAGGGAGCTGGAGAAGGAATTCCATTCTGCTGGGAAGGAGATGCTGGATTGGAGCCCTCTAGGTTGTATCTCTTCCTGAACCTTGTTATCAATCAATAAAGCTATCTTGGTTTTCTCCTATATACTGGTGTATTTGTATGATTGCATTAGTGTATTTGATTTGTTTCTAATCCTGAATCATTTATGAATATGTATATTTGCCTTTGTGTTGTGTTATTCTCTTGTCGCAAGTAGCTGTTCTCTTGTCACAGGTAGCTGTTCTCTTGTGATCTCGTGGGAATCAAGTAGCTGTTCTCTTGACCAAGCGAGGAGGCAAGTAGCTGTGAACACCCAAAGGGAAGAGGATCTAGATCGAGGGACAAACGGAAGACAACGGTAAGTCTATCGATCTCCCCTCTTTCATATTTCATAAAGGAAAGAACCAGAATAGCTGTATCTGTTTGTTGCTAAGGCACTGTCACACCTTAGGTGGATAGGATCGTCCTGCATAGGCATTTTTCCCCACAACAAATTGGCGACTCCACTGGGGAAGAATTTGTTTATTCATTTCATTTGTGTTTCCGTCATTTTTGTTTACTTCATAGACTTGACAACAACAATTGAACTGCATCTTTCCCGGATGCAAAGTAGAAAGTTGCTGCTTTGATCCAGTTGTTGGACTTGTCTATGGTCTAAACAATAGATCCCCAAATGATGTGATGATCCTTTGTGATAGTCTTTAGTACCCTCTAAAAGCATCCCTCTGTTTATACCTTGCTTGTGTTTCTGATTTGGCCTGAAACAGTTGATTTTTGAGCATTTTATGACCCAGAACCCAGGGGAAACGAGAGTTTCTCCTTCAACGCAACTGCTGTGAAGGCAGTCTGCATTTCAACACAGGTCCCGTGAGGGCTACCTGCGCTGAATGTCAAGTCCTCAGTGTTGGACTTGCGCTGAACCAGTTTAGCCTTGTGCAGCTGGGGTTCTCTGTCCTCTGTTGCCCTGTTTTGATCTCTGTTTTTTGTAGCCTTTAACCAGCATAGGTACCAGTCTGATAACCTCTTTTCTTTGCTTAGATTCCGCCTCTTTTTTGTACAAAAAGACTGTGAATGTTTTTATGTGTTTGTGGAGTCATTTACAGTTTTCCTTTGCATGAGTAAAGTGGTCATCCTGTAGCCTTTGATTCAGATCTGATTGATTGTGATCTTAGAAGAGAGTTCATTGGCTGTTTGCAGATTGATTATAGATTTACTTTTGCTTATTGGTTTGAATTTGTCTCTTTTAAGTGTCAAAACAAGTCTTTATTTCGAAAGTAGAAAAGTGATTGTAATCTCTTCTACCCTTGTTGTTCTCGAAAGAGTGAACTTGTTTGTATTGATCATTTTAAAAGCAAATTCAAAGTTGTGCAAAAAGCTTTCTTTGTAGGCATTTATACTAAGAAAGTGGAAAACAAACACCTGCATTGTGCATTTGCATTTGATAAGTTTGCATGTTGGATTTAGGAAAAGTGCATTAGAGTGTGCTGATTTCTCTTTGAGAAAAGATAGTGTCTTTCTTTTCCCTTAGTAGCTAGGATTTTCAAAGTTGAAAAGATTATAAAGCTTGCTTATCATCTTTAGACTGCATTTAGGAATTTGTATCATACATCTCGTGGTGAACCTTGAAAGGCAAACTTTAAAAAGATCAACCTAAAATAAACTGAATGAACCTAACAACACTTTGTAACATAACGCACAACATAGAGGTCTAGGCTAGAGACGTGTTCCGGCGTCGTTAAGCCTAGTGACTGTCGATCTCGTGGAAGGTGGGTGATTCCTCCTGAGGGACGATAGCGCTAGTACGGATTGTGATCCCACGTACCGTCGCGTATATATTGGGAGACCCCTATAGGCATATATATTTTATCCTTAGGAAGCTGTGTCGGCCGCCCTACTGATCGCAATGCAGTGAACACAACATTCACGAAGATTGACCGCCCGTACCCTAAAAAGTATTCTGCGGTTTTGTGAAAAGTTTGGCACACCCTCTGCCTAGAACTCCAGAGCAGTTTCTTTTGGCCTTTTTCAGACTCTATAACAGAAAAAGTCCATCCGAGCATTTGTCACTTCGGGCTCGTTAAAACATCGAAGGAGACTAGAGTCATCTTTAGCTTTTTCTCGACTCTTTAAAAGTGAAAAAGCAAGTTGTGTCTAAAGCGTCTAATAAAATTCATTCAATTCGGAAACACCAATTTCCCCTTTTGTATTTTGGTTGATCGAGTAATCCGCAATCGTGGAAGAAAGTCAATTGAAACCCCGTCGTTCGCGGAGGCTTGCGAGTCAACCGTCTTTGTCTCCGGAATCGAAAACAGTACGGACAAAGCGAACTCGTTTAACCGGCTCAAAATCTCCTATCAAAGTTAGAACAAGTGTTCCAACAACATCTGAGATTCCGGTTACTCCAAACATTTCTGGAAACCCTGCCTCTATAGAAGAAGTTCAACAGCCACAGAGGGACGGTAATACTGATCCTAGTCTGGCGGCAAATACTTGCGTTACTGAACCAGTTCCATCTGTAACCGGTTTAGAGAGTCTTGCTCCCCAAACAACTGTCGCTATCGATTCAACCCCTTCTTCGGCACCAGAAATATTTTACGGACCTAACGGTCTTCCTCTTCCACCGGGTTTGATTGCGATAGAGGAAATTGTAGAGGATCCGCAAGCAAGTACTCCAACCCATTTTGGAGTCGGGGTCACTCTATTTCCTTCATCAGAAGTTAATCCACCACAAGTGGAAGTTCCTGTAGAATCGCTAGGCAATCTATTGGATACACTCAAAATGTTTGAACAACCGTCAACATCTAGGACTGTGTCGAACGACACAGTGACATTAGAAGCCCCTGCCGTCACTCCGACAATGTTTGCCGGCATACCATCTGTCCCGACTAGCTCACAACCGCTAGAAGGGGTCCACCAAGGGACTATTTCGACAGTGTGGTCCGTTCCAGTTTGTTCATCCGGAATAATATCCGGCAACTCTTATGTTGAGACTCACCAGATTGATCCATTTGGAGGTCAATTTGGGCAATCCAGTCCCCAAAGACAATCAATCCCCTTGAGTTCCGGATTGCTACCGTATGGGGGGCAGTATGCCCTTTCATTACCCCCCCCTGGGAGGGTACCCATACGGGAGTTCACAACATTATTCAGGTTATACTGGAATTACATCAAGTGGTTGGGTACCTATGCTACCTCAACAACCAAGGGTTGTATATTCTATGCAATAGTGTGTACCTGTGACAAACATCCCGACCACACTGGCTATTGTAACAGTGTCACAAGTTCAAGCGATGCCTGTTGTATGTCAACCTCAGATTTCTCAGGTTGTAATGCAACAACCCCTTGACCCTGGGTCACAACCGTAATCGCCGACTGGTGGGGCGACACAGGTCCAAACGAGTACAATTACCCCACACCTTGGTCCAACGGTTAGTATAGCGCAACAAAACATGGCTTCACGACCGTGGCTGGTAAAATACCAACAACCACAATTCCAGCAAGTGTACCAAGGCTCTGAGCAACAGATCTTTGCGAACAATGGACAACCGTATATTCAAAACGGTCAAAACGAACCGCTTTACAGTGGTCAAGTCCACCAACCGTATCAGTCATACCAACATCAATTACATTATGCTGGTATGCAAAGACCCATTGCTCAAGCGATTCCATCGTACCCTGGGTATGCTTCACCTAACCTGAATCAACAGTTACCATTCGTGGCAACTTTAGAGTTACCCGATTTACACCGGTTAACCAACGATCCGATTGCTTACGCCCCTTGGTGGTCAGCGATTCCTCACAAAATTTTATCTGACATTCCTAAATTCAATGGAAATCCAGGTGAAGACACGTCGAATCACGTGATGACTTTTCATCTGTGGTGTTCGTCGAACACCCTGAACGATGATTCGATAAGGCTTCGCCTTTTTCAGAGGACATTGACAGGTCCAGCGGCTAAATGGTATATTGAATTACCTAGAGCCTCTTTCGACAATTTTAGCTCCCTAGGCACGACTTTCTTAACCCATTTCCAATTACCGATAAGGTATGAAACGGGAACAAAAATATTAACCAACTTCAAACAGACAACTGCTACTCATATATCCGATCATATACATGAATGGCGTCGTCGTCGTAGGATGGTTAAAACATATGTTCCCGATCAGCTGTTAGCTGAATGGTTTATAAAGTCGTTACTTCCTGCTATAACAGAAGATGTGGCAAAGGGGGGAGTCGTAACGGAGGAGCAAGTTATTGCTCGCGCACAATATCTAGACTTAGTTTATACTCAGTCTGTCACGCTCTACGACAAAATACCTGACGCCCCTAGACCGGAATTTTCAATTCCTCCTCCTCCTAAATCCAATAGTGACTCTCATGCCGGCGATGGCATGATTGGCACGACAAACGCGAAATCGATAAAGGCTTCGTCTAAGAAAGCCCGTAAGAATTCGGATCAAAATGAAAATCAAGAAATTCTTGCTTCGGAAGTAAATGCCGTATCAGCAGATAAAGGCAAAGAAACCAATCAACCAGGAAGCAAGAAGAAGCAAAACAAAGGGAAGAAGAAGAAACAGGGTGAGTCATCCCCTGGAAAAACTTCTTCAAACCCTCCTGGGAAAGGGAAACAAAATTATCCATGTCAAATATGTGATGAGGAGGATCATTATACAAAGAATTGTCCATTCAAAGCTAAGTTGAAGAGGTTCTTTAAAAGTTCACAAACCTCAGCTGTGTTAACTGATCCATTTCCCAACCCAGGTCAAAATCTGGTTGATAGTGGAAATGCTTCCCCGTCGCAAGTGCTTATGTTGTCGGTTTCAAAACAACAAAATGATGCTTTGATTTCGACAAGGAACAAAGATTACGGGAATCCGCAGCTGTCGAACGACAAAGGTAAAGATCAACCGAGTAGTTCGACAACAACTTCATCAGAAGTTGTACCACCCATCAATCCTGAATTAACAATAAAACCGCCGAAGGGAGTAGTACACAAGTCGACATTTAATCCTCGCGCCAGGGCGGCGCAGCATTATAACATAGTGGAAGATTTGCCCAATCGCCATCCGCTATGTCGACTCTTGAGGTACTGCAAAATTGCCCATCCCAAAGGCAGGCTTTGTTATCGGCTATTGGTGGGGTTGATCCTAAGGATTCCAATCTTGTATCCTTTGATCACAAAGTATACAATCCTCAGTTACCAGCTCAACTAGCTTTCCTTATTCAAGTGAAAGCCCTCAACAAAACTGTTCATCGAACGATTATTGATGAGGGAGCATCCACATGTATCATGTCGATGAGTTGCTGGAAGACTTTAGGATCTCCGACCTTGTCGCGATCTTCGACGACATTGAAAGCATTCGACGGAAGGACATATACCCCGTTGGGTATCCTTAATAACTTGAAGGTTGAACTAGGAGGAAAAACAGTAGAAATAGATGTCGAAGTCATCGATGGGAATCTTGACTACAACATCCTACTGGGAAGACCATGGATATATGCCATGGCAGCTGTTGTGTCGACATATTTTAGGAAGATCGCATTCCCGTTTGAAGGAGGGATTACGATCGTCAACCAACAAGACTTCCTCCCTAATGGTTCACAAGTTACTGGAAGCATTCCCATGGTCCATGGAAGCAACCATTCGCTTCAAGACATCAGAGTAGGTCTACTGAAAGACCCCACATTAATGGGAACTTTCACACTTCCACCTCCATTCTATGTAGGGGAAGTGGCATTCGTAAGAGCCTGCAACATGATATCTTCCACAAAGATCTCAGGAGACGATGTCGAAATGGATCATGCAATGGTTTTGCCCCCAAGCCCTATAGAAATATTGTAGCAATCAATGTTTCGAGCATGGGAGGCGAACCCAAATCAACGCTCATCAAGCGTTTGGGTAGATAGGTCTAGAGAATATGGTACCCCATTAGATCCTTGGTCGAAAGTGCATGGAACTGACGAAGGAATCTTAAAATCAATGTTGATTGAGGGGGCACCATGGAATGATCACCACCATCGTTCCCTTCTTCCAGAATATGAAGAAGATACTCAACATGACCTTTATCACCCTTCAGTTTTTGAATTCCTATCAAATACTGTAAATACGGTGGATTCCGAGCGAAACTTATCCAATATTGAAGAGACTATAGCCATACATATCTCGACTAAAACAAATGTTGTAGAGAATATTTATGTCGGCAAAGGTTGTTCCCCTTCAGAACTGGAAATATATAACGCTCTTTTTCGTGAATTCAGAGATGTCTTTGCTTGGTCATATGATGAAATGCCAGGCATTGACTCGAGCATTGTTGAACATGAAATTAAAATGTATCCTGATGTCAAACCAATAAGACAACGGCTTCGGCAGGTGCACCCCAAGAAAGCCGCAGCCATTAAGGCAGAAGTTGAAAAACTTCTCCATGCTGGATTCATCTACCCGGTTCCTCTAACCGATTGGGTATCGAATATTGTCCCTGTTATGAAGAAACAAGGAACAATAAGAGTGTGTGTCGACTATAGGGATGTAAACCAAGCTTGTCCAAAGGACAACTACCCTACACCCTTCATCGACCAGATAATTGATGAATGCGCCGGATGTGAAATCTTTTCATTTATGGATGGATTTTCCGGGTATAATCAAATAAATATCCGCCCACAGGACCAGTCAAAGACTGCATTCATCTATCCATGGGGCACATTCGCTTATCGAAAATTACCCTTCGGTTTAAAGAACGCAGGGGCAACGTTTCAGAGGGCAATGAATTATGCCTTCCATGACATCAAGAACATCATTCAACCATATCTCGACGACCTTCCGGCTCATTCGCGAAAGCGGACTGATCATTCGCAGCATTTAAGAGCGATATTTCTACGTTGCCGATGCTACAAGATAAGACTCAATCCGCACAAATGTGTGTTTTGCATCGGTTCTAGTCGTTTACTTGGCTTTGTAGTCTCTAAGGATGGGATTCGTCTCGATCCTTGCAAGGTTCAGGCAATCATTAATTTGCCTCCACCTTCAAATTTGCTTCAGATTCAGAAACTCCAAGGGAAAGCAAACTTTCTGAGGAGGTTCATTCCAAATTACGCAGAACTTGCTAAAGGTTATACTCGTCTTTTGAAAAAGGATGTACCTTTCGTCTGGGACCAGGTGGCGCAAGCTTCCTTTGATGCTCTAAAAGATTGTCTAGTAAGAGCATCATTAATGTATGCCCCGGACTATCAAAGAGATTTTAACCTGTATCTGGCTGCAGCGGATACGACCATTGCGATGGTTTTAGTTCAAGAAGTCGATGGAATTGAACATCCTATATATTATTTAAGTAAAAACTTGAATGATAAAGAAAGTAAATATTCTTATGTTGAAAAGCTAGCACTCGCTGCTGTTCAAGCGATACAAAGATTTCAACATTATGTCCTCTTTCGGAAAACTACCATTCTATCAGATTGCAACCCCATGACTTATATACTGTCGCGACAGTTGCTGGGGGGCAAATATTCAAAATGGATAGCAATCCTTCAAGAGTTTGATCTGGAATTTGTAAAATCCAAATCGAAGAAAGCTTTAGTTTTCGCAGAATTATTGTGCGATCTCCCATCGTCGTCCAACGATGAAACATCAGAAGAGTCAATCGTGGACGAAAGTTTGTTTCTGATATCTGCAAGCGATGAGTGGTATGGAGATATAATAATATATCTCCAAACCCAAAAATTCAGGCCTGGCACCACTCACTCAGAACAGAAACGTATACGATACCAAGCGAAAGACTACATGATCGTCAGTGATACGCTTTACCGTTGTGGTATCGATACAGTTCTGAGGAGGTGTCTCACCCATGAAGAGGCCGAAAAAGCCCTGAATGAGTGTCATTCAGGCGCGTGTGGGGGGCATCAATCTGGATATTCTACAACACAAAAAATCTTACGAGCAGGATACTTCTGGCCAACCATGTTCAAAGATTGCATAACCACAGTCAGAAGTTGCCATGATTGTCAAATTTTCGATAGCAAAACCAGAAGACCACCCGCACCTTTACAGCCAATAGTTGCTGTTGGGCCTTTCGCCAAGTCGGGCATCGATTTCATGCAATGTAACCCCACCTCGACCGGGGGGCATAGGTATATTATAGTCGCTGTTGACTATTTTACCAAATGGGCCGAGGCGATGCCTACATTGGATAACACTGGTGAAACAACTGCCCTTTTCTTTTTCAATGATGTAGTCGCCAGGTTCGGCGTACCACAGGCCATAGTTACAGATCATGGATCGCATTTTCGCAATCACATGATGGTTGAATTAGCTGCCAAGCTAGGGCTATCTCACAACAGCTCTACCCCGTATTATCCGCAAGCTAACAGACAAGTTGAAGCAATCAACAAGGTCCTGAAGCGTATGTTGCAAAGGATGATCGGGGTTCACAAAAGAAGGTGGCACCTAATCCTGTACTCAGCCTTGTGGGCTTACCGAACATCGGTAAAGAACGCGACCGGGTTCACACCTTTTCAACTGGTGTATGGCCTGGAAGCAGTCTTGCCAATCCAGTGCGAAATTTCGTCGCTTAAACTCACAATTGATCTCCTCCCCGGAACTTCGGAAGAAGAGGCTCGTTTCTTGGAATTTATCCAATTGGATGAAACCCGTCGTGATGCCGCTTTGGCTAACGAAGCCCATAAGAAACGAGTCAAGGCGCAGTTCGACAAAAATTTCAAACCCCGTGTCTTCTCAGAAGGTGACTTGGTCTTGCTTTATGACCAAGAATCCGATAAACTGGGAGCAGGTAAATTTAATTCCTTATGGATGGGCCCCTATATTGTTAAACGAGTGTTAGCAAAAGGAGCCTACGAGTTAATGGACTATGACGGAATTCCACTGGCGCAACCCCGTAATGGGTTGTACCTCAAGCATTACTATGCTTAAAATAGTAACCTATATGCTTTTGTTGTATTTTGTTTTCGCTGAGGTGTTTGTTTTGGTCGAGTGATCCACCTTTTTATATTTATTGCAGATGTCAAACCTTCTGGAGACATGTGTTGGATATGCTGACGGAGCGAGTCGTAGTTCGCGGAACCTGTCCTCCGCAGCCTGGGCCATTTTTGATCCAAGCGGCGAGTTAGTAAGTTTCAGAGGTGTGTGTATTGGGCAATCAACGAATAATATCGCTGAGTATAGCGCGTTGATAGAACTACTCTCTGATGCCATCACCCGTGGTATACACCGACTAATCGTCAGGTTAGACTCACAGCTCGTAATACTACAACTCAATGGCATATATTCCGTTCGCAATCCAGCTATTTATCACATGTTCCTAAGGGTTAAGATTTTGGAAAGACAATTTGATTTAATTCAATACCAGCATATTTCCAGAAACTTAAACACATTAACCGACTCATTAGCAAACTATGTGTTAGATAGACATTTGCGACATTCATAAAAAGAGAAACATCATCAATGATTGTACATATGGATCATATAACTCAACCAGAATAAAACTCGAAAATCAAAATATATATAAGCTGTTTATCGTTCATACATAATGTTCTGTAACCAAGACAAAATCGGTCATATGACCCAAAAACTCAAAAGTGCTAGGGGGCACCCTAGTCTAGTGATGCTCATGATAGCACGTCACGGCCTGTGCAATCATGCGTAAGAGACGAGTCCATCGTCTAGGCATGCCAGTAGTATGCCGCTGCAACTGCAAAGGTAAATCATCAATCCTCACATCGGGAATGCTGAGAGTGAGGCTCTCAACCTGCTCCTGCACAGCTGTAAGAGTCTCTGCCACATCAAGGTCACGGAGAATAACCCTCCCAGCAGTCTCCCCTGCTGGGGCAGCAACTGGCACTTTCGGACGAACTGCTGGACGAATAGGACCAACATCTGCATGCACACATGAGTTTGATTAAAGTCTTGATAGAATAAAGCACAAGGACATTATAAATAAGAACAGTAAACAGTAATATGGTCAAAGATTTTACCAATAGCGCCCCACTCTTCGCCATCCGGTAACACCAAATCTGTATCACCTCGGAAATCCATGCCAACATATGGGTACTCAGAATAGACCATCTCCTGGCGCTCGAACCACCTGAAGAAGGTATCAGTGAAAGTAATCTGATATTGACCGGCATGCCTAGACATGTGGTCAACCCATCTCTGCATGCGTGGCTCGGTAGGAGAAGGCAGGTCGAGTGCAATATACTGAGGCTGCATCAGTGGTATTTTCTCCAAGGCAAAGGCAGTCAGAATAGAACCATATCCAAAGTTCTTCAGCTTCCCGTCCTTTACCTTGGTCAATTGATTTTTCATCTGAACAAGTACTGCATCACACCAGTTGAATACTTTCGGTTGGAGACACTCCAAGGCGTGCTGCACATAGGACCTGTTGGCAACATGTAGAGATGCACTACCGGCCATCCTACCAATAGTATACAGAATGGACCTGAGAGACCTGTCAGTAATCTCATGGATAACAACCTTGCCGTCTCTGCTCGGCTGGGACCCCTCCCTGCAATACTGGCAGACATAATCTCTCACGGAGTCATTCCCTCTGGCCGAACCTGACAAAGAAATGGGGGCACCCCGCCTTGACAACCCAGTCAAGAAGTAAATGTCCACTATGGTCAAGGGGATGGATATTCCCCTAATCTGGAATACTTGGTTGATGGGATCCCAAGCATCAAGCATATACTGCAGTAAAGAGATCTGTGCTCTCATGCTAGAGATACGGAAAAACTTCAGCAGGCCACAGTTCCGCAGCGCGTTCACTGTGACAGGGTCATGGAGAGCAATCATATCTTCTTCTTCATGTTCTCGTTCTCGCCATGTAAGGTACATTTTGCTCAAAGATCCCTGCAAAACAAACAAGAGAAAGAGTAAGTTCCTGGATTTGATGAGAAACTGACAAAATTTCATCAAAAACTGTGCATAGAACTGCTTTTCTGTGATCAAAGCAGGTAGCTAGTGTCCTACCTGCGTTGAAGGTCAAACTGCCTTAAGGCAGCTTGACATTCAACACAGGTTTCGAATGGACAGCCTGCGCTGATGTCAGAGCGCCCTAGCAAAACCCCAGGGGCTCATGGGGGCAGGAAAACATGCACAGAATGGAAAAATGAAACCATGAAAAGAAAGAGCTAGGGTTTAGCTCCTACCTGGTCCAGATGGCACCGAAAATCGTCCGCAGAATCTCCCGGAATCAGCTGGTGAAAATCAAGGGGCAAGAGGCACCTCCAGAGCTCCAACAAACCAAGTTCGAATGAAATGGTAAAATGAAAGGTAAAAACCCCTTTTAATTGCTTTTTTACGTAGTTCAAAGCTAAAAATTAGGGTTATAATCTCATTTTCATGCAAATGTTATTCATTTCTAACTAAGTTTGATGCAGAAATTGAAAATACAGTACTATCCTTGAAAAGAGAAAAGCTAGTTATGGTAAAAATCAAAATTTGACTATATTATCGAGCAGTTTTAGCATAAAGTTCATGCTCGTTAAAAAATAAACGCAAGATCCGAGCAGTTTTAACGTGGTCTTCATGCTCGTTAAAAAATAAATATAAGCAGTGAGCAAGAGTTTCCTCCAGTGTTTAAGCTCATTTTAAAATAAAAAATGAACCTATCTCGGTAAATAACCACTGTGATCATAAATTTATCAGCCATAAAAGCCTTGGTCGTGTTTGCACCTGCCACCTCCACTTTTCATTCGGCCGATCGTTCACCTCCATATGATTCTTTACCCATTTTGAGGAACAGCTGCGAAGAGTGATTTCACCTAGCCATCCTTGTGACACTGTCGTGATTGGACAATTCCAACCTGTACCTGGAATCTGCTGCTATCCCTGTTTATCACTCGTTCCTAAAAAAACGAGTCTTCTTTAAGCTCTTTTCAACTGACTCGTAAAATATGAAAAGATTGCCGAGTCTTGGCCTTCCAGCTCGTTAAAGGACCGAAAGTGCTATCCCTCCTCTAGATTTTAATCTTTTTGGACCTGAGGGATTATTGCACAAAAAGATCGAGCGCTTGTTTTGTTCGGCTCGTTAAAGCTATCGAAAACTCATCCCTTCTGTATTGTTTTATACTTTTTTCAGACTTAAGGGATTAGATGACGAAAAAGGAATTTTGGAGTTGACTTTATGTATCTTTTCAGACTCTCTAAAAATGAAAAGAACCGAGTTATCCTTGTCGTTAGACTCGTTAAAATTATTAAATAGCGACAAACTTGTCTTTAGACGAGAACGAGTTTCCCTATCGCTAAGCTCATTAAAACATAGCGATGGGCTTGCCCGAAGGGCAGGTTATAGAACAAGCATATGTTATCCTCCTCAAGCTTGACAAAAATAAAGAGGTACTGGTCAGCAATGACTGGGGAAAAATGGGGAGAAGACTAAAGAGAACTTTGATGGTAGCAGGTCGCTCTTGAACATGACACTTTTCCTCCGTACCACAATCGGGTTGGGTTGTCTCATTCATCGGTCACATCACCATGGTCTCGCCGTACCATCCATATTTGGGGTAATGCTACCGATCCATCGCATCAGTGTCGCCATATGTTCAAGAGAAGTCGTTCAAAAAGAGTCAGCCGGGTCCCATCCACTGCCATACATTATCCTTCATCCATTCATGACCGCCACCCTGAATCATATGTCACAGATCGTTTTCACCTCCATTAAAATCATTAGCTCCGTTCCGTGTCACTGATGTGGGATTCATCAAGGCCCTCCTTTGACGGATCGCTTCTTGTCGACATCAGCTCATTATCCAAGAAGTTGATCTAGGAACAACCCCTTCAGTACTTTGAAGCTTGCATGCCTCAATGGCAAGTTTCTCACTTCCGGCGACAGGTATACATCAATGACCTTCGACCAGAAGATTTTGCGTGGTGTTCGACGCCAAGTCCTTTATTCACACCACGTGAATTGTACTGCAGTACCTTGAGGGTCATTATCATTATCGGTGATTCCTCTCGCGCTTGTTAACGGTTTACAACATTGACCGGTAATCAAGCGATGTCTTTCCATGTTTGACTTCAACGCAATTCTCACATGGATTGACTTGTACTTAGAGTGAAGATCGAACGAGTTTGAAGACCCCAGATCTAGTTTCATCCATCTGGGCTGCGATATATATTCAGGAAAGATAAAGACATTTGACATGTACATCATTGCAGCAGATGATCATCCTACTCAAAGGATAATAATTTCGCCAAAATTATTGGTCTACCATCAGACGATCGTCTGTTCTATGTACAAAAATGAATTTTATAAAGCTGAGCATGCGAATGCCTGCCTCAGCTAGATCATGAAAGCAGTATGAATCATAATGTATTGTATTGTATCTTATTACAGGTCTCCTCCCAGCAAATGGATGAACTTCGGACCCTCCTGGATAAAGCATTTCACCCGATAAACGGCCTCATACTTTAGGGGGCAACTGTTATAAACATTTTTGTGCCTTACAGCATTGAGCATGAAATGTCCATAATCTAAGGGATCCAAAGTCCCTAAACATGTTGTTCCTACCCCTAGAGGAACAAGGCTAACTAACCACAACAATTCACAGAAGTTCTCCACCTGAAACCACTCAAAAACAAGTCAATTCAGGATCATGTCAACTGCTCCACTGAGCATCTGCGCTGAATGTCAACTGCTACATTGGCTACCTGCGTTGAATGTCAACTCCAATACTAGCTACCTGCGCTGAGCAAGTTTGGACATGTGGCAGTCTCATTCCTCAAGGTGTCAGAAGCCAGGAAGCTTCCAAAATGACACTTGCCTCAGGGAATTCGACTGGTGATGAGTAAGAGGTTCCAAATCTCCAAGTGGAAGCAAGAACCTCCAAGTGGACTCAAGAACTGACAGAGGGAGAGGACACTAGTTAGATCTCAAGCTGACTCATCCTCTCTCCAAATATCTATATATGGATCTCACCTCCATGGGATCTGGAGGCTGGAATTTTGTGAATGTAAAGAATTGCTGTTGGTTTGAGACTGGAAACATTGGGTGCTTAATGCTTTGAAGGGAGCTGAAGAAGGAATTCCATTCTGCTGGGAAGGAGATGCTGGATTGGAGCCCTCTGGGTTGTATCTCTTCCTGAACCTTGTTATCAATCAATAAAGCTATCTTGGTTTTCTCCTATATACTGGTGTATTTGTATGATTGCATTAGTGTATTTGAATTGTTTCTAATCCTGAATCATTTATGAATATGTATATTTTCCTTTGTGTTGTGTTCTTCTCTTGTCGCAAGTAGTTGTTCTCTTGTCACAGGTAGCTTTTCTCTTGTGATCTCGTGGGAATCAAGTAGCTGTTCTCTTGACCAAGCGAGGAGGCAAGTAGCTGTGAACACCCAAAGGGAAGAGGATCTAGATCGAGGGACAAACGAAAGACAACGGTAAGTCTGTCGATCTCCCCTCTTTCATATTTCATAAAGGAAAGAACCAGAATCGCTGTATCTGTTTGTTGCTAAGGCACTGTCACACCTTAGGTGGATAGGATCGTCCTGTATAGGCATTTTTCCCCACAACAGTATTAGTTCAAAAAATAGGTTAATTAGAATTTAAAGGAAAACCATAACCTTATAATATATGAATAAAATGAATAAATATATAAATTAATTTTATTAAAAGAATTATTAAATTTTTTTAAAAGTTAATTAGTAACATAAAGGGCATTATAATATTAGAATAAAATAAAGTAATATCCAAATGGATGCTAGGTTAGTTAGAAAATTATTCAAAAAGTATAAGATGATTTGAAATTAATTTGAAAAATTAGTTATGTAAAGGACCTTATAATAACTTATATGCATAAAATATATAAAAATAATTGAAAAGGGTGAGTATTTAAAGGAATTATTAAAAATTAAAAGAAAATTAGTACCAAAGGACCTAATAAGTTATAAGAAATGAGAGAAATAAAGAGTAAAAAAATAAAAAAATAAATAAAAATAAAAATAAAATACAGATATATAAAAAAATAAATAATAATAAATTAATTAATTATAATAATAATAATAATAATAATAATAATAAAATAAATAAATAAATAAATAAAAAAAAAATAAAAATAAAATAAAATCAAATACAGATATATATAAAAAAAAAAAATTATTAAGGAGGAGGGCGGAAAAACACCTAAGAAGGGAGTGCTGGGACCCAACACCTACTGATTTTCCAGCCATCTCCCCTATTGAGATTGCTTGGCCTCTTTTCAATCTCAAGCGCTTCCCTAAATTTACGATGATGGAAATGCGAAACCCTAGCAATAACACTAGCCTCCTCAATACAAACATGATGATTGGTTTTCTCAGCATGTTCAGCTAAAGCGGAAGACTTAGCTCTCCTATGCTTAAGGTCCGCTGCATGCTCGCTAATCCTTTGATTAATGGAGCGACCAGTCTCCCCAATATAGGGGGTCCCACAGGAACAAGGGATCATATAAACACCTTTCATATCCTTAGGGTCAATAGGATCCTTCACCGATTTGAGGGACGTACGAATGGTGTTCAAGGGCCTAAAAGTCACAGGGATATTATGCTTCCTGAGAATCCTTCCAATTCTATCAGTGACCCCCTGAACATACAGAAGATGGACACCTGGACTTCGTTCCTTCGGATCCCCTTTAGTCAGAGAATTCTTGGAAGCTTTAAGGAAAGCCCTCTCACCCATGTATCTACTATAACCATTCTCAACAAAGACATCAAGCAGATGGGATTTTTCTTTGTTTATTTTTCATGATTGGGTCAAATATGAGAAGGAATAATAATTTAATAGTGATTTAATTAATTATTCCTAGAAGAAAATCAAATAAATAGTGATTTATTTAATTATTCTTCATGGGTTTAACTATAAATTACTTAACAAAGGTGGCTTATTAAGTAATTTCTGAGAGAAAGCAATTTTACCATGGTAAAATGGCTTTACATGGTGTACTTTGATCCATCTAGTAGATTAGGCTAGATGATCAATTTTTTGGTGATAACACTTACTTTTCTTATTTGTCATTTTCTTACTTAGTTGTTCTATCTCTTGGCTTGGAGTTTGATTTCTGAAACTAATCAAAATATGTCAACTGTTTCTCAAGTGCATTTTTATCATTGATGTTTGGTGTCTCTTCCTTTCCTTTTCCTCCTTTTTCCATTTTCTTATATTTTATCTTTAATTTCCCTTGCATGCATATTCTTTTCCATTCAGCTTCCTTTCTCCTATTTTCCTTTATTCATTGAATTAATTTCCATTTATGCCTTTTTTCGTAGCCAATTCCAATGCCCTACATCCCATTCTTTCTACGCCTCCTGAGCACTATAGATCTAAGGCCTGTCATGCTTCTACTACACCACTATGATAGAATGGAAATCATTCCTGTGATGATCTCCATGATATGTTCAACATCGCAATGGTTCCATTCCATTGCCTCTATTTTACTACTCTCTAGGCCGAGACCCATGTCCTTTCTCAACTTTATTAAGCTTCTTATGAGGTGCTACATTTTCCTTGTCACCTGCATCTTGATATCTTCCTTTCTTCTCGAGATCGTTTCCTTTAGTCCTCTCATTACCCTTTCAATCATTCTTGCACTGAGGCTTGCACTTTGAATGTTCATAACAATGCTTCAAATTCCTGGTGGCTTCCTCCAAATACTGAGGCATCCAAAGACTGAGGCTCATCAAACTCAATCCGATATTTGAATGCCAATGGATATCCACTGAAGAACCTTTGGATCTTTTCTTTCTCATCCTTTAGATAGGGAACCTATCTCAACAACTCTAGAAATATGGTTGTATACACTTCATTTGTCATGGAACCCATCCCGAGCTCATAGAATTCCTTGGCATTTCCATCATAATATCTCTCAGACATGTACTTATTCTTGAATATTATTTCAAAATTATCCCAAGTCAAATTCTCTTCCCTGATGCCTCTGAAATTCTTAAAATATTTCCACCATATATCCACTTTTCCCTTGAGACTAAAGGTAGCTATCTTAGCTTTCATGTTCTTAAAGTAATGAATAATTTTCTCATCCCAAGAAGCCATGCTTCTACATCTTCTAACTTAGTAAACTCACCATCAAAATTAGGAGGCTTGGATTTCTTGAACTCAACTGGAAAATACTCACTCCTCCTATGATGTTGGTGGTGATGTGATGATGTCTCTTAGAAGCAGAACTAGAATAAAATCCACGAGTGTTATCCCCCATCATAGGTGTATCCAGGAGTCTACCACTCTTCACTGTATCATCTCTTTCAACCCTGTACCTTTTTTGATACTTGCTTGCATCCACACTATTAGTCTTTTATTCTTGTCTATCCCCATGATTGATCCCCAACTATCCCTGCTTCTACAAATCTGAAAGGCTTTAGAGGATGACTATATTAACCTCAAATTTCTTCTCTTGATCTTTCACAAGCCTTTCTTCTACTTCAATCAATCTCTCATTATTTGCCTTGCAAATTACGGATTATGCCTTTCAACTTAATTTATCTGCTAGATTAGGAGAATCTCCCTCTCCCTGCTACTCAACTGATCTCTCCCAGGACATCAATGTCTCTTTTGGTCGACACGGAGAATCATATGAACTGTACTCAAGTATTCTAGTTTTCTATTATCCTACAAACACGTTGTGTTAGATAAACCAAATAGAAGACATAATCAAAATCATACCTCAATGTACCTCAGGGAAGGCTATTACATCTGCACAAGTCAGACCTGATTAACATGATACATAATACTATCAAGAACTTAACTATCATGCAAGCAACATCACTGAAAATAATCAACATGCATATGACCACAATGCATATGCCAACAAATTAAATATCATGCTTGAAAATCAATGCACATGCATACGACTAGAATAATTAACTATCACCTGTCATGCATGTAACCACAACAACAATAAAATCACTGGCATGCAAATGACAAAAATGCATATAACATCAATTAACCATCATGCATGCATTCCAAACATATAAACCTGCATGACAACCTCCTTTTACCTCGAGGTCTAGTGCTGCAACCTCACTCTAATACCAATTTTTAACACTGCACCCCACATTTACTCGATTCCATAAGCTCTCCAGGGTAAACATGAGTTGAGATTTACTATGACATGACACAAAAACCAAGTTTCAGTTATGGAAGTTGGTTTTTCTAACCAGAAACTTACTGAAACCTCTCAGAGACACTAGATCACCTAGGTGTCAGATAACAACTACTAGTGATCAGGCCCTAAGTTGAAACTTTCTTTTTACCAGATGCTACCTCCTATCTGCACTCATGTTAAGCTATGCATCTGGTTGGAAATATCTAGCCGCACACACATTCCTTCCCTTGTGCATTTGTAGCCAAAATTTCCTAGTTCAAAGGGTGCGGCTAGAAACCTTGTTTTAGATTTTTAGGGCTAGTTTCTAGGCCATCTACCTAGAACTTGCCAAAACTCTCCAAAATTTTCTTAATCACATATATAGAGCTTGATTCATTGGTATTGTCTCATTTCCTACTCAGACTTATCAAATACATGATAATCATTTAGACAAACAGTTTGTATACATAATCTTCTAAGTCATGAATGCATATTTGTTCACTGTATCTTTAGTTTCATCCGAGAATCATGAAGAATGCTCACTTCCCTCTCTTGATAGTTGCAAAAAAACATAGTTAGCTCATGCATTGAAATAATTATTCAATAAATTATCAAATTGTGAACAAGATTCATAACAAAATCACATAATATACCAAGAGTACACCATGTTTGTAACCAACATTTAACTAGCATGAAACCATGAAAAACAAGTCATAAAGCCAACACAATAACCAATACCTATGTCATTGATATCAATAAGAAAGAAGACATACTACCATATGAAAATACCAACCAAGTTAGGGACTTACACGTACCACCCCACCAAAGATTGGGTTGAACCAAATCTTTCATTCGTCCCAATCACCCCGATGCCATATTCCAAGCCTGAATGTAGAATCACACGGGATAAACCAAAACATAATCAACCAAGGCTTCCAGCATCTAAACCACATCAACTCTTAACCATAGTGGTTTCACCTAAACCAATCTAGAAATCACCAAAACCAAACAAGCTTGAATGCCTCAAACTCTCTTTACCATACCCAGAGGAATTTTCCTGTCTCCACCTATTTATCAAGAGTTCTAGGTGAAAACCATATCCACCCTCAGCCCTTGGGAATTTTTCTAAGACCACCTCAAAGAGGATCCAAAATCTATTGACCATCCAAATCTTAACCAAAACAAGGAACCCAATACATCATGGCTATCCAATAAATGGAAAGGCAAGGCTAAATCCACTGTCAATCTATGAAAATCCCATGTATTGACAACATGCAAAAAAAATAAACGAATCCATAGACCATACATCGAATCCCTGCATGCTAAATCACACATGCACACCATGACCTGAAAATATACAACTATTTTCTTCCTTTACTTGCTATTGTCCAAACATCCTCTTGCTCTCCCTTACTTTCCTTGCTTGCTTGTTCTCTCTCTCCTCTTGGAGTTCAATTTCTGAAACTTATCAAAAGTTTTCAAATTTTTCTTAGGCATTTTTTTATCATTGATGTATGGTGTCTATTCCTTTTCTATTCCTCTTCTTCTTTATTTTCCTTTATTTTCTCTCTAATTTCCTTTGCATGCATATTCCTATCCCTTCATCTTCCTTTCATTTTATTTTCCTTTATTCCTTGAATTAATTTCCATTTAATGCCTTTTGCCTTTGCCAATGCCAATGCTAATTTCCATAGTCATTAATTAACCACAAGCGATACCCACTTTAATGTTTCTCCCTCCATTCAACTTGAAAGACATGTCCCATGACTTTAGTTGTTTTTATCTTTTTACCTGGAAATATAACCCGGATTTGTTACAGAGTAAACGGTAGCTCGGTTTAACAAATCGTCAGCACCATTGGAAATATCTCACTAAGCTCTATAATGCATCTCTTTTCATCTTTGGTAATTTGAAACTTCGACGAGAAGCATTTTTTTTATGAGGTCTCACTTTTCGACTTGTTAGAATTGAATCTATTCATATGAGTTGCTTGTATTCTAACACCACTTTGTCTTTGTACTTGTCGACTTATCTGTCGAGTTTTGTCATGAGTAACCATTGTTTACTCACGTTTTCATGATCCCCATTGGGTCTCTTCCTTGTGGAAGCATCATAATGTGACCCTTGTTCAGAGCATCAACGATGAGTTGCCCCTACTTCCATGGAGTCTATTCAATGTTCCATTGTACCCTGTTACAATATATTATCCCTCTATGTGTCAGATTCATCCCATTTTTCTCATATTTGGCCTCCAGCTATCATGATCTATCTTTGAAAATCCTTCGTCTAAGTAACTTACCATCCCCTTTAGAATCGTGTTAGTCACTTCTAGGTACAAAAATCATATTATGCTCTGATAAGGGAATTCATACATCCACCGGTACCCTTATTTCTCTCTCATCGTCCCTTGCGCCAGTGTCTTCCAGTCACGTTACTATGCTCCTCGTTCCTTTATTGAGGACCCCTTAATTGCCTCAACCCTCATGGGACCTCTTCTATCGACTTCAACACATTTATTCCAGGAGAGTGGTCTAGAGGGTGGTGTACCTTGTTTCTAGCCTTCATCATTGTTCAGTACCTCGTGTCAAGCGAAGGGAATCATCATTTCCCTTTGACTTGGTTGTTTCTCACGTGCTCGACTCTAGCTCATTATGGCATAATCAAGAATCGTACACTTGATGATCTAGTGATCCAACATATTTTCCCAGACACCTTGGGTGTGTGTGAGAAGTTATAGAAGTCATGAGGAAGTGGCCTTTCTTGTAGCTCCCCACATGCATGGATGTCAGAAGATCATGATCCAGCCTCATATGCAGTTCCGTAGATTTGGTTGGCGCATTTCTCGCCAATCACAGATCCCACAACATGTATATCTCTTTAATATGGTCCATTCATATCTTCATTTACCTTTCCTGTTCAACAAGACTTCTTTTCTTGTGACCTCCCCCTCATGTCAAGTTGGGGGCATTATGTCCTATGTACTCAAATAAGCAGATTCGCACTCCTAGCCTCTTTTTTCTAGGAAACTTATGTACATGTGACCCATTGATGCCAACATATCATGTATAATCTACTATATTTCTTAGACCCACATTGTTGGGCACACCATTGTCAACTCAGTTATCTTGGTGGGTATGGGTATGCCTCCCCCACCTCATTGAGATTGTGTACTCATCCTAAAAGGAGACTTCTATATGACAAGTAGGTTTTGCCCCCTCCATTTTCAATCACTTCATTGCTTCAACACACACTCTCTCTCTTTCTATGACTCCCCTTTAGTATCTCGTGAAAGTGAACCTACAATGTATTTCGTTTGTGCAATGTGCTCTTGACACTCTTAAATTGACGGACAATTTATTATCACCCAAAAAATTATCACCTAGCCATTTATTACTAGAATAATCGAAATACACCATGTAGGATGGTTTTTTACATATTAAAACCCACTTTTACCTTAGGGAATAATTTAGTGAACCATTTTCCTAAATTATTTCTCATTAAAATCCAAAAACCCCATGAGAATAATTAAATAAATCATTATTTATTTATTATTCTTTCAAAATAATTATTAAATCATTATTTAATGATAATTTCTAACCATTTTTTTGGTTAACCATTGAGGAATAATTGAAGAAATCATTATTTATTTATTATTCCATAGTTATCCCCTATTTCTCTCATGAGATAATTATTAAATCATTATTTAATAATTATTTCTAATTCATATTTAACTTAATAATTGTAAAGTAATTAGTAAATCATTTTTTATTTGTTAATTACTTTAACCACTTTCTAAATAAATATATTTTATCATTTCAAATAAGCTTTCTGTCTCTTAAAATATAATAAAATATTCCTAACAACTAGAACTAGATTTAGTCCAATAGTTATTATTATATTTTAAATCTAAATCTATCCTAATATTTTTTATAAACAGAAGGGTTTTCTCCTCGTTCTTCACCATGACCATTCTCATCATCCTCATTATTGTCCTGTGAGATATGAGCTCCCACTTTGAGTTTAAGACATCACCAATTCTTCTTACCCATTGCATACATTCTGAGATAGAGAATTGAAGATATTGCTGAAGCACAAGGTATTCAAGGACCCATCCCATGGAGGGGGGTTTGCAGATTCAAGTATGCATATTCTCCTCAGCAGGTGTAAACAATTTCAGTTTAATAATAAAAGCTATTTCTTTTCCATTGGGATTGTTTTGCTTCATATATTATTTTATGTTGTTATTTTTGCATGTTATTTGCTATATGTTTTTAATATTTGATTTGTAGATTTGAAGCGCAATGAAAACCATATTTTTTGGTTTTATACATTATTTAAATTAATTAAAATTAATTTTAATATTTTAAATTTAAAAAACAAAAAATAAAAATAAAAACATTATAACTACCTATAATTTTTAATAAAAAATACCCAACACTGTGAAATTTTCAACAAGTTACTAGTTTTGGAGCGTAGACTTTAACAAGTCATATCTTGAATTCTACTCAACGAAATTAAGTAAATTATGGATCGTTGGAAAGTTGATTCCATGGAAAAGGATTTGGAAGTGGATATATGACTAAGTTTAGTCATTCATTACTCCAAAGTTGCAACCAAAAAAACATTTTTTTGAGTTTGTTTGGGAGTTTCATTAGACATAACGATTTTGTTGTTGCAAATTAGCTTAATATTACTTACTTACCAAATAAATATCCATAGAGGGTAATGGAAAGCATATACCTCCTTTTATTTAATTTATTATTTTAAATTTTAATTTGGGAATTTGTTGTGATAGTTTCGCATTTTCAATTTTGTGTGCAAATTTATTTGGTTTTAATAGTAATTTTTTATTGGTTTTTTCAGTTTTTGTTTCAAGGAGATGAGCACACAATTCTTGGAGAAATTTTATTAGAACAACAGATGAGGGGAAGGGAACTTTCTAGCTATAAGATCATGGATAAAAACTATTTTGCAACAACTTTCCATTTAGAGATTTCATTTGTGATTTTATAAATAGAAGATTTGTAGCAGAGCAAAGGGTTTCAGATGCACAAATTGTAGAGTATATGCTATTTTAATTAGATAATTATGTTATACAAACTATGGAAGGTATTTAAAATATTAGAGTAGGGATTTCACCACTATAAATACTCTGTAATTCAGAGTTTTGGTTGTATTTCAGACCAACAAATCGAGAAAATTTTGTTTTATCTTATGGTTGAGCACTATTATTCAATCTAATCACCAATAAAGAATTATTTTAGTTTCTTATTAGTCTCTATTTTATAAGTGTGAATATTCATTCGAGTACTATTGCTAGAATTTAATAATTCATGCTTATTTAAAATTGTGTCAACTTAACTTGCAAAGTTGATCAAGCATGGATCCAAGGCTGAAAATTACATTTGGATATACTTTCACACATTAAGTTGATATCTAACTATTAGCTTAATGTCGTTTTAGTAGGATCTTCTTCTTGTTTTGATATTTTTACTATTCTAGTAGTTTAACAAGATCTATTTTTTCAAGTGAAATATCCTTTTGAATTTATTTACATGAATGAAAATATCTGATAATTATTTATCAGATATTTGTTTGTCCATATTTGTGTGAATAAGTAATAGATACAAGAATTGTTTCTTCGATCTATTCATTTCTATATTTTTCTAAATTCATGATGGTTTATGAAATGATATCTTGCTATTGATTAGGGTAGGGACTATTGATTTAATTATCAAGATAGAATAAGTTTGATTTTTGTTCTTGCATCATAAATTAAGCTTGTGTCGAACCAGGAGGTAACTCCTCAAAAGAAATCATGATATTCATTTAGGTTGGTCTTTATTATATACATGAGGGAGAGACTATTCATTTCATCTCCCGGTGACTCTTCATCTTTTCTATTATTTATTTACATCAACTATAGTTGTTCACCCAATCTTGATGATTAGGTGTTAACATTCCCCCCTTAATCTGAAGGGATGCTGGTGAGTCCAAGCATCGTTCTGAATCTTTCAAGCTTTTCTCTTCCAAGAGCTTTGGTGAATATGTCTGCAATTTGATCATTAGTGGAACAATGGCGGAGATGGATTGTTTTGGCCTCAAAATTATGTCGAATCAGATGATATTTAGTATTGATATGCTTTGTTAGATCATGGAACTTTGGGTTCTTGGCCAACTTTATTGCCGAGGTATTGTCAATCATGCGTGGAGTCGATTGTACTTGTTTTACCTGCAAATCTTCAAGAATTTTCCTGAGCCACACAATTTCTTTTGTTGCCTTAGTTGCTGCCACATATTCTGCCTTTGTTGTGGAATTTGTTGGAACTGATTGTTTGCGTGATCAACTCCTGATCCAGGACTCATAGCATAACTTGAAGTAGATACCCCAGTTTCTTTGTGTCCATTGAAATCTGAATTAGAGTATCTAATCAAGCTGAAGTCGCCCACCTGTGTATACTTGATTCCAAAGTCTTGAGTTCCCTTCATGTACCTTAGAACTCTTTTTGCAGTAGACCAATGTCCCTCACAAGGGTTTTCCACAAACCTGGAGAGGATTCCAATAACAAACGAAATGTTTGGTCTGGTAGTAGTTAGGTAGTTGAGACTTCCTACAAGCTGTCTATACTTTGTTGCGTCCTCAAATTCTTTTCCTTCAATGGATGTGAGCTTTAAGTTTTGTTCCATTGGAGTAGTAAGAGGATTGCATTCTATCATGCCAAACCTGTTCAACAGATCTCCAATGTACTTCTTTTGAGAAAGGAATATGGACTTTGGATGTTGAGTTACTTCAATACCAAGATAGTAATGAACATAGCCCAAATCAGTCATTTCAAAACCTTTCCTCAATTCCTTCTTTATGGAAGCACTGTAGCTTTCATTGTTCCCTGTCATCAAAATATCGTCTACATATACCACAAGATATAAAACTGTTTTTCCAACCTTCTTGACAAACAAAGTTGCATCATCAAGATTATAATGTTTGAAATTGAGTTTCAGAAGATGCTCAGTTAGTTTTTCATACTAGGCTCGCGATGCTTGTTTGAGGCCATATAAGGATTTCACAAGTTTGCATACTTTATGTTCATGTCCTTTCATAACAAATCCTTCAGGCTGGGACATAAAAACATTCTCTTTTAGATCTCCTTTCAAGAAATTAGTTTTTACATCCACTTGATGGACTTTCCAACCGTTCTGAGCTGCTAGGGCCAAGAGTGTCTGGATGGTAGCCCATTTTTTTGTGGGGGAAAGTCTCCTCATAATCGACCCCTTCCTTCTGTGCAAAACCTTTTGCCATAAGCCTGGCTTTGTGCTTGTTAAGTGAGCCGTCAACTTTACACTTGTTCTTGTAGACCCACTTGGAGCCAATTGGTTTGGTTCCTAATGGAGGATCAACCAGGTTCCAAATGCCATTCTTTTTCAGGGCATCATACTCATTTTTCATCGCTTCTTTCCATTCATCATGAGAAGCAGCTTCTTTGAAGGAAGTTAATTCAAAATCTGTAGACAAATTCAATTCACAATCATAAGAAACATCCATATCAACAGGTGAATTAGAGTCATCTACATCACCTCCATTTTGCTAGTTTGAATTTCTAGTTCCTGTCTTTCCAACCTCATCAGGATGAACACTTTCAAGTGTCTTTGTCAGCCACTTTGGGGGACATTTCTTAGATGGTCTAGGTTGCTCTGTTGATTGAGTTGGGTCTGAATCAAGATTGAGTCTCCCAATTCTATCAATCAAATCACTTAAAGTATCATCTGTTGTTGGAGTTTCATGCGGGGGAGAGAGTGCTTCAGAAGAAGATTCCACAGGTTAATCTAGTATAGGAATCCCCCCTTCAAGATGTGGAATCTGATTATCAAATACTTGAAATGATTTTTCATTTGCGAATCTATCCAAGCGATCAAGTTTCTGCTCAACAACATTGTCAGTTTTGGATGATTCAAGAAAGATTACATCTATAGATACAACAAAATTTTTATTGACTTCATCATAGAGATGGTATGCTTTGGAGGTGTTTGAATACCCCAGGAAGATACACTTACGACTTCTTGCACCAAGTTTGTTTCTATGTACCTTTGGTATCAAGGCATAACAGGTGGAACCAAAGACCTTGAGATGCTTTACAGAAGGAATGTATCCATACCACATTTCATAGGGAGTCTTGTTTCTGAGAGCATTAGATGGAAATCTATTATTTATATATACAACACATAGAACTGCATCAGCCCAAAACATTATTTTTACATTTTTGAAGAACAACATGGAGCGTACCATATTTAAGATTTTCCTATTCATTCTTTCAGCTACACCATTCTGTTGGGGATTATAAGGCACAGTTGTTTGATGTTTGATCACATGTGGCGAAGATAGTTTTCAAATTCATTTGAAGTGTATTATTTTCCATTATCAGTGCAAATAGAGCCAATATGATATTGTGCATCATTTTCAATCCATGTATGAAAGTTCTTGAATGTTTGAAAAGCATCAGATTTGTTCTTCAATAAATAAACCCAACACATTGTAGTGTATTCATCAATAAATGTTATCATATATTTATTTCCATTTACAGAAGGAACAGGCATTGGACCACATAAATATGAATGAATGAGTTCAAGTTTTCTATGTGCTCTTGAGTGTGAATCATGAAAGGACTGTTTGCTATGCTTTCCGAAAATGCAAGCATCACATTGCTTAAGCTTCCTAGGAATTGTAGGCAAACCAGTAACACCATTTTTCTTCAACATGCGGAGGCTTTCATAGTTCAAATGTCCAAACCTAGCATGCCAAAATAAACTTGATGGAAGTGTTCCTTCTTCATAATGAGAATTGTATGAGAAATGTTGTGCACGAGCAGAGGTACCCTGCAGCTTGAGAAGCCTTTATTCTTCTATCCCTGTCATGATAAGTGAGTGGTCAGATGCTTTTATCACCTCAAGCTTGCCATCAAACATATGAATGGAGTGACCTTGCTGGTGGATGTGGACCGAGGACAACAAGTTTGTCCTCAGCTGTGGGAGATATAGAACATGATGTAGAAGAAAGTCTGGAAGACCAGGCAATTTAAGCTTGATTGTGCCAAGCCCTAATGGCTTGAGTTTTGATTGGTCTGCAAAGTATAATGCTCCATCAATATTGTTAGTAAATTATTCAAAAAAATCTTTTCTAGGAGTCATGTGGCAAGTTTTTCTTGAATCAAGCAACCAATCATTTTTCGAAGAAGCAAGTGAAGCATTAAATAAGTCTTCACTTACTCCAATATTACATTGTGCCACAACATAATGAGTGGATTCAGGTGCTTTACCTTTGTCTGTGTCATTAGTTTTACCTTTGGTTGGTTTCTTTGCTTCTCAATTTCGTCCCAAGGTAACTTGCATGTGGAGGCATCTCGTGATCCATTTCTTTTGCAGCGTATGTAGTGCAAATCTGACTTTTCTCCTTGAGTGTTATAGACATTTCTGTGCCTTACAGCTATAAGCATGAAATGTCCATAATCTAAGGGATCCAAAGTCCCTAAACATGTTGTTCCTACCCCTAGAGGAACAAGGCTAACAAACCACAGCAATTCACAGAAGTTCTCCACCAGAAACTGCTAAAAAACAAGTCAATTCAGGATCAATTCAGAGGCTCCACTAGCTGTCTGCGCTGAAATGCAAAGTCTGCACTAGCTACCTGCACTGCAACGTAGGTAGAAGCACTACCAGGGTGCGCTGAGCGGGAATTGACAAATGGCAAGTTCATTCAACAAGGTGTCAAGACCCTGGAAGCTTCCAGAATCTTCCTCAATGACACTTGCCTCAGTGAATTCGACTAGTGATGAGTAAGAGGTTCTCAATCTCCAAGTGGAAGCAAGAACCTCCAAGTGGAAGCAAGAACTGACAGAGGGAGAGGACACTAGTCAAGTCTCAAGCTGACTCATCCTCTCTCCAAACATCTATATATGGATCTCTCCTCCATGAGATCTAGAGGCTGGAATTTTGTTATTTCAAATAATTGCTGTTGGTTTGAGACTGGAATCTTTGGGTGCTTAATGCTTTGAGGGAAGGTGAAGATAGGAATTTCATTTGTTGGGAAGGAGATGCTGGATTGGAGCCCTCTGGGTTGTATCTCTTCCTGAACCTTGTTATTCATCAATAAAGCTATCTTGGTTTCTCCTATATACTGGTGTATCTTTGATGTATGATTGCATTAGTATGTTTAGTTTATTTCTAATCCTGAACTAGTTATGAATATGAATCTATGTATTTGTGTAGTGTTCTCTTCTTGTGATCTTGCAGAAACCTCTTGAAGCTGGGCGAGCGAGAAGGCAAGTAGCTGGGAACTCCCAAAGAGAAGAGAAACTGGATCGAGGGACAAACGGAAGACACCGGTTAGTCCATCCATCTCTCTTCATTCTTAATTCATAAAGGAAGAATACTAGAATAGCTGTTTCCGTTTGTTGCTAAGGCACTGTCACAACTTAGGTGGATAGGATCGTCCTGCATAGGCATTTTTCCCCACAACATTGAGAGTGTCTGCCCCCCTGCCTCTAAAATATATTCCTCTTCCTCTTTGACCACCTCTTCCTCTGGAAGAATCTTGGGCAAGATTCTTTTCTTTATGAGCAAGGCACATAGCCTCTTCAGAAGATTCAGGGGCTATCTTCTTTCCAAAATCTTTCTCTCTTTTAGAAAATTTTTTCACAAGAGAGTCAAAGGTAATATCTTTTAGATTTCCATTTGCTTGCAATGACTCAAGATAATTGGAGTAAGTAGGATAAAGTGCCTTGAGAAAAACGATCAAAGGAATATCCAATTCAACCTTAGTGGCTTTGATATCATGCATTATAGATTTTAATTCGGATGCAAGAGCAAGAGGATCATTATTTTGTAATTCAAGAGTGAAGAGTTTAATCATGAGTTGAACAACCTCAAGTGCAGAGTGTGAGTCATAGAGTTCCTTCAGTTTTTGTAAGGCTTTGAAGGCATTTGAAAATGGTGAAATATGGTGACTCACCTTTTCACTTACTGATGTTGAAATCAATGCATAGGCCTTGCTGTTCTTATTTTCCCAAATGCCGAACTCCTTGTTTGAGGTAGGTTGTTCTGGCTCTTTGTCTCTGTCTCCAACACACACTCCTTTCCAAAAGTAATTGAAAATGAGGTGTGTTTTATTTTCCAGGACAACTCAGGATAGTTCTCCTTGCTAGTGAGAACTATTCCCACAATAGATATGATTGAATGCATTGTAAAATCTATGTACTGTGGGAAACAATACTTGTGCTGCAAAATTTTACTCTTAAAAAAAATCTGATTCCGATATTTGAATATAGAGGTTTTTATGTGAGGGATGGAAGCCCCATGGTTGTGACTGTCGGAAGACTTTATACCACATTAAACTAGACAATGTTAAAGTAAGGAATATATGGGGTAGCGTAAATATATGCAGACAAAGTATGTGGATAACATTATTATGACATCATTTTGTGTTGTAGCCTTCGGAAGCCACGCAATGAGGAGGAATGCTATGGGAGGATGGGTGATTGTTCGAACAGTGTGGAGTGTTGACCTGCAGTGTCTGGACTGGAGTGGTGGATGAGGTTGTTATACAAGCGGAGGTTGATTATGTATGGTATAACCTCGGGAGTTGAATACACAGTTACAGTCTTCAAAAAAAAGAAAGGTGTATGAACTTATCAACTCCAACGAATTATGTCATACTGTTCATAGAAAAATTATGGCATACAGTTCACAGTTGCATGCTCTGATGCAGCCTACAAACCATTGCACCAAGGGTTGACTTATTGTTGTCATTGAGATCTTAAAACGATGGGTTCCTCTGGAAACAAGTGACTATGGAAAGATATTAAATGGTTGAGAAGTCGAGGCTTGAGTCGACCATACAAGAGAATGCGATTTGTATCACCACCCATGGGGTCATAAGGAATTACATGAGCTACGCTACTAATCTTTTACAGGAAAGCGAGGCACCAGCAGTGCCAAGAGTTTTGACCCAAACTCACTCCATAGCAGCTCCAGGCAACAACTAGCTCCAATCGACTCCTTCAATGCACCATTCGACACACCAATCGACTCCTTCAACAGTAATATTACTGTTGAATATGGCATGCAGTAACGCGCTTCAACAATGAACGAGATTTCATAGGGATTTGACAGAGATGTCAGCTTGCAAAAAATGTAGAATATAAGCAGAATAGGTAGTTACAAAGCAGAGGGAAGCCAAAAATGGCGCTGGCTCTGGTACCATGTCAGACCAGGAGGTAACTCCTCAAAACAAATCATGATATTCATTCAGGTTGGTCTTTATTATATACATGAGGGAGAGACTATTTTTTTCATCTCCTGGTGACTCTTCATCTTTTCTATTATTTATTTACATCAATTACAGTTGTTCACCCAATCTTGATGATTAGGTGTCAACAACCTGCATTTGCATTTATGACATTTTTATCGTAGTCTCCTTTCATAGGAGAAAACTTGAATATGGCTTTTCTAAGCCCTTATTTCTGCAAAGGATTACTTTCTTCAAGTAGCTACAATAAAGTAATTCCTTTTACTCTATTTTCTTATGACAACAAGAAAATTCTCACATTTATGGGCAAAGGGATTTGTTAGAATTTTGTCTATACATATAGATTAGTTTAGGTAATATTAGCATTTAGTTTAGATTAGTTTGAGAAAAAGGGTAACTAGACCCATTTAAAACTAGTTGAAAACACAAGACCAAATGGAAAAGAGTCTAATTTGGGGCTCTGATTGGGTGGTCTCTCAAATGTTGATGCAGTCATTTTTGGCCATCAACAATAGTCTACTATTTCAGCCACTTATTTTTCTACATTAGACCTTCTATTCTAACCTCTTTTGATACTTTGAATTTACAATTAAACCCCTCTTTGGCCTTTGTTTCACCATCCCTCAAAATCCTATCTAGATGCATTTTCATTAGGTAGTGATTTGATGTCCTTTAAACATATAATTCAATCCTTCTCTACTGATTTTTTTAATGCATAAAGTAGGCCTTTTTTACAACAGATCCCAACCACTTCTACCCTTGATCTTGTGATCTCCATTGTTGTTACCTTCTTTTTATCTTCTTGTGATGTTTTTAATCCTCTTTGGGTGGGGATTAGAGTGTGTGTGATTTTTTTTAACTTTTATGTTCATTTTAGTTCAGTTTTCATTTATGAAATGTACATTTCAACAACACATTTTGTGTTAATGAAAAACCAGTGAAACTTTACACATTTTCACACACATTACACACCCTAAATAAACGAGTGATTAGTTAGCACCTCCAAGCCAAGAGTTTAAAACACAACCAATTAATCTCAACCCACATAAATTTAATGCCACTTAGGCACCTAGGAAAAATAATTTATCTAGGGTAGGGTTGGTGGGGTAGGCATCCCAGTAACACCTACCAATCACTTTACATTGAGATAAAGTGGCTATCTAATTAGGGAGATTTCAAATCCTCTATCATCCAATGGTAAAAACTAATGCTTAAGATAGAAACCCATTAGAGGGGGGTAAAGCCTAGGTTAAGGATATTAGTGGTTCTCCTTCGAGATTCCCACTCCATGGTCGGGAATCCAAGTCCGAATATGACACCCAAAATCTCATCCCTATTGAATGAAGGTAACCTTAGTTTCCATTCCTAGGAAAAACACCCTATAGGGGTGGTTGTGGGATGCAACCATCCCTCTTACCCTACCTTTTAATTAGTAGTTTATCTTGTGGATATCAAGTCCCACAAGTATGAAATTGTTTGGAAGGCCACTAGAAACATAGTACTAGGATTTGTTTAAGGCATAGTAAACCTTTAGGATAGGAGTCATTTTTCTCTTTATAGGATGAGATTACTTGAATTAGAATAGCATTACATAGTATTTATCTTACACTTTGCATCACTATACTTAGTTTTTTCTTACTCTCATTTTTTCCTTTTATTCAACCTTTTCCTTTAGCCTTTAGTGTTTTCTTTGTCTCGACATCATTGCATCCCCTAGGTGTTTGTCATAGAGACTATGTGGTATTCACCCTTGGTTCCCATTAGGACATACATTAACACTTACTCGATGAGTAAAGGCCCCTATCCCTAGTCCATCATTGAACTCTAGTCATTCTAATTCATCCATTTCATCCTCTAATTTCAATTCCTCTTAGCCCTGACTCGCTACCATTTCAGGTGTCAACGCTAGCAATAGCGTCGTTCCCAATGTAGGAATTAATGACAGAGGAACTTCCAACGGTAACTCTGGAAATTCTTAATGTCTCACTCTTGGCGGTAACATTGAAACCTCACAAGGAATGGTTTTCAGTCAATCGTAGCTTCCCTATATGGCCAGTTTAAGTCTTCATGATTTAAACCAACTTATTAATAATCCTCTTCATCGTGATTTGAACTGACCAACTATCCCAACTAGATCCGATCAAATATAGCCAAGTTCGAAGGGAACTCTAGAAAGGATCCCACTAATTACGTATTCTCATTTCACATGTGGTGCTCCTCTAACTCCATTAAAAAGGATTCCATATATCTACACCTCTTTCAATTCACCCTTACCGACATTGCCATGAAATGGTATGTATATCAACCTTGTGCATATATTTTGATGTTTATGACCCTTTCCAATCCATTCTTATCTTAATTCCATTTACCTATTTTTTTATGGTACCAGTACTAAAATTTTGACCTCATTCTATCAAACTTCTGCCACCCACATTTTTTATCATGTTAAGGATTGGTGAAGAAGGTAGAGCTTGTGTAAAGCCATATAATTCAAAGATAAAGTTTACATGGATTGGTTCTTGTTATCCCTCCTTGCTCCTATTAGTAAATATTGTCATTCTCATTTCCCTCAAACCGAATAGGAGGCCATATTTACCAACTTGAAGTTTGATTTGATCTATGCCCAATTAGGTTATGTCTATGTCATCCTCCATGACCTTCCTAGGCCCAGTTCTTCTTCTACATCGGGGGCCGCTCATGTCACTGATGGTGTTACTGGGTCACTATCTTACCCTCAACCTTCGCCATATCTACAAGGATCCATGGGTTATGGCCAACCTCGGGGATGGAGGGGTGCAGTTCTAGCTATGCTTATCCTCCCCTTGATCCTTCATGATTTGAATCCTATTAAGGAATGCGTACATCTTATTAGTTGCCCATCCACATCAGTCGATGTCAGGGAAAAATGCTACTTATTTTGGTTATCAAAACGTTGTTGCAAATCCATATTATCCTTATGCGCTGCCTAGTGCTTCATCCCTAATGACATAAGCACCCCAACCTTCCATTTCCTAACCTCTATGCCGCAACAACCACTACTTCCACAAGGCCATGTATATGTTCAGTAGAATGTTTCTCCTCCCCTAACCCCAAGAGGAATAATAAGGGGAAAGTTAACCAAAACCAACCATCTTTGGGAAATTAAGGAAACAAAGGAAACCAAGGTCATTAGACTAATGCCAATAAATATGGTCAGTCTAATAATGCAACCCAAAAACAAGGCACACAACCCAACCAGAACAAGGATGTTTGAACCTATTAGTGCCTAAATCTACCTCAGGCTGAAGGAAGGCAGGTATAGGGTAACATCAAACCACGCTTAACCTGGTAGCTAGCCCTACCAGGTCGGGAGAGGGCCCTCTCCTTGTCAATCTCAATTAGAATATGGAAAATAGGGCTTGAGATGACTGAAAATAAATGCTGATTTTAGGCTAGGTATATTAGGTCAGAGGATTTTGTTTGATTTTGATGGTTGGTTGTTGGATCAAATGCAGAAGACAGTTTTGGGTCCGGGAAATCAACTCAGATTTGTAGGAATTTTTGTGGGGCGAGGTAGGCAAGTGTTTTGGCACTTTGAATTGGATGTTATGGTAAGTCTAAGACAAGTGAGGAGTTGGAGAGGGCATGCAAGGTTCATGAGTCCTCTTCAAACAGCAGAAAACATTGAAACTAAATGAAATCCCAAGACAAAGCACTGTAAATCTAGTGTATTCTATCTATTCACCTTGATTCACTTAGCTTAGAAGAAAAAAAGAGATGTGGATACATATAAACATTAGAAAAAAATCATTACAAAGAAGAAACAATACATAAAACTCACTGTCACAAGAATCTCACAAAAAACCTGGTTTTATTCCTTGCCAACTGCTGATACAAAATGTTCAATGAGTCCAAAATTTCTTTCAAAATCCAACATCTACACTATGAAATTCATAAAATTTATCCATTTATCTCATCCCTGTATTAAGGGAATTGAGCTCAACAATCTTCTTCAAAATAGAATCAGTTACATTAAACTTGGACCGAATTTATGAAAATAGGTGTTGAAGATGAACTCATATCTCCTAAACCATAGTACTTGTTACAAAAATGAAAGAGATTTTGTAGATAAGGTCATTTTGGAGAAAACCCTCTCTCAAATTTTGGAAATTCATTTCCAGTTGCTCGCAATATGTGCCACAAAATCATCTCTAAAACAGAAAATCATTAAAAATTTAAATATGTGAAAATGAGCAGTAAAGATCTAGTCACATATCCCAATTCATGACACCTGTGAATAAACTGAAAGAGGTTTTTGTTATATGGCTCGTGGTTAACAAAAAAATCCTTGGGTTTTGGAAAATTACTCTCCATTTGTTGTAAAATGGCACCGCACTAAAATGACTAAAACAATAAAATAAATGAAAATTTTGCTTTGTTTTAATGCAGACTCCAAATATCATTGCATATCTCCCACATAGTAGCACCTGTGCATAAACTAAAGGAATTTTTTGTTATTTGGTATGTGATGGACAAAAAACTCTTTCAGTTTTGTAAAATTCCTGTCAAAACTGATTTTGTTGTAAACTTGTCCCTATGTGCAGTAACTGACCTCAAAACATGCATAACCAAGAATCAATCATTCATTTTGATCATATCTTCTAATCCAGGAGCCAGTTACGGGAGTGTGATATACCGTTGGAAATATTTTTCTGAGCTTATTCTGATGGAAACACTTGTGACATGTTTTGTATTGAATATAATGTGCAAACATCTAATCAAACCAAACCTAGTAAGAGCTCATGCTGATCCTTGGTGACAGGCTGCAAAGACTGGAACTAACATCAGCCTTATTGGGGATGGCAGCTCCTTGGAGGTGTCAAGAACACCATAGACCAAGTGCCTCATCCATAGGGAAATATGGTCAAACAGCTGAAAACTCAAAACAACTCATACCAATCCACACATACACATACTACAACCTGTACATAACAAATATCGGAAACTGAAATGCTGCCTTTGGTAGCTTATTTATTTACAAAGCTACCCTACTTGGATGCAAAATCAATAGATCAAGTAATGCTATAATGCCAGACCAACCAATCAAGCAACTATGACAATGATGTTGTTGTTTGATAGTGTTTGAACCAGAACATAGTTGGAAATCCTACCAACAATATATACCCATAGTACCTCTGGCTCTGTAAAAGGCAACCTGGTTTTTCTTTCAACTTAAAAATATATTCCATATATGCTGCTATGGGATCATAGAAACCATATTCTATCTATTGCCCCAGCTCGTTAACATATGCTCTTGGATGGAGATTGCCACATCCTCGCTGTAAATCATAACATACTTCAATCCAACCATCCAAGGGCAACCTTAACTTTTCTTCTTTGGGAGGTGGAGGAGTTTCCAAGAACCGTTTAGGGTCTTGGAATTCATGTGATTTAATTTGAACATCCAATAATTCAATTTAGTTTTCCAATATTTCAACCGCTAAGCCAAGAAAATAATATTTATTCTCAGGTGTGAGTTGGCTAGATTTCAAGCTAAGAAACAATGATCTTAAGAAACTCTGATCAATCTGAAATTTTGCTATCTCATCCCTTAATATCAATAAAATTTCACTAGATAACGGATTTGCCACATACCTTGTCATCGGTGATTACCATCAACATTCTAAAAACTGGATTCTTTAACAGTGAAGTTGAAGCTTAGGATCTTGAACATTGGAGTCATCAGGTAGATGATTTCAGCCTTCATATGTGTCTGACTGTTGTTCACCATCAACAATCAGATCTGCAACTTGAATGATCTTTCTTAGAGAAGATCTGTCACCTCTTCCCCAGTATGGTCACCACTATGTTAGTGCCTAAATCTACCTCAGGCTGAAGGAAGGCAGGTCTAGGGTAACATCAAACCACGCTTAACCTGGTAGCTAGCCCTACTAGGTCGGGAGAGGTCTCTCTCGTCAATCTCAATTAGAATATGGAAAATAGGGTTTGAGATGACTAAAAACAAATGCTGATTTTAGGCTAGGTATATTAGGTCAGAGGATTTTGTTTGATTTTGATGTTTGGTTGTTGGATCGAATGCAAAAGGCAGTTTTGGGTTTGAGAAATCAACTCAGATTTGCAGGAATTTTTGTGGGGTGAGGTAGGCGAGTGTTTTGGCACTTTGAATTGGATGTTATGGTAAGTCTAAGACCAGTGAGGAGTTGGAGAGGGCATGCAAGGTTCATGAGTCCTCTTCAAACAATAGAAAACATTAAAAACTAAATGTATCCTCAAAGTAGAGCACTGAATATCAATGGATTCCACTTATTTATCTTGATTCATTTAGTTATGAAGAAAGAAGTAGATGTTGGCACATATACACATAAGAGAAACTAAATAACAAAGGAAGAAACAATGCCAAGACACATTACCACAAGAATCCCACAAAATGCTGCAAAACACTGGTTCATTTCCTTGCCAATTGCTAATACAAAATGTTCAATGAGTCCAACACTTCTGCCAAAGTCCAACCTCTACAATATAAAATTCATAAAATTTATACATTTAGTTCATCGCTATTGTTAGTGTCGGTATCTTCATCCCTCCATCAGTGATCAAAATTCTCTTGTTGCATAGCATTTTAGGTGTCTCATCAGATCAGCTTCACTCCATTAGGGTCATGGATCATCTGATGGCAGTGGCATATTATAAATTTTCCCTCATGGTCTTTACCTGCCGGCCCATTTTCATACATTTAGGTCATTTACAGTCATTTTTTGTCTTTATATCTGCAAAAGTCATTTTTAGGGTTTTATGTCTCATTAGGTCTAGGGTTTTGTCAATAAAGTCTTGTAAAAGCTCAATAATGGTTAGCAGGTACATGAGGAGGTCAAATAAGGTCTCAACATCAAAAATTTCAATAATCAAATGCTCAGTGATTGATTTTTCCTCAAAACCATGTTTTGAGGAAAAATAGAGTTTTATTCTTTTATGTATATAAATTTCATGTAATTTCATTTTTCCTATATGTAATAAGTCCAAGATGTAGCACTAGTCACCTTGCCAAGCTCCTGCACTCCAATTCCTGCAAAAAAGTCCAAAATTCAAAGTATTAGTCCATCACAAGGCAAAAACCAAGTCAAACTGCCAAAACAGAATTTTAAAGAACAAGTGAAAAAGTAAACTTTAGAGACGTGGGTTTTTGTAAATAAAAATTAAAGTCCAAGGATATATAAAGTGTTTCTTATGTTAAAGAGTTCATTTGTTTGCCAAAGAGAGAAAAACAAGAACCAAGTCGTGTTTTTGAGGTGAAGAAGGTGATTTGCAACAAAACCTAGCAGTTACACTTGGCATGGCGCACCTGGGTCAAGGCGCAGGGCACCTGGTCGGCGTGGTGCATAGAAGATCAGAAATCATAAAGAAAATTCAATTGGCACGACGCACCAGTGTGGCGCGGTGCACCTGTTAGTGGGTGCAACGCACCTACCTTCCAAGCCCAAAACTCATCCAAATCACCTCATCGGCCTCCTAATCTTGCAAATTTCTTCTTTCCAAGTAAGTCAAGCATCCCAAAGTGCCTTTGAAAGGGGTTTTCTCCTCTTTCACAGTATATAAATTGGTGAAAATTGAAACCTTAGTTCACTGCACAGTATGTTGAAAAACTTCCTAGGAATTTCAAAAAGTTGTCTTTGTTGCTGTTTATTTCCCTACCTCATTTTCACATCCCCTTCTCTACATTCCTTATTTCATTTTCCCTCCCCTTTCTCATTCACACTCATCCATTCCCCTATCCCAAAAACTATAAACCATAATACCTAATCCCACTACTCCCAAACCCTAATTGGCATCTCTAAACCCTAATCCTCATTCCCCAAACCCTGCCACTCCCAAAAAACCCTACAATCATCACAAAATCCCTCATTCACAGTCCCCACTCATCAATCTCTTTCATTGACAGCAAACACCTATTTTTGATATAAAATCTCTTCATAATCATCATTGAAACACCAAACAGTGGCAAACATGGAGACAGATTCACCCTATGAAAGAGATGAAGAAAGAGTAAGTGATTCCTCCCAAGAAATTCATGCACCAAGAAAACCTCACAAGGGAGGAAAACACATCCGGGAGGAGCCCACTACACTTACTAAGCTATTGGCTTGTCCTCTTGCAGTAGCTTGTTTCAAACATCAGTCTTACTATTAGTTTTGTGAGTTGGTGGAAAGAGTCAAATACCATCATGAGCTTGCCAGACCTTTTGTGCTCCATCTTCACAATGGCTAGGTCAATTTGGCAGGTGTTACATTCACATTGACACCTGAAACTATAGCTGAAGCAACAGGTATTCCGAATGTGGGTGAACAGTGGAACAAATGACAGCTGATGGACAAAGAGCATTATGACCCTTATATCAAGGCTGGCTATAAGAGGCAAATCAGTAGGGTCTTCCCTTTCAGATACCCACACGATACATATGCTCCCCTTATGAAGCTCATAATCAAATATTTTAGCTGTGAAGGTAGATTTTCTCGCCTATACACCTATAATGTCAGATTATTGATGCATTTTAGTAGAGTGAGGATGATGAACATACCCTATTTGATATGCCGAAATATTGAGAAAATGACCACATTGGTGCAAAGGAAACCTCCTCATCAGCAGTACAACAACATCTATCATTTTGCATTGATCAAGATTGTGGTTTTGCATCAACTTAGTTTACTGAATGTTTCATGGGATGATTTCATTTCACATGAGGTCTTCACAAGCCCTCGAGTAACACCATTAGTTTTTCATGAGGTAGGAGGGCCTTCACATCAACAAGAGGTGCATGAGACTCAAACCATCAGTGTGCCAGTGTTTGTCACTTACCAAAAGGGCACAAGAAGATTGTTTGCAACAACAAAATGAGTACTATCTCCACCTGGGGTGGAAGGGGTCTTGTTTCCTTCAATAGCAGAGTACGTACAAGACAAAGGTATACAACCATTGCATGATGAGGGGCCCTCTGAAGGTCAAGAGAGGGAGTTCATTCTCATTCAGGATGATGACATTGATTTAGGCTCGCAAAGCTCAAAGCTCAAGGAGATCATCCAGGAATAAGAAGCTGACATTCATGACTTGTCTCTCAACCTGGAAAGAGCCAGGTGGGTAATAAATTATCTTGAGCAAAGGAAAAAATAGTTGGAAGACCAGTAGACTGTCATGGAGCTGCAAAACATAAGAGAAAACCGGCAAGCAGCCAAGAGGAGAAAAATCAAGTTGACACCGCTAGAGCAAGAGATTGAGGCTGATCGTGAATATTAGCTTGAGAGGGAAAACATGCACTTGGAGAAGATACTGGAGAAGGCCAACAAAGAGAAAAATATATTGAGGCACATGGCCTATCACTATTTGACAAGAAACAAAGTTTGCAAAGCAAGAATAAGGACCTTGAAGGCCAAGTTGAGGAAAAATTTGAGGAGGAAGAAAGAGAAAGACAAGTTCAAGATTTTGGTTGAGGCTTCCTCAACCCAACATAGCACTTGATGCAAGTCACTTAGCCCAAATTTCAAGAAATTTGGCACACTTTTTGTCAATTTTTATTTTTTGAAGAAAAACACATATTTTTCTACCTGGTGCGTAGTGCCACCTGGCGCTCTCTTTTTTTAGGGACCTCCTCTGGAGGAAAACTCTACATTTTTGGATTCCTCATGCAAAATTATGAATGCTCAAAAATGGCTAGAAAGTTTTGTCAAGTTTTGAGCTTCCAAAAGGGTCAAAAACACCTCAAAAATGCCCTTTTTGCCCCTTTTTGGCCACACAGGCAGCAGTGTTGGGAGAACTCATTTTTTGAGGGGTAAATGGACACCAAATTCAGAAATTGCACCTATTCCAGAAAGTAGACAGATATACCTTTCCAACAAGCCCACTTGGAGAAAATGTGGTGCATGTAAAGGCCTCTAAAATCAGCTTCAAAAAGGCGTGATGCACAGGGACAGTGGCGCGACGCACAGGATGGAAAATTGACTTTTTTGCCAAAAAACTCTGTTTTTCGCCTAGTTTTTTCTCAGTTTGACTTTTCTCTCTCATAGTAAAAAATGTAATTTGATGGAATTTGATGTAATAATGTTGAAAATTAATTCATGGAGGTAGATACATCATGAAATGGTAGTTTTGAACTGAATGAATCAGTTTCCTAGGTTTTAGAGGCAAGTTGTTCCACTGCCTACTTTTTAGTTCTTAGTTTAGATCTTGTTGAAACAGCTCCTAAACTCATGAATTCGACCCCTAAAGCCTAGCATGAGTTTTTTTTTGCCTATATCTAGTATTTTTTCAGTCATTTGTAAAGGTTGGACTCTTCTGAATGCTTTGAGAATTATTGTACATTCATCTCTGCAGTTTGGCAAAGGAATAGACCAGGGTTTGCAACATTTTGTGGGATTCTTGTGGCAATTTGATTTGGTATTGTTTTTCCTTTTGTAATTCAAGTTTACATGTATTTATGTATGCCATCATCTCTCTCTGTTAAACTTGACTAAATGAAACGAGGATAAAGGTAGAATTCATTGATGTTGCAGTGCTCTACCTAGGGTTTGTTTAGTTATTTATGTTTTCAACAGCTGGAAGAGGATCCTGAGACTTTCATGCCATCTCCAACTCCTCACCAACCTTAAGACTCTCCATCTCACTTATTTCAAAGTACTAAACCATTTTCCTACCTCGCCCCACAGAAACCTCTGCAAGACTGTGTCCATTCCTCGGACCCAAATCTACCTTTCACATCTGAGCCAGCAAACCAATATTAAATTCAATCAAAATCCTTTGAGCATATACCTAGCCTAAAAGTAGTCTTTATATCAGTCATCTCAAGCTTTATCGACCATATTTTCCTGAGATCGATAAGGAGAGAGCCCTCTCCCGACCTGGTAGGGCTAGCTACCAGGTTAAGCATGGTTTGATGTTACCCTAGATCCTACCTTTCTCAGCGTGAGGTGGATTTAGGCAATAACATATTAGCGACCATACTGGGTAAGAAAAGTTTATCATCATTTTTTTGCTTTGTAGACTACAGACAGAGCCTAAAGTTAGCCAGGTAGGCTTCGAAATTATCTTGCTTTGTGATTGCAAAAGTAGATGAACGCTGCTTTAGCCAATCTCTGGTTTATTTTATAAATTGAACATCTGATCTAAACGACTACCCCAGTATCATAAAGCAATTCTAGACTTTGATGATGAGTTTAGAATTTGATAAGCTGAACAAGTTGATAATGTCCATTTGATTTTTGGGAATAACTCAACACACTGGCTTCCAGACAATACACCAGGGCCAATCCTGATCCTGATCCTCCTCATGTGTATGAAAACCCAAATCTCATCCCAAGAATTCTCCGACAAGAAAGTTCTGTGATTCCCATGTTCAGATCTCATTCATGTCCAGTTGTTTTTGAATATCTTGAAGATCTTGAGTTTGATGAGCATTTTGATCTATCGTTGTTTGAGACTAAATCTGAAAGTGCTGTTGGTTATACTATCCTAAATCCAGAGTTTGTCAAAGATCTTGAAACTGAAAAGGCCAATAGATTAATTGATGATTATATCTTGAATCTTCAAACTTCCATTGTGGCTACAAACATTCCCGAGTTCTTAGAATCTGCCTCTGCAACTCTTGATTCATCTGCTATTGCATCTAGTTCAGAACTTCCCACTGAAACTCCTTTCATTCCCACCCTTCCCGCACAGGCCACCATATCTCATCAGAGACCTCCTATCTCTTCTCCCCCATCAACCCCTTCAACACCTGAAACATCTCATATTTTCTCCCCTCCTTCTACACCTCATACACCAATTACATCGGCTGCTATCATTGTTCTGAATCCTCCTACATCCCCAAGGCTAGTTTCAAATCCACCTAGAGCAATGGTTGCTCGATATGCACCTCTTGTTTTGCCTCAAAACTTGGATGCCATGCCCGCTGATTACCAAAGCAAAATTCCATTGTTTGATGGCACCCAAGGAATCATAATGCAGCAGCATGTGGATAAGATGACTGATTTTTTTGACCTTCATGAGATTGATGAAGAAAATGTGACTATGAGACTATTTGTTCAAAATTTTGGATGTGAAGTGTGGAAGTGGTTTAGAGCTTTGCCGGCTGCAAGTATCACTACATTCGCTGCTCTTAAGAGAGAATTCTTGGATTTCTGGGAGGTAAAGAAAAATCCTCTTCAAATTCTTTCCGAATATGAAAACATCAAGAGGAATGTTGGTGAGAGTGTCCAAGATTATTGTGTTAGATTCAATACTGTTACAAATGAAATTCCCGCTGATATAAAGCCACCTATGGGGCTGACTTTGATTAAATTTATTGATGGCTTCGATCCCGACATGGCTTATCAATTGAGAGAAAGAGATCCAGCCACATTAGAGGACATGCAGAAAATTGCAGTTAGCGTAGAGGAAAATCTACTTGCCAGGAGAGCTAGAGCAAAGGCCGAAAAGAAGGTGACCATAAAAGAGGAAGCTTCTTCCTCAGATCATTTGCTTCGTAAGATAGAGAAGATGTTTGATAGACTCACAATTCCTGATAAGCCTGGAGCACAAGTCAGAAATCCAAACTTTCGTGGTCAACAGCAGCCATAATTCAGAATCAAGCAACAAGAACCAAAAGCACAAGACCAAGCGGCACATCAGCAAGTAAAAACACCCTTACAACAGAATTTTTTACATGGTCTAGAATCAGATGATGATGAGACATAATTGGAGAGGAGAATCATATCTTTACACCTGATGATCTACTCATTTATATCACAGAAGATGAAGAGTATTCAGAAAGTGCAGCTGTACAAAAGGATGAAGATTTCATCTTGGCAAATGAAACAATTCTTGCAGAAGAATATGATGAATATCAAAGGGGATACATGAATGCTTTGACAACCCAACAATGACAATATTCACTTAGGAGTAGAGAGGTACCCATCAATCCAATTCGGAAGAGGAAGGAACTGACACTGCGAAAGAACGATTCTCCAATTGTGCAGAAAAAGGGAAAGGAGACAGCTGATCCTACCACCAGCAAAACACAATCAGCAAATGAAAAAAAAAATCAGCCAATTGTATCGAAGGAGAAGACTAAAAAGAAGGATGCTCTAGTCAAAGAGGTAGAGAAAAATTCAACTTTTAGCTTAGAAAATGAAAATGCTAAGTTAATAGTGTCAATACCTTTGACTGAATTGATGAAGAATAGTAGCTATAAATGTCATGTGTCAAAGATTTTGAATTTAGATCTGTTAGCTGATATGGTAAATGTGGAGGATGACCATCCTGAACTTATCTTTGTTCCGACATTAGAAGGTCAATCTGAGGATAGTGATGTAGCTCCTTTTTACATCAGCCTTAGATTGCATGATTATGTATTGCACAATGCCATGTTTGATTCAGGAGCCTCTCATAATCTCATGCCTAAGGAAATTATGAAAAAATTGGGTTTAGATATCACTCGCAAGTACCATGATCTATATTCCTTTGATTCTAGTAGGGTCAGATGCATTGGTCTTATTAAAGATTTGGTTGTCACTTTAGATCAGATTCTGACGAAGAATGTTCTCATGGATGTGGTTGTAGCCGACATTCCTCCTAGATTTGGCATGCTTCTTTCCAGGTATTAAGGAGCAAAACTCAAAGGGACATTGCAGCTTGATTTCTCCTATGCTACTATTCCCGTGTTTGGTCAGTTGAGGAAATTATACGAGGAGAAAAAGATGAAGTACATGATCACTAGCAAGGAGAAACCTCTAAATCTTCCAATCAATTATGTACATACTGATTTAGAATCTTTTGTTCTATACTCTGATAGTTTTAATGATGTAAATAGTCAATTAGTTGAAGTAGAAGATATTCCAGAGATCACTGAAAATTTCAGAGCTGTACTAGAACAAGAAAGACAAAGGCTTGATAGTACCGCTGAGCAATCAACTTTCCGACAGCAGCGGAAAATTGATGGACAACAAGCAAAGGTAGAAGAGCAAACAAAATTTAGCACTTGGAGGACGAAGCTGGTTTGTGGAGCATGAATTTTGATGGCATAGTAGGTAAGGAAGGCACTGGAATTGGTATTTGGATACGCCGCTGTTATGAAACCAACTCAAGAAAAATATAGAAAAGATAGATCAATGCCTTAGAATTCAGCCTCTTCAAGGGCGCAACCTCCTTTACATTACTTAAATGAACAATTCTTGGATGATACAAATGACAAAACCTCCTTTCTATATATAGGAGTCTAAGGAGTCACAATATAACCTAGCTGACCTAACAATAATAATATAAAGCCACAAAAATAACAATAGAGGGATTCTATGGGGCATAACAATAACAATAGGGGCACAACAATATTAATAAGGGGTACAATTACAATAGTAATGGGGTAATCACTAGTATTATAGGGACCCAACATGCCCCTCTCCTTCAAAAAAGTGTTGTCCTCAACGCTTGAGTAGTTCTGGATACGTCTGTATAAAATTCTCATCCTCCCATGTGGAATCTTCAACGGATAAGCTCTTCCACTTGATAAGATACTCCGAAATTGATCGATTTCGTAGCTGTCGAGTTCTTGTTTCTATGACTCCTTCTGGTTCCAATATAATTTTTCCTTCCTCGTCAAGTTCTGGCAATATTGTTTGAACTGGGAGCTTGTCGCCTATAACCTTCTTTAAACAAGAAACATGGAAAACTGGGTGCAATCGAGAAGCTGTAGGAAGCTCCAATTTGTATGCCATAGTACCAATATTTTGCAACACCTTGTATGGACCATAATACTTTGGTGATAATTTATTATCCTTCTTAGCTTGCTTGAGGGACATTTGCTTATATGGTTGTCTTAATAGGAATACCCAATCACCTACATCAAAACTTATTTCGCTGCGATGTTGATCTGCCTGTTGTTTCATTCTATTCTGTGCCAACACGAGGTTATCCTTTAAGAGTTGGAGGACTTGTTGTTGATGTTCGATGTGATGTTCCATTACCTGAACCTTAGAATTTTCCCTTAAATATGATGTGATGGATGGTGGCTGATACCCATAAAGTGCCATAAATGGGGTCATTTTTGTTGCTGTATGGAAGGAAGTGTTATACCACCATTCAGCCAGAGGCAACCATTTGACCCATTGTCTCTGTTTATCAGATACAAAGCAACGAAGATATCCTTCCAAACATTTGTTTACTATCTCAATTTGCCCATTAGATTGAGGATGATAAGATGAGCTATGAGCTAACTGAGTACCAAGACAAGAAAATAATTCTGTCCAAAAATTTCCAGTGAAAATGGGATCTCTGTCACTTACAATAATATTTGGGTTTCCATGTAGCTTTTGAATTATTTCCATAAATGCAGTAGAAACTGTACTGGCTTTAAATGGATGTGATAATTCACAAAAGTGTGCATACTTGGTAAGTCTGTCAACTACCACCATGATGACACTCTTTCCCTCAGACTTGGGTAAACCTGTGATAAAATCCATTGAAACCTCCTCCCAACGTTGGCTTGGAATGGATAAAGGTTGTAATAGACCCGGTGTCTTAATTATTTCAACTTTATTTTGTTGGCAAACCAAACATTCCACCACAAACTTTTGAATATCTGATTTAAGGCCATCCCAAAAAAATTCCTTCTTAACCCTGTGGTAAGTTTTTAAAAATCCTGAGTTCCCTCCTAAGGGAGAAGTGTGCAATTCCATAAGAATATTTTGTTTTAGCTGGGAATTCTTACAGAGGTATAAGCGATCTTTGTACCATAACAAATCATTTTGCCAGCTAATTGTATCATACGTATTGGAATCTTGTTGTAACTTCCGAATAAGTTCCCACACTTCTTCATCATTCATCCAATCCTCCCTTGCTTCGTTTATCCAATCTGGTTAGATAATAGAAATGGCGCACAACAATGCTTCCACATCCTCATCCTTTCTTGAGAGTTCATTTGCCACCACATTTTGCTTCCCTTTTTTGTAGATGATTTCAAAGTCATAACCCAACATCTTTGTGACCCAATTTTGTTGCTCTTCAGAGGATAATCTTTGTTCTAAAAAGTATTTAAAGCTATCATGATCCGTTTTTACCTTGAAGTGTCTTCCCATTAGGTAGGGTTGCCATTTCTTAAGTGCATGGAGTATTGCCAACATTTCCTTCTCATAAATAGCTTTGTGTAAAAACTGTCCCTTGATTGGACGACTTTCAAAAGCAATGGGTCTTTCATCTTGCATTAGAACAACACCAATTCCATTTCCTGAAGCATCACATTCCAAAATAAAGGTTTTTTTGAAGTCCGGTGTAGCTAAGACCGGTGCTTGGAACATTGCCTCTTTAAGATGTTCGAAGGACTTTGTTGCTTCCGGAGTCCATGAAAATGCATCTTTCTTCAATAATGTTGTTAGAGGTGCTGCTATTCTCCCATAATTCTTAACAAACTTGTGATAATACCCTGTCAACCCAAGAAATCCTCACAGATGCTTTATGGATGTGGGGATTTTCCATTCCTTAATGGCTTTAATTTTGCTAGGGTCTACCTTAACCCCTTCATGAGATACAATATGACCCAGATATTCCACCTCTTAGACTCCAAAGAAACATTTGGATCTTTTTGCATATAATTATTTTTCCTCCAATAGTTGTAGCACCCTGTCAACATGTTCAACATGATTCTTCCAAGACTTGTTGTAGACTAGTATATCATCAAAAATACTAACACAAATTTTCTAAGGAATGGTTTGAAAATTGAATTCATCAAACCTTGAAATGTTGAAGGTGCATTGGTAAGGCCAAAAGGCACGACCAAAAATTCATAATGACCCTCATGAGTTCTAAATGCTATTTTCGGAATGTCTTCAATCTTCATTCTGATTTGATGATATCCTGAATGAAGATCCAACTTGGTGAAGTAAATTAATCCATGCAATTCATCCAGTAATTCATCAATGATAGGAATGGGAAACTTATCTTTAATAGTGAGCTTGTTGAGCTCCCTATAATCCAGACACATGCGCCATGATCCATCCTTCTTGTGCACAATACTACTGGAGCAGAGAAAGAACTTTGACTCGGCTGAATTATACCAGCCTCTAGTATTTCTGCAACCATACGTTCAATTTCACTCTTTTGGGCATAGGGATATCTGTACGGCCTGATGTTTGGAGGAACACTTCCTGGAATCATATGAATAGCATGATCATGATCACGCATAGGTGGGAGACCTTTGGGTGTCTCAAATACCTTGGAATGATGGTCCAGGACTTTTTTGAGTTCTAGAGAAATAGATGATTCCGATGTGGAAACATCTAGCGAACATAATTGTGCAATTACACCTCTTTGTTCCTTTTTTAGAAGCTTTGTCATGCCATTAGAGCTGATTATATTTCCTGGTTTCCCTGCAATACCCCTTAATTCAACTTCCTTTCCTTCCATAGAAAATTTGATGAAAAGTTCTTGAAAATTAAAAGCTATTGTACCCAAGGATTGTAGCCATTGGACTCCTAGTACAACATCAGCACCTCCCATTGGAATGGAAAGCTTTGGGCTAGTTAATACATATTTTCCCATGGATAGCTTGATATTATGGCACTTTCCAGAGCAATTTATTGTTCCTCCATTTGCAACCATCACTTGACACTCTGGTGTTGGATATAAGAAGAAATTCAATTCTTTTGCTACCTTACAATGAATAAAATTGTGGGTACTTCTTGAATCAATCAACACTATTACCCTTTTCTTCTTAATTTGTCCTTCTATCTTGATGGTTTGAGGAGTGGTAATTCCCGCCAATGCATTACAAGATATGGTCAGATTCATTTCTTCTTTATCTAGGCTTTGTTCTTGGAGTATATCCTCTTATTTTGACCCTTCTTGCTCCTTTTCTTCTTCCTCTTCACAATCTATGTAGAATAATTTCTTCTCAGCACACTTATGACCTTTAGTGTATTTGCTATCACAACTGTAACAAAGCCCTTTTGCTCTTTTTCCTTCCAATTGTTGTGGTGTCAACCTTATAGGTTGTGGAAGACTAGGGGCAACAACACTTCCGTCTTTATAGTTGTGAGTGGTATGCTTCCTGGTTGCCATAATTTTCCTTTCCATTTTTCTTGCTAACCTAAATGCCTTCTCTAATGAATCAGGTTCCCAAAGGCGAACATCATGTTGGATATTATCCTTTAAAGACCCTATGAACACATCAATCCTATTCTCCTCTGGAATATTTTTTACCCTTATGTTCAATTTTTGGAACTCCTCAATGTGCTCCATTATTGAACCCTTTTGTTTGAGACTTATCATTTGGCTAAAGAAAGTGTTGCTTTTTGTATCCTCATAATGTGCTATCAATTCTTCCGTAAGAATTGCCCAAGTGATAAATTGTTTACAACAGCAAAGCCATTGATACCATACAAACTGATTTGGTTCCAAATATAAAGTTGCAATACGTACCTTTTGTGTGTTTTGCACATTATTGAGATCGAAAAATTGCTCCATTTGTAATATCCATGTTGCGGGATCCTTGCCATCAAGCTTCCTCATCTCGATTTTTGGAATATGGTGGGTCTTTGATCCAACATTAGAGTCTATGAAATCACGATTAACATTTCTTTTGTTCTCATCATGAGCTTCCTTTACTACCCTTTCACCATTAGTAAACATTTCTTGTAGAAACTTTGTTAAATCTGTCTTCAAATCTGTCTTCAAATCTTCCATTCCTGTCTTCAAATCTTCCATGTTTGTCTTCAAATCTATCTTCAAATCATCCATCTTAGCTTCCATGTCAATCATCTTAGCTTCTATGCCTTTCTTTAAACAGTCCATTTTAGCTTCTACACCTTTCTTTAAACCATCCATCTTAGCTTCTACATCTTTCTTTAAACCATCCATCTTAGATTCTGTTCCTTTTTGTGCAAGGGACAGTTGTTGCACTTGGTCTTGTAATTTTGATATATCATGTTGCATTTATTCTTCTTCTTCATGAGTCATGATAGAGCTTTCAGGTTCCTTGCTAGGTGTTTGCATTTTCTTTCCTCGGGGCATCAATTACCGATAATAATGCTCTACTATGCCCTTTGAATTCCTTCAAAATAAATTTTCAAACCAAGCTTAAGCAAAAATTTAAGAAAATCTACACACATTTTTTCACTTTGTAGGAGCTCGATATTGCCTCTGATGTATCTCTGTACTTTCCGATCATCTAGTTTTGAATTTTTGACCTGAAGTAGCTCTCTGTGTCTTCTTTCCAATGCCACAAGTCTGACCCAAATTGGATTCTCCAAGGAAGAGTTATGCGAAATCTCCCACAGTGACTTGATTATAGAATAGTCCAGTAGAGTGAACTTGTACGATGTGCCACGAGTCATTGTTTCAACCTTTGGATCTGAAAAATGCATACAAGAAACTACAGTCCGTCCCCTTTCTGTACCTTCTTACGAAATTTCAATCCGATCCCCAGAGAGAAAGTTATGATGATTTCCCCAGGTCACCTGTTTGGAATGTAATTCAGGAGTCTACAAAAAGACCAACTTCCTCAGATCATATCTCCGCAAATACAACGCGAAAAGCTCTAAAATTCAGACCCGAGGTTCAGCGCGATTTCTTCTCAAATGGGGTTTTTTTGCAACTTCTGAAATGGTGCAGAAAAAAAGTTATAGTGAAAATGCCACGATGACCTGTTTGGAGCAGCGAAACCCTAGAATCCAAAGCTCTGATACCAAATGTTATGAAACTAGCTCAAGAAAAAGATAGAAAAGATAGATCAACGCCTTAGAATTCAGCCTCTTTGAGGGGACAACCTCCTTTACATTACTTAAATGAACAATTCTTGGATGATACAAATGACAAAACCTCCTTTCTATATATAGGAGTTTAAGGAGTCACAATATAACCCAGCCGACCTAACAATAATAATATAAAGCCACAAAAATAACAATAGAGGGATTCTATGGGGCAGAGTAATAACAATAGGGGCAAAAAAATATTAATAAGGGGTACAATTACAATAGTAATGGGGTAATCACTAGTATTATAGGGACCCAACAGCAGCCCTGCATTTCTACCAAACAAAGTTCCAAGTAATGTAAGAGTTTGTTCGTATAAATTGGCTTTTGATTGTTCAAATAATGAAACTAAATATGAGGCTTTAATTGCTGGTTTGAAAATCCTCAAGAAGTTAAATTCTAAAAGAATTTTAGTATATGGCAACTCCGAGTTAGTTATCAAGCAAGTGAAAGGTGAATACCAAGCTAATCATCCTCGAATGTGGGCTTACCGTAATGCAGTATTAAATATTTTGAGATTGTTTCCAAATTACACTTTGACATGTGTCCCTTGTGTACAGAATGTTATTGCGGATTCTCTTACAACAACTGCAAGTAATTTGAAAATTCCTGATGAATTCAAACAATAAGCTTGAAATTCATGTGAAACATCGCCCTGTTGTCCCTGATAATTAAAGATATTGGCAGGTGTTTCAAGATGATAAAGAGATCGTAGAATTTCTGCAAAATGAAGGCAAGTACAAAGACACTTCTATTGATGGACAGCATGATGATGGTGAAGCAGACATGGAGGTAAATCAGATGGAATTTTTGTAGCTGAAGGACAATGTCATTCCTAAAGGTTTAATACCTTTAGAGGAGTTGTTTGATCAAGATGATGTAGCCCGGAAACCGAGCTTGGTGCAAACCGAGAAAGCAGTTGAGGATGTAAACATTGAATCAACAAATAATCCAAAAATGGTGAAGTTATCAAAAGCATTGCCTCCATAGGTAAAGGAAAATTACATTAGTTTATTTCTTCATTTACTGATATATTTGCATGGGACTATTCAGACTTGAAGGCATATGATAAGAGTATAATTCAACACATCATTCGGATCAAGCCATTTCGACAAAAGCTAAGAAGGATAAATCCAAAGTTGTTGCTCTCAATAGAGAAAGAAGCGAATCGATTGTACAAGGCTGGTATAATCGTTCCTATAAGATTTTCAGATTGGATTTCTAATTTGGTGCCCGTGCACAAGAAATAGGTGAGATTCGATTATGTATTGATTTCAGAAATCTGAATAAGGTGTCTTTGAAAGATAACTATCCATTGCCAAAGATGGACCACATACTTCAAAGAGTAGTTGGAGAATCTCGTATGTCATTACTTAATGGGTATTCCAGTTATAACCAAATTCTGATCCATGAGGATGACAGGGACAAGACACTATTCACCAGTCCGTGGGGAACTTTCCATTATGCCAAGATGCCATTTGGATTGAAGAATGTTGGTGCAAACTTTCAATGGGCTATGGACACCAAATTTGCAAATGAGAAAGATATATTTTTAGTAGTTTATCTTGATGATTTGATAGTTTTTTCCAATTCAGATGAAGAGCACCTTTATCATTTGAAAATTGTATTTTAGCGGTGTAGAAAGTATGGCATATCTCTCAATCCAAAGAAGAGCTTGTTTGCCATGGATGAAGGCAAGCTTATCGGTCACATTATATCCAAGTAGGGCATACACATTGATCCAACTCGAGTGGAAGCCATTCAGAAGATTGATTTTCCACGAAGTAAAAAGGAGATCCAAGCATTCAATGGTAAGATGAATTTCTTACGTCGTTTTGTGCCAAATCTAGCAGAACATTTGAGGGAAATCACAAACATGTTAAAGAAAGATAGTGTAGTGAAGTGGACCAAAGAAGCCGTCAAGTCTTTCAATTTGATAAAATTGGCCCTTTCTTCAGCTCCAATTTTGATTAGCCCAGATTATTCCCAATATTTCATTTTGTTTTCATTTGCTTTGGATCATACTATGGCAGCGGTCTTAATGCAGAAAAGAGACCATCTTGAGAAGCCAATTGTTTTTTTCAGCAGAACAATAAGAGATGTAGCCTTAAAGTACAATATTATTGAAAAGCAAGCTCTCGCCTTGGTAAAAGCATTGAAAGATTTTCGAGTCTATATTCTACATTCTCATATCCTTGCTTATGTCCCTAATGCTGTCGTGAAAGATGTTTTAGTGAAAATAGATCCAGAAGGGAGACGAGGCAAATGGATCACAGGTTTGTAGAATATGATGTGGAGATCAAACCAACAAAGCTCATCAAGGGGCAGGGGCTGGAAAAACTGATGGCGGAGTCTAATTTGCATGCCTTGGACATAAATCTGATTGCTGCTATGTCCGAAGAAGATGAAGAAAGTTCGCTTGTTCAGGTATCTGAAATGTTTCTTCTTTCTCCTTGGTATTCAGATATGATATATGTGCTCCAACATCTTTCATTTCCACTTAGAATGGCTAGGAATAAAAGTAGGACTCTTAATTTAAAGGCTGCCAAGTTTTGTATTATGAATAATTTACTCTATTGGAAAGATCTCGGTGGTGTCTTGCTGAACTGTTTGGTTGAGGATGAAGCAAAACAAGTCATGGATGATTTCCACAAGGGAGATTGTGGAGGTCATCTATTTTGGAAGACAATAGCCAATAAGATTTTGAGAGCGGGATATTATTGGCCAACCCTCTTTGTTGATGTGTACAAAACTGTTACAAGCTGCCACGAATGTCAAATTTTTCAAGGTAGGAGAAAATTACAACCTTTGCCACTCAAGCCGGTTGAAGTAAGTGCTCCATTTTAGTAGTGGGGCTTAGATTTCATTGGCGAGATCCATCCTACTTCTTCAGCACAGCACAAGTGGATCCTCACAGCGATAGACTATTTCACTAAATGGATTGAGGCGATTTCCACTCGGCATGCCACTGATTCGGTAATAATTCAGTGTCTTAAAAACAATATTTTGTCACATTTTGGCTATCCTAACGAGCTGATTACAGATAATGCAACAAATTTCAAATCTAAAAATATGATTGATTTTCGTAATAAATATCAAATTACCTTGAGGCACTCAACTACATACTATCCACAAGGTAACGGATTGGCAGAATCCTCAAATAAATCATTGGTCAATATTATCAAAAAGATGCTGGAAACAAACAAGAAGAGCTGGCACAAGGAATTGGTCAATGCACTATGGGCGGATAGAGTAAGTTAGAAAAAATCAATAGGCATGTCTCCTTTCAAGATCATGTATGCCGTTGACACGGTGTTCCTGACATCTCTCGCAGTCCAGGTTGTTAAACTTCCGCAGGAAGCTGGCAGCGAGGAAGATCATTTGCAGCAAAGAATCAACCAAATGATCCATTTACAGTAGATGAGAGAGGAGGTTTTTCAGAATACCTTTAGGCTACAAGAGAGAATCAAGAAAATCTATGATCAAAAGGCAAAGGCAGACAAGTTTCAGATTGAAGACATAGTGCTAAAATGGGATGCTAGAAACGAAGACAAAGGCAAGCATGGCAAGTTCGAGAATCTGTGGAAGGGACCTTTTAGAATTGGTTCATATCGGGGTCAAAATGATTTCTTACTGAAAGAAATGAATGGAGAATATTGCCCAGGTGGGTCGGTCAATGGTCGGCTGCTGAAACGGTACCATCTTTGAAATGTTTTTTGCTGTCATATGTATGATTGTACATACCATTTTATTTCCTTCATTGCAAGTGTGTACTGTTATCATTCATTCAGTTTGGGGCTCGAAGTGAAGGCTATAAAACTGAAGGTCTGATTTCAGTTTTGGTCTAGATTGTTTGAGTTAGTTTTCAGTTGAATTTTAGTCTTGAAATTGAGTAAGTTTTGAGTCAGATTACAGTACTGAAATTGAGTTAGCCATGAGTCAAGATATTGGTTCTGGTTTGTTGAAGTTATTGACTCCATAACCCAATGGAAGAAGGCACTATCTGCTTTCCATAGATCTGTAGTTCTTGGCACCTCCAAGGAGCTACCATCCCCATTGGAGCCAATGTTAGTGTCGGTATCTTCATCCCTCCATCAGTGATCAAAATTCTCTTGTTGCATTGCAATTTAGGTGTCTCATCCGATCAGTTGCATTCCATTAGGGTCATGGATCATTTGATGGCAGTGGCATATTATAAATTTTCCCTCATGGTATTTACTTGCTGGCCCATTTTCATACATTCAGGTCATTTACAGTCATTTTTTTTCTTTACATCTGCAAAAGTCATTTTTAAGGTTTTAGGTCTCATCAGGTCTAGGGTTTTGTCAATAAAGTCTTGTAAAAGATCAATAATGGTCAACAATTACATGAGGAGGTCAAATAAGGTCTCAACATCAAAATTTCAATAATCACATGCTCAGTGATTGATTTTTTCTCAAAACCCTGTTTTGAGGAAAAACAGAGTTTTCTTGTTTTATGTATATAAATTTCATGTAATTTCATTTTTCCTATATGTAATAAGTCCAAGATGTAGCCTTGGTCACCTTGCTAAGCTCCTGCACTCTAGTTCCTACAAAAAAGTCCAAAATTCAAAGTATTAGTCCATCACAAGGCAATAAGTAAGTCAAACTACCAAAACAGAGTTTTAAAGAACAAGTGAAAAAGATAACTTTAGAGAAGTGGGTTTTTGTAAATAAAAATTAAAGTCCAAGGATATATAAAGTGTTTCTTATGTTCAAGAGTTCATTTGTGTGCCAAAGAGAGAAAAACAAGAACCAAGTTGTGTTTTTGAGGCGAAGAAGGTGATTTGCAACAAAACCTAGTAGTTACACTTGGCGCGGCGCACTTGGGTCGGGGCGCGGCGCACCTAGTCGGCGTAGCGCACAGAAGCTCAGAAATCATAAAGAAAATTCAACTGGCACAGTGCACCTGTTAGTGGGTGCGACGCACCTACCTTCTAAGCCCGAAACTCATCCAAATCACCTCATCAGCCTCCAAATCTTGCAAATTTCTTCTTTCCAAGTAAGTCAAGCATCCCAAAGTGCCTTTGAAAGGGGTTTTCTCCTCTTTCATAGTATGTAAATTGTTGAAAATTGAAACCCTAGTTTGCTACACAATATATTGAAAAATTGCCTAGGGTTTTCAAAAAGTTGTCTTTGTTGTTGTTTATTTCCCTACCTCATTTTCACATCCCCTTCACTACATTTCCCTTGTTTCATTTTCCCTCCCCTTTCTCATTCACACTCATCCATTCCCCTATCCCCAAAACTATAAACCCTAATGCCTAATCCCACTACTCCCAAACCCTAATTGGCATCTCTAAACCCTAATCCTCATTCCCCAAACCCTGCCACTCCCAAAAAATCCTATAGTCATCACAAAATCCCTCATTCATAGCCCCCACTAATCAATCCCTTTCATTGACAACAAACACCTATTGTTGATATAAAATCTCTTCATACTCATCATTGAAAGACCATACAGTGGCAAACATGGAGACAGATTCACCTTATGAAAGAGATGAAGAAACAATAAGTGATTTATCCCAAGAAATTCATGCACCAAGAAAACCTCATAAGGGAGGAAAGCACATCTGAGAGGAGCCCACTACACTTACTGAGCTATTGGCTTGCCCTCTTGCAGTAGCTTGTTTCAAATATCAGTCTTGTGAGTTGGAGGAAAGAGTCAAATACCATCATGACCTTGCCAGAATTTTTGTGCTCCATATTCACAATGGCCAGGTCAATTTGGTAGGTGTTACATTCACATTGACACCTGAAACTATAGCTGAAGCAATAGGTATTCCGAATGTGGGTGAATAGTCGAATAAGGGATAGCTGGTGAACAAAGAGCATTATGAGCCTTATATAAAGGTTGGCTATTAGAGGCAAATCAGTAGGGTCTTCCCTTTCAGATACATACAGGATACATATGCTCCCCTTTCAAAGCTCATAATCAAATATTTCAGCTGTGAAGGCAGATTTTTTCGCCTATAGACCTATCATGACAGATTATTGATGCATTTTACTAGAGTGAGAATGATGAACATACCCTATTTCATATGTTGGAATATTAAGAAAATGACCACATTAGTGCAAAGGAAACCTCCTCATCAGCAGTACAACAACATCTATCATTTTGCATTGATCAAGATTGTGTTTTTGCATCAGCTTAGTTTACTAAATGTTTCATGGGATGATTTCATTTCACATGAGGTCTTCACAAGTTCTCAAGTAACACCATTAGTTTTTCATGAGGGAGGGCCTTCACATCAGCAAGAGGTGCATGAGACTCAAACCATCAGTGTGCTAGTGTTTGTCACTTACCAAAAGGGCACAAGAAGATTATTTGCAGCAAAAAAATGAGTACTATCTCCACCTGGGGTGGAAGGGGTCTCGTTTCCTTCAACGGGAGAGCAGGTAAAGGACAAAGGTAAATAGCCATTGCATGATGAGGGGCCCTCTGAAGGTCAAGAGAGGGAGTTCATTCTCATTCAGGATGATGACATTTATTTGGCTCCCAAAGCTTAAAGCTCAAGGAGATCATCTAGGAACATGTTGAAGCCCCGAAAATCGGGTCGACAACAAGGGGGATACCCACCCGGTCCGGACCTTGGTTGGCAGCTCCTTATCCGTTTGGTATAGCGGGTCCGACTGGGGATAATGGGACCAGTTTCCCAATCTAAGGGTGTGTGTGTGCAGAGTTGGATTATGCTGATCTAAGAGTTCTGATCTAAGCTACTTTAATCTAATTCTATGCTATTGTAAACTAATGAAAACAACACATCTAATCTATGCTAACTCGGGGTGTATTTCTTCTATTATGCGATCTAAAGAGATTTCAAACAATAACTGGTAATAAAGATCATTCAGCTATCATAAGAATAGAAATCAATTAAGATGAACCACTTTGCATAAAAAGTTAGGCAAAACAGTTGTGAACATCATATCGCATAATAAGTTATTTATATATCAAACATAAATAAATGACTCCACCATACAAAAGTGCCAAATGGTAACTCACGCATTCATGCAATAACATATAAACAACTAAAAATTGTATATCACTTCAAGAATATAAGCAGAAATGGCCAAGAGATAAAAGTACCATTTATGACTGGTCCTACTCATAAGCTTCAAGTAATAATGATTTACCTCTCCTTGTTCTGATATCTACTAAGAGTATAGAAGTGCAACATCAATAGCAGACATCAAATGCAAAAATTAATAAACCTTGATCCATTCATTCATCAAAACCTCCTCTGAGGGTGCAGAAGTGCATGTTCTGAGGACAAGTTTTTGACAAATTTCCGGACCCTTCTCTAAATGCATGAGAAGGGTTTAAATACTGCTAACTAAACAACTTAATTACATAATTTTCGGATACGGTTCAAAATGACCGCCCTTTATCTAAGTAAACTTATTTCTAAAAATTGAATCTAATTTCTAACTATTTCTGCATTTGCTCCTTAGTGCTGTCAGTATGCAACATTAGCCTAGGAATAGTCAGCTGGTCGTCTTCTGCTTTTGTTTGAGCTACGAAAATAGAAATGACAAGCGCTGACACCTCTTTTTAGTAAACTGGAAGATATTTTTGAGAATTATCTTCTGGTTGAGCGAATTTACTGCGTGTATGCTTGGTAACAACCCAGATTCCTCTTAGCTGCGTCTGCTTTTTCTATCTAGGCTTCCGGACTCGTGGATGACTAAGCAAGTTAGGGACTTTGCTTTCTGAACAATTTTCTTAGTGATGCATCAAAATCTGCCTCCGTTCTTTGATCCGGGCCTTTCTGGTGCGTTTTCTGCCTTTAGCGCTTTTTCCTTTACCGGGCATGAGCTTCAGAATTTTGTAAACATGCTGCTTTTGTGAGTTTCTTGACCTTGAGTGTCGAATCGCCTATTGATATCAGTATCTGTTTAGTAACACTCTGAAATCTGCGTTTCTGTTGTATGCGACATCCGTGTAAGAGAGCATCTCTTCCCTGTTCTCCAAGCATTGGTGCTTTCCCCTTTTTCCTTAGATGTTTCCTGCAGTTCACGCAAAGGAAAAAGTAATGATAATAAATTTTGACATGAAAGCTTCAAGTTCTACGAATGTGTAAAATCATGACACCCACAATGAACTGACTCTTTGAAAAACACAAAACTGTCCTTCATGAATACCTTGACATAGATTCATTAATTTTCTTTAAGCCGTGCACTCAATTTTTGGTTTAGGAACAGCTTTCCTTGGGTGCTGGACTGAGGAAAATTTGCGATAGGTGATTTCTGCGACTCGCAGATCGCGTAGATCGCAGATCGCATTGATCGCAGTTCGCAGATCATAGTTATCGTAGTATTGCGGAATCGCAGATCGCAGATATCGCAACAATTCATCAAGTTATTCATGTGCTGCTTATGCGACGTTGCGATATGCGATATCACATATCGGCCATCGGAGATTTTCTTAAGATTAGTCATTTATGGGCGCTTCTCAATGTATGCGATGTGATGAATTTCGCACCGCTTCTTCGCAATTGTTTTAAGGTGCTCATAAAGGAATGCTTGACTCTTCTTCGTGCGATGCATTTTTTAGGAGTATAAATACAAAAATTTTACAAAAATCTTTTTGGATTTTTTATTACTAAGGGTCCCCACTACATTAGCGTTATTGCTAATACTAAAGAAGGAGGGGGGTTGTTGGTGGTCACAACAATGGCGATTCACTTGGAAGAACTAGTTATCTCTGCTTTTCTATTAAATTCTTTAAACTTCCAAAACAGAAAATTTTTCATAAATCTAAACTTTGTTATGGACAGACAGTGTATATTATGCCTTATTCTATCAATGATATTTTGTTTCAACTTCTTTCTTTTCTAATTGTTTGCTTCCTCAGTCTTGTCCTTGTATCTACATCATCCATTACTTGGTCATGTAAAGAAAAATAAAGTTTTCTCTGTGTGCTAGCCTTAAAATATGCTCGTTTGCCGTAGGTAGAGCCTCTGCTGCCAGCAGGCGTCCATAGCCTCGACAGGGTTACCTGTTACCCAGCAATGATACTTTATCCTGTTTAAGGTTACCTACAACCCTCAAAGAAAAATCCATTTTGACACTTTTTCCTTTTTTATTCTTAAAGAACAATGTCTTGGTTTGGTAGCCAAATTATGACACAGTCATTCACTTGATTTACACTTTTTCTGAACAAGCTGGCTCGTGATGAGACCCCTTGTCTTTTGATTTCAATAATCTTGAGTCATTGCCCTGTTTTGATGGACAGTGTTTGGAAAAGTTAGCAAAGTTATAATATCCGTGATCATGATAAGCCGGCTCGTGATGAGACCTCTTATTCTTTGAGATATAGTGTTTCTTGGATTGTCCCTTTGAATGCTATGATTTTCTTTAATAGGGAGGATATCATTGTTTTTCTTAAGAAAGATCTGGAAAACAACAATAGAGTTTGCAAATAGTAGTTTTACAGAGAATCTTTATTTTGTTATTGATACCTTTCATTGTGCTGATATAAAACAATTCCTTCGCTAAAGGTTGCTTTCATCAAATTTTTTGAAGTCGAAACTAATATCATATCTAGGCTAAAGTTTTTTTTTTTTTTTTTTTTTAACTATGTCTGTCAATAATAAAGATCAAATTTTCAAAAATATTTCTATTTATACAAGCGAAAAGCTCAAAATCTGAAAGAGAATTGGTGCCTTTTTCGCGAATACCGATACTAACCATTAACAACCGGTTTTATTATGAAAGAAAGAAAAAAAAGAAAAACGAAACTATTCTACAAAATAGAAGAATAATCTTCTATGGAAAATATATTTTAAGGACTTGACCATTCACAGGCAAAGAATCCCTTCTACCTACTAGATCCTGTAAGACAAACGTTGATGGACCTATGACTTCAACAATCTGAAAAGGACCAAGCCACATCTTTTGAAATTTTGTATGTTTGCCCTTTTCTTCATGAGCTTTATCCCATTTTAAAACTAAATCTCGCATCTGAAAATTTTTTCTGGTCATTTTTTTTGAATCAAAAGAGGATTTTATTAGCGCTTGATGATGAGCATGGGTTCTTTTAGCTTGTTCTCGCTATTCTTCTAATTTGATTATTTCCATTTGTCTTAGCTGTATGGAGGAAGTAGGTACTTCATCAATGTATTGTATTAAAGACAAAGAGGGAATGACTAAGTGAGTTGGAAGAATCGCTTCTTTCCCATAAACTAAATTAAAGGGGGAAGTGCTGATCGAAGCTTTTTTTGTTATTCTATCTGCCCATAAAGCATTTATCAAAGCTTTATGCCAATTCTTTTGGTTCTGGTCAACTGTTCTTTTCATAATCTTGATTAGGTTTTTATTTGTTGACTCAGCTAACCCATTACCTTGTGGATAGTAATTGGCCGAATATTTTAGTCTGAATCCCCTTTTAAGTGCGAACTCAGTCATTGTATTTCCATAAAAGTATGATGCATTATCAAATATTAAAGCCGTTGGCAATCCAAACCTAGTGATTATAAATTGATCTATGAATTCGATAATATTTTCAGAATTAGTTGTCTTGAGAGGAACTGCCTCTACCCATTTACTAAAATAATCTGTTGCCGTGAGGATGTACCTATGCTGCTTAGACGAGTGAGGAATGATCTCACCTATTATGTCGAAGCCCCACTGGCTGAATGGTTGCTCGATGTTTACCGGTTGTAGTGGCAGGGACGGCTTCTTTTGTTTTCCAACAGTAGTTTGGCAGACTTGACATTTCGTCACGTAACTGTGTGAATCTTTGAACAACGTAGGCCAGTAATATCCTGCACGTAAAATTTTATGTGCAGTATCATCTCCAGCATAGTGTCCGCCTGCTGGTCCATTGTGGAGTTCCTGCAAAACTTTTTCGGCTTCAGTTTTTTCAAGACATCTAAGAAGAACAGAATCATAATTCTTTCTAAAGAGAATATCATTTATGAGCTGATATTGTTTAGCTTTCAATCTCAGAGCTCTTTTCTTAGTGTGATCCAGGTGTGATGGAGCATACCCGTTCTTAAGATAATAAATGATATCAGCATACAATGATTCTGCATCGTTCAGGCTTACCTCATACATTTGTACCTCTTCAGATGGCATTTTAGGGATTTGCGATGCTCCAGCTAACATCCTGCAGAAGCCTTGACCTCTTACAATGTTTGTTGGTTTGATCTCAGATCATATTCCTGTAAAGCAGTGATCCAATTCGCTCTTTTCTTGCCCATATCCTTCTGTACTAGAAGATTTCTTACCACTGGAAACGGTACTATAAGCAATAAAAAAAAAGTATCGCGGATAACAAGTAACGTACGTAAGGATTATAAAATGTCTCCTTCGGGGAAGGGAAAAAGAAGGGAGAAGAACATAATTTCCAGATGCCCAGCAACCAAACCACCCCTCTCTTTCATTTCATTCTCGATTCAAGCTTGATGGGAATAATACTCTACGACCAAGGTGCTCTACCTTGCTGAGCTAAAGCCCTTCCTTGCCAGTCTTGGTGATACACTACTATACTAACCAGATGGATCACTTTATGTCAAGGTAGATATTTCATGATCCAATACTATGATCCAATACGTTCCAATAAGTTCGATCTGTGCCAGGGACACATACATTGTCTATACATTTAATTCGATTTCGATTTAGAATCGTTTATAAATCCAACTCTACCTATGAGAATAAATGACCCACTTAACTCTGATCTTAATATGGGTTTTGAGTAAGAAAGGTCTGAAATATTTAACCGCTTTGAAAATGGCATAGGCTTGTTTCTCTACATATGAATAATTGAGTTCAACACCTTGTAGATTCGAGCTAAAAAACGCAATTGGAGCTTTTGTTTTTTCTTGATTTGCTTGGGTTAGAATCGCAGCATATGATTTTTCTGAGGCAAATGTGTATAAAACAAAAGATTTTGAAAAATTCGGGTTGCTAAAGATGGAGCATTAATAATAGCTTGTTTGATTAGGTTGAATGCTTCATGTTCATCTTGACCCCATTTGAAAGTTGAATTCTTTTTAATCATGGTTTGCAAAGGAGATACAATTTGTGAAAAATCTGGGACAAATCTTTTTACATAATTGATTTGACCAAGGAAAGATTGCATGGCTTTTTTATTATGAGGTAGGGATATTTCTGAGATTTCTTTGATTCTGTCAGGATCAATGTGAATACCAGACTTTGACACTATGAATCCTAGAAGTTTTCCTTCACTTAATGCGAAAAAAGATTTCTTCGGGTTAAGTGAAATCCCATACCTTAAACATCGTTAAAAAATTTGCTTTAAATCTCTGAGATGGTCGCTTCGCTTCTTGGAATACACTGTTATATCATCCACATAAATCACTACAGATTTGTTGACTAAGCCCTTAAATGCGATGTCCATGGCTCTTTGAAATGTAGCGCCGACATTAATAAAACCAAATGGCATCTTCCGATATGCGTATGCGCCCCATTTAGTTCTAAATGTGGTTTTCAACTGATCATTGGGATGCACCAACACTTGATTATATCCTGAAAATTCGTCCAAGAAAGACATTAGTTCTGAGCCTGCTACTGCCTATAATATCTGTTCCATAGGTGGAAGAGGAAAATTTTCTTTTTGACAGGCTTTCTTAAGATTCCGAAAATTGATACAGATTCTAATATCTCCATTTTTCTTTCTAACGGGTAACATATTGGAGACCCATTTGGAATGTCTGACGGGGAAAATTATTCTGGCTTTTAACAACTTATTTAGCTCAGTCTTTATCTGATTTTCTAAATTGGGGTGGATCTTTCTCAGTTTCTGTTGGACAGGTTTTTCGTTGTCAATCATAGGAATAGTGTGTTGAATGATAGAAGTGTCGTATGTCTTCAGCTCATCGTAATTCCAGGCAAAAACATTTTTATATTGTCTCAAAAGACGAATATACACTAGTTTTTCTTCAGGGGCTAGGCCTATGCCTAGATTAATGTTTTGTGGTTTATCATCGGTTCCTAGGTTTACTAATTTGTAGTTTAGAGTTGAACTGTAGAGCTTTGAATTGGTAGACCTTTTGAACCGATTTTTCAAATCTTACAAGTATTCTAACTTAACCACCGATTTAGGTATAGCATTATCAGTGCTATTCTGTTGTGTTTCTCGATCGTGATGGTCTTCGTCAATTATCTGATTGGAGTAGGATCCTTCAGAAGTGAGGAAATTTACAATATCAGGATCATTATTGAATACTCTCCAATTTGTAATGTTGTCAGGGATGGAAGGTCTAAAGATTAATTCTATTGAGAATATATCTGGACTAAAATCTTCGGAGGGAATAAGCCTAGAGGCTACGTTAGCCAAAAGGTCTGCACTCACGTTTTGGAGTCTCGGGATTGAAGAGATATTAAATGCTATGAAATGCTCAGTCAGATCTTGTACTAAAGATTGTTAGTGTTTTAAATGACCTGATAGGCAATGTATAGTGTTACGTACCTGTTTGACGATAATCTCAGAGTCTCCAAAGACCTGAAGATACTTGACGTTTAACCCGATTTCTTTGTATAGGCCTTGCACCAAGGCCTCATATTCTGTTGTGTTGTTTGTGCAATTGAATTCGAGTCTGCATGTAAGCATGGTCTTGTTTCCTTCTGGACTAATCAGAACGCATCCTGCTCCTGCTCCTTCGTTAGATTTAGAGCCATCGAAAAATAATTTCCAAAACAAAGATGTATTTACAGGTTCATCTACAAAAGTAACACACTTCGAACTATCAGTTTGGGAAAAATTTTCGACTTGGGACAAAACTGAATTTTCTAAGTAAGGTGATGGGTGAGCATTGAAATTACCGAGAAAAAAATCTACCGAATAATTGCCTATGATACTGCTTCATTTTCTCCCTCTAATTCCGTTACTATGTACTTCTGGTGTAATTCTCGTTCAACTTTTATCTGATTCGGTTTACCGTTATAGGGTAACCACATGTGCGACCAGTCGGTTGCAAAGTATCCATGGAGTTTCTCGGACCAATCCCTGCTAAGAATTAATCCATAGAATTCTGGGATATCGGCCACTAAAATGTCAATAACCTGACATACCTTCGGGTTAGATGACAATCTTATGGTTACTTGATTAATTTCACCAATCACTTCGACTTGAGATCGATCAAGCTGAAATATATGCACTGCGGATTTTCGTTGTTGAACATTTAGCTTAGCACATATTGGTCTAGGTAAAATATTCGAAGAAGCACTGGAATCTATCAAACAATTGTGCACATTTTTGTTGAAAATCTCATAAGTGAGAAGAAACAGGGGAGTGTGAGATCTTGATCTTCCTCCAATTAAGGTGATATCATTTGGATCAATCTTATTGATCGCATTAGTTGGAGGTCTTCCCATGTTATGGGAAACTTGAGAGAGTACAGCGGCAGGCAAAGGTACAATAGGCACAACATGTAATTCTTTCATCATTATCTTCTGTTGATGCTTCAATTTGCTCAATTCATAAAGGGTAATATTAGCCCTAGTCTTTTTCATGTCATCAACAATATTGTACTCCATTTCATCCGACACTATCAGTGTTTTTGATGGAGTTGTTTGATCTGCTCGGACTGGGCTAGAATGAGTCGCTTTAGTTGTTGCTTTCTTCGTTGCGACTTTATCTTTTGTTGTAGGGCTTGCGCCCTTCTGCTTGGGGGTAGTTTGGGGAGGATCAAGCTGATTTTTTCTTTGTGTGCTAACCGGAAATATTTCTTGATCCTCTTCTTGTGGGAGGATGAAATCCCACATTCCTTGTAATTCCACAACTTCTTCGTCATCGGTTTTCCCTTCAGTGGCACTTTCTTCTTCTTCCTCTTCCTCAGTTTCAGCATTGGAGATGGCATTGGGTGGTTTTGTATCCGTTGAAGGACTTCTTTTAAAAGCTCTGTAGGGCTTTTTTAAAGAAGTTTCTGCTACTTGTTTTTTTATGTCAATCATCTCATTAGACATGGTATTTAATACTTTCTGCAATCCTTCCAAATCGAAAGGGTCTTTTGTTTGTTTCTTCTTGGGGTCTTCCTTGAAGGTGACCTTTTTAGACTTTCTTTCCTCTATCACAAATCTCTTCTCCAGGGCTATTACGCGTTTCTCTACTGCTATCGCCTCTGTCATGTTTTCAACTAAAGTTGTTTTATTTGCTCTATCCACGAAGATTGCTATGTTTTATGGTAAAGCAGTAATATACCATTCACATCATACTTATTCGCTGGGTTGGGAAGCAGTAGGAATTTTGTTGAGAATTTTATTGAACTGTAAATCGAAATCTTTGATAGGTTCTTTAGCTTGGGCCTTGAGATTGGATAGGTCATTGATTAATGTTGCTGTTGATCTGTCATCACCAAACTTGATAAGGAATTGATTGTAGAAGATATCCCAACTTGTGATAGACCCGGAAGGTAATGAAAAATACCATGACCCGGCTGTTCCTTGCAGTGTGTAGGGGAAAAGCCGAACAACAACATCTTCATTAGTAACTCCGTTGAGATTGATAGAAAGCATGAAATTGTTTATGTGTTTTTATGCTAGCATGCCTGCTTCTGGATTGAATTTAGGCAGCCATTTCTCAGGATGGGCCGGTATTGGGCTCAAGGGTGCAGGCATCAAGACTGCCCCAGGGTTGTTCCATGGAGATTGGGCCATCGTTGAGCTGCTAGTAGAGAAAAGTGCAGGAGATAATCTCTGCGGTTGGGAAGATGAGGATACTATGATCGTGGATGATTGAAGAGGGATTATGGTAGACAGATGAATGATGGTTTGGAATGGAGGTGTGGGTGGTTGACTTCGCAGTGAGGTAGTTGAAATGGGTGATGTAGACGAAAGAATCTCATTGTCAGACTCTTGTGGTGATTTCCTCGCTCTTTTCCTGGTGAGAAGAGGCAACTCAGTCGGCTGGATGCCAAATTTTTCACTTTTCAATCTGGTTAGGGGATGAGCAGGATTGTACTGCGAAGTCACACTGCTTTGAGATTTATCAGACCTCTGAGGAGAAATGGAAAATCCCTGAAGTTTGTGAATCAAAGATTCGACTACAGGAGGTTTAATGGTAAATTGATCTGAAATATCAAGGTGTGCAGCAGCGATTGATGCTCGAGCGACTTCCGAATCTGGATTTAAATATACTGGAGAAGCCGGGGGAGATGATAAGGGTGATTTACTCTCAGAATGGTATTTAGATTTTGATTTAAGTGCCATTCATAGTTCAGGCCCTCCTTCTAGCGCCAAATATGTTGAAGCCCCGAAAATCGGGTCGACAACAAGGGGGATACCCACCCGGTCCGGGCCTTGGTTAGCAGCTCCTTATCCGTTTGGTATAGCGGGTCCGACTGGGGATAATGGGACAAGTTTCCCAATCTAAGGGTGTGTGTGTGCAGAGTTGGATTATGCTGATCTAAGAGTTCTGATCTAAGCTACTTTAATCTAATTCTATGCTATTGTAAACTAATGAAAACAACACATCTAATCTATGCTAACCCGGGGTGTATTTCTTCTATTATGCGATCTAAAGAGATTTCAAACAATAACTGGTAATAAAGATCATTCAGCTATCATAAGAATAGAAATCAATTAAGATGAACCACTTTGCATAAAAAGTTAGGCAAAACAGTTGTGAACAGCATATCACATAATAAGTTATTTATATATCAAACATAAATAAATGACTCCACCGTACAAAAGTGCCAACTGGTAACTCATGCATTCATGCAATAACATATAAACAACTAAAAACTGTATATCACTTCAAGAATATAAGCAGAAATGGCCAAGAGATAAAAGTACCATTTATGATTGGTCCTACTCATAAGCTTCAAGTAATAATGATTTATCTCTCCTTGTTCTGATATCTACTAAGAGTACAGAAGTGCAACATCAGTAGCAGACATCAAATGCAAAAATTAATAAACCTTGATCCATTCATTCATCAAAACCTCCTCTGAGGGTGCAGAAGTGCATGTTCTGAGGACAAGTTTTTGACAAATTTCCGGACTCTTCTCTAAATGCATGAGAAGGGTTTAAATACTGCTAACTAAACAACTTAATTACATAATTTTCGGATACGGTTCAAAATGACCACCCTTTATCTAAGTAAACTTATTTCTAAAAATTGAATCTAATTTCTAACTATTTCTGCATTTGCTCCTTAGTGCTGTAGGTATGCAACATTAGCTTGGGAAGAGTCGGCTGGTCGTCTTCTGCTTTTGTTTGAGCTACGAAAATAGAAATGACAAGCGCTGTCACCTCTTTTTAGTAAACTGGAAGATATTTTTGAGAATTATCTTCTGGTTGAGCGAATTTACTGCGTGTATGCTTGGTAACAACCCAGATTCCTCTTAGCTGCCTCTGCTTTTGCTATCTAGGCTTCCGGACTCGTGGATGACTAAGCAAGTTAGGGACTTTGCTTTCTGAACAATTTTCTTAGTGATGCATCAAAAACTGCCTTCGTTCTTTGATCTGGGCCTTTCTAGTGCGTTTTCCGCCTTTAGCACTTTTTCCTTTACCAGGCATGAGCTTCATAATTTTGTAAACATGCTGCTTTTGTGAGTTTCTTGACCTTGAGTGTCGAATCGCCTATTGATATCAGTATCTATTTAGTAACACTCTGAAATTTGCGTTTCTGTTGTATGCGGCATCCGTGTATGAGAGCATCTCTTCCCTGTTCTCCAAGCATTGGCGCTTTCCCCTTTTTCCTTAGATGTTTCCTGCAGTTCACGCAAAGGAAAAAGTAATGATAATAAATTTTGACATGAAAGCTTCAAGTTCTACGAATGTGTAAAATCATGACACCCACAATGAACTGACTCTTTGAAAAACACAAAACTGTCCTTCATGAATACCTTGACGTAGATTCATTAAGTTTCTTTAAGCCGTGCACTCAATTTTTGGTTTAGGAACAACTTTCCTTGGGTGTTGGGCTGAGGAAAATTTGCGATGGGTGATTTCTGCGACTCGCAGATCGCAGTTCACATATCGTAGTTATCGCAGTATTGCGGCATCGCAGATCACAGATATCGCAGCAATTCGTCAAGTTATTCGTGTGCTGCTTATGCGACGTTGTGATATGCGATATCGCATATCGGCCATCGGAAATTTTCTTAAGATTAGTCATTTATGGGCGCTTCTCAATGTATGCGATGTGATGAATTTCACACCGCTTCTTCGCAGTTGTTTTAAGGTGCTCATAAAGGAATGCTTGACTCTTCTTCGTGCGATGCATTTTTTAGGAGTATAAATACAAAAATTTTACAAAAATCTTTTTGGATTTTTTATTACTAAGGGTCCCCACTTCATTAGCGTTATTGCTAATACTAAATAAGGAGGGGGGTTGTTGGTGGTCACAACAGAACAAGAAGCTGAAATTCATGACTTGTTTCTCAACCTGGAAAGAGCCAAGTGGGTAATAAACTATCTTGAGAAAAGGAAAAAACAGTTGGAAGACTAGCAGACTATCATGGAGTTGCAAAACATAAGAGAAAACTGGCAAGCAGCCAAGAGGAGAAAAATCAAGTTGACACCGCTAGAGCAAGAGATTGAAGCTGATCATGAATCTTTTCTTGAGAGGGAAAACATGCACTTGAACAAGATGATGGAGAATGCCAACAAAGAGAAAAAGATGTTGAGGCACATGGCCTATCACTATTTGACAAGAAATAAAGTTTGCAAAGCAAGAATAAGGACCTTGAAGGCCAAGTTGAGGAAAACTTTGAGGAGGAAGAAAGAGCAAGACAAGCTCAAGATTTTGGCTGAGGCTTCCTTAGCCCAACATAGCACTTGATGCAGGTGGCACACTTTTTGTCAATTTTGAATTTTTGAAGCAAAACACAGATTTTTCTGCCTGGTGCGTAGCGCCACCTGACGCTCGCTTTTGCTAGGGACTTCCTATGGAGGAAAAATCTACATTGTTGGATTCCTCATGCAAAATTATGAAATCCCAAAAATGGCTAGAAATTTTTGTCAAGTTTTGAGCTTCCAAAAGGGTCAAAAACACCTCAAAAATGCACTTTCTACCACTTTTTGGCCACATAGGGGGCAGTTTTGGGAGAAATCACTTTTGGAGGGGAAAATGGACACCAAATTGAGAAATTCCACCTATTCTAGAAAGTAGACAGATAGATCTTTCCAACAAGCCCACTTGTGGAAAATGTGGTGCATGGAAAGGCCTCCAAAATCAGCTGCAAAAAGACACAATGCACAGGGATAGTGTCCTGGCGCACAGGATGAAAAATTGACATTCTTGCCAAAAAACTCTGTTTTTCACCTAGTTTTTTCTCAGTTTGACTTTTCTCTCTCTCATAGTCAAAATCGTGATGTAATTTGATGTAACTTGATGGAATTTGATGTAAAAATGTTGAAAATTCACTCATGGAGGTAGATACATCATGAAAAGGTAGTTTTGAACTGAATGAATCAGTTTCCTAGGTTTTAGAGGCAAGTTGTTCCACTGCCTACTTTTTAGTTCTTAGTTTAGATCTTGTTGAAACAACTCCTAAAATCATGAATTCAACCCCTAAAGCCTAGAATGAGTTTTTTTTTTGCCTATATCTAGTAGTTTTTCAATCATTTGTAAAGGTTGGACTTTTGTGAATGCTTTGAACATTATTGTACATTCATCTCTGCAGTTTGGCAAAGGAATAGACTAGGGTTTGCAACATTTTGTGGGATTCTTGTGGCAATTTGATTTGGTATTGTTTTTCCTTCTGTAGTTCAAGTTTACATGTATTTATGTATGCCGTCATCTCTCTCTGTTCAACTTAACTAAATGAAACAAGGATAAAGGTAGAATTCATTGATGTTGCAGTGCTCTACCTAGGGTTTGTTTAGTTATTTATGTTTTCAGAAGTTTGAAGAGGATCCCTGAGATTTTCATGCCCTCTCCAACTCCTCACCAGTCTAGAGACTCTCCATCTCACTTATTTCAAAGTACTAAACCATTTTCCTACTTCGCCCCACAGAAACCTCTGCAAGATTGTGTCCATTCCCCAGACCCAAATCTCCCTTTCACATCTGAGCCAACAAACCAATATTAAATTCAATCAAACTCCTCTGAGCATATACCTAGCCTAAAATTAGTCTTTATATCAGTCATCTCAAGCTTTATCGACCATATGTTCCTGAGATCGACAAGGAGAGAGACCTCTCCCGACCTGGTAGGGCTAGCTACCAGGTTAAGCATGGTTTGATGTTACCCTAGATCCTGCCTTTCTCAGCCTGAGGTAGATTTGGGAAATAACACTTGTATTAAGGGAATTGAGTTCAATCATCTTCTTCAAAATAGAATTAGTTGCATTAAACTTGGACCAAATTTCTGAAAATAGGTGTTGAAGATGAACTGATATCTCCTAAACCATTGCACCTGTTACAAAAATGAAAGCTTTTTTTGTAGATAAGTTCATGTTGGAGAAAAAACTCTCTCAAATTTTGGAAATTCATTTCCACTTGCTCGCAATCTATGCCACAAAATCATCTCTAAAACAAAAAATCATTAAAAATTTAAATCTATGAAAATGAGCTATAATGATCTAGTCACATATCCCAATTCATGACACCTGTGAATAAACTGAAAGAGGTTTTTTTTATATGGCTTGTGGTTAACAAAAAATTCCTTGGTTTTTGCAAAATTACTTTCCATATATTGTAAAATGGCACCGCACTAAAATGACTAAAACAGTAAAATAAATAGAAAAATTTCTTTGTTTTAATGCAGGCTCCAAATATCACTACATATCTCCCACATAGTAGCACTTGTGCATAAACTGAAGGAGGTTTTTGTTATTTGGTATGTGATGGACAAAAACCTCTTTCATTTTTGTAAAATTCCTATCCAAACTGATTTTGTTGTAAACTTGTCGTTGTGTGTAGTAACTGACCTCAAAACATGCATAACCATGAACAAATCATTCATTTTGATCATATCTTCTAATCCGGGAGCTAGTTATGGGAGTGTGATATACCGTTGGAAATATTTTTCTGAGCTTCTTCTGATGGAAACATTTGTGACATGTTTTGTGTTGAATATCATGTGCAAAGCATCTAACCAAACCAAACATAGTAAGAGCTCATGTTGATCCCTAGTGACAGGCTGCGAAGATTGGAACTAACAGAAGCAACAAATTTTGTGCATGCTATGGTACCTGTGGACATTATACTTATGAATTTTCCCTTATCCCTCAGAGGCACAAAGAATGGTAAGATCAAGAAGCTTCCTCTAGAGGGTAGCAACTTATGCCTCCATTTGTTGCTCCCTCTAGTCAACTGTGCATAGGAACCCCATCCCTCAACAAGGATATGTGCCACCCAAGATGGCTAGAGTCCTCCATTTCTCCCCTCTCATTAGCTAGAGAATGGGTCTTACCAACTTTCCTTATGTTGAACTCCAAAGAATTCAACTCCAAACATGGTGACACCAATATGAAAAACCCTCTTGAAGTCATCAAATATTGGAAAAAATCCATTACATTGAAACACTACCAATTCCCGAGCTGCCCACACTTATAACATAGTAGATGAATGAGTACAATATTTTACTACTATGCCAATGATGGAAGTGATCAAGAGGTGGCCATATCAAAGAAAATGTACACTATATGTTTTATACACTGTGGATCCTTCAGAGGATTGTGTGATTATCGTTTACATTGACAACACGAATCATCCTCACCTTCCTCCTTCTGGTGCATTTTAGATACTAATATCTAATAAGATCATCCTTGTCCAATGGTGTATAGTCAAAGAAGGCACAACCACATGTGTGATGTCTGCTAATGTCTAGAAGGAACTTGGTTCCCTCGACCTTTCACCATCAACTATCACTTTTCTTGCACATGATGGTCACCCCTCACAACTTGTCGGTCTATTCCAAAATTGTCCCTTCGCCATTTTCAACAAGTAGGTCATGATAGATGTTGAAGTCATTGATGCACCTCTTGGTTATAAAATCTTGCTTGGTTATAGTTTTATGTATGCTATGAAATTTGTCACTTCTTTTTTCTTTCGTAATATGAGCTTCCCTCACAAAGGGAAGATAGTCACCATCAATCAATTGACTTACTACACTCTTTAGTCTAATACATCCCCTCATAATGTCATTTGTTCGATGGAGGGTAACAACTCCATGCCTTCCTTGACTGAAATATCTCTCGGGGTTTGTAAATACTCATCATTTATTAGGGATTTTTATGGCCCACCACTTGTTCCCACTAAGCCTAGCTTGTCTAATGTTTGCATGAATCAAGCATCACGTGCTACTCAAAATCTTGGTACATATTCCCAACAGCCAACTTATACACAACCTGCTACTCCAAACTTAGCTGGTGCCTCAAGAGGAGTTCCTCCTTGCTACCATCCATTTGGCCAAATTCATGTCTTTTTCCTACTACCAAGAATAGTATCCACCCATGTGATGGCTTTGCCAAGTCTCCCTAAATTTGCTTTGGGGATCCGATTTTGGTATAATGATCCTCCTACAAACAATCAACTCAATCAACTCAAACCTTACATGGCTTTGAAACCTGTACAACTGATTCCCATCACCCCTACCACTACTTGAGTTCCACCTCAACATCAACAAAAATTCATTCCTATTGTCAAAGAAATTGGTAAGGGGGAAAGATTGAAAAAAGGGGGCAAGGAGAAGGCAACCCAAGTGACAACCACTCTATCTATAACAGCTAAGCCTACTCATCCATGATCTTTCTGTGATCTCCATGGTCATGCCACCAATAAGTTCCCTAGCCTTCCCCATTTACAGAGCATGATTTCTAAAGATGAAATTCAACCAGACCCAAATATCCATGAGGTGTAAGTTACCTTACCTAAATCATCTAAGAAAAATAAATATTTATACACAAATAACTTAGGTGCTTTGTGTGATGCATGATGAGCCCCAGTATTGCAACAAGAATGTTGCAACTCCCAAGGCTACCAACTTAAATTATTAACCTGAGATTCATATAAACTTAAGAGGTCTCAACGCTATATGTGCTGCAAACACATTCCTTTTCCTAGTCTGAATCCATCTGATGCAATTGAAAGAAGGAAATTAAACAACTTCAAATGAGCAAAGATTTAGGCAAGCCACCAATCCTAAGTTGCAAAAGGTGGATAACAATAAGCAAACATATTCTACTTTTGCTAGAAAGTAAATGATAGAAAGAGAATTTATTCTATTTGTAAAAATGTAAAGAACAATGAAAACCAAGAAAATATAATCTATCTTACTAGAAAATAAATGACATTAGAGGAAATCTATTCTATCTTGCAGGAAAGAGAATTCCTATATTACTTTTGCAAGAAGGAAATCACACTTTGCTTAAAGTAAATTGCGGAAACGAAATCTAGACTAATTATATAAATCAACATTCAAGAGTTAAATGGCGACCTAACCAAACCTTAGCTCAACCAAAGTGGTATCAGAGAATTCACAGGCTATAAATCTACATCCACCATGAATTTGGAGTGAATTTGGTAAAGAAAGTTTTAAAAAACAAATTGCTACATGATTGCTACGATATTGTTATTTCTTGAGTTAACTTGCCGAATGCCTAAGAAAATTAAATTCAAATTAGATGGGAAAATTTTTGTTATTAAGTATGATTTCCTATGACTCTAATCCATGTGGAATTACTCAAAAATACCCCTGTTAACGTGTGTTAAAAAATAGCAGAAAAGTACTTCTCTAAAAACTTGAAATTCAAGCATTAGTGAGCTAGTTAACCTATCAAATTCCTAACCTAATCAAGTGAAAATGACATGGGGAATTTTTTATTATTAATTATAATATTTTTAGAACTCAATATAAGTGGAATAAACTCAAAATAGCTTTGTTAACATGTGCTAAAAAAAATAGAAAATTACTACTAGAAATGAGAAATTTCAGAGAATGAACTAGTAAGTTGATCTAAGTGCCCAAATGCCTAAGCTAATCAAGTGAAAATGCTGTGGGATTTTTTTTTTTTTTTTATTTTTTTTTTTTATTAATTTGGATTTTTTAAAGATCAAATATAAGTGTAATAAACTTGAAATAAGATCATTAACACATTCTAAAAATTAACATAAAATTACTACTATTTTTCTAGAGAATACTTCCATAAATTCTAAAATTGTGAACTAGTAAACCAATCCAAGTAGATCAATCATGGATATGAATTTGCAACATTGTTCTAAATATGCATCATACTTGTGACATCATAAATAACACACAAAAAAATTCACTTCAATCATTTAACTAATATAACCTACAGCAAATGAAGCATGAATACTAAATGCAGAAATATAAAAAACAAGAATAGTAAATGAAAATGAAAACATTAAGAGAAGATAAAGAAATTGTACAACAGGGCATTGAGGCTCCTGGATGGCCAAGTCTAAGGATACTCGGAGTCCTATGAAGGAAACCAAGCATTATAAGCTAAAAATGACACTGAACTTCATTATTTGAATCAATTCAAATACATCCCTACTAGAAATGAAAGTAGAGCTGCTAAATAACAAATTCTCCATATTAAGACTAAGAAATACATGCCCCTAGAGATAATTTTGAATTGTTACTAATACAAATATATGGGGAAACATCCTCCTTGAAAGGGGGCAACTTTCCCCTCCAAAATCCCTCAAAAAGTGGATTTAGTTCCCAATAGTAGGAATTTTCATTTAATGACAGGGAACACATTCCTAGTTTTTCTCAATCACTGGAGACCTAGAATCTGTCAATGATTTTATGATAATTTATTCATTTATTGGTCCATCCTGTAGAATACTGTGGTAGGGAATAAGTCTCTAAATTATCTCATTCAGAATTTAATCAATGTTCTCTCAATATTCTATAAAATAAATAATATTAGACACGCAATGTGACATTATCTATAAACCTTCCTAATGAACACATTTTAGCTCAAAAAGATGTCATCAAATGAAAAAAGGGAGGTTAATGGTGCTAAAGGATGGTTATATGGGAATTAATTTGTGTTTAATTCGGAGGCCCATCATACTTCCCTACCTAAAGTGTTGTTTATCCTTTGAGCAACTTAGTCACCTAACTGTACCTCATTCCTAGCCTAGTTAGCCTTTTTCTTGTACATTTCTTAATCCTTTCTCTTACAAAGCTTGGTTGTAGGTTCTATAAGGAAAATCACAAAAATATAGTTCTTCTTTTCATGCAAAAAAACAAATCTTTTCTCTTTGCAAGTGAACTATGTTGGATTGTAGGTTAAAGTGGAATCATCTCCATTCGGATTGTAGGCCTCCTCTAAAACCCTCGAAATCCCTTCGGATGCAATCATGTAACATCTTGTAGCAGACCTATAGCATCATGTAGCACCTCACAAAATCCATCAAAACTTGACCAAAATTGCACCTCGGGCCTATTTTTTTCCTCTTACCTTTCTATAACATCTTCTAGGACTTGGACACAAGCTAGAAGAGATCAAAGACCCCTTGTAAAACCTCTTTTTATCACTATGGTTTGAGTTTTATTTTTATGATGAATTCCTTCTTTCCTTTTGTTGCCTTCTTCTTCTCTGTTGTGGCCTAGATGATTTCCCTCTAGTTTTTCCTCTTCCTTACCTTCAATTTATTTTTATTTTTCTTCTTCTCCTTCCACTTCAGCTTCTTCTTCTAAATAACTATGTTTTGTTGTCTCTTATACTCTAGTAAAGTTTGAGCTTGGGTTTCCATGAAAGAATACCTATCCATGTATATAAAGTATGACCAAAGCACAAGGTTATTGTTGATTTTGTGGGCTCCTCCTGTTGAAACCTCCTCCCGTGTTCCCTACTATAGCTTCTTAAAAATTTTCAAGGAATTTTATGTCAATTATTAGTTTCTGGGAATCCTAGGGTTTCAAAGCAGAGATGAGAGGAATGGTGTTATTTTTCTAATCAAAGGTAGGAAATTTCATGCCAAATTAAAAAAAAACTACCCTTATACTAGAATGTTCTTACATAAGAAAAATTAGGGTTTGAAATTTTTTAACTTTCAGGGGTTTGCTACACAATGCCTCTATAGGAAAAATATGACCAATTTCACCAACTTTTCTATGCATGGATGGTGAGGAAAATTTCTAGTTACCCCTACCTTGGAGGCTTCTTCATGCGTTTTGGGTTTTGGAGGAAAATTTGCAGAAAAGTAAGCCCTTTATCATCTCTTAGGCCAATCCTGTAGTAGTAGTCTGCAATCTTGTAGCAATAGTTTGCAATCTTGTAGAAATAGTTTGCAATCTTGTAGAAGGTACCTATGAGCTTGTAGCAGCACTTTGAAGGTCATGTAGCCCCTTTACAATAGTCTATGAAAGAAATAACTCAAGTAATTTGGCTTCAACTTAAAATGAAAATATTTATGTGCTAAATGAGGCTCAAGCCCACTTAAGTTATTGGTGGTTGGCTCAACATGCTATATGAGTTGGCACCCACCTAACACATTGGCCCACCCTTCATAGTCACCACCTTCTTCTTTTCTTCACACTTTTGATTGATAAAAGGAGACAACTGCAGTTAATTGTCAAAGGTGGTTGAGACCATTGACCCATCCTTAGCTTATAAAATCTTTGTCTCATGCATTGATAACACTTCTTCAAATACGATGCACTCGAAAGGAAGGGTTGGGAATGTACATACCTAATCCTAACTGATGATTCTCATGTTGATATGTTGCAGTTGATGATTCTACCATTTGATGCTTGCATGAGGTTGCTGGAATATAGATGAGACTGCAGGGGTTCCCCTTGAGGTTCAATTTGTTGTCTTTGTTGATCCATTCTTTGTCTTGAAGAATTCTTTTTAATGATCATTGCTGATTGAATTTATTTGAATCTGTTGATCAGAAAACCAATGCCACCATTGATGGGATCTTGTAGCTACTAAGGACTAGTACAAGAGCCACTTGAGATTCATAATGCTCAAAAATCTCGATCTGGTGCTTTAGATTTGATCCTGTAGGGTTCATGCATACTGCTATAGGACTGTGTGTCTTCCTGTAGGAGTCACACAGACCCATTACGATCACACTTTTCAATGAGTGGTTCTTTTCAAAAATCTTGATAAATGAGAAGGTTGTTGGTTGTGGATAGGGAATTTTTCTGTGATGGAATTGGGTGGAAAGTAGGTGAAGGGCTAGGTTTTTTATGGATGGTAAGTGGAATGAAGGTGGAAATAATGAAAAATAATAAATTTTATGGATGATAGTGGTGTGGTGAAATATTTTTTCGTTCCCCCAAGGAAAACATAAGATTTAACCCCTTTCTCTATGCCGATCACATTCCTATAGCAAATCTGGAAAATCCTATAGCAATTATGGAACAATATTGTAGTAGACTTGTTTAACCCATATCTCTTAAACAGTTTATTAGATTCAACTATTTTTTTTTATAATGTTTCTATCATCCTTATGAATCCTCTCATAAAAATATTGGTTAATGGATGCATGAATCTCGAGAAAAATGGAAAATGGATGTAGGCGATAGTGGTCAATTTCTCGAAAGGTATGCACTGGAATTTGTTGAAATTTATTGAGAATTTTACCATCACCCTTGTGCATCTCCCCATGAAACATATTGGAAAAAATATGCATGGTATTCGAGATATGGTCAAAAAACAATTCTTCCCTATGTATTTTGGCAATATTGTAGCAAAATAGAAATTTCCTGTAGCAATTCAGGACAACTAGGAAAATGAACGGAAAAGGATTGAAAATGATCAATGAATGTTGTGTATGGTTAAGAAATGGATGAGAGTGGTATGGGGAAGCTTCCTTGCTCTTTTGGAGATGCATGCATTAGGCTTGGAGCCAAATATGTAGGTTGACCTATTTAGAGGGACATTTCCTATTTGTGTTCTTATTTTCTCCTTTTCTCTTCTTCTTTATCTTTTTTTCTAGGCCTATTGGCTACCTCAATGAGGTTTTCAACTAGCAAGTCTGCTAGGCACCTCAGAAGAGGTTTTCACCTAGGATTTATTTATTTCTTCACTTTTTTTTTTCTCTTTATTCTAACCCATTGACTACCTCATGGAGGTTTTCAATCAATGAGCCAATCTTAGGCATCACAAATAAGGTTTTCACTGAGATTTTATTTTTTACTCTTCTTTCATTTTTTTCTCTTTTTCCATTTGTTTATTTGGATTTTTTTCTTATCGTACTCTACTTGAAAAAATAAAAGAAAATTTCTTTCAAGGATAAGAATACTTCCAATGGAGCCATGTGCACATCAAGATGACAAATAAAACCATGTGTAGGCTCGAAAGAAATGCTTTGACATATACCTGAATATGAGAGACCAAATGCTTTGACTTTGATGATGCCAAACATTGTTGAAGATAGTGGTGTTCCTACTTAATGATTGTCAGGAACCAAAATTCAATGTAGTTGAGTTCACTTGCTCATCTAAATAATTTTGTATATCTTCTTTGTCCATGCCATTCAAATATTCTACTATTTTTCGATTAGCCCCTTGAACACATAAAGGATTTTATCATAAGCATTGTATAAATTCTTGAATCTCAGGCTCCAAAGGCCACTCTCCATAAAATGAGGTCCATGATTCTTTAGTCTTCTCTGGATCTTGTTCTTCTTGATGTTGTTATTTAATGACAACAGATGAATCTTGTTTTTGGAATATTCTTATTGATATAGATGAATATCATTTAGATCAAGAGGATTTTTTTGGAGATTTTTCATCTCAGCATTGTGAGGGGGTTGAGGAATTTTATTGTTGGGGTTTGGAGATGGTTTTGTAGGCAATTGAGTGGGAGTGGGTCTCTGAAATGGTTGTGGTAGAGGTGGATGGGATTGATAACTTTGAGTTTGGTATGGAGGATATTGAGGATGTTGAGGGAAATATGGATCACCCCATTGAGGAGGTTGGTGTTGATATGGATGAAAAGGAAGAATGACATATTGGAGAGGATAAGACCATGAATATGGAGGAAAATATGAATCACCCCATTAGGGAGGTTGGTGTTGATATGGATGAAAATAAAGAATGACATAAGACCCCTAATATGGTTGAAGAGGTTGGGGAGGATAAGACCCTTGTTGATATGGGTTGAAAAAGTAGAGATGTTCCATGCCTCCATCTAACTTGTCTACAATATCTTCTTCTTCTACATGCACATGATCAATTAGGGGGGTTCTTCATCATGGTACCATTTACCCTTAATAATAATTTATTTATTTTTACGAATTAAACTATTATAATAATTTTGACCCCTGTCCTTGAGTCAAACTAGCCATTAGGGAAGATAGCTGTTGGAGTCTCCGCTCAGACTATTTAGCATGATGAGCTAGATCTGTTTCTTCAACTTGTCCTGACGATGAACCACACTAGTTGGTTCGAAACGCGTCGACAAATGAGATTCCATGTGATTTTCGCCGAAGAATCTTTCTTTTACTTCAATATTGTTATTTCTTGAGTTAAATTACCGAATGCCCAAGAAAATTAAATGAAAATGAGATGGGATTTTTTTTTTATTAATTAGAATTTCCTAGGACTCCAATGCAAGTGGAATCACTCAAAAATACCTCTATTAACACGTGCTAGTAAATATAAGAAAATTACTACTCTAAAAACTGGAAATTCAAGAATTAGTAAGCTAGTTTACCTATCAAATGTCTAACTTGATCAAGCAAAAATGCTGAGGGAATTTTTATTATTATTAATTAGAATATGTTTAGCACCAAATCCAAGTGGAATAAACTTAGAATAGCCTCATTAATCGGTGCTAAAAAGTAACAGAAAATTACTATTAGAAATGAGAAATTTCAGAGAAATGAACAAGTAAGCTTCTCTAAGTGCCCAAATGCGTAGGTTAATGAAGTGAAAATGTTGTGAGGTGAATTTTGTTATTAAGGTGGATATTTTCAAGCTCCAATACAAGTGGAATAAACTTTAAATAAGCTCATTAACATGTGCTAATAATTAGCAGAAAATCAATACTATTTTGGTATAGGATACTTCCAGAAATTCCAAAATTATGAACTAGTAAAGCAATCCAAGTAGATCAATCATGGATATGAATTTTCAAGGTTGTTGTAAATATGAATCATTCTTGTTACTTCATAAATAACTTGGAAAATAATTCACTTCAATAATTTAACCAATATAACCTACAACAAATGAAACATGAATATTAAATGAAAAAATAGGAAAAACAAGAATAGTAGATGCAAATGAAAACATTTGAAGAAGATAAATAAATTGTTCTGTAGGGCTCTAAGGCTCTTAGGATGGCCAAGTCCAAGGATATTGAGAGTCCTATGAATTAAACCAAGCTTTAGAAGCTAAAAATGACACCAAACTTCATTATTTTAATCAATCCAAGTACATCCTTGCTAGAAACGAAAGTAGAGTTGCTAAATATCATTTTTTCTCCATAATAAGACTAAGAAATACATGCCCTTAGAGGAAAATTTTATTTTTGATTATAAAAATATATGGGGAAGCATTCTCCTTAAAAGGAGGCAACTTTCCCCTCCAAAATACTTTAAAAAGTGGATTTGGTTCTCAAGAGTAGGAATCTTCATTTAATGACAGGGAACACATTACTAGATTTTCTTAATAAGTGGAGCTCCAGAATCTATGAATTATTTCAGGATATTTTATTTGTACATGATGTAGGATCTTGTGGTAGGGAACAAGTCCCTAAATTTTCTCATTCAGAATTTACACAACATTCTCTCAGTATTTTGCAAAAATAAATAATATTAGGCACATAATATGCAATTATCTCTAAACCTTCCTAATGAACACATTGTAACTCAAAACAATGTCATCAAATGAAAAAACGAAAGGTTAAATGTGTTAAAAGATGGTCAGATGGGCCTTAATTTGTGTTTAATTTGAAGGTACATAAATATGTACAAACATTATTCCCATCATTGTCCTCATCTCCACTATTTTCATGATTCTCTTACCATTCTTCATAACATGGATGCCACCTATAGTGACCCCACAACCCCTCTACTTGCAGCCCCTTATACAATTTCATCACCAGGGTAGGAGGTTACTCAATCCACCATCATGATTCCACCTACTGATGTGGAAATTATGGACAATTCAATACCCATCCTTTACTCGTCATCATCAATGGGATCAACTATTTCAAACTCCTTAGGAGTGTCTGAGTCTAATTTAGATTCATCCTCTAAATTTAATTCGGTCTCAATATTGGTGGACCCTAAATCCACTTGTCATCAGTGTTCGCTAGAAGAAATTGCACATGTGAACCATGTCTCCCATGACGATGATCCATTAAAAAATCCCTTACTTCGAACCCAAAAATTTGAACTACATCCACCTTATGGCAATTACGTTGCCAGACAATGTTTGGGTAAGGGGGAATCTAGTTTTGAGGGTCCATAAGAAGAAATTCTCCCCAACCCTGATACTGCATCTTGTAGTGTCAACTGAAGTACCATTATTCTTCCCCATCTAAAATAAATTCTAGAGTTCCATATTACTCCAAATCATCTTAATGATAATCCATTTAATCATTCCTACATCTTATTTCAATACCCCAGACCCTTATACATTATTATTGTTCAAAATCAGTGTCATTTACGTGAGCATCAGTTCGTTATATTTGAAGCCACTCTTTGGTATGGTGACATCATATGTGTGAACCCAAAAATTTAGTCCATTTGACTCATATATGCAGTACCATATGAGATTGGAACTCCACCATTTCCTTTCTCCAACTGTAACCATCCCTTAATATTCCCATAAGAAGACAATCACAATATCCAATGACAATGAAAAAATAACATGCATAGTAATATTAGATATCAAAATCATACAAGTGTTTGGAATCCATTATTCTAAATACATTCGACATGTCCATAGCATGTGAGATACACATCCAGTTGGGGGCATCATTCGCACTTTTTCATACATGATCAATCCCCCCCTTAATCATCATATGCTAGGGGGAAGTATCTCATGCTTGGAGCAATGATGCCTCTCTTGGCCACCTTCTTATTTGATTAACATCAGTCTCAATGTAGGCCCCAAAGGTCGATTATCCTTTCATTCCTTGGATAGTTTGTCCCACTCGTCTCTTTTGTGGGCCATATACACTTCACATATAATAGATGATTGATACCATATATTCAAACATTCTACTCTTTGTGATTCCACATTTACCACCCAATCACCATGTTTGACTTGGTGGGGGAGGATGAATTTATATGCCCTCTAGTAGTACAATCCCTCATTCTTTCTTCCCTTGATTCTTCACTAGGAAACATTTTCCAAGAAGCACTAAGGCCATTCTTTGTGTTGATTTGACACTTCATCTGGAAGCCATTGTTTCTAAAAGATGCAAGTATCCTCCCATTTAAATCAATTATCTTCATGTTTGTCACTTATACTCATGCACCAATTTTTCTATGCACCTGTCAACTTATATGTTGATATGCGTCATGAGTAACCACTATTTACTCATGTTTTTTAGGGTCTCCTTTGGTTACATTCCCTATAAAATTTTACATATTAGTAACACCACCCCATTCATTGCATTTTCTTATATTTTTTGGATATTTCCGTAGGGACCCCCACACTTTGGTAGGTGGATCAACCCATCCATCTCTTGCATTTTCCACCTATCGAGTGTTAGATCCTACCTCACATGGGAAATCCAACACTACTACCCCTTTGCATTTTGGTGCCAATGTCATTCGAGACCCTTCCCTTCGGGAGCCCAATTTGCTTTCATAACTAGAACCAACATCATTTTCATTTCTCATTTTTATGATCACAAACCATTTCCCCTCAGATTCCCCCCTCTTATGACATTGTATCTAATCCCAAGAGGGCCTTGTACCCCTTGTACATAGGTTAGTTTATGGCAGTATCACTGAGTCACACTTGTTCAGAGAATCAAATATGAGTCACCCTTATATCCCATGGAGTCTATTTTGAACCCCCTTGAGTCTTGTTACAATATATCCTCCCCTCCATGCACCACATTCATCCTATATTTCCCAAATTTGACCATGAGACATTTTGATTTGTCTTTGAAAGGAATTCCTTTGAGTAACTTACCATCCCCTCCGGAATCATACTAGTTAATATCATGTCAATTTTTCATGTTATGATCTAAGAAGGGAAGTCATAATCCCATCCATCATTCCTCATCATCCTCCCTGGTGTCAGTGTATATCAGTCACATTTCTATGTTTCTTGTGCCTTTGTTTAGGACTCCTCATTTCCTTCGCTATGGTGGGCCCTCCCTTGTCAACTTCAACACTTTTATTCTAGGAGAGTGGTCTAGATGGAGGTGTACCTTAGACCCATCTACTTCATTATTGGGTGTCTTGTATCAAGAAAATGGAACCATCATTCCCTTTTGACTTGGTTTTTTCTCACATGATTGACTACAGCTCATTACCGAATGATCAAGAATCATAGACTTGATGGCCCAATGTTTTAGGAGATTGTTCCAACATTCACTAAGCATGTGTTAGATTTTTTGGACCTCATAAGGGGGTGGATCTTCATGTAAGCTCCCACATGCACAACCATAAACAGTTATCACCCAACCTCATATGCAGTTCTGTCAATTTGACTAGGTCATTTTTCATCAATCACAAAGCCCATTAGAAGATCCCCTCCTTTAGTTGGCTCATTCAAATCTTCAGAGCCCCATCCTGTTCAACAAGGATTATTTAGTTGTGATCTCCCTATCACATCATCTTGGGGGCATTTAGTCCTATGTATTTTTTTTTGTTGACAGGGGAATGGACAACTAGGGCGGCCTCTTAACTCGCGTAACATGGGGTCGATTCTGGCTGCTACCACTATAACCCCTGGGAGACTGCACCCGCCCCTCTCCATAGCTCCAGGTTACTCCAAGAGATTTGAACTCGTGACCTTTAGTACAGAGCCCGCCTTTCTAACGAACTTCACCGTAATGTGATTACCAACTCACCTACCCCCATGGGTATTTTCAGTCCTATGTAATCATGTCAAAAAAACTCATTATATTAGTTCTAGCCTTTGTATTCCAAGCACATATATCTATGGTACTCTTTTGTATCATTGTATTATTTTGTTGCCCATTGATGCCAGCACACCACGTATCATGTGTTATTTTTCTCAGCCCCACATTCTTGGGTGCACCATTATTTTTGTACTAAGTCATATTGACGGGTATGCTATGCCTCCCTTCCTCGAGTTCATGTAAACACCATAAAGGATACATTCCTCTAACAATTAGGTCTCACCTCCTTCAGTTTTAGTCCTTCGCTATGCCACAGTAACTCTCTCTCTCTCTCTCTCTCTCTCTCTCTCTCTCTATATATATATATATATATATATATATATATATGATACTCCCTTAAGTGTCTCATGAAAGTGAACCTACATTGTATTTCGGTCATATGATTTGCTCCTAACGCTCATACATTGGGGAGAAATCCGTTATCACCTAAAAAGTGATCACCTAGCCATTTTCCACTAGGATGATTGAAATACACCATGCAATATGGGTTTTAAACATAAAACCCACCTTCACCTTACAAAATAATTTAGAGAACCGCTTTTCCTAAATTATTTATGTTTACCCACTTGAAAATAACCTATAAATTCATTTAATTAATTTCATGTTATTTTCATATTTACCCATTTTGTGAAAATAATTAAAAATATTTTCACTCATCTATAGGAATAATTACACAAATCATTATTTATTTATTATTCCTTAATCATTTAACTTCTCTCCCTTCAAATGATTTGTAAATCATTATTTAGTAATTATTTCTAACTCACTTTGATGATATCTTCTTAAAGTAATTAAGAAACAATTTTTATTTATTAATCACTTCAACCACTTTTCCTAATTAACTCAATTAATCACTATTTCTTGATTTATTTCACGAAATAAATATTTTTGGTTATTTCATTAATATTTTCCTCTCTTAAATATAATAAAATACTCCTAATTATCAGATCTTGATTTGGGATAATAATATTTTATTATTTGACTAGATCTAGATCTATCTTAGCGTTTGATTATGATTAGAGAGTTTTTTTTTCTCCACTATCTACACATGATCATTTTCATCCTTATCATTTTGTCCTCATTACTCACAAGTTCTCCATTTTGAGTTCAACCAACCTTCTACTTTTCCCATTTGCAACCAGGAAGAGAGAGAGAAAGCAACTACAGGAAGTGTAGGGACTCAAAAGGACACTCCCATGGAGGAGGACATCAAATACCTGAATTTGTGTTCCACTCTACCAAGTGTTATTAATAATAAATTTTGATATTTTTCCATTGGGTTTCTTGTTATGAATTTTGGCTTGAATTTTTAGTATTTGTAAGCTCTTTTTGTAGGGTTTTCTAACATCTTCCTTGCATATCTAAAAATCTTGATGAAGTTTATAGAGTTTTTGAAGCATATATTTATTTTTTTCTTGGTTGTTAAGAAGGATTGTGACCAACTGTAAAATTATCTTTTTGGCACCCCTACTCAGAAAAATACACCTAATAAAAACCCTGATACTAGGGTTTTAACATCAAAGGAAATATTTCAACATATATAATAAAAATGAGTCATTAAACATGAACCATAAACACTTATATGATAGTGGAAAGTTGGTTGACTATGGGATATCCATGTTCCACCCAGGCCATAGATCGTGCGGTTCAACATCTCAACCATAAGTCACCCCCAAACTAGGATCAACTCCATAGGAAATAGTTGTAAATAGAACAAACAAACCCTTTTGAAGGCACTAACCCTAGTAACCTTAGTTTCCCACGATGAGATAACTTTCTCCTGACTAACACCCAAGTGGCACAACCTGAGTCGCTCGATATTGCCCACCTCGCTGGGCACCTTACAAGCAACCAAAACGATCTCAACCTACAACTCTAGGAGATATGCTACTCTCTAGTGTCCAAGATCCCACTAGCCAAACTGAATAACCCCATAATTGGTGCCAGATTCCAAAATAAGACTCATCCATTATCTCCGAGTTGAGTTCCCATTAGACCTCCATGGCCAACAAGCCATAACAAGATCCACTAAGCTCTTGGAGCCACCATGGCTCACAAAACTAGGATGTATCCAATTCAGCATGGTTAACTGAATAACCACACCTCAACTAGTTTTAAATTCTAGCCTAGGAATCCTTCACTATTCTCCTCAGTTTCCGTTCCCAGAAAGATTGACTAAATGTTTTTCCCCAAATTAGAAGAACTACACTGATTTTATATACATGGATTTACTCCGCCATGTGGTAGCCTCTAGATCCATGTGGACCCTCGGTGCCTTTCCTCCAAAACCAGCTGACCATTGCTTTCTTCTTGGAGTTACGCCTCCCATACTATTTTCCAAGGAGTGGTGTTACAGGTCTATTTGGGCACATCACTCCCAACGATCAAATAAGTGTAAACAGGGTCTATCAAACTCTAATTCAATTTCTACATGCCCTAGACATGCCACCTCATTGAGTGCTTTCATCCATGAGAGTTTCCTAACTTCAAACCCTGGTGAAATGCTTCCTTGGGTCACCAGCGCACCCCTAGTCAGGGGTAAGTGCTATGTAAAGGAGGTAGCCCCATTCAAGGGTGCATTGCAGAGCAGCTAAGCCCACTCAAGCCTGTGCTGGGCAAAACTCCTCAAAATGTTCATTGGATACTGAGCATATCCCTCCTTTCTAGAGCCTTTTAGAAGGAATCTAGCCCCTATCCTATTAATATGATCTCGACTTAGGATAGCCTTGGATCATATATTCCTCTATCCTCTCATCCCTTTGAACATGGAAACTAATCATCCAATTATGGAAAACCATTCAATGCCATACTAATGACAAAAACACTTGAATTCATCTATAAATTGGCCTCCCATCATAGAGACAAGGAGCTTGGAGATTATAGAGAAATACTGTTGGTTTAGAGACTTGAAATCATTGTCAAGTAATGTTATTCTACTGGATTGATGTTGGTATTGGTGTGATGAGGGCTTGGACTAAGTTGGATGACTGACTGTTACACATTAATTTGTCACCGACCCCACATTCCCTGATTCCGAACACTACCGGTCCATGTTATTGACATCTGCCTTGTGTCATGTTGTAAATTATGTGTCAATATCTTCCTTGTCATCTCAGGAAGAATACCTCAGTTCACTACTCTTGGAGTAGACCCTTTTTTACCTATGTTTTTGGGTCGTCAAGGGAAGGTGGTTGTTCCACCCACGAAGATGGCCAAGATTGCACTAGCCCTAGTGAAGTATTCTCCATGTCTATGTGTTGCACTCACGACGATCTACTTTTGGCAATTTTTTTAAACAACGCGTCGAAGCTTCGAAGTGTAACAACATCATGGGCAGTCCTAGGGTTGGTTGTTGGACCAGATGAGCTCGCTTCTCTCCTTTGGGATGGTTGTTCCAGATTTTGTGCAACCCCTCAAAGGGATAAGCTTTTTCTCCCATATCTTATGGAAGCTCCTCCTCCTATCAATACTTCCTCCATAACTGAGATCAGCTAGCTTAGTAGCTTTAGAGTTCAATAATTCAATAGTAAGAGTAGAGATTTTTTGCTAGAGTGTGGAGGTAGCCTCTCATGTAACTTAGTTTGGGATGGTTTTGAGTGGAGTTAACGTGGTTGTAAGAGTATTTTGGCATTATCCTTTTGGGTAGGAGAGAGATTTATTCATCTTTTGGGAGATAGTATACGAGTGAATGCTTACAGAGACATGCTGATAGGACCCCTCTAGGGGGCTTACGACATCAAGGCTTGGTTGTAAGTTCGACTTTGATTTACATTAATACAAATCAACAACTTATTTCTTATATCATATGTCAAAATTCATAATGATAGCTTGAAGCCCCTTGACTCTTTAAGTAGATAGTTTTTGTCGTACTCTATTATGTTCGTGGTTGTGTTCTGTATTTGTTTTCAGGTACAAGTGATTAGAAGAATGAAAGCTGGAGCAACAACAACAGGAACTTCATCGAAGGACAGTTTGAAGTTAAGCCTTCATGGCATCACCTTTCTAAGGAAATTTGATTTGGTATTGTCTTTTCTATGACTAGACCCACTCTAGGGCTATAGGGGTTGCCTCTATCCGCAGAGGGAACTTGCCTGTGTCACAAGTTGACAACTCTGCTGGGGACCGATTTGTCTTTTGTCTCTTGATTTGAGTTTGTTTTATTTGTTTATCATCTCCTTTACATTTGGGATTGATTTTTCATGTTCTGGGTTGTTTTGACTACTCCTGGTAGTCTTCCCTCTATCATGAGTGATAGGTCTAGCCTTCCCTTGGCTAGTTTTTAAAATTTTTCCTTTGTTTTAAGATCGTTGCAGTTTATTTTTTGACAATCATGAAGATAGTCATGCCTGCGCTATCTACTTAGTTGCACCTTCTGCTGTTTGGTGCGATTAAGTTGCCTCACAGTCACAAAGAGCTTTGAAATTGGCTCGATGTTGTTAACTAGTGTACTTCGGCGGTGACGTCGCAAAGTTGCTAGTTAGGGAGGTGCGATGTTTTATTGTCGGCGCACATTGTCAGTTTTATGCTCACGATGATTCGTGTAGGTTTCAATTTTAAGGTTTTTCTTGCTGATTGGCCAGTGTGTCCTATCCTTTTGAGCTTCTCTTTTGCCTTTTACTGTGTGTCAAATTGTTGATTACTAGAATATTTGATTTCGAGTTCCATTCCCTTGAAACTTCTCCTTTCGAACTATGTGACCTGTTTTCCTTAGGGTTTCTTGAAACATTAGTTTTCTTGGGTTACTTGTTCGTTTGATCTTTGGGCAGTGTTTGGCATGATCCCTTGCTTAGTTTGAGGCTTCTCTTTATTAATTGTTTTTTCATCTTCTTGATTGGTACGTGACATTTTTTTACCAAGCTTTCAAGTCTTGTTTGTTTGGTTTCCTTCCTTCACTTGGCATAGATCACATTGCTTCTCGGTCAGTGAGAAAAGCTTTCTAGTTTTTCAAAAAGAAACATCTTCTTGGTTTTGAGTCTTTGATTCGTTTTAGAGTAAAATGTTTCTCTTCATTCATTGAGTGATTTCATTCGAAAAAGCTTAAAACTAGTATGGTTTCGATTTTTTCATTTGGTTGCTTGCTATTCATTTGAAAAAATCAAAATATTGCATTCATCTAGTGTTAAGAAATATGAACAATCTTTTGCATTAGTAAGCGCTTTCCATTTAGAAATTGAAAAGTGAGGATGTGTTGTTCATTTTATTGATTATATTGCTTCCATTTATCTTTCCTCTTAGTTGGTTTGCTTGCATTTTCTTGCTTGTCGCTTTGGTTGCTTCGAAATGAACCTCTCACTTTGCTTTAGTTAGTCGTTCATTGAAAAGAAATGGTTTCTTCACTCATCTAGTTGCATTCTAGGAGCTTTTGAAGATACATTCAGTAGGGCCTTGAAACTAAAATTTAATTCAAGATTAATGACTAAAATTCATTGAATCAATATGAAAATGCATTGCAACTTAACGCTTATATCTAGAGGTCTAGGCTAGAGACGTGTTCCAGTGTCTTTAAACCTAGTGGCTATTGTTTTCACTAAGGTTGGGTGATTTCATAAGTGCTAGTATGGACTTGTGCTCCCTGTACTGTCACATATATGATGGGATACCCCACTAGGTTGCAATCCTATCATCCATAGGAAGCCGAGTCGGCCGCATTGCAGACGTGATACACCGAACACAACATTCGGGGAGATAGCCTACTCGTACTTCTTGGTTCGCTGGGAGGTATTTTGCAGTTCATGCTTGCCTAGTAAACCTTTTGCCTAGAGTTCCAGATTAGTCACTTTCATTCCTTTTCGACTCTCTAAAAGTAAAAGGATCATCCGAGCACTCTTCCTTTCGATCTAGTTTCCAATCGAAGGTGATAGAGTCACCTTTTGTCCTTTTCTCAACTCTTAAAACATGAAAAGGCAAAGTTTTGTTTCAGTATTTTAAAATTAACTTCCCCACGAAATATTCTTGGTAAAAGTTTACTTCCTTAGTAATTATTTAGAGTCGATTCCAATGGCAACATTTCCAGAGTCTACCAGTCAAGGGTTCCCCTTGGAAGGGAATCCTGGTCCTTTTCCTTCCTTTGGAAACACTGGTGCTCCTTATATGGCAACGTTGTCCCTTCCTGGGTTAACCATTTGTTTACTTGTCTGGTTATTTTCAACCTTAGTGATCCCAAGTGTCTCAACTCCTACCTCGTTGTCTCCTTCCTTTGAATCACGACATGACAATTCTAAGGTTGACCCCTCGCCTTATTCCCCTATTTCTTCACCTTTCTCTCCTACTTCACTTGGTGAAAGTTTCAAATCTAGTAACGAAGAGGCTAAGGAGAAGAAGAACAAGACGAAGAAGAAGAAGTTAGCTAAGCAAGTGGCCAACCGTACGACTGATACTCCAAGTGCACCTCATATTGGCAAACCTTTTGATCCTCCACGGAAGGTCAAATTCCCTTACAGGTTGTGTAAGGGGGACCATCTCCTCTGAGACTGTCCTGGCATTCCCAAAGTCCTAGAGGTATGGTCTCAAAATTTGGATTGACCATCCCCATCGACCTCTAGAGATCATGTCAATGCTACACTCTTGGCTAGAGAGGGTAAGAAGAAAGAGAAGATTAGATTTCCCTATAGGTTATGTGAAGGAGAACATTTTCTTCACCTTTGTCCTATTATGGATAAAGCTTCCAAAGTTTTGGAAAACCTTACAGCATCTCAACCCCAAATCCCTATTGGTTATCAGAAACTTTCTTCTAACCCTCCCCCAGTTGGTAAAGAGATTGACTTGGATTCATCTCTTGCCCATCCTGCTCTTCCTAAGCCTGACTCTCTTGTGTTTGTTTCCGACCAACCATTGGTCGAAGAGAGTGTCGAATTGGTTTCACCACCAGTTTCTCACTCTATTCCAGAAGAGGGTGGTGATCACACTGCTCATGTTCTTCTCATCTCCTTAGATTCTCATGAATCGAAGAGTGACCCTCCTTCCCTAGTTGTTCAGGAGAGTCCTTATTCTATTCCTATAGAGCATCGGGGCAATCATATGATACCCCCACCAAGTAGCTCTGTTGTTTCTTTCGATTGGAGTCACTTAACTGCTTATCACCTCCCATCTTATGTGCCTTTCCAGATCACAGTACAAGCCTATAATATGGTAGTACCTGGCACTATATTAGATGAAGGTGTGTCTGTTAGCATCATGTCTTCCACTACTGGGAAAGCTTTGGGCTCCCCACATCTTGTGCCTGTCACCCAAAATATGTTGGATTTCAATGGAGGAACCAGTCAACCCTTAGAGATCCTTCCGTAGTTTTCCATTACTTTGGGAGGAAAGACCATCTACATAGACATGATGGTAGTCCAAGGTCTGTTAGATTTCAATCTTATCCTTGGATGTGACTATATTCATGTCATGGGAGCTCTTGTTTCTTCACTTTTCCATGTGGTTTGTTTTCCGTACAAAGGCAGAATTGTGACTATTGATCAATTGTCATTCATTGGTCGCCAGGCACCTCCTTTGCAACCATCATCCCCTATCGGCTCTTGTTTTCAAGTAGTACCTTCCCTACCACAGGTCAATTATGTGGCTACCCGTTCCGTCTTCACATCTGCTGATGATCACATAGATGGTATAATACTTTATATACTGGGGGCATTGGAAACTGATCTGTCTTTGGTACCAAATGACATGTATTCCTCCTTGAGCGTGGTCCTTCCGTCTAGTGAAGACCTCTTGGGAGGCATGTTCTCATATGGTCCATGAATAGTTGTCCGAGGATAGTTTGTTCTTGTGTCAACCTCGTTAAAAAATGAACCAAAGGGTATGAGGATGGTTCCTTGTCTTGTGTCAACCTCGTTAAAAAATGAATCAAGATATCCAAGGATAGTTCCTGGTCTTGTGTCAACTTCATTCAAAAATGAAACAAAGAGTCTGAGCATAGTTTTTTGTCTTTTGTCAAGCTCATTAAAAAATGAAACAAGGGTCATGAGGATGGTTCTTTTACTGTGTCAACCTTATTAAAAAATGAACCATCTCCTTTTTCCAAATCAAGTCTTTGAATAAGATCTCGTAAAATCCCAGTCGAGTCTTTCCAAGATCTTGAAATTGAACCTTCATTCCATCCACCTAGCTACATGAAATGAAGCTTAGGGGGCATGTACCTCGATTTGAGTCATTATGTTGGGGGCATGTACCTTGATTTGATTCATTATGCTGGGGGCATGCCAGCTTATAGAAAGCATAGTTTTTCGTTTCAAGATTGTGTAAACATGAAACCGAATCCAAGTAGAGTTTTCCATGGTTCAAGCTTGTGTAAAAATGAACCCACACTCGATTTACATCTCATGATTGTTGTTTTAATCAGTTGATTTCTGCTAAATACGGCTCGGTTGTTTCATTCCATCACCACCATCTCTTTGGCTAATCATATGCATTCACTTGGTTGTTTTTCCTTTCCTGAGGGACCGTAGTAATGAGTGGTTTTACTAGCCAGCCTCTTGACCATTTTTAGCAGTTCCACCATTGCAAGAACCAGTTGGTACCCTTTATACCACTCATTCCTCCAGGACGAGTCACCTTTAAGCTCTTTTCTAACTTGTAAAAGATGCAAATATTGCCAAGTATTTTTCCCTTTTGACTTGTTAAAGAGAATCTAAATGTGGGGGTCCACTTTCAGCTCTTTTCTGACCCTTTTAAAACGAAAAGATTACTGAGCTCTTACCACTTTGAACTTGTTAAACGCTACGAAGCATCATCTACCTAGTATAACTTTACCCATTTTAAGGACTAGGATAGATTACTTACGAAAAAGGTATTCGTTGATCTATCATAGTCAATAGGTTTCCTTGGGTATTGTTTTCTACCTTTTTGAATTCGAGGGACAAATTTACGAAAGGGACCTTTGGAGTTTTCTTTTCTGCGTCATTTTCAAACTCTCTAAACATGAAAAAGACTTCAAGTTTTAACTATGTCAGAAAACATTGGACTTTTCATCATGATGAGACCGAGCTTCTCCTTCCTAGGGCTTGTTAAATACTGACTAGGTCGGATTTGTCCGAAGGACAAACTTACATTACAAGCATATGCTATCCCCTTCAAGCTTGTGTTTCAAAAATAATTTGGGTACTTGCCAGAAATGGTGGGGGGAAATTTGGAAGTATTCTGTTGATTATTATGGCAACTTGTCTCTCTTGAACATCGACACTCTTTCTGATTCATGTCGGGTTGGGATATCCTCACTTTATTGTTTTCCTTTCAGGTTTTGGGTTATCCATTTTGCCTCATTCCATCTGATCCCTACTGCATCTTCATGAACTTTGATCCTTTGGTACCAAAATGCTACCAAACTCCAGAGTCATGTCGTCGATATGTTCAAGAGTTTAATCCTTCTGCAGTTTGTATCCTTACACACCTTCCTTAGATTCTCTGTTCATCCACATTCATCTTGTTCCTTTGTCTCATGTCAATGGTGTGGGAAACATTATTGCCCTCCTTTGACCGATAGCTTCCTATCGACTTCAACTCATTATCCAGGAAGTTGATCTAGAGACTCATTTCTGGTACCTTGGAGCTTGCATGCCTTAATGGCAAGTTCTTCGCATTCGATGATAGGCTTTTATCATTGGCCTTCGATTGAGTGATTTCATGGGTGTTTGACTTCAGATCATTCTTCACAGTTAGTGGATTGTACTAGCAGTACCTTGAGAACCATTGACATTACTGGTGGTCTCTCTCGTGCTTGTTAACAGTTTACATCATTGACTAGTACTCAAGTGATTTTCTACTATGTTCGACTTCAACACATATATTCACATATTAGCATTTGTACCATGGTCAGGTTGGGAATCAAGACCCTAGGCTCAAATTACACAAATACAGATTGCGTGGATTGGTTCATGATTGAATACATGACTCTTTTGATTGGATGGCTTCGACCATACCTGAGTCTTTCATATATCTTATGTCCATATATCTTCTTTCACTATGTTCTCATGTATCAGAGATATCAGTTGTACTTGCGTTGCAGGTTCTCCACGATGGTGTTCTGTTTCAGTTATGGATTTGTAAATCATTTCACCCCTCCCACTCTCTCAGCCTTCATGCTTTAGGGGGCATATGTTACACAGTAATTTGTCACCAACCCCGCATTCCTTGATTCTGGACACTGTTTGTCCATGTTATTGACATCTTCCTTGTGTCATGTTGCAAATTATGTGTCAATGTCTTCCTTGTCATATTAGGAAGAATAACTCAGTTCACTACTCCTGGAGCAAACCCTTTTTTACCTATGTTTTTGGGTCATCGTTGGAAGGCAATTGTTCCACCCATGAAGATGGCCAAGATTGCACTAGCCCTAGCGAAGTCTTCACTCTGTCTATGTGTTTCACTTGCGACGATCTACTTTTGGCAAGTTTTTTAAACAACTTGTCGAAGCTTCGAAGTGTAGCAGCCTCATGGGTGGTCCTAGGGTTGGTTGTTAGACCAGATGAGCTCGCCTCTCTCCTTTGGGATGGTTGTTCCACCTTTTGTGCAACCCCTCAAAGGGATAAGCTCTTTCTCCCATCTCTTATGGAAGCAACTCCTATAAATACTTCCTCCATGACTGAGATCAACTAGCTTGGTAGCTTTAGAGTTCAAGAATTCAATAGTAAGAGTAAAGAGTTTTTGCTAGAGTGTGGAGGTAGCCTCTCATGTAACTTAGTTTGGGATGGTTTTGAGTGGAGTTAACTTGGTTGTAAGAGTATTCTAGCATTAGCCTTTTGGGTAGGAGAGAGAGTTATTCATCTTTTGGGAGATAGTATACAAGTGAATGCTTGCGGAGACATGACAACAAGACCCCCCCAAGAGACTTACAACGTCAAGGCTTGGTTGTAAGTTCTATTTTGATTTAAATTAATAAAAACCAATAGCTTATTTCTTATATTGTATGTCGAAATGCGTAATGATAGCTTGAATATCCTTGACTCTTTAAGTAGATAATTCTCGTCATACTTTATTATATTCGTGGTTGTGTTATGTATGTTGTTTTCAAGTAGAAGTGATTAGAAGAATGAAAGCTGGAGAAACACAATAGGAACTTCATCGAACGATGATTTGAAGGTAAGCCTTCATGGCATCAACTTTCTAAGGAAATTTGCTTTGGTATTGTCTTTGATGTGATGAGACCCACTCTAGGCTAGAGGGTTTGCCTTTGTCCGCAAAGGGAACTTGCCTCTGTCACAAGTTGGCAAGTGCAAAGGACAAACTTACATTACAAGCATATGCTATCCCCTTCAAGCTTGTGTTTAAAAAATAACTAGGGTACTTGCCAAAAATGGTGGGGGGAAATTTGGAAGTAATTTGTTGGTTATACTAATTATTACAGTAGCTTGTCGCTCTTGAACATCGACACTCTTTCTGCTTCGTGTCAGGTTTCAATATCCTCACTTTATCGTTGACCTTATGGGTTTTGTGTTATCAGTTTTGCCTCATTCCATTTGATCCTTGCTTCATCATCATGACCTTTGATCCCTTGGTACCAAAATGCTGCCAAACTCTAGAGTCGTGTCGCTGATATGTTCAAGAACTTAATCCTTCTTCAATTTGTATCCTTACACACCTTCCTCAGATTCTCTGCCTTATCCACATTTATCTTTTTCCTTTGTCTCATGTCGATGATGTGGGAAACATTATGGCCCTCCTTCGACCAATCGCTTCTTGTCGACTTCAGCTCATTATCTGGGAAGTTGATCTAGAGACTCTTTTCTGGTACCTTGGAGCTTGCATGCCTTAATGGCAAGTTCTTCACATTCAACAATAGGCTTTCATCATTGGCATTCGATTAGGTGATTTCATGGGTGTTCGACTTTAGATCATTCTTCACACTTTGTGGATTGTACTAGTGGTACCTTGAGAACCATTGACATTACTGGTGGTCTCTCTTGTGCTTGTTAACGGTTTTTATCATTGACCGGTAATCAAACGATTTTTCTAGTATGCTCGACTTTAGCACATCTATTCACATATTGGAGTTTGTACCTTGATCGGCTTAGGTTTCAAGACCTGGGCTCAAATTACACAAATCCAGGCTGTGTGGATTGGTTCATGATTGAATACATGACTCTTTTGATTGGATGGCTTCGACCATACCTGAGTCTTTCATATGGTCCTTTTGATTGGATGGCTACGTCCATACCACAGGTCATTTATGTTTATCTTATGGATGGTTGTGTCCATTCCTTGTACATGTATGCCCTTTCACTATGTACTTATGTATCAGAGATATCAGTTGTACTTGCGTTGCAAGTTATCTGCGATGGTGTTCTGTTTCAGTTATGGATTCGTAAACCATTTCATCCCTACCACTCTCTCGGCCTTCATGCTTTAGGGGGAATCTATTACACAGTAGTTTCTCACTGACCCCACATTCCTTGATTCTAGACACTGTCGGTCCATGTTATTGACATCTACCTTTTGTCATGTTGCAAATTATGTGTCAATGTCTTCCTTGTCATCTCAGGAAGAATACCTCAGTTCGCTACTCCTGGAGCAAACCCTTGTTTACTTGTGTTTTTGGGTCGTCGCGGGACAATAGTTGTTCCAGCCACAAATATGGCAAATATTGCACTAGCCCTAGCGAAGTATGCGCTTTGTCTCTGTCTTGCACTTGCGACAAGCTACTTTTGGCATGTCTTTTAAACAAATCGTCGAAGCTTTGAAGTGTAATAGATTCATGGGCGATCCTAGGGTTGGTTGTTGGATTAGATGAGCTCGCCTCTCTCCTTTGGGATGGTTGTTCCACTTTTTGTGTAACCTTTCAAAGAGATAAGATATTTCCCCCATCTTTTATGGAAGCTCCTCATCCTATAAATACTTCCTCCAGGACTGAGATCAACTAGCATCAGAGTTCAAGAATTCAATAGTAAGAGTAGAGAGTTTTTGCTAGAGTGTGGAGGTAGCCTCTCATGTAACTTAGTTTGGGATGGTTTTGAGTGGAGTTAACTTGGTTGTAAGAGTATTCTAGAATTAGCCTTTTGGGTAGGAGAGAGAGATATTCATCTTTTGGGAGACAGTATATGAGTGAATTCTTGAGGAGACATGCTGACAGGACCCCTCTAGGATAATTACGACGTCAAGGCTTTGTTGTAAGTTCTACTTTCATTTACATTAATACAAATCAACAACTTATTTCTTATATCGTATGCCGAAATGCATAATGATAGCTTGAAGCTCCTTGACTCTTTAAGTAGATAGTTTTTGTCGTACTCTATTATGTTCACAGTTGTGTTCTGTATGTTGTTTTCAGGTACAAGTGATTAGAAGAATGAAAGCTAGAGCAACACAACAGGAACTTCATTGAACGATGATTTGAAGGTAAGCCTTCATGGCATCAAATTTCTAAGGAAAATTGCTTTGGAATTGTCTTTGTTATGACTAGACCCACTCTAGGGCTAAAGGGGTTGCCTCTGTCCGCAGAGGGAACTTGCCTATGTCACAAGTTGGTGACTCCGAGCTCTTGTCGCTTTGAACTCGTTAAAGGCTACGAAGTGTCATCTACCTAGTATAAGTTTACCCCTTTTATGAACTAGGATAGATTACTTACGAAAAAGGTATCTATTGATCTATCATGGTCAATAGGTTCCCTTGGGTATTTTTTTCTACCTTTTTGGATTCGAGGGACAAATTTACGAAAAGGGACCTTTAGAGTTTTATTTTTTGTGTCTTTTTCAAACTCTCTAAATATGAAAAAGACTTTGAGTTTTACCTATGTTGGACTCATTAAACCCTGATGACATTGGACTTGTCATCATGATGAGACTGAGCTTCTCCTTCCTAGGGCTCGTTAAAAACTGACTAGGTCATATTTCTCTGAAGGAAAAACTTATATTACAAGCATATGTTATCCCCTTCAAGCTTGTGTTTCAAAACTAATTGGGGTACTCTCCAGAAATGGTGGGGAAAAATTTGGAAGTATTGTATTGATTATTACGGTAGCTTGTCGTTCTTGAACATTGACACTCTTTCTACTTCGTGTCGGGCTAGGATATCCTCACTTTATTGTTTTCCTTCAGGGTTTTGGGTTATCCATTTTGCCTCATTCCATTTGGTCCCTACTGCATCTTCATGACCTTTGATCCTTTGGTACCAAAATGCTGCCAAACTTCAAAGTCATGTCGCCAATATGTTCAAGAGTTTAATCCTTCTGCAGTTTGTATCCTTACACACCTTCCTCAGATTCTCTGTTTCATCCACATTCATATTGTTCCTTTGTCTTGTGTCAATGATGTGGGAAACATTATGTCCCTCCTTCGACCGATTGCTTCCTGTCGACTTCAACTCATTATCCGGGAAGTTGATCTAGAGACTCCTTTCTGGTACCTTGGAGCTTGCATGCCTTAATGGAATGTTCTTCACATTCGATGACAAGCTATTATCATTGGCCTTCGATCGAGTGAGATCATGGGTGTTCGAATTCATGTCATTCTTCACACTTCATGGATTGTACTAGCAGTACCTTGAGAACCATTGACATTATTGGTGGTCTCTCTCGCGCTTGTTAACAGTTTACATCATTGACCGGTACTCAAGCGATTTTCTCGTATTCTTGACTTCAACACATCTATTCACATATTAACATTTGTACCATGATCGGGTTGGGATTCAAGACCCTGGGCTCAGATTACACAAATCCAGTTTGCGTGGATTGGTTCATGATTGAATACATGACTCTTTTTATTGGATGGCTGCGACTATACCTAAGCCTTTCATATGGTCCTTTTGATTGGATGGCCACGTCCATACCACAGGTCATTTATGTTTATCTTATGGATGGCTGCACCCATGTGTTATGTCCATATATCTTCTTTCACTATGTGCTCATGTACCAAAGATATCAGTTGTACTTGCATTGCAGGTTATCCACGATGGTGTTCTATTTCAGTTATGGATTCGTAAAGCATTTCACCCCTCCCACTCTCTCAGCCTTCATGGTTTAGGGGGCATTTGTTACACAGTAATTTGTCACCGACCCCGCATTCCATGATTCTAGACACTGTCGGTCTGTGTTATTGACATCTGCCTTGTGTCATGTTGCAAATTCTGTGTCAATTTCTTCCTTGTCATCTCAAGAAGAATACCTCAGTTCAGTACTCTTGGAGCAAACCCCTTTTTACCTATGTTTTTGGGTCATCGCAGGAAGGTAGTTGTTCCACTCACAAAGATGGCCAAGATTGCACTAGCCCTGGCGAATTCTTTGCTCTGTCTATGTGTTGCGCTTGCGATGATCTACTTTTGGCAAGTTTTTTAAACAACTCGTCGAAGCTTCGAAGTGTAACAACCTCATGGGTGGTCCTAGGGTTGGTTGTTGGACCAAATGAGCTCGCCTCTGTCCTTTGGGATCGTTGTTTCACCTCTTTTGCAATCCATCAAATGGATAAGCTCTTTCTCCCATCTCTTACGGAAGCTCCTCCTCCTATAAATACTTCCTCCATGAGTGAGATCAGCTAGCTTGGTAGCTTCAGAGTTCAAGAATTCAATAGTATGAGTAGAGCGTTTTTGCTAGAGTGTGGAGGTAGCCTCTCTTGTAACTTAGTTTGGGATGGTTTTGAGTGGAGTTAACTTGGTTGTAAGAGTATTCTAGCATTAGCCTTTTGGGTAGGAGAGAGAGTTATTCATCTTTTGGGAGACAGTATATGAGTGAATGCTTGCGGAGACATGCTGACAGGATCCCTTCAGGAGACTTATGATGTCAAGGCTTGGTTGTAAGTTCTACTTTGATTTACATTAATAAAAATCAACAACTTATTTCTTATATCGTATGTCGAAATGCGTAATGATAGCTTGAAGCTCCTTGACTCTTTAAGTAGATAGTTTTTGTTGTACTCTTTTATGTTCGTGGTTGTGTTCTGTATGTTGTTTTCATGTACAAGTGATTAGAATAACGAAAGTTGGAGCAACATAATAGGAACTTCATCAAACGACGGTTTGAAGGTAAGCCTTCATGGCATCAACTTTCTAAGGAAATTTTCTTTGGTATTGTCTTTGTTGTGACTACACCCACTCTAGGGCTAGAGGGGTTTCCTCTGTCCACAAAGGGAACTTGCTTGTGTCACAGTGACATGAGATCGAACCACATTGGGTGTAACTTCTCCTTCTATCAATCAATAAAGTTGTTTGTTCCTTTTCCAATACTTTTGTCTATATCTGTGATGAATATATGTTAAAATGTTTTTGATTCCATTTGTTTACAATAAATAGATCATATGCTTTGATTTTTTTCATATTTTATTTATGTTGGCAAGTACCGATTGAGCGAATTCAGTTTGAGCGAGAGCGATGGGAGCAACTCAAAGGAGATCAAAGGAAGCGAAGGGTCACAAGTAGGTTCCTTTATCTTATTTGTTTATTGTAGGAAAAGGTTAAACATCTTTACTTCAGTTGTTCTAAGTGTAACTACCCACCTAGGGAATATATACTTATCCGATGTCGCTACTTCTTTGAATTTTACCACAACATCTGAGTCACATCTATATGGTGGTCCGTCCATCCCACTGTGTTACCAATCATTTTCTAGAACTCACTGCAGTGTTTCTTCTAGTCCATGGTCTTCACCCATGTCAACCACAAGAATTTTACTTGGTTCTTCCCTTACGGATACTGAACAGTTTGATACATCAAGTCAATATCAAGCTGGTCCATCTAGTTACCATCCAATGTATCCACTTAACACTAGATTACCTCCATATGGAGAACAATATTCCCAATCTGTTTATTCTCCAGACTCTGGGGGGCCACCATAGGGCAGTATACCATCATCTTTAGGTCCAACTTATTCTGGAATGACTGTTTGTCAATGGCAGCCTACAATGCATATTCAACCAAGGCTTGTGTATTCATCACAACCAATACATCCTGTTTCATCCATGCCTAGTATGCTTGTCATTATGACTTTACCATAGTTGCAAGCTCAGTTGATTGTATCCCAACCTTTGCAAGTTGATCCTTCAACCCGTTACCTTCAAGTTTAAGGTCTAAAGACTCATTCTTCTCAGGTCATTTTACAAAAACCATTTGTGTCTGAAATCCAACAACTTCAGGCCACTTTACCATTAACTAGGATGACTCACACTTATAGTGGTTCAATTTATCCACAACCCGGTCAAACTTATATTGGTGGGAAACAACCATTGTATCAACAATCATGGCAACCACAATACCAACAACAATAATTCCAACAGTACCAAACTTATACCAGACTTGGTCAACAAGCCTATGCTGGGTTTGGTCAACAACAAGCTTACCCAGGTTCTAGTCAACAAACCTATGCTGGTTTTAGTCAAAAAAAAATTTATCCTGGTTCCCAACAACAACCTTATACTAAATATGCTCAACAAACCTACCCCTATCAAGATTACCAGCAACAGATTCCTTATGATGGTATGCAAAGTCCTATTTCCTAGGCAATTCCATCTTACCCTGGTTATGCTCATCCCAACCTAAATCGATAGTCGCCTTTTGTTGCAACACTTGAATTACCAGATTTAAATCAACTTACCAATTATCCCTTTTTTATTCAGCTTGGTGGCTGATGATTCCACACAAATTGCCTTTTGATATTCCTAAGTTCAATGGAAACCTTGGAGAAGATTCGTCCAATCATGTTATGATTTTTCATTTATGGTGTTCATACAACTCCCTAAATGATGATTCAGTAAGACATTGCAACAAATGCTCATTGGTTCGGCTGCAAAATGGTATATTGAATTACCACGAGCATCATTTGACAACTTCACACCCTTAGCCACTACACTTTTAACCCATTTACAGTTACCCATTAGATATGAAACTAGAACGAAACTGTTGACCAACTTTAAATAGACCAATGTTGCTCACATTTTTTATCATATTCATGAGTGGCGTCGTTGTTGTCGAATGGTCAAAACTTTTTTTCCCGATCAGCTTTTAGCTAAGTGGTTTATTAAATCCTTATTGCCATCTATCACCGAGGATGTGCCTAAAGGAGGAGTTGTTACTGAAGAGAAAGTAATTACTTGTGCCCAATACTTAGACTTGATTTACACCCAGTATGGCACACTTTGTGATAAGATTCCGAATGCACCTAGACCAGATTTTACTATTTCACCACCTCCATCCAGTAAGGACTCTCATGTCGGTGACGGTGTGATAGGTTCTTCAAGCACTCAAACAACAAGTAGACCATCTAGTCAAACACTTCCTATTTCAAATCAAACCTCTAATACACTTGATAATACATTTTCTTCTGAAATAAATGTTGTGTCATCTGACAAAGGTAAAAATGAAAAGCAACCTAGAAGAAAGAAAAAGGGGAAAACAGAAAAGAAAAGAAAATTCTCCCCCTCAAGAGAAATCATCTGATTCCTCTTCTTTGTCTAGGAAACCTCATTACCCATGTTTAATTTGTAATGAGGAGCACTTTATGCAAGACTGTCCTCACCACTCTGAAGTCTCAAAACTTCTTAAGACTTTAGTACATCCGTTGTGTTGACAGACCCCTTTCTAATCCTAGAGACTCATTTGGTTGCTAAAGATCATACTTCCACTTCACAAGTGCTTATCCTATCTGCCACTAAGCCTAAGACTGATGTTTTGGTGACTACACGAAGTAAAGATTACAGTAATGCACCGTCATCGCCAAATAAATAGGCTATAGATCAACCCAATATCTCTACCTTGACTTCGTCTGACTCCATTCCACCACCCATTTCACCAGAGTTAAAAATAAAACTACCTAAGGGAGTTTTTCATAAATCTACATTCAACCCTCGAGCTCGAGCAACACAAAACTATAATATAGTAGAATATTTGGCACAGTCACCTTCTGCTATGTTGACACTTGAAGTGCTTCAAAATTGTCCCTCCCAAAAGCATGCTTTATTGTCAGCAATTGGTGGAATTGATCCAACAAATTCCAATCTCATAGTTTTTAACCATGTGGGTTATACACCACAATTACCAGCACAGTTAGCATTCTTGATCCAAGTAAATTCTTCGAATCACCTCATTCATCGAACCATTGTTGATGAAGGTGCATATACTTGTATCATGTCAATGAATTTCTGGAAACCACTTGGCTCACCGCCTTTGTCATGATCACCTATGTTGTTAAAATATTTTGATGGTCACACTTATACACCTCGTGGAATTTTAAGTAAGCTCTAGATAAAACTAGGGGGAAAAATGTAACTGTTGAAGTTTAGGTCATTGATGGACCCCTTAACTACAATATTTCACTAGGAAGACCATGGGTTTATGCTATGGCTGCTATGGTTTCGACATGCTTTTGTATTATCGCTTTCCCTCATAAAGTTAGAATCGTAGTAATTGATCAACTCACCTTCTTCGCCTCTAGTTCAGAGGAAACTAGAAGCGTTTTGTTAGTTCACGGACCTCTGCTATCTCTTCAGAACATTGGATTAGGTCTCTTCAAATATTCTTCCCTAATGGGCACCTTTTCACTGCCGTCACCATCACAAACGACGGAAGTTGCGAAAGTTGAGACCTATAACATGATATATTCCACTTCATCTAACTCATGGAAGATTTCTAATAATTCCAAAATGATATGAGTAATGAAACCGTCCACCTAAGCCCAATTGAGCTCGCATAGCAATCAATATTTTTGGCTTACGTAGCAAATCCAAATCCATCATCACTGATTGTATGGGTTGATCATTCGTTAGAATATGGTACTTCCTCTGATCCTTTTTCACGTACATCTTCTATTGATGAAGGAATCATCCAATCAATGATGGCAAAAGAAGAACCATGGGAAGATTATAATCATTGATCCCATCTTCCAGATCACATAGAATATATTCCAAATGAACTAAATCACCCTTCAATAGTTGAATTCCTTTCAAATTCTGTATTCTAAACAAAACTTATCGAATATCGAAGAAACCATTTCTATCAATATTTCGACCAAACACAGAATTATAGAAAACATCCATGTTGGAAAATCTTGTTCTCCATTGGAACTTGAAATTTACCATACTCTTTTTCGTGAATTTCGTGATATATTTGCTTAGTCATATGAGGAAATGCCAGGTATTGATTCTAGTATAGTTGAACACGAGATTAAAATGTATCCTGATGTCAAGCTAGTATGACAGCGCCTCCGTCCTATTCATCCAAAGAAGGTTGCTGCCATAAAATCAGAAGTTGAAAAACTTTTACATGTTGGTTTCATATACCTCGTTCCTCTTACTGATTGGGTTTCTAATATTGTTCCTGTCATGAAGAAACAAGGAACAATATGAGTGTGTGTTGATTATAGGGATGTTAATCATGCTTGTCCAAAAGAAAACTATCCCACTCCCTTTATCGACCAGATAATTGATGAATGTGCCAGATGTGAAATATTTTCGTTTACGGATGGATTTTCCAGCTATAATCAGATCAATATCCACCCAAAAGACCAATCTAAAAATTCCTTTATTTTTCCTTGGGGCAAATTTGCATATAGGAAACTCCCTTTTGGTTTGAAGAACGTTGAGGCAAATTTTCAGAGGGGAATGAATTATGCCTTCCACGACATCAAACACATTGTTCAACTCTATCTATATGACTTAATTTCTCATTCACAGAAACAAGATGATCACTCGCAACATTTGAGAGCCATCTTTTTACGGTTCCAACAATACAAAATTCAAATCACTCCACATAAATGTGTGTTTTGTGTTGGTTCTGGTTTTTTTCTTGGTTTCGTAGTGTCCAAAGAAGGAATTCGACTTGAACCCTTGAAGGTTAACGCAATTCTTGATTTGCCTCCACCTTCCAATTTACTTTAGTTATAGAGACTCCAAGGGAAGGGAACTTTCTAAGGAGATTCATTGCCAACTATGCCGAAATGGCTAAAGGATTTACTCGTCTTTTGAAAAAAGGAATTCCCTTCCGTTGTGACAAGGTTGCACAAGCTTCCTTTGATGCTCTCAAAGATACCTTGATCTGAGCATCATTCATGTATTCCCCTAATTATCAGAACAACTATTTCCTGTATCTCACTGCTGCAAATACAACCATTGCTATGGTTTTAGTCCAAGAAAAAGATGGGATTGAACATCCGATCTATTATTTGAGTTGTAATCTCAATAATATGGAAGTTAAGTATTCTTACATGTAGAAGCTAGCTTTGGCTTCCTTTCAAGCTGTAAAAATATTTCGCGATTATATATTACTCCGAAAGACCACTATCATTTCGGATTACAACCCTATGACATACATCTTGTCACGTCAAATGCTGGGGGGGAAATATTCAAAATGGATCATCATTTTGCAGGAATTTTATTTGGAATTCATCAAATCCAAGTCAAAGAAATCTCTAGTTTTTCTAAGCTTCTTTGTGACCTTCCCTCTACTGCCATCGACTTAACAACAGAACCATCAATTCCATATGAGTCTCTATTTTTGATCTTGTCATCTGACCCTTGGTACGAAGATATACTAATCTATCTCCAAACCTAAACTTTCCCCTCCGATACCTCTCGCTCGCAACAACGACGTATTCGATATCAAGCCAAAGATTATCTGATCATTGGTGACACCCTTTACCATCGCAGTATCGATACGATTTTTCGTAGGTGCCTCACACATGAGGAAGCCAAGAAAGTTCTAAATGATTGTCATTCTGGTGATTCTGGTGGAAATTTATCTTGTTATGCTATCACATAGAAAATTCTTTGTGTTGGTTACTTCTGGCCTACCATATTTAACGATTCCATTACTACTATCAGAAGTTGTCATGCATGCCAGATTTTTGACTGTAAAACTCGATTACCACTTGCACCACTGCACCCTGTCATCACTCTTGGACTATTTTCAAAATGGGGCATTGATTTCATGACATGTAACCCTCACTCGGTTGGGGGGCATGGGTATATTATTGTCGTCGTTGACTATCTTATGAAACAAGCCGAGGCGATGCATACATTAAAAAATAGTGGTGAGGTAGCTGTACTTTTTTTCTTCAACCATGTGGTTACGCAGTTTGGTGTACCACAAGCTGTACTTACAGATCATGGTTCACATTTTCGTAATCTCATGATGAATGAATTAACTACCAAGTTAGGACTCTCACATGATAGTTCTACTCCTTATTATCCACTAGCTAATGGATAAGTTGAAGCCATCAACAAAGTCCTTAAACGAATGCTCCAACGAATGATAGGAGTTCACAAACGAAATTGGCATTTGATCTTGTACTCAGCTTTGTGGGCTTATCGAACCTCAGGAAGAAATGCAACTGGATTCACACCTTTCCAATTGGTGTATGGTCTTGAGGCAATCTTTCCATTACAATGTGAGATTTCATCACTAAAACTCGTAATTGACTTGTTACCTGACACTTCTCATGAGGAAGCGCATTTCCTAGAACTCACCCATCTAGATGAAACACGTCATGAAGCCACATTGGCCAATGAATCACATAAGAAATGAATTAATGCGCAATATGATCGCAATTTCAAGCCTCGCATATTCTTAGAAGGAGACCTAGTCTTGCTTTATGATCATGAAGCCAATAAATTAGGAATAGGAAAATTTGAACCACTATGGATGGGCCCCTACATTTTTAAGCGTGTTTTGGCAAAAGGCGCTTACGAGTTGGTTGACTATGATGGAATTCCATTGTTGGAGCCCCGAAATAGGTTGTATCTTAAATGTTACTATGCGTGATTGTGCGTAGTAAAAACACTGTATATATGATTTGATTGCATGTGTGTATCACAGTGTGACTTTTAGACTTTTTATGTGGTTAGTAATATGGTTTGCAATTGTTGTATATGTCAGAATCTTTGGAACCATTTGTTGGTTATGCCGATGGTGCTAGTCGTAGTATGAAGAACCTATCCTCTACAACATGGGCCATATTTGCTCCAAGTGGTGAGTTAGTGAGTTTTCAAGGGATTTGTATTGGTCATTCTACAAACAATATCATTGAGTATAGTGCATTGATCGAACTCCTCTCTGATGCCATTTCACTTGGCATTCTCCAAATCATCATTAGACTAGAGTCACAACTTTTCGTACTACAACGTACAAATGGTTATACCATCTGAAATCCAACTATTCATCATATATTCCTTAGAGTTTGTCTCTTGGAAAGACATTTTGATTACATTCAATATCAACACATTTCCAGAAATGTTAACACATTGAATGATTCTTTAGCGAATTATGTGTTAAACAGACATTTACGACATATGTAAAGAGTAAATTTTCAATTCACATCAACAACTGAATAGTATTACACATAACCATACAAAAACATTGAAAGTAAAATAGATAGATGTTCAAAGTTTTTACAAAAATTTGTGTCCAAGAAATGTTGGTCATTTGACCTCAAAATGCATACAGTAAATCATCCTAAGTAGATCTAATGATGCTCATGATAACAGGTCATTGCCTGATTTATCATGCGTAATAGCCTCATCCAACGACTAGGTACACCAATAGTATGGTGCTATAGTCTCATCGGTAACTCCTTGATCCAAACATCCAGTATACTGAGGGTTGAGCCCTCTATATGATGCTGCAACTTTGTTAGTGTCTCGATCAGATATAAATCTTGGAGAACTACTCTTTCAACATTTCTCCCCACTAGTTCACCCACCTCCTGTTGATGATGCATTGGTCGAACAGTTCCAACATCTATATACATGAGAACATTTTTAGTTAGTCTTGGAAACATCAAAAAACACAAAAACATGTAAAAACTTAAAAAATAAAAAATACATGGTCAAAACAATTTACCTATAGCACCCCATTGAGCACCCACTAATAATCTCAAACCTGGATCTCTACAGAAATTTGTCCCTGCATATGGATTCTCCTCTATGATAATATGTTGTCGACAGAGCGAACTAATAAATGTGGTAGAAAATGAGATTGATGACTAACCAACATGTCTAGCCATCAACGCTACCCATATTTGCATCCATGGATCTCTAGGACTAGCTAAACTCTATGTCACATGTTGAGTCTACATCAATGGAATTCTCTCCAAAGTAAAAGCGATCAAGATTGATCCATAACTGAAATTTTTCATCTTACCACTATTTGCTTTAGTCTGCTGCTCTTTCATATAAGAGAGTACTGCCACACACCAGTTGAACATAGTTGGCTCGAGACACTCGAGCGCATACTGCATGTATGATCTATTTGAGACATTAAGTGTCACACTACCTGCCAACTTTGCAATGGTAAAGAGGATTGTTCGCAAGGGCAAATCATGAACATCCCTGATGTTTATCTTTCCATATTTTCCAGGCTGTGTACTTGGCTAGCAGAATTGTCAAATGTAGTCCCTCACTGATTCACCCCCATGGGTAGAGCCTGAAAGAGAAATGGGGGCACCACGGCTTGATAATATTGTGAGAAAGTAAATATCATCGATCAATATAGGGAGCACTTTGTCCCCTGTGTGAAAAACCTATTCTGCTGGATCCCATGAATGAACCAAGAACTGTAATAGTTCTAACTGTTGCCTCATCCCAGATAACCTGAAATATTTGAGTAACCCATTATCTTTGAGGGCCTCAATAGTACCAAGATCATTTAGGGCAACCATATCCTGTTATTCATGTTCTCTTTCATGCCATGTGATAGCCATTATGATCTGATCAAAGTCTGAAATCACACCATAGGCTTAGTTAGGATCCATTTCATGCAAACAACTGAAGAGATTTTAGGTAGAAATGATGAATCAAATTTCTGAAATGCACCCAATGCACCCCTGATATGTAGATAGTGCGATGTAGAGAAGTTTCCCTTCTATTTGACTGCTCTGTAGCACAGATTTCGATGCACAAGGGTGCGCTAATCCTAGGCATGATATATTTACCCTAGGGACCACAAAACCCTAAAAATTTTGCCTAAAATTGAAAAAGAATGACCTTAAATGAAAGAGAAGAGGTAGATCTGCTGAAGTTTGAGGTAAAACAATGGCTCAGAGCACAAAACTGAATGGTAATTTCAAATGGTAAAATGACTTGGTAACTTCTCGTTTTATGGTTATTTCATGTTCATTAAATGAATAAACTATAGTTTTTACCTATTTTTACCAATGAAATAGGTATGTTTAATCCGTTTGGTGGTTCTTTGATCAGGTTTACAGTTGACATGGTGAATTTGACGTGCATGATCATAAAATGTACTCTTGACCACAGAGCATAATTTCATCTCTTTTTCGAGATTTGTTAAACATCGAAAAAGGAAACCCCCTAAGGTCTTCTTTCAACTCTTGTCAGACTCTCAAAATATGAAAAAGTTGCTTGGCACTTGTCCTTTTCAGCTTGTAAATGGATTGGAGACGACATCTACTCAGTATAAGTTTAACCATTTTCCGAACTGAGATAGATTACTTATGAAAAAGGAATACATTGAACGAACATGGTCAATAGGTTCTCTCTTGTATTATTTTATGCTTTTTCAGATTTGAGAGACAAATTTACAAAAGAGAACTTGTGGAGTTTTATTTTTGACCCTTTTCAAACTCTCTAAACATGAAAAAGACCGAGTTCTCATTGTTGTTAAACTTGTTAAAGCATCAAATAGCGGCAAACTTGTCCATCATGAAAAGACCGAGTTTCACCTTCGCTATATTCGTTAAAATATCACATAGCAATGGATTCACCCAAAGGGTAGAATTATACATCAAGCATATGTTATCCTTCTCAAGCTTGTTAAAAAATAAAGAGGTATTGGTTAGCAATGACTGGGGAAAATGGGAAAAGGGATAAATCAATTTATGGTAGCAAGTTTCTCTTGAACATGACACTTTCACTTCATCTCTATGACTATTTGGGTTGGGTTATCTACTTGATGTTATCATACCTATGGTTTACCCAAGGATAATTTTAGGGGCGAATGTTCGCCCTTTGGCGAAATTAAGGGGTTTTAAATTTTTAGTGGGCGAATATTTTGTATCATAGTACATTTTTACAAATCACCTCAAATAGACCACCTTATTTTAAGGGAGATGGTAAAAAAGGTAAATTTAGCCCTTGAAATTAGGACTTACAACCTTCCATTCGCCCATTTTCAAGAATAGGTTTTATTTAAGTGAATCCATTCGCCCATTTTCAAGAATAGATTTTATTTAAGTGAATCCTATGGGCCAAATACCATATTTATAAAAGAGGTATGGTAAATTAATAAAAATATAAATAAATGAGAGGTATGGTAAATAAATAAAACATTTTTTATATTTATTCCATAAGTCACCTTATATACATGTAAGGGTGTAAACAAATAAAAATATAAGTAAAGTGGAGGTATAGTAAATAAATAAAACGTCTTTTTATACTTACTCAAAAGGTATGGTAAATAAATAAAAATATAAATAAACTAGACGTATCGTAAATAAATAAAACCTCTTTTTATATTTAGTCCATAACCCTCGTTCTATTTATGAAGGTTCAAGAAAGAGGCTTTATTTAAGTGAATCCTATGGGCCAAATACCATATTTGTAAAAGAGGTATGGTAAATTAATAAAAATATAAATAAACGAGAGGTATGGTAAACAAATAAAACATTTTTTTATATTTACTCCATAAGTCACCTTATATTTACGAACACTCAAAAAATGGGTTATATTTAGGTGAAACCTATGGCCAAAATACTATGGGACAAATACCATGGACTAGATTGTTATTAATACCATGCAAAAAACCATTATTAACCCTAATATTAGAATTAATAAAATAAAAATGGCACATGGTATTTACCCATGGTATTGACCAAAATGTCACATGGTATTGACCCATGGTATTCACCTGGAATGTAGCCTATTTAAATGGGGGAATTAAACCAGCATGTAGCCTATGCTAAGATTCACTAGGACTTTACAAAGTTTTATTATTTAGTGAAAGACTCGCCAAGATCTTACAAGATTTTATAATTGAGTAAAATATTCGCCATGCCTGGTGAGAGATTCGCCAAAAAATTATATATACATATTATATTATTGATAAAATCGCCTTCCATTTTTCCTATATACCATGGAGATTCGCCCATTTATTATATTTATAAATTTAGGGGGGGTTCTTAAAATTTTCCCTGGGTTTACCCCACTATCGACCAATTTGGTTTTGGGTCAAAGCTACCAATTCATTCATTGTTGCCGACATGTTCAAGAGAAGTCACTCAATAAAATTCATCCTTTTCAATACTCATAAACCTTCATTTTCATGACCACCATTCCTGAACATTGTGTCATTAGTCACATTTTGTCTTCAAAATAATTACACTCATTTCATGTCTTTTATTCACTTCTTGTTGACATCAGCACATTATCTTGGAAGTTGACTTAGAAACACCCTTCTGGTACCTTGAGGTTTGCATACATCAATGGCAAGTATCTCGATTCCAACGATAGTTTGACATTATAGGCCTTCAACCAAAAGACTTTGTATGGTGTTCAACATCAAAACATCTATTCACACCATGTAGAATGTACTGTAGTACCTTGAGAATCATGATCATTACTGGTGATTTCTCTCGCATTTTTTAACAACTTACATCATTAGCTGGTAATTAGACGGTGTCTTCCCATGTTCAACTTCAGATCACATTTTCACATGGTTAGACTTGTACTTGAGAAAACGATTGGACGAGATAGAGGACCCCACATCTAGTTTCATCCATCCGGGCTGCGATTTCAGGAGAGTACTAAATCATTTGTATGATGACTTTACGTAGATAGTCATCTTATCATGGATCTATATCTGTAGACGACTATCTGATTTATGTACATGTAACGAAAATTTTATATGCTGGGCATGGGTATGACTTCCCTCTGCAATTCATGAAAAATTGAAAGATATCATGATATTATGTATTGTAATTGATGCAGGTCACTGTCTACTTCAGAACCTCCTCATCACATCATAAAGCATATCACTCAACATTATCATTTATGAATTCATGCTTTAGGGGGCAGTTGTTACAGGTTTATTTGGGCACATCACTCCCGACGATCAAATCAGTGTAAACAGGGTCTATCAAACTCTAATTTAGTTACTAGATGCCTTGGACATGCCACCTCATTGAGTGCTTTCATCCATGAGAGTTTCCTGAATTCAAACCTTGCTGAAGTACTTCCTTGGGTCACTAGCGCACCCCTGGTCAGGGGTAAGTGCTATGCAGAGCAAGTAGCCCCATTCAAGGCTGTGTTGCAGAGCACCTAAGCCCACTCAAGCTTGTGCTAGCCGAGAATCCTCGAAATGTTCATTGGATCCTGAGTATTTTCCTCCTTTCTAGAGCCTTCTAGAAGGAATCCAGCTCCTATCCTATCAAGATGAGCTTGACTTATGATAGCCTTGGATCATCTAATATTCTATCCTCTCATTCATTTGAACATGGAAACTAATCATCCAATTATGGAAAACCATTCAATGTTATATTAATGACAAAACCACTTGCATTCATCTATAAATTGGCCTCCCATCATAGAGCCAAGGAGCTTGGAGATTATAGAGAAATACTGTTGGTTTAGAGACTTGAAATCATTGTCAACAATGTTATGTTGCTAGATTGATGTTGCTATTGGTGTGATGAGCGCTTGGGCTAAGCTGGATGAAGGTGTAACTTCTCCTTCTATCAATCAATAAAGTTGTTTGTTCCTTTTCCAATACTTTTGTCTATATCTATGATGAATGTATGTTCAAATGTCATCGATTCCATTTGTTTACAATAAATAGATCATATGCTATAATTGTTGTTATCTTCTATTTATGTTGGTAGGTACCAATTGAGCAAATTCAGTTTGAGTAGGAGCGATGGGAGCAACTCAAAGGAGATTAAAGGAATTGAAGGATCACAAGTAGGTTCATTTATCTTATTTGTTTGTTGTAGGAAGAGATTAAACATCTTTACTTCAGTTTTTCTAATTGTAACTACCCACTTAGGGAAGATATACTTATCCGTAGGTATAAATTCCGTATAACAAATTGCCGACCATACTGGGGAATGACCATCATTCCTATTAGTTATCCCTTTTCTTAGTAGCACCAGTAGACTTTGCTTGAGTTCATTTACCCATATTCAAACATTTTGAAGCTTGTTTGGTCAAAATGTGTGCTTATTTGTGTGTTGATAGTGCTCTTTAGCATCAACATACTGTTGCTCTTGACACATTTCTCTACAGAGCAGCCTTAGCCTAGAGGCAGTGCTCTGCAATGCACTATCTCCCACTCAGGGTTGCGTTGGTCCCTATCAAGCCAAAAACGCATATTTTTGCTTGAATTTTTCCAAACTGTTTCACATCTTATTTTCTAAATGGTCAATGTTTCTCTGTCCCTGAAGTCCAAATTAGCATTTCTTTTCCATGCCCACTTTATCTTTGTTTGTTCAATGTTTCTTTATGTTTTCTTTATCATTGTCGAATCAATCCCAAAGTTAGCTTACATTGATTAGTCTTTACTTTTATGAAAAATAAATTGTTGTAAAGTCTTCGTTTCTTATGAAAAGAATTGATTGATCATTTGTGCATTTAGTTTCTTTATGTTCATCTAAACATTAAAGGAATTAAAATAAAAACATTCGTAATGCATTTAGAAGTTCGTGTGTGCTTGTAGGAACGGTATAGGGAAAGTTTCATTAGATGTGCTCTATGCTCTTTGTTTAAATATTTTGATTTCTCTATTCCTTTTAGTTACAGTTTTCATTGTTTAAATCAAATGAAAAGAATGTTTCCCATCTCAGTTTCATTCTAGGAGTTTCAAAAACATCACGTGGTAAACCTGAAAGGCAAAATTTTAAACAAGATCAACTAGAATTTATCTCAATTAACCTAATGGAGCATTATAACTTAACACATAACATTTATAGGTCTAGGCTAGAGACGTGTTTCGGCATCGTTAAACATAGTAGTTTTTCTAATGGTCTGTGATACATTCTGAGTGTGATACCTCATTCCATGTACGCAAGTATATCGTAGCTCATCCAGTTACTTTTGGGTATATCAGCCAGTGTTATAGTACGAAAAGTGTAAGGGAATGCTCTCACTATGCAGTTTCACATTAGACAGAGCTAACACTGATTGGGCCTCCATGTACTTTTGGGTATATTTGGGAGGACTACATTAGGTTTCTATCCATCCATAGGTAACCGAGTCGACCATCTTGTATACTGTGATACACCATGAACAACATTCAGGGAGATTACCTGCACGTATGTTAAGTCCTTGGCTCCTCCGAGGCGGTATATTGCAGTTGACAGTTACTTGGTAATTCTTTTGCCTAGATTACCCTCTTTTTCTTTATTTATTTTTATAATAAAATCAATTAGCAATCATGGAAGAAAATCAACCTTTACCCCGTCGTTTGTGTAGGACAGTGAGTAAACCGCCTTTACCATCTAAAGCTACACCTAGTTGGCAAAAGCGGTCTCGTTTAACTGAGTCCAATACATCACAAAATTTTGGCTCTTCATCTGATTTACCAGAGCCACCTATAACAATACGTACTACAATTCCAGTTGCTCCTACTATTACTGGTTTATCTGCTACTGAAGTGGAACCTTTACAATTACCCGAGGACACTAAAAGTGAACTTAGTGAAATGGTAACTGAAGTTGTCCAACAAGAAGTTGATCCTCAACCCAAAGTTGTTAAACAAGAAATTGCTTCTGAACTTGAATTTTTTCAACCAGCAGTTGATCTCGAACCTATCATAGTTCAACAAGAAGTTACTTCTGTACTAGTTCAAGAAATTCACCCTGAACCCGTTGTTCTTTTACCAAAACACTTGGATATTGAACAACTAGAAGTTTTTCTCGTACGAGAAGACGATCGAACAATTTATCCTCAGACATCTATAACTGTTGAGACTTCTCCATTACTGCAGAGTCAAACACCGAAATTTATTATAGACCTGACGGTGAAATCCTTCCACCCGGTTTGATTGCTATTGAAGAGGAAGTTGGAGAAGAAACTGCACCTAAAACTCCAATTCTCTTTGGACTAGGACTTTATCTTTATCCTTCTTTTCCTCGGTTAACTTATACTGCTCCTCTTGATCCTGTTTACTTTCAAACTCCCGTAGATTCATTAGGACATTTATTGGGTCATTTGACTATGGCTGAAACAACATCCCAGACTGTATCATCTGTTACAACTACAACAATATCTATTGTCACTACTTCTTCGATGTTTTCCACAACACCTGAGTCACATCTGTATGGTGGTCCATTTGTCCGACTGGGTTACTAATCATTATCTGGAACTCACTCTGGTGTTTCTTCTAGTCCATGGTCTTCACCCATGTCATCCACAAGAATTTGACCTGGTTCTTCACTTATGGATATCGAATAGTTTGATCCATCTAGTCAATATCAAGCTGGTCCATCTGGTTACTGTCCAATGTATCCACTTAACATTGGATTACCTCCATATGGAGAAAAATATCCCCAATCTTCTTATTCTCCATACCATATGGCAGTATACGTCATATTTAGGTCCAACTTATTCTGGAACGATTGTTTTTCAATGGCAGCCTACAATGATTGTTCAACCAAGGCTTGTGTATTCATCACAACTAATACAACCTGTTTCATCCATACCTAGTATGCCTGTCGTTATGACTTTACCATAGTTGCAAGCTCAGTTGATTGTATCTAAACCTTTGCAAGCTGATCCTTATACATCTTACCCTCAAGTTTTAGGTCTACAGACTCAGTCTTCTCAGGCCATTTTACAACAACCGTTTATGTCTGAAATCCAACAACCTCGGGCCACTTCACCATTAATTGGGGTGACTCAGACTTATACTTGTCTAATTTACCCACAACCTGGTCAAACTTATACCAGTGGGAAACAACCATTGTATCAACAATCGTGGTAGCCACAAAACCAACAAAAGCAATTCCAACAGTACCAAACTTATCATTGACTTGGTAAACAAGCCTATGTTGGGTTTGGTCAACATCAAGCTTACCCAGGTTCTAGTCAACAAGCCTATTCTGGTTTTGGTCAACAATAAATTTATCCTGGTTCCCAACAACAACCTTATACTGGATATGCTTAGCAAACCTACCCCTATCAAGGTTACCAACAACAAATTCCTTATGCTGGTATGCAAAGTCCTATTGCCTAGGAAATTCCATCTTACCCAGGTTATGCTCAACCTGACCTAAACCGACAGTTGCCTTTTGTCATAACACTTGAATTACCGGATTTAAATCGAATTACCAATGATCCCATTCTTTATTCAACTTGGTGGCTGGTGATTCCACACAAATTGCCTTATGATATTCCTAAGTTCAATGGAAACCCTAGAGAAGGTTTGTCCAATCACATTATGACTTTTCATTTATGGTTTTCATCCAACTCCCTACATGATTATTTAGTAAGACTACGTCTTTTCTAGTGAATGCTCACTGATCCGGCTACAAAGTGGTATACTGAATTGCCAAGAGCTTCATTTGACAACTTTACACCCTCAGCCACTACATTTTTAACCCATTTCCAGTTACCCATCAGATGAAACTAGAACGAAATTGTTGACCAACTTTAAACAGACCACTATTACTCACATTTCTGATCATATTCATGAGTGGAATCATCGTCAAATGGTCAAAACTTTTGTTCCCGATCAGCTTTTAGCTTAGTGGTTTATTAAATCCTTGTTGCCATATATCATCAAGGATGTGGCTAAAGGAGGAGTTATTACTGAAGAGAAAGTGATTGCGCGTGCCCAATACTTAGACTTGATTTACACCCAGTCTGGCATGCTCTATGATAAGATTCAAAATGCACCTAGACCGACTTTCACTGTTCCACCACCCTGATCCAGTAAGGACTCTCATGCTGGTGACAGTGTGATAGGTTCTTCAAGCAATCAAACAGAAAGTAGACCATCTAGTTAAACACTTTCTATTTCAAGTCAAACCTCTAATACACCCGATAATACACTTTCTTATGAAATAAATGTCGTGTCATCTGACAAAGGTAAAAATGAAAATAAACCTGGAAGCAAGAAAAAGGGGAAAACCAAAAAGAAACAAAATTCTCCCCCTCAATAGAAATCATCTGATTCCTCTTCTCCGTCTAGGAAACCTCCTTACCCATGTTTAATTTGTAATGAGGAGCACTTTACACGAGATTGTCCTCACTGCTCTGAAGTCTCAAAACTTCTTAAGACTTCTAGTACATCTGCTGTGTTGACAAACCCTTTTCCAAATGCATAGACTCATTTGGTTGCTACAGATCATGCTTCCACTTCACAAGTGATTATGCTATCCACCACTAAGCCTAAGACTCTTGCTTTGGTGACTCCACAAAGTAAAGATTATAGTAGTCCATTGTTGACGTCGAATAACTAGGCTATAGATCAACCCAATACTTTGACTTCGACTTTGTCTGACTCCATTCCACCACCCATTGCACAAAATTTAACAATAAAACCTCCTAAGGGAGTTGTTCATAAATCCACATTCAACCCTTAAGCTTGAGTAATGCAAAACTATAATATAGTAGAAGATTTGGCTCAGTCATGTTCTGCTATGTCGATGCTATAGGTGCTTCAAAATTGTCCCTCCCAAAAGCATGCTTTATTTTCAACAATTGGTGGAATTGATCCAATAGATTCCAATCTCGTAGTTTTTAACCATGTGGGTTATATGCCACAATTACCAGCACAGTTAGCATTCTTTATCCAAGTAAATTCTTTAAATCACCTCATTCACCAAACCGTTATTGACGAATGTGCATGAACTTGTATCATGTCAATGAATTTCTAGAAAACACTTAGCTCATTGCCTTTGTCATGGTCATCTACGACATTAAAAGCTTTTGATGGTCGCACTTATACACCTTGTGGAATTTTGTAACCTACAGATAGAACTAGGTGGCAAAAGTGTAACTGTTGAAGTTAAGGTCATTGACAGACCCCTTGACTACAATATTTTACTAGGAAGACCATGGGTTTATGCTATGGCTGTTGTGGTTTCGACATACTTTCATATGATCACTTTCCCTCATAAAGGTAGAATCACAGTGATTGATCAACTCGCTTTCTTTGCCTCTAGTTCACAGGAAACTAGAAGCATTCCATTAGTTCACAGACCTCCGCTATCTCTTCAAAACATTGGAGTAGGTCTCTTCAAAGATTCTTCCCTAATGGCCACCTTTTCACTACCGTCACCATCACAAATGGTAGAAGTTTCGAAAGTTGAGACCTATAACATAATATCTTCCACTTCATCTGGGTCATGGAAGATTTGCAATAATTTCGAACTTAATATGCATAATGAAACCATGTTGCTAAGCCCAATTGAGCTCGCATAGCAATCCATATTTTTGGCTTGTGCAACAAATCCAAATCCATCATCACCGATTGTATGGTTTGATCATTCATTAGAATATGGTACTTCCTCTGATCCTTTTTCACGTACATTTTCTATTGATGAAGGAATCATCCAATCAATGATGACAGAAGAAGAACCATGGGTAGATTATCATCATCGATCCCATCTTCCAGATCACATAGAAGATATTTCAAATGAACTAAATCGCCCTTCAATCGTTGATTTCCTTTCAAATTCTGTATTCCAAACGAAACTTATCGAATATCGAAGAAACCATTTCGATCGATATTTCGACCAAACCTTGAATTGTAGAAAGCATCCATGTTGGCAAATCTTGTTCTCCATCTAAACTTGAAACTTATTGTGCTCTTTTTCATGAATTTCGTGATATATTTTCTTGGTCATATGAGGAAGTGCCAGGTATTGATTCTAGTATATTTGAACACGAGATTAAAATGTATCCTAATGGCAAGCCAATATGACAACACCTCCGTCTCATTCATCTGAGAAAGGCTGCTGCCATAAAGGTACAAGTTGAAAAACTTTTACATGTTGGTTTCATATACCTCGTTCCTCTTACCAATTGGGTTTCCAATATTGTTCTTCTCATGAAGAACAAGGAACAATATGAGTGTGTGTTGAGTATAGGGATGTTAATCATGCTTGTCCAAAAGACAACAATCCCACTCCCTTTATCGACCAAATAATTGATGAATGTGCCAGATGTGAAATATTTTCATTTATGGATGACTTTTATGGCTATAACCAAATCAATATCCGCCTAGAAGACCAATCTAAAACCGCCTTTATTTGTCCCTGGGGCACATTCACATATAGGAAACTCCATTTTGGTTTGAAGAATGCTTGGGAAACTTTTCAGAGGGGAATGAATTATGCCTTCCATGAAATCAAACACATCGTTCAACCCTATCTAGATGACTTACCTACTCATTCACGGAAAGGGGTTGATCACACACAACATTTGAGAGCCATCTTTTTACGGTGCCAATAGTACAAAAGTTGACTCAATCCACTTAAATGTGTGTTTTGTGTTGGTTCTAGTCGTCTTCATCGTTTCGTAGTGTAAAAGAAGGAATTCGACTCGACCCCTTGAAGGTGAAGGAAATTCTTGATCTACCTCCACCTTCCAATTTAGTTCAGTTATAGAGACTCCAAGGGAAGGCTAACTTTCTGAGGAGATTCATTCCCAACTATGCCCAAATGGCTAAAGGATTCACTCTTCTTTGGAAAAATGAAATTCCCTTCCATTGGGATTAGGTTGTGCAAGCTTCCTTTAATGCTCTCAAAGATACCCTGATTCAAGCGTCATTAATGTATTCCCCTAATTATCAGAACAACTATTTCCTATATCTCACTACTGCAAATACAACCATTTCTAGGGTTTTAGTCCAATAATAAGATGGGATTGAACATCCAATCTATTATTTGAGTCGTAATATCAAAAACATGGAAGTTAAGTATTCTTACGTGGAGAAGCTAGATTTGGCTTCCATTCAAGATGTACATAAATTTCACCATTGCAAGCCTATGGCATTCATATTGTCACGTCAATCGCTTGGGGGGAAAATATTCAAAAATGGATCATCATTTTACAGGAATTTGATTTGCAATTCATCAAATCCAAGTCAAAGAAATCTCTAGTTTTTTCCGAGCTTTTCTGCAACCTTCCCTCTACCACCATCGACTCAACAATGGAACCATCAATTCCATATGAGTCTCTATTTTTGATCTAGTCATCTTATTGATCTATCTCCAAACGCAAAATTTCCGGTCCGATACCTCTCGCTCGCAAAAATGACGTATTCGATATCAAGCCAAATATTATCTGATCATTGGAGACACCATTTACCATCGCAGTATCGATACGATTTTTCGTAGGTGCCTCACACACGAGGAAGCCGAGAAAGTTCTAAATGATTTCCATTCTGGTGCTTCTGGTGGACATTTATTTGGTTACGCTACCACACAGAAAATTCTCCATGTTGGTTACTTCTGGCCTACCATATTTAACGATTTCATTACTGCTATCAGAAGTTGTCATGCATGCTAAAGTTTTGACCAAAAACTCAATTACCACATGCACCACTGCATCATGTCATCGTTGTTGGGCCATTTTCAAAATGGGGCATTGATTTCATGACATGTAACCCTCACTCGACTGGGGGGCATGGGTATATTATTGTCGCCATTGACTATTTTACAAAATGGGCTGAGGCGATGCCTACATTAAACAACAGTGGTGAGACAGCTGCACTTTTTTTCTTCAACCATGTGGTTGCACGGTTTGGTGTACCACAAGCAGTGGTTACAGATCATGGTTCACATTTTTGCAATCACACGATGACTGAATTAACTGCCAAGTTAGGACTCTCACATGATAGTTCTACTCCTTAATATCCACGGGCTAATGGAAAAGTTTAAGCCATCAACAAATTCCTTAAGAGAATGATTCAACGAATGATAGGAGTTCACAAATGAAACTGGCATTTGATCCTGTACTCAGCTTTGTGGGCTTACCAAACCTCGGTAAGAAACGCAACTGGATTCACACCTTTCCAATTGGTGTATGGCCTTGAGGCAATCTTGCCAATAGAATGTGAGGTTTCATCACTAAAACTCGAAATTGACTTGTTACCTAAAACTTCTGATGAGGAAGCACGTTTCTTAGAACTCATCCATCTAGATGAAACATGTCTTGTAGCCACATTGGACAACGAAGAACATAAGAAATGAATTAAGGTACAATATGACTGCAATTTCAAGCCTCACATATTCTTAGAAGGAGACCTGGACTTGCTTTATGATTAGGAAGCCGATAAATTAGGAACATGAAAATTTGAACCACTATGGATGGGCCCCTACATTTTCAAACGTGTTTTGGAAAAATGCATTTACGAGCTGGTTGATTATGATGGAATTCCAATGTCGCAGCCCTGAAACGGGTTGTATCTTAAACTTTACTATGCTTGATTGTGCGTAGTAAAAACATTGTATATATATGCTTTGATTGCATGTGTGTGTCACAACGTGACTTTTAGAGTTTTTATGTGGTTATTACTCCACTTTGCATTTTTTGCAGATGTTGGAATCTTTGGAACCATTTGTTGGTTATGCCAATGGTGCTAGTTGTACTACGCAGAAGCTATCCTCTGTAGCATGGGCCATATTCGCTCCAAGTGGTGAGTTAGTGAGTTTTCAATGGATTTGTATTGGTCGTTCTACGAACAATATCGCTGAGTATAACACATTGATCGAACTCCTCTCTGATTCCATTTCACTTGGCATTCACCAAATCATCATTAGGCTAGACTCACAACTTGTTGTACTACAACTTACGGATGTTTATACCGTCCGAAATCCAAATATTCATCATATATTTCTTAGAGTTCATCTCTTGGAAAGACATTTTGTTTACATTCAATATTAACACATTAAACAAGAAATTTTAACACACTGATTGATTCTTTAGTGAATTATGTGTTAAACAGACATTTACAACATATGTAAAGAGTAAATTTTCAATTCACATCAACATTTGAATAGGATTACACATAACCATACAAAAAAATTGAAAGTAAAATAGATAGATGTTCAAAGTTTTTACCAAAAATTTGTGTCCAAGACATGTTGGTCATCTGACCTCAAAACCTCAAAATGCATACAGTAAATCATCCTAAGTAGATCTAATGATGCTCATGATAATAGGTCACTGCCTGAGCTATCATGCGCAATAGCCTCATCCAACAGCTAGGTACACCAATAGTATGGCGTTGTAGTCTCATCGGTAACTCCTCGATCTGAACATCTGGTATACCGAGGGTTAACCCCTCTATATGATGTTGCAACTCTGTTAGTGTCTCGATCAGATCTAAATCCTAGAGAAATGCTCTTCTGACATTTCTCCCCATTGGTTCACCTGCCTCCAATTGATTACCCATTGGTCAAATAATGCCAACATTTTTATACATGAGAACACTTTTATTTTAGTCTTGGAAACATCAAAAAACACAAAAACATGTAAAAACTCATAAAATAAAAAATACATGGTCAAAACAATTTACCTATAGCTCCCCATTGAGCACCCACTGGTAATCTCAAATCTGGATCTCTACATAAATCCATCCCTACATATGGATGCTTCTATATGATAATATGTTGTTGACGGAGCCAGCTCAATAATGCAGTAGAAAATGACATTGATGATTGACCAACATTTCTAGCCATAAACTCTCCTCATTTATCCATCTGTCGATCTCTAGGACCAGCTAAACTCAGTGTCACATGCTGAGGTTGCATCAATGGAATTCTCTCCAAATTAATAGCAATCAAGATCAATCCATAACTAAAAATTTTCGTCTTACCGCTTCTCTTTCATCAAAGAGAGTATTGCCTCACACCAGTTGAACATAGTTTGCTTGAGACGCTCGAGCACATACTGCATGTATGAACTATTCGCGACATGAAGTTTCACACTACCTACAAATTTTGCGATAGTAAAGAGGATTTTTCGCAAGGATAAATCACGAACATCCCTGATGTTTATCTTTCCATCTTTGCTAGGCTGTGTACCTGGCTAGCAAAATTTTTGAATGTAGTTCCTCACTCATTCACCCCCATGTGTAGAACCTGAAAGAGAAATGGGGGCACCACGTCTCGACAATCCTATGAGAAAGTAAATGTCATCGATCAATATAGGGAGAACTTTGTCCCCTATGTGAAAAACCTATTCTACTGGATCCCATGAATGAACCAATAACTGTGATAGTTCTAACTGCTACCTCATCCCGGATAACCTGAAATATTTGAGTAACCCACAATCTCTGAGGGCATCAACAATACAAGGATCATTTAGGGAAACCATATCCTATTCTTCATGTTCTCTTTCATGCCATGTGATAGCCATTCTGATTCGGTCAAAGTCTCAAATCACACCATAGGCTTAGTTAGGATCCATTTCATGAAAAAACTAAAGAGATTTTGGGTAGAAATGATAAATCAAATTTCTAAACTGTACCCAACGCACCCATGATCTGTAGATAATGCAATGCAGAGTATTTTCCCTTCCATTTGATTGCTCTGTAGTGCAATTTTAGATGCACAATGGTGCATTGATCCTAGGGCATGATATATTTACCCTAGCGACCCGAAAACCCTACAAATTTTTCCTAAAATTGGAAAATAATGACCTTAAATGAAAGAGAAGTGGTAGATCTCCTACCTAATCCCGATAGCACGAAGAATGATCCACAGAATCTCCCACAATCAGCTGCTAACGTTTGAGGTATGTTAACGCTCAAATATGCCTCAGGCTGAGAAAGGCAAAACTCGAGGCCACATCAAACCACGCTCAGCCTCGTAGCTAGCCCTATGAGGACAAGAGAGGGCTCTCTCCGGGTCTCTCTCGGCAAAAGGTCTTCAAAGGGGCTGAGATGACTCAAAATTAATACTGATTTTAGGCTAGTAAAGAGATAGGAAAGTTTGATTTAGATTTTTGAGTTTTTTGTTGGAGAAACGGGAAAACCAATTTTGGGTCCGGGGATTGAGGTCAGATCTTTGTAGAATTCGAGTTGGGCGAGGTAGGCAGTAGTCTTGATGCCTTTGATCAGGTGTATGGATGGATCAGAATGACAAGGAGCTGAAGAGGGCAAGGGAGAACATGGATCCTCTCCAAACTGGCGAAAACATGTAAAACTAAACAAATTTTAAAGGCAGAGCGCTGTAAACAATGGATTCAACCTCATTTACTCATTCGTTTAGTTTCAGAAGCATAAGAAGGAATGGCATACATGTAAACATGAATAAAATTACAATAACATGAGAAAAACACCATAAATAACTGAAAGCCACAAGAATCCCAACAGGTGCTGCAAAACCTCTGATCTTTCCTTAGCCAAAATATGAAAAATATGTACCATAATGTGCCAAAATCTTCCCAAGAGTCCAACCTCTGCTACTGATTGAAAATTTACATAATATAGACCATGCCAACCCATTCCCTAACCTCTAGGGGTCGAGCTCCTCCTTCTAGGAGCAGTTTCAACCAATTCTAAGCAAGGAACTAAAATCTAGGTAGTCAAACAACTAACCCCTATATGCTAGGAAATTGATTCATTCATTAAATTTTTGCTATTTTGTGAATGAATCATCTAGAATAGGTAAATAAGTACCAAATTTACATCATGTAAATTAAATTACATCAAGACAAACCAAAAATTACATCAAGAGGTGAAACAAGTCATAACTGGTCGAATTCCTGAGCTGGCAAGTGAAAAATTGACCAAAAACCTCTATGCACAGCACACCTTTCAAACTGATTTTGAGGCACTTCTCGGCATCCAAATTGAGCTCACGATAGCTCATTGGAAAGCCCTAGATGTCTAATTTCCAACCCAAGTAGAATTGTCCAATTTGGAGCTCATTTTCCCTCCCAAAAATTCATTCTCCCAGAGGTACTTCCTGCTGTTGCAAAAGGTGGCAGCAAGGTGGTTTTCATGGTGTTTTTGGGCCTTTTGACCGTCCAGAACTTGATGAAATGCTTCAGAAATAGCTGAGCATGCGTAACTTACCATGAAAAATCCAAAAATATAAAGTTTTCCTCCAGCAAGTGTCCCAATCAAAAGCGAGCGCGCATGCGCGCTGCGCGTATAACCAAAAAACCTGTTTTTGGGGACCAAAATTTTCAAAATGACAAAATTTTCTCCGAATTCGCTCAAATTCGGAGTGAAGACCCTCCGTCATGTGTTATGCTCAGCCAATGAAGCTTTGGCCAAAAATTGAAGTGGATCCGACTTCTTTCGCCATTTTAGTGCTTGGCTCAACCTCTTTTTCAAAATCTTCATTTTTACATGCATGCGAGCCCAATAATGATGTTTCATGTGACGGAGCATGTATTTGTCTCTATTAGCCTTTGCCAAAAACTTCTCTAAGTGGATGTTGACCCTCTCAAGCCAAATCTCTCGGTTAGCCTCTACCTCCTACTCATAAACTGAATCTGTGTCTGACATGGCTTTGAAAACAAGATGTCTGAAATATGTATGTTGATATAGGTGTAGTGAAATCAAAAGTTCAATGTATGCTCAAAACCTAAACATGTTACATGTACCAAAGAATCATAGGAAACAAGCCACAGTGGTAATAACTCTTTTTAAGTAGATTGGCATAAAACAGTGACTGTTTTGATCACAAGGGTATTTGAAAAATGAGTAAAACGTGTTATGTGCAGCCTTTGTGATGCTGGCTAAAATTTGTCAAAGGGGAAAATGAGTATGGGATTGTATTTTATCAATGGAGGATGGGAAAACGATGTGATAATGACCATAATGAAACAGAGGAAATAACAATGGTAATACAATGGCAATGGCAGCAGTGGTAAAATGATAAACTGAAAGCGTGAGGGCAGTGACACTTTGACAATAGATGCATAGGTACATATATCAACCATACAAGCTGGGAAAACCCTCACAAAGCCATCAAAATGTTTTTAAAACCCTAAGGAATGATTCTGCTTATGAGCATAGGGTGTCACCTCTCCATACCCAACACATTAATTTCCCCACTTTAAACACACTATAAGCATTTTCAAAATCAACTGAGCAGCCATGAAGAAACTACTTGCAAGTTTTGGAGTCGATTTGGCAAGAGCTGGTCGCATGAACAGAGTTTTCTTGGTGTTGTAACCCAATGCGCAGTGCACAAACCCAATGCGCAGTGCACCTCTATATGCGCAACACCCTTGTTAATTTACACTAGCCAGTGAGGCCCAATGCGCAGCGCACCTCTATATGTGCAGCGCACACCTTGTATGAGAAGCGCACTTTTGCAGGAGGCTTTTGGAGGCCTTCTCAGTGTCCAAATTAGGTTTGTGATAGCTCATTGGAAAGGGATTTGAGTATACTTTCCAACCCAGGTGGAATTGTTCAATTTGGAGTTCATTTACCTTGTTAGAAATCAAATCTCCCAACACTACGTCCAGCAGGTGCATGAATTCTCCTGAGGCAACGATATTCTTGACATTTCTAAAAAACCATTATACCTGTGTAAAACGTGAAGGAGGTTTTTCTTCCTTGGCATGTTGTGAACAAAAACCTCTCTCAGTTTTCCAAATTCATCTTTTATTGCTCTGAAACATTATTTGAGTGAAACCTATCCCGATGTGCGAAACAAGGGATTTTGTCGAAATGAAGCGAAATGAAGGGGATAAGGGGCTTCTAAATTCTTGGGGAAATTTTTGGAAGTAGGGAGGGATGTTAGGAAGTAGGGGAAAGTGGAATCTCAGAGATTGAGTGAGGGGAAGGGGTCCAAAAGGGAAAAACACAGGCTTAGCCTAGAAAATTGCCAAGTTGTGGCAAGAAACTAGGGTTTGTGCGAAAATGAAGAATTTGGGGGATCTTAGTGATGGGAAGTGTTTAATAAGGTACATTAAGTATAGGGGAAGGTGTATGAACATCAGGATGCAATTTTTTCTGATAATTTGGCCATTCAAGAGAAATTGCCTTCAAAACCCTAGGAGAGGGAAATGAACTTACCTAGACGCAATTGAAGCATGAACAAGGTGTAAAATGACCCATTGGAACCTGAAATGATGATGACAACCCTATGAATGATGATACACTCAGCTGAATGATGACATGGACTACCATTTGGACAACTTTGAAAAGAGTGAAAACAAACCCTAGACCTAAAGCCTAGTGACCAAATTTTGCTTGAAGACTCTTTGAAATGACAAAATTTGACCTTGACACCTTAAAATCACTTTGTAAGAGCATATTTGATCACTGGAGGAAGGCTACAAAGGCTGACACTAACAAGGTAAAAATATGGTTCAGAGCACAAAACTGAATGGTAAATGTCAAATGGTAAAATGACTTGGTAAATTCTTGTTTTATGGTTATTTCATGTTCATTAAATGAATAAACTATAGTTTTTACCTATTTTTACTAATGAAATAGGTATGTTTAATCTGCTTGGTGGTTCTTTGAGCAGGTTTACATCTGACATAGTGAATTTGGTGTGCATGATTGTAAAATGTACTTTTAACCATAGAGCATACTTTTATCTCTTTTTCGAGCTTTGTTAAACATCGAAATAGGAACCCCCCTAGAGTCCTCTTTCATCTCTTTTCAGACTCTCAAAATATGAAAATATTATCGAGCACTTGTCCTTTCCAGCTCGTAAATGGATTGGAAATGGCATCTACTCAGTACAAGTTTAACCCTTTTTCGTACTGAGATAGATTAGTTATGAAAAAGGAATATGTTGATCGAACATGGTCAATAGGTTCTCTATTATATTATTTTACGATTTTTCGGAATTGAGAGACAAATTTACGAAAAATAAATTTTGGATTTTTCTTTTTGTCCCTTTTCAAACTCTCTAAACATGAAAAGCACCGAGTTCTCATTGTCGTTAAATTTTAAAGCATCAAATAGCGATAAACTTTTCCATCATGCCAAGACCGAGTTTCACCTTCTCTAGACTCATTAAAACAACACATAGCTATGGATTCACCCAAAGGGTATAATTATACATCAAGCATAAGTTATCCTCCTCAAGATTGTTGAAAAATAAAGAGGTATTGGTCAAAAATGACCGGGGAGAATGGGAAAAGGGATAAATCACTTTATGGTAGCAAGTCACTCTTGAACATGACACTTTCACTTCATCTCTGTGACTATTGGAGTTGGGTTATCTACTTGATGGTTATCATACCATCCATCACTTTGGTTTTGGGTCAATGCTGCTAATTCATTCAATGTCACCGACATGTTCAATAGAAGTCACTCAGTAAACTTCATCCTTTGCAATACTCATAAACCTTCATTTTCATGACTTCCATTCCTAAAAATTGTGTCATCAGTCACATTTTGTCTTCAAAATCATTAGACTCATTTCATGTCATTGATGGGGGGTATATTAAGGCCCTCCTGTGATGAGTCACTTCTTGTTGACATCAACACATTATCCAGGAAGTTGACTTAGAAACACCCTTCCAGTACCTTGAGGTTTGCATACATGAATGGAAAGTTTCTCTCTTTCGACGACATGTTGACATCACAGGCATTCAACTAAAAGACTTTGTATGGTGTTCGGCATAAAAACATCTATTCACACCATGCAAAATGTATTGTAGTACCTTAACAATCATTATCATTATTGGTGATTTCTCTCACGTCCGTTAACAACTTACATCATTGGCGGTAATCAGACGGTGTCTTCCTATGTTCGACTTCACATCAAATTTTCACATGGTTAGAATCGTACTTTAGCAAAAGATTGGATGAGATAGAGGACCTCGGATATAGTTTTATCCATCCGGGGTACGATTTCAGGAGAGTACTAAATCATCTGTACGATGGATTTATACATATAGTCATCTTATCATGGATCTATATCTGTATACGACTGTCTGATTTATGTACATGTAATGAAAATTTTATATGTTGAGCATCGGTATGCCTTCCCTCAGCAATTCATGAAAAATTCAAATATATCATTATATTATGTATTGTAATTGATGCAGGTCACCATCTGCTTCAGATCCTCCTCATCATATCATAAAGCATATCACTCAACATTATCATTTTTTACTTCATGCTTTAGGGAGTAGCTGTTACAGGTCTATTTTGGCACATCACTCCCAATGATCAAATCAATGTAAACAAGATCTATCAAACTCTAATTCAGTTGCTACATGCCATTAACATGCCACCTCATTGAGTGCTTTCATCCATGAGAGTTTCTTGACTTCAAACCTTGCTGAAGTGCTTCCTTGGGTCACTAGCACACCCCTGGTCAGGGCTAAGTTCTCTGTAGAGAAGGTAGCCCCATTCAAGGCTACTTTAGAGAGCACTTAATCCCACTCAAGCTTGCGCTGGGTGAGAATCCACGAAATTTTCATTGGATCCTGAGTATATTCCTCCTTTCTAGATCCTTCTAGAAGGAATCTAAATCTTATCCTATCAAGATGAGCTCGACTTAGGATAGCCTTGGATCATCTAATCCTCTATCCTCTCATCCCTTTGAAAATGGAAACTAATCATCCAATTATGGAAAACCATTCAATGCCATATTAATGAAAAAACCACTTGCATTCATCTATAAATTCGCCTCCCATCATAGAGCCAAGGAGCTTGGAGATTATAGAGAAATATTGTTGGTTTAGAGACTTGAAATCATTGTGAAGTAATGTTATGATGTTGGATTGATGTTGCTATTAGTGTGATGAGGGCTTGGACTAAGCTGGATGAGTGACACAAGATCGAACCAAATTGGGTGTAACTTCTCCTTCTATCAATCAATAAAGTTGTTTGTTCCTTCTCCAATACTTTTTTCTATATCTATGATGAGTGTATGTTCAAATGTTGTCGATTCCATTTGTTTACAATAAATATATCATATGCTTTGATTGTTTTCGTCTTTTGTTTATGTTGGCAGGTACCAATTGAGCAAATTCAGTTTGAGCGGGAGCGATGGGAGAAACTCAAAGGAGATCAAAGGAAGTGAAGGATCACAAGTAGGTTCCTTTATCTTATCTGTTTATTGTAGGAAAAGGTTAAACATCTTTACTTCAGTTGTTCTAAGTTTAACTACCCACTTAGGGAATATATACTTATCCGTAGGTATAAATTCCGTAGAACAAATTCATACGGAATTTATACCAACGGATAAGTATATATTCCCTAAGTGGGTAGTTACACTTAGTACAACTAAAGTAAATATGTTTAACCTTTTCCTACAATAAACAGATAAGATAAAGGAACCTACCTGTGATCCTTCGCTTCCTTTGATCTCCTTTGAGTTGCTCTCGTCGCTCCCGCTCAAACTAAATTCGCTCAACTGGTACCTGCCAACATAAATAGAAGATGACAACAATCAAATCATATGATCTATTTATTGTAAACAAATGGAATTGACAACATTTGAACATACATTCATCATAGATATAGACAAAAGTATTGGAAGGAACAAACAACTTTATTGGTTGATAGAAGGAGAAGTTACACCCAATGTGGTTCGATCTCGTGTCACTCATCCAACTTAGTCCAAGCCCTCATCACAACAATAGCAACATCAATAAAACAACAAAACTTTACTTGACAATGATTTCAAGTGTCTAAACCAACAATATTTCTCCATAATCTCCAAGCTCCTTTGCTCTATGATGGGAGGCCAATTTATAGATGAATTCAAGTGGTTTTGTCATTAATATGGCATTGAATGGTTTTCCATAATTGGATGATTCATTTCCATGTTCAAAGGGATGAGAGGATAGAGGATTAGATGATACAAGGCTATCCTAAGTTGAGCTCATCTTTATAGGATAGGAGTTGGATTCCTTCTAGAAGGCTCTAGAAAGGAGGAATATACTCAGGATCCAATGAACATTTTGAGGATTCTCGCCCAACGCAGTCTTGAGTGGGATTAGGTGTTATAGACATTTTTGGTCAATGTAACCCCAATCATATATGTCCATAAACCAAGGGCTCCTAAGTCCCTAAAAGTGTTGTTTCACACCCTAAAGGAACAAGGTCAGCTGATTACATCATCTCCTAGAAGTTCTCCACAAAAAACTACTAAGAACTAGTCAAAGCTGGACCATCTCACCTGATCCATGGTCAAAGTGCGATGAATCCCACCTAAATTCACATGGGAGGTGCGATGCATATTGAAAAGCCCTTCTATGGGGTGCAATGGGCGAGAGTGGACAAATGGCAGAGTCAATTTGCAAGGTGGATGATCATGGAATCTTCCAGAAAATTCTCCTATGACACTTGCCTCTCTGAATTCGCCCAGGGATGAGTAAGAGATCATCAATCTCCAAGTGGAATCAAGAACTATCAGAGAGAGGACACTAATCAAATCTCAGAAGCTGACTCACCTCCCTGCAATCATCTATATATGGATCCCTCATCCCAGAGATCTAGAGGCTGGAATTTTGAATCTTGTAAGGAAGTGCTATTGGTTTCTTGTTGGAATATCATTGTGTTGGGTGATCTAAGCTTTTCATGAGGTGAAAGAAGGGCTTTCATGCTGGAGGATGATGCTGGGTTAGAACAATTGGTTGTAATCCTCTCTGCTATTCATGATTATTAATAAAGCTATTCAAGTTTTCCTCCACATTCTTGTATGTTTGATGATATATGCATTTGTGTGGTCAATATATATCTGGTCCTATATTGTTTATGATTGTAGATCTCTGTTCTTCTATAGTATTATGATGCTTTGATTCCACAGGTGCTCTTTGAAGCTAGATAGACAAAGGAGAAGTGGCAAATATCTATCAGAAAGGAGAGGAATCAAGCAAGGAACCAAGCGCAAGACTGAGGTTGGTGTCCTTCATTCCACTCTTATCTACTTCTCATAAAGGGAAACGAAAGTGGTTTTAGTTTGTTTGTTTCTAAGATAGCTACCAGTCTTAGTGGGACTAGCAGATCTGAGTGGACACTAGATTTCCCAATAAAAAAATGGCAACTCCGCTGGGGAGCGAATAGCTTGTTTGATTTTCTATACTTGTTTGTTTTATAAACTTACAGATGGATCCTGAAGTCACGCCAGCTAGCCTTCGAATTGCATTTGCTATGCAAGTGCAAAGTAGATCAATGCTGCTTTAGTCTATCTCCGGGTTTTGTTTATAAACTGAACAATTGATTTGTAAACATCCTAATTTCCCTTGTGGTGGCTATAGTAACCTCCTCAGATCTACCCCTGTGATTTATTTACTGATTATCACTTGCTCGGCCTAAATCCCTAAACTGTGCTGCAAACTGTGATCAAGAATTGGATCAAAAGTCTCGCACTGTACCATTGCACCCTCTCTTCAAGGAAATCTGGATGCATCACACTTCCCGTGTGCAGTAGGTGGGACGCATCCCTATTTCCGTGTGTTACATGTGCGATGATCATAAAAGGCTAATTTTACCTCCAGGTCTTGTTTTTTCTTCATTCTTTTTCAGCTCTATTCTGGAGTTTTGCTGTTTGTGATCAGTATACCATTGTGGAAACCCCCTTCCTTTCCATCATTCCACCTCCATTGTGAAAAGAACTATAAATTTTTTTATGTATTGTGAGCCATTTTCAGTTCTCTTTTACAAAGAAGTAGCGTAATTGAACTGTCATTTCTTGATTTGGAAGTGTCGCAAGTGTCTTTTTCAGTCATAGAAGAGAATCTGATTGTTCTTGATAATCGATTGCATTGTTACTCTTGTATTTGATTTGAATTAGTAGTTTTTCAAGTGTCGAAAGCAAGTTTTCAATTTCAAATCGCAAAGTGTCATCATTGTCTTCATTTTGTCTTGAAAAGAAGCTTGTTAGTAATGTCGCTTTGAAAAATAATTCAGATTTGCGCTCAGCTTTCTTTTTATCATTCACACATTAAGAAGGCTGAAAACAAATACATGCATATGCATTTGCATTTAGATTGTTGTTGGTTTGATTTAGGACAGTGCATATAGTGTGTGCTCTCTGCTCTATGTTGAAAGAATATCATCTGTCTTTCTTTAGTAGCTAGGATTTTCATTGCAAAAAGAAGATTAAACGATTGTTTATCATCTTAGATTGCATTTTAGGAATTGTATATCTACATCACGCGGTGAACCTGAAAGGAAAATTTCTTAAACAAGATCAACTGTAAAATAAATTTAATGAATCTAAAAACGCTTTGGAACCTAACGCACAACATTTAGAAGTCTAGGCTAGAGACGTATTCTGGCGTTGTAAAGCCTGGTAACTGTTGTTTTCATTGCTGGTTGGGTGATTCCTCCACTTTGAGATGTCTAGTGCCAGTACGAACTTGTGCTCCCACGTACCATCGAGTATATATTGGGAGACCACAATAGGCTATATCCTTTATCCATAGGAAGCCGTGCCTGCTGCCCTATCGATTGCAATGCACTGAACACAACATTCGGGAAGATGGACTACTGTACCGTAAAAAGTATTCTGTAGTTTTGTGATTGGTTTGGTAATCCCTCTATCTAGACTTCCAGAGTAGTCTCTTTCATTCCTTTTCAGACTCCTTAAAGGAAAAGGTCCATCTGAGTACTTGTCACTTCAAGCTCATTAAAAATCGAAGGCGACTAGAGTCATCTTTTATCTTTTCTCGACTCTTAAAAATTGAAAAAACAAGTTGTGTCAAAGCGTCATAAAATTTATTTTAATCAGAATAACGTCATTGTTCCCTCGTTGGTCTTAGAAGTTAGTCTCCCTTCATCGCAAGTTCTTATAGAATCGCTAGGAAATCTTTTGGATAGACTAGATATGTCTGAACAACCGTTGACATCTAGGACTATGTCATCTGACGTAGCAGCAGTAGAGCCTCCTGCTGCTACTCCAACGATGTTCGCCGGTATACCATCTGTCCCGGCAAGTTACAAACAACAAGCCCGAGTCCAATCAGGGACTGTTTCGACGACATGGTTAGTTCCTATTTCTTCATCCAGATTCTCATCTGGTATTTCTTATGTTGAAACTCAACAAATTGATCCAATGTGTCTTCAAAGGCCAATCTACCCTTTCGTTGTTCCCTCCCAGAGAACAACCATATGGGAGTTTGCAACAAAGTTCAGGTCAAACTGGAATGACATCCAGCGGTTGGGTACCAATACTGCCTCAACAACCAAGGGTTGTATATTCAATGCAACCAGTCCATCCTGTGTCGAATATTCCCATTATACCTCTTATGGTGGCTGCATCACAAGTACAAGCACTACCTGTTGTATGTCAAACAAGTTTCTCAGGTTGCAATACAACAGCTTCTCGTCTCAGTGATTCAATCACAACCTCAGGTTAGTGCCTCCTTATTTGGAGCGACTCAGGCTCAAACAAGTACTATGACTCCTCATCTTGGTCAATCATCCAGTATTGGACAACAGCAAATGGTCGAACAACCATGGCTGGTTCAATCTCAACAACCGCAATTCCAGCAAACATATCAAGGACCTGAGCAACAAGTCTTTCTAAGTAATGGGCAACTGCATTTGCAAAGCAGTTATCAACAACCATACTATAATGGTTATGCCCATCAACCTTATCAAAGTTACCAGCATCAAATACATTATGCTGGTATGCAAAGACCCACTACTCAGGAGATTCCATCTTATCCTGGGTATGCTTCGCCTAACCTGAATCAACAGTTGCCCTTCGTAGCAACTCTAGAATTATCAGATCTAAACCGGTTGACGAATGATCCAATTTCTTATGACCCTTGGTGGCCGGCGATTCCACATAAAATTTCGTCAGATATTCCTAAATTTAATGGAAATCCAGGGGAAGACCCATCGAATCATGTGATGAACTTTCATCTGTGGTGTTCATCCAACACCATAAATGATGATTCGATTAGGCTTTGCCTTTTTCAGAGAACGTTAACTGGTCCGGCAGCAAAATGGTATATCGAATTACCTAGAGCTTCGTTTGATAACTTCAGTACCCTAGCCACAACATTTTAAACCCATTTTCAGTTACCCATAAGGTACGAAATGGGAACAAAACTTCTTACCAATTTCAAACAAACGACAGCCACTCACATATCCGATCATATTCATGAGTGGCGACGTCATCGTAGAATGGTAAAAACATACGTTCCTAATTAGTTGTTAGCTGAATGGTTTATTAAGTCATTATTACCTTCCATTACAGAAGATGTGGCAAAGGGAGGAGTCGTCACTGAAGAGCAAGTTATTGCTCATGCGCAATATTTAGACTTGATTTATACTCAGTCTAGCATGCTCTACGATAAAATCCTTGACGCTCCCAGACCGGAATTTTCCGTTCTTCCTCCTCCTAAATCAAACAATGACTCTCATGCCAGCGATGGCATGATTGGTATGACAAACGCGAAATCGACAAAGGCTACATCTAAAAAGGCCCGTAAGATTTCTAGTCAAAATGCAAATGAGGAACTTCTCACCTCGACAGTTAATGCCGTGTCGACCGACAAAGGCAAAAAACCGAAGAAACCAGGAGGCAAGAAGAAAGTGAAAAGCAAAAGGGAGAAATAGGAAGATTCGTCTCCTAAAAAATCTTCTGCAAACCCTTCTGGGCAAAGGAAACCCCCTACGGGGTGTCAGATATGCAATGAGGATCATCGGACGAGAGATTGTCCACGTAAAGCTGAAGTTAAGAAACTCTTTAAGAGTTCAAAAACCTCAGTGGTATTGACTGATCCGTTTCCAAACCCAGGAATCAATCTGGTTGCTAGTGATAATGCTTCCTGGTCCCAAGTGCTAATGTTATCTGTTTCGAAGCAGCAAAATAATGCTATGATATCGACAAGGAATAAAGATTACGGGAATCAACAGATGTCGAACGACAACGATAATGATCAACCTAGTAGTTCGACAATGACTTCGACCGAAGTTGTGCCATCCATCACTCCAGAGCTAACGATAAAGCCACCAAAGGGAGTAGTACACAAATCGACATTTAATCCTCATGCTAGAGCAACACAGCATTATAATATAGTGGAGGATCTGGCCCAATTGCCATCCACTATGTTGACACTTGAGGTACTACAAAATTGCCCCTTCCAAAAGCAGGCTTTATTATCAGCAATAGGTGGGATTGACCCAACAGATTCCAATCTTGTGTCCTTTAATCACAAAGGATATGACCCTCAGTTACCAGCTCAACTAGCTTTCCTTATTCAAGTGAAAGCCCTCAACAAAACTGTCCATCGAACAATTATTGATGAGGGTGCATCTACATGTATTATGTCGATGAGTTGCTGGAAAACTTTAGGATCTCCACCCTTATCGTGATCAGTGACGACATTAAAAGCATTTGATGGATGAACATACACCCCATACGGGATTTTAAGTAACCTACAAATAGAACTGGGGGGCAAAACAGTAAAAATTTATGTTGAAGTTATCGATGGAAACATCAATTACAACATCCTACTGGGAAGGCCCTGGATATATGCCATGGTTGTAGTTGTGTCGACCTACTTCAGGAAGATTGCATTTCCCTTCCAAGGAGGAATTACAATCATCGACCAACAAACATTTCTCCCCAACAGTTCACAAGTTACGGGAAGCATTCCAATGATCCATGGAAGCAATCATTCACTTCAAAATATCGGAGTAGGTCTCCTAAAATACCCTGCCTTAATGGGTACTTTTGCCCTACCACATCCGAGTAATCTGGCGGAAGTGGCCACAGTGGAAACCTGCAATATGAAATCTTCTATATCTAATGGATTCAGAAGATTCCTGAACATTTTGTCAGCATGGATCATCGCCATTTTAGAAATATTGTAGCAATCAATTTTCTTGGTCTGGGGGGCAAACCCAAATCAACGCTCATCGAGTGTTTGGATAGATATGTCTAAGGAATATGGTACCTCTTTAGATCCTTGGTCGCATGTACATTCTACAGACAAAGGAATCATTCATTCAATGATGTTAGGAGAGGCACCATGGGAAGATTAACACCATCGTTCCCATCTCCCGGATTACAACGAAGATTATTCCAATGACCTTAATCATCCTTCAGTTTTTGATTTTCTATCAAATACTGTAAATATGGTGGATTCCAAGGACAATTCTTATCTCATGTCGACCTCGTTAAAAAATGAAACAAGGAGTCATGAGGATAGTTCTTTTACTGTGTTAAACTCATTAAAAAATGAAACAAATCCCTTTCCAAATCTCAAAGGTAAACCTTCATTCCAACCACCTTGTTGAATGCAATGAAGCTTGGGGGGCATGCATCTCGATTTGCGTTATTATGTTGGGGGCATGCAAACTTATCATGAGCAATGTTACCACAGGGTTCAAGCTCGTCAAAAAATAAACCGTCCTCGAGCTGTTTTTATGTGGAGTTCAAGCTCATTAAAAATTAAACATAAGCAATGAGCAAATGTTTCCCCCAGAGTTTAAGCTCATTCATTAAAAAATGAACCAATTTCCAGTAAATAACCATCGTGAATGCATTATCATCAAACTTTGAGCCTTGGTTGTGTTCTCATCATCACCTCCACTCTGTTTTGGCTGATCATTCACCTCCATTTGATTGTTTACCCTTTTTGAGGAACAACTGCGAAGAGTGATCCTGTTAGCCATCCTTGTGACACTGCCATGATTGGAAAATTCCAAGCCTTACCTGGAATCAACTGCTACCTGAATTTATCACTCGTTCCTCGGAAAAGGAGTCCCCTTTAAGCTATTTTCATCTGACTCGTAAAATATGAAAATATTGTCGAGCAATTAGCCTCTCCAACTCATTAAAGTGACTGGAAGTGCTATCCCTCCTCTAGATTTTAATCTTTTTGGACCTGAGGGATTATTACACAAAAAGATCGAGCGCTTGTTTTGTTCGGCTCGTTAAAAATACCAAAAATTCATCCCTTTTGTATTATTTTATACTTTTTCGGACTTAAGGGATTATAAGACGAAAAAGGATTATTAGAGTTTTCTTTACGTCCCTTTCAGACTCTCTAAAATTGAAAAGGACCGAGTTATCTTTGTTGTTAAACTCGTTAAAACCGAATAGCGACAAACTTGTCCACACAGACAAGAATGAGTTTCACTATCGCTAGGCTCGTTAAAACATAGTGTTGGGTTTGCTCGAAGGGAAAATTATAGAACAAGCATATGTTATCCTCCTCAAGCTTGAAAAAAATAAAGAGGTACTGGTCAGCAATGATTGGGGAAAAATTGGGAGGAAAACTTGAAGAAACTTTATTGGTAGTAAGTCACTCTTGAACATGACACTTTCACTCTGCATTCGAGTCAGGTTGGGTTGTTCCATTCACTGGTCATATCACCATTGGTCCATCACACCATCCACATTTGGGGTTAACACTACCAATCCATCATGTCAGTGTCGCCGGTATGTTCAAGAGAAGTCGCTCAGAGAATTAACCTATGTCTAATCCACTACAATACATTCACGCTCCATTCTTTCATGACCGCCACCCTGAACCTTATATCATCAGATCGTTTTCACCTCCATTAAAATCATTTGCTCCGTTCCATGTCGTAGATGTGGGATTCATTAAGGCCCTCCTACGACGAATCGCTTCTTGTCGACATCAGCCCATTATCCAGGAAGTCGATCTAGGAACAACCCTTTCAGTACTTTGAAGATTTCATGCCTCAATGGCAAGTTTCTCACTTCCAGCGACAGGTTTACATCAATGGCCTTCGACAAAAAGATTTTGCGTGGTGTTCGACACCAAGTCCCTTTTTCACACCACGTGAATTGTATTGTCGTACCTTGAGGGTCATCATCATTATCAGTGATTCCTCTCGTGCCTGTTAATAGCTTACATCACTGGCTGGTAATTAGGCGATGTCTTTCCATGTTCGACCCCAGAACATCTCTCACATGGATCGACTTGTACTTTCAGTGAAGATTGAATGAGATTGAAGACCCCAGATCTAGTTTCATCCATCTGGGCTGCGATATATATTCAGGAAAATAAAGACATCAAATGTCCATCATTTCTGCACAGATAATCATCCAATCTAAGGGATGATGGCTCTACCAGAATCATCAGTCTGCACACAGACGATTGTCTGTCTTATGTACATGAAAATGAATTTATAAAGCTGAGCATGAGAATGCCCGCCTCATCTAGATCATGAAAATATTATGAAGATAATGTATTGTATTGTATCTTATTACAGGTCACCTTCCAACTCAAAAAAACCTTGGATCCTCATGATAAAGCATTTCACCCGACATCAAAAGATTAACGACCTCAAGCTTTAGGGGGCAACTGTTATAGACATTTTTGGGCACTGCAACCCCAATCATATATGTCCATAAACCAAGGGCTCCTAATTCCCTAAAAGTGTTGTTTCACACCCTAAAGGAACAAGGTCAGCTGATTACATCATCTCCCATAAGTTCTCCACAGAAAACTACTCAGAATTGGATAAAGTTGGACCATCTCACCTGCTCCATGGTCAACGTGCGATGCATCCCACCTAAATGCACATGAGAGGTGCGATGCATACTGAAAAGCCCTTCTATGGGGTGTGATGGGTGAGAGTGGACAAATGGTAGAGTCAATTTGCGAGGTGGATGATCATGGAATCTTCCAGAAACTTCTCCTATGCCACTTTCCTCTCTGAATTCGCCCAGGGATGAGTAAGAGATCATCAATCTCCAAGTGGAATCAATATCTATCAGAGAGAGGACATTAATCAAATCTCAAAAGCTGACTCACCTCCCTGCAATCATCTATATATGGATCCCTCATCCCAGAGATCCAGAGGCTGGAATTTTGAATCTTGTAAGGAAGTGTTGTTGGTTTCTTGTTGGAATATCATAGTGTTGGGTGATCTAAGCTTTTCATGAGGTGAAAGAAGGGCTTTAATGCTGGAGGTTGACGTTGGGTCAGAACAATTGGTTGTAATCCTCTCTGCTATTCTTGATTATTAAGAAAGCTATTCAAGTTTTCCTCCACATTCTTTTATGTTTGATGATATATGCATTTGTGTGGTCAATATATATCTGGTCCTATATTGTTTATGATTGTAGATCTCTGTTCTTCGATAGTATTATGCTGCTTTGATTCCACAGGTGCTCTTTGAAGCTGGGTAGACGAAGGAGAAGCGGCAAAGATCTATCAGAAAGGAGAGGAATCAAGCAAGGAACCAAGCGCAAGACTAAGGTTGGTGTCCTTCATTCCACTCTTATCTACTTCTCATAAAGGAAAACGAAAGTGGTTTTAGTTTGTTTTTTTCTAAGATAGCTACCAGTATTAGTGGGACTAGCAGATCTGAGTGGACACTAGATTTCCCGATAACATTAAGTCCTGTCCAACGCAGCCTTGAATGGGACTACTTGCTCTGTAAAGAATTTACCCCTGACAAGGGGTACGCTGGTGATCCAAGGAAGCAGCTAAATTAGAGTTTGATAGACCCTATTTACGTTGATTTGATTGTCAGGAGTGATGTGCCCAAATAGACCTGTAACAATGGGACTCCACATCTAACTCCCTTTCCCCCTCATGGCCACTTAGCAAAAACTAGTATATATGTATTTGGAAACTAGCCCCAAAAATATATCTAAATAACTAAATGGGAACACAAGCCACATGATAAAACTCTATCCTACTATCCTAAATATCATTATACATATATTTAAATCATCATAATCGAGAAGGGGTATTGCATTCCTCCCCCCTTATTTTATTTATTATCCTCGGTGCATCATTTATACAAGTATATACAACATATCAATAAAAAATTTGAGGGTATTCCTCCCTCATTACATTTTCACATTCGCAAGTCACATCTTTAGGATAGAGAATGGTCCCTACACCTTAACCATACTGATGGTTCAATTCTAGAACACTTTGGCCTTGCTATCCAAAATATGCACTAGTTAAACTTGGAAATCTCCCCCAAGTTCCACCTAAATAATATGCTATTCAATTAAATGATTACTATTAGGAACATATTTCTTAACCAATGAAACATGAAACACATCATGAATATGCATAGATGCAGGCAATGCAATTCTATATGCAATTGGGTCTATCCTTTCTAGGATCTGAAATGGCCCGTAGTATCTAGTTTCATATTAGCACAACTTCCCAATCTCACTGAGCTCTTCTTTACTTTCACTTTTAAAATACATGTTCCGCAACTTTAAATTATATATTTGTTCTATTCCTATCCGCATAGCCATTTTTCCTATCCTGGGTAGTTTTCAAATTTTGTTTAATCTTCGCCACCTTCTCTTCCATATCCTTGAGAAATTATGGACCAACCATAATCCTATCCACTGGATTAGTTGAACTCGTAAGAGTATTACACCTCCTACCATATAGGGCCTCAATGGGGATCATTCTAAATGATGTCTAATAACCACTGTTATATGTAAACTCCATCAAATATAGGTAGTCTTCCCATCTTGATGGCTTATCAATCGCATACATTCTTAATGTATCCTCAATTAATCTGATTAACATGCTCTATCCATCCATCAGACAATTGGTGATATGTAGTGTTAAATTTCAAATTGGTACCCAAGCCTTCAAATAAACCCATCCAAAAATTGGATGTGAACTTCAGATATTTTCTGAAATAATTTTCTTGGGCACCCCATGAAGTATGTCAACTTCACACATGTAAATATTTACTATATTAGGCTTTGTAAAGTGACTTTACTGGAATAAAATGAGAAACTTTGGTGATTTTATTGACCACCATCATTATAGAGTCATGCCCTCTTTTTGTTTGGGGAAAATTGGTAATCAAATCAACTAATAGTACATCTTGTTTCCACTCTATAATGAGAGTTGGTTGTAGCAATCCAGCTGGGTGTTTTTTTTCAAGTTTAACCCCATGAAATTTGAAACATTTGGCTATGTAATTAGCCACTTCTTTATACCTAGCCAAATATATTGCTTTTTAATTGTTGTAAGATTTTTTCGGTAACCTGGGTGACCAGCATATGATACTCTATCCATTTCCTGTAGAATTAATTCTTTTACTTTTGGTACTTCCAACACATAAACTCAACCTTTATACAAAATAATTTCATTTGTTCCCATATCAAAATCCTTGTACTTTAGGTGTACATTACTTTATACTGCTGGTATGGATTTCCAACCTCTAAAATTCTAATCATTATATCTTCCCTACAAATACTTATTGTTGTAGCATGCATGGTGTGCACTCTCTAGATGAGTGCATCAACTACCCGATTTTATTTTCCTTTAATATATTTAATTTTGAAACAATACTTAGCCAACAATTCCAGCCATCTAATTTGTCAGGAACTTAAATTTGGTTGTTCAAATAAATTATGTAACCCATAATGATTAGTTTGCAATTCAAACCTTTGGCCCATGAGATAATGTCTCCACATTTTGAGAGCACGTATTATAGTTGCTAACTCCAAATCTTGGGCAACATAATTCTTCTCAAGGTCTTTTAATTTTATGGACTTATAGAAGACTACTTTCCCATTCTGCATGAGCACTCCACCTAGTCCCTCTTTACATGCATCCATTCATACTAGAAAATCCTTATTTGGATCGAAAAGTTTCAATACTGGAGCTCTGGTCGACAAAACCTTCAAATGTTGGAAGGCCTCACCACACTCAAGTAACCATTCAAATTTTATACCCTTTTTCTGTAATGAACTAATAGGATCTGCCATTATGAAAAACCCTTTAATAAATCTCCTATAATAACTGGCTAGGCCCATGAAATACCTAAATTTAGTAACACTCTATATTTCTAGCCATTCCTTGATGGCCCTAATATTCTTCAAGTCCACATCTATTATATCCTCAAAAATAATGTGACCTAAATAATGGGTATACTTCCGATAAAAAAAACATTTACTTATTTTTGCATACAATTGGTGGTCCCTAACCACCTATAAAACAAATTTCATTTTTTTCTCGTATTCCTTGGATTTAGAATATATTAATATATCATCCAAAAAAATAATGACAAATTTGTCTAAATATTTAAAAAAAATAATTCATTAAAAACATTAAAACTCATAGCGCCTTGGACAAACCAAAAGGCACCACGAAAAATTCATACTGTCCATAACAAGTTCAAAAAGTTGTTTTCATGATATCCTCCTCTTTAATCCGCAACTGTTGATGCCCTGACCTCAAGTCAATTTTAGAAATATTTTAGCTCCCTGCAAATGGTCGAACAAATCATCAATCCTTGGTAATGGGTATTTATTTTTACTAGTGACTTTATTTAATTGCAATAAATCAACACATAACTACAATGTACCATTTTTTTTTTAACAAAAAGAACCTAAGAACCCCACAATGATACACTAGGGAGTATGTATTCCTTCTTTAATAATTCCCCCAACTACAGTTGCAATTATTTAAGTTTTGAGGTACTCATTATGTAAGGTTCCTTAAATACTAGTACAACTCTCGACACTAGATCAATAGAGAAATATATATCCCTCCTTGGAGGTATTCTAGGTATCTTAAAAAATACATCTGCAAATTCCTTTAGCACTAAGTAGTTTCCAAATTAAATTGTTGATCCATATTTTCTTCCTCCAAGGGATCTACAAGGATCTAGTATCCCTTTCTAAAATTCATCTCCAGCTACATAACCAATATCTCTCTAATGAATATCAGCCTAATAATTCGCTAGGCTTTCCTTTATTGTTCCTCATTGTCAATATGAGAAAAATATTTGTTGTAGCAATCAATAATATCATGGTGCTTCTCTAGCCGATCCATGCCAATCAAATAATCATAAGATCTCAATGAAATTACATTCAACTCACCCCTTGTAATTATTACATTCATATCAATGGGAAATTATTTTAACAACTCTATTATTTTAGATAGAGGAGGAATGACCTGTTGTAGAGTTTTGTGAACCCAACGTTTCGGACTACCAAGTGAGTCCATCATCAGGGGACGCGACAAACTTGTTAGAAAAGAAGAACACTGTCTTAAAAAAAAAATTAAAGAAGCCATTGAAATAGAAAAAAGGAAAAACAACTTTAACCGTGATGATGGATTAAAATTGAGTAACACTTGGAAACCTTTACTAGAAATCCTAAAAAACAATAATCACCACTCAAATTAACCTTTTCCCTCCTCTAATATATATATATATAAACATTCATTATAAAATACTTAACATTCCTTAAAAATTCCACTTATTCAAATCCTAAAAAGTAATAAATTAATTAATTATATTAAAATATATCTAAAATATATATATATATATATTAATATATATATATATAATATATCTAATATCATATATATATATATATAATAATAACAATAATCATATATAGATACATATTTCATCAAACTTTTTTATATATAATTAAATTAAAAATTAAAAATTATAATAGAATAAAGAAATTAAAATAAATAAAAAAATTATTAATAATTTAATAATCAGAATAATTATTAATTGTTACAAATATTTAACAAATAAATAATTATTATATTATTTATGTTACATACATAAACAAACAAATAATTAATTAATTAATTAATTAATTAATTAAATTATATATATATATATATATATATATATATATATATATATATAACAATTAACATATATAGATACATATTTCTTAAAAAAAAAAATTAAAATATATAATTAAATTAAAAATTAAAGTTAAAGAAAATTAAAATAGAATAAAGAAATTATAATAAAAAAAATAAATTAATAATAATTTAATAATCAGAATAAACAAACAATTAAATATAACAAATAAATAATTAAATAATTAATTAATTAATTTAAACTCATTAATAAAGTAAGTAATCCATTATTCAAAACAATTAATTTTTGATTTAAATAAAAAATAATAATAATAATAAATAGAGCCCCAAGAGTTAGCTCAATCGGTCAAATGAAGTGCCTCGCCAATGGGAGGTCACAGGGTCGAATCCCGAAAGCTCTTGGGGTCAGGTCAGTAAATAAGTTGAGGGGTTTTGATGCCCTTCGGGTGGCATCCACTCAGTGTTGAAAAACCCTAGATGTAGCGGCTACCCACTGACCCGGGTATCCGTGAACCAGAAGTGAAAAAAAAATAATAATAATAAATAAATAAATAATAAATAAATTTAATAAATAAATAAATACATTGGCCGACCTAATTTCTCACATCATTCTTTAATAACCTAGATATATATACCCTAAACCCAGCTCATGGATACATCATTAAGATTGAAGATTATCTATTGTCGCGTCCCCTGATGATGGACTCACTTGGTAGTCCGAAACGTTGGGTTCACAAAACTCTACAACAGGTCATTCCTCCTCTATCGAAAACCATCCTCACCTGTATGGATTCCCTATTTAACAACTCTATTATTCTTATCTTTGCACTTGTAGCTAGGTGTACTATCCATGCTTTGCCATATTTATATTTATTTAGATTAAATTTCTCAACCAATTTTTGGTCAATATAATTGTAACTAGATTTTGAATCAATTAAAATATTAATGGGCTGATTTTTAAGCTTACCTTCAACCTCAATCATATGTGCCTAGTGCTTAAGTACCTTTGTTAAATTGGCAACTAGGGCCAAACTCCATGTGGGTCGGCTTATTTATGGCAGCTGATATTTTTATTGGATCCCTCTCGTCGAGAGGTGTAGGATTGATCCAAAGATCATCCGATTCCGATAAGTATTTATGGAGATATGAATTTATTTCGTTTATGTAATTATTATCAAGCCAACCAGCTCTTATGTAGGCTCTAGAAGCCCAACCGACGTGTCTATTCATCACCCTCATTTTAGTATAAATATAAGAGGATTTGATGTCATTTAGACACACTCTTTAAGTGATATCCTCTCCACGTCTTGGGTTTTTGGAGAAGGAGAAACGTTAAAGAGTACGTTGGGCCAAGTATGATGCCCTAGCTTATATGAAGATGATGCCCTAGCCTACATGCTGTTCAAGAAGCCCTAACACTTCTGAACGCTGTCCTATAATGGAGTCTCCTAACCGCAGTAAGGGAAGACAATACACAGGTGGACTTCATGACTGTATATATGTTCAAGAAGGCATAGACGCAGTCATGAAGAAAGCCCTAGCCGCAGGTAAAAGAGGAGACTTAGCCACAGTTAAGAAGAGCCCTAGCAGTAGTAAAGGAAGAGGGTTGGCCGCAGTCAAAGTAGGCATAAATCCGCAGCCTAAAAGGGAACTCTAATCTGCTGTTTAGTAATGCCCTAATCCGGAGTTATGAAGAAGCCTTATCCGCAGCAAAAGGAGGGCTGATCAGTAGTGAAACATAAGCCCTATACACTGTAATGAGGAGGCCCTAATCCGTTGTCATAATGGAGACCCTAGCCACTGTATTGAGAAGAGTTTAGGCAGCAGCAAAAGAAGGCTTCTATACGCTGTCTAGAGGAAATACATGAAGCCCTAACAGCAGTGAGGAGATCTGGCCGCAGGCAAAAAGGGAGACGTATTACGCTGTCAATCTAGCCGCAGTTTGATGTGTGATCCATCAACTGTCTAAGGAACTTCAATACGCTGCATAAGAAGCCCTAAAGAGCCCTACACGCAGCATTAAAAGGACCCATATATCAGCGTCTAGCAGCATGGAAATCTCTGTGACATTACTGTTGTTTAAAGAGCTATTTAGATCACTGTTTGAAGAGACTACAGCTACAGTCCACTGCTGGGCTAGGCCGGAGGCCATAGCCAACAGTTGGAGGCCTTTTTAGTAGCTGCATTCAGAAGGTAAGCAGCCCTATAAGGCAGCGTATCACTGGAGGATTGTATGAAGGCTAGCCACAGTAATCAGGTGAACTGTGGGGTATGTTTAAGGTGTTATGGCTCTCAGAGTTTGTGCCCAAACAAATGACCAGGTCTGCCATGCACCCGTCCTTATGAAAGGTACCAGATTAGTAGCCTTGACATGATCAGTAAAGCAGCAAAGGAAGGAGAGTCTTATGGAAAGAAAGCTTCAGTAATCTGGGTAATTGACTGAGTTGTTCATCTGCTGCATATCTTCAGTCCTTGGGATCAGATCTGCAACCTCATTTTTGTGTTATCTTCATGGTGAAGATCTTTGATGACTAATCTCTTATCTTTTCAAGTCAAAGTATTGACTTCTGATGTATATGTACTATCTCTCTCTCTGCTGAACCTTTGAAGATAAAAGAAGATTTGATCAAAGGGTTTCCCCACACATTGTGGGGTTTGTCCCTGGCTCACGCCACATCTTGTGTCCTCTTGTCTTGGCTTGTCTTCTGCATTTTATATTTATGTTCTATCTGCAGTTTATCGTAATGCTGATGTGATTGCTAACTGTGAAAATTTAAATAAATTGCTCTAGCATAGAACATACCTAAAATTAACATGGTATCAGAGCTGAGGTGAAGACAATGCCCAAGCAAGAGTGAAAGAGCAATCACCAAATACAGTTGGGACAAGACAAAAGGATCAAATGGGTTCCTCATAAATCACCTAGGGTGAAGTTGAAGCAGAGAATGTTATTAGAATGGCGCAACAAAACTTCTGATGGCATCACTTCATTGGGAAGTTCAGATCTAAGGGTAGGAATGAAAGGTAGATGTCTTGGTTATGAGTTCGGCCCTTATGCGAAGGAGTGCCCGAATGACAGAGATGCAGGTCATCAAAGACAATGGTCGACTCTTCCACGAAAGCAAGGAACCCCAAAATCTCTTTTATGTACCTGATTGAACCTGATGTCCATCTCGGAAATGGAAGTCAAAGGTTACAAGGTGGCACTTATCGATGGAAAGGTACGTGTTTGAAAATAGATCTTTTAAAGATGTTTTTGAGTTCAGGGTTGTATCAAGTTGCAGGAAGTCCACTGGGGACCATGTCCATTGACTCAGCACCGGAGGTCTGTGAGACGATGGTGACTAGGATGCCTGAATTCAAAAAGAAGCATGAAAGTACATGTCTGAAATGTACCGAAGGAAAATATTATAAGGGGACCATTCCCCTCATGCAGCAGGTTCACAGGTTTGGAACAACCCGAGGAGTTTGAGAATCATGATCAAGGAATCTCATGTATACAGGTGGAAGAAAGCCCTCTATAGCTTGAAGAAAAACACCTCGGGCATAGTATGAGAGGATTGATAGTTGTCTAATGCAGCTGAGATTCACTAGGAGTGAAACCGATCCAAACCATTACTCGAAGGTTGTGTATGATAAACCTCTCGTACCAGCACCTATGTCTGACAGGTGCAAACCCTCTCATTTATAGGAGACAGAGGGAGTTGGATTCGGAATGTGGGAAGATAAGCTGCAAGCTTGTGACTGCCTCGAGGATCTTAACTTTCAGAAGTTATATATGTCGGACCAGTTTTGGGAAATGCCTTTGAATTTCATAAACTCATTCGCATTGATGTTATTGGAGAACCTCTGTTCGAACATATGTGTTGCATTTATCATGGTGAGCTCATATTTGGTTGAGCCTCACTGGATTGGTACCAAGAATCTTCTAAGATATCTTCAGGGGCACAACCTCTCATGGATTGAGATACACATGATTATTTGAATGATGAGTGGGCAGGCAGTGTGGAGAATCACTAGAGCACTTTTCAGTGTTGGTTCTCTTTGGATTCTACTTCGATGCAGGAAGCAGAAGTCGGTCACTATAAGCACCACCAAGACCGAATACATGGCTACGAGTATGATCTCGTATGAAGCTGCATGGCTGCAGAATTTCTTAGCTGTTTTTCTCTGTGACAACCAGAGGTGTGATTCGATTATTGAGGAATCCTATATTCCACAATTTCTCCAGCAGATAGACATCAAATACTACCTTATCTGGGATATGGTAAGTCGATGATCAAGGAGGCTCCATCACACTAAGATGATGTACAGGACAAAGCCCTGAGGAAAGATCAAATTTTTGATTTTCCCGAACGACATGGAGTCATCAAGAGACCTTTGTAAAAGGGTCCTACATGTTGCATACATTGAGCTCTGGGAGCTCTGGGGGGCTTGCAGTTCTATTGGAGCAACATACGACCACAGGGTGACTCACCCTCCCCTAGTGGTGCGTACTGGAACAAGATGATTCGCTCTCTTGTGGGACAAGATGATACACTCTCTTGTGTAGCAGGATGATTAGTTCTCCTGTGAGGCCTAGATTGATGTGTTCTCCATGGCGATTGTAACAGAATTGATGTGTTCTCCTGTGAGGCCTGGATTGATGTGTTCTCCATGGCGATTGTAGCAGGATTGATGTGTTCTACTATGAGGCCTGGATTGATGTGTTCTCCATGGCGATTGTAGCAGGATTGATGTGTTCTCCTGTGAGGACAGGATTGATTAAGTTCTCCTGTCGAGGCATCCTACCCATGCAGTCTGGGACTCATGGGAAGTACCTCTCATTTGATCAATGAGCAGAGAAATGAAGTTAGGGACCATAGTAGTACCGATGGATGCATCGTTGTATCTACTGTACTCCCTACGCTAGGATGTACTCCATTGATTTGGGATCAATGATACTGGTCTCGGACCAGTGGTAGGAGTTGTACATACTATGATGCTGACTTCGGGTTGGCTGAGACTGGTCTGGGACCAGTGGTACATACTCCGAGACTGACTTCGTGTCAGTGCAGGACTGGTCTGGGACCAGTGAGAGTTGTACATACAATGATGCTGACTTTGGGTCAGTTGAGACTGGTCTGGGACCAGTGTTACGCACTCTGAGTTTGACTTTGGGTCAGTGGAGAATGGTATGAGACATTCTCAATCAATTCATCTTCTTCATAGTTCAGCAGAGCTGAGCAGAGTAGAGCTAGCAAAACCAGCAGCGCTGAGCAGAGCAGAGCTGAGCAAAGCAGAGCAGAGCTAGCAGAGCCAACCGAGCTGAGTAGAGCAGAGCTAGTAGAGCCAGCAGAGTTGAGTAGAACAAAGCAAAGCCAGCAGAGCTGAGCAGAGTAGAGCAGAGCCAGCAGAGCTGAGCAAAGATGGGCAGAGCAGTGCAGGGCACTGATGGCAGAGATAGTACAGTCGTACATATGGATCAGCGGATGGAGTTCTCCCTAGTTGAGAGGGAGTGTTAAATTGGCAACTAGGGCCAAACTCCATGTGGGTTGGCTTATTTATGGCAATTGATATTTTTATTGGATCCCTCTCGTTGAGAGGTGTAGGATTGATCCAAAGATCATCCGATTCCGATAAGTATTTATGGAGATATGAATTTATTTTGTTTATGTAATTATTATCAAGCCGACCAGCTCTTATGTAGGCTCTAGAAGCCCAACCGACGTGTCTATTCATCACCCTCATTTTAGTATAAATATAAGAGGATTTGATGTCATTTAGACACACTCTTTAAGTGATCTCCTCTCCACGTCTTGGGTTTTTGGAGAAGGAGAAACGTTAAAGAGTACGTTGGGCCAAGTATGATGCCCTAGCTTATATGCAGATGATGCCCTAGCCTACATGTTGTTCAAGAAGCCCTAACACTTCTGAACGCTGTCCTATAATGGAGTCTCCTAACCGCAGTAAGGGAAGACAATACACAGGTGGACTTCATGACTGTATATATGTTCAAGAAGCCATAGACGCAGTCATGAAGAAAGCCCTAGCCACAGGTAAAAGAGGAGACTTTGCCGCAGTTAAGAAGAGCCCTAGCAGTAGTCAAGGAAGAGGGTTGGCCACAGTCAAAGGAGGCATAAATCCGCAGCCTAAAAGGGAACTCTAATCTGCTGTTTAGTAATTCCCTAATCTAGAGTTATGAAGAAGCCTTATCCGCAGCAAAAGGAGGGCTGATTAGCAGTGAAACATAAGCCCTATACGCTGTAATGAGGAGGCCCTAATCCGCTGTCATAATGGAGACCCTAGCCACTATATTGAGAAGATTTTAGGTAGCAGCAAAAGAAGGCTTCTATACGCTGTCTAGCGGAAAGTCATGAAGCCCTAACAGCAGTGAGGAGATCTAGCCGCAGGCAAAAAGGGCGACGTATTACGCTGTCAATCTAGCCGCAGTTTGATGTGTGATCCATCAACTGTCTAAGGAAATTCAATACGCTGCATAAGAAGCCCTAAAGAGCCCTACACGCAGCATTAAAAGGACCCATATATCAGCGTCTAGCAGCATGGAAATCTCTGTGACATTACTGCTGTTTAAAGAGGTATTTAGATCACTGTTTGAAGAGACTACAACTACAGTCCACTGCTGGGCTACGCTGGAGGCCATAGCCAACAGTTGGAGGCCTTTTTAGTAGCTGCATTCAGAAGGTAAGCAGCCCTATAAGGTAGCGTATGACTGGAGGATTGTATGAAGGCTAGCCACAGTAATCAGGTGAACTGTGGGGTATGTTTAAGGTGTTATGGATCTCAGAGCTTGTGCCCGAACAAATGACCAGGTCTGCCATGCACCCGTCCTTATGAAATGTACCAGATTAGTAGCCTTGACATGATCAGTAAAGCAGCAAAGGAAGGAGAGTCTTATGGAAAGAAAGCTTCTATAATCTGGGTAATTGACTGAGCTGTTCATCTACTCCATATCTTCAGTCCTTGGGATCAGATCTGCAACCTCATTTTTGTGTTATCTTCATGGTGAAGATCTTTGATGACTGATCTCTTATCTTGTCAAGTCAAAGTATTGACTTCTGATGTATATGTATTATCTCTCTCTCTGCTGAACCTTTGAATATAAAATAATATTTGATCAAAGGGTTTCCCCACACATTGTGGGGTTTGTCCCTGGCTCGCGCCACATCTTGTGTCCTCTTGTCTTGGCTTGTCTTCTGCGTTTTATATTTATGTTCTATCTGCAGTTTAACGTAATGTTGATGTGATTGTTAACTGTGAAAATTTAAATAAATTTCTCTAGCATAGAACATACCTAAAATTAACAACCTTGTAATCTAATGCTGTAAAAATTTTGGGCATGCCCTTGCCTACGTCTACCACAATAACCATTTTCTATATGTTGTGCCCAACCTGCATCTTTTTTGTTCTATGAGGACTAAGTGTCAACATTATCGAAGATGATATTTACAACCCTAACCTCTTCTTCTTCACTATAAGGCCCCTGGGCATATTCTGCACTCCTATTTTCCATTATGCAATTTATCCTATTAACAGCCTGTAGATTTTCCTATAAAATTTGTCGCAAAATTCTATCCCAATTTCAAATTATGGCTTTGAAATAATGTTCTTCATATCAATATATTTCTATTGACTATATATATGAAACATTCTAATATTGGGATGGAATTTATGCCCTTTAGAATTTTATAGCCATTACTTAATAATATTTGTTTTTAATATATTCATATATTAATAAATTAATATTATAATTTAAACAATATTGTTCAAATATAGTTGTTACTTGAAATTATGTCTCTACGTTGCTCTCTATTTAAGCCTTTTCCATGGTTTTCCTTTTCATTTGGTCTTGATGATGAACCACACTTCTTGGTTCGAAACACGTCAACCAAAAAAAATTCTCTCATGTGATTTATACCAAAAGAATTTGTTTAATTTTATAGCTTGTTAAACCATTTTTACCCCTTCAAAACTCCTATATCATTCCTTTGAATTTTCTCAAAATTTTTAGAATCAAATCAAAATTATAGGTGGAGGGATGTATTCTACTTGAAAGAAAATTTCTTTTGACTAATCACCCAATTCTGACTTCCGAACTAGAAGTTACGGTCCTATGAAGTTCAACTTGTTTTTCATAATTGCTACTATATCTGGAAATTCAAGTTTCGTTTGCTCCCAACAATCATGTAACAATTTTCTGCCTACAAATATATCATTGTACTTGACACAAAACCCTCTTTTTATTCTGATCCTCCTGGTATTGCCCCCTTGTTCTCCTCAAAGTTTCCTCCGTTCCCTATTGGAAGCAAATTGACTTACTAGCCCCCCCCCCCCCCCTTTTTTAACATGTGGCCAACATGCAAGTTTCCTCTTTGATCATAGGAAAATTATATCTATCTATCTATCTATCTATCGATATATATATATATATATATATATATATATATATATATATATATATATATATATATATATATATATATATATATATATATAATATATATATATATCTATATATATATATATATATATATGTATATATATATATATATATATATATATATATATATATATATATATATATATGTATATATATATATGTATATATATATATATATATATATATGTATATATATATATATATAATATATATATATATATATATATATATATATATATATATATATATATATATATATGTATGTATGTATACATACACACACACACACACACACACACACACATTATTTTCCATATGTCCATCCCCCTGACCCATACACACGCCCTCAAACAACCTCTGTTAGGGCTTGGGCCACTCGGGCCTTGAACTATTGCTTGTTTGTGCCTAGACCCATTCAGATCCCAAACTATTTCTTGTTCGATCCTGGTCCCATTCCCCCAAACTCCCTAAGTATAGGCTGAAACTACCACAAACAAGTGTTGGCATTATTATTAATGTGTTTTCCTTTATGGCAACCTATTTGATGTGTTTCCTTTTGATGACAACCTACTTAATGAAGATGTCAACAGGATGTGTCTACATGTGATAGAAAATGATTATCAGGTCAGAGACAGAAGAATTATAAAGATGAAGTTTGAAGAAGTACACACAGGTTTGGTGAAGAAAAGTCGAGTATATGCAGGTTCTATAAAGTAAAGTAGAGTATACACGGGTTCAGTAAAGAAAATCTGTGTACACACATGGGCATGAAGAAGAAAATTCACATACATATTCCACGCCATAGTATTCCAAATACCAATGATATTTACCATGGTATTGACCTATGGTATTGAGCCCAACAATAGATATTTTTTCCCATCCAAGAATACCATTGACACTAGTATGGTTTTAACCTGTAGTATTTTCTAAGGGCTAAGCTATATAAGGAGATGAAGATCAAAGTGTTTGGTGTGTGCAAGTGATGAATATTTCATGAATAGTTAAATCTGAAGCAAGTGTGCATGTAATGGGTTATTATTGATTTTTTTGATCTGCACTCGAGAACTTGATGATGAATCAGATACAATAGATCTGAGATGACAATTGTTATTATGGGTTGATTTGATCAGTGATGATAGTGTATTGACGTGTGGATTTTCTGTGTATGTCGGGATCTAGGTATGTCTGAAGTTCTATGATGCCGCGAAGGTTTGTGGAAGTAATTGCAGATATGTACACGGGTTTGATAACCTGAAAGGTGCGTACACATGCAGGTTTAACTTAGGTAAGTCACATATATATTCATATCTATAAGCGGGTTTCATTTTGGAGAAGTGCATATACACGTGGAAGTGTTGTGAGAAAAGCTCATATATAAGCTATGTTTTTACTAAAAAAAGATGTTTGATCAGTCTATTTAGTCTTACTGTGTTTCTGCTATCTGTCAAAGAAGTCTTACTTGATGATCTAGTCTTAACAGTGATGTTTTTCTTGAGGATTGATTATTTGAAGAATGATGAAGCTACCAATGTTTGTGATTGGAGATAAGTAATGGTTCTATGATTATTTCATAATGATGAGGTGGATGTGTGTATGATTCAATGTTTATTTTAGAGTGAGAGTGGTTTAGTTTCAGGGTTCAATGTTTTGAGATTTGTGCGCGGGTATGCTTCAAGAGTTGCGTATACACGCAGGTTTTCTCCAACAAAGTAGCATATATATTCTGATTATTTATTGGTAAGGGCTTTCAGTTGATTCAATAACTTAATACAATGTTTGGGCTCAGTATTAATACTCTAGTTACAATGATATAACTATTTCGGTTGTTTGAGAATAAGTTGATTGAGTTGGGTTTCAGTTGATCCAGTGACTGGTTGATTTATTTGGGTTAGAGATTAGTTGTTTTGGTTGATTCAATGATTGTGTTACAGTGATCAGTTTTCTGTTTTGATATTTGGTATTATTGGTAGTGGGTACAATATGAAAATTTGATGAAACATGGCCTACAATTGTGATGTTTTATAGCAGGTGGATCCAGTATGAAAATTTATGAAACATGGACCATAGAAGTGTTGAGGGTTGGAGCCTTCAATGCGGAAGTTGAAGCTTCCTTCCAGTGGTAGCTGGTAAATTAGATTAGGGGGTTGGATCTCCCTTCTAGTGGGTGCTAGAGAATGAGAGAAGGTTGTAGCCTTCAGCAGGTGGGTGCCTGCATCCTAGTATAAGTCTGCACCAGTACAAGATTGTAAGAAGTTTTCATGATAATAAAATATGAAGACATAGATGACAACAAGAATGGTTTTTCCCACATTGTGTTTCCACCTTAAAATCCTCGTGTTCACTGGTTGATGTATTTCTTATGTGTGATGGTTCATTTTGTTCTTATTGCACATGGTTAATGTTTAATGAAGTATTGGTGCACTGGCTCAAGATAAACAAATGATGAATTAACTAAAAAGTAAGTTTAGTGGATATACATTAGTTGTCTAAATAACACTCATGTACATACGTGGGTTCCCTTCACTAAAGTCGTGTACAAAAATATGGATATGAATTGAAAAGTTTAATGATCTGAAAATTACTTATTCAACACCCCCCCCAGTATTTTTCCCAACAAGTGCCACACTAGTCGGGTCATTTCAGAGTTTGGCCCATTCAAAATCCAATCCATTTGGGGTTTCGTCCCGAATACCTAAACCACTCCTTAATTAGGCCCGCTCTTCCTTGACACAATTCCATCTTTTCCAATATTGAGTTCACCTTCCTTGGAACCTTACAAAAATGAGTGACACACCTTTTGAGTACACCCTACACATACATTGCAACCATGCATTCCACGGAATATTCCATATAAAGTTATACCATAAAATTAGACCCACATATATGCAATATATCTATGGGCCCTCTCATCAATAGTTGATAGCATGATAGGGAACCAACAACCCAAATTGAATAGAAGACCCCCCACCCCCATGTTGACATCACATAGGTGGGGGTATGTTATTAGGGTTCCATCTCATAGTTCATTATATCCTATCTAATGATGCTACAATACCTCATAGATGCAATGATCTAGTTTAAAATGTGGGATCCCCCCATCCCCCTTTCTGACGTCATAGGGGGCATCCACTATCATAGTTCTAACTCTCCCGCACACGATTCCAACTAATGATAAATGGATATTTCAATTAATGCCATCTAGCTTTTGCCACTTCCTTTCCACGTTCTAGGGACCATGGCCTATTTCAACACTTGTAACTTGGCTTTGACCTCACAAACTATGGCTTGGATAATGACTTGCCTCAACAACTTATGACCCATAGCCTTATGACTTGCGATAGGCCCACCCAAAAAACCTTTTCACTATTGGAACCATTACCCCCTTATACATGGAAGAAAAGCCCTGCACATGAATTTTTTCCTTGTAATTGACCCAATTTAACTCCTTCTAATCCTTTCCTAGAACCTGCGCCATGTTTCAAAGGTGAATTTTCACCTTTCTTAGCATTGTGACTTTTTTCAAACAATTGGTGAGCAACATATAATTCCTCAATCTGCCCCAAACTTGGCCCAAATTAGGCCTAGGCTAAAAAATGCGCTCTTATACCACCTTGTAGCATCCTTGGCCCCCAACAGGTCAATGTTATCTAACTAGTATTGTTGTAGCTCATAAAATTTATTGCAGGAACTACATAACTCTAACCCTGTTGGGGTTGCTCCCATACTTGGAAAAATCTAGTTATCATCAATGCAATACTACATGCCATGAATTCATTGTTCTTCCCATATAAAATATATATGCATAATAACACAATGGAAATAAATGTTATTTAACAAGAAATTAATCAAAACCCTAATGGTATAGTTTTAACATCAAAGAAAATCAATCATCATATCACTACAAATGAGTCATTACACCTTAAACATAAACACTTATCTAAAAATGGAAAGTTTATTGGTTGTGGGCTCTCCATGTTCTATCCAGCCACAAATTATGTGGCTCATAATCTCAACCATAGGTCACCCCCAAGCTATGACAACAAATCTATAAGAAAAAATTGTAAATTGAACAACCAAACCATGGCCAAGGCACTAACCCCAGTAGCCTTAGTCTCCCACCATAGGCTCATATTCCCTTGACGTACACCCAAGTAGTGCAACCTAAGTTCCATGGTAGTGTCCACCTTCCAGGGCACTTTACAACTATATAGAATGGTCTTAGCATGTAGTGTTAGGAACTCTATGACTCTCCAATGTCCAAATTCCCACCAACCAAACTGAATAACCCCACAGTTGGTGCTAGAGTCTGAAATGTGACTCACCAACTATATCTTAACCAAGTTCCTTCTAGAACTCCATGGACACCAGGCCATAAATAGATCCACCCAACTATTTCCTCATCCTTAGAGTTGCACCCTACATACTCTTTTCCATGGAGTGGGATCCATAACAAGCCCCATTTTTTATTAATATCCATAATATGTGTACAATGTTAAATTATATTTACATCTTCCCCCCATGGCCACTTAGCCAAAACTAACATATATGTATCTAGGTAACTGGCCCCAAAAATATTTCTAAATAACTACATGGGCATGCAGGCCATATGGTATAACTCTGGATCACCGACCTTGATATCACTATACATATATTTACATCATCATAAATAGGAAGGGGTATTACATACCAAGTCTTTATAAGGAAGATAATTAGATATTAGGGTGTCCATAAAAATATAGAACCACACTCTTCAATAGTGGTCAACATAGAATATTCACCAAGCCATATAAAGAAATCCTTAGAAGGAGAGGGTGCACCTAAGGAAGAGAAATTACCCAATGCAAAACAAGAATCATTATGAGTAGCAGGAACATCAAGTGAAAATATGATACAACCACATTTTCGTTCACCCATGCCATGCTAGAGATAGAAATATCCAAAATAGAAGCTCAAAGATGGAAGAGAATAGTAGAAAAATAAGTAAAATGAGACATGAAAAGATTACAAGATCAACTATAATAGTAAAGGGAGGACATTATGGTGCTAAAATTACAATAGGAAGAAAACAAGGAATACATCATAAAGGAAAATCAGTCACTTAGGTAGGAATTGGAGAGGCAAAAAAGGGAAATAACTACCGAAGGTGGAAAAATTGGAAGAATGGAAGCATTTTTGGAGAGAATTTCCCACCTTTCTATGAAAATTATAGACTATAAGAAGCTTGGAAACAATCATACATTATTTCTCAAAGAAGAGTGATGTAGGTACCAAATCTCTAGTTTAGCACTATGAATGGAATTAAAACACCCAAGGCACTGGTTCACACATACCCAAATAATAATATGGATCTATGATTTCTATCTCCATAATCTTGGCCTCTCTCACCCAAACTCTTGGGACCCTAAACCCTAAGTGGGGGATGTGAAAGTAATGGCCCTAGCGAGATGGATTAGAAATGAGGAACTAAGAGCATATAGAATAAATAAGTATAGGGAAGGAAAGTTGTATATATGTCTTTGGATTGGGGTAGAAATCCCTAAAGACAAGGATATTTTGGAAGCACATGAAATATTTTCCTTAGATAAGAATGTAGCCCCAATATGGAAAGACAGACAGGAAGAAGTAATATCCCACTTTGAGGATACATTGATACTATTGGAGGATGAAGACAACCAGGCTTGCTAAAGGGAGCCTCATCTCTCACTACTTTATTGTCTACAATTTGTTGGGCCCATTATAGAAAAGATCATGTAGAGGTTAAGGAAAATATGAATTAGGTTAAGGTTCATTCCACCTCTCCTATTGAGATCAAAAATATATTTTGATAAAGGGAAAGAGAAGTAGGAATGGAAAGGGATAAAAAATTTAGCATGGTTTTATTAGCATCTCCTACTTCCCACCCCAACTAAATATGTTGTTTGGGACATTATGAAGTAGTTCAAAGACTAGTCGGATAAGGAATAGTAGAAGTAAGGAGTGTGATTTTTTATTGCACAAGGATGTGTAACATCCTATTCTAGGGGGTGATGATGGTCTATTATGGTGGCCATCCTACAAGCCCATCAATAACATCATTTTTGCATCCTTTGTTTCAAAATATATATAATTTTACCTTGCATAATGTAGAATACAATAATTTTTCACAGTTATCATGAGTTGAGTAAGGTTTCTTGAATGATTTTGTCTTGCTCATGGTTTTACTTAATTTTTATGGAAATAGTATATTCATATTGTAGGATAAATGTAAGAAGTTTTTACCAACATCACTGAGATAGATTAGGGATTATCACTTCTAAAGTTAACACTTGGACTAATAAAAATTTAGTCCACTCAAAGATACCTCAACCAACTAGGGGATTCAATTTTTCAAGTGTAGTTGATCTTGGAAACGTGATCCTATTATTTTGGGATTCACCTTTCAAGCGGGTTGGTTCATGTCATATTTTTATGAAAATGTATTTGAGGCTTAGCCTCAATAGTTAAGATACCATTAAAATTTTTCTTTGTAGCCTCTTAGAGCTCTTAAGATAGATATTCTCAATTGAACGATGTATTTTAGTTTTCCATTAATTCAAAGATTTTTTTTTTTTTTCATTCAACTGGTTATTGCTATATCTTAGGGTCTATAAGCACGCTAGGGAGGACCCATGTAAAGGAGCTCTGGGAACCTCTTATATTACATTATGTTTTAATTTCTTTTTTAAGTTTTGTTATTTCTTAGCATCTTACTTTTATAGAAATGATCAATAGTGTATTTTCTTATTTTCTTGTAGGAGTAATTTTCATGATGCAATAATTTTTTCTGTAGTACAATTACATCTTGCATGGTTTGTTTCAAGTGATATAGGAAATTTTCATGAGTGAAGAGGAATTTTTCCCTCTTCCTAAGCTCTCCTTTATTTTGAGTGCATATTTCCTATAGAACTATTATATATTCATGTGGGGTTGTTATAGATCTTGTCAAAATGTCTAGTTTTACCTTATTACTTCATTTTTCTCAATAAACCATGATGTCTTGATCTGTAAAGGTGATATGGGTTGTGTTATTAAGTTAAAGCGGAATAGAAGATTTTAATATTTATGCAAGATACCTTAGTCCTTAATTCTACAAGTTGATTTGTTTTCTACTATTTAATTTAATATTAGTCCTTCTACAATTAGTTTAGAAGAATAGTCCTTTATTTTCATTTCTTGTAATGGTTGTGTTTTCTTATGTCAGATGATTAAAACTTATATTCACTTCTCTAGATTTGTAATGGTTCACTTAATTTCCAACTTTCATGTTAAATGATCTACTTTAATTTATGAATTTATCATAATTGGAAAGTGGAGTAATACCTAAAATCCACGTTGAAAATTACTAGATAGGCTCTTTCAAGCATGATATAAGCGCATGAAAGAAATATTTAAGTGTGTAACTTGCATATATTTTGCACAGCACATTGAAATTTCATATGAAATTGAATTGATAATCAAAGTAGGAAATTGAAGGATGGTACTGTTGTTGCTACAATTGTAAGGCCCACCAAGATGATCTCTAAAAATAAGACTCCTTGTTGTATATAGAAATCCAAGTGTACAATTACACTTAAAGGGTCTAACTAACAACACTAATATAACAATATAAATTTAATATTTAAATATCTATGGCCATATACAAGGCTTGACATGTGGATTTATTCTTAACGTGGGTTGTATTTAGGGCTCAACACATATGATCAACATAAAGTAAAAAAGGAATTTCAAGTAGAAGATAAGGTATGGTTTCTATTTTATAGAAATAATACCTCTATTGGAAATATAATCCTTTGGGGTTATGTAAATTTGGCTTATTCACTTGAAAGGAAGAAGAAAAGCCTCAAGTGAATGATAAAAATCATGAGAAGTCCAAGAGACCACTTGGAATTTGAAACCAAGCGCTAGGAAATTTTTGTATTTATATGTATATGTTGTTAATAATATGTATCTCGTGCCTTTTCTCAAATTCTCTTTTAGCTTTGTGAGTGAAACAACCTCATAGGACCCTATGGGAAGATTCCCCCAATCCAATAGGGCCTTTACATCATCACCAAGGCTATGGGTGAGAATATGTCATGCCCATAAAAACATCCCCATGTTTTGAGCAAAATTTGGATTCCTACTTTAAATTTAGACTTTTGTAAGTATTGTTCCTTCTTTTAGATAATAAATTAACCTTGGCTCATCATTTCCTTAATGCATTTCTACATTATTTTATATTGTTAAACTATTTGTGCCTTCATGTTTCACTCATTTTGTTTTGACTTAGGTTATTTTCTTGAGTTGTATTCCTCATTGAGTTGAGGTTTCTTTCCTCCCTCAAATTTACCTTCTTAATATTCTTTATTTAAACTCTTTTAGTTCCCAATTTCTAGCTCAAGGCAGATTTTGAAATTAGGACAACTTAATAATGAATAAGAGAGAGAAGTAGGGATAAGATAGATGTTGAATCCAATTGAGAAATTGAGCTTTTGAAAAGGCTTTTAATTGGTCATATACTAATGTCTACTTTTTTCCCTTGAATACATCTCTATATTTTATCACAATCACTTGAATTTGTAGCTATTGGTTCTCTCATTGTAATTCAATCATTGTAGGGATGACACCCTACTTTTTTGATAATTCCTAGTAACTCTGTAGAAACATGAAATCAATAGAACAATACACAAGAAAGATAATAATTATTTCTATGACATAAATGAAATTTCATCACCATTTAGGAATTTAGTCATTTATGTAGAGAATTATAACCATAGATAATTTAAACTCATAAATATGAAGTTGATAATTTTTAATTGCAAAAACACATTTCATTTCAAAAGTTTTAATATTATTATGGTTTGAAAAATCACCTAACCATATTTCCTTATCCCCATCTCCTGATTCTCACTTTGACTTGATCTTGGATACAATAAAATTTGATTTCCCCATGACATTTTGTTATATTTTAACATATCCAATTTCATTCTTATTGTCTTAATATTTTCATTTGAGCTCTTAATTTTTCAAGTATTATGGTAACCAAGCTTTGGATACTACACAATACCCCTTTGGATACCAAACACTATTGTATATTTTCTCACTCATTGGTCTACATTTACTGACCCAACCTTCTACCCTAAGGACCATTTCCTCTACCCATTGTTATGATTTTGGTTAACATCCATATGATAAATAGTATGTGCATGTCTCCTGCATCTCACGTGATAAATTTTTTTTGCCAAAAACTATAGCCTAAGAGTATTGAGAAGTATTAAACAAAGCAAAGAACTAATAACCTTGTTATCACCTAAAAAGTGATCACCTAGCCTTTTCCAACTAGGATGATCAAAATACGCCATGTAGTATGTTGATTTTCCATGATCTTAGTGTCTAGAATAGAATCTTAAAAATATGCCACTACCAAACCAAGAATCACAATGATATTACTTTGCACAACAGAATAGAAACAATAGTAAATCTACTAGTGCACAAAATATGGACAAATTTTTACAATTTTCAACCCAACTTTGTTATTTAATCAACATATAATACAATATTATAGGGCTCTCGTACTAGGGATAATGTCCCTCATACATCCACTAGTAAAAAAATACAAAACCAAGGCTTGGTGTCAATCCATCAACAAACAATCTACCCTCAACAAGATACTCTAACCATCCGGCTGAAGTAGTCGACTCTCTCAACTCCTCTCAATCATACCCTATACCTTCCCAATCCTTTGGCTCCTGATCTACAACTCCTATCTCTATTAATGTTCCAAGTCCATCTGGTCATTGAACCTCAGCTATCAATCTGCTCACTAGTTGTGCTTTAGTTCGTTGAGGGTACAACGTTTCGAAACTCTTGTTGAGTTGTTCATAACTCCACTTGTGAAAAACTCGCAACTTATTACTCTTTCTCCTTAGCTACTCAAGGACTTAAACCCACTATGGTCTTCCTGCGCTGCTCTAATGAAGACCAACATAGGGCACAAAGGGCTGCCACCTATCACTATAATATGTCCATATCCTACAATGAACACGTGTTAGGAGGACTGCCTATCATCTGCTAGAGATGTCCTTCTCAACACACAAGTGTCGGGCTACTCAAACTGCTCCTGGTTGTTCAAACCTTTGAGCTCAACTTCTTCCACTCTAGAAAACACCTAGGTCCATGAAGATGGTGCATACTGGGCTCCAACTTTGGCACTATCACATTGTCCTCCAGTAGACCATAAATGCCCAATCCATGTCCACACTTGGTTCACTCTCACGCTTCCCTCCAGTAGTCCATGAGTGACCAATACTTGATGTAGCATTTTCCACTAGCAAGGGCATATTGACATCTAGGAAACCTTCCTCTTGGATACCAAAAACCTTCTCAACATGTCCTCTCCTCGGACCCTCATCCTCTAGCATATAATATTCAACAATATGACATCTACAACTTACTATTGCTGCCTATTTTTCCTAGATTTATATGCATGCACAAGATTGGTTAGGGCACACACAACAACCATAAACCCTTGATCAAACTCTGTGTTTTTGCTTTCAAATAGGTTGCCCTTCCTTTTCCTTAATAGCCTTGTTTTTCACCCTTGAAGGCCTCACGTCACTACACAAACACTTCAGTAAACCCATGGTAGTTCCAGCAAGGGTCTATCCTTCAAACCATAGGGGAAACACCCCTATTTGGTCTCTGAATTGCTATAGAAAGATGCATCCTTGCTAGGAGAGCATCCCTAGGCCCTACACATCACCAAACAATCTACTCAAATCTCCCTACATCTCTACTATCACAGTGGCCCAAAAAGAGCACTCAAACACCATAAAACATGTACAAGAACACACCCAAACTCACCTTTGACTACGGCCTGATATGGAAAGTGTTCCGTTGTCCAAAACTACCCAAAAAAATCTCCTTATATGGCTTCTATAGGCCTAGACATCTGCATCTAGGACGCTCAAAGGATCTAAAGATTATCCCTCCAGCCCTCCATGCTACTACCTTAGACTGTGGTTTTGACCTTTAGGGAATATGCTCCAACATAAGAGAAAATTCCCTAAACTCATGCTCCATTTCTCCTAACTTTGTTGCCTCAGACACTGCCCTAATTTAGAGGTATCCTTTTGATTATCAATGCACTTAGAATGTACCTCAAATGAGGTATAACTCACGTCTTTTTATACAAGTCTCTAGGGAAACATCTATGCCATCAAAGGGTCACATTATGTTAAGGCCGACTTGACTTCTCTAGATAATTTGGCCATACTTAACTTCAAAAATTTATATCTCTTCAAAAACGACTCAGAATTGGATGATTCTCAATGCATTAGATTCATCTCAACATATAATATCATCCTCATCCATCACATGTCACAATCTCATCATGATTTTGGAACAAAAATCAATGGGTTCAAAACCCCAAGCTCGGGTTACAAGCCCACAAGGCCACTTGTGGAGCTCCTTCCTCTACACCCTCGGTCCTCAAAGCTTGGAGTACCTCCCAAACTACAAAAAGCAACACTCCCTCTTAGCGATGGAGGTACTTGCAAGACTAGGAAGTAACCATCATCATTAGCGACACTAGCCCATATGGTGTCCATCGCCGCAACAAACCCTATAGAATGAACCCAAAAATCTTGGTAGTGTATCTACCTCATCACATCTAATCCTAGAGATCACAAACCTCCATAGGGATGCTCCCTCTAAGTCTGAACTCCCTCTGAGCCTTCATGATCTTCGTTGGATCTATCCTACAAGAAATCATCCTCTTAGATAAAATACCATTCATGCAAATCCCTCTAATCTCATTTATGTAACATCACGATCTGATGAAGATTCTAGCCTTTCAACCTGTAGTCCATCACATGAAGCCATCTTGATCATGATCTTGTCCACACCAAAGAAATCCTCAAGCGTTCCCAACCATCCATGCAAAATCAATGAGATTCCATGATTTTTTCACCAACCTCTTCACCAATCCACCAGAAATCGTAGCTAATCTCGCTGCTAAGCCAGTCAAGACCACTTCTCCATGTCTTCAGCTGAACCCTCTGCTCCATGATCTATACACCCACAACTCCCTCTAAAGTTGCTTTGTTGTGCACACTCTAATTCACTGTCCCTCAAAGTATCTCAGATATCCTCTGATACCATGTTGAATTTCCACGATCTTGGTGTCTAGGATAGAATATTAAATCCTTGACACTACCAAACCAAGAATAAAAATGATACTACTTTTCACAGTAGAATATAAACATCATTAAATCTATTAGTGCACAAAATATGGACAAATTTTTACAATTTTCAACACAACTTATTTAATATTAATGAACATATAATACAATAGTCTAGGTCTCTCATACCAGGAAGAATGGCCCTCATACATCCACTAGTACAAAAATACAAATTTGGGGCTTGGTGTCAATCCATAGACAACCAATCTACCCTCAACAAGATACTTCGACCATCTGGCTGATGTAGTCGACTCTCTCAACTCCTCTTGGTCGTACCCTGTACCTGCTTAGTCCTTCGGCTCCTCATCTACAACTCCTGCCTCTATCAATGCTCCAAGTCCATCTAGTCACTAAAGCCTTAGTCCATCAAGGGAAGAACACATCGAGATTCCTATCAAGTTGTTCACAAGTCCACTTGTGAATAACTCTCAACTACCCATTGTTGATCCTCAACTACTGAGGGACTTAAGTCCACTATGGTCTTCCTGCACTGCTCCAATGAAGATCAACATAGGGCATGAAGGACTACCAGCTATCACTGCAAGATGTCCATCTCCCACAATGAACACGGGCTAGGAGGACTTCTCATCAACTATTTTATATGTCATTCTCCACACAAAAGTCTCAGGCTACTCAAACTGCTCCTAGTTGATCAAAGCCTTGAGCTCAACTTCTACCACTCTAGAAACAACCTAGGACCATGAATATGGTACACACCAGGCTCCAACTTGGGCACTATAATGTTATCCACTAACAGACCATCAATTCCCAATCCACATACACACTTAATCCACTATCACGCTGCCCTCCAATAGTCCACGAGTGACCAATACTTGATGTAGCGTCTGCCTCTAGCTAAGGCATCCTCACACCTAGGAAAACCTCCTCTTGAATGCCAACGTACTTCTCAAGATGTCCTCTCCTAGGACCCTCATCCTCTAGCATCCAATCATCAACAAGATGACATCTGAAACTCACTGTTGTTGCCTCCTTCTCCTAGATTTCTATGCATGCACAAGAATGGTTAGGGAACACACAAAAACCCTAAACCCTTGCTCAAACTCTATGTTTTCCCTTCCAAACAGGCTGCCTTTCCTTTGGTACCATACTAGCATTGTTGTGCACCATTGAAGGCCTTAAGTCATTGCACAAACTTTAGTAAACCCACGACAGCTCCAACAAGGGTCTATCCTTCAAATCACATGGAAAGCATCCATGTTTGGGTTGAAACCTTCTATATAAAGATGTGGCCTAGCTAGGAGAGCCTCCCTAAGACCTACACATCACCAAAAAATCTACTCACACTTCCCTAAAACTCTATTATCCCTGCGGCCCAAACAAAGCACTCAAACACAATAAAACATGGACAAGAACACACCCAAACTCACCTCTTACTATGGCCTAATCTGGCAAGTTTTCCCTGTCCAAAATTGACCAAAAAAACATCCTTACATGGCTACTTCAGGCCTAGACATCCGCGACTAGGACATGCAAAGGATATACACCAAAACCATCTATTTTTCCTCTAGGCCTACACGCTAACTACCTTAGACTGTGGTTTTTACCTTTAAGGAATCTGCTCCAACATAAGAGAAAACGCCCTAAACTCATGCTCCCTTTCTCCTAACTATGTTACCTGAGACGTTGCCCTAATTCTGAGGTATCCTTTTGCTTATCAATGCACTTAGAATTTTGTTGGGTGTGGTTATTGACCCATTTTCTGCAAATTCTTTCCCCAGTTTTGATCCTTTTGTCCTCTAGGCCTATGACTTTACATGATCAATTTCCTTGTTTTCTCACCTTTATAACCTATTCTATTGTCATGTTACTTTGTTGTATTTTACTAAATAATACGATGCTTTATTCCATTTTTTGGCTAACTAGGAGAGTATTGAAGAAATATTTTGGGAAGATCCTCTTCTTTTCAGGTGTTGCTCATGAGAACGAAGCTATGGAGTAGACAGGAAGCACATATTAACTATAGAGAAGGGTAGGGCAGTTCGCTGTTACACCCTGGATGCTGTCACAGGTTGTTGTTACACATTAGATGTTGTTACAGTCTGTTGTTACATACTGAATGTTGTTACATGATTCTGTTACACTACGTGCTGATACAAAAGTCTGTTGTTACACCAAGGGTGTTGTTGCTAGTGATGTCGTAACATCCTAAACTGCTATTCACTCACAGGATGCTATTGCATCAAAGCTGGAAAATGTGGGTACTATTCCACATAACAGCTGTCGGCATTAGGAATTGTTTATTTGGAAGCAACAGACCCAAGCAGTTGCAATCCTAACTAATGTATATTTGTATTGTGAGATTCTCATGACTGATCTATTTCTAATTTCGAGTATGTAATAACTATAAGGAAACTCGATTTTTCATGTACAAGGAAAAAACATATAGAAAAGTCTTGTTACTCTGCTTCTGTAACTTCGAGTTTATTTTTAATATTAATCAGCACAGTGATGTTGTTACTGCTCTTCAGTTGATTTGTTAATTACTTTTGTGTTATTCCTACGCCCTGCTGAGGAGGAAGGGCCCTCCTCTTTGGCAACGACTGCAGTGATAGAGGTAGTGTACATTCTAATTTAGCTAATTGATTTATGATTTCTCGTTTTTGCTGTACAAATTGTGGGTTACATTTGTTGCTATTTCAATTTACATTATGTTGTTACACTAAGTTAATCAATAGAATGGTAGTAACTAGTTGGAGTAGATGTTAGTTCCTGTGTGGCATGCCTTTACTTTGATAGTTGCGAAGCGTGATTTAATTATGTAGAGTGCTTTTTTTAATGTCTACATGAATGGTTTGATTCAAAAATTTGGTTCAACAACATCTTTTACTATTTTCTGCATTTTCTCATTCTTGGCTATAGTGCATCAGCACAGACAGTGTGAACTCCATTGAAACAACAATACCTACCTTGGGTTGACAATTAAATGTTGCAGTCTCGATCAATTAGGATTGATTAAAACAACACTACATTTTGGCATTGTTTCCGGCGATGGTAGTTTACGATACAGTTAGCCAAGTTATTTGTTTGATGTAGAGTGTCCCTGGTCCATAATTGCTAGGTGGTAAGATGGGAGGTAAGAACCTACGCATCACTCTAACATACCTAGGTAGGCTCACCATTTTGATCACTAGGGTAATTAGGGAATTTTGGTGTTTTTCTTAGCATGTCTTCAACTCTTTAGTTGCTAGGTGGTAAGACAAGAGGTAAGAACCTGTGCTTCACTCTAACATACATGGGTGGGCTCACCACTATTGAATACTGAGACACTTAGGGTGTGAATTAATACACATAGGGTCCATGTGTGCAACTGTAGGAATTATAGAGATACCAAAACTACCCCCACTCTAATTAGTCATAGGAAAAATGGGTCGTAAAAAGGAAAGGAAGAGTGTAGATTTGGGAAGGAAAACATTTATCCAAGAACTAATCTCTAAGGCAGAAAAAGAATAGTCTAGCTCTCAAAGGGATGCAAGGAAAACAAGGCTGCAGAAAGCTGTTACTCCCATAGAAAAAGCAGAAACCTCTGATTCCTCTATCTCGGGACCATATCATTCTAAAGCTAGCACCCATACCCCCAAGACCAAGAATATGATTTAGGGGCAGGAGGGGGAAGCTAGCGGCTATAAATTGAGGACCGAGGGGCAAGGGGAAACTGAGGGGGAACGTTGAACACCTGAGACATAAGAAAACCTTTTGGTTTATTAATACCCAAATATAGGTAGTGTAGTGAAAAAACCAGCCCCAAGGACATTTGAGCCACTAATCACACCTACAAGACCATCACAAGAACAATTTGAAGGATGTTTGTTACAACAAGGGTTAGAAGGATTAGTCATGGGGGAAAACAATGAAAAAAATGCTAAAACAAATGCTACTATCACCACTTTTGAGTTCCCAATCGGGGATATCAGAGGTGAAGCTCCTATGAAAAATATTCCTCTATCATCTTTACCATCCTTCCAGGGGATGACTGTGGAAAATTCAAACACCTTTCTATTTGAGTTCGATGTCTTATGCAGAAGTTATAATTATACCTTAGATGCACATAAATTAAAATTATTTCCTTCTAATTTAAAAGGGGTAGCCTTGAGATGGTTCATGGGATTGGACTCCACTTCTATTCGAACATGGAATGATATGAAGGAGACGTTCTTATCAAAGTACCAAGACTACTGCAAAACTAGGGACTTAAGGGAGGATATATTTAGAATGACACAGAAGGAGGATGAAATCTTGTAAGATTATGTGGAGAAGTTCCACTATAATCTGCAGAGGTCTAAACATAGCGATTTAGACTAGGAAATCTTGAATACTATATTTATCAGAGGAATGAGGGATGACTACCTTGACACCATAAACTTATTAGGGAAGGGGGGTATATCGCAAGAACCATTTGTCGAGATTTCAAAGCATTGTTTAAGATGCTCCAGAGGATTTTCTAAGGGGAGGAGCACAGTTCGTGATGCCTCTGCTTGGATACAAAAATCTGCAGGAGGGGGAGTAACCAGAGAAGAGATCAGGAATTTGTTTGAAAATTTCAAGACTGATATCCTCAGTACTCTCTCTGCCTAGATAACGACAATGCAGATGGAGAAGACACAAGCAGAAACTGACACACCTCTAACTTTGTTCTGTCCGAATTGTTGGAAAAAACATCCTTTGAGGGAATGTGAATTGAACAACATCAACTTGTGTAATATTTTCGAGCTGGAATATTTGACATGGCAATGTTCAGAGCTTCCTAGACTGAAGGTAGTACTTAGAGAATCAAGCGAGGAAGTGTAGTCCTCTTATTTCATCGCACCAAGGAGACCATGGCAACCACGACCTCCAGGTATGTGTCAAGACTTTTCCTCTTTCAATTCGTGGAACAATTCATATAATACTCAACAATATCCATGGAAATATCCTACTCCTCTTTCAACATAGTTTCCTTCACCCTGGAACCAGTGGTCTTCATCTCCCTCTGTCCAATATCCTCAATCTCAACCATATCCTTGGAACCAAAACTAGAGGGGAAATTCCCATAATTCAGCTTTATGTGGATTACCCATGCAACAACAATTGTAGTTACCTCCTTTCCAAACTCGTGCTCCTCCACTGCATGTGCGACCCCAGCTACCTGCGCAACCTAACCCAAACCCGAACAATAAAGCAGCTCAGCACATAAAGGCTCCGACTACCTTCTAGACCTACCTTGCTACCCTTGTGGGGCTCAATGAAATAAAATTGTGATCAGGCAAGGTAATTAAACCAAGTCACTCCCCTATCATTACAGAGGAGGAATGAGAACCATCCAAAAGAGATATTAGAGGCTTTGAGGTGGCTACTGTGCCTACAACAACTAATGTAGAGGAAGTTGTTACATCTGTAACAACCAACCTACGAAGCACTGTTACTACTGTAACAACCAACTCGGGAAAGGCTGATACACCTATAATAGCCGATTCGACTGTCGTAACTCAGGACCCTCCATATCCTCAGAGATTGGCTGAACCTGGGATGACCTCACAACCCGAATCTGATTTTCTTAGGGAGTTGCAAAATCTGCATGTACGAATTCCTCTATTACAAGCCCTTAAGGAAGTACCTATTTATGCTAAAAAAATGAGATATTTGTGCATCAAGAAACTTGGGGGGAATCCTAAAGACCCTGCCACCATACATGTGATGGGGAAATTATCCGAAATAATGTATGCTCAGCCTCTCCTAATTAATTATAATGATCCAAGAAATCCTATGGTCACTGTCTATATTAATGTTCAGCCCATAGCTAACACGTTGATTAATCTTGGGGCTACCATTAATGTAATGAAAAAGGACCTCTTTACCACTCTCGAGCTGCAGGGACTTAGACATACTCCTACTGTACTTGAATTGGTGGACAGGTCCCGTGTCAAACCCAAGGGGGTGTTAGAGGATATTGTGATTACAATAGCTTCCTGGAGGTATCCAGCTGACTTTCTTATCTTGTAGCCCAAATCCAATTTGGGGGGACATCCTTTGATCCTAGGGAGACCTTGGCTGGCCACTACGGATGCATTTATAGGCTGTAGATCGGGATCTATGGTGATCTTGGATGGCCAAGAAACAAAGAACCTCAGCCTTTACCCCCCAAAACCAAATGTGGATGTATACAACCCTTGGTGGGATGAGATTGAGCCTGAGTCAGATCTTTTCCTGCTACTCCTCACTCTGGGGTGAGATGGGTTTGAGCATGAGTTAGATCTTTCCTTGCCACTCCTCACTCTGGGGAAAGCCCAGTATTTCAAGGATGAGACAGAAGATGATGTCATTAATTGTTTTATTAGTAACTTGTTTTCTATCGCTTCCATTAAAAATGCGAACGAGGAAGAAGAGGCGGAAGATATAGTTTTTGAACAAATGAGAACTGCTCTGAATATTGACATCAACCCGATTGAGATAGAACCTGGAAAGTTTTTGAATATTAACCCCAACCTGACTGCTGAGAAAAACCAACTGCTGTTACAGCTATTACAGAAATACAAAAATGAATTTGCATCGGACTATACGGATATGAAAGGGATCCACCCTAACCTATGCACTCACCAGATTTATTAGAAGGATGGCTGCAAACTAGTCAGACAACCACAGTGCTGCATGAACCCTGCACTGAAGGAGGTGGTAAAGGAAGAAATATAGAAAATCCTGAGTGTTAATTTTATTTATTCGATATCTGACAGTCAGTGAGCATCGCCGCTTGTCATCGTTCCTAAAAAGAATGGCAAGTGGAGAGTCTATGTAGATTATAGAGAACTCAATAAAGCCTCTCAAAAGGACCATTTTCCCTTACCATTTATAGATCAGGTCCTTGATACCCTTTCCGGAAAGAAATTCTTTTCATTATTGGATGGATTTAGTGGCTACAAACAGATATAGATTGCCCCTGAGGATCAAGATAAAACACCCTTCACTTGTCATTGGGGAACTTTCGCATACAGAGTGTTGTTGGAGCCTTCATTAATTTTGAATGATTTTGACCAGTTTTGATTGACCGAAGGGAGGAAAAGGAAAAATGGCAGAAATGGTTGGGTAGTGGAACGAACAGTTACGAAGGAGTGGAGGCAAGGTGGCAGCGGAGGGCAAAGGCAACCAAGGAGATGGCAAGGCACAAAGGCAACCAAGGGAGCAAGCAGCTGAGCAAGAAATGGCAGTCTAGGCAGTTGGGAAGGATATAAAAGGGGAAGAACATAAAGGAAGAAGGTTGTTTTTGAACCCACCAGAAGCAAGTGGAGTTGGTTGCCGAGAAGGTACACAAGTGCAGAAGCTGAAGCAGAAAGAGCTGGGAGCCGAGGAACTGGGTTGCGGAGCTAATCTGACTCGAGCTACTGAGCCGGGTATTCTATGTATTATTTATGGCGAAATGTTGAAGTATGATGTATTATATTTTGTTAAGTTAAAATAACTAGATCTGATGGTTTTCGAGACTTCTAACGTATTGTGCATCATGCTTTATGGGCCTATTAAAATTTTAAATAGTCTACCTGTTGCATGTAAATGGTGATTCATAGATTGATGCAAGGATGCTCTTAGTTTTGTGTTGTTTATGATGGATCCATGCATATGAGTTATGGGCACTGTTATCTTTATTTCATGTATTATGGATGCATATGTATGTTATCGCCAATGCCCAATTGATATTCTCTCGACCCCATGCTGAACCCTTCTCCCTTTTGGTTGCGACGCACTTCGAGTGAGACTCCTTTCCCTTCCGGGTGGGGTCAAAATGCCAGCATTGTCCAAGACTAATGCAGACCATTATTAACCTCCTGTGCTTGAACCCAGGTTCTTTTCCATGATGAATATTTCGAGTCAACAAATGGTTCCGTTGCCGAGACCCGAAGTTAAGAGAACTGGTTCGACATATGGTATTGAGGGTATTTAAAAGAGAGATCAGAGACTGGTGGAATAACGAGGTAGATCAATTTGTGGCAAAGAAAGTTTCCTATAGGGATCAACCGATCGGCAAGGTACGTGAGGGGATTTTATAGGCTGATATCTCAGATGACCAATACAAAATTTTCTGGTGCAAGTTCCCTGAGGACCTATACAATTGGTTGAGGGAGCTGAAAAGGAAAAGTACATCGAATGGCTTGGCGATAGTCCGCCATAGTTGGACTTCGTCTGACACTGCATTATTAAAATAGCGGGTTAATGAGTGGATGAGAGCTATTGATTTCTGGGTGAAGACTACAATAGAGGGGTATGTGTTCGAGTTCACTGCAAAGAGCTATCAGTCCTACTCAAAGGCAGAGTCGGTGTTCAACTCCGAGCTAAGGAGGGAATTGATAGGGGAAGTCCCGACATGGATTAAGATGTTTTTGGTAGAATAAGGACTACTATCTTTATCCACTACTGGGATGGAAGCGTAAAACCCCAGTATCGGGGGAAGGAATTAAAGGGGGAAATGTTTCCTACCAGGGGATAGGGATGTTGCGAGGGGATGGATGCAAAAGGATTGAAGAGAGCTAGGGATGTTAGAGCACAAAGGAGGGCGCTCCTAGTAGACAAGTGGCAAGGAAGAGTGGCTCAGGCCCTAGGGAAAAGAAGGAGGGGGCCTCACCAAATAGGAGTGGTGATGGGAAAACCCTGAGTTGAGATGAAGGGAGAAGGCGGTTCTAGGCAACCCAAATGCGGGAAGAAGGGATGTTGGAATCAGGAAGAGGAGGAAAGATGTTCCCTATAGGTTGTGGAAATAGGATCGCAACATGAAACCGAAGGAGGACCGTCTTGGAATGTTGTGGAATTAGAATCGCAATAGGGAACGGATGGGGAATCCTCCCTAAAGGTTGCAGAAGTAGGATCGCAAGATCAACACCCATGTTGGCATGAAGATGACGATAACGTGGGTGATGGGATGAGGAGGTTGTTCAATGAGGAACAAGCATCCATCAAAATTTAGCAGCCCCAACCTCGAAATATAAGTGGTATTTTCCCCAACCTTCCCCTGGCACCTTACCACAAACTAGAAGAATTTATCATTAACTCAGCCAAAGCGACGCGAATATGCAATGCGCGGGAGAAATATAGCACCGGTATCAATATTGGAAGTAATACTAGAAGCAGCTATAGTAGTAACTTGCAACTACAGTGATCCCTACAGTCGGGAAGCAAAGGTTTTGTGTTGTTAGCCCATACTCAGAGTAGTATGGCGGGATCATTTACTAGATACCAGGAATTTGCAAGAAAGGGGAACGAGGATGTGGAGCAACACTGGTACCTCTGCGAAGCCATCTGGAGGGCCCATCATACTCCAGATAATGTTCAGGCAATGGAATTCTAGACCACGCTAAGGGAACAATCTCTATGCTGGTTCATAAAATGGGCAGAGTAGAACTAGAACCCCACCATAGATGATATTAAGAGGGGATTTGTGTAGGAATTCAAGGTACCGCAAACAAATCAACAGGAGTTATCAGAGTTATGGGAAATTAAGCAGAGGGAGGGTGAGATGGCTTGGAATCTCATGCAAAGGTGGATGCCATTACCAAGCTAAGTTACACCCTGGACCCGAACCACCAGCGGAACTGGTTCATTAAGGCACTATTTCCCCTGACTAGAACACCATTGACATAATAGAAGATAGGAGCCCTGCAAGATGCATTAGAGCAAGCCTCTCGGATAGAAGAAATGGTAGGATATCCCCATGAAAACCAGGGAGGCACGAGTCTACAAGATCCAGAGATCATGGACCTACAAAGCCAGATCATGAATTTGACTGAGAAGCTGAGAGATCTCCAGCTCGTACGACCAGCCAGGCCCAATGTTTGGTGCACCCATTACCTAGTGGAAGGGCATGTTGCGACGGAGTGTCTGCGATTGTGGGGTATTAACCAAACAGGTGTGGTGGAGGGGTCATCAAGAACCCCTCCCACCGCAGGAGTTGCGCAAAATCGGAGCGCATGGACCCTTCCCAAGAAGGAATAACGTAGACTTCTGTGATATTTGTAGAACATATGGACACCTGCCGTGAATGTGTCCAATTCTACAAAAGTATTCTAATGTCCCCAATAACATCCACTGCGAGTTCTATTCATCAACTAGTCATCACACCGATTGGTGTCGAGCACTAGATTCTCTAGCAGAAAGGCTGGATAGATCCATGTTCAGGGTCAATGGAATGAGTCGAGGGGGGCAAGGAGGAAATGGACGTGGAGGAAGAACGGGAGGTAAAGGACCCTTAAGGTGATACAACTGTGATCAGGAGGGACATGTTGCAAGGGAATGCCTACTCCCGAGAAGACCATGGTGTTTGCATTGCAGAGTTAACACCCATGCGACGGAGGATTGCCTAGAGCTTATTGTGAAATAGACATAGAGAACTAGATAGCGAGGGGCCAACCTAGTGAATGTTGAGCCTCAGATCGATGAGGGTTTCCCCGCGACAAATATTAATATAATCACCTAAGGAGGGAAGAAGACAGGGGAGGATCGGTATGCTAAGGAGCCCTCCATGATCGTTAAATGGGCATCACCACGATATCAGCCTGAGCACCAAAGTAATATTATCAAGAAGTAGCCAAATTGTTCGAGGGAATGACTGAAGATAGGGGCACCTGAAGATCGTAAGTTCGTGGGCCCACTCCCACCCAACCCATTAGGGAATGGTTTAAATTTTTCCTAAAAATTGTTGAAGATGTGGCCATGCTAAAGGAATTGCAGAAAATCTTAAAGGCCAAGGTATCCATAGAAAAAGAGGATGTGGAACAACCATGTGAAACTTGGTTAGAGAAAGCTTGCAGGAGAGTGAGGCGGAATAAGAAAAGAAGTGGAAAGGAGTTCTGAATCAATGCGCAGGCGGCATGATTCTAAATAAGGGACACCATGCTAGATTTAGGGTCAAATGTAAACATCCTACCCAGGAAGACCTAGGAGGTAATGGGGAAGCCGCAGCTGAAGTACTCACTAATTCAATTAAGAATGGCGAATCGGTATTGTATATTGCCTATCGGGAGATTGGAAAATGTACAGGTTGATGTCGAAGGGGTGAAAACGCACACTGAGTTCGAAGTAATAGATATTATGGGGGATAAAGACATGTATCCAGCACTCTTGGGGATTGACTGGGCATATGAAAACTATGTTGTCATAGATTTGAAGAAGGAACTGATGATTTTTGAAGCATAAGAGCTAAGGGTGATCCAGTTGTTGGACCCCTACCAAGGACCCAGGTTTACAGAGTCAACAGATAACAGGGAGGAACCAGGGGTATTAGATCAGTTGTATACACTCACTGCAGGAAAAAGGGACTACATAAATCCTACAGCTGAAGGATCAATTAGCTGGAGAAGCATTAAAAGCTCAAAAGCTGGTTCAGAAGCTACATGGTATGCATGGCAGTAGGGTGGATACGAATTGACAACCTGATGATGTCCAATAATAAGTCGAGTGAATTAAGGAGACATGGAAAGGGGCGACAACCCAAAGTACTTTGGCCTTAAGCCGATAGATTGGTTCCTGGACAGGGTGGACTAGGATGTACTGAAAGACTAGAGAATTCCATTACTAGACATTGCGCTCATGGTAACGTGAGCAAGGCAGTGGAAGGGACACTGCCAAGTACTAAAACACTGGAAGGATGCTAAGCCAACAATGAAGGAGAAGTTTAGCAAGAAAGAAGATCAGCCACAAGACAGAAAGGAATACACGAGGAATTCAAATCCTGGGGAGCACATCAAATATTGCATGACCAACTAGGAAAGCTGGGGACTGCCAAGGAACCTATGGGTACATGCTTTTATGCATACCCTCAACACCATCCCCTAGGCTTGGTATATCCAAGAAGAGCTATGATGACAAACGGCTAGCTGGTGATGAGCCCCAAAAATGGGTAACTATATGGGCTCATTTTGCCTATTATTCTCATTCAATCCACCATTCTCCATAGTTTTATGCATGCTTTTGAATATATTTATGTTAATTGTGTGAATGGGAATAGTCACTTTACCACAAAGTCTAATACGTGCTTATTGCATATTTTTGGACATTTTTGGACCAAGATCAGGCATTTATGAGCAGATTGGTAGCCAAATACGAAGGAACAAGGCTAAGGATTTGTAGGAGGGGTGTCTCCTACACTGAATGACCCCTTCTGCGAGTTCTCCACCATCAGCTCGGAGTTAAACAACCCACCAAAGATGATTTCAAGGGGCAGCCGAGCAGGTCTAGTGAAGTGGCTAATTAACTGTAGTTTTGGGCAGCGAAACCCTAAAATTAAGGAGGACTGTTGGTAGTCCTCGTTTGCATAAGTAGGAAGGCTTCAAGCCTTAGGAGTTTAGTCATTTGTTAGTCTATTTTTTGCACTTTAGTGCAGCCCTGTATCAACACATTTTCGAGCTTATTCATATAGATAGTTTTTGGGATGTAACTATTATTTTTTGATCAATGAAGATAAATCTAGCTTTGCACCAGCTCTGATCTTTCTTAGGAGGTTGTAGCTCTTGGGGTTGGGCGCAACCCAAGTTCCCAGTACCTCCTTTGTGTACTTTTATGTGTTTTTACTGCATTCATAGAATAATTTATGTTATATAGGTTAAATCTTGCTTTATTACTTAGGTTTATTTTGATGATTAAGATAGTTGTTCATGCTTCAGGTTGATTTGATAGTTTGATAACAGAAAATATCCACAAAAAGGCTACCAATCAGTCCTTGATCTCCTTTCTCGCTCCTCGGGATCATGAATTGAGCCCAAGGCACACTTGTAGCCACAAAAACACTGTTTTTGCCTTCTAATGCAATTGCTAGTGTTAGATTTTAAATTGGAAAAATTGATATCAGTTGTGTTTTCATGCTTAGATCTATTCTTGCTTAGCTTCCATAGCTTTCTTGCATGATTTCCTATCTATAAACTTCTGTTTATCATGTTTTTGTTTTTTAGGTCAGATTAGGTCAAAATAGATAAATCTTTGTTTTATTAGTCTTTGCTTGGATCAGTTTTGGAAAGTAGTGTGCAAAACACCTGTAAGACACTCCAACCTATCCTTTCTCCATCATACAACCTACTCCAGTCCCTCGCTTGAGATTTCTTTCCCTCATTCGCCACACTTTCCCAACTTGCCCTAATTTCTACATTTATGTGCAACATTGCTTTCTTCACCCTTGAACAAATCCAACCATATTCATCACTCCTGAGCTTCATTTACCAGGTCCTAGATCCCTTAACATCTCTATCCACCCTTCATTTCCACTTTCCCACCATTTGTTCACCATCAACCCTCTAAAAACCACTTTTAGCCTGTTCCTGTAGAACTTCCCGTAGAATTGCCTATAGATCCCTTGCAACCACCTATAGAAGTTCACGCGCCATTTTTTGAGATCTGAGCATGGTGGAAATCTCTAGAAGGGTGTTAGGGACCCATTAGGTCCTCTCCACAACTTCCCACCCTCCTGCAAATTCCCACTCCATTTCCTTTCACCAATAAACCTCTGCATAGTCAAAAATAGTTAAAACGCATGCATAATAATTCTGCATAAAATGCTAAAAATATAAAAAGATGATTTTTCCATATTTTCCTTCAGAAGTAACTTAAACACATGCATTTTACCTTTTCAAGAGTCAATGGCCTCCAGTTCAGTAGTTTACATCTCTTTTCTTGCACAAATAGGGTAAGTCGGTAAAACTAGGGTTTGTGTTTCCTTTCAGCTTTCATCTTCTTTCTGCAAGTAGACTAGCCTCTTTTGAGTTAGATTCCTTCCATCACAGTTAAAAGCTTCTTCTAAGAACTCATAGAAGTTGGCTTGAGCTCCAAGCGAACTTGTGCCAGCTAATCAAGTGACAGCCTGCAGTAAGAGAAAGTACTTGTGCATATAGCACTGTCGCTTCCAAGTTTGTTACGAACTACCGGGTTGATAAAAGTAAAGTAGGGAGTCCCAGGAGTTGCAGCATCATTGCTGCAATACTGGAGCTCACCATATTTTTGGCGCCATTGTCGGGGAAGTGTTAGAGTATTTTGTGATTACTGCTTTTCTTCTATTTTCTACTGCAACCTTCTGCTAAGTAGTTTATTTCAGCAAGAGTAGAGTAGTTGTTTCATTTCAAGTCTACAATTTCATTTCAGCAAGCGTAGATTAGACATTCCCTGCTTTCATTTCAATTCCACAATTTCATTTCAGCAAGCGTAGATTAGACATTCCCTGTTTTCATTTCAATTCCACAATTTCATTTCAGCAAGCGTAGATTATCATTTCATGCTTTCATTTCAGCAAATAGATTAGTCCTTTCCTACTTTAATTTCAATTCTGCAATTTCATTTCAGCAAAATAGATTAGTCCTTTCCTACTTTCATTTCAATTCTGCATTTTCATTACAGCAAGATAGATTTTAGTTAGTTGTAGTTCAATCTATTTCAGTTTTTGTAGGTACAACTAGAAGAAAAAAACAGCAATAATCACCCAAAAAAGAGATTTCATTTCATGCCTCGTAGGAATAGAGACAATTTAGGAAAATTCCTACCCAACACCCCCACCACATCACTGAGTCACCCTTCTCTCTTCTTTGGTGGCAGTGATCCTGAAGAACCTATACATGAACCTCTAGAGATATACAAATATCCTATAATAGAAGAAGAGTAAGAAACCATTCTTCCTAAGACCATGGCTGAAAACAGAAACGATAGAGGAAATGGGGAGAGAGTAGAAGGTACCTTTCCCATTCGAGAGACCTATGGGGACACAAAAATGAAAAACATAAGTCCCTCAGCCTTACCTCACTTCCATGGATTGACTACTAAAGACCTTGATACCTTCTTGTTTGAGTTTGTTGTCCTCTGTCAAACTTATGACTATGCAGAAGACGAGCAAAGGTTGAAACTATTTCTTTCTACCCTCAAGGATGTAGCACTCCGCTGGTTCATGGGGCTACCTAGAAACAGTATCACAACTTGGGCTCAAATGCAGCAAGCCTTTAACAACAAATACCGGGACTACTGTAGGTCAAAGGATACAAAGGAAAAAATCTTTTGAATGACCATGGGAAGTGATGAATCTTTAGAAGACTATGAAGAGAGGTTTCAACTCAGTTATAAAAGGGTTAGGTGCACACTTGACCCCGAATCTCTGAAGTTGGTTATGCTCAGAGGAGTCCCTGAAGACCTTTTAGATACCCTCCATTTTCTGGCCAGGGGAAACATCTACCAGCTACCTTATGATGACATAATGACTGTGTTTAGAAACCATTCTAGGGCAGCCAGAAAGAGAGGTAGGGGAAGTCAACTCTTAGCCAGTACCCCCTTATCTAGTTCATTCCTTAAAAACGAGTTTGCAAATCAAATGGAAGATTTCAAAAGCGAGATGAGGCAGACCATTGCAATGCAAATGGATACCTTGCGAATCCAAAAGAAGCAAGAGGAAACCGAGAGGGCTTTGGCCATATTTTGTTCCTGGTGCACCAGAAAGCATCCTAGGAACAAATGTCCATTGCACTCTGTAGAAGTGTGTTTTATCTGTGAAGAAGAGGCCAAGGGGCCGAAGGAGCCACTGAACCACTCTACTTCATGAACCAAAGGAGGCCACATGGACCCAGACCTTACTAGCAGGGAATGCAAGGGACATCCCAGACTTATTACAACCCCAGTCAAGCCACTTCCATGCCTTCTTGGGGCCCCCCTACTCATTCTTCCTGGTCCACACCCCCTCCTTGGTCGTATCCTCCTCAATACCATACTCAACCAGCTACTCACACGTTTCATCCTCACACTCAGCCACAACCTCAGTGGAATGCACCTCATCAGGGGTGGAGGCCCCAATACAACTCTCCTCTCACTCTTTGCCTCCACAACCTACTCAACCACAACCATTACCTCCTGCTCCTCCAAGACAACCCCAGATACCTGCTCAACCGAACCCGAACCCCAATAATAGACAGGCCCAACAGGTATATACTAGAGAAACCACATGCCCTACCTATGCTGTGGAGATTCAGGAGATCAACCTATGATCTGGGAAGGTCCTCCCAGATAGCCAACCTCCTCCTAAGGAGGATGAGGGAGAGAAATAGGAAAGTGAACCCAAATCCATTCTACCCTTTCCTGAGAGACTAACTAGAACCACATAGCCAAACTGAGAAGAAATTGAACTTCTGGGAGAACTTAAACAATTATGTGTGAAAATACCACTTCTCCAGGCCATAAAAGATGTACCAATCTACAATAAGTTGATCAAAGAGAAGTGTTTCAGGCACCTAGGTAGGTGCAAGAGAGATGCCCCAACTATCAATGTCATAGGACAATTGTCTGACCTGATGCTGGGACAGGTAATCTGTCCAAAATATCTAGACCCTGGGAGTCCTATAGTCGATGTCCACATCAATGGCACCATAATCCCACACACTTTGATTGATCTAAGGGCCGCCATTAATGTAAAGACCAGGGACACTATGCTCAAACTCAACCTTCAGAGTTCCGTAAGAAAGACCTCAACAGTACTGCAATTGGTAGACCGCTCCACTGTGACTCCTAAGGGGATTGTGGAAGATGTCATGGTCTCCATTGATTCCTGGGAGTACCCTGCTGACTTCTTGGTCCTTCAGCCAAAGGTAAAAATCACTGGGTATCCCCTCATCCTAGGAAGGCCTTGGTTAGCTACTGCAGATACTTACATTAGTTGTCAAGCTAGGAGAATGACCATTAAGAATGGGCATATGTCCAAACAGCTAGTCCTATATCCTCCTGCCCAACCTCTGCTACAACATGACTTACCTCTCTGGTTGGAGGAGAAAGATGAGGATGAAGCCTACTCTGCCCCATTGTGCACCGTAGAAGCCACCAGGGGAGGTCCTCAAATCAAGTATGATCTTATTGAGAATTTGATTCAAAATCCACCCTCCAGTGTGCTGCCATTAGAAGAGTTGGTGGAAGAAACCCAAGCCAATGCTTTAGTTAATCTCTATGTGGCTGATCCGACCTCTCTTCTAGTTAAGAATGTGGAATTTGGCCCTGAAATAACCTTAAAGATCAACTCATCCTTATCCACCTCTCCGGAGAAAGAGCTATGTAGCTTATTGAACACCCATTTGGATGCTTTTTCTTGGAGCTATAAGGAGATGAAGGGATTCCACCCTTCAGTCTGAACCCATCACATCTACATTAAAGAGGATTGTAAACCAGTCAGGTAGCCTCAAAGAAGGATGAATCTAGCCCTTAATGACATTGTCAAAGAAGAACTGCAAAAGTTGTTGGATGGAGGATTCATCTATCCCATCTCTGATAGCGAGTGGGTTTCTCCTTTAGTGCTTGTGCCAAGAAAAATGGGAAGTGCAGAATTTGTGTAGATTATCAAGAACTTAACAAAGCCACCAACAAGGACCATTTCCCTTTGCCTTTCATACATCAAGTGTTAGATAGCCTGGCAGGGAAGAAGTCCTTTTCCTTCCTAGATGGGTTTAGCGGGTACAATCAAATCCAAATCAGCTAGGAAGACCAAGATAAGACCACTTTCACTTGTCCATGGGGTACCTTTGCCTACCGAGTCCTTCCCTTTGGGTTGTGCAACGCTCCTACCACTTTCCAGAGAAAAATACTGAGTATATTAGTTGAGCTGGTTCATGATTCAATGGAAATCTATATGGATGACTTTACCCCTTATGGTTCTAACTTCCAAGAAGCTCTGACTAACCTGAGGAAAGTTTTAGCCAAGTGTATTGAGATGAACCTATCCCTCGGTCCTGATAAATATGAATTCCTAATGACTGAAGGGACCATGCTAGGTCATACAATCTCTCAGCAAGGTTTACAGGTGGATCCCAACAAGATTGCTATCATCCAAAGGGTCTCGCCTCCTCAAAAAGTAAGAGATGTTCAGAGTTTTCTAGGCTTAGCAGGATATTATAGAAGATTCATTAAAGATTTCAGTAAGCTAGCCTCTCCATTGTTTGGTATTTTTGGAAAAGACGTTGAGTTCATATGGACTGACAACTATCAAGAGGCTCTGGATGCTTTGAAAGGTAGGCCGATAACTGCCCCAATCTTGAGAGGTCCAAACTAGGCCCTACCTTTCCACATTCACACAGATGCCTCGAACAAAGCCATAGGAGCAGCCTTAGGACAAATTGAGGAGAAGTTATTGTATGCTATATATTTTTTTAGTAAAAACTTGTCCAAGGCAGAGTTAAACTATACTGTAACTGAGAAAGAGCTCCTGGTTGTAGTCCATTCCCTAAACAAGTTCAGACACTACATCACTGGCTATCAAACATTCATGCATATCGATCATGCTACAATTAGGTATTTGATGAACAAACCTAATGTAAATGCTCGTATCATTAGATGGTTAATTTTATTGCAGCAATTTGATTTGACCATTGTTGATAAGCTAGGTAAGGAAAATGTTGTTGCTGATTTTCTAGCTAGACTAGATTTGCTTGTAGGTGAAGAAGGGATGGTGGATGATCAAATTCCAGATGAACACCTATTTGTTATTTCAGTACTCTCTCCATGGTTTTCTGATATAGCAAATTATTTCGTCAGCACAGTTTTCGCCATACCTATCCTCAAAAGAGAAGAGCAAGATCGTGAGGAAAAGTTTCCCATTCACTTGGATTGGGGGAAATCTTTTTAAACTTGGCCCAGATCAGATTTTGAGGCGATGTGTCAGGGAGGAGAAATTTTTTGACATCCTTCTAACCTGTCATAATGGGCCTTGTGGAGGCCACTTTGTAGCAAAGAAAACCACCTTCAAAATTCTACAGGCAAGATACTGTTGGCCCACTCTTCATCAATATGTCATGAGATACATCAGCCAATGTGAAAGATGTCAAAGGATGGGAAAACCTACTCCAAAGGATGAGATGCCCTTGCAGCCTCAGGTGACTTTCAAGCCATTTGAGAAGTGGGGCATGGACTTTGTGGCAACCCTCCTTCAAAACAGAAGTCATACATCATTGTGTGCATAGATTACTTGACAAAGTGGGCGGAAACAAAGGTAATCAAAGTAGCAATAGAAGAAAAGGTAGCTGAGTTTTTGAGGGAAAATATCTTCTACAAGTTTGGCTACCTAAGAGAATTAGTTACAGATCAAGGAAGTTAATTTACCTCTAACCTGATTGAAGGCCTGCTCACTCATCACAAGATTAAGCACAAAACTTCCACCCCTTATCATCTACAAGAAAATGGACAGGTGGAATTTACTAACAGAGCTTTGGAAGGGATTTTGACTAAGGTAGTGAGAAAAAGAAGAAAAGATTGGGCAGATCGCTTGGTTGAGGCCACCTGGGCCTATAACACTACTTGGAAAAATACAACAGGTTTCACATCCTATGAGTTGGTCTATGGGAAGAAGGCTTTGTTCTCCATAGAATTTGAATATAACACATTGAGGTTGGTAGCTCAGCTGGACCTAGATCTCAGCCATGCACAACAGGAAAGTTTGCTTCAGCTGAATGGATTAGATGAACAGAGAATGTAGGCCCTTCTCCACTCAGAGGTATTTGAACTTCAAAGAAAGTTATGGCATGACCGACACCTCAAAGAAAAGCAATTTCAGCTAGGATATTGGGCGTTGTTGTATGGTTCAAGATACAAGGATTTCAAGGGCAAGCTGAGGACAAGATGGGTGGGACCATATATAGTGGAAACATGTAATGACAATGGTTCAATCCTTATTCAGACCATTGATGAAGAAGCCATCCCCATGCTCATCAATGGGCATAGATTGAAAATCTACAGGAAGCCCCTTTCAAAGCAGGAGTTCATTGAGACTCTTGGCAAATCAGTATTGGTGATGGAGCAAGTCCCTGTCTTCACTCCACCTACACCATGAAAAAAAATAGAAAAAAAACACAGAAAAAAGAAAAAAGGAATAAAACATCCTTGGGTGAAATCCTCTTGGAGGCACCTAGGGCAGACAGTGAGGGTGAAAACCTCTTGGAGGTGCCCCAACTGTCTCAGATAAAAAAAGAAATAAGAGAAATAAACATAATTCCTCTCGAATAAATTGCAGGTTGCAGGAAGCTCATTATAGGTTTTAGGAGGATCGCACAAGACAAAGATAGAGGACATGACTAGGTTGCATGCATCCCTCATAATCAATTCCTCCATCATCATTACCCTTTCCTAAGATCTGGTCTCATTTGGTCCGAAATTCCACATCTTACAGGAAGCTCTGTATCTTCTACAGGAGGATCCTGTAGAAGCTACAGACAAGCCAAAATCAATCTCAGAAGAGGACCTGAGGGTTTGAAATCTATCTATGAGGCCTATGAACCTCCCTGCCTCCATCCCTCGCCATATGTCACCCTTTTCCATCTCTGTACACCTCCATTACACTCATTTTTATGTCCCTGCACAGTCACACACAAAAATCTTGTTTTTCATGCTGCAAACAAAATTTTAATGACAAATCAAAACAAAAGTTTTTCACTCACCATACCTGATACCCTCCATCTGTGATTCCTTGTCAGCCGAGACCCTCGTCAGTAGTTGTAGCCCTACTCATTTTAGCTTGAATTTCAGAAGGAGAAGCAGCTACAGGAAATCCTACTGGATTACTATAGTAGCTGATCCCTCTGAAAGACATACTCCAGAGGCAGGGACAACAAAGTATGGCATATGAAACATGCATGGAGCTCTGTTGAATGTGTGAACATCAGCAACAACCCGAGGCTGAGCATGCAGAGCGCAAGCAACAACAACAATGAAGAAATGGGTTCCAAAAATCCGAAATGTGCATAACACAGCCGCGACTGCACAGGTAAGTGCCTAAACCTATTCCTGAATTACATGAATCATATTTCAAGGTTGCGTAACTATGGGAATGGTTCAGATTGAATGGAATCAGTGGCCAGTTAACTAGCTACCCTCGGTTAGTTACACATCCTCGTGGAATCCAAACAAGCCCCGTCAAATTCAAAATTGCCAATTAGATACGCAGCCAACACATGTGGTATGTCCATTCAGGAAGAAATATTTGGGACTGGTAGTGGTGGCGGTGGATAACGGGAGTAAGGGAGGTGATGGCGGTTAGACGGCATGTAGAAACATTATGGCCGTGATGTAGGATCAACGGTCTAATACGGCCACCTCATCACCTCACCACGAATCACGCCCGCAAATAAAAATCAGCTCAATAAAGTCATTCACTACCCTTTGTTCAGTCTGCACTCACGACGTTCTCGACTAGACTACGCATCTACCACTTCTAGACCAGCTAACCAGTCATCCTCCACTAGATTTTTTCCCATTTTTCAAAATCTCCTGCCTATAGAACTCTACAGGAAGCACAGTTTCATTCTACAGGAGCCGGGTGACTTCTACAGGAAGGGTTCTACAGGAAAGGCAGAGAATAGCTCTGCAGAAAGAAAACCCAGAATTTTCATTGAATTTCCAGCTCAAAACGAGGTAGGCTTGGTAAAGCTTCTATGTGCACTATTTTTTTGTGCAAGGTGGTGAATTGAACATGGAATTAGATTGAAAAACTAGAGTAAAAGTCTGCTTACGCATTGAGAAAAAAAAAGAGTGAAAGTCTGTCTGCATATTTCACTGAGTTTACCCAGTTTTTTTCTCTGCATCCAAAATCTCCTCATCATTTTTTAATTCTCCTGTAAGGAAGATACATGCAGCAGTAGAGGCCAGCCTGTGTGTGTGTGTGGAAAAAAACCCAAATTTACATATCTATCTATGTGCTAAGAAAAGAACTTGTGTCCTTATGCTCTCTTCTGTAGATTTTTTTTTTTCTTTTCATAAATAGGCAGTCAAATTCTGGGTGATAGTAGTTTTAAAACAAGGGAATTATTGCCATTTGATATTGTAAGGAGAACACGAGAAATTCCTTCTTGGGTTCAGAAAAAAACCGAATTCAGCTATCCTCTGTTTCAGTGATTGACTCTGTTTTTTTCCCACCTGAGCATTTTCTTTGCTGGTTAAAACACAAACTCAACACCATGCCAAGAGGATTCATGAGGAAAGAACCCTTAAACTCTAGCAAATTGTATGAGCACCCTGATGTGATGGACCTTTTCACCAGGGCAAATTGGATATCCTTCTTTGACAGAATTCAAGGTTATGATGAGGAGGTGACTGAAGAGTTTTTGATGTCCCTAAGACCACATTCGAAGACACATGCCATAGTTAGTTTTAGGGGTTTGACCCTAGAACTTACCCCTGATTTCATCAGTAGAATTACTGGTTTACCATTGGGGCTCCCTTGGAGAAAAGAGAAGTCATTGGGACAAGTGGCTAAGAAAACATTTTTTCTACCTGAGGAGCATCCTGTAGAAGACAAAAACGGGGTCAGAAGGACAAGCTTGCCTCCTCTCTGGAGTGAAGTCAGTTATCAAATCATGAAGTATATCACATGTGAAGGGAGGTTTAGCATCATTTATGGTTATCATTTCAGGTTGCTACATGAATTGAGGTATGGGATGGACTTTCCTCTAGCTAAGAAACTGAGCATCCCATATTTCCTCCTTCAGTCTTTAATTGAATGTGGTACAAAGCTAAATGCAGGAGTCCCAGATCAGTTAGCCCACCATGGACTCATCAAATTGTTGGTGGAAGATGCTTTACACACATATATTGTCCCCATAGCTTGAGACATGTTCAGAAATATGTCTAGAGATGATAACATCAGAACTTTGGCTAAGAACATCAGCCCATCCAGCAGTGATGAGGGGGAGAAAACTAAAGAAATTGTGAAGAACATTGATGAGGGAGCACAAGACATTCAAGTAGAGGGCAAAACAGAGGAAGAACAAAAGGAAAAAGAGGAAGTTGACAAGACTGCTAAGCCTAAGACATAAAAGGAGAAAACAACAAAAACAGAGAAGGGAAAAAGGACAAAGATGGGAAAAAAAAAGACCAAGAAAACCCAAAAGAAGGCTGCCACAGCCAAGGCAGGCACCCAGCAAGAGAAAAAAGAGACACACCCTGAGATATTAGGGAAACAAGCAGAAATAGGGGGCATAGATATTTCTACAGGAAGTGAAGGAAAAGAACAACAGAAAGAGAAATCCCCTAAAATCTTGGTAAGGGAAGTAGTAGCTGTGTTCGTTGCATTAAGCACACCTATAGAACAAAAAGGAAAAAGAAAAAGGCAGACCTCCATGTACTTTAAAGCCAGGAAAAGCATAAGGATCAAAGTGGGAAAACCCCAGCCACCATCAAAGGAACCAATTGTCATTGAGGACTCTCCCACTAAAAAGAAGAAGAGTCTCCTTCCAAGATATCCATCACCTATGAAAGAGGAAGCCCAAAAATCTCTACATGGAAAGAGAAAATTAAGTTGATGGACTCAAAGGCAGTTCTACAGGAAGTTGAAACATCTCTGCAGAAAAATCTATCCAAGTTAAAAGAAACTGAGAAATTGGAGGAGAGGGCAGCCAAACAGTCATAGGGGGCGAGCAAGGCCAAAGAAATACCTGAACCTATTCCTCAGCCTGATTTGGGCTCATATTACAATCTATTGGAGGGTGAGAAAATCATCCCACAAAAATTTGCTATATCGTTATTTTTTGAATTAGAGAAAGAGAGGATCAGAACACACACATGGATGAAAATCGCCAGATCTAAAGGAGTTGAGGACATAGGCCACATGGAGGATAAGCTGAAAGAATTAAGAGGGGAATTGTCCATGGTGAGGCACATAGAATGCTACAAAAGAGCCCAGCTACAGGAGGAGAATGAGCTACTAAAAAAGCATTTGCAGCTACAGGAAGTCCATTTTGGATGAGTAGCAGCAACAAGAAGGCCCTCTAATAGACAAGGAAACAATTGAGAAACAACAGAAAGAGGGAGAGCTATAAGCTAATGTGGAGATGCTAACAAAACTACTACAGGAACAGGAGTCTCAAGCAACAAAAGAAATACAAGTTTTGAAATAGCAGTTGCAAGAAAAAGAAGCCCAAATGGCCTACATGGCCAGTTGGGCAGTAGAAGCCTTACAATGTAGGAAACCTACTAAATCCTATGCATTATATCTTAAACACCAATGGTTGCAATTTCAAATTAACACATTGGCCCAAAGGGGCACCACTCCATTTCAGAATTACAATCAGTTTATGCAATTGTGTGACAGTAGCTCAACTGAAGATAAGGCCAAGTTAGCAGAATTCTATTTACATAACTTGGCACTTCCTAACATGAATCTATGGGACCCAAACACTATATTAGGAGATCTGCAACTTGTGGCCATGGCTTCTTGGTTAAGCCATGAGGCACAGAGGGGAGTAGAGATTTAGAAGATTATGGACAGGGAACTAAATGAGCAACTTATGATTAGGGCAGAACTAGAAGATCCCTCAACTCTTATATATTCTCGTCGGTACCTTGCAGACAACCCTCACATCACACCTGACTATGTTGAATGGCAAGCTCACATCATTTCTCAATTTGAAGACATGGAAAGATTGTTTGGTGATAATTGCATTCACGCTTGTACAAGGAGATGGAACACATTGTCCCATAGTCTGAAAATAAGAGAGTACCACTCCCTAACCAGAATGAGGGAGGCTATGAGAAGCGTACCCCTATACAAAAAATCAATTCAGAACTTGAAAGCCAATTGGATTGGCTTTAAGTTCAGCCCTCCACTACTGCTAGGGCTATTAGAAGGGGTCAAGGAAGAAGAGGAGCAAAGACAATGGGAGGAAGTACACAGAAAGACAGGTTTTCATGATAGAGAAGAGGACATCACCTCAGAGGCCTGGGATGTTAGAGAGGCAGTCAAATCAATAAAAGATGATGAATTGGATTAGTTGCTCAGAGGATGAGCAACACATTCAGCAGGGGGGTGATGATGAGCCCCAGAAATGGGTAATTATATGGGCTCAATTTTCCTATTATTCTCATTTAATCCACCATTATCCATAGTTTTATGCATGCTTTTGAATATATTTATGTTAATTGTGTGAATGGGAATAGTCACTTTACCACAAAGTCTAATATGTGCTTATTGCAGATTTTTGGACATTTTTGGACCAAGATCAGGAATTTATGAGCAGATTGGCAGCCAAATACGAAGGAACAAGGCTAAGTATTTGTAGGAGGGGTGTCTCCTACACTGAATGACCTCTTCCTAGAGTTCTCCACCATCATCTCAAATTTCAACATCCCACCAAAGATTATTTTAAGGGGCAGCCGAGCAAGTCTAGTGAAGTGGCTGATTAACTACAGTTTTGGGCAGCCAAGCTCCTAAAATTAAGGAGGACTGTTGGGTGTCCTCATTTTCATAAGTAGGAAGGCTTCAAGCCTTAAGAGTTTAGTCATTTGTTAGTTTATTTTTCACACTTTAGTGCAGCCCCATATTAGCACATTTTCGAGCTTCTTCTTGTAGACAGTTTTTGGGATGTAACTATTATTTTTTGATCAATGAAGATAAATCCAGCTTTGCACCAGCTCTGATATTTATTAGGAGGCTGTAGCTCTTGGGGTTGGGTCCAACCCAAGTGTCCAGTACCTCCTTTGTGTACTTTTATGTGTGTTTACTGCATTCATAGAATAATTTCTGTTATATAGGTTAAATCTTGCTTTGTTACATAGGTTGTTTTTGATGATTAAGATAGTTGTTCATGCTTCAGGTTGATTTGATAGTTTGATAATAGAAAAGATCCAAAAAAAGGCTACCAAGCAGTCCTTTATCTCCTTTCTCCCTCCCTGGGACCATGAATTGAGACCAAGGCACACTTGTGGCCATAAAAACACTGTTTTTTCCTTCCAATGCAATTGCTAGTGTTAGATTTTGAGTTGGAAAAGTTGATATCAGTTGTGTTTTCATGCTTAGATCTGTTATTTCTTAGTTTCCATATCTTTCTTGCATGAATTCCTATCTATAAAATTATGTTCATCACGTTTTTGGTTTTTAGGTCAGATTAGGTCAAAATAGATAAATCTATTTTTTTTTAGTCTTTGCTTGGATCAGTTTTGGAAAGTAGTGTGCAGAAAACCTGTAAGACACTCCAACCTATCCTTCCTCCATCATACAACCTACTCCAGTCCCTCGCTCAAGATTTCTTTCCCTCATTCGCCACACTTTCCCAACTTGCCCTAATTTCTACATTTTTGTGCAACATTGCTTTCTTCATCCTTGAACAAATCCAACCATCTTCATCACTCCTGAGCTTCATTTACCAGGTCCTAGATCCCTTAACATCCCTATCCACCCTTCATTTCCACTTTCCCACCATTTTTCCACCATCAACCCTCTAAAAACCACTTTCGGCCTGTTCCTGTAGAACTTCCTGTAGATCCCCTACAACCTCCTATAGAAGTTCATGCGAGCGATTTTTTGAGATATGAGCATCGTGGAAATCTCCAGAAGGGTGCTAGGTACCCCTTAGGTCCTCTCCACACCTTCCAAACCTCCTGCAAACGTCCACTCCATTTCCTTTCACAAATAAATCTCTGCACAATCGAAAATAGTTAAAACACATGCATAATAATTCTGCATAAAAGCGCTCAAAAATACAAAAAGATGATTTTCCATATTTTCCTTCAGAATTAGCTTAAAAACATGCATTTTACCTTTTCAAGAGTCAATGGCATCTAGTTCAGTAGTTTACATCTCTTTTCTTGCACAAGTAGGGTTAGTCGGTAAAACTAGGGTTTGCTAGGGTTTGTGTTTCCTTTCAGCTTTCATCTTCTTTCTGCAAGTAGACTAGCCTCTTTTGAGTTAGCTTCCTTCCATCGCAGTTAAAAGCTTCTTCTAAGAACCCATAGAAGCTGGCTTGAGCTCCTAGCGAACTTGTGCTAGCTGATCAAGTGACAGCCTGCGGTAAGAGCTAGTACTTGCGCATATAGCACCGTCACTTCCAAGTTTGTTACGAACTACTGGGTTGATAAAAGTAAAGTAGGGAGTCCTAGGAGTTGCAACGTCATTGCTGCAATACTGGAGCTCACCATATGGGATGCCTTGGAAGCACAGTTTGTTGATGATTTTTCATTCAAAGCAGTGAAGCACAAATGATAGGGGTACCTCTGGTGGTAAAGGGGGTTTTGTTCACCTCAAAGACCCTAGTTGAAGGGGAGCATGAAGAAAAATTTCTATAGTGCTTGTATGATATGGAATTGCTAGGATTTTTTACTTGCAAAAAAATTGATGCAGAACTAGAAGAAGATGGATTGGAGGGGCTTAGACACCTAGTCGTTGAAGAAACAGAGGGAGAAAGAGGAATTCGAGAGAACCCCTCGATGAAAGGTGCCTATCTCCTACCAGTGAAGCTGAGAAAACAGAATGTAGGGACAGAAGATAAGCCCAAAATAACATCAATGGGAGACTAATGGGATGAGCAGACCACCAAAAAAAATTTGATTTATTACAAGAATACCAGGACCTGTTCCTAGCTTTAGTGGCAGAACTCAAGGGGATAAAAGGTAGCTCGGCAGAGATGAAAATTATTCTGAAACCAGGTGTCTGACCAGTAAAGCACAAACCATACCAACTAAACTGAAGGGTAAAAGAAAGTGAAAAGGGAGATTGACAAAACGTTGGAAGCAGGGATCATATTCGGTAAATGAGGCTGACTGGATAAGCCCCATAGTTATTCAAAACAAGGAGGATGCGACTGATAACAGGGTATGTGTCGACTACAGAAGCCTGAACAATGCATGCATGCATGAGCCATTCCCCATGCCTTTCAATGACGAAGTCCTAGACAATGTTGCAGGGAATGAGGCATACTCTTTCACAGATGGGTTCTCAGGCTACCACTAGGTCCCGATATCTGAAGAAGATAAAAGGAAAACAACTTTCACGATGGAATGGGGGTCGTATGCATACAATGTAATTCCATTTGGATTAAATAATGCACCAATAGTCTTCTCAAGGATTGTAATAGCCGCATTCTAGGATTACATTCATAAGTTTCTAGAAGTTTACATGGACAACTAGACAATATACAGCCTATTGAAGAAGCATACCAACCTATTGATAGTGATGTTTGAAAGATGTAGATAGCTACATATCTCTTTAAATTTGAAGAAATGCATTTTTGCAGTTCCCTTTGGAACTCTACTGGGCCATATTGTCTGCAAAGATGGAGTCTGCATAGACCCTACCAAAATAGCAGCAATTGTCCACATGGAACCACCACACAACATGAAGCAACTAAGAGAAACTCTAGGCCACATGAGGTACTATAGAAGGTTCATCAGGAACTATGCAACCATAATAGCCCCAATGGAGAAACTACTGAGGAAGACGGAGGAATTAATCTAGACCAAGGATTGTCAAGAAACATTGAACAAACTAAAAGAAAGCTTAGTAAGTCCCCCCATATTAGTGTACCCTGACTGGAACAAAATGTTCCACGTACACATCGATGCGTCTGGAATAGCGCTAAGAGCAGTCTTAGCACAACCGAGAGAAAAGATGGACCATCTAGTATACTACGCTAGTAGAAAGCTCTCCATAGTGGAAAAGAACTACATAACAATAGAATGGGAAGCTTTGGCAATGGTATGCTCTCTCCAAAAGTTCAGGCACTACTTGCTATGCACGCCATTCAAATTCTTCACAGACCATTATGCACTGAAGTACCTAGTAAACAAGCCAGTACTAGAAGGAAGAATATGCAGGTGGTTGTTACTATTTCAAGAATTCACGTTTGAAGTGGTTGTTAAGCTAGATAGATTGAATGTAGGCCCAGATCACCTGCCTCACCTAGAAATAGGAGAGAATGACGGAGAAATAGACAATTGGTTTCCTGATGCCAACCTATTCAGGATAGAAGCTATTCCCGATCACCTAGTGGAGATTGCTACTTTACTAACAACAGGAAATTTCCCACCGGGATACATGGCAACATAGAGGAGGCCCTTAGTGGTTAGAGCAAGAGATTACCAGCTCATGGCAGGACACCTCTACAAAATGGGATTGGACCAAATACTCAGAAATTGTGTCCTACAGCACAAAAGAGAGGCTGTCCTATGAGAGTGCCACGTAGGGGTCACGAGAGGCCATGTAGGAGGCAAAGAAACCGTAAGGAAGAAACTACATACAGGATTGTGGTGGACCACGATCCATAAAGATTCAAAAGTTTTTGCCAAAGAATGTGATGTCTATCAGAAGGTCGGTAAGCCTTCCTAACGTGATGAGCTACCACTACACCCGGTCCATATGGTGAATATCTTCGATAAGTGGGCAGTGGATTTCATCGGGTCAATTTCTCCACCAGTAAGACACTCCTGAGCCTGATACATAATCATGGCAACATAATACCTCACAAGATGGGTAGAAGCCATGCTAGTGAAAGACTGCACAGTAGAAATAGAGGCAAGATTCAAATGCCCGAGGAGCCCCACAAGTGACTAGGGCACTCACTTTCTGAATGAAACAACTAAAGTTCTGTTAACAAATTTTATGGAACAATGTAATAAGAGTATTCCTTATCATCTGCAAGCAAACGATGTAGTAGAGGCATTTAACAAAATACTAGAAAAAGGGATAACAAAAATCGTATCGGCCAACCGGGATGATCGGGATGAAAGATTTTCAGCGACTCTATGGGCATATAGGACAACAGTTAAAAGACTCCACAGAAAAACTCCATTCCAGCTCATCTACAACAAAGAGGCGGTGGTGCCAGCAGAGTTCATACTACCCAACATGTTAATCTTAGAGGCTACAAGAATGACAGATAGTAGTGCCTTGCAGAACAGATTGAGCCAGCTGATGCTACTCGATGAAACCCAGTTCCTAGCATAATTCCATCAATCAGTCGAGCAATGAAGACAGAAGGCCTGGAATGATAGGCACATCAAGAAGAAATTGTTTGAAGTCGGTGGCCAAGTGCTCCTCTATGTCAGCAAGTTCCTCAAGTTCCCAGGAAAACTACAGATGCACTGGTCAGGCCCATTCATAATCACCGAAATAAAAGAATTGGGTGCAGTAAGACTCGCACAATAGGAGAGTTCTATTGTAGGGATGGGTGAATGGCCCACACTTGAATCTCTTCCACAAGTAAAAAAAATCAAATAATACGGTTGCGGACAAGATTGGGATACCACAACCCATTTGTGGTCCGAGGGGTAGTGTCAACAACCATATAGTGTCAAAACGCATTGGTATGCTAGTCAACAAGGACAATAGCCACGCATGTCAACCCCGTCAGCAGAATACACATAGGTTCAAACCTTTTCCTGAATTTATGACTGCACAAGTACCCGTCCCATCCACCATACTAGTAGTTATTTCCTGATTAAGTAATCAATAATGTAACTATCAAGATAGGGTCGCAAAATATTTCTTGTTAGGCATAGAATTAGTTAATAAATAAGCCCATCATAGCAGACTAAAGGCGCCATGTAGCCCACTCTGTACCTTCCAAACCACGTCATATTTGGCACGTACCACTCGGTCGACGGCGAAAAAATATATCTAGAATACATGGAAAGGTCACAAGAGTAACTAGTTGATTAAAGCCTCATTAGTTAGGGGACATCATGTCAGAGTTGGTTACATAAATCATAGGAGGATGTAGGGAACCGTAGAGTTTCAAATAATAGAAGAATTCTAGGACTGCTCGAAAGAATAGGAGTAGAAGAAGAGAAGCAGGAGACCACCAGTACAAATTGTTTACCGCAGAAGAATAGCAATGGAAAAAGGAATCATATCAGTCCCACAAGCCGCTTTGGATGCGAGAATTAAAGTAGTGTATGATCTATATGGGAAGATAGATGGATTCTAGTTTCTAGTGATGAAGAGGGAAGTATACATGGAAGAATTTTAAATGGAGGATGGCACCAGGACCTCCAGAATCAGACAGGACCTCAGAGGGATACAAAGGTACACACTACTCAACATACGAAATTTGCCTGTATTTGGCACCCAACTTTCCGCCATGTAGTGCACCAAATTACTGGCAAGCAGGATGCATGGAGGTTCGCTATGGTTGGACAGGGAATACCCTATTCATGTCAAAGATATCTATTGACTAACTGGGCTGGCAGAAGTGGGGAATGCAGTTGTCACAACATTCCAGGATGGGGTCAAGCGGGGGAAGAAGCAGACAAAAGACAACATGTACGCCCGCTATGGGACAGAGTGAGGGGGGAAGGGCGTGGAGCTGGAAAGGATCAACAAAGATAACATTAGGTTCACCTACTACCTTATTACAGGAAAGATATTGAGGCATTTCACAAGGAACGAGTGCACCCTAGACACTGTTTCAATAGTGGATCATTATTTCCAGGGAGAAATACTCAATTGGTCAGCTTTCGTGCTCAATGAACTATTTGAGGCATGTGAGGGTGTCTACCAGAGGAGCACTGGATTTGTGTTCGGATACTTGGTAATGGCGCTGGGAGTGTGGAAATGGAGGCCACCACCAGAAAGGCAGATGGAAACCATTGCTGAAGACCAGCCAATTGCGCTCAAGTATGAACCATGGAGGGCATCAGTGGATCCAATCACAAAGGAGATCAAAGGAAGAGCTTTCAAGAGTTGGTACGCACAAATGGTAGATGCCATTCAATCCATGGAGAGAATACCCAGGACTCTCTTAGATGAGTTCTCAGGCGAGCTTTGTTTCGGTTCCTCCCACACGCACACTTATCTATGACCGTGGTGTGTCAACCCCACCACATTCAAATTAAGCCCTCAAAGGTTTAGCCTGACGGAGGAAGTCCTACATAGAGAAGTGGAGTCCTAGCCGGGAGTGGCCTATGAGGTGAGAGAAGGGAAGCCTAGATACCTGTTTGGAGCTTTGTTGCCACAGAACTGCGAGGGAGATGGGGTAGAAAGCAACAGGAAGAGAGCAGTAGATGAAGTACTCCAACCAATGCTGCTCCAATGGAAGAGAAATTGTTCGAAGCAAGGAGGATAGTTGCAAGCTTCGAGCTAGGTGGGAGTGACTATCCTGAGCACTTTTAAGGTTCCACCATGCTTTTTCCTATTGTAATGCCACCTTTCTCAGTGTCACCTCCCACGGGCACAGCCCAGGCTCCATCCCCGATGCCGATCCCTAAGCCGCAAAAGGAGCGAGTTATCCGCACCCGCTAAGTCAAGAATTTGGCTGCCAGAAAGATGAAAGTTAACCCCCCAGCTCCAGTCGTCGACCTCACTGTTGAGGTCGAACACCCAATTCTCGCAACTACCATAGTCGAGGAGATCCCTGCCACCACATCCACTGTAGTACAACCATCGTGGGAGTCATCCCCGCAAACCACTTGCACCTTAAAAACCTTGTCTGGGATCCTCCCGTTCGGCCAACGACGAACTACTGCAGAAGCAAAAGTTCAGATAGTCGGCCGAACAGAAGGCACCACCTTGACCATAGGGATGCCATCAATAGATATTACAACACCAATGCTTAGGTTGGATCCACCAGCTAGGAGATGCCTGGATACCAGTTGGCAGTGAGAAAGGATTGCCCCGTAATTTCCCACTCTCCCTATAAAGATCACATTCCCTCCAAATCCTAACATCACTCTAGCCACACCATAGTTCACTCGACCATCCCAGCAGGAACATTCACCCACCTCCCATTCCGATAAGTCCATTGCAATCGGCCTACCCTTACAACAACAATTCCCGAAACTAGAGACAATGAAGGTTGATACACTCCATCATTGGTCATCAGCCCAGTTATTTTCTTTTATTCAGCAAGCAGCCCACAAGGTCGAGAGCCTTCATGAGGACCTGTCCAAAGAACGTGAGCAACAAAAGATGCAATTTATTGCAGTGATGGAAGAATGAGATCGCCTACGAGAAGAAAATACAAAATTGCAAGCCCAGGTGGATCAGATTACATAGCCGTTCCAATCCATATGGCCAACCATCACCGAAGCCAACACAAAAGCATCGGTGGACATGTCCACCTGCACATTGATCGACTGTTGCGATCATATACAGATGGCGTGCATGCGCCTGGTAACCAAAAATGTAGAAATAAAGCAGAAACTAGAGACTCTCAGGTCTGCACTACCAGATCCTGTGGAAATCTATGCGCGGATGGTTGAAGGAAAGGTCAAGGAGCTAGAAGTGAAGAAACAATCCTTAGCCGAAGCCATCACTGATGGATGTGCCTTAATGGGAAAGGTCCATGATTGGTCAGGTAGTTTATCTCTGAAGAACCTCCAAGTCTACCCATTAAGATAAAAATTTAGTCCCTCTTTGCCAACACAAGGGACTACATAGACCATGCTCAGCTCCAACAAATAAATGAACAAATCGACATCCTCCAGGCCCAGGTTGACAGCATTGAGGAGGAATCAGCGAGGACAAAAAGGATAATCCGAGACCTGTGGCCCCAGGTTCGTATGCAGGTTCTACTCTTGAAGGAGGCATGCGACTCAAGCAGCCAATAATGGGACGACCTGCAAAGACAGTGACCAACCACTTTAACATCACAATCGGTTGAGGCGTTCACACAAGGCATCAACACAATCCTCGATAACTAGAACCTAGAAATTTAGCCCTACACTGAGTTCAAGCAGCGAACGAAAACCTCGGTCCCAGAGTTGGAGCCTTCGTTTGGAACGAAGGAGCCACAAGGTCAAGTAAGGGCCACAAAAACAAATGCCATGCTGTAAGATAGGATTGAGACAGACTAAATTCCTACTCCGCAAGGAAGTATCGAAGTGGCATAAGTACCGACACAATAGACAATGGAGATAGCGTTGGTAGCAACGCAGCCACCACTCTTAGAACACAAGGAACAGAACCACCAGAGGTCGAAATGACTTGACTCGAGGACGAGTCAAGAAATTTTGGTTGGGGCCTGTTGGAGCTTTTGTTAATTTTGAATGATTTTGACCAGTTTTGATTGGCTGAAGGGCGGGAAAGGAAAAATGGCAGCAACGGTTGGGTGGTGGAACAAACAGTTGCAAAGGAGTGGAGGCAAGGTGGCAGTGGAAGGAAAAGGCAACTGAGGAGATGGGAAGGCACAAAAGTAGCCAAGGGAGCAAGCACCCGAACGAGAACTGGCAGTCTAGGCAGCTAGGAAGGATATAAAAAAGGAAGGACAGAAAGGAAGTAGGTTGTTGTTGAACCAGCCAGAAGCAGGAGGAGTTGGTTACTGAGGAGGTACGCAATTACAGAAGCTGAAGCAGAAAGAGTTGGGAGCTGAGGCAATAGGTTGTGGAGTTGATCTAACTTGAGCTACTGAGCTCAGTATTCTATGTATTGTTTATGACAAAATGGCGAAGTATGATGTATTCTGTTATGTTAAGTTAATATAACGAGAGATGATGGTTGTCGAGAATTCTAATGTATTGTGCATTGTGCTTTGTTGGCCTATTAAAATTTTAAATAATCTACCTATTGCATGTAAATGGTGACTCATAGATTGATGCAAGGATGTTGTTAGTTCTGTGTTGTTTATAATGGATCCATGCATATGAGTTATGGGTACTATTATCTTTCTTTCATGTAATATGGATGCATATGTGTGTTATCGCCGATGCCCAATTGATATTCTCTTGACCCCATGTTGAACCCTTCTCCCTTTTGGTCACAGCACTCTTCGGGTGAGACTCCTTGCCCTTTGGGGTGGGGTGAAAATGCCAGCGCTGTCCTAGACTATAGTGGGTCATTGTTGGCCTCCTGTGCCTGAACCCAGGATCTTTTCCCTAATGACTCTTTCAAGCCAACAAGTGCTCCCTTTCGGACTCTGTAATGTGCTAACAACCTTTCAAAGGGAAATATTGGAAATTTTTTCTAAATTGTTGAATGACTGCCTTGAAATCTTCATGAAAGATTTTACAACCTATGTAGATGCTTTTGAAACAACATTACTTAATCTGGAAAAAGTGTTGGAACGCTGCGTACAGACTAATGTTGCTTTGAGCACTGAAAAATGTCACATGATGGTGACTGAAGGGATCGTGCTTGGACACTACATTTATGCTGAAGGAATCAAGATAGACCCTGCAAAAATAGAGGTAATTTTGAAAATCCCAACCCCCAAATGCAAAAATAGGTACGTAGTTTCTTGGGGCATGCAGGGTATTACAAGAGATTTATATATGTCGAATTTTTGTGGACAGGAGAGTGTGAGCAGGCCTTTTTAAAATTGAAATGTTGTGTATCAGCAGCCCCAGTCTTGCGAGGACCTAATTGGGAACTATTGTTTCACATAGCTACATATGCATCTGATATTTCTATAGGTGTTGTTTTGGGCCAACTGGAGGATAAGAAACCTTATGTTATTTACTACATAAGAAAAATTCTAACCCTAACTGAGCTCAACTACATAGCAACCGAGAAGGATTTATTCGCAGTCGTGCATGCCATCAATAAATTTTGACATTATATCACCAAGTATCAAGTATTTGTACACACTGAGCATTCTGCCATTCATTTTTTAATAAATAAGTCAATTACCAACGGTAGGATTACACGTTGGTTATTGATGTGAATTTGATATCACAATTGTCGATAAACCTAGAAACGATAATGTAGTAGTTGATTTTCTTTCTAGTTTAAATATTGATGACAATTGCATTCCTACAAAGGATTCTTTCCCAGATGAATATCTTTTTGTTATTTCTACTTACTCACCTTGGTGATGGGCCTCTAAATAAGACATAAATTAAGGTCCATGCCTCTAAATTAAAAGATAAATTAAGGCCTATGACCATCCTTCAGCACATTAAACCTCTCTTTCCACATTAGATAATTTATTTTTAACTTTAATATATTCATTAGGAAGGTTTATGAATAATTAAATATTTGTGCCTAATATTATTTATTTTTGTGGAATATTATGAGAATATTCAGCAGATTATGAAGATTTAGAGGAGGAGATAATTTAGGGACTTGTTCCCTACTACAGGAGAATCAATAATAAATAATAAATCAACAAGATATTATGAATTATGGCACAGATTGTGGAACTCCAATGATTGAGAAAATCTAGGAATGTGTTCCACTAATCAAGGGACCAGATCCACTAATCAAGGGATTTTGGTTGGGAAAGCTTCCTCCATTCATGGGGAATGATTCCTAATCATTTTGTATAAGTACCAAGTCAAATTTTCCTCTAGACAAAGATTTTCATTAGTGTTCTTGTGGAGCGAACTTGTATTTTTGCAGCTCCATTGTATTTTCTTGCAGGGATGTAATCATATTGATGGAATAATGAAGATTGGTGTCATGTTCGGCTTCTAAATCTTATTCTCCTCCATTGGCCTCTGCGTTTCCTTGGGCTTGGCCATCCCAGGAACCTCAAAGCCCTTTTTTATTATTTTTTTTCCTTCTTTTCATTGCTTATTCACATGCATCTCTAGTTTTTATTTCTTTCTATTTCTGCATTTAGTATTAATGATTTCTTGTTGTAGGATTGAGTTAAATTGTTGATGTATGTTCTTTTGCAGGATCACAAGAATTATTTTATCCTTGAAAAATATTTGGAAGTTCATAGTAATCATTGAGCTCCTTGGATTAGTCTTCTTATTCCCAAATCTAGATTGTTGGACCTCCTTTTTGGCAAAGAACAATACATTTCTGCTATTTTTTAGAGCATGATAACAAGATTCAATTGAGTTGGTTCCACTTGAATTAGATTGCAAAAACATTCTAGTTCATAAAAAAAATTACCCCATTGCATTTTCACTTGATTCGGTTATGCATTTTTTAGATTTACTAACTCACTAGTTCTCGAATTTCTAGATTTTTGACTAGTAATGTTTTTTTTTTCATGAGTTAACAGAGGTCTTTTGAGTGATTCCACTTGGAATGGGGATCTAAGGCATCCTAATTAAAACAAAAAAATTTCCTATCCAATTTGGATTTGATTTGCTTGGTCATTCGATGAATTATAGTAAATTTGTACATCCTGTAGGAAATCAGGGGATCCTATAGGAAATCACTGTAGCATCCTGTAGGAAAGAATGTTTTGAGGTTGAATTGAGGAAAAATCCTCTAGGAAGCTAGAAAAGGGTCCCTACTTGTTTCCCAAGCCTTCTAACCATTCAAAATTATCTCCAAGCCACCTGCCACATCACCAAAAGAGATTAGCTTTTACACTCTCACATGAAAAAAACAAAAAGAAAAACAAATTTATTTTATTGATTTACATGCACGGGAATAGAAGGTTTAACAATTTGAATCTACATGCTTAGGACAGTAGGATTGAATACATGTTAACTTAGCATTCTTTTGAATCAAAGCCTCTTAGCATTTAGTTAGAAAATAGGGTGTTTTAACATTTGATTTCAGTCTCTTTCCTTGTACTTTCTTTCTTGCAATAGGTTAAGGTTCCATTTTGAACATTTCATTTTCTACAATTAGTTAAGGATTTGACTTCAGTACATGCACTCCATTACATCATGATAGCAAAGGAATGACACATTTTATGTTGCACATACAGTGCCAATACCTCTTAAGTTTGTACGAACCCCGGTTGATAATTAAATTCAGTAGCCTTGGGATTTGCGACATTCTTGTTGTAATACCGAGGCTCATCACTTTTTGTCGTTGTTGTCAGGGAGGTGTCAAAGTATGCATTGTTTTCTTCCCTAGTTGATTCATTTCTTTTTACTTTGTGAAAAAAACAAAAAATATTTGCATTAGACATATTTAATTTCAAAAGTTGAAAACTACATTGCATTATAGTTTTCATTTAATCATAAAAACAAAAAATCTCCAACACAAACCCACCCCCCATTTGATCACATGGTACAGTAAGACCACATCACCATTCACTTTTGCAAGTAGAAGAAGAAGATGGCAAATAATGTAGAAGAAATGGATGGAGATGATGACAATGAGGAAGATCCTTAAGGATTTCCCATTGAAGATATTGATGTTAGTGTGCACATTAAGAACATACCTCCATATTTTCTTCCAATATTTCATGGTCTAAGGTGAGAAGATCTGGAAACCTTTCTCTTTGAATTTGAAATCCTTTGTAGATCTTATGGTTACTTATTAAAAATTCAAAAACTAAGATTGTTTCCGGCAACATTGAAGGATAGAACTCTTAAATGGTTCATGAGTTTATGGACTAATTCAATAAGATCATGGAATGATATGAAAATGTTATTTATAGAAAAATATAAAGATCATGATCTTAAAGAAGAAATATTTAGAATGAATCAAAGAGAAGATGAGAGTCTAGAGGATCTAATAGAGAGGTTCATGTATAATGTTAAGAGGGGAAAAATACATCATTTAGGATCCGACACACTAAAAACCCTCTTACTTAGAACAATTAGGGATGAATGGATTAATCTCCTTGATCTCATGAGTAGAGATGATGTATACCAACTATCATTTGAAGAAATTTGTGAAACATGCAAACACATATCAAGAGGAAAGGTAAGAGTAAGTCAACCAGCATCAAGATTAGTAAGTCAAGCTAAACTCGGAAATTTGTTTGATGACTTTAAAACAAAAATTCTTAGCAATCTAACCGAACAAGTAGAAATGTTAAGAATACAAAATGAGAAAAAAGAAGATGTTTGTGTTGTCCATGCATAATCACATGATGTTAAATGTTGCTCCTCATTACCAAGGTTGAAGGAGGTTCACCAAGAGGAAAATGGAGCAAGTCAATTGCCAATGCAGCAATGTTATGCAACTCCAAGAGGACCATGGCATCTTATTCAACCTGATATGATGCAAGAGCCTAATTCAAAATTTCAAGCTTATGCACATCCACCTCAAATTAATTGGAACACACCCTTTCCTTCGCAACATTGGACATCTCAACCTCAAAACCAATCTTGGCAACAAGGTTGGCAATGAACTTATGGGATCCATCCACAATATCCTTAGTACTTTCCTCAATATCCTCCATACTAAACTCCATGGTATCCTTACCATTCACCTCCACCACAACCACAACCCCAATCACATCCATCTCAAATATCCACTCAACTACCGGTACCACCATTTCCAAACTCTCACATTGAAGTAGCTCAACCCACTTACAATGCTGAGGTACAACAATTCCAAACATCTCCTCTTGAGCTCAATGGTATTCACCATAGCTCAGGAAGAGCATTGCAAAAAAGAGATTCTCTTCATATCATTGATGGACTACATCTAGAAGAAAAAGATCAGGGAAAATTTTAAGAACCACCCTAAATTTATATGTATAATAAATGGGTGAATCCCCATGATACATAGGAAAAATGGGAGGTGATTTTATCAATAATATAATATGTATATATAATTTTTTGGTGAATCTCTCACTAGATTATATTATCTTGTAAATTCATGGTGAATCTATCACTGAATTATAAAATCTTGTAAGATCTTGGCAAATATGTTACTCAATAATAAAAAGTGAAGTCTTGGCAAATGTTTTGTTAAAGTATGAAACCATATATGATAATAGGAAAACATATTAATTAAATTGTAATATACTAACATACATGTTTTGAAAAAAGAAATATAGTTTTCTCTTCCTACAAACAATGTTGCAAATTTTAGTGGCCATGTTTGTCAAGGTTCTCATTGTACATTCTTTCATATCCTTCTATTAGTTTCGATAATATTCCACAACAAAGTTCTTGTAGGTGTTGATCTTGACCACCAATTCTGTCAAGGTAGGAGAGATTAATCTTTTCTCTACCACTCTTGTCAAGCTACCACTTTTGTCAAGCCATCAAATTTCTTTCTTATTCCATGGACTCCAACTGCGAGATAAAAAAACAAATTTTGTTTACCCCAACACGCCAACAAGTAGCAAGCCCCAACTATATAATATAAGAAAGTAGTAGGTATCCCAAAGGCCTGAAGGGGATCTAATGGAAAGAAGTGACCATTGTCAGAATCCTTCCAATCAATATATTAATATATACACATAGATTTATTATTATTTTAATTGAAAATCTTCAATTAAATAATAAAATTTAATTACATCTCTCCCAATCTAAATTGCTTATTAGCATAATTCACTACCTTCATACGTCTTGAATTTTTTAACAACGTTGTAACATGTGGATTAATTTCCTTTTTGGTGAACAATCTTAGCCTTTTAGGACAATATGGTGGACTGGCTCAATCCCTACAACATTACGAAAAATTAAGAAAAACAGAGAAGATGAAAGGTTGTAAAAACCAACATATTTTTCAAGCACTGGCCCAACCCCTACAAATCATTACGACAAATTAAGAATAACAGAGAAGATGAAAGGTTTTACAAACCGGCATATTTTTCAAACAACTAATCCAACATCAGTACCTTAACTTTTTCATGAAGATATCATATTGAGAACGTTTGAAAAATGGTGGGAAATTTGGGCACTAACTATCTCTCTTCTACGAGGGTGATGCAGAAAGAGTGATAAGATTTCATTGTTTTGACTTTTTTTTTGTTAAATCAGAAAAACCAATATTAATGGAGATATTGGTATTTTTTACTAAATTTTGTGAAGTGACTAAATGTAGCTTTAACCATTCACCTTAAGATGTTTTTTATAATATAATTTACTAAGTCTATTTAATATCTTCATTATCATAAAAACCAACCTACATCCATCTTAACTCCACTTCTACATCTCTTGGAGGGATGGAATCTATTTATCCCTCTTAGCACTTGGTAGACTTGGAATTAAGATGGATCTAAGATGGATCTAAGCTGATAGATTTTCCCCTTTAAATAGTCTATGCTCACATGAATACCATGCTATTACCATGGGTTATCATAAACCTGAAGCTTAAAAACTACTATTAGTAATTTATAAAAATTAATAATTGATTTTTTTTATTTTTTATTTTTTTATTTTTTTTTTTATTTTTTTTTAATTTTAACCAAATTAAAATGTTTACCCAAGCCCGAGGATCAAATATTTTTTCACTTTATGCTAGTTTGCATATCACGATATTTGATCCCTCCCGGGCTTAGTAGATCCAGAGTAAAGATGGATCTATGCTGGTTTAATTCCCCCCTTTAAATAGCCTACAGACCACGTGAATACCATGGGTCAATACCATGTGCCATCCTTTTTTTATTAATTAAAAAATATTAGGGTTAATAATGTTTTTTTGCATGGTATTAATAATAATTTGGCCCATGGTATTTGGCCCATAGGCTTCACCTAAATATAACACATTTCTTGAGTGTTCTTAAATATAATGTGACTTTTAGAGTAAATATAAAAAAATGTTTTATTTATTTACCATACCTCTAGTTTATTTATATTTTTATTAATTTACCATACCTCTTTTATAAATATGGTATTTGGCACATAGGATTCACTTAAATAAAACTTCTTTTTTGAGCCTTCTTAAATAGAAAGAGGGTTATGGACTAAATATAAAAAGAGGTTTTACTTATTTACCATACCTCTAGTTTATTTATATTTATATTTATTTACCATACCTTTGGAGTAAGTATAAAAAGATGTTTTATTTATTTACCATCCTCCACTTTATTTACATTTTTATTTATTTACATGTAAATATAAGGTGACTTATGGAGTAAATTTTTCAAATGGAAAACACCTTACTATTCCAAGAATAACAAAAACTACTTTATCAATTTCTAGTAGAAATGTAATCGATAAAATTTAAACAATTTTAGCGAAATTTGATTTTTAATAAAGTATAAAAAGAGGTTTTATTTATTTACCATACTCCACTTTATTTATATTTTTATTTATTTACACGTAAATATAAGGTGACTTATGGAGTAATTTTTTCAAACGGAAAACACCTTACTATTCCAAGAATAACAAGAACTACTTTATCAATTCCTAATCGATAAAATTTAAACAGTTTTAGCTAAATTTGATTTTTAATAGAGCTTCTTCCAACAAACGGTCTTCTGGTAGAGTTTTTCAAACTATCAACACCTTGGTATTCAAATAGTAACAACTACTTTATCATTTCTTCATAGAAACGTAATTTACATAGAATTTACATTGAAGATAAAGGGTAAGTAAAAAAATAAACAATGGAATTTGGGTTGTATTGATTTTGGAACGTAAGGGATTACTTTTTTGGAATAGAGAATTTTAAAATTTTCTCAGAAGTTGATTTAAAGATGGGTGGAAGATGAAATCAAACATCAATTATTTTAATGGGATTGAAAACTCAAAAAATCTATTATCTAAATAAAATTTGAAAATTATCTAAATAAAGTTTGAAAATGACAAGTATATATCAGAAAATTAATAATTATATGTACCAAAAATCCATTAAAACACATACTTCCATGTACTACTATACGTTGGTTCTTGACTTATTAATTCAAATTTCACTACTTTGCGAACAACCCTATACCACTATTCTCAATCTTGACTTCTTAATTCAAATTCTACAACTTTTCCAACAACCCTCGTATATGATTATGACTAAACATATGCAAACTTGGAATATGGCAAGAACATTATTAATCTTTAAATAAACATGAAAATAAGAGACTTGAATTTTTAAATAAAATGAATTATTCTTTTGTGACCATTTGTTCCAAAAAATAAGGTCATTTTCTCGAAATTAACCCCAATACCATGATATACGGGAAAATGAAAGGAAAAATCCTTTTTTACACCGAATGTGGAGGGTGAAATAACTACCATAAATACCTATTCCATAAATTAGGGCGAATGGAAATTTGTAACTCCTAATTTCAAGGGCTAAATTTACTTTTTTTACTCTCTCCCTTAAAATAAGGTGGGCTAACCTCCATACCTAATTTTTTTATAAAATAAATTTGAGGCAATTTGTAACAATGTATTGTGACACAAAATATTCACCCAATAAAAATATAAAACCCCTTAATTTCGCCCAAGGGTCAAAATTCACCGCTAAAATTTTCCATGAAGAAGATTCAAAAGAGAAGAACAAAGAATCATGGATTGCACTTGATGAAGAGCAAGCATCAAAATCATAGATTGAGAGAGCTCCCTCATGCTCACCATCAAATCCTCCATGTATTCAAGAGAACAATCAGAAAAAGGAGGAAGATTTTAAGGTCATGGTAGAAGAAGACATGAAGAATGATCCAGATAAGCAATCAAACCAAGGGCATGAAAGTTATATTGAGGTTTGGTTCCAGATAGTCACTTAGTTACATCATCACTCTCTTCTTCAACTATGCTTGATCCTTTCAAAGTTAAAGCATTTGGTCACTCAAATCTAAGTACATGTCAAAGCATACATTTCAAGCCTACACATCATTTTGTCTTCATCTTGATGTGCACATGGCTCCATTGGAAGTATTATTATAGTTGAAAGTGATTTTCTTTTCAAGTAGGGTAGGGTAGGAAAAAAAATGAAAAATAAAAGAAAAAATAAAAATCTTAGGTGAAAACCTCCTTGGAGGAACCTCAGATTGGCTCGTTGATTGAAAACCTCCATGAAGCGGTCAATGGGTTGGAAAAAAAAGAATAAAAAGGGAAAAAAGAAAAGATCCTAGGTGAAAACCTCTTTTGAGGCGCCTAGGCAGACCTACTAGTTGAAAACCTCATTGAGGCGGCTAGTAGACCTAGAAGAAAAAAAGAGAAAAATAAAAGAAATCCTTGCTCCATGCATCTCTTTGATGAATGTATGTACTCTCCAACATCTGCAAGAAACAAGAAAATGTAGGTACCAATAGGAAAATTGGTGAAGCCTAGTAAAAAAAAAGTCAAATTTTGACTTTCTCCTCCTTTGCTAAAATACTCCAACGAGGCCAAGGCCATGAAAATCCATCACCCTCATTTATTTTCACCATCCACCTATCATTCTCAGACTTCTACCATTCAGTTTGCTTTTTGTCCTAAAAAACTACGGGATGCTTTGTTTTACTACAGGATATAAAAATACATAGAGTAGAAATTTGTTTTTTCCATAACATGAAAACAATGCATCCATTTGACAAGATGTTTCAGGGGGAGACGCGTATGGATGATGGTGACATGCTCAAGAAATTTCAACAAATTTGAGTGCACAGTTTTCAAGAAATTAGCATCCATCACCTACAACCATTTTTCATTTTCTCGATACATGTGCATCCATTTAAAAATATGTTTCATGGGGTGATGCATATGGATGATGGTAACATGCCCAAGAAATTTCAGCAAATTAAAGTGCATGGTTTCCAATAAATTGACCTCCATCACCTTCAGCCATTTTTAGTTTTTCTTGAGATCCGTGCATCCATTGACCAAATGTTTTTATGGGGAGGTGCATAATGATGATAGCAATATGCTCAGAAAGTTTCATGTCAATCCATTCTACCATTTGAGAGGTATGGACAAAACAAGTCGTTGTCCTAAAAACCTGCAAGATTCCCTGAGATCCTACAGGATATAGAACAACACCTACAGGATTGGTAGTGAGCAATTTTAAAAGGGAAAAGCAGAGGTTGGCTTCATCAAGTAGTGTTAAGGAGGTAGGCTCTACATTTTCCCACATTTTTCCAAGTGAAAGGAACATAAAAAACCCTTGTAGTTTGTTGAAAGTGATTGCAGCATAAGGGAATTGTATACATAAAACTTTTAAATTTGGTATCAGACCTATACAAACCTCCAGCTATCAGAGAAAAATGACAGAGGGAACCCATAAACACAGTGAGGATTCATCAACACCCTCCCGTACTAGAGATATTGAAAGGAACAATTGGATGGGTTTCTTTAAAAAATTGAGGGGACATGATGATGAAGTAGCTAGATATTTGCAGTCATCTTCAGCATGGAGATCTAGAGGTCAAAGAACCTCCTCCAGAGCTTAGCAGCAACATCAGCATCATCAGCATCATAATCCAACACCTGCACATCAACATCAACTCAGCAGCAACATGCAGGTCTCTCCAACAACCATCAGGTAGGTACAAGTATGAAATATTCTTGACCTCTTCTGTTGACCATATTATAGTTAGAAATTTATTGTCAATGCCAGAGAGATGAGGTTTTATAAGCCAAGTATGGGTCAACAGTCTCAGTCGCCTTCAACTAGTTAATTGCAGCTCACTCCTTCACTCATGCAAGATTGAAAAGTCAAATTATGAGGGGTGATGATTTCAAGGAATGAGGACAACAGTTAAAAGAAGAAATTTTTGCAAAGGCGAAGTCACCACAACACTCCAAGCCCTCCATCTACTTCATATTCACTATCTATTCATCATTCATCCATCCCATTTCATTCTTGAAAAAAAAAAAAAAGAAAAAAAAAAAAAAAAAAAAACAAACAAACGGAGCATCCTCTCCATTCTCAATAAAAAAGGACTCCAATCTCTTTTTAGCTTTTGTCCGAGGCCTAAAAATGGGAAAAAGGCATGGGAGTCAAGTTGAGGGCCTACCCTTACTTTAGACTATCATTTATGCTCAAAACTAGTTTCCTGTAGTTTTAAGAGGGTTTCTTATAGGTTTCCTGTAGTTTGACAGGAATTACTACAAGATGTCCTAGTTCTCATCTAAATGCATTTTGAAGGTTTTAGATATGTCCAAATGGTGGAACAAGGTAGCATAAGGATGGTAAGGGTGTGGAATACCTTGCCAAACTGAAAAATATTCAAGACCCCATCTTGAATAAGGGGAAGAAGGCAAACTAATGGTCTCAAGAAACATTGATTTTTCTTTGCACAAATATGTTTTTGGGCCTGTCCTTGCAGAAGTTGCAGCCAATATTCTTAATGCACAAGAGAGAGCTGACCAGGGCCATGGATGAGGCATAATGAGGTCACTAAGTTGCTCAGAGGATGAGTAACACTTTCAACAGAGGGATATGATGGGCCTCTAAATTAGACGTAAATTAAGGCCCATACCTCTAAATTAAAACATAAATTAAGGACTATGACGATCCTTCAACACATTAAACCTCTCTTTCTACATTAGATAATTTGTTTTTAACTTTAATATATTCATTAGGAATATTTATGAATAATTGGATATTTGTGTCTAATATTATTTATTTTTGTGGAATATTTTGAGAATATTGGGAAAATTATGAAGATTTGGAGGAGGAGATAATTTAGGAACTTGTTCCCTCCTACAGGAGGATCAATAATAAATAATAAATCAACAAGATATTATGGAATTATGGCACAGATTGTGGAACTCCATTGATTGAGAAAATATAGGAATGTGTTCCACTAATCGAGGGACCAGATCCACTAATCAAGGGATTTTGGTGGGGAAATCTTCCTCCATTCATGGGGAATGATTCCTAATCATTTTTTATAGCTGCCAAGTTGAATTTTCCTCTAGGCAGAATTTTCATTAGTGTTCTTGTGGAGAGAACTCGTATTTCTGTAGCTCCATTGTATTTTCTTGCAGGGATGTAATCATATTGATGGAATAATGCAGATTGGTGTCATGTTTAGCTTCTAAATCTTGTTCTTCTCCATAGGTCTCTGATTTTCCTTGGGCTTGGCCATCCCAGGAACCTCAGAGCCCTTTTGTATCATTTTCTTTCCTTCTTTTCACTGCTTATTCACATGCATCTCTAGTTTTTATTTCTTTCTATTTCTGCATTTATTATTAATGATTTCTTGTTGTAGGATTGAGTTAAATGGTTGATGTAAGTTCTTTTGCAAGATCATAATAATTATTTCATCCTTGTAAAATCTTTGGAAGTTCATAGTAATCATTGAGCTGCTTGGATTAGTCTTCTTATTCCCAAATCTAGATTGTTGGACCTCATTTTTAGCAAAGAACAATAAATTTCTGCTATTTTTTAGAGCATGCTAACAAGCTTCAATCAAGTTGGTTCCACTTTCATTATATCACAAAAAAATTCTAGTTCATAACAAAAATTACCCCATTGCATTTGAACTTGATTCGGTTAGGCATTTTTTAGATTTAATAGCTCACTAGTTCTCAAATTTCTAGATTTTCGACTAGTAATGTTTTATTTATTTTTTTCATGGGTTAATGGAGGTCTTTTTGAGTGATTCCACTTGGAATGGGAACTTAAGACATCCTAGTTAATACCAAAATTTTTCCCATCCAATTTGGATTTGATATGCTTGGTCATTCGATGAATTATAGTAAATTTGTACATCCTATAGGAAATCAGGGGATCATGTAGGAAATCACTGTAGCATTCTGTAGGAAAGCCTTTTTTGAGGCCGAATTGAGGAAAAATCCTCTAGGAAGCTAGCAAAGGGTCCCTGATTGTCTCCCAAGCCTTTTGACCATTCACCATCATCTCCAAGGCCACCCGCCACATCACCAAAAGAGATTAGCTTTCACACTCTCACATGAAAAAAGACAAAAGGAAAAACATTTTTTTTTATTCATTTACATGCACAACAGTAAAAGGTTTGATGGTTTGAATCTACGTGGTTAGGATAGTAGGATTGCATACATGTTAAATTAGCATTCTTTTGAAGCAAAGCCTCTTAGCAGTTAGTGAGAAAATGGTGTGTTTTAGCATTTGATTTCAGTCTCTTTCTTTGACTTTCTTTCTTGCAATAGGTTAAGGTTCTATTTTGAACATTTCGTTTTCTACAATTAGTTTAGGATTTGACTTCAGTACATTGACTCCATTATATCATGACAGCAAAGGAAGGACACATTTTATGTTGCAAATATAGTGTGGATACCTCATAATTTTGTACGAACTATAGGTTGATAATTAAAGTTGGTAGCCTTGGGATTTGCAGCATTCTTGTTGCGATACGGAGGCTCATCACTTTTTGGCACTGTTGCCGGGGAGGTGTCAAAGTATGCATTGTTTTCTTCCCTAGTCAATTCATTTCTTTTTACTTTGTGGTTTCTCGTTGTTGTTGTACAAATTGTGAGTTACATTGGCTATTGTTTCAATTTACATTATGTTGTTACACTGAGTTAATCAATAGAATGTTAGTAACCAGCTGGAGTAGTTATTAGTTCATGTGTGGCATGCCTTTAATTTGATAGTTGTGAAGCATGATTTAATTTTGTAGAGTGTTTTTTTGTGTTTACGTGAATGGTTTGATTCAACAATTTGGTTCAACGACATATTTTATTGTTTTCTTCATTTTATCATTCTTGGTTGTAGTGTATCAACACAAACAGTGTGAAATCCATTGAAATAGCAAGACCTACCCTAGGTTGACAATTAAATGTTGTGGTCTAGGACAATTAAGATTGATTAAAACAACAATACAAATATCTCTCAAATGAGGTCTAACTCACCTCTCTTTATACAAGTCTATAGGGAAACATCTAGCCCATCAAAGGGTTACATCATGTTAAGGCTGACTTGACTTCTCTAGACAATTTTCCCATGCTTAACTTCAAAAATTCATATATCTCAATGAAAACTTATAATTAGACGACTCTCAATGTGTTGGATTAGTCTCAACATCTACTATCATACTCATCCATCACATGTCACAAATATGCTCACTATTTGTGCCTTAGTCCATCAAGGGCACAACATATCGAGACTCCTGTTGAGTTGTTTCTATCTCTACTTGTGAAGAACTATCAACTACCCACTACTGCTCCTCAGCTACTAAGGGACTTCAACCCACTATGTCTTCCTGTGTTGCTCCAATGAAGACCAACATATGGCATGGAAGGATGCCACCTATCACTGCAAGATGTCTATCTCCCATAATGAACATCGGCTAGGAGGACTGCGCATCATCTATTGTACATGTCCTTCTCCACACACAAGTCTCAGGCTACTCAAACTGCTCCTAGTTGATCAAACCCTTGAGCTCAACTTCTGCCACTCTAGAAACCACCTACATCCATATTTATGGTGCACACTAGGCTCCAACTTGGGCACTATCATGATGTCCTCTATCAAACCATAAATTCCCAATCCATGTCCATAACTGGTCCACTCTCATGCTGCTCTCCAATAGTCCATGAGTGACCAATACTTATTGTAGCACCTTCCTCTAGCTATCACATCCTCACACCTAGGAAACCCTCCTCTTGGATGCCAATAGACTTATCAACATGTCCTCTCTTAGGAAACTCATCCTATAACATCCAATCATCAATAATATGACATATGAAACTCAATGTTGCTACCTCCTTGTCCTATATTTCATTGCATGCACAAGACTGGTTAGGGCACACACAACAACCCTACACCCTTTCTCAAACTCTATGTTTTCCCTCCCAAACAAATTTCCCTTCATTTTATTCCCTACTAGACTTAGTGTGCACCCTTGAAGGCCTCGAGCCACTAGACAAAAATTTAGTAAACCCATGAAAACTCCAACAAGGGTCTATCCTTCAAACCATAGCAAAAACACCTCAGTTTGGGCTTTGGCCTGCTACATAAAGATGCATCCTAGATAAGAGAGCCTCCCTAGGTCCTACACATCACCAAACTGTCTACTTTCATCTCACTGCAAATCTACTATCCTTGTGGCCCAAATATAGCACTCAAACACCATAAAACGTGCACAAGAACACACTCAAAATCACCTCTGACTGCAACCTGATCTCGCAAGTTTTCTGCTGTCCAAAATTTCCCAAACAAACCTCTTTAGGTGGTTGTTATAGGCCTAGACATCTGCTACTAGGATGGTCAAAGGATATGCACCAAAATCTTCTAATAATTTTCACTCTAGCCCTCCATGCTAGCTACCTTAGATTGTAGTTTTGACGTTTAAGGAATTTTCTCCAACATAAGAGAAAACTCCCTAAACGCATGGTCCTTTTCTCCTAACTTTGTTGCCTCAAGCGTTTCCCTAATTCAGAGGTATCCTTTTGATGATAAATGAACTTAGAATGTATCTCAAATGAGGTCTAACTCACCTATTTTTATACAAGTCTCTAGGGAAATATCTAGCCCATCAAAGGGTCACCTCATGTCAAGGTTGACTTGATTTCTCTAGATAAATTGCCCATACTTAACTTCAAAAATTCATATCTCTTCAACGACAACTCAAAATTAGATGATTCTCGATGCGTTGGATTCATCTTAACATCTACTATCATCCTCATCCATCACATGTCGCATTCTTGTCACGGTTTTGGCCCAAACATCGATGGGTTAAAAACCCCAAGCTTGGGTTTCAAGCCCACACAGCCACTTGTGGAGATCCTTCTTCCAAACCCTCAATCCTAAAGGCTTGGAGTACCTACCAAGCTACAAAAATCAACATAGTATGGATTTTTACACATTAAAACCCACTTTCACCTTATGAAATAATTTTGAGCGCCATTTTCCTAAATTATTTTTGGAAATAAACCAAAAACCCATAGAAATAATTGAATAAATCACTATTTATTAATTATTTCTAACCACATTACCCAATCATGATTAAATAAATTATTGGTTATTTATTATTCCTTAATCATCACACATTCCTCTTATGAAATAATTATTAAATCCTTATTTAGTAATTATTTCTAACTTTCTTTGACCATATCTCCTTAAAGTAATTAATAAATATTTTTTATCTATTAATTACTTTAACCACTTATCTAAATTAACTCAATTAATAATTATTTTTTTGAATTTGTTCACTACATAAAGATTTTTGACAATTTAATTAATCATTTTATCACTTAAATATAATAAAATACTCCTAATGATTAAATCTTCATTTGGTCTAATAATATTTTATTATTTGACTAGATCTAGATCTATCTTAGCATTTTATTATAAACAAAGGGGTTTTTTTTACCTTACTCTCAACACATGACCGTTTCATTATCGTCATTATCATCTCAAGCCTTTTGGGGCCCCATCCTTGATTTCATATCGTATTTTCATTTTTTTCCACTTGCAAAGGAGGAGAGAGAAACCATTCTATAGCAGTGAAGGGAACATCAAGAACCCTCCCACGAAGGAGGAATTACAAGCTCACAATCTCACTAGCCTTGCTCCATCAAGTGTTTCATTTTTCTTATTAATAAAAATTCAGCCATTTCATTGGGTATATTTGTGTGGTTTTCATCTTTGGATTTTAGTTTTTGTGATAACATTTTGTAGCATTTATCTAACTAATTTGTAAATATCTAATGTCTTTAACTCAAGACTATGGAGAGTCTTTTACTTTTACTTTTCTTTGTGGTTGTTAGGGCTATCCATCATCGGTAACTAAAGTGGAGACTTTTGGTAACCTTCTAGAAATTTCCATACTAAAAAATGGTGACTCCACTATGTTGAATCAGATCCTTGGTGAATTTTTTGTTGTCTCAATATTTTATGTCTTCCTTTTATTTTTATATCTATAGTGGCTTTTGGAAATATATTTGTGTTTGTGTGATTTCCCTTAATTTTTGTAGGTCACACGTACCAATCAAACAAGAGACGACAATTTTATTTGTAGATCTGTTGAATGTGAGTCTCAAGAGAATAACACACTTTTATGGGGATTTCTTGCACTGGCCATTGCAGGTTTTAGGCCAAAAGCTTCATTATTATGTTGGAACTAGGCCATTTTTTGCAATATCACTTTTTTGCCTTTTGATTTTTTTTTTGGGTTCTTTCCGAGTTTGGGTTCTCTTTATCTGTCAGGGGGATTTTCCAATGTTCCTATCTAGTTCATTAGGCCTTGATACTCTTGGTTTGTCTCTCTTTAGGAGAACAGAAAAAATCCCCTTAGGGTTTGAAGTATACCTCCGCCATTTGATAAAAGGTTTGTTGAGTTGGGTAGTCGAGTGTTTAGAACTTGTATCCACTATTTTTCAAGCATAATAAGCCTTTATTTTCCATTCCTTTTAAGCCTTAATAGAATACCTTTGGATTTTATTTGAACGTTGTGTTGCACCATCCTTTTAGGGTCTTTCTAAGTGTCCTTCTATATTCATTTTATTTGTTGTTCTTTTTCAACATTTAGATAGTCTTATTCATTGGTGTTTGTTGCATAAATTTAGTAGTGTAGACCTTGGACCCCAACCCCACTTGGTTTTAGATCTCTTGGTCCCTTTTTTCTTTGTGTTGCTTATATTTTCATTCTTTTTTGTTGTCCTCATAGCCTCTTGGGTGGGAAACCCTTTTGAAACACAGTATTTCACACACATTTACGCACCTTAAGAAAATGAGTTATTGGTTAGAACCTCCAAGCTAACACTCTTAAACATTCACAATAATAACTTAACAACAAACATATGTTTAAGCCCACTTGGGCACCAGGGCCAAATACTCTATTAGTTAGGTTAGGGTCAGTGGGATATGCATCCCAATAACACCCATTGATCATTTACATTGAGATATAGAAGTTGACTTATTAGGGAGCTTAAAGTCCTTCACCATCCAACTGCTAAAATCAGAGTCAAATAGAAACTCATGTAGGAGGGGGTTAAGTGTAGGCCAAGGATATTGGCGGTTCCCCTTGTAGGTTACTTGCCTCTTTGTAGGGAATCCCGGTTCGCGATTGACTACCTAGAAGCTCAATATTCACTCACACGTGTTGGACGAAGGTAACTTAGTGGTTGTTCTTAGGATAAACACCCTATAGGTGGTGGTTGTGGGAAAAAACCATGCCTCTACCATACCTTCCCCTCAGTCACACTACTTGTGGAATTGAGATCTTGTAAGTAAGAAGTTGTTTGTAAGGCCACCAAAAACATAGTATAGGACTTGTTTGATGCATAGGTAAACTTTAGGCTAGGAGTCATTTTTCTCTTTATAGGATGAGCTTGCTTGAATCAGAATAAAAATACATTGTAGTTAGCTTGCACTTTGCACCACTGCACTAGGTATTTTCTTTCTCTTTGTTTTTATTTTTCTTCAACCATTTCCTCTAGCCTTTAGCATTTTATTTTTCTTGAAATCATTGTGCCCTATAGTAATTTTTCTTAAATACTCCATGGTATTCACCCTTAGTTCACTTTAGGATATCCATTAACACCTGCTCGATGATTCAGGGTACCCCCCCAGTCCATCATCAGAATCTAGTATTTCTTATTCATCTAGTTCATCCTCTAATTTTGTGTCCTGTCAGTCTAGAGTTGATACCATGTCAAGTGTCAACACTGGTAGTAACACTAATCCCAACATGGGCACCGATAACATAGGAAATGTTGGTGGTAACGTTAGTAATACTCAGGGCCCCCTTTCTAGAGGTACCATTGGAACCTCACAAGGAATGGATCCTTCCCAACCATTTCTCCCTTATATGGAGGATTTAAGTCTACCATATTTGAACTAGTTCATTAACAATCCTCTTCACCATGATATAACTTGTCCACTTATAATAACCAAACTCCCATCCGATATGAAAAAATTTGAAGGGAATTCTAGAGAGGATCCCACTAACCATGTTCACTCATATGTGGTGCTCCTCTAACTCTGTCATAGAGGATTACATCTATCTATGCATTTTTCAACGTACCCTCACAAGAGCTTCTGTGAAATGGTATGTAGACTAGCATCATGCATCTCATTCGACATTTGTGACCCTTGCAAATGACAATTTCTTATCTTACTTCCAATTATCTATCTCTTATGATACTAGTACCAAACAATTGACCTTATTTTGTCAAACTTCCTCCACTAGACTTTCTAACCATATTAAGGAATGGTGTAGAAGGTAGAGCTTATGTAAAGCTATGAAATTTGAAGACTGTGTTTATATGGATTGGTTCTTGCAATCCCTCTTCACTCTCATTGGTAAATATGTCACATCTCATTTCCCACAAACTAATGAAAAAGCCATATAAACGGGTTATAAGTTTTATTTGATCTATGCCCAATTGGGTAATGCTTATATTGTCCTACCTGAACTTCTCAGGCTTGGTGCTTCATCTATACTGGGGGCATATCATGTCATTGATGGTGTTTTTGGGTTATTATCTTATCCTCAACTTTCCCTATATCCGTAAGGATCTATGAGCTATGACCACCCTCAAGGGAGGTCTAGTTCCACTTACGCTTATGCCCCCCCTGATTCTTCAAGACTTAAATCCTACCAAGGCATGAGTACATATTGTGCATTTTCCCATCCACATCATTCGATGTAAGGGCCATATTTTACTCAGCTTGGCTATCAAAATATTGTCACAAATCTATATTATCCATATGTGTCACCTAGTGCTTTAGCCTCAATGGCACCAACACCTCCACCTCTCATGCCTCAACCACCTCTGTCATAGCAGTAGCCACCTCCTCAAGGCCAATTCTATGCTCAGTGGAATGTTTCCCCTCCCCCCAATCCCAAGAGGAAGAACAAGGGGAAAGGTAACCAAAACCAACCATCTTAGGGAAACCACGGCAACTAAGGTCATCATCCTAATCCCAATATAGGTGACCAGTCTAATACTGCAACCTAGCAACAGGGCAGACAACCCAAGTATAACAAGGCCCTTCAAATGAAAAAACCTTGTGCCTTTTGCGGTACCTACAGGAATTATACTCATGATTTCCCCCTTCTCCCTTTGATATGAAAAACTTGGGAAGATTAAGAAGATGCTTCTAGGGGGAAGCAACCTATGATCCCCTCCGTTGCTTTTTCTCACAACCGACAAAGCTTACAAACCCCTTCCCTCACCAAGGATATGTGGCCACCCCAGAAGGATAGAATCCTCCACCTCCCCCCTCTCATCAGCCAATAAATGGGTCTTACCAAATCCTTAGGATGAAGTATGAATAAGTCAACCTTTACACTTGGTCACATAAATATTATAAACCTCTTGAGAATTCCACCACTGATGCACAACGTCAAGTATCCATAAAGCCTATTTCATCACTAAATGGTACCTTATAGATCCCTCCACCTACGTAGGAGGTTCCATCAAATATTTCCAAAGGTTCGTTACATCGAAATGTTGCCAATTTTTGAGCCACCCACACTTACAACATAGTAGATGACTTAGCACAATCCCTTGCTAGTATGTTAGTGCTAGAAGTTCTCCACACGTACCCATCTCAAAGAAAATATCTACTATCTACTTTACGGGTTATGGACCCTTCACATCATTTCATGATAATATTTGATGTTGACACCATGAATCATCCTCACCTTTTTCCCTCTATCGCTTTCCATATACATATCTCCATTAAGAACATCATTTTTCAATGGTGAATCATCGACGAAGCTGCATCCACTTGCATGATGTCCACTACTGTCTGGAAGCGACTTAGTTCCCCCAACCTCTCACCATCAAATATCACTTTTCATGCATATGATGGTCGGCCCTCACAACCTCTTGGTCTCTGCTTGAATTATCTCGTTGTCATTTCTAGAAAGAAAGGCATGATTGATGTTCAAGTCATTTATGCACCTATCGATTATAACCTCTTGCTTGGTCATAGTTTCATGTACATTATGAAAGTGGTCACATCTTCCATATTCCACACCATGAGATTCCCTCCCAATGGGAAGATAGTCACCATTGATCAATTGACTTACTATGATCCTCAATCTCAAAAATTACCTCAAAATGTCATCTCTTCGATGGCGGGAAAAAATTATATGCCTTCATTGAAAAAAATTAGCCAAGGAGTCTATAGAGATTCCTCATTGTTAGGGAAATATTATGCCCCATGGTATGTCACCAGTAACCCTAGATATTCAATTATTTTCATGCTTAAATAGTCATGGGATGCTAAAAAGTAGTCTAGTACATCTTCCCAGTAGCAAACTCCAAAACAACCTCCTTCTCCATACTCAGCTAGTTCCTCAGGAGGAGCCCCTCCTGGACATAATCCATTTGTCCAAATACATTTCTTATTCCCATGACCTGGAGTGTTATTGGGTCCATGTGATGTCTATGTTAAGTCTAGCTAACCTTACTTTGGGGATCCTTGTTTGGTATATTGATCCTCTTGCAAACACTACACCTGATTAACTCAAATCTTACGTGGCTTTGACACTGGTAAAATCAGTTCCCACCACCCCTACCATTTCTTTAGTTCCACCATAGCCTCAGTAGGAATCTACTCCTATTGTGAAAGCATCTGGTGGGGGCGGGGAATTGTGGAAAAGGGAGGTTAAGGATAAGGCAACCCAAGTGGGTACTCCACCCTTAGAACCTAAGCCTACTCCTCCATGCACTTTGTGCGATGTTCATGGCCTTGCCACTGAAAATTTCCCTAACCTTCCCTGTCTAAAGAGAACCATATCTAAAGATGAAATTCAGAAGAAACCCAAATTTCCTTGAGGTGCAAGTCACCTTGAATCATACAAGAAGAACAAGTCTTTACGCACAAATCACCCTTGTGCTTTATGCGATATGTATGGAAATTATTCTCATCATTATCCTCATCTCTACTATTTTTGTGATGCCCTCATAGTTCTTCATGAGATTGATGCCACTTGTACTAACCCTTCTCCTTCTCTACCTGTGGAGCTTGACACCATGGGATCGACTTCTTCAGACTCCTAGGTGTTTCTAAATGTGTTTATTTAGATCCCTATTCTAAAGATACTTCAGGCTCAAAATTGGTGGGCCTTGAATCCACTAGTCATTAATCTCCCATTGAAGATGTTGCATATGTGAACGATGTCTCTCATGGTGATCATTTGTTCAATCACCCCTTACTTTGATCCGATGAATTCAAATGATATCCACCTTGTGGTCATTACATTTCCACTGACAATGTTTGGTAAGGGGGCATCCACTTTTGAGGGTTCAAAAGAAGAAATTCTCCCCAACCCTTGTAGTACATCTAATAGTTCCAACTCTAGTCCCATTATTCATCCAAATTCCAAAGAACTTTTAGACTCCCATATCACTCCATATCACCTTAGTGATGATCCACTGAATCATTCCTACAACTTACCTCAACAGCTCAGTCCCTTTGACATTGTTGTTCAACCACAGTGTCGTCTTGGTGAGCATTAGTTCATTATATCTGAATCCATTCTTTTGTACGGTGATGCCATGTATGTGAACCCATAAATTTAGTCCATTTGAGTTACATATGTAGTACCATGTGAGATTAACAATCCACCATTTCCTTTCTCCCATTGTATTCACCCATTCTTCCCGTCAAAAGAAAATCATAACAATAATTGGCAAGGACACACTAAAGGTGCATAACCATATTATGTACATTTATACAAGTGTTTGGAATAATTTATTCTAAATATATCTGACATGTCCATAGAATGCTACATACACCTCCAATAGGGAGTCATCATTGCCACCTTTGCATACTTGATCATTTCCCCCATCAGCATATGTTGGGGGGTAGTATCTCATGCTTGGGGGCATGATTCCCCCCTGAACACCTCTTCGCTTGATTCACACCAATCTCGGCCTAGACCTCAAAGTTATAAGTATGATTAATTATCCTCTCATTCCTTGGATACTTTTTCCTATCGATCTCTCCGAAAAGCCATATACACATCACATATCGTAGATGATTGATAGCATATATTCAAATATTATACTTTATGTGATGAAACACTTAACACCTGGTCCCCACTATTTGACTAGGTGAACTAGGATGATTCTAGGCTTTCTATAGTAGTTCATTCCATCATTCTTATTTCCTTAAGTCTTCACCAAGAACCATCCTTCTAAGAAGCATTAAGGCCATTTTTAGACAAGTAAGGTCACCAGCGTAAAAGTCATATATCCATAATCCACCAGTTGATTTCTTTGCTACGAGCTCGCCAAATTTTAGGGCTCTCTCCTCCACTCCAAATTCACAAACAACATAATGCATAAATGAATTTTAATTGGGGCAAGAAGCCCTTTTATAGCAAAAACCTATTTTTTCTTTGGCCATTACGATCTCACCATAACTCGATTTGATGAACTATATACACTACTGGAAAGTTCTCACCAAGCTACATAATGTTTCTCCATTCGTTTTTATAACTTGAAACTTCTACGGGAAGTCATCTTGTCCATGTGGTCTCACTTTGTCGCCTTTTAAAATTGAATCTCTTCATATGGTTCACTCGTGCTCTGTAACTACTTTGTATTTGCACCTGTTAACCTATGTGTCTAGTTTCATGATGAGTAACCACTATTTACTCATGTTTTCATGGTCCCCTCCCTTATGGCAACATCATTGAGTCACCCCTAATCAGAGCATAAGAGATGTGTTTCCCTTCTATCCCATGGAGTATGTTTAGAACCCCATTGAGTCATGTTCCAGAGTATCATCCTCTCCATCTGTCACATTCATCTCGTATTTCCTAGAGTTGGCCTCCAACTATCCTAATTTTTCTTTGAAAACTCTCCATCTGAGTACTTGACCATCCCCTCCAAAGTCGTATCAGTCACTTCCATATCAACCTTGCATATTATGCTATGAAAAGGGAAGTCATAAGTCCACCCATTACCTTATCCCTAATCATCCTCTCTGGTGTCAATCTCAATTAGTCACATTGTTATGTTCCTCGTGTCTTTGTGACTCCTTATTGCCTCAGCTCTGGAAGGTTCTCCCCTATCGACTTCAACACACTTATTCTAGGAGAGTGGACTAGAGGACAATGTACCTTGGATCCAACTTCATCATTCATGGGTGGCTCATATCAAGAAAAGGGAACCATGATTTCCCTTTTACTTGGTCATTGCTTGTGTGCTTGACTACAACTCATTATCGCAAGATCAAGAATTGTACACTTGATGGTCCAGTGTTTTAGCATATTGTCCTAGTATTCCTTGAGTGTGTGTGAGGTGTTCCATGCCTCATGACAGGGTGGCCCTTCAGGTATCCCCCCACATGCCTAGTAGTTAGCCCCCCGTGATCTAGCCTCATATGCAATTTTGTAGATTTGATTGGCTCGATTTCAGTTGATTGTACAACCCACAACGTGAGCCCCTCCTTCAGATGGTTCATTCATATCTTCAGAGCCCTTTTCTATTTAGCAAGGCTTGTTTGGTTGTGATTTCCCCCTCATATCATCTTGGGGTATTATAATCCTATGTACTTAGTTCAACAATGCTCATTGTATCAGTCTTGGCCTTTGTACTCCACGCACATTTGTATATGGGACTCTTTGTATCATTGTATTATTTTGTGGCCCATTAATGCCAACACATCATGTACGATGTATTATGTTTCTCTGACCCACATTTTTGGGCACACCATTTTTCTCTATACTAAGTTATCTTGATGGCTATGGGTATGCCTCTCCCACCTCATTGAGATCATGTACACACCATAAAGGAGGCTTTTATCAAACAAGTAGGCCTTGCCTCCTCTAGTTTTCATCATTCCCTATGCTGCAGTAGCTCTCTCTCTCTCTCTCTCTCTCTCTCTCTCTCTCTCTCGACTCCCCTTTTGGTGTCTCGTGAAAGTGAACCTACAATGTATTTTAGTCATACAATGTGCTCCTAACACTCATACATTGAGGGGCAATCTATTATCACCTAAAAAGTGGTCACCTAGTGATTTTCCACTATGATTATCGAAATATGGCATGTAATATGAGTTTTTAAACATTAAAACCCACTTTCACCTTGGGAAATAATTTAGAGAACCATTTTCTTAAATTATTTATGGAAATAACCCAAACACCCAAAAGAATAATTAAATAAATCATTATTTATTTATTATTCCATTAAAATAATTATCGAATCACTATATATCAATTGTTTCTAACCACATTACCTAGGAATAATTAAAAAAATCATTATTTATTTATTATTCTTTAATCATCACATATTCCTCCTATGAAATAATTATTAAATCATTGTCTAGTAATTATTTCTGACTCACTTTGACTATATCTCCTTAAAGTAATTAATAAATCATTTTTATTTTTTAATTACTTTAACCACTTATTTTAATTAACCCAATTAATCATTATTTTTTGAGTTAGTTTACTAAATAAATATTTTTGACAATTTCATTAATATTTTCCTCTCTTAAATATAATATAATACTCGTAACAATTAGATCTCTATTTAGTCTAATTATATTTATATATAGATCTATCCTAACATTTTATTATAAATAAAGGGTTTTTTTTCCTTTACTCTCGGTACACTACAAGTTCATCGTTGTCATTATCATCTCAATCCTTTTGAGCTCTCATCTTTGAGTTCATATTACTATACTAGGTATATCACAAGTAATGTCATGTATGCATTTCTTATAAGGGAAGAAAGATATTTTATATGAAAATTAATATTATATGCTGACAAAGTGTAATTGTCATATATTTTTTTTCCATTTTCACCAAAATACGACAATGTAATTATTGATGAAAATATTATTTTTTGTTGTTTAAATTTCACTTTTAAATATATAAATAAATTTAAAATACTAAAAAAAATCTCCACCCATATAAATTTAACCATTTAAATATATCATTTCAATTATTTTTAATTAAATTTCAAACCAAACTCGTTGAAAACATACTTTTAAAAATGCCAAAAATACGAAATCCTCTTATTTCATCTAGTTATTTGATAATGAAAATAACTCCATAAACCTTAAAATTTCGAGAATTAATGTGTGCGGAAAGAAAGTACTTAGAGTGGCATCCAAAGGCAATTTATTCACTATTTAAATATTCTATTGTTCAAACTCTTTCTTTTGTGTTTTAAAATGACAAATTCCACGTTCTAATTTAAAATCAGTTTCTCTCTTAGATCCCATGATATGTTGTTAGCATCCTAATAATATTGTAGATATTCCATATAGCCAGACTAAGTCCATATACCATTGGTTAGGACTAAATTAGGATCATAGAGGAATATGTTGCAGCAACTCTGTTGAAATTATTGTGTTGCAGCACTCCTTGACATGATTATGAATATATTCTTCTAGCACATGCGACCTTTATATATACAATGTATATTGTGCCACCATATGTATTTGAATATGATATCCATAACATGTAGGTGTTCGTCGGTGGGAGACATGATTCTCTCAATACCACTTCTCCAAGTTGGCTATGAAGAGATTATTATTAATTAAATAATAATCTTTAATCTTAATTTGAATGGCTCTTGTCTCGATAAAGTTGTCAAGTATCACAAAGATCACATTAGAGGATATAATATATTTTTTTATTAAAATTAAAATCATAAATGATTGCTCAAATCAAATATCTTTATCCGAAATGATGCTCCTTAGTATTATAAAGCAAGTCCATGCTTTATAAAAATATAATGCACAAGATATTAAATATGTTTGTGGCTGCAAATAAATAATCCCTTTTTGGTGTTTTTTTAGTAATCATCCATAGTATTCTTAAATATACTTTCTCAAGATTTAATATACATAGGAAAGCATTTATATAAACCTTGCTTGTTATTGATGGGTTTATTGGTACAAGGAAGTATGCATATTTTATGACATAGTATGTATGGGGAATTATTTATATAAACCTTGTTGGTTGTTGATAGGTTTATTGGTGCAGAAATTATATATAAAGAGTAAGTTGTATAGTTTTATACATTTTGAAGGTAGTTTATATCACTTTTTTATTTGGGTGGTTTTGACTTTTAATTAATTTTGATTTTTAATTAGATTTTATGAAATTTATTAAAGCTTTGAAAAAATCAATATTAAATTAAATATTTTAAAAATTAAAAGTTAATTTTAATTTTTTAAATACAATTATTTTTTCTATTTGATTAATGACTATTTCTATATTGTTTTAAATTGAATTTTCAGATATTAAAATTATATTAAAAATAAAAAATCTAAAAAATTGTTTTTATTCACTAAATATTATAATAATTTAGGCTTTGTTACAATATCATAGTCAATACCATCATTTATCAATACCATATGCTCAAAAACTAGAACTCATTTCAAAATAAAAATATTTGAATATTATTAAATTGGAAATAGGCTTTGTTGTGATACCATGGACCAGTACCATGACTTATCAATTCCACTAACCCAAAAACCATAACTCATTTCAAAATCAAAATATTTTATTTTATAACATTTTTATACTTACCAAAGGCTCGTTATACTATTTTTTATTTTGGTCAAAAAAAACTTTGACTTTCAATTAGTTATAATTTTTTAAAAATTCTATGAAGTTTTTAAGTTAATATTATGTTAAATTTTTATATTAGCTTTTAATATTATATTAATTTAAAATTATATTAAAGTATTTTTTGTATTCAACCTTCTCTGATCCCTAATGAATTAGGCAAAGTCATTCAGTAGAAATCACATAAGAGAAATTTTTGGCTAACCCGTTTCGAACCAACAAATGTGGTTCATCATGAGTTAGAGTATGTTTCATATATAAATTTAAATTATCAATAAAATTATTATTACTAGTAGTCCCTGTCAAGATAGGACTATAACATTTGATTTCACTGTTGAACACTAACAACTTTATTGTTTAACTTTATCAATCATTAAAGTGTTTTTTATTTTAATTAAAAATAATAATTTGTTAGCATGTGCGTGGTTTAAAATTTTGTGTGTCTTATTTCAATTTTCTTGAAATTTGGTCACCTTCAAAATTTTCCAATTTTCATGGGGATTATGTTTAACTTATTGTAATCAAACTAAAACTACATTTAAATAAATTATAATCATATTACCTAAAACTACATTAAATTAATAATACAATCAAAGTGAAAAATAAAATAAAAGTCAATAATTCGAAACTACAAACTAAAAATAATAATATAAAAGTATATTGTTATAGAGTTAAACTAAACTAAATTATTATGCAAATTGAAATAAAAAAACTAAAAGTTAATAATAATTAAAATAAAACTAATGTAATAACTAAACCACATTTAAAACTAAACTAAAACTATATTTAAGTAAATTATGATCATATTACTTAAAAGTAGATAAAATTAATAATACAAGCAAAATAAAAAAATAATAATTCAAACTAAACTAAAAAGTAATAATATAAAAATATATTAACTAAAAATCAAAATAAAGTTATGAATTTAAACTAATCTAAATTATTATAAAAATTGTAATAACAAAACTAAATTAAAATTTAAAAGTAATTAAAATAAAACTAAAGTAATAAATAAATCACATTTAAAACTAACTAAAGCTATATTTAAATAAATTTTACAATTTGAAAGTATGTTTTATATCTATATATCTATCTATATATATATATTTATTTGTTGGTAGTTTTAATTTTTAATTAGTTTTAAAATTTTTTTGAAAAAAATAATTTAAATTAGTTATTTTGAAAGTTAAAAAATAATTTTTAATTTTTTAAGATATAAATATTTTTTTGATGACTATTTTTATGTTGTTTTAAATTGAATTCTCACATATAAAAACTATATTAAAAAATAAAGAATCTAAAAAAATGTTTCTATTCGCCACATGTCATAATAATTTAGACTTTGTTACAATCCCATGGCTTATCAATACCACATGCCCAAAAACCATAACTCATCTTAAATTAAAAATATTTGAATATTATAAACTTGTAAATAGACTTTGTTATAATACCATGGGCCAGTACCATGGCTTATCAATACCACTTGCCAAATAACCATACTTCATTTCAAAATCAAAATAATTTATAAATATTTTATTTTTATTTTATTTTATAACATTTGTATACCTACCCAAGAGTGGTTATATTGGTTTTGATTTTGGTAAAAAAAAAAAAAAAAAAAACTTTGACTTTCTTTTAGTTATGAATTTTTTAAATAAATTGTATGAAGTTTTTAAGTTCATATTATGTCAAATTTTTATATTAGCTTTTAATATTATATTAATTTAAAATTATAATAAAGTATGTTTTATATATAAGTTTAAAATTATTAATAAAATATTTACTATTAGTAGTACTTGCTAAGGTAGAACTATAGTAATTGATTTTCCTATTGAACACTAATAGTTTATCATTGACCATAACAACTTCTAATGTTTCATTTTATAAATCATTAAAGTTTTGTTTTGTTTGTTTTCTTTTTTTTTTTTAAACTTGACAGTACTTCCACTATTTATATTACTTTTTCAAAATCTTTAACATCCATTTGCTCCAGGTGGCTTACCTGCCTGAAGGAAACTAGATAACCACCTGTCAGCATTAAACCCTGTCCAAAATTTAAAGAGGTTTATTGCTATCCATCTACCATCACTGTTTTGACTGTCTATACTATTGTTCCTAGAAATCAAATTAAACATGTAAATGCATTTCATCAAGAGAATTTTTTTTTGAAATCAAACTGGACCACTGCATCAATCCTCATCCGAGGATATTACTGGGGCTGGCGCCTTGGCACTGGAGCCTGGCATCTCGCTCCTCTACTCAATTCTCCACTTCAGCTCTTTAAGAGTCTGTTCAATTCTTCCCAGGGCTAGGTTATTTCTGTAGGTCTATATCTAAATTGTCATTATCTCCCTAAGTAATTTCGCCTTGATTGTGTCCTTTTCCTTGTTTTTCTCCTGTGCATGTGCTCTGTAGCCCGCCGTTTGCTCTCGATGCACGGTCATGGCCCATGCCACCATGTTCTTCATTACCCAGTACTGCTATATAGTTTTCCTGAATAGGGAATGCCTTCCACGACAATTGCTTGGATTAGGCACCATGCGTTCCCACTTCATGGGGATGTCCCGATGCTTGATATTGTCGCTCAGTTCCCTCTCCCAACTCGCAATTTGGGCTCTAATGTCTGGCAGATTCCCTGCCATGTAAGCATCAATAATTGTCTTCATATGTTCACTTCCTCACTTCCTTCCTCTTTTCCTGGTCAACCCACTTGTTCCTTCTTCCGTCTTGGTTTCTCTCTTTCCTCTCCTGGGGCCATATTGCTCCCTACCTGTCTGAAACTTTATTCTTCCTGGTGTTCTCAATTATTCTCACTGTACTTTCCCTAGTATGTTAATATACCTATCACAAAGTCATTGCATTTATCAGAGTTATAATATTGAATCAAAACGATTTCCTAATTGCTCGTTTTCTTTCCCTTTCCAGGGTTTGCTACCTTTGAGGTTTTAGTCAGATTTGATTTAGAGCTAGTCCTTTTTTGGGTAAGGGTTTGGTGTTTGCTTGGGTTTCTTCCCATCTTCTTTCCGTGGTAGCAGTGTACGCTCGCTCTTTCCATTTTGGTCATACTCATGGGTTCCTCCCTGGATGAGGTCGGTTTTTTGTTCCACCTTTCCCAGGATCTCCCTGGCTTGTCAACATGTTTCCTCCTAGAGCCGGCTCTACTTCCCTCCCCCCAAGGTTGCTTGATTTCCTGGTTCACTATAATCCTTGGGATTTTTTCCCCCCAGGTTTCTTCCATTTTGCCTATTGGCTCGCTCCCATCAATTCCTATAGGTCTGGCTAGGTTCATGTTCTGTTAAGGAATACTCTAGGCTTCTATCATAGGATGGCCCTCTTCCTTCTTGGGTGTGAGACCCTCCCTCCCTATTTCCCTGCCCCAGAAATTCAAATGCACTGCGAAATTGGTTTTACCATTGTCGCGGGAGGTTCTGTTATCCTTTTTTACAGTCTTATGCATGTTCCATTTCAGACTTCCTATTTTCCTACTGAAAATAATTCTAAGCCTAGCAGGGATGGGGAGCATAAGGACTACATACCAACTTGCCAATCTATTGCCTCTTTCGTCTGTCGTCTGCTTCTTCACTCTTCGGCCACCTTCCCTCTCACCAGCTCTTCTCACCTTCGTCTGCATGCGTTTTCTATATTCTGATTTTCATTAAGTTTTATTCCTCTCTCCCTCCAGTCCTTTGCCTTTACTGCCACCTGTCTTGCATTATTACCTGCATGGATCTCTACAACCTCCTCTCGGGATGCTGCCCTTCTGTCCTTACTGCCATCTCCTCTCATTAATCCACACTTTCTCTTGGCTGCTCTTGGTGTGTTCCTGTTGTCCTTGTCTTGCCACTTGTTATCATTCTTCTACCCACCCTCCTACTCTCTGCCCTGCCCTCCTCTCTGTCGTTCTCTTCCATCACTGCCCTCATACTCTCGGGAGTTGTACCTTCTCTGCCCTGCTTCGTCACCTGCCAGATTACCTGTCTATTCACTTCATTCTCCACATCCATCCTTTCCCGCACCTATCCTCTTCCTTCCCCTTCCCGGCCGTTTCTCCCCATCTATCTATATTTCCTATGATATTCCCTGATCTGGGGTTCCTCTCTCCTCCTTTGACTTGTGTGAGGAGTTGCACTAAGTTTGCCATCTCCTCCATCTGGACTAGCTCAGCCTCGCTTGCATCCAGAGTTCTTCCACCATTCTTGCACCCCCAATTTGCCAGGTTGTCTGCTGGTTCATTACCCTTCCTTCTCACATGGGTGGGAAGGATGTAGGCTACCTATCTTATGAGTTTACTTATCTCCTACACCAACCAGGCGATTCTCCAGCTACGGCTGATTTTCTCCGCTTGGGTTCCTTGCTGTAGCTATTTGACTATATCAACTACCATTTTCACATCTCCTTCAACCTATAGATTTTGGTATTCCTCCCTTATGGCAATTTCCAGCCCTTTTTTCAGTGCATGAAGCTTTGCCTCATTTTTTGTAGCATTGTCACAGTCCATCGCGTAGATTCTAAGCGTCCTTCCCCTGTCATCTCTGAATACTCCACCAATCCTTGCCTCACCTGGGTTTCCTTTCGCAGCCCCGTTGAAATTCAACTTAATAAACCCCTGTTGAGGATTTCTGTAGTGATTGACCTCCTCTACCTCGTTATTTTGGTGTTTCCTTGCTGTCTTGTGCATCATACTTGGCTTTAGTTGCAGGCATGTCATTATTCTTGTTTCTGTTGGGTTAGTTTTCCAATCCTCCTCGTACCACCTCTCTGTGAGAATGGTCTCTCTAATATTCTATATGATTTGGTTCCATATCTCTGTATTTTCTCTACCAGCCTCCTTGAAAATCAGGCGGTTCCGCTCTTTCCAGATATTCCACAGAACGAATCCTATCGAGAGTCTCCATGCCCTGTTCAGGATTATATTCTGGTAAGGTTTATTCCTCCAGTTCTCTATCATTGTTTTCATGCTGTTTATATCTTTGTCACTGATTTCAAAAAGTTGTTGATGTTGTCTCCATAGGTTGCCGCTAACTTTGCAAGCGTTGGTTAAATGCTCCATGGTCTCTTCCTGTTCTCTGCAGAGGGCGCATCTCGATGGGCCTTGCGTTCCTTTTTTCCTCAGTTGGTCCCATGTTAGTGCTCTCCCATGGTTTAGGATCCAGGTAAAGAATGCTACCTTCGGCCATGTTTTTGTTTTCCATATGCTTTCCCATTTTTTTTGTTTCTGGGTGTCTATTGTATCCTGCTTTTAGATGGTATCCTTCTATTATTGTGAACATACCTTTGATTCTATGTCCCCATCTTAGAGTGTCTGTCCCTTCTTTGATCGCTACTTTCCTTGTTGCCATTTCCTTTTCATATATTTCCCAGTGGGTTGTTACAAGCACTTCTGGCCAGTTTTCCTTTTGTTTCCACTTTCTCCAATATCCATCAGATTCTGGGCTCCAGTAGTTTCGTATTGTATCACCCTCATTTAGGCTAGTGAATTGGTGGATCTCTTGGAGTAGCAGTTGGTTGTTGAGTTTTTCTCTCTTCTTCCCAGAAATTGGATTCTTCCCTGATTAGATCCCTATTGGCACTTGCCAAATTCCAGATTGCAGAGCCTTTCTTTTCAGTTTGACTTCTCAGCTTTCCTTCTGGAGACCTGGGCATCTCATATTTTCTCTCCCATAGTTTTTTCCACAGGTCGTCCCCTCCCTGTGTCCATCACCACCAAAACTTTCCCCCATTACCTAGTTTAGGATGTATGGGTCTCTTAGACCTAATGCTCCTTCTTTTAGGGATTTACTTAGCCAACTCCAGGATAGAAGTGCCCATTTTTTTATCTTACTCGACCCTTGCCATAGGACCTTTTTTGAACGTATCTACCATTTTCTGGCAGATTGTTTTAGGTGTGGCTTGGCTGGTAAGTTGATAGATCGGTATGGATTGGAGCACCGATTTTAGCAGAATTATGTAGCTTAGGATATTCAGTGCCTTGAATGTCCAGTTTTGCATTATCCGTTGAATCTTTCCCATCAGGGTACTCCAATTAGAAACTTTGTTTTGCTTGTTATTTAACAGGATGCCCAAGTACTTAGTAGGGAAATTCCCAACTCTGAATCCCATGGTTATTGTCAGGAAGGCTTGGGAGGAAGCTTGGGTATTGAAGAAATAAATTTTTGATTTCTCTTTGCTTATCTTTGTCCCAGAGGAAGTCTGTGAGAATTTCCATTATTTTTTTTCTTCTTTGAGTGTTGCCTATCCATATAGCATAACATCATCGAAAAATTGTTGGTGGGTTAAAGGTAGGTCATTTCCCCAAAGTCTTAAGCCCTTAAGTTGTTCGCTATTAACTTTAGCTTTTATCAATCATCCGTTGCGAGGATAAACAGGAATGGGATATTGCGTTGCCCTGCCTAAGCCCTCTTGAAGGATTGAAGGATTCTGTTGGTGACCCGTTTAGTAGTACTGACATAACTAGCGTAGTTGTCATTGACATTACCCAGTTTATCCACCTGTCATCAAAGTCGTATGCCTTTAGGATTTTTTGGAGGTATTCTCAATTAAGTCTGTCATAAGCTTTTGCTAGGTCTAATTTTATTAGCATCCCTTTGGTTTTTGAATTTTTCAGTGAGTGAATTGCTTCTTGTGCTACCACTATGCCATCTATTATTTGTTTGCCTTTGACAAACCCCGTCTGCTCCTAGGATATCAACTCTGGTAATATTGGTTTTAGTCTATTCACCATGATTGTAGCTAGTATTTTGTATATAACGTTGCAAAGCACTATAGGTCAGAATCCTTGTGGTTCTTCTAAGTTCTTCGTCTTTGGTATTAGGGCTAGGAATGTAGCGTTCAAGGTTGGATGCATTCTTTTGGTGCATCGAGACTCTTCTCCTACATTCACTATGTCTTGGCTCATGAAGTTCCATGTAGCTTGATAAAATTCTGAAGTGAATCCATCAAGCCCAGGTGCTTTATTCTTTTCCATATTTTTGATTACCTCCTCCACCTCTGATTTCGTTATGACCCTTAGGAGAGCCAAGTTCTGATCTCTAGTCACTATTTTAGGGATATGTTGACTAATTTTACCAATGTCGTCTTCCCTTCTGATATTGGGTTCTGTCAGGAGCTCTTTAAAATGTTGTACCAACAGATTCTCCATTTCAGCTTTCTATGTTAGCCTATTTCCTTGGTGGTCTCTTAGGGAGTGTTGAGCATTAGAGAAGGTATGTAATTACTACTTATTTCGTTATCTTTTCCTTAAACTCGTAAGTTCTTTGCATTATGAAATAGGCATATGGTGAAAGATTATGATAAATTTTAGAAGATTTGTGAGCAACGCTCACAACGTAAAATGACTAATAATTACCTTTTCCTATGCAGAAAAAGAGGAAAACGGAAGATCGCCACTCCAAAGGAAAAGACAAGACAAAATCAACTGTTGTCCCTTTGACAGGGAACTGCATCCAAACGAGGCAATCTAGATTGGATCGTATAAGCTAGGAAAAGGAAGAGGAGATGCCAAACTGGCGCAAGAGAACGAAGAGATAACTGAGAAATAATGATATGGCGAATCCCTAAGGATCCTTTGATCCTGAGGGATCACTACCTTAAAGATTATCTGTATCTTTGATATTTCTGCTTGGCTGCTATAAAAAGGAACAACGTTGCTAGCCCAGGGGGTGGATAATTGTTGTTTTATGAAATTCATTGTTGTAACTTAAACTTTGATCATCGACTCTCTTTAAAGAGCGATTACTGTAACTCTGTTTTGATGATTAATACATAAATTCTGTTGTTGTTTTGTCTTTGATTATGGAATAATCATAGCAGTGTGTCCCTGGAGGCTAAGGGTCCGGCCCTGGTGGATCACTTGCTTCCTATACCATTATTTTCCAATTCCAAGTCATGTGTGGTTTGATTTCTTTTATCTGCTTTGTTTAGTAACCTGCTATTCCTTATTATTTCATTTATTGGCTCTATTATATCTCATTCCTATTTGAATAGTAAGGTGTTGAAGCCCCGAAAATCAGGTCTACAACAAGGGGGATACCCACCCGGTCTGGACCTTGGTTAGCAGCTCCTTTTCCGTTTGGTATAGTGGGTCTGACTAGGGATATGGGACCAGTTTCCCAATTTATGAGTGTGTGTGTATGAAGAATTGATATTTCCCTTCTAAAAGTTCCTAATTGAGATGCTTTAATTCTAACTCTAATCTAATAACATGTAAATGGTATTCTAATAAGCAGAAATATCTATGTCTACACTAACCCGGGGTGTAATCCTTATGTTATGCCATCTAAAATGATTTTAGACAACAATTGGTAATAAAGATCATTCAACTGTTATGAGAAAAGAATTCAATACAGATAAACCACTTCGTATAAAAAGTTAGACGAAACAGTTGTGAAAGGAATATCGCATAATAAGCTATTCACACATTAAGCATAAATAAATAGCTATCACCATACAAAAGTGCCAAATGATAACTCAAGAATTCACACATCAATATATAAACAACTGAACTTGAATATCACTTTTAACATAAAGGCAGAAATAGTTAAGAGATAGAAGTACCATTTATAATTAGTCCTACTCATGAGCTTCAAGTGATAATGATTTATCTCTTCATAACCCAACATCCACTAAGAGTACAGAAGTGCAACATTAGTAGCAGATATTAAATATAGATATCAATAAATCCTGTTCCATTCATTCATCAAAACCTCCTCAGAGGGTACAAAAGTGCATGTTTTGGGGATAAGTTTTTGAAAAATTTCAGGACCCTTCTCTAAATGCATGAGAAGGGTTTAAATACTACTAACTAAATCTAAAAATAACTTATTACAAAAATGTAGGATGCGGTTTAAATGACCGTCCTCACTTTGGGAAAAAATAAACAAAATTAAAACTAAAACTGAATCTAAAATTGAAATTACTAACTATTTATGTATCTGCTCCTTGAAGTCGCACACGTTCAGCATCTGTTTGAGAAGAGTCGGCTGACTGATTTCCGATTTTAGCTGTGCTGCGAAAATAGAATCGGCAAGAGTTGGCGCCATCTTCTCGGCAGAATTGATGATACACTTGAGAGTCATCCACTGGTTTTTGGATTTAAGTTTTACTTCTTTTACCTCTAGTGTTCTTTTTTACAAAATTCTGGGCTTACAGGTGACTGAGCACTCAGAAGCTTTCCTTTTCAAGAGGTTTTGCCCAGTGAATCGTGCATCAGAAACTGCCTCCGTTTCTTGATCCAGGATTCCTTGGTGCATTTTTCACCCTTTGCACATTTTCTTTTAGCAGATATAAAGCTCAAATTTTTGTGAAAATAATGATTCCGTAAGCTCTTGACCCTAAGTTTTAAATTGTCTGTTTGTGATGTGAGCACTGTTCGGTACCTCCATGTATGGAATAATTTTGGGCCTTGCCGCTATCCTGTGTAAGAACGAACAAGCCAGTTCTGTGATGGATGCCTCAGAAGAAATATGTGAGCCTGCAGTAGCATCGACCTCCATTACTCTAGGATTCTCTTCCTCAAGTAGATTGTACATGCCTTCCCAGGTAGCGACACCAGTGTCTCTGTTTCAGGCAGTGTCTGTATACAAGGGCGACATTTCCTTCTCTTCAGAGCTCGGGGCTTTGCCTTTCTTCCCCATGGTATCCTGCGTACTGCTTTGTATCATTCTTTGTTCTTCATTCTTGCAATTTACAAGTGAAGTGAAAATAATGATAAGAAAAGGTGACGGGAAAGTCTTAAATGCTGAAAACATATAAAATATACCACCTTACGTGAAATGACTTTTCGATAAGCATGAAACCATATTCCATTAATAACTGGCAACTAACTCATTAATTAGCATTAAAGCGCATAACCAAGTGTCGCTTTATGGAAACTACTTATTTTTGAACAACGAGCTCGAAAGATCTGTGATGAAGCGATTTTGCGATTTGCTTCGCAATATCACAGATCGCAACATCGCAAAATCACCACATCACTTGCTTTCTATATCGCAAATTCATAATATCGCATTGCCGCTCAATCGCAAAATCGGAATATCGCAATATCGCATTATTGCATAATCGTAATATCGCATAATCGCAAGAGCGTGGCATATGACAATTTTCGTTCATCTGTTTACTGTGAAATGCGATTTGCGATATGCGCCATCGCATATCGGTACTTTAAAGTTTTTCAACGTAAGCGGTCTTTGATGCATGCGATGCGATATATGTTCGTAGTCTCATATCGCGATCTCGCAGTCTTAGAATTCGGCTTGCAAGGAGGTACCCTATTATCCTTTTGTGATGCGATATTTCCTAAGGAATAATTCTTCTTTATCATAAAACTGAAGGTTTTTTAGATTTTTCAAGGGTATTTTCTTAAGTTTTTTATGGTAAGTTTTATTGAAAAAGGAAATACAAGAACTAATTGATTTTCTTAAATTTTGACTAAGGTTCCCCACTTATTTAGTATTAGTAATAACACTAAAGAAGAAGGGGGGTTGTTGCTGGCCACAAAAATTGGCGATTCACTTGGAAGAACCAGTTATCTCTGCTTTTCTTTTGAATTTTATAAACTTCCAAAACAGAAAATTTTCCAGAAAATTAAACTTTATTAGAGAAAGACAAAGTACATTATGCTTTTACCATCAATGATATTTTGCTTCTTCTATTTTCAACTTTGATTATTTACTTCCTCAAGCTAGTCCTTGTATCTACATCAGTCATTACTTCGTTTATACAGATAAAAACAAAGCCTTCTCTGTAAAGCCTCTGCTCTGCTGCCAGCAAGCGTTTATAGCCTCGACATGGTTACCTGTTATCCAGCAATGATCCTGTATCCTACTTAGAGAAATTTACAATTTTCAAAGAGAAATCCATATCCACACTTATTGCTTTCATTTTCTTTTTACCCTTAAAGAACAATTGCTTGGTTTGGTAGCCAATTTATGACACAGTCATTGACTGATTTATAGCTTTGCTGAACAAGTTGGCTCGCGATGAGACCCCTTGTCTTTTGATTGCAACAATATTGAGTCATTGCCTTGTTGTGGTATGCAGTATTGGCAAAGTCAGCAAGCTATAATATCTATGATCATGATAAGCTGGCTTGTGATGAGACCTCTTACTCTTTAAGTTAAAAGTGTACCATTGGATCATTCCCTGAATGTTGAAGTTTCCTAAGTGGGGAGGAAATCATTGTTTCCTTAAGATGGCTCTGGACGACAATAATAGACTTTTTGGAAAGAGATTTTATATAGAGAATCTTCGTTTTATTATTGATACCTTTCATTGGAATGATAGAAAAGAATTTCTTACTAAAAGTCACTTTTTTCTTATCAAAGTTTATACAGTTGAAACTAGTATCATTTCTAGGCCTACAGCCTTTAACTGTATCTTTCAATAATAATGATCAATTTTCTAAAAGAATTCTACTTATACAAGTGAAAAAACAAAATCTAAAAGAGAATTTGTGTCTTTTTTGTGAATTCCTAATGTAACCATTTACAACCAGTTTTATTATAAAACTAAAACAACTACTCTACAAAATAGAAGAATGATCTCCTATGGAAAATATTTTTTGAGGATCTGTCCGTTAATAGGTAAAGAATCTCTTTTTCCTGTTAAATCCTGTAACATAAAAGTAGATGGACCTATGACTTCTACGATTTGAAAAGGGCCAAGCCACATTCGTTGAAATTTTGTATGTTTCCCTTTTTCCTCATGAGCCTTGTCCCATTTTAAAACTAGATCTCCCATCTGAAAATATTTTCTGGATATCATGTTAGAATCAAAAGAGGTTTTTACTAATGCTTGATGATAAGCGTGAGTTATTTTAGCCTGTTCTTGTTGTTCTTCCAACTTAATTATTTCCAACTGCCTTAGTTGTAAGGAAGAAGTTGGTGCTTCATCAATATATTGAACCAAGGCCAAAGAGGGGATTGCTAAATGAGTTGGAAGAACCACTTCTTTCCCATAAACTAAATTGAAGGGGGAAGTGCCGATGGATGCTTTGTGAGTTATCCGTTCTGCCCATAAAACATATATTAAAGACTTGTGCCAATTTTTATGATTTTGGTCAATGGTTCGCTTAATAATCCTAATTAAGTTCTTATTTATAGATTTAGCTAATCTGTTCCCCTGTGGGTAATAATTGGCAGAGTATTTAAGCTTGAAACCCCTTTTGAGTGCAAATTCAATCATCGCATTACCATAAAAATATGATGCATTATCAAACATTAAAGCAGAAGCCAACCCAAACCTGGTGATTATGAACTGATCTATGAATTCGATGATATTTTCAGAATTAGCCATCTTGAGTGGAACTGCTTCTACCCATTTAGTAAAGTAATCTGTTGCTGTAAGAATATATCTATGTTGTTTAGAAGAGTGAGGAATGATCTCACCTATTACGTCCAATCTCCACTGATCGAAACGCTACTCAATGTTAACTGGTTGCAGTGGCAAGGATGGTCTCTTTTGTCTCCCAGCAGCAGTTTGACAGACTTGACATTTCCTCACATAGTTATGTGAGTCTTTGAATAATGTGGGCCAGAAATAGCCTGCGCATAAGATTTTATGAGCAGTAGCGTCTCCAACATACTATCCGCCTGCTGGCCCATCATGGAGTTCCTGCAAGACTTTTTCAGCTTCAGATTTCTCAAGACATCTAAGGAGAACAGAATCATAATTTATTCTAAAAAGAACATCATTCATGAGCTGATATTGTTTGGCTTTCAACCTTAGAGCTCTTTTCTTGGTATGATCGAGGTTTGAAGGACCGTATCCATTCTTCATATAATAAATGATATCAACGTATAATGACTCAACATCATTTAGGCTTACCTCGTACATTTGTATCTCTGCAGATGGAATTTTGGACATCAGCGATGGTTCAGCCAGCATTTTGCAAAAGCCTTGACCTTTTACAATACTTGCTGGTTTGATTTCTACGTCACATTCCTGTAAGGCAGTAACCCAATTGGCTCTTTTCTCACCCACATCCTGCTGTACTAGAAGATTTCTTACTGTTGGAAACGGTACTATGATTTTTGTATGTGTTTTGAGTAGAAAAGGTCTAAAATACTTAATTTCTTTGAAAATAGCATAAGCTTGTTTCTCCACATCTGAATAATTCAACTCAGCCCCTTGTAAATTGGAATTGAAAAAAGAAATTGGGGCTTCTGCCTTTTCTTGATTTACTTGAGTGAGTATCGCAGCATATGACCTATCATAGGAAAATGTATATAAAATAAAAGGATCGGAAAAATTTGGAGTTGCTAAAGATGGAGCATTAATGATTGCTTGTTTGATCAAATTGAATGCCTCATGTTCATCTTGGCCCCATTTAAAGTTTGAGTTCTTTTTAATCATTGCTTGTAAAGGAGACACAATTCTTGAAAAATCTGGAACAAATCCCTTTACAAAATTAATCTGGCCAAGAAAATATTGCATGGCTTTCTTGTTGTGAGGTAAAGGAACTATGGAAATCTCCTTGATTCTGTCAGGATCAATGTGAATTCCAGATTTTGACACTATGAATCCGAGAATTTTTCCTTCACTTAATGCGAAAAAGGATTTTTTCGGGTTAAGTGAAATTCCATACCTTTGACAACGTTGGAAGATTTGTTTTAAATCTCTAATATGATTGTTTCGTTTCTTGGAATATACAGTTATATCATCCAAATATATTACCACTGATTTATTAACTAACCCTTGAATGTGTGTCCATAGCTCTATGAAATGTGGCACCAGCATTAATCAGACCAAATGGCATCTTTTGATATGCGTATGTGCCTCATTTAATTCTGAATGTGGTTTTTAATTGATCATCGGGATGTACCAACACTTGATTGTATCCTGAGAATCCATCCAAGAAGGACATCAATTCTGAGCCCGCGACCGCCTGCAGTATTTGTTCCATGGAAGGCAAAGGAAAATTGTCCTTTTGGCAGGCTTTGTTAAGATTTCGAAAGTCAATGCCAATTCTAATGTATCCATTTTTCTTTCTAATAGGGACCATATTGGAAACCCATTTGGAATGTCGAACAGGAAAAATTATTTTGGCTTTCAATAACTTATTGAGTTCATATTTGATCTAGTTTTCTAGATTGGGATGGATCTTTCTCAACTTTTGTTGGACAGGTTTTTCATTGTCTATCATTGGAATAGTATGTTTGATGATGGATGTGTCGTACGTTTTGAGTTCATCGTAATTCCAAGCAAAGACACTTTTGTATTGTCTCAAGAGATGAATATACACTAATTTTTCTTCAGGAGCTAGACTAAGGCCTAGATTGATATTTTGTGGTTTGGTATCAATTCCTAGATTTACTAATTCATAATTCAAAGTTGAACTTTGAAGTTTTGAATTGGTAGATCTTTTAAACCGATATTTCAAATCATAAATATCTTCTAACTTGACTACTGACTTAGGTATGGCATTGTTAGTGCTATCATGTTGCAATTGTTGGTCATGTTGGTCTTCATCAATTATTTGATTGGTATAGGATCCCTCAGATGTGAGGAAACTCACGATATCAGGATCGTCGTTGAAAATCCTCCAATTGGTAATGTTATCAGGAATATATGGTCTAAAAATTAATTCAATTGAAAATCGATCGGGGCTAAAATCTTATGAAGGAATGAGTTTCGAAGCTATGTTGGCTAAGAGGTCTGCACTAGCATTCTAGAGTCTGGGAATGGATGAAATATTAAATGCCATAAAGTTTTCAGTAATATCTTGAACTAAAGATTGATAATGTTTTAAATGACCCGATAAACAATGTATAGTATTACGTACCTGTCTGATTACAATTTCAGAATCTCCGAAAACTTGAAGGTATTTGACATCTAATCCGATTGCTTTATACAACCCTTAGACTAAAGCCTCGTATTCTGCTATATTGTTGGTGCAATCAAATTCGAGTCTGTAAGTAAGCATAGTCTTATCTCCCTCTGGACTTATTAATACGCATCCTGCGCTTGCTCCTTCGTTAGACTTAGAACCGTCAACAAATAATTCCAAAATAAAGATTTATTTACAGGACTATCTATAAAATTAATACATTTAGAACTATCTATTTGAGAGAAATTTTCTACTTGAGATAAAACAGAATGTTCTAAGTAAGGTGAAATATGAGCATTAAAATTTCCTAGGAAAGAATCTACTGAGTAGTTGCCAATGATGTTAGAACTATATGCTACTGGTTCATTTTCTCCCTCCAGTTTTGTTACTATGTATTTATGATGTCTCTCCTGCTCAATTTTTATCTGATTTGGTTTACCATTGTAAGGGAGCCACATGTGCAACCAGTCAGTTGCAAAGTATCCATGAAGTTTTTCTGACCAATCTCTGCTAAGAATTAAGCCATAAAATTCCGGAATATCAGCAACTAAAATGTCGATAACTTGACATACCTTTGGGTTCGATGACAGCCTTATGGTGACCTGATTTAATTCGCCAATCACTTCGACTTGTGATCAATCTAATTGAACTATGCGTACAACTGATTTTTGTGGTTGAACGTTCAATTTTGCACATATTGACTTTGGTAAAATATTCGATGAAGTTCCAGAATCCACTAAGCAATTATGAAAATTTTTATTGAAAATTTCATAAGTAAGAAGAAATGGGGGAGTATGAGATCTCAATCTACCTCCAATTAAGGCGATATCGTTTGGATCAAATTTATTCATCGCATTAGTTGGAGGTCTTCCCATGTCATGGGAAGCTTGAGAGATTACAGCGGTGGGCAAAGGTGCAACTGGTACAGTATGCAATTCTTTCAAAAGTATCTTTTGCTGGTGTTTTAACTTGCTCAATTCGTAAAAAGTGATATTTGCCCTAGTCTTTTTCATGTCTTCTATGATATTATACTCCATTTCATCCGAAATGATCAACGTTTTAGATGGAGTTGATGGGTCTGTTTGGACTAGGCTAGTTTGAGTCGCTTTAGGTGTCATTTTCTTGGCTACGACTTTATCCTTAGTCATTGAGCTTGCACTCTTTGGCTTAGGTGTAGGTTGAAGAGGATCAAGTTGATTTCTGCTGCGAGTACTAACCGGGAATGCCTCTTGATCCTTTTCATCTGGGAGGATGAAATCCAACATACCTTGTAACTCTACAACTTCTTCTTCATCGGTATGTTCTTCAGTAGCGATTTCCTCTTCTTCTTCTTCGGATTTAGCACTTGTAATAGTGTTAGGAGGTTTGGAATCGGTTGAAGGGCTCCTTTTAAAAGGTCTATATGGATTTTTAGAAGAAGTTTCTGCCACTTGTTTCTTAATGTAGACCATCTCATTAGACATGGTCTTCAAAACTTTTTGCAATCCTTCTAAATTGAATGGATCTTTCGATTGTTTTTTCTTGGGATCTTCCTTAAAAGAAACCTTCTTGGATTTTCGTTCTTCTATTGCATTTTTCTTTTCTAAGGCCATAATACATTTCTCTACTGTTATCGCTTCTTTCATATTTTCAATTAAAGTTGTTTTGTTGCCCCTGTCAACAAAGATTGCTATATTTGATGGTAAAGCAGTAATGTACCATTCACTTCACACTTCTTCGCTAGGCTGGGAAACAACAAGAATTTTATTTAAGATTTTATTGAAATGTAAATTGAAATATTTGATAGGTTCTTTTGACTCGGCCCTAAGGTTAAACAGGTCGTTGATCAATGTTGCCGTAGACCTATCATCACCAAACTTAGTCAAGAATTGTTCCTGGAAAATCTCCCAACTAGTAATAGATCCATACGGTAATGAGAAATACCATGATCTGGCTGTTCCTCGCAGAGTATAAGGAAAAAGTTGAACAACAACGTCTTCATTGGTAACTCCATTAAGATTTAAGGATAACATAAAGTTATTTATATGTTATTTCGCGAGCATGCTTGCCTCAGGATTAAACTTAGGAAACCATTTTTCAAGATGGGCCAGTAACTGACTCAAGGGTGCAGGCATTAAGACTACCCCTAGGTTATTCCATGGAGATTGGGCCATCGCTGAACTACTAACAGAGGAAAGTGCAGAAGATGATCCCTCTGGTTGAGAAGATGAGGATATTACAATTCCAGATGATTAAGAAGGAGATGGGGAAGTACCGGTGGATTGATGGACAATGATTTGAAGTGGAGGGGTGGATGGTTGACTTCGTGGTGAAGAGGTTGAGATGGATGATGATGATGAAAGAGTCTCACTATCAGAACCTTTAGGATATTTCCTTGCTCTCTTCCTTGTAGGTAGAGGTAACTCAGTTAGCTGAACACCAAACTTTTCACTCTTTAATCTGGTAAGAGGATGAGCAAGGTTATATTGCGAAGTCACGTTGCCTTGAGATTTATCAGATTTTTGAGGAGATATAGAAAATCGCTGAAGTTTGTGAATCAAAGATTCAACTTCAGGAGGTTCAATAGTATATTTTTCTGAAATGTTAGGGTTTGTAGCAGCGGCTATTGATCCAGTGACTTCTGGCTCTAGATTTAAAGATTCTAAATGCAATGGAGAAGTCGGGGGAGACGGTGAGGCTGATTTACTCTCAGAATGGTATTTAGATTTAGACTTGCTTGCCATTCACAATTCGAGGCCCTCCTAGCGCAAAATATGTTGAAGCCCCGAAAATCGGGTCTACAACAAGGGGGATACCCACCCGGTCCGGACCTTGGTTAGCAACTCCTTTTCCATTTGGTATAGTGGGTCTGACTGGGGATATGGGACCAGTTTCCCAATTTATGTGTGTGTGTGTGTGAAGAATTGATAGTTCCCTTATAAAAGTTCCTAATTGAGATGCTTTAATTCTAACTCTAATCTAATAACATGTAAATGGTATTCTAATAAGCAGAAATATCTAAGTCTACACTAACCCGGGGTGTAATCCTTCTGTTATGCAATCTAAAATGATTTCAGATAACAATTGGTAATAAAGATCATTCAATTGTTATGAGAAAAGAATTCAATATAGATAAACCACTTCATATAAAAATTTAGATGAAACAACTGTGAAAGGCATATCGCATAATAAGCTATTCATACATTAAGCATAAATAAATAGCTATCACTGTACAAAAGTGACAAATGATAACTCAAGCATTCACACATCAATATATAAACAACTGAACTTGAATATCACTTTTAACACAAAGGCAGAAATAATTAAGAGATATAAGTACCATTTATAACTAGTCCTACTCATGAGCTTCAAGTGATAATGATTTATCTCTTCGTAACCCAACATCCACTAAGAGTACAAAAGTGCAACATTAGTAGCAGATATTAAATACAGATATCGATAAATCTTGTTCCATTCATTCATCAAAACCTCCTCAGAGGGTACAAAAGTGCATGTTCTGGGGATAAGATTTTGACAAATTTCAGGACCCTTCTCTAAATGCATGAGAAGGGTTTAAATACTACTAACTAAATCTAAAAATAACTTATTACAAAAATGTAGGATGCGGTTTAAATGACCGTCCTCACTTTGGGCAAAAGTAAACAAAATTAAAACTACAACTGAATCTAAAATTGAAATGACTAACTATTTCTGTATCTGCTCCTTGAAGTCGCATGCGTTCAGCATCTGTTTGAGAAGAGTCGGCTGACTGATTTTTGATTTTAGCTGTGCTGTGAAAACAGAATTGGCAAGAGCTGGCACCATCTTCTCGGCAGAATTGATGATACACTTGAGAGTCATCCACTAGTTTTCGGATTTAAGTTTTACTTCTTTTACCTCTAGTGTTCTTTTTTACAAATTTCTGGGCTTACAGGTGACTGAGCACTCATAAGCTTTCCTTTTAAAGAAGTTTTTCCCAGCGATGCACTAATCGTGCATCAGAAACTACCTCCGTTTTTTGATCTGGGCTTCCTTGGTGCGTTTTTCACCCTTTGCGCGTTTTCTTTTAGCGGATATAAAGCTCAAATTTTTGTGAAAATAATGATTTCGTAAGCTCTTGACCCTGAGTTTAAAATTGTCTGTTTGTGATGTGAGCGCTTTTCGGTACCTCTGTGTATGGAAGAATTTTGGGCCTCGCTGCTATCCTGTGTAAGAACGAACAAGCCAGTTCTGTGATGGATGCCTCAGAAGAACTATGTGAGCTTGCAGTAGCCTCGACCTCCATTACTCTGGGATTCTCTTCCTCAAGTAGATTGTACATGCCTTCCCAGGTAGCAACACCAGTGTCTCTGTTTCAGGCGGTGTCTGTATACAAGGGCGTCATTTCCTTCTCTTCAGAGCTCAGGGCTTTGCCTTTCTTCCCCATGGTATCCTGCGTACTGCTTTGTATCGTTCTCTGTTCTCCGTTCCTGCAATTTACAAGTGAAGTGAGAATAATGATAAGAAAAGGTGACGAGAAAGTCTTAAATGCTGAAAACATATAAAATATACCACCTTAAGTGAAATGACTTTTCGATAAGCACAAAACCATATTCCATTAATAACTGGCAACTAACTCATTAATTAGCATTAAAGCGCATAACCAAGTGTCGCTTTATGGAAACTACTTATTTTTGAACAACGAGCCCGAAAGATCTGTGATGAAGCGATTTTGTGATTTGCTTCGCAATATCGCAGATCGCAACATCGCAAAATCACCACATCGCTTGCTTGCTATATCGCATTATCGCATTATCGCAATATCTCATAATCGCAAGAGCATGGCATATGACAATTTTCGTTCATCTGTTTACTGTGAAATGCGATTGGTGATATGCGCCATCACATATCGGTTGTTTAAAGTTTTTCAACGTAAGCGGTCTTTGATGCATGCGATGCGATATATGTTCGTAGTCCTGTATCGCAATCTCACAGTCTTAGAATTCGACTTGCAAGGAGGTACCCTATTATCCTTTTGCAATGCGATATTTCCTAAGGAATAATTCTTCTTTATCATAAAACTTAAGGTTTTTTAGATTTTTCAAGGGTATTTTCTTAAGTTTTTGATGGTAAATTTTATTGAGAAAGGAAATACAAGCACTATTTGATCTTTTTAAATTTTGACTAAGGGTCCCCACTTATTTAGTATTAGTAATAACACTAAATAAGAAGGGGGGTTGTTGCTGGCCACAACATAAGGTTATCCTCTGCAGCTGGAATATTATGCTATTCATTGTGAAGTTATATCACATTGTTGTTCCTTTAACATATTGATATTATTGTATAACATTGTTGTTCCTTACAGATTACCATTACTATTCATTTACAAAGTAACAGTGCTGTGTATTTATAAATCGATACTATTGTATATTTATCTACAGTTTACCTCCAAGCGTGATTGTTGTTCCATAGTGACCGCAATTGTTGTTTCTTCACAACCATGAATAATAATTGTTATGCCGAAACTCAGATTACTGGTTCCTTCAATATAGACGTGTTGTGTGTAATCTTCAATTTAGTTTGCTATGCATTTACATTTGATTTAGGTTGTTGTTCAATATTTCATAACTCGCTTTAGTTTACTGTTCCATTTTCGTTTGCTGTTCAAATCATTTCTAAGGTAAAGATTGTTGCTTAATTCCCATAGATTACAATTACTTCTTCATTCATTTCAATAGGTTAAAGCTTTGTTGTTCAATCTTGTTAAATAGATTAGTTGTTGTTCCTTTTCCTGTTATTTGAATCATCACTGCTTTGGTGTAAGAAGAACGATTTGAAACTGTAGTGAACATTGAATATTGTTGTCCAGTTCCCAGGTTGATGATATTTCCTTGATTTCTTTTCAATTACATCAGTTTACAAAGGGAAGAGTTATTATTACTGCACCATTGACTGATGAAGTGCTGTAGTTCCTTAAATGAGTGATTTGGTTACAAGCATTTCCAGTTCTTGCCATTACATTTAGAGGTTGTTTTCAACATTTAGTTACTTTTGAAAAAGTACTATACTACTAGCATTACTCTTGACAAATGACCGCCTCAAACTGAGTACACTCTTTGAGATAAAAAATCGTACCTGTATTGATAATTAATGTAGGGTAAATAGAGGTGAAAAGACCCTTTTTGCGGCTCAACATTTTGGTGTCATTGCCGGGGAAGAGTGTAGCCATTTGCTTCTTTTAAGAGTAGTGTAAGTACCTGCTAGGAGAGAATTGGGTTTTAAAAATGGAAGGTAAGGACTTGCATATAGAGCATGTAACAACCCTGTTCCCCTGCCCGCTTTCCTGTAGATTTGCTGTTGTTTTGGGTAGAAATCAGCATTTTATTTGTGTGCATGACTAAGCAAAAAAAGCCTGGAAAGAATCCTAAACCACTACCCAAGCCCGATAAAGCTAAGGGGCCGGTGACCCTTGGCTGATTGACCTTTATAGACGAAATCCTTAAAAAAGAAGAATCTCAGCTTTCAGTAGGACCTAGAAAAGCTGCTTCTAGACAACCTACTAGTTCCCTTCAGGCCACAGGATCACCATCTGTAGCCTTTATTGAGGTGCACAGCCAAACTGAGGAGCAAGATTTTCAAGAAATTGAGAATTCTAGCCCAAAATCATTGCAAGAAGGGAACTTTAGTAATCTCTGTGAAGGAAGAGGAGAAACAGGGGAAGCTAAAGAACCAAGATCTCCTCTTGGAATAATTTGGCCATTAAGTAGCCCAGATAAGGAAAGTTCTACAAAAATCATCTAGAACGAAACTGAAGAACCTCAAGAGCTAAAATCCCCCTAGATATTAGGAACTCTCATCATCCCAGAAAAAGGAAGTGTTGTTAAGGCCATTCCTATTAAGGCCATCCCTGCTCCATCTAACCAACCTAAGAATACCCTCCTAGAAATCCTGGAAGGTTATTGGCACATATTTGACCAAATGGCTCAGAACCAGCCAAACACCCAAACCTCCACACTGCAATATCCCATTGTAGATACTGCAGTTAATGCATCTATGAAGGAAATTCTTCTCCAGCATATCCCTACATTTCATGGCCTAACATCGGAAGACCTAGATGCATTTTTGTTTGAATTCGATGTGTTGTGCAGAGGATATGACTATACCACCGACCCCCAAAAGCTGAAACTATTTCCCTCTACCTTAAAAGGGGCTACCTTACGATGGTTTATGGGGTTGGGTGGAGGTATTATCAATGATTGGGATCAGATGAAAAGTGCTTTCCTGAAGAAATATCAAGATTATTGTAGATCCAAAGAGTTAAAAGATGAAATATTTTAGATGGTAGCTAGACCTAATAAAACAATAGAAGAATATGTTGAACATTTTTAGTATAATCTTCAAAGATCTCCTTATGCATCATTACCCTTCCCTGACAATGTATTAGAAACAACATTAATTAAAGGTATGAAGGAACAACGGATTGAAACATTGAATATTATGGGAAAAGGAGACATCTATCAAGAAGATTTTGCTAACATTATTGATTTATGTAACAGGAGCTCACGAGGAAGCACAAGGCTAAAACCAGCGGAACATGACAGGTTTACAAGGGACAACAAGATCTCTAGAGAAGGAGTAACTCACACAAAAATTGGAAACTTATTAGAAAATTTGAAAACTGATATATTAGGGACTCTAACAACGCAACTTGATATTATGCAAGCCAAACAGAAACAAGCAGAGGCAGAGCAAAATCTGGCAATATTCTAGCATAGATGCAGAAAGAAACACAGCCACAAAGAGTACCCATTAGATGCGATTCAAGTTTGTGCCATTTGTACAAAAGACCACTCTACAAAAAATTGTCCCTCACTTCCTGGTTTGAATGCAGTATAAAAAGAAGCGGAAGAATAAATAGAACCGGTGTACCTACTTAATCAACTCCATCAATGGCAGTCGTGACAATCAGGTATGTTCCCCGATCCAACTTCTTCTTTTCAGCCTCCACAATATCATGCTCAGCAATATAATACAATGTGGCAAAATCAACCTCCCTTCTCAAATTGGTCACAACAACCATTTCCTTCATCATCACCATGGCTAAATCAAGCAAGCCAAGCTAATTGGCCAAATTCTCCCTACGCCCCACCATATTGGCAAAACAATGCAATATCCAGCACAATGATCCCCTCCCACATCGCATAGTTAAACCTGGCAAACAAACTAGAAAAGACCAATGAATCAGCCAGTAGGAACCATTCCACTCCCTCAACCTACACCTCCAGCACTACAACAAAATCCCCAGTCCAATCTAAGACCGCAACTCCTAGCCCAACCCAACCCGAACCCAAATGACAGACCGGTCCAATCTGTTCAAATAATTGAAACACTTGAGCTAGAAACCGATCTAAGGGAGTGCAACGACCTTTAATTAAGGTCTGGGTGCATTATAGCGACCGAGGGAGATAAAAATGTTCAATTTGAAAACTAGTTACCCATAGAACAACTGTTAAAGGAAGAAGATGTGGTTAGAAAACAAACTCATGACCAAGCAACCATATCTTCTCCCCCATTCCCAAAATGATTAATTGTATCGCATCCTATAAAACATCCTAACTTTGATATTCTGGGAGAACTTAAGAATTTGTACATAAAATTCCCACTCCTCCAAGCTATCCAAGATATCCCAATATATTCAAATACCATCAAAGATCTATGTATAAAATAACCAAGGAGGAGAATAACAAATAACCCAATAGTCCACGTAGTTGGCACCCTATCTGACCTCTTATTAGGAAGATAAGCACATGTCAAATATGAAGACCCAGGAAATCCAATAGTGACAGTGCAAATCAATGGAAAAACCTTTTCAAATGCCTTAGTTGATTTACGGGCTGCAATTAATATCTTAACAACCACCACTTGTCAAAAACTGGGCATTACATCAGTAGAACCAACTTCCACTTTATTAGAATTGGCTGACTGATCAGTGGTTAGGCGGGAAGGCACACTACATTATGTCATTATATCCTTTGATTCCTGGGAATATCCTGCCAACTTTCTGATAATAAACCCCAACAAGGCAGTATGACCATAACTAGAGGGAGTAATATCAAGAATCTAGCCCTATACCCTCTATCCCAGCCAAGTGTAACAATAATAAAAGCTAACAAACATCCTGTATCATACCTTACTGAAAACATTAGATCCCCATTAACTATAGAAGATGCCCTCGATTTCAAGGATCAAACAGAGGATGATGTTATTAACAACTTTATTAACCAAGCTGAAGCCAGATCCCACGTACAATGTCACATGATAGAGGTAGCATTTGATAATGAATTAGAAGAAGATCCTCTCAAAGACACTCATGATCAAACAATACCTACTACCTCTGTTTCAAATAGCAAAACCACAGATATTGAGCCAGGAAAAACTTTGAACATTAATAATAACCTGACTCCTGAACAAGAAGAGAAACTGAACCAACTATTGAGAAAATACAAGGAAGCATTTGCATGGGATTATCCAAACATGAAGAGAATCGATCCCCTGCTATGTACACACCACATTTATATAGAAAATGATGCAAGACCTATTCGCCAACCCAAAAGAAGACTTAAGCCTCATTTAAAAGACATTGTGAAAGCTGAACTACAAAAACTTTTAGATGTAAACTTTATTTATCCTATCTCTGATAGCAAATGGGTCTCTCCACTTGTAGTGATGCCAAAGAAGAATGGAAAGTGGAGGATTTGTGTAGATTACAAAGAATTAAATAAAGCAACCCAGAAAGACCACTTTCCCCTTCCATTCATTGACCAGGTATTAGATACATTAGCAGGAAATATATTCTTTTATTTCTTGGATGGCTTCAGTGGATACAATTAGATTCAAATTGCCCCTAAAGACGAAGACAAAAATACTTTTACCTATCCTTGCAGAACGTTTGCCTATAGAGTTTTACCCTTTGGCCTATGTAATGCCCCTGCCACATTTCAAAGGGATATCCTCAGCATCTTTTTAGATTTAATAAATGAAGGGTTCGAAGTATACATGGATGATTTCACACCATACGGAGATGATTTCGACCCAGCTCTAGACACATTGGAAAAGGTGCTGCAACAATGTATAGCCACCAGGCTCTGCTTGAGCCATGAGAAATATTATATGATGATAACTGAAGGACTCATCCTAGGTCATTATATCTCGGCAGCTGGAATATAGGTAGTTCCGGCCAAAATTGAAATAATTTTGTTAATACCTACTCCTACCACACAGAAAGAGGTACGCAATTTTCTTGGATTTTCTGGTTGTTATAGGAGATTTATAGAACAATTTTCTCAAATAACTGCACCTCTATACGCACTAACAGGGAATGTTGACTTTGTTTGGACAGATAAATGTGACCGTGCTTTTGAGGATCTGAAAAAGCTTGTGTCAATAGCCCCAGTGCTCAGAGGTCCAAATTGGGACCTGCCATTTCAAATTTCATCAGGTGCTTCAGACACAGCTATTGGAGCAGTCCTTGGGCAGGAAGAAGACAAAAAACCATATGCAATCTATTATATTAGCAAGAATTTGTCTCATGTTGAGTTGACAGCTGCACCTCTATATGCACTAACAGGGAATGTTGACTTTGTTTGGACAGATAAATGTGACCGTGCTTTTGAGGATCTGAAAAAGCTTGTGTCAATAGCCCCAGTGCTCAGAGGTCCAAATTGGGACCTGCCATTTCAAATTTCATCAGATGCTTCAGACTCAACTATTGGAGTAGTCCTTGGGTAGGAAGAAGACAAAAAACCATATGCAATCTATTATATTAGCAAGAATTTGTCTCCTGTTGAGTTGAACTATACTGTTACTGAAAAAGAATTTTTAATTGTTGAATTGAGACTTCTGTGATCCATAACAGTTATAAGAAGAGCTTCGGCGTAAATCACATATAGAAAGACCTCTGTCGACACGTTTCGAACCAACCAGTGTGGTTCATTATCAGGACAAGTTGAAGAAACAGATCCAGCTTAGCAAGTTAAATAGTCTGAGGAGAGACTCCAACGGCTAAATCGACCAACGGCTAATTTTGACCTTCGGACCCAGGTCAAATTATTATTTAATATTATTATTATTTCTAATATTAATACATAAAATATTTTTAATGATTAGTTTTAAAAATTAATTTATTAATATATATATATATATATATATATATATATATATATATATATATATATATATATATATATATATATATAAAGTTATAATATTAGGTTATTAAGATAAAAGTTAGGATTAAAAAATAAATAAAATACTTTAAATTATTTAATAATTATTGTTAATATAAAACATATATATATAATAATATGTTGTTAAGGACGAGAAAAATCTAGCTTAAAAAGTAATTTATTAATAATATATATATATATATATATATTTCAATTAAAATCATAAAGTTAAGGTTAAAAATATAAATAAATAAAATAATTTAAATGGTTAGTTAGAAAAGGTAATCTATTTAATTTAATTATTTATTATTATATATTAATAGTATAAGTAATTTTATTTTATTTTATTTATTTATTTTTTTAAATTATTTATTAAATATAATTATATTAGTAATATAGTCTTGATATTAATATATTATTAATATTAGTAGTCAAATTATTATTTATTAATTTAATATTATTATTATTATTATTATTATGGAAATAAGTTAAATTAGGTAAAATATATAGATAAATAAAATACTTTTAATGGTTAGTTTTAAAAAACTTTAATTTAATTTATTTATTAATAATTATATATATTATATATATATATATATATATATATATAGTTATTAGGTTATTAAGATAAAAGTTAGGTAAAAGATAGTTGAAAAAGGAATAATAAATAGATTAAAAAAAATAATAATAATATATATAAATTAGTTAGGAAAATAATAATAATAATAAGAAAGTGAAAATGATAATAATACTAATATATATTTGCTAATAAATAAATAAATTATAAATAATAACAATATAAAAATGAGTTACGAAAAAATAAAACAATAGATAAAAATAATAGTAATAATATATATTCGTTAATAGATAAATAACTAAATTAATTAATATATATATATATATATATATATATATATATATATATATTAGTTACGAAAAACCAATAAAATAAATAAATAAATAATAATAATCAATAAATAAATAAATAAATAAATATTTGTTATGACTAAAATACCAATATCAATCACGGAAAAGGGAGCGACTCAACAATAAAAATAAGCAAATAAATAAAGAATAATAATATTAATATTGTATATTCGTTGATAGATAAATAAATAAATAAATTAAAATATATATAAAAATAAATAAATAAATAGTAATAATAATAAAAAAAAATATATTAGTTATGATAATAAATACCAATATTGATCAGGGAAAAAAGGAGCGACAAAAATAAACAGGAGAAGGACTGGAAAGAGTCCAGAGCAAGAAGGACAAACCCAAGGAGATAGGAAGGCTCCAGGGGAACGACGAAAGCGAAAAAGACGAAAGAGGGGGGGGGGAGACTAAGATGAAAGGGCAGGGATCCAACATCTACTGATCTTCCAGCCGTCATCTCTATTGAGATTGTTAGGCCTTCTTTCGATCTCAATAGCTTCCCTGAGTTTACGATGATGGAACTAGGCAACTTTGGCAACAACCTTAGCCTCCTCAATACAGACGTGATGCTTGGTCTTATCCACATGCTCTGCTAGCGCTGAAGACTTGGTTCTCCCATGTCTTAGGTTAGCTGCATGTTCGCTAATCCTCTGATGGATGGAGCGCCCTGTTTCCCCGATGTAAGGGGTCCCACAAGAACAAGGGATCAAGTAGACACCCTTCATGTCCTTGGGGTTAACAAGATCTTTAACCGATCGGAGGGAATTACGAATAGTTTTGAGGGGTCTAAATGTAGAGGGAATATCATACCTCTTAAGGATCTGAGCAATCTTGTCTGTGGTTCCTTGGACATATGGAAGGTGGACACCTATTCGGCGCTCCTTAGGTTCTTTCCTAATAACTGCATTTCTAGATGCTTTAAGGAAAGCCTTCTGACCTAGGCGCCTACTATATCCATTTTCCACAAAGACATCAAGGAGATGGGATCTCTCCTTATCAAAGCTCTCATTATCAGAAATCCTAAGGGAACGAGTAGCGAGGGTGTTAAGGACACCCATCTTCTGAGCAGGGAAGTGATGGGAATCGGCATGAAGATACTGCTCAGTATGCGTTTTCTTCCAGAACACAGAGTGGGAGAGATAGCCGTCCTTATTCTTAGAAATAAGAATATCTAGGAAAGGAAGGCAACCATCGACCTCTTTCTCATGTCCTTGGGGTTAACAAGAGCTAGATCTCTTCTTCAATCACCTCAACAGTCAGTCCTCTGCCATTAAGTTCACCATGGAGGCTCCATCCTCTGCCATTAAGTTCTGTTAAATTGGAAACTAGGGCCAAACTCCATGTGGGTTAGCTTATTTCTGGCAGCTGATATTTTTATTGGATCCCTCTCGTCGAGAGGTGTAGGATTGATCCAAAGATCATCCGATTCCGATAAGTATTTATGGAGATATGAATTTATTTTGTTTATGTAATTATTATCAAGCCGACCAGCACTTATGTAGGCTCTAGAAGCCCAACCGACGTGTCTATTCATTATCCACATTTTAGTATAAATTGGTGAGGATTTGAAGTCATTTTGGACAGGTATTCTTGAGGTGATCTCCTCTCCACGTCTGGGTTTTTGGAGAAGGAGAGAACCAAAAGAATACGCTGGCCTAAAAGGAGCCCCAGCTGCAAGATGATGCCCTACGCTGGTCATGAAGACATATCTACGCTGGTCATGGAGACAAGTCATACGCTGACATTACAAATGATGCCCTAGATCTAAAACGCATGAGCATTGGTCATGAAGAATTCTATTCCCAACAAGGGGAAGGGTCTATCCACAGCTGCAGAGAAGACTCTCCATACGAAACTACAGTAATGGTAATGAAGACGCAGTAAGCCCTAGCTGCAGTGGCCGTAGTGAAGCCCTAGCTGTTGTAACCGCAGTGAAGAAACCTCAACCCTAGCCACAGTAAGCCGCAGGCTTATGAGGAAATCTTATACGTTGTCCAATAGCACTTAAACACAGTCAAAAGATAGAATCTCTATACGCTGATACAACATACACGCTGTTCATAAAAGATTCATACGCAGGGTATGGTGCAGACATGGCACGCAGAATTGTTGACACTCTTGATGTATGCGGATCTAGCAGTGTAAATCATATACGGAACCCACAGATTGAAACACAGTTATATATGGAATGCTACAGCCAAGGTATGAAGCCCTCAGTTTGGATTATATATGGAACGCAGATCATGCCATAACCCTGGATCCGTTGTCACATGGAATCATTACACGCAGTTCATGGACAGTCAACGTGATGCCTGGAACAACCACAGTCATAAAGTTATTAACACGCATTCAATGCTGTTCATGTTATACACGCTATATATATATATATATATATATATATATATATATATATATATATATATACGCTGTTCATGAGAAATATATTCACGGTTAATGCAACACAGCATGGCATGTAGCAACATAGCAACCTGCAGCTATATATATATATGCTGTTCAGAAATACACAATATAGGAATGAAGATATTTATTATATAAACATCGTCATGATGCTATTGGAACACAATCATATATGAACGCAGTTGTATGTAGACAGATAATGGAACGCAGGTATATATGTCATATTTATTATGTAAATGCAGTCATAAAAGAACACATTTATATATTATGGAACGACAACAATTGTATGGAACGCAACATGATACAGGTCTTATTCATTATGGGACACAGTCACATTAATGATGTATGGAACACATGAGTATATACATACGCTGTAGTACACAGTCATATACACACGCTATATGTGGACAGTCATATATATAATGGAACACAACCATCAGGGATTATATACAGTGTTCATAAAGTGATATTGCCTAGGTATATAAACTTCGGTGGCATAGAGATAAGAACGTTGTGTGATTTGGACACATATATATATAACACAGTATTGGGCAGCAACATGATACATGAGATCATGAGCAGCATGATAATGCATGATGCAGCATGATGGTGCTACACAATCAGGGGCAGCAAAGGGACGAGATGTAGAACGATGATAGGTGAAGGAGTCACCTTGAGAATCAGTTGAAGAAGAATGTCTTCAACTGATCTCATCATGATACGAAATGATCTATGTTAGATCTAGATAAGTCAAAGTATTGACTTCTGTTGTAAATGTACTCTCTCTCTCTCTCCTTCTCTGCTGAACTTTGAAGATAAAAGAAGATTTGATCAAAGGGTTTCCCCACACATTGTGGGGTTTGTCCCTGGCTCGCGCCATATCTTGTGTCCTCTTGTCTTGGCTTGTCTTCTGCATATTATATTTATGTTCTATCTGCAGTTTATTGTAATGTTGATTTGATTGCTAACTGTGAAAATTTAAATAAATTGCTCTAGCATAGAACATACCAAAATTAACATGGTATCAAAGCTGAGGTGAAGACAATGCCCAAGCAAGAGTGAAAGAGAAATCACCGAAGACAGTTGGGACAAGACAGAAGGATCAATGGGTTCCTCATAATTCACCTAGGGTGAAGTCAAAGCAGAGAATGTTATCAGAATGGCGCAACGAAAAATTTTGATGCTCCATCTTAAGATCACTTCATTGGGAAGTTCGGATCTAAGGGTGGAAGAAAAGGCGAATGCCTTGTTGAAATAAGTTCGGCCGTTATACGAAGGAGTGTCTAAATGGCAGAGACACATATCTTGATGAAGATAACAATCATTCCTGGGACATCTTCATGATCAAAAGAATGACTGGTAATGCAGGTCATCAAGGAAATGGTCGACTCTTCCACAAAAGCAAGGAACCCCAAAATCTCTTTTATGTACCTGATCGAACCAGATGGAAGTCAAAGGTTACAGAGTGGCACTTATCAATGGAAAGGTACGTGTTTTGAAAATAGATTTTTTAAAGATGTTTTTGAGTTCAGGGTTGTATCAAGTTGCAGGAAGTCCACTAGGGACCATTTCCATTGACTCAGCACCGGAGGTTTGTGAGTCAGATGGTGACTAGGATGCCTGAATTCAAAAAGAAGCATGAAGGTACATGTACCGAAGGAAAATATTATAAGGGGACCATTCCCCTCATGTAGCAGGTTCACAGGTTTGGAACAACCCGAGGAGTTTGAGAATCATGATCAAGGAATCTCATGTGTACAGGTGGAAGAAAGCCCTCTATGGCTTGAAGAAAAACACCTCGGGCATAGTATGAGAGGATTGATAGCTATCTAATGCAGCTGAGATTCACTAGGAGTGAAACCGATCCAAACCATTACTCAAAGGTTGTGGATGATAAACCTCTCATACCGACACCTATGTCTAACAGGTGCAAACCCTCTCATTTATAGGAGACAGAGGGAGTTGGATTCTGAATGTGGGAAGATAAGCTGCAAGCCTGTGACTACCTCGAGGATCTTAACTTTCAAAAGTTATATGGTAATGATGTCGGACCAGATTTGGGAAATGCCTCTGAGTTTCATAAACTCATTCGTGTTGATGTTCTTGGAGAACCTCCGTCCGGACATCTATGTTGCAGTTAGCATGGTGAGCTCATATTTGGTTGAGCCTCACTAGATTGGTTCCCAGAATCTTCTAAGATATCTTCAGGGCACAATCTCTCATGAATTGAGATACACTACCGGAAATATGAAACCACATGATTATTCGAATGATGAGTGGGCAGGAAGTATGGAGGATCACTAGAGCACTTCTCAGTGCTGTTTGGATGAGCAGGAAACAGAAGTCGGTGACTCTGAGCACCATCAAGGCAGAATACATTGCTGATAGTATGACCTTCTGTGAGGCAGTCTGGTTGCTGAAGCTCTTTAGTGAGCTGTTTGTACTCATGATGAATACCACTGTGAATCTCTATGACAACCCGAGATGGGATTCGATTATTGAGGAATCCCGTATTTGACAATTGCTCCAGCAGATAGACATCAATTATTGCCTTATCTGGGATATGGTAAGTCGATGATCAAGGAGGCTCCATCACACTAAGATGATGTACAGGATAGAGCCCTGAGGAAAGATCAAATTTGTGATTTGTAAAAGGGTCCTGCATGCTGCATACATTGAGCTCTAGGAGCTTTGGGGGGCTTGCAGTTCTATTGGAGAAACATATGACCACAGGGTGACTCACCCTCCCCTGGTGGTGCGCACTGAAACAAGATGATTCGCTCTCTTGTGGGACAAGATGATTCGCTCTCTTGTGGGACAAGATGATTTTCTCTCTTGTGTAGCAGGATGATTAGTTCTCCTGTGAGGCCTGGATTGATGTGTTCTCCATGGCGATTATAGCAGGATTGATGTGTTCTCCTGTGAGGCCTGGATTGATTTGTTCTCCATGGAGATTGTAGCAGGATTGATGTGTTCTCCTGTCAGGCCTGGATTGATGTGTTCTCCATGGTGATTGTAGCAGGATTGATGTGTTCTCCTGTGAGGACAGGATTGATTAAGTTCTCCTGTCGAGGCATCCTACCCATGCAGTCTAGGACTCATGGGAAGTACCTCTCATCTGATCAATGAGTAGGGAAATGAAGTTAGGGACCATAGTAGTACCGATGGATGCATCGTTGTATCTACCGTACTCCCTACGCTAGGATGTCCTCCATTGATCTGGGATCAATGATACTGGTCTGGGACCAGTGGTAGGAGTTGTACATGCTATGACGCTGACTTCGGGTCGGCTGAGACTGGTCTGGGACCAGTGGTACATATTCCGAGACTGACTTTGTGTCAGTGCAGTACTGGTCTTGGACCAGTGAGAGTGGTACATACTATGACACTGACTTCGGGTCAGTTGAGACTGGTCTGGGACCAGTGGTACACTCTCTAAGACTGCGATACTGGTCTGGGACCAGTGGTAGGAGTGGTACTTACTATGAATCTGACTTCGGGTCAGTTGAGACTGGTCTGGGACTAGTGGTATGCACTCTGAGACTGACTTTAGGTCAGTGGAGAATGATATGACTCATTCTCAATCAATTCTTCTTCTTCATAGTTCAGCGGAGATGAGCAGAGCCAGAGCAGAGCAAAGCTAGCAGAGCTGAGCTGAGCAGAGCAGAGCCAGTAGAGCTGAGTAGAGCAGAGCCAGCAGCGTTGAGCAGAGCAGAGCTAGCAGAGCCAACAGCGCTGAGCAGAGCAGAGCCGAGCCAGCAGAGCTGAGCAGAGCAGAGCAAAGCCAGAAGAGCTGAGTAGAGCCAGCAGAGCTAGGCAGAGTAGTGCAAGGCACTAATGGCAGAGATAGTACAGTCGTACATATGGATCAGCGGATGGAGTTATCCCTAGTTGAGAGGGAGTGTTAAATTGACAACTAGGGCCAAACTCCATGTGGGTTAGCTTATTTCTAGCAGCTGATATTTTTATTGGATCCCTCTCGTCGAGAGGTGTAGGATTGATCCAAAGATCATCCGATCTCGATAAGTATTTATGGAGATATGAATTTATTTTGTTTATGTAATTATTATCAAGCCGACCAGCACTTATGTAGGCTCTAGAAGCCCAACCGACGTGTCTATTCATTATCCACATTTTACTATAAATTGGTGAGGATTTGAAGTCATTTTGGACAGGTATTCTTGAGGTGATCTCCTCTCCACGTCTGGGTTTTTGGAGAAGGAGAGAACCAAAAGAATACGCTGGCCTAAAAGGAGCCCCAGCTGCAAGATGATGCCCTACGCTAGTCATGAAGACATATCTACGCTGGTCATGGAGACAAGTCATACGTTGACATTACAAATGATGCCCTAGATCTAAAACACATGAGCATTGGTCATGAAGAATTCTATTCCCAACAAGGGGAAGGGTCTATCCACAGCTGCAGAGAAGACTCTCCATACGAAACTACAGTAATGGTAATGAAGACGCAGTAAGCCCTAGCTGCAGTGGCCGTAGTGAGGCCCTAGCTGCTGTAATCGCAGTGAAGAAACCTCAACCCTAGCCACTGTAAGCCGCAGGCTTATGAGGAAATCTTATACGTTGTCCAATAGCACTTAAACGCAGTCAAAAGATGGAATCTCTATACGCTGATACGTTGTAAACCCTATACAACATACACGCTGTTCATAAAAGATTCATATGCAGGGTATGGTGCAGACATGGCACGTAGAATTGTTGACACTCTTGATGTATGTGGATCTAGCAGTGTAAATCATATATGGAACCCACAGGTTGAAACACAGTTATATATGGAATGCTACAGCCTAGGTATGAAGCCCTCAGTTTGGATTATATATGGAGCGCAGATCATGCCATAACCCTAGATTCGTAGTCACATGGAATCATTACACGCAGTTCATGGACAGTGAACGTGATGCCTAGAACAGCCGCAGTCATAAAGTTATTAACACGCATTCAATGCTGTTCATGTTATACACGCTATATATATATACGCTGTTCATGAGAAATATATTCACGGTTAATGCAACACAGCATGGCATGTAGCAACATAGCAACCTGCAGCTATATATATATGCTGTTCAGAAATACGCAATATAGGAATGAAGATATTCATTATATAAACATCGTCATGATGCTATTGGAACACAATCATATATGAACGCAGCTGTATGTAGACAGATAATGGAACGTAGGTATATATGTCATATTTATTATGTAAATGCAGTCATAAAAGAACACATTTATATATTATGGAACGACAACAATTGTATGGAACGCAACATGATACAGGTCTTATTCATTATGGGACACAGTCACATTAATGATGTATGGAACACATGAGTATATACATACGCTGTAGTAAACAATCATATACGCATTCTATATGTGGACAGTCATATATATAATGGAACACAGCCATCAGGGATTATATACAGTGTTCATAAAGTGATATTGCCTAGGTATATAAACTTCGGTGGCATAGAGATAAGAACGTTGTGTGATTTGGACACATATATATAACACAGTATTGGGCAGCAGCATGATACATGAGATCATGAGCAACATGATAATGCATGATGCAGCATGATGGTGCTACACAATCAGGGGCAGCAAATGGACGAGATGTAGAACGATGATAGGTGAAGGAGTCACCTTGAGAATCAGTTGAAGAAGAATGTCTTCAACTGATCTCATCATGATACGAAATGATCTATGCTAGATCTAGATAAGTCAAAGTATTGACTTCTGTTGTAAATGTACTCTCTCTCTCTCTCTCCTTCTCTGTTGAACTTTGAAGATAAAAGAAGATTTTATCAAAGGGTTTCCCCACACATTGTGGGGTTTGTCCCTGGCTCGCGCCATATCTTGTGTCCTCTTGTCTTGGATTGTCTTCTGCATATTATATTTATGTTCTATCTACAGTTTATTGTAATACTGATGTGATTGCTAACTGTGAAAATTTAAATAAATTGCTCTAGCATAGAACATACCAAAATTAACAAGTTCACCATGGAGAAAGAGGTCGATGGTTGCCTCCCTTTCCTAGATATTCTTATTTCTAAGAATAAGGATGGCTATCTCTCCCACTCTGTGTTCTGGAAGAAAACGCATACTGAGCAGTATCTTCATGCCGATTCCCATCATTTCCCTGCTCAAAAGATGGGTGTCCTTAACACCCTCACTACTCGTGCCCTCAGGATTTCTGATAATGAGAGCTTTGATAAGGAGAGATCCCATCCCCTTGATGTCTTTGTGGAAAATGGATATAGTAGGCACCTAGGTTAGAAGGCTTTCCTTAAAGCATCTAGAAATGCAGTTATTAGGAAAGAACCTAAGGAGCGCTGACTAGGTGTCCACCTTCCATATGTCCAAGGAACCACAGACAAGATTGCTCAGATCCTTAAGAGGTATGATATTCCCTCTACATTTAGACCCCTCAAAACTATTCGTAATTCCCTCCAATTGGTTAAAGATCCTGCTAACCCCAAGGACATGAAGGGTGTCTACTTGATCCCTTGTTCTTGTGGGACCCCCTACATCGAGGAAACAGGGCGCTCCATCCATCAGAGGATTAGCGAACATGCAGCTTGTTATCTCAAAATCAGGCCCTGGAAGGCTGCAGACCAGGAAGACTTCAAGCAACTATTTCAAACCGACTTTAGGCTGAGGCTTAGCCTCCTCAACCTGAGAGGGCTCTCTCTTGATGGGTTAATGATTTTGATTAAAGATAAGATGGCTAACTCTTATAGAACAACTGTGAAAAATATGAATGGTGGAAACACATTAAACAAAACTATCCATTGGGCTTATGGAGTCAACAACACCTCAATATAACAATGAACTCAACCTTACATGGAAGTCAGGGCATTCAGCATTTAAACATTCAGAACATAAACTCATATGGGACCACACAGTTTATAAATGTATACAGGAAGTCAGAGCACATTCAGTGAATTCTGAGTGATTATTCATCCATACCACTGTAAGAATTAAGAAAAGGACAACATCACATATTCTGAACATAAAAAATCCTTCATGAATCCTGAGAAGTAAAGTCCAGCATGTATATTACTGAAAATGAATCTTACATAGGCGAAATACCAGCTTTTTCATAAAATTTCCAACCCTGATTACCTTGCTGTTTCAGCTATATATGGAGCTCTTATTCTAACTGATCGAGATTCCTCCTCCAGCATGAGGGGAATTCGAAAACTACTTCTATTACTGACATCTGTTTAGCTTTCAACTGCCTATACTGCCTATTTAATGTAACAAACTTCCACTAGACCTTTCTAGACATCTAAATCAAGTAGGACTCTAATTCCATAACAGCCTTGGTCTATAATCATCCTCGTTCTTTGACATCTGGTTCCCTTCTAGTTTAGCTGTGATGAGTCTTCAAGGTTCCATGTTTGTCTTCAATGTCACATGTTTTCCAATGCCCTGAAACATAGGAAACTACCCCTGTTTACTGGTCTTTAGTTTTCCTCAAAATATTCGAATCCAAAGAAGCATGTCCTTTATCCTTTAATTACCCAAAATGGAGTAGACTGCCACGTCCTTGATGTGCTGTAAGCCTTTCCCATGTACCTGTGTGATGACAAAACCTTTCAAAAAGATTTGCTGCTTTGTCAATCATAATTGATCAACTCAATTGTAACATGCAGCTACAGCAGTTTCGTAGCGCGCTACGAAACTGCTGTGTAATTTCAAAAACACATTCTTCCTTTCATAGCTAAATGATCGCCACTATTCATGGCTTAAGCACCTTACTCCCTTGATCATTTTGACAAGATTTTCTTGCAACTTTTCAAGAAACAGATATTTCTCCTGAGGAAAAGATGCAATGACACCAATAACACCATTCACTGTTCCAAATATAACTGTATGAATCTGGCTAGTACCTCACGTGCAAATTGTATAGGCATATTCTCTTCAGGTGCAAGGGGATGTGCTAATATAGTTCCCTCTTGATTGCAACCAAAAACAGGGTTGGCAGCGATGAAATGATTCCTGCCAATATTAATTGCCACAGCCGCTAGCAGCAAATTGCAAGACTTAGATAACAAACTTTGCAGCCACCTTAACTAGCCATTACTCGTATCAAAAAGAAATTCCAACGGCCATGAGCCTAGTGGCACAACCAGAGATTTGACCCCAATTATCGACCTTTCAAGAGGCAGAACAACAAATGTCAATGTAGTGATGGTAATTCTTCAATTACATTGAGGTTAATGGAGTTTCTCTTGACAAGAAATACGCCTGGAGAAGCCTTGGGAAAAAAAATCAGGGCCGTGTGATAAAACTAAATACAGGGTTGTAATGTAACGAACATCTCGATGTGTATCAGCTAATTTAGCCATACCCTTGAAAATGAGACTGGAACACTGAATAACACAGCAAAAATCCTGATATATGATAAGATATGCAACTGATGGCTCAAATATCAACAAGATTTGTTCAGCAGATGGATATCCCAGTCTTCACATCATCCATAGAGGATAAACCATTGCTCGCTTTCTCATTTGCATTAACATCTTTGGGCAATTTATCTTTTGGTGGAAAGTCGTGTATTGTTCGGAACTCCTCTGTAAGTAACCTTTCCAATTCTTGATGCTTTTTCAAATGCTTGGCATCCTTCTTGCGATAATGATGAAATGCCCAATATTTTTCAAGACCATAGAGATTCCCCTTCATGTAGAATTCAATGGTTAACTGTTCAAAATCCTCATAGAGACTTTCCTTAAATTTCTTCTCCAATCCATAGCTGTAGAACCTAAAAAGGCACTCCATGCCGTAATTATACTTTGCTGCTGCATCTTCCAGTGCTAATCTTCGGAACTCATTATACATGGAGCGGTTGAAATTATTTCTGAGGAAAAATGACCAAAATCTGTAGAGAGTATTCATTTCCTCACTGCAACCAGTACCAACTCTCTTGCGCTCTGCCAGGCAACGCTTGTAGTATTTCAAATATTTCTGTTGTTTAAAACCATGATCTTCCAAAAGTTCATGACTTGGATGCTGAAAAGGAGGAAAAGACTTTGGCATGGAACCAACTGGCGAACTACTTCCAGCAAAACTGCCACTGCCAAGACATGATCCATGAGGAGAAGATGCAAGCTTTGAGGATGCCATTGTTCCCCCATGGTTGTCTGGTGGTGTTGATCCAAAGAAAAACCCAACAGAATTACTAGGTGGACTTTCTGATATGATGCTTTGTCGGTTGCGAAGTCATGTGCCTTGATTTCGAGCAATGTTCGTAAATAACCGTTCTTTATGTGAAGGCTGTTTTGTGTCAAGATAACTGTATCCTGAGGCACGCAAGCCTGATGCAGTTATTCCCAGGCGGTCCAATCCAGGTATTGTTAACATTAATAATATTATGGCCTCTGCTGCTGCAGTGTACCCATGATGGTACCCATGATGGCCAGATTTAGACTGCAATTCTCTTGAACCATCATCACGGAGCTCCCATTTGTATAACTAAATCTTTTGATTGATGCCAGTAAGCAACTTTCCATTAAATGCATTCAGATAGTAAACAGAACCCTTTGTCTCCTTGTCAGCAACAACTGCAACATGTGCCAGTACCACGACACCTAACGATCTAAAACACAGCGGATTCTGATAAGTATGACAGCTGGGTGAGATTTGCTATGGATCAGCACAAAATCACTTAGACTGTGTTTCGCTACGAAATCACCAGAAACATGTTGCGCTGCGAAAACACCTAAAACTGACTTATGCGCTACGAAATCACCTAAAGAGCTTTGTAGCACATAATAACCTTTGAACAAAGTTGACACATGGAAATTGTGTAAATTATGAGACTAGTGGTGAATGAGGATGCATAGTGGACTCCTTAGACTCAGACTCTAAGGCAAACAAAAACTCAAAACTAGACTAGCACTGAATTTTTTACCATCAAACTAATGTGAGCGGTTTTGAAATTAGAATTCTTAAGTGATAACAGTGGCTCCACTTGGGATAGTGTGCTCCTGTAGTACACTAAGAACTCGTATGTCCAGTGCCTTATCCATTTATGACAAACAGAAATTTTCTTGACAAGCATCCCTTTCAAGCTTCTGGGGCCTTCACCTCAGGCTTGAACTTGATAATCACCATAGGAGAGAGAAGTCTATATCTACTAAAAAAAAAATTGCTCAGTCAACCTTGAGCTTATTTGCATTTTCCTACCTACCTACCCTATCAATTCAAACTTCTTTCAGCTCAATCAATGTGAAATTTCCAATGTAGCCAATCATTTGTCTTATCTGATATTTGAGTTTTTTGACTGCATCGGAGTTCAGAGCCACAATGATATTGTGATGACCAGTGCCACTGAAATTGCCTATGATCTTCATAGAAAAACTGAAACACTGGAAAGTAAAACTCTTCCATATATTTGGCTATAGGATCCCAGAATACATGATCAGCTTGATGATTCTTGTAACTTTCTGGTTGTGCAAACTGATCTTCAACAACAGTGTACAGTTCCTCAATCGTGAAAGAGAAAGGAAGCAACACTCTCTCCTTGTGTTCTGCCATAGAAAGCTTCTGAAAATAATGATCATGATTATGAAAACTATATGCCTGAATTTGACCTTGTAAACCTTCAATGTCTTTCTCAATGTCTTTAGCAACTTCATCCAAAAATTTCATCTTATCCTTTGCCTTGCACTCAAATGATTTTAGATACGAAGACAAGGACAAAGAAAAACTTTCATCTATTTCTTCATTAATATGATCATCATTCCATTGTTTGAAACCTTGAATTGAAGGAGAGTTTGCCACCACATCTGATCTATCTATCCATTCCTCCAAAAACATAAGCCAAAAGTCTTCAAATGACTTAATGGATTTGGTAGGAAAGCTTTCAATCCACTGTTTACATTTCCCTTGAAATGAATCATAGAACAACATAATGCAAACATCCTCATGTTTAACTCTAAGAAGCTCTGTAAAATCACAAAAATCTGATATATGCTTCAAAGTTAAATTCAAATCTTCTCCGTTGAATTTTGGACCATTCCTTAGAAAATATGCATCCTTGGGAAAATGATTTGGGAAACCATGAATTCCTGAAAAATCTATGCATGCATACCTTGAAATAAGAATGGTAGCATCTGGGTCCTTCATAACTCCAGTGGAATCACCATGAATCTATGAATTTCGAATTCTTCAACAATGGAGTCGCCAAGGTAGATTTGCAGCCTCAAAAAGATTTCTGAGCTTCTGCTACCTTCAGAAGTTCAGTCTCTTGATTTCGGGAATGAATAATCTTCAGACTCCCGACAGACGCACCAAAATGTTATCTCAAAATCAGGCCCTGGAAGGCTGCAGACCAGGAAGACTTCAAGTAACTATTTCAAACCAACTTTAGGCTGAGGTTTAGCCTCCTCAACCTGAGAGGGCTCTCTCTTGATGGGTTAATGATTTTGATTAAAGATAAGATGGCTAACTCTTATAGAACAACTGTGAAAAATATGAATGGTGGAAACACATTAAACAAAACTATCCATTTGGCTTATGGAGTCAACAACACCTCAATATAACAATGAACTCAACCTTACATGGAAGTCAGGGCATTCAGCATTTAAACATTCAGAACATAAACTCATATGGGACCACACAGTTTATAAATGTATACAGGAAGTCAGAGCACATTCAGTGAATTCTGAGTGATTATACATCCATACCACTGTAAGAATTAAGAAAAGGACAACATCACATATTCTGAACATAAAAAATCCTTCATGAATCCTGAGAAGTAAAGTTCAGCATGTATATTACTGAAAATGAGTGTTACATAGGCCAAATACCAGCTTTTTCTTAAAATTTCCAACCCTGATTACCTTGCTGTTTCAGCTATATATAGAGCTCTTATTCTAACTGATCGAGATTCCTCCTCCAGCATGAGGGGAATTCGAAAACTACTTCTATTACTGACATCTGTTTAGCTTTCAACTGCCTATACTGCCTATTTAATGTAACAAACTTCCACTAGACCTTTCTAGACATTTAAATCAAGTAGGACTCTAATTCCATAACAGCCTTGGTCTATAATCATCCTCGTTCTTTGACATCTGGTTCCCTTCTAGTTTAGTTGTGATGAGTCTTCAAGGTTCCATGTTTGTCTTCAATGTCACATGTTTTCCAATGCCCTGAAACATAGGAAACTACCCCTGTTTACTGGTCTTTAGTTTTCCTCAAAATATTCGAATCCAAAGAAGCATGTCCTTTATCCTTTAATTACCCAAAATGGAGCAGACTGCCACGTCCTTGATGTGCTGTAAGCCTTTCCCATGTATCTGTGTGATGACAAAACCTTTCAAAAAGATTTGCTGCTTTGTCAATCATAATTGATCAACTCAATTGTAACATGCAGCTACAGCAGTTTCGTAGCGCGCTACGAAACTGCTGTGTAATTTCAAAAACACAGTCTTCCTTTCATAGCTAAATGATCGCCACTATTCATGGCTTAAGCACCTTACTCCCTTGATCATTTTGACAAGATTTGCTTGCAACTTTTCAAGAAACAGATATTTCTCCTGAGGAAAAGATGCAATGACACCAATAACACCATTCACTGTTCCAAATATAACTGTATGAATCTGGCTAGTACCTCACGTGCAAATTGTATAGGCATCTTCTCTTCAGGTGCAAGGGGATGTGCTAATATAGTTCCCTCTTGATTGCAACCAAAAACAGGGCTAGCAGCTATGAAATGATTCCTGCCAATATTAATTGCCACAGCCGCTAGCAACAAATTGCAAGACTTAGATAACAAACTTTGCAGCCACCTTAACTAGCCATTACTCGTATCAAAAAGAAATTCCAACGGCCATGAGCCTAGTGGCACAACCAGAGATTTGACCCCAATTATCGACCTTTCAAGAGGCAGAACAGCAAATGTCAATGTAGTGATGGTAATTCTTCAATTACATTGAGGTTAATGGAGTTTCTCTTGACAAGAAATACGCCTGGAGAAGCCTTGGGAAAAAAAATTAGGGCCGTGTGATAAAACTAAATACAGGGTTGTAATGTAAAGAACATCTCGACGTGTATCAGCTAATTTAGCCATACCCTTGAAAATGAGACTGGAACACTGAATAACACAACAAAAATCCTGATATATGATAAGATATGCAACTGATGGCTCAAATATCAACAAGATTTGTTCAGCAGATGGATATCCTAGTCTTCACATCATCCATAGAGGATAAACCATTGCTCGCTTTCTCATTTGCATTAACATCTTTGGGAAATTTATCTTTTGGTGGAAAGTCGTGTATTGTTTGGAACTCCTCTGTAAGTAACCTTTCCAATTCTTGATGCTTTTTCAAATGCCTGGCATCCTTCTTGCGATAATGATGAAATGCCCAATATTTTTCAAGACCATAGAGATTCCCCTTCTTGTAGAATTCAATGGTTAACTGTTCAAAATCCTCATAGAGACTTTCCTTAAATTTCTTCTCCAATCCATAGCTGTAGAACCTAAAAAGGCACTCCATGCCGTAATTATACTTTGTTGCTGCATCTTCCAGTGCTAATCTTCGGAACTCATTATACATGGAGCGGTTGAAATTATTTCTGAGGAAAAATGACCAAAATCTGTAGAGAGTATTCATTTCCTCACTGCAACCAGTACCAACTCTCTTGCGCTCTGCCAGGCAACGCTTGTAGTATTTCAAATATTTCTGTTGTTTAAAACCATGATCTTCCAAAAGTTCATGACTTGGATGCTGAAAAGGAGGAAAAGACTTTGGCATGGAACCAACTGGCGAACTACTTCCAGCAAAACTGCCACTGCCAAGACATGATCCATGAGGAGAAGATGCAAGCTTTGAGGATGCCATTGTTCCCCCATGGTTGTCTGGTGGTGTTGATCCAAAGAAAAACCCAACAGAATTACTAGGTGGACTTTCTGATATGATGCTTTGTCGGTTGCGAAGTCCTGTGCCTTGATTTCGAGCAATGCTAGGAAATAACCGTTCTTTATGTGAAGGCTGTTTCGTGTCAAGATAACTGTATCCTGAGGCACGCAAGCCTGATGCAGTTATTCCCAGGCGGTCCAATCCAGGTATTGTTAACATTAATAATATTATGGCCTCTGCTGCTGCAGTGTACCCATGATGGCCACATTTAGACTGCAATTCTCTTGAACCATCATCACGGAGCTCCCATTTGTATAACTGAATCTTTTGATTGATGCCAACAAGCAACTTTCCATTAAATGCATTCAGATAGTAAACAGAACCCTTTGTCTCCTTCTTAGCAACAACTGCAGCATGTGCCAGTACCACAACACCTAACGATCTAAAACACAGCGGATTCTGATAAGTATGACAGCTGGGTGAGATTTGCTATGGATCAGCACAAAATCACTTAGACCGTGTTTCGCTACGAAATCACCAGAAACATGTTGCGCTACGAAAACACCTAAAACTGACTTATGCGCTACGAAATCACCTAAAGAGCTTTGTAGCACATAATAACCTTTGAACAAAGTTGACACATGGAAATTGTGTAAATTATGAGACTAGTGGTGAATGAGGATGCATAGTGGACTCCTTAGACTCAGACTCTAAGGCAAATAAAAACTCAAAACTAGACTAGCACTGAATTTTTTACCATCAAACTAATGTGAGCGGTTTTGAAATTAGAATTCTTAAGTGATAACACAGCTGACCTAAGACATGGGAGAACCAAGTCTTCAGTGCTAGCAGAGCATGTGGATAAGACCAAGCATCATGTTTGTATTGAGGAGGCTAAGGTTGTTGCCAAAGTTTCCCAGTTCCATCATCGTAAACTCAGGGAAGCTATTGAGATTGAAAGAAGGCCTAACAATCTCAATAGAGATGACGGCTGGAAGATCAGTAGATGTTGGATCCCTGCCCTTTCATTTTAGACTCCCCCCCCCTTTCGTCTTTTTCACTTTTGTCGTTCCCCTGGAGCCTTCCTATCTCCTTGGGTTTGTCCTTCTTGCTCTGGACTCTTTCCAGTCCTTCTCCTGTTTATTTTTTTCGCTCCTTTTTTCCCTAATCAATATTGGTATTTATTATCATAACTAATATATATATATATATATATATATATATATATATTATTACTATTTATTTATTTATTTTTATATATATTTTAATTAATTTATTTATTTATCTATTAACGAATATACAATATTAATATTAATATTATTTATTTATTTGCTTATTTTTATTGTTGAGTCGCTCCCTTTTCCCTGATTGATATTGGTATTTTAGTCATAACAAATATTTATTTATTTATTTATTATTATTATTTACTTATTTATTTTATTGGTTTTTCGTAACTAATTTATATATATTATTATTATTTTATATATATTATTAATTTTTTTTTTCAACTATCTTTTACCTAACTTTTATCTTAATAACCTAATAACTTTAATATATATATATATATATATATATATATATATATATATATATATATATATATATATATATATATATATATTAATAAATAATTTAAATAAATAAATTAAATTAAAGTTTTTTAAAACTAACCATTAAAAGTATTTTATTTATCTATATATTTTACCTAATTTAATTTATTTCCATAAATAATAAAAATAATAATAATATTAAATTAATAAATAATAATTTGACTACTAATATTAATATCAAGACTATATTACTAATATAATTATATTTAATAAATAATTTAAAAAAAAAAATTACTTATATTATTAATATATAATAATAAATAATTAAATTAAATTAAATAGATTACCTTTTCTAACTAACCATTTAAATTATTTTATTTATTTATATTTTTAACCTTAACTTTATGATTTTAATTGAAATATATATATATATATATATTAACAATAATTATTAAATAATTTAAAGTATTTTATTTATTTTTTAATCCTAACTTTTATCTTAATAACCTAATATTTTATATATATATATATATATATATATATATATATATATATATATATATATATATATATATATATATATATATATAAATTAATTAATTAATTTTTAAAACTAACCATTAATTTTTTTTTATGTATTAATATTAGAAATAATAATAATATTAAATAATAATTTGACCTGGGTCTGAAGGTCAAGATTAGCTGTTGGTCGATTTAGCCGTTGGAGTCTCTGCTCAGACTATTTAACTTGCTAAGCTGGATCTGTTTCTTCAACTTGTCCTGACGATGAACCACACTGGTTAGTTCGAAACGCGTCGACAAAGGTCTTTCTATATGTGATTTACGCCGAAGCTCTTCTTATAAAAGAATTTCTAGGTGTAATACATGTTGTAAATAAATTTAGGCATTACATCACTGGATATCCTGTTGTTTTATATACAAATCACTTTGCCATAAAATATTTAGAAAATAAACCAATTACAAACGATAGAGTAACAAGATGGTTGATTTTATTGCAGGAATTCGACATCACAATAAAAGACCGACCTGGAAAAGAAAATCATGTAGCTGGCTTTCTCTCACGAATGCCAAAGAAAGTGGACACATCAGTAGTCGAAGATCAATTTCCAGATAAACATTTTTTCACTGTTACTGTCAAAACACCCTGGTATGCTGATGTTGCGAATTATTTAGCAGTAGGCAAATTACCAAAGCATCTAACTCCCAATGAACGCAAGTAGGTTGTCCAGCGTAGTACCCACTTTTCTTGGATTAGGGGCTACCTATTTCATACAAGAGCAGATATTCACATTAGAGGATGCATCCGTGAAAATGAAATTTTTGACATTCTAAAAGCCTGTCACGACGGACCGTGTGGCGGACATTTCGCAGATCGTAGAAGTGGTCACAAATTTCTACAAACAGGGTATTATTGGCCCACAATCTTCAAAGATGCAAAGAAATTTGTTCAATCTTGTGATAGTTTCCAAAGAGCAGGACGCCATAGACAGTCCGACGAAATTCCTTTGAACGCACAGCTAGTCATTGAACCATTTGAGCATTAGGCACTCAATTTTGTTGGTCCGATCAACCCATCATCAAACCAAAAAACATATATTTTGGTAGCAACGGAATATGTGACCAAATGGGTTGAAGCAGAGGCACTGCCAAGAGCTACAGAGGATTCCGTCATTCATTTCCTGTTCCAAATATTTCTGCGATATGGCCTCCCAAGAGACATAATCACGGATGGAGGACCACATTTTGTTGGTAATAAAATTGCTGCAACACTAAAAAACTATCATATTCAGCATAAAATTACTACTCCATACCACCCACAGGCAAATGGCAAAGTAGAGAGCACGAATAAAGTAATAGAAGCAATACTGACAAAAACCATTGCGTCACACAGATGTGATTAGGCTATAAGATTGCCGGAAGCCTTGTGGGCATATAGAACAACATGGAGAAGCACTACTAGTTATTCACCATATCATCTAGTATTTGGAAAGGAACCCATCTTTCCAATATAATTCCAAATACAAACCTTGAGAATAGCACAAGAAGTCGGTCTAGATTTAAACGAGGCCTAGATTAATAGACTACATCAAGTCAATGAGCTAGATGAAATCAGGCTCTCCGCTCTTCAACATACCACATTAATCCAACAACAGAGAGCCAAATGGCACGATGCCCTCATCAGAAAGAAAGTCTTCCATGAAGGAGATTGGGCGCTCCTGTACGATTCCAGGTTTCAGGATTTTCCGGGGAAACTTCAGACTTGCTGGTTGGGACCATATGAAATCCAGAAGGTGCATGATAATGACACCATTACTTTAGCCACCATTGACGGACCTAGACATACCTTTAAGGCAAATGGCCACCGAGTTCGATTGTACCACAAACCACTTACTCGGGAATCCTTTTGCCAGCAACTCCGGGAAGAATCCGACATGCAAATTCTGGTTGAGGAAGAGAACTCTTCCTCACCTTTGGTTCACTAAGTTATTTGATTGCTTTTAAATTTTGTACATAGTTCTTTTGTTTTGTTTGTGTAAATTACTTTTTGTACATATTTCTGCATTTCTGCAATTTTTGCATTTTGCTGTTCCCTTCGGAAGGAATAGCATTTCCACCATTCTGCTGTTCCTTTTCGAAGGAATAGTGCATCCGTATTTTGTTGTTCCTTTTGGAAGGAACAACATTTTCACCACTCTGTTGTTCCTTTTCGAAGGAACAACTCTTTTGCATTCTGCTGTTCCTTTCCGCAGGAACAACACTTTCACGTTTTGTTGTTCCTTTCTGAAGGAACAACATTTCTCCATTTTTGTTGTTCCTTTCCGAAGGAACAACATTTCCACCTTTGTGCTATTCCTTTCTGAAGGAACAACACTTTCACGTTTTGCTATTCCTTTCCGAAGGAACAACACTTCCGCATTTTTTCTGTTCCTTTCTGAAGAAACAACATATCCACATTTCTATTGTTCCTTTCCGAAGGAACAACACTTTCATTTTCTGCTGTTCCTTTCCGAAGGAACAACACTTTCATTTTTCTGCTGTTCCTTTCTGAAGGAACAACACTTTCATTTTTCTGTTGTTCCTTTCCGAAGGAACAACACTTTCGTTTTTCAGCTGTTCCTTTTCGAAGGAACAACACTTTCATTTTTCTACTGTTCCTTTCTGAAGGAACAACACCTTCGTTTTCTGTTGTTCCTTTCTGAAGGAACAACACTTTTGCTTTCTGCTGTTCCTTTTCAAAGGAACAACACTTTTGTTTTCTGCTGTTCCTTTTTTGAAGGAACAACACTTCCATTTTTCTGTTGTTCCTTTCCGAAGGAACAACATTTTCACATTTTTTTGTTTGCGCTTTCTTTCTTTGCTATTCTGATTAAGGGAAAGTTTTTGTTCCTCTCAAGGAACAACAGTTTCAAGCATGTTTTTTCCTTTTGATTGCAGTTTTTGTGTGCAAATATTCTTTTGCTGTCTCTCTAAAGAAACAACAGCTGTTCCATCTTGAACAACATTTTTTGGAGTGCATTTTTTCCTTCTTTTTTGTATGTGTGTTTTATAATTTAGATCATTTTTGTAGCACAACTATACATTTATGAAACAATACAAAAACTAGAGGACACTGAAATCAACAAATTACATAAAAATCGTCGTTTTTAGAAGAAATTGCTTTGAATTGATAAGAGGAAAGAGGAAAGGACACAACTATTGATCACCTTGCTGTCATTATTTTACTAATACCAATATGATTGATTTTTTTATCATGATGGTTCTTCCTAAATCCCCATAATTCTCTTTGATCATTATTATTGAATAAGAATAAGAACATATTTTTCTTCTTCCACCATCCCTACTCTTAAGGAGTGTTGAACCACCCTCTGTATATAAATAGGAAAAGTGATATATACATGAAAAGAAGAAAAAATGATTATCTATATGATTACTAATATGATTTGTCAAATGAAGGATAGGGGGTCTCATCAAGAGCCAGCCTACCATGATCATAAGGAAGAAAGTGAAGTGGCATTCCCATTATGGCCACCACACTAGGGATATGATCCAAGAGGCACATTAGAAAAATAAAAAACCCTTGGAATAGGAGGTCTCATCATGAGCCGGCCTGCCTACCTTTCACTCCTTCCTAGTGAATGGCATTGTGATTCAGCTGGTTACCAAGCTAGCACAATGGCCTCCATTCTGACATTGCACAGCACTTTCCTAGGCATACACAAAGGATTATGATTCCAAGGGTGAAATAAACAACTCTGTCAAGGTTATGGACACCTGTGGGCAACAATGCTCTGCTGATTTTATCGAAGTCATATTTCTTATACACCAATAGTAACTATAAAACCCTTCTTTTTATATCTTTATAAGTGGTTCAAATGAGATTATGTATATAACCCTTTCAAACCTTTGATACATGAAAATCATTTACAAATCAATTATGATGGTAAAAGTCGATAATGACCGCATAAGAACTTTTATTCACGTCAGCTATCCTATCCTCCATTTCTCACATCATATCACGATATTTCCATACTTATTAGCGATTCTATCATATGCCTCAATTTCGGTAATCCACTCATTTTTGTAAACATGGCATATCTTTATATGTTGTTCCTTTATGACTCTATACTATGGCAGTTCAGCACGCTGCTCCTTTATTTGATGGCCGAGGATGGCCTATCACATTACAGGGGGCGCGGGTGATCCCCATAATTCGCTGGCATACATGTCAGCTCATCATTTGGAGGAATTATGACTCGGGAATAGTAAAGCTTAATGGTATTTTGTTTCCAAATATGCATGGCTTGCTGTTCCGAAGCTATTTCCATGTTTTGCTCTGCAAAAATTAGTAGTAAGTTAGAAATTTGAACAACTTGCTATTCCATCACCTTCTTTGTGCTTTCCTAATAGTGAAATTTGAACAGCCTGCTGTTCCATTATCGTCTCTGTGTTTTTTTTTACAGTGTGCTAAGCGTGAAATAAGATGGGAGGAAGATCAATTTGTAGTGAGCCACAGGTGTTGATGGTATCTGATGCTGCATGAGAAATCCTAGCAAGGGCAGGATAAATAACTTACCTTAACCGTCTACAACAATCCAAAGAGACGATGGCAATTGAGTTTCTGCAAAACTTGAAAGAACATCATTCCATGGTGAGAGGGAGATAGATAGTAGTTATTGATGACATAATTGCAGAAGTTTCGGGACTGCCAGCCACTGGACCTATGTGGACTCTGAAAAAGGTGAGACTACGAGATGCCATGAAAATCTTCCATGATGAAGGGCAGAACCTGAGTGTAAAAGGGAAGGGAGTTCTACCAACAGCCTTGGGAGAGCCATGGGTAGAGTTGGCAAGAATTATCCAGAGCTACATCAGTTGTGACGACAGGAAAGACGTGGTAAGACCACGCCATCTTAAACTTTTAGCTGTGTTAAAGCAAAAATGTGCTGTGAATTTGCCTGCGTTTTTTAATTTTTTATTACACAATGTTGCCCGAAGCATGAAGAAATCTCACCATGTAGAGTCAGTAGTAAGCCACCATGGGTTAATATGACTAATAGTCAGCTACAGTCTTGCCCAATAGAAGAGCAGTTGTGAAGAACTGATTTTCATGAATGAAAACATGTTGCTAGTACATCGAGCAGACCATTGAAACGAAGAAAATTTGTTAGATTGGCAAGGATCAGGGGAATGCTAGGAAATTCCCAGGGAAACATTAGTCAACCTGTGGAGATACATGATTCAGGAGATGAAGAACCCCCACAATTGGAAGGAGGGGAGAACGAAAAGAATTGGAGGAAAACGATGAAGGAGAACTGGAGGAGGAGACTGAGCAATCTGGTCAGGAAGAAGAGGAAGCATAGCAATGCAGTGAAAGTCCACTGCAAAACCCATTGCAAGAAGATGAATTGGCCCAAATTTTGGCCAATATGGGCGAATATGTCCAACCTCGCAACCCACTCAACTCCCATACCGAAGAAGGACCACAGGAGCACTCTGCTCATGATAAAAGTGCATCCGAGGAACTGTGTGATGAGAAAGATGGATTGTAGGAGCATTCTTCTCATGATAAAAGTGCATTCGAGGAACTGTGTGATGAGGAGGAAGGAGAAGAGGACCACTCTTCTCATAACGAGAGCATATCTGGGGAGAAGAGTGACGAGAATGAAGAAGAGGAACAATTTGTTCCTAGTCAGAATACACCAGAAGAATTCCACAATGAAGAAGGGGTAGAAGAAGAAGCTACCCAGGAAACATCAGAGCAAACTAGGGTTTCTACCCCTGAAAAAACTGATCAGTAGAACATTTAAGAAGCACCCTACGAAGAAAATAAGGGAATTTTCCAAGGCGAAGGTACAATACCTAAGGTATAAAGCCCAAGCTTGAGTAAATGAATAGCTATTCCTTTAAAGAAAACAGAGGAAATTAAAAGATTACGAAAGGAACAGTAGAGATTACTTAACATGATTAAGCAACTTTAGCAACAGATAATAGTCTTGAAAATGGGGAAGAAATCGAAAGGAACCACTGTGGCAAAGCATGCAACTGCCCAGGCAAAACCCCTTAAGAAAAAGACTAAAAGGACTCAAGTCCAACCTGTTATTCAGAACTGAAAGGAACAACATCTGGTTGTTGCACATGTCAAAGTACAAAAAGATAACATATCGACCTGCGATAAAGAGATCCAAGTAGATTTCCCACCTAAAACTATCATGTTGGATAATGACCCGAGGATAGTAACTCTGCAAAAAGATTTGGCACAAGCCCAACAAATAATAGAGAAACTTACAGAGCAGACTATTGCTCAAGAAAAACACCAGAAGTTACAACAGTAACTGAAGAACATTAATGCATCAAAAAGCCAGGCCTTTGAAGGATGGCGAAAGGCAAAGGAAAGAGTAAAATAGGTAACGCATAGACTAGATATAGTCATAAAACAAATGGACACCTTAAGTTCTCTGTATACTGACGTTCTAGCGTGTAGGGCACCTGCCATAAACTATACTTTGTTTTTAATGGAAAGATATTTACAATTGAAAATCAAAGCTGTCAAGGCAAGAGTACCTATAGAAATAAAAACCATTGATGACTTCATAAATTGTTGTAAGCATTACGGGGTGAAAGTTTAGTGATTATTATGTGAATTTTATTTGCACAATCTTGTATTAGATGGAGAAACAGAGTAGAACCCTAGCCATTTTGTGGGAGACATCCAACTGCATGCATTTATTTATTTTGGTGTTAATCAAATAAAGTGGCTCAAAGCCTACAATGTCTTTCAAAGACAGGAGAATGGATTAGATCTATGGGTGAGGGATGAACCTAGAGACCCACTGCAATTATGGAATAAACATAGGAGCCTAATGAGAACTCAGGGAGTGATCGAGGCATTGGGACCTATCCACACAACAGTCATTCAGTAAGGGGTAGAATACTTCTTTACCATCAAAGAACTTGCCATAGCAGCAACCAAATTCTGATACCAGACTTCTAATAAGAATATCCAAAACCTATAACCATTCAATTATGAGAATTTTAAGCTAGCTTTTGACTGCTTCGGTATCTACGTAACCTCATTATGAGAGAAGGTCTGTCTTAGTTAGGTTGTAGGTTCCAAATTCCAGTCATTTGGTATCCTTCACCAGGATATAGAGCCCTATATGAGTAGCCTGAAGGTTAGACAAGGCATATTTTTGAATTCTTAGCTAGGCATCATGGTTATAGACCACCTACTAAGAACCCTTCACCAACCTATTCCCTAACTGCTTTGCATGTCAATTACAATGTTTTCATGAGGGCATGAAAAAGGGTAAGCAGGGGTGTGTTGAGCATTAGAGAAGGTATGTAATTACTACTTATTTCGTTATCTTTTCCTTAAATTCATAACTTCTTTGCATTATGAAATAGGCATATGGTGAAAGATTATGATAAATTTTAGAAGATTTGTGAGCAACATAAAATGACTAATAATTACCTTTTCCTATGCAGAAAAAGAGGAAAATGGAAGATCGCCACTCCAAAGGAAAAGACAAGACAAAATCAATTGTTGTCCCTTTGACAGGGAATCACATCTAAACGAAGCAATCTAGATTGGAGCGTATAAGCCAGGAAAAGGAAGAGGAGATGCCAAATCAGCGCAAGAGAACAAAGAGATAACCGAGAAATAACGATATGGCGAATCCCTCAGGATCCTTTGATCCTGAGGGATTGCTGCCTTAAAGATTATCTGTATCTTTGATATTTCCACTTGGCTATTATAAAAAAGGACAGCGTTGCTAGCCCAGGGGGCAGATAATTGTTGTTTTATGAAATTCACTGTCGTAACTTAAACTTTGATCATAGACTCTCTTTAAAGAGTGATTACTGTAACTTTGTTTTGATGATTAATACATAAATTTTGTTGTTGTTCTGTCTTTGATTCTGGAGTAATCACAACAATGCATCCCTGGAGGCTAAGGGCCTGGCCCTAGTAGATCACTTGCTTCCTGTACCATTATTTTCCAATTCCAAGTCGTGTGTGGTTTGATTTCTTTTATCTGCTTTGTTCAGTAATCTGTTGTTCCTTATTATTTCATGTATTGGCTTTGTTATATCTCATTCCTATTTGAATAGTAAGGTTATCCTCTGCAACTGGAATTTTATGCTATCCATTCTAAAGTTATATCGCATTGTTGTTCCTTTAACAGATTGATATCATTGTATAACATTGTTGTTCCTTACATATTACCATTACTATTCGTTTACAGAGTAATAGTGTTGTGTATTTATAAATCGGTACTATTGTATATTTATCTACGGTTTACCTCCAAGTGTGATTTCTATTCATTTGGGATTGTTGTCCCATAGTGACCGCAATTGCTATTTCTTCACAACCGTGATTAATAATTGCTATGCCAAAACTCAGATTACTGTTTCCTTCAATATAGATGTGCTCTATGTAAAATTCGATTTAGTTTACTGTGCATTTACATTTGATTCAGTTTGATGTTCAATATTTCATAACTCGCTTTAGTTTACTGCTCCATTTTCATTTTTTATTCAAATCATTTATGAGGTAAACATTGTTGCTTAATTCCTGTAGATTACAATTACTGCTTCATTCATTTCGGTAGGTTAAAGCTTTGCTATTCAATCTTGTTAAATAGATTAGTTGTTGTTCCTTTTCCTGTTATTCAAACCATCATTGCTTTGGTGTAAGCAGAATGATCTGAAACTGTAGTGAACATTGACTATTGTTGTCCAGTTCCCAGGTTGATGATATTTTCCTTGATTTCTTTTCAATTACATCAGTTTACAAAGGGAAGAGTTATTATTACTGCACCCTTGACTGATGAAGTGTTGTAGTTCCTTAAATGAGTGATTTGGTTACAAGCATTTCCAGTTCTTGCCATTACATTTAGAGGTTGTTTTCAACATTTAGTTACTTTTGCAAAAGTACTATACTACTAGCATTACTCTTGACAAATGACCGCCTCAAACTGAGTACACTCTTTGAGATAACAAATCATACCTAGATTGATAATTAATGTAGGGTAAATAGAGGTGGAAAAGACCCTTTTTACTGCTCGACAGGGAGAATATTCTATTTTGCTGTCGATGCTGTACCATTGCCTTATGGAAGAATTTTGTGTTTCTTTCTCCTTCTTTTACCCATTGGATTCTCAATTTTTGTTTCCATAAGATTTCCTCTTGTTTTCTTCTTTCTTCTAGTTTATTTAGCACCAATCCTTCCTCTTCTTCCAACTCTTCATTTCTTCCTTCATCTATGATTTTCTGTTGTATTCCCTTCATCTTTATCTGGAGTGTTTCTTGTTCCTTTTGAATGTTTCCAAATTCTTCTCTATTCCACTTCTTTATCCTTCCTTTTAAGTCTTTTAATCTGAGTTGGAGGGTATGCATTTTGTTTTTTCCTTCCATCCCAATCTTAGTCTCCTTCCACCAATTCTTCATCTTATTTATGAAGGTGGGTTCTCTTAACCAGAATGCCTCAAACCTAAAGGGTATATTCTGGTTCTGTTGATTCATAGCTATTTCTAATTTAATGGGCCAGTGATTCAACCCTAAACATGGGAGGATTGTTGCTTCATATAAGATATATTTTCCAATGAAGTGTTCTATTGCTAGGAATCTGTCTAACATGGATGCTATTTGTTTTCTCCCTCCTCTTCGATTGTTCCACGTATATTTTCCATTTATGGTTGGGATATCTACCATTTTCAATTCTGCTTGAAGGTCCTTGAACCTCTCCATCTCTGGCTCTTCTATTTACAGTCCACCTTTCTTCTCATCTTTTGATGTTGTCATGTTAAAGTATCCTGCTATAAACCACAATTTTTCTTCATGAAGGTTTCCTAATTGCTGAAGTTGGAGGAGAAAGCTTCCTCTTTCTGCTAGTGTATGAGGGCTGTATACTGTCGAAACTAGGAACCATTCCCTATTTCGGATTAACTGGAACTTCCCCATGAGTATTCTTTTCATGCCTATCCAATACTCTGTTGTGATTTCTGCAGGGCTCCATAGTATTTCTATGCCTCCAGCATTGACTTTCACATATATGGTTATACATTCATATTTTGGTTTTATTTTGTTTAGGATTTCCTCCATTTTCCTTCCTGGGATTTTTGTTTCCTATAACAACATTAGTTGGGGTTTTTCTTTCTTAGCCTTTCCGCTAAGTGTCTCTGTTTTCCTTTACTATTAAGGCCTCTTATATTCCAGGATGTGAATATCATTGGGGGTGCTTGGCTTGTCTAGTGTAATATCGCCGATAGTGGTACTACTCTCCCGGTGCTCACTAACATTTCTCCCATGATCTGTATCGATTCCTGTAGATTTCTCCAACCTCTTTTCTTCCCGCCTTTTTCTTTGCTTTGATGGTCTTGAGTATTATCTTGTTGAAGGCCTAGTTTTTCTACCATTTCCATCTTTCCCTGTCCCTGTTTCGCTTGGTACTGTTGAAAAGTTTCTCTGTATAATTTTTTTTTTCTCTTCTGGAATGAATCTTTCATCCAGGTGTCTCCATTCATCTAGTAGTTTCCGCAATACTTCTTCTTCTGAGCTTAGTTCTTCTCCTCTGCTTGTGTCAATTTCCATTACTGCATTGTCCATCTTCTCCCTCGCTTCCTTTTCCTCCTTCTCTATTGGTTCACTTTGTGCCTTCCTCTTGGTATGTGATTTATCTTGGCTTGTGCTACTTTCCTTTCCTTTTTCTCCCTAATAGTCCATTGTTTGGGTCTCGTTGTTATCTTCTTCTTCTTCTTGTAGGATTTCAAAGCTATTTGTATTACTTGGCTAGGTTTGTTGTTCTTTCCTTCCTTCACTGGGGTTCTCTCTTTTGTGTCTTATTTTTCTTTTTACTTTTTGAAACCCTTCCTTTTCTTCTTGATTTTTTCTCTGTTGTTTGTTCCTTCACTCCTCTTCTTCTATATTGAGTGAACATTCCTTGAACATATGTCCATACTCATGACATCTTCTACATCTGAATGGAATGTGCTCGTAGTTGAGGGTTTGCTGCCATACCTCCTCGCGATACTCTAGCTCGACTATATCTGGAATAGGGTCAACTATATTCATGTAAACAAAATTTTTAGCATATGAGGTGTATCTTCCTTTTTTTGTAGTTTCAGCTATTTTGAAAAAACTTCCTATTGTGTTTCCTATTCCCTCTAGGATCTCCAGATCCCAGAAGTCCATTGGTAGCCTGAATAACCTCACCGATACCGGGGCTACGAAGAATTTTTCCTTATTGGGGTTATAACATTCTTCCCAGTATCTCATAAATAATCCAGCATTAGAATGAAATTTAGGACCATTTTCAAACACTTTTTCTTTATCTTGCAGGTTCGAGAAGATTATCGCAAAGAAGCCTCTTGCTCCCAACTTTAGCTCGATGTGGCCTCAGGGTTGCCATTTTTACTGGATCCATCTGGTGAGGTCCTCTTCCATCAGCCATACTCTGATGAACTTGCAAATTAGCGCATGGTCTTTCATGTAGCTTCTATATCACTCCAGTTTGTTCATCGGTATCATAAATCTTGGTTTCTCTGTCACACATGGTAAACACTTGCCTCTGTTGCCTACCTGCCATCGTGCTCCAAGGACAGGTCTTGGTTTTCTTGTTTCTTCTGCCTGGTTTCTGGTGTTCTGGCCTTCTCCTGCTGCCGCGTCTTAATAGGAGGGGATATCTCCCCTCCTCTCCTCCTCTATCATTTCTTTTGGTTCTTGGTTTCTGTGTCTGTCACTTGCTACAGTCTTTGGTTTTTCCCCGCGTCGCCTAACTCATGGCTACCTATCATTAAAGTATTTTTTATTTTAATTAAAAATAATAATTTGTTACCATGTAATTGACTTAAAAGTTTGTGTCTTATTTCAACTTTCTTTACACATGTCTCATGTCATCCATGAAATTTGGTCACCTTGTGAATTCGCCAATTTTCATGGGGATCATGATTGGATTGTTGTAATAAAAATAAAACTAAAACTATATTTAAATTATAATCATACTACCTAAAACTAAATGAAATTAATAATACAACCACAATAAAAAAATTAGTAAAAAATTCAATAATTCAAACTAAACTACACAACAAAAAGTAATAATATAAAAGTATATTGTTATGGTGTTAAACTAAACTAAATTATTATAAAAATTGAAATAACAAAATTAAACTAAAAATTAGGAATAATTAAAATAAAACCAAAGTAATAACTAAACCATATTTAAAACTAAACTAAAACTATATTTAACTAAATTATAATCATATTATTTAAAATGGGAAGAAATTAATAACACAACCAAAGTTAAAAAAAGAAAAAAAATCAAATTAAACTACAATCTTAAAAGTAATAATATAAAAGTATATTAACTAAAAATCAAAATAAAGTTATGAAGTTAAACTAAACTAAATTATTATAAAAATTGAAATAACAAAACTAAACTAAAAATTAAATGTAATTAAAATAATACTAAAGTAATAAATAAATCACATTTAAAACTAAACTAAAACTATATTTGAGTAAATTATAATAATATTACTTAAAACAAAATGAAATTATTAATACAATTCTATGTTGATTCGTATGGATAAATATCATTCTGTAGTGTTGGATTTTTCTGCGGACTTTTAATTGACTTCTATTAGGAGCATAATTTAGAAATCAAACTTGCATTTGTATTGGAGTTCTCGGCATAATTTTTTTAGTACATAAATGCATTCAAATTTGTACCATAATGCAAAAGAATTCTAGCCGGCTTCTATTCTGAACATATAACTTCTTGTAAATTTGAAAATTAGCGTTTAGTACATAAATGCATTCAAATTTGTACCATAATGCAAAAGAATTCTAGCCGGCTTCTATTCTGAACATATAACTTCTTGTAAATTTGAAAATTAGCGAGTTGTATAAACTTTCGGTTATGGGGTTGTTGATCTTGAAACTCTATTGTAGTCTTCTACTTGTTACTCATATAGGTATTATTCTTTTTATTTTACTCACTCTTTCATTTATATGGAATACAATACAGAAACTCTAGTTTATGGCACATTTCAAACTATAAGACATTTGGTTGTATACTGTGGATGAATATGTTATCAAACTGGTTTTGTCATGATCTAAAAAAAATATTTGTTCAAAATATAATTCTACATGTAATTTAATTTTTTCACTTACCAATCAATTATCCCTAGCATTATTACATGATAAAGTTATGGATATTAGTGTCTTGCATTAATATTTCAATATAATTCTTTAAATAAATTTTTAAATAGAGTTTAATTTTATTTATGCAAATAATGGAATAATTAATAGATAATATTAGTTTTATCTATTTATTATTATAAATAATTTTATATAATAATGTTAAAATATTTTAGTTTTAGTGGTTTGGTAAATAATGTATTTTTGTAGGGATGTAGGTTGAAGCTTTTGGAAACATGTAACTATTATTTTTTTCCATTTATGAAATAACTGTATTTAATGTAATAATAGTAATCAATATTTTGTTGTTGTTCATCTTTATGCAAAGTGTGAAGAAATTGGAAAAGACTTGACTGTAGGTGAGTTTCATTTCATTATCACATTAAACATTAGTTCCATTAGTTCCATGTTTTTTAAGATATTTTGTAATTGTGTAAATAAATCCAACTCCGAATAATCATTTTCTAAGATTAAATTAATTTTTTGTAATGTTATGCTTGAAAATGGGAAGCAATGGATTCAAATATGATCATAAAAAAAGAGGATATATACATTTCAGCCACCAAAAGTTTTTGAACTACATTATTAGAAGTCACTCTTGTATACAAACATCGCACAATAATAATTAAGTTCCAAAAATTTAAACATCGGAACTTTTGTTCTTGCATGCGTCAACATTGTGTCTTGTTTTATATAGGTTCAATTTAAACCAGCTTAACTATAGATATTATTTTTTCATTATATTCTATGTTTATTAGAATTGATATTGTTCTTTACAATCAAACTTGTAAGGAGAAAAAAGTATACATAAATTTCTGTTTTGAATCCCTAGTGATTATATTTTTTATTTGGAATAATATATGATTTGGTTATTTTTTTAAATAATCTAATACTTAAAAATAATAAAATATTATAGTTTTTAATATTTAAATATGTTGCAGTGTTAGTGTTTAAGTTTTTAAAACTAATATGTCTATTATTTAAAAGTGTGTTACTACTTTATAAACAAGAAAGAGATTTTTCTTCCTTAATATATATTAATTAATTTATTTTTATGAAATATTATATGTTTTTCTTTTGTAAGCTTAGTAGGACTACATCTTCATCATGTCCAATATATCACCCCGATCGGGCGGGGAATACCATCTATCCAAGACCTCTTGTGCAAGAAGAATGAGGATGAAGAACAATGTTTGAAATGGAGTACTTCAGCTACAATGTCTCATAGACATTTTAATCCATCTTTACTTTACATGCAAAATTCATTATTGATATCCAATCAATCTATATTCACAAATAAGATTATGGAGTGGGACAAACATTATATGCTCTATGGATATATAGAATAAATTTATGTGGGATTGAGAACAAAAAATGTTTATATTTGCATTGAGTATTTTCATTTTATTTTTTCATGAAAACTATCATGTTTCGTTACATGTACTCAATTCTCAATTTTTTTTTTGTAAAGTAGATATTTTTATAAATATAAATTTTTCTGTAGATGTATTATTAGTTGAGATTTATTTATAGATTTTCTAACATTATATATGAGACATATATCTTTGTTTAACTTTTATTTGTATTTATTTATATTTTTTTATTAAATCTGATAATATTTATAATAAATTAATTTTTCTCTAACCAATTTGTATTTTAATACATAATTATTTTACTAAACACATTTTTTTGATCTTTTCAATTTTCATCTACGATTCTTCAACTAACTCTATAACCCATACAACAACTATATAAAATTATTGTTACTATATTTTTTTCATTTATTATTTATAGAATAAATAACCTTCCTTTAGGATTCTTTGACTAAGTAGCTCAAATAAAAACCATATAAAATGTTGTTGTTACTAAAAACAATGTCACTATTATATGAAATGATTATATTTTTATCACAAGTATCTTCACTGTTTGTTAATAACACAACATCATATCTGTAAATTAACAATAACAAAGCATGAATTCTTATATGTATGCTACCTTTATTATTTATGATTCAATTTTCTAACTAATTTATATATAAGTCAAATAGAGGATACATTCTTATTTCATTTCTATTTTAGTCTTGATTTTGACTAATCCTTCTAATTTTATCATTTATTGAAATCCCCAATTTTACAATGAACGTTTTGTATAATTAGAAATGAGCTCTTCTCTAGTCTACTTGAATTCCTATTTTCTCTGTTATTTTTCAAAGTTGTTAGACATAGTATGATAATTTTTAGAAAAACCAAAGAAGCATTAATAAATATGATTTCTTCATCTCTTTTCTAAAACATCAATGACAAGTTATGTAACTAGATCACAATATCTATCTATCTATCTATCTATCTATCTATCTATCTATCTATCTATCTATATATATATATATATATATATATATATATATATATATATATATATATATATATATATATATATATATATATATATATATATATATATATATATATATATATATATATATATATATATATGACTTGAAAATAAGTCTCGTAGAAAAAAACGTTATAGCGAAAATGCCAAGATGACCTATTTGAAGCAGCAAAAGAATAGGATCCAAAGCTCTGATTGTTGGCATTATGATACAAGTGTTGTCCTTGATGGCAACTCACTCACAGGTCAATTCAGTTTTGGTAAAAGGAAACTCACAGTACAATAGGTATATTAAGAGGTAACAAGGTATTGCTATAGAAGAACAGGAAGATGGTACTAAGGTCTACTTATCAAAATAAAGACGGTAAAGGAAAAGGCTGATGAAAAACAATTTAAGAAGTATATGCAAGTCCACTTAATCAAAACAACGTATACACGTTAGTCCACAGAACAAAAAGAGCGTATACATATACATGCACTCCCACATGAAGAAAAGCGCATACATGTTGGAAAACCAAGGTTTTGGTTTGTGGTATTTGGTCCGTGGTATTGACCATAGGTATTTTGTCCGAGGTATTTGGTCCGTGATATTGACCCTAGGTATTTGGTCTAAGGTATTGGTCCTAAGTGGTTTTGGTTCAAGGTATTGACAAAGGACCTATAGATATATAAGGAGGAGAAGATCATAAGGCCAAGAGTGCAAGTGTATGGGTTTCTAGAGAATACTTCTATTTGAAGTATATTTTATATTGTGGGGGCTATGTTCATGATTTGATCTGAAATACTTTGTGCACCTTGAATTCAATGTTGGATCAGGATCATAAGACCTGAAATGACTTATTATTGGATGATTTGATATTGGTTGGGCTATATCTGATCATGTACACCCGTTTTATTCTTTAAATGTCATGATTGGGGTTTGTCTGAAGTCTGAAAGTGGAGCAAAGTATTGAGTTATTATTTGTAGATCTGTATGCTGGTTCGTCTCTTCAAAAGAACGTGTACACACAGGTTATACTCTTCAAAATAGAATATACAAATTAAAAGCCTCTTCTTTAGATTTGACTGATATATCTGATCAATTCTGCTATTTTACTATTGTCTGTCAATGAAGTCTTCTTAAGGTTAAATATAAAAATGAGTGCATAAGGTGGTTGGTATTTGATTGATTGACTGTATAAGTGAGAAAAAGTGATCTATGTTGCTGCCTGTGTAAAGCTCTATAAGTTGATAGTAGATGTTCAATATATTGCTGGTTGGTACAGATTTGATTCAGAAGTTATATGTTTTCAGTAGTTTTGTAGGTATGAGCAGCTTTAATTACAGGAAGTAGCGTATACACGCAGGTTGGGTTAAGTAAAGTAGCATGTACATCCTGATGCATGATTTTTAAGGTTGTAGCTGATTCCTGGGTTCAGCATAGTGTTCTAGTGACAATGATCTGATTGTTCAGATTAACTGATCATTGGTTGATGCATTTTGAGTTTCAATGTTTCTGATGGGTCCAATATGAAATTTGATGAAACAAGGCCTTGATGTGTATTGTTGTGTACCAGGAGCATCCAGTATAAAAATTTATGAAGCGTGGTCCCTAGAGGAAGAGAGAAGGTCATAGACTTATGTAAGCTGACGCCTATGTACTAGTAATCACATTGGCTAGTACAAGAGCTAGGGGGTTGCAGCTCCCTTCTAGTAGAAGCTAGAAAATGAGAGAAGGTCGTAGCCTTCTGCAGGTGGGTGCCAACGTACTGGTATGATTCTGCACTAGTACAAGATTGTAAACAGATTTTCTTATTATTAAAAGAAGACATAGACGACATCAGCAGGTGGTTTTCACCCACATTGGGTTTCCACCTTAAATATTGGTGTTCATGTGTGTTGCTTATGTGTGATGCTTTATTCTGTTCTACTACACTGTTAAATAAGTTACTGATGCACTGGTTAAAGATCAACACATGATAAATTGTCTAAATTACAAGTTCTTTGGGTATACGCTAGTTTCTCTATTCACAGTTGCGTGTACATGCTAGTTCACTTCACAGAAGTAGCGCATATAAATCAATTTTGGAAATAAAATTATTGATATGATAATATTGATTCACCCCCCCCTCTCAATATTATTTCCAACAATTGGTATCAAAGCAGGGCCTTTAGAAGAATTTTGTTCGCTTGAAGGTAGATCTTTCAAGATGAATAATCACGAAGGCATGGGATCCATGAGACCACCAATATTCAATGGGAGCAACTTAGTATATTTTTTAGACTAAGAACCAGAGCCTATCTACAATCTCTTGGAGCCAATGTTTGGGAAATTGTGGAAGGAGGATATCAATTTCTAGCAACAATTCCTATAGACTCTGCAGGTAAGAAGTTATATGAAACCAATGCCAAAGCTGTCAATACATTATTAGGAAGTCTATTAGAATCAAAATTTGTTAAGGTTATTCATCTCAAGACATCCAAAGAAATATGGGACAAAATCATTTAGAGCTATGAAGGGTACTCTCAGGCAAAACGTGTTAAGCTTCAAACTCTCAGAATTCAGTATGAAACCCTTAAGATGCATAGTGATAATAGTATAGCTAGTTACTTTTTACGTATAGATGAGATTGTCAATTGTATGAAGAATCTGGGTGAAATGATAAAGGAAGTTACTTTAGTTGAGAAAATTTTGAGATCTTTGTCTGCCAAATTTGAGTCAAAAGTGTCTGCCATAGAAGAAAAACAGGATCTTCAGACTATCATTGTGACTCAACTTCATAGAATCCTAACTATTTTTGAAATGAGAAAAGGAGGTCCATAAAATATGAGAGAAGCCTCATTTAAAGAATCAACAAAGGGAAAAGAAAGGAATAACACAATGAATCAGGACACATTTCAGAAGAAGAATATGAGGTAAATTTTGTCAAGAAGCTTCAACGGGGTTTTGGAAGGTTCAGAGGTAAGCTACCTTTCAAATGATTTTCTTGTGGTAGAGTCGGTCACTATGCTACCAAATGTCCTCATAAAGATAAATATGAAAAAGGGAAGGAATATGCAAAAGGCAATAGAAAACAGGTAGTGAATAGGAGGAGTTACTATACGCATGAAGATAGTGATGGTTTATCTAATAGTGATGAAGATGAAACTAAAAAAGATTATAGACTACTCATGGCTTATGAAAATGATGATTTTCTGGATGCATTAGAAGATTAAGACTATCTTGAAGAAATCACTAAACTCAAAGTCTATTTAGAAGAAAAGAACATGATCATAGATAAATTGACGCACCAGCTTGCTGAAAGACAAAAGCACAATGAAAATCTAGAATGTGAAATTGTGGGTCTAAGAAAAGATCTTGAGAAGAAAAAATCTCTCAATCTTAGATTTGCTAAAGGATTAGAAACTTTAAATGAAATTATCAAGGTTCAGGGTTCTCCTCTGATAAAGAGAGGTCTTGGATATACTGAAGAATCATCTCAATCACAAAAGCTGTCAACCTCCACCAGAAGCTACCTTGATGCAGCAAATACCAGTGAACAATATGTCAATTGTCAGTAAAGGCCTAAAAATACTCATTAGGTAAATCATACTCAATTCACTCCAAGAATCAATATCAGTAGAAGCTGCAACCAATAGGTAAACAATGTCAAAAGATTCTATGATCACAGAAACTTCTTTAATGGGAAATTTTTTTCATGTCATAACTTTGGCACAAAGCTACTCAATGTGTTTCTTACAAAACCATCATGACTAGAGAAGAAAAAAATCAAAGGAGTGTAACAGGAATCAAGAAAAGTTCCTATAATAAATTTTCTCCTCTTGAAAATGAAATAGAATGCTCGATTTGTAACAACTTTGGTCATGAAGAATCTGAATGTAGGAGCAAATTTCGGCCAACACTTCAAAAGGAGCAAATGCCATTTAATCCCAAGATATGGAGAAGGAAGGAATCTCAATCAGAAAGATGTGGCATAGATTTGTATGCAGAAGGACAAGAAAATCAGTGGTACATCGACAATGGATGATCCAAACACATGACAGGTGATAAAGAGAAACTTCATTCATATAATTCTTTAGAAAAGGAAAATAATGTCTCATTTGGAAATGACACTCTAGCTATCATTAAAGGTAAAGGTTCTGTTTTCTTGAAAGAAAAGGTTAAAGCTGGAAATGTCATGTATGTAGATGGTTTAAAGCATAACCTATTGAGTGCCAGTCAAATGTGTGATCAAGGAAATGAAGTGATGTTTCGATCAAACGAATGTGTCGTTCGTGAGCTTGATACTTGAAAGACCGTGATCAAAGTTACAAGAACTCCAAACAACTTATACATACTCAAAGGAGGACAAAAAAAATGCTATCTAAGAAAACAGATGAAAAATGGTTGTGGCATAGAAGATTGGGACATCTAATCTTTCCTAAAATAAGAAAATCATGTAGGCTCAAGGTAGTTCGTGATCTTCCAGATATCAGCATCCCAGAAAATACCATATGCAAACCATGTCAAATTGGTAAGCAAACCAGAGTTCACTTCATTGAAAAGGAAGGGTCAACAAGTAAGCCTCTTGAACTCATCCATACTGCTTTATGTGGACCAACAAGGAAAAAGTCACCTCGTGGAGAAGAATACTTTATTTTGTTTATTGATTATTTTTCTAGAATGTGTTGGATAGGTCTTATAAAGCATAAAGATGAAGCATTTGAAAAGTTTAAAGCCATCAAATCTTTGGTTGAAAATGAATCAGATTGAAAAATCAAATGTCTCAAATCTGATCGAGGGAGAGAATTCATATCAGGTGAATTCTTTGACTTTTGTGAACAACATGGAATAAAAAGGCAATTCTCCATCGAAAGAACTCCTCAACAAAATGGTGTGGTAGAAAGGATGAACATAACAGTTCAACAAATGGATCGAGCTATGCTAGATGAATCTGGAACTCTTGCAACCTTATGGGGTGAAGCTGCATTTGCTGCCATGACTATTCTCGACAAAGCGAACATTCAGGTAAATAGCAATCAAACTCCATATGAACTTTGGTATGGTAAGCCTCCCACTGTAAAACACTTTAAAATTTTTGGAAGAAAATGTTTTATCAAAAGGACTGATGAAAAACTTGGTAAGTTTGAACCCAGAGCAGGTGAAGGTATTCTTCTTGGTTATTCTTCTATAAGTAAAATATACAAATGTTATAATAAAAGATTTTGGAAAATTGTTGAAAGCATTGATGTTGTCGCTGATGAAGCATGCAAAAATCTGGAACAGATGAAATCAATAGAGCAAAATGACAATGAGGAAGATGGGGAATTATTTCCCGCTTCAAATAAAAATGATATTGAAGAAGAAACCATTGAATCATCAGAAGACAATACACCAGACATGGAAAAGACTCCATCCAGGTATATTTAGAAGAATCATCTAGAATCTCAAATTCTAGGAGAAAAGGGGGCTGGTGTACAGACAAGAAGAACTCTTACAGGGACCTCAAGCTATCTAGCATTACTATCCTCCACCGAACCTCAAAATGTAAATGAAGCCTACAAAGATGAATGTTGGGTCAAGGCCATGGATGAAGAACTTGAGCAAATTGAAAAGAATGATACTTGGGAATTAGTTCCTAGACCTCATGATAAAAATATTATAGGAACAAAATGGATATTTAAGAACAAGCTGAATGAAAATGGAAAAGTTATTAGAAACAAGGCCATACTTGTTTGTAAAGGGTATGCTCAACAAGAAGGTATATATTTTGAAGAAACTTTTGCACTTGTTGGCAGACTTGAGGCCATAAGGATGTTTCTTTCTCTTTCTAGTTTTCAGAAATTCAAAGTATATCAAATGGATGTAAAATCAGCCATCCTTAATGGAGATTTAGAAGAAGAAGTTTATATTGAACAACCAGAAGAATTCATTCTTGGAAATGATGCAAATCTCGTATGCAATCTCAAAAAGGATCTCTATGGTCTAAAACAGGCTCCAAGGGATTGGTATTTCCACCTTGACAAATATCTACAACAACAAGGCTTTACAAAAGGTTCTGCAGATAGCAATTTATACATAAAGATTGAAAATGATAAATTGCTAATAATTGTTGTTTATGCTGATGATATCATTTTTGATAGCAATGAAGAATCCATGAGTCAGAATTTTTCTTCAGTAGTGTAGCAAGAATTTGAAATGTCCTTACTTGGTGAACTTACTTATTTATTTGGTCTACAAGTTCAGCAAACAAAAGATGGTATTTTTCTTTCACAAACCAAATATCTCAAGCAGATCTTAAAAAAGTACGGAATGGAATATTCTAAACCAGTATGTACTCCAATGGTAACATGATGCAGTCTCAGCTCTAATGATGAATCACCAATAGTAAACCAACCAACTTATAGATCTATCATTGGAAGCCTACTTTATCTAATAGGTACCAGACTTGACATCATGCATGCGGTAGGAATTGTTGGAAGGTTCCAAGCAAATCCAAAGGAATCACATCTCCAGGCAGTCAAAATAATTTTCAAATATCTTCAAGGAACTCAGGACTTTGGACTATGGTATGCTAAAGATACAGACCTTACTCTTCATGCATATACAGATGCAGATTTGGCAGGAAGTTTTTATGATTGAAAGATCACTAGTGGTGGTGCATTCTATATGGGTTCTCGGTCAGTGTCTTGGTTCAGCAAGAAACAAAGTTTGATTGCCTTATCTACATCTGAAGCAGAATATGTGGCTATTGCATCTTGCTGCACACAACTACTTTTGATGATGCAAACTTTGCAAGACATTCAAATCACATGTACTCCACCCATATCCATTCTATGTGATAATACAAGTGCCATCAGTATTTAAAAAAAATCCTATCATGCACTCCAAGACCAAGCACATACCCATCAAGTACCATTTTCTATGAGAACAAGTGCTTGAACAAAAGGTCAAAGTGGAGTATGTTCCCTCCAAAGAATAGGTTGTTGATATATTCACTAAACCACTGCCCAGAGAAACATTTGAATATCTCAGACAAAAGCTGGGAGTAGTTGCTGCATCATCTTGCTGTTAAATCTAGTTTTTCAGAGGAAGGTTATCATATGCGAGTTTCATGAAGTATAGTTGCATATACACGCGGGTTTCTATGGCTGAAGAAGCGTATATGTTTTTCTGACAGAAAAATAGTGGGTTAGACTCCGCTATGAGTTCTCCGTCTGATGTTGATGATTACAGTCTGACGATATGCCTTGTTCATTGATTTTTATCTAACTAACAAAGATGCCTTGATGAATGACTTGTTGACAATGGATAGGTACCACAGGTTCAGGGGGATCATTAGCCTTCACACACATTTTGCATTGTTGGCATTATGGTTGTTGAGTCCAACTATGGCTTCAAATATTTATACCATTTTTTTCTTAATTCATGTAAAGGTCTAGGGTGTGATATGACTTCTCATACATTTGAATGAGTCCTATTGGACAAATGATGTAATTTGTATCCCCACTTTGTATGGGATGGATGATGTATAAGCAATTGGTATATCCAAACTTGGTTGGGTGGATGAGTCAAATGTGGTTTATCCCCACTTGGTTGGGTGATTGATGTATGTATCAGTCACTGGTCATAACGAGGTCATACTCACTTAGTTGAGTTATAGGGTCATGTTATTCTTTTGAATCATATCTCTACAGACTTGACATGTACTTAGGAGGAGCATGGACAGTTTCTTGGTCTACCCTTTGCCCTTGATGTCAAAGGGGGAGAGTATTTTTGTGTTAGCATGTTATCTATAACAGTTTCTACAACTTGTAGTAATCAAAACCATCATGGTTGCCATCAAGTCCAAAGGGGGAGATTGTTGGCATTATGATACAAGCGTTGTCCTTGATGGCAACTCACTCATAGGTCAGTTCAATTTTGGTAAAAGGAAACTCATAGTACAACAGGTATATTTAGAGGTAACAGGGCAATGGTACAGAAGAACAAGAAGATGGACTAAGGTCTACTAATTAGAATAAAGAAGGTAAAGGAAAAGGTTGATGAAAAGAAATTTAAGAAGTATACGCAAGTCCACTTAATTAAAAAAGCATATACACGCTGGTCCACAGAAGAAAAAGAGCGTATACGTATACACACACTCCCACAGGAAGAAAATCATGTACATGTTGGAAAAAAAAGGTTTTCGTTCGAGATATTTGGTTCGTGGTATTTGGTATGTGGTATTGACCCTAGGTATTTGGTCTAAGGTATTGGTCCTAAGTGGTTTCGGTCCAAGGTATTGACAAAGTGCCTAAAGCTATATAAGGAGGAGAAGATCATAAGGCCAAGAGTGCAAGTGTATGGGTTTCTAAGGAATACTTCTATCTGAAGCATATTTTATATTGCAGGGGCTATGTTCATGATTTGATTTGAAATTCTTTGTGCACCTTGAATTCAATGTTGGATCAGGATCATAAGACCTGAAACGACTTATTACTGGATGATTTGATATTGGTTGGGCTATATCTAATCATGTACACCTGTTTTATTCTTTAAATGTCATGATTGGGGTTTGTCTAAATTCTGAAAGTGCAATGAAGTTATGAGTTAATATTTTCATATTTGTACACTGGTTCGTCTCTTTAAAAGCGTGTGTACATGCAAGTTATACTCTTCAAAATAGTGTATACAAAGTAAAAGCCTCTTCTTCAGATTTGAATGATCTATCAGATCAATTCTGTTGTTTTACTGCTATCTGTCAATGAAGTCTTCTTAAATTTGAATATAAAACTGAGTGCATAAGGTGGTTAGTATTTGATTGATTAATTGTATAAGTGAGAAAAAGTGATCTCTGTTGCTGCCTGTGTAAAGCTCTATAAGTTGACAGTAGATGTTCAGTATATTGCTGGTTGGTATAGACTTGATTCAAAAGTTTTATGTTTTCAGTAGTTTTGAAGGTATACGTAGGTTTAATTACAGGAAGTTGTTGGGTTGTGTTATATTCTTTCCACGACTAGCCCATGTAATTAACGGGGGGGTTAGAAGGGGGGCGGAGCACCCGCTTTGTTGTGCCGATTGCATAGCGGGGGGGGGGGGGGGGGTGTCACAGGGGGTTTGAGGGTTGCAGGTAATGCCACTCTATGGGGTGCAAGGCAGCGCCCCAATTTTTTTTGTTTTTGGACCCTATATTAGCTTGGGCAGACCTACCTATCGTTTTATGCATGATTTTTCGCACATGGCTTTGGACGTAATGGTTTTTGGTCCATGGTATTGAATGCTTCGACATGTATAAATATGTATTGTAACATTGAAAGGAACATAATGAAAAATCAAGCTGGTAGTCTCGGTTTTGGGATCCAGGGGAAAATATCTGTGTATGTTATGAAACCAGCACAAGAAAGGATAGAAAAGATAGATCAACGCCTTAGAATTCAGCCTCTTCGAGGGGGCAACCTCCTTTACATTACATAAATGAACAATTCTTCGATGATACAAATGAAAATACCTCCTTTCTATATATAGGAGTCTAAGGGGTCATAACATAATCAGAGCCGACATAGCAATAATAATGTAAGGGCACAATAATAACAATAGTGGGCTTCTATGGGGCACAAGAGTAACAATATGGGCACTACATGGGTGCATCAATATAATAAGTGGGTTGTACTAATAACAATAAGGGGTTACGCTAGTAGTATAGGGGCCTAACATGCCCCTCTCCTTCAAAAAGCGTTGTCCTCAACGCTTGAGTAGTTCTTGATGCTTCTGTATAAAATTCTTGTCCTCCCATGTGGAATCTTCAGCAGGTATGTTCTTACACTTGATGAGATACTCTGAAATTGATCGATTTCGTAGCTGTTAGGTTCTTGTTTCTGTGACTACTCCAGGTTCCAATATGATTTTTCCTTCCTCTTCAATTTCTGGCAATATTGTTTGAATTGGGATATTTTGCAACGTTTGAATAAGTGGCCATACTTCTTTGTCCTTCTTCCATTCATCCCTTGCTTCGTTTATCCAATCTGGTTGGATAATAGAAATAGCACAAAACAATGCTTCCACATCCTCATCCTTGAAGAGTCTTCCCATTCGGTAAGGTCGCCATTTTTTAAGTGCATGTAGTATTGCCAACATTTCCTTCTCATAAATAGCTTGCTTTAGATGTAGCAGTAAAAATACCCAATCGCCTACATCAAAACATTTTTCACTATGATGTTGATCTACCTGTTGTTTCATTTGATTTTGCACCGAAGTGGCGCTATCCTTTAAAAGTTGGAGAACTTGTTGTTGATGCTCGATGTGATCTTTCACTGCTTGAACCTTTTTCTTATTGATATGTCCTTCTAACTTTAGAGTTTGAGGCATGGTAATTTCTTACAATCCTTTACAAGATATGGTCGGATTCATTTCTTGACGCTCAATGTGATCTTTCACTTCTTGAACATTTTTCTTCTTGATATGTCCTTCTATCTTGATAGTTTGAGGAGTGGTAGTTCCGACTAGTGAATTACAAGATATGGTTGGATTCATTTCTTCTTCTTTGATGTGATCTTTCACTTCTTGCACCTTTTTCTTCTTGATACGTCCTTCTATCTTGAGAGTTTGAGGAGTGGTCATTCTTGCCAATAGTTTACAAGATATGTTCTGATTCATTTCTTCTTTCTCTGGGGTCGGGTCCTGGCATATATCCTCTTCTTTTGATGTTTCTTGATCCTTTTCTTCCTCCTCTTCATACTCTATGTAAAATAATTTCTTCTCAGCACACTTATGACCTTTAGTGCATTTGCTATTACAATTGTAACAAAGACCTCTTTCTCTTTTTTCTTCCAATTGTTGTGGTGTAACCCTTGTAGGTTGTGGAAGGCTAGGAGAAACAACACGTCCATGTTTATAGTTGTGAGGGATAGACTTCCTTGTTGCCATAATTTTACTTTCAAATATGTCACAAAGCCTTTTTACTCTTTCCAATTGTTGTGGTGTTGCTCTAAAGAAGGTGTTGCTCTTTGTATCCTCATAATGTGCTATCATTTCCTTCATGAGAATTGACCACGTAACAATTTGTTTACGAGAACAAAGCCCTTTATACCATAAAAATTGATCCGGTTCTAAATATGAAGATGCAATACATACCTTTTGTAACAGTGGTACACCATGTAGATCAAAATATTGCTCCATCTGAAGTATCCAATTTACCAGATCCTTGCCATCAAACTTCCTCATCTTGCTTTTTCTTGATTTTAGGACCTCGATCTTGAAACGACTGTAACTCTGTACTTTCGGATATTTAAGTTCTGAAATTGCTACTTGTAGTAGCCCTCTATGTCCTCTTTCCAATTCCACCAGTCTAATCCAAATTGGATTCTCCAAGAAAGAGTTATGCACAATCGCCCAAGATGACCTGATTATAGACCTTTCTAGAAGAGCGGACTTGTATGAAGTTCCACGTGTCAATTTTTCGACCTTTGGCTCTAAAAACGATATACAAGAAACTATAGTCTTTCCTCTTTCTGTACCTTCTTACAAAATTTCAATCCACTGCTCAGAGAGAAAGTTATGACGATTTTCCCCAGGTCACCTGTTTGGAATGTAATTCAAGAGTCTGCAAAAAGACCAACTTCCTCAGATCATATCTCCGCAAATATAGCACGAAAAGCTCTGAAATTTGGACCCGAGGTTCAATGCGATTTCTTATCAAATGGGTTTTTTTGCAACTTCTGAAACATCGCAGAAAAAAAGTTATAGCGAAAATTCCACGCTGACCTGTTTGGAGCAGTAAAACCCTAGAATCCAAAGCTCTGATACCAAATGTTATGAAACCAGCTCAAGGAAGGATAGAAAAGATAGATCAACACCTTAGAATTCAGCCTCTTCAAGGGGCCAACCTCCTTTACATTAGATAAATGAAAAATTCTTCAATGATACAAATGAAAATACCTCCTTTCTATATATAGGAGTCTAAGGGGTCATAACATAATCAGAGCCGACATAGCAATAATAATGTAAGGGCACAATAATAACAATAGTGGGCTTCTATGGGGCAAAAGAGTAACAATATGGGCACTACATGGGTACATCAATATAATAAGTGGGTTGTACTAATAACAATAAGGGGTTACACTAGTAGTATAGGGGCCTAACAATGTATATGTGTTTTATATGCAATGCTCTCGCATTGTTTATTTTTTGTGTTTTAGAATTCTTATGCAGGTAATTTTTGTACAGGGTTAAAACCTACATTTGGTATCAGATTTGTTTTTGCTTCAAGGGGGTGACTTTGTTGCTGAGGGGTTTCACTCGAGCCTGTGTTAGACCCTATTTAGTGGGAGATCTTCGGGATCGATTCTGGTGGTGAAATAGGATGGCGAGCAGTGGAAAGATAGAGATCAAGAAATTTAATGGTTAGAGTTTTGAGTTATGGAAACTCAAGATGGAGGATATTTTGTTGGATAAAGATCAGTGGGTCACAGTAGATCCAGGTACTAAACCAATGGGAGTGTCAGATGAAGAGTGGAAGAAGTTGGATCAGAAGGCTAAGAGCACAAGATGATTGTGTGTCTCAGATTCAGTATTGCTGAATGTATCAGGGGAAGCTACGACGAAGGCTTTGTGGGACAAGTTAGGGACTTTGTACCAATATAAGTATTTGGTGAATAAAATGTTCCTATGGAAAGAGTTGTATAACTTGAGGATGAAAGATGGAGACACGGTGACAAAACATCTAAACGCATTTAATACTGAGGTAAGTCAGTTATTATTTATTGCTATTAAAATTTCAGATGAAGATAAGTACATTAGTTTTTTGTGTTCTCTACCAGATTCATGGGTTAGTCTGGTTATTGCAATAGGTAGCAATGCAACTGCCTTGCAGTTTGATGAAATAGTCTCATGCTTGCTGACAGAGGAGATGAGATGGAAAAATATGGAGAGCCAAAATGGTGATGCCTTGTCTTTACGAAGACGATCCTAGAATAGAAATAAAAATAAGTCATCGAGTGGGAGATCTAAATCTCTAGGAAAACTTGTAAAGGTGGTGTGTTGGAAATGCAGAAAGGAAGAGCACTACAAAAGGGATTTTAAATCTAAAGCTCCTGACAAAGGAAAGGGATCTGATGATGCTCCTTCTGCAGAGGCGAAAACCACCTCAAATGAAGGTGGGGATGTGTATTTGGCTTCTTCAAGTACACATGTAGATCATGAGGCATGGTTGATTGACTCAGGTGCATCCTTTCACTTCACTCCCCATAAAGAGTGGTTCTGCAAGTATGAGAAATATGATGGTGGTGATTTCTTCTTGGGGGATGACAAGAAGACTAGAATTGTTGGTTGTGGAAAAGTAAAGTTGAAGTTGCAAGGTGGAAGGGTTAGAACACTTTCGGGTGTTTTGCATATACCTGCATTGGCCAGAAATATGATCTTTGTAAGAAAACTGGATGATGCAGGTGTTAAAACAGTGCTCGATAAGGATACCTTCAAAATGGTTCAGGGAGCAATGGTATTGATGCGGGGAGTTTGGATTGGAACTCTGTACAAGCTGCAATGTAGCACTGTTATTGATGGGTGCAACAGTTCTGTGGTTCTTGAAAGTGGAGCAGAAAATCTAGTGGTCTCTGGAGAGAAGACCATGCTGTGGCATCAAAGGCTTGGACATATTGGAGAGAAGGGCCTTCAAATACTTCATGGTAAAGGTATGGTAGAAGGTATGAGTAATAGCTCTCTGGATTTTGATTTCTTTGAAAATTGTGTATATGGGAAGCAGAATTAGGTGAGTTTCCCCTCTAGTGGTAAGAGGGTGAAACAAATATTAGAGCTTATGCACAATGATGTGTTTGGACCTATGAAGGTTCGGTCACTGGGTAAGTCTGTGTACTATGTATCATTTATAGATGAATTCTCAAGGAATACATGGATATATTTCCTTAAGAAGAAATCTAAAGTCTTTGATAGGTTTAAAGAATTTAAGGCTCTCGTGGAAAACCAGACAAAGAAGAAGATAAAGGTGCTGAGGACAGATAATGGTGGAGAGTTTTGCGGTAAGGAATTTGAAAAATTTTGTAAGAAGTGTGGTACAACATGGCAGAAGACTACTCCAGAAGCAAAGGGCAAGAAGCATGCTCAGTGGTGCTGGGTTAGGACACGAATGTTGAGCAGAGGTGGTGGAGACTGCATGTTACCTGGTCAACAGATCACCTTCATCAGCATTGGAAGATAAGACTCCAAAAGAGGTATGGACTGGTAAGAAACCTTCTCTTTCACATCTGAGGTTATTTGGATGTGATGCATATGTACATGTTCCAAAGGAGAAAAGAACCAAGTTGGATAGTAAATCTGAGAAGTGCATCTTTATTGGGTATAAGGATGGTTTAAAGGGTTATAAGCTTTGGAACCCAGTAACAAGGAAGGTTGTGTATAACCGAGATGTGGTGTTTAGATAGGTGAAAGATGTTATTAAACATGAAGTCCAACCAAAGGAACCTGAGAAGATGGAGTTTGAGCTAAAGGAGGAAGAATCAGACTCCACGACAGAGGAGGAATCAGAAGATGAAGAGCCACAAACTCCAGGTGTGAAAAGATCAATTCGACAAAAAAGGAAGCCAAAAAGGTATAGCCCATCTGCTTTCTATTCAAATTTTTCTTTATCTATTACTGATGATGATACCAGAACTGTGAAGGAAGCAGTAGATTCAGAGGATGGAAAACTTTGGAAAGAGGCCATGGTTGATGAAATGGCATCTTTACACAAAAATGAGGCTTGGGACCTGGTGGAGTTGTCAGCTGCAAAGAAATCCATTGGTAGCAAATGGGTGTTCAATAAGAAGACAAATGCAGAAGGAAATGTGGAGAAATACAAATCTCGGTTGGTAGCAAAAGGTTATTCCCAGGTGCCAGGAATTGATTTTGGTGATATTTTATCTCCTGTTGCCAAGGTAACTTCTATTAGATTATTTTTATCTGTTGCTGCTGCTTTTGATTTTGAGGTAGAACAGATGAATGTGAAGCCAACATTTCTTCATGGGGATCTGGAAGAGGAGATATACATGAAGCAACCTGAAGGTTTTGTGGTGAAGGGTAAGAAAGAATTGGTATAAGTTAAATAAGTCTCTGTATGGGTTAAAACAATCACCAAGGATGTGGTATCAGAAATTTGATACATTTATATGGGGACTTGGCTTCATTAGAAGCAAAGCAGATCACTATGTATTTTAAATTAATTGGTGACCATGTTATTGATCTGGTCTTGTATGTGGATGATATGTTGCTAGTTGGAAATGACAAAGAAATTATCGACATGAAAGATCTTGCTGCTGCAAACTATATTTTGGGCATGGAAATTAAAAGAGATCAGACAAAGAGGAAGCTCTAGTTAGAACAGAGGAAGTATGTCAAGACAATATTGCATAGGTTTAATATGCAGGATAATAAACTGGTTAAGGTTCCTATTCCTGTAAGTGTAAAGCTATGTGTTGAACAGTGTCCCAAGACACAAGAAGAGGAAGAGGACATGTCCCGTGTTCCATATGCAAGTGCATTCGGTAGCCTAATGTATGCGATGGTCTGTACTAGACCAAACATTTCACATGCAGTGGGAGTATTGAGCAGGTTTACGTCAAAACTAGGGAAGGAGCACTGGATAGCAGTGAAGCGGGTTTTGGGGTATTTGCGTGGCACTAGTGATTATGGTTTATGCTAGCAAGGAAGACCAGGATTGGACAGAGTATTAGATATTCGTGGCTTTGTTGATGCAGACTCGGCTGGAGATTTGGAGCAAAGAATATCTACAAGTCGGTATGTGTTCAACCTATTTGGAGGTGCAGTCAGTTGGATGTGTAAGAAACAATCTGTAGTGGAACTATCAACTACAAAGGCAGAATACATGGTAGCCACTCATGCAAGCAAGGAAGCAGTTTGGTTGTAGAGATTGTGTTCAAGTATGGGGTTAGTACAGGGAGCTATAAAGATAGACTGTGATAGCCAAAGTGTAATTTTCTTGGCAAAGAACCCTGCATATCATTCAAAGACAAAGCACATTGGTGTTCAATATCACTTTGTGAGGGATATGATAGAAGACAAAAAAGTGTTGCTAGTAAAGGTGATGAATATTGCAGGTGCATTGACAAAATCTGTGAGCTCTAAGAAGTTCTCTTGGTGTACAGAAACAATGGATGTTGCAAGGCTGGAGAAATGAATAAGCGCTCTTGTGGCCCCTTGTGGAAAGAAAACAAGTGGAAGAATGTTGGGTTGTGTTATATACTTTCCACAACTAGCCCACGTAGTTAACTAGGGGGTTAGAAGGGGTGTGGAGCACCCCCTTCGTTGCGACGATTGTGTAGCGGGGGGTTGTCTTAGGGGGTTTGAGGGGTGCACGGGTCTAGGAAAATTTTGTTTTTTGGACCCTATATTAGGTTGGGCAGACCTACCTATGTTTTTGTGCATGATTTTTCGCACATGGTTTTGGACACGATGGTTTTAGGTCCATGGTATTGAATGCTTCGGCATGTATAAATACGTATTGTAACATTGAAAGGAACATAATGAAAAATCAAGCTGGTAGTCCCGGTTTTGGGATCCGGGGGGAAATCTTTGTGTATATGTGTTCTATGTGTTATGCTCTTACATTGTTTATTTTCTATATTGTAGAATTCGTATGCAGGTAATTTCTATACGGGGATAAAACCTACATAGCGTATACACGCAGGTTTTGTTCAGTAAAGTAATGTGTACATTCTGATGCATGATTTTTGAGGTTGCAGTTGATTCTTAGGTTTAGTACAGGTTCTAGCAACAGTGATCTGATTGTTCATATTAATTGATAGTTGGTTGATGCAGTTTGAATTTCAAAGTTTCTGATGGGTCCAGTATGAAAATTCGATGAAACGAGGCCTTCATGTGTATTTTTGTGTACCAGGAGCATCCAGTTTGAAAATTTAAGAAACATGGTCCCAGGAGGAAGAGAGAAGGTCGTAGCCTTCTGTAGGCCCCTGCCTACATACTAGTAATCACATTGGCTAGTACAAGAGCTAGGGGGTTGCAACTCCCTTCTAGTAGAAGCTGGAAAATGAGAGAAGGTTGTAGCCTTCTGCAGGTGGGTGCCCTTGTACTGGTATGAGTCTGCACCAGTACAAGATTGTAAACATATTTTCTTATTATTAAAAGAAGACAAAGACGATAGGAGCAGGTGGTTTTCACCCATATTGGGTTTCCACCTTAAATATTGGTGTTCATGTGTGTTTCTTATGTGTGATGCTTTATTCTATTTCACTGCATTGTTTAATAAGTTACTGATGCACTGGTTAAATATCAACACATGATAAATTGTCTAAATTACAAGTTCTCTGGGTATACGTTGGTTTCTCTAATCATAGTTGCATGTACACGCTAGTTCACTTCACATAAGTAGCGTATATAAATCAATTTTGGAAATAAAATTATTGATCTGATAATACTAATTCACATCCCCTCTCAGTATTATTTCAAATTTGTTAGACATAGTATGATAATTTTTAGAAAAACCAACGAAGCATTAATAAATATGGTTTCTTCGTCTCTTTTTTAAAACATCAATGACAAGTTATGAGATGGTCAATGGTTGAATGTTATGTAACTAGATCATGAAAAAAAGAAAAACAAAATATAGATCAATGACTTGAAAATAAGCCTCGTAGAAGAAAACGTTATGGTGAAAATGCCAAGATGACCTATTTGAAGCAGAAAAACAATAGGATCCAATGCTCTGATACCAAATGTTATGTAACCAGATCACAAAATAAAACAAAATATAGATCAATGACTTGAAAATAAGCCTCTTTGAAGGTGGAACCTCCTTCTACATTACATAAATAAAAAATTCTTAGATGATACAAATGACAATACTTCCTTGGTATATATAGGAGTCTAAAGGATCACAATATAATCAAGTCCTACATAATAATAATAATAATAATGTAAGGGCACAATAATAATAATAGTGGGCTTCAATGGGGCACAACAATAATAATATGGGGGCTACATGGGCACAACAATAACGATATAGGGGCAACACTGGTTTTATAGGGACCTAACATTGAAATATTAGGCCAAAAGAAACCCATGAAAAATCCCTCACAATTTTCGATGGTCAAATGTTGAATGCTTAGGCCAAAAGAAACCCAAGAAAAATCCCTCACAATTTTCACGTTATTAGTCTTGACAAAACTCTAGAATAAAGTTAAGTGACATGCCAAATTAACTAACACTATATAATTGTGCATTGTAATAAAGAATTTGTAATTCAGATCTATACGAGTGTGACATCCATTTAGTTGTATATGCACATAATGAAAATGTGATTTGAACAAGTCCTAGTAAAGTTATTACTTCGTAATTTAATTACAAGATTTTGTGTTTTGTTTGGGAAAATATAAATCGTAAAACTTTGTCATTTAACTATGAATACAATTGTGCTTTGTAAAAAAATTTCATAGAATAATCATTTTTATGTTATCTTACAGATATGAAAGATATATATTAATCTTCTCCAAATTAATATAAATTAATTTTATCAATATTATATTAATATTAGTTTAAATATTTGATAGTATGTTTTATATATATCATGCTACCAACTTCTATATGCAAATTTTCTAGCAACATAATCCTTAATTTCAATGGCAAGGTCTACGGTGCCCTACAACACTTGTTTAAAATTATCAATTACATTTTGCATAACCGACATATATTAAGAAACAATGTTGTGTATTATACTTGTTATATTATTAATAAGTATTCATTTCTTTGCAAGTTAGCTAATAATTTTTCCAAACTACAATGAACTACAAATTTAGATAAAGTGTGAATCTCTTTTATATATTATATTAATTCATTTTCAAGTATAAGTAGTTTATTTAACTTATAGAAATGATTTTATGGGATGTGGTAGTCAATCTTAGTGTCATGTTCTTTTAAATGAATGCAGCCTTCTCAATGTTAAAATATTTTCTTCATGTTCCTATCTTCTATGCGTTTCTCTTTATATGTATGAGGGAGGATTCTCGTTGTATGTATAATGGGTGAGAGGATGCATCTAGATAAGTGTATCGAAAACAATGATCATGGGTTATGATGGTCTTACTAATCTCAAATGGATTGAGAATGAAATAAATTAGCATGCAATATTGTGAAGAGAATAGAAATAAAATATTAAAACTGAATATAGTGAAAACAAACTTCAAATAATAAATCAATTGATGGAAAACACGACAATATATAGAGCAACACAAAATGTATAAAATGATGGTAGTCTATCTTTGAGAAGGGATGTGATGGATACACTCTTTCACAAAATGGCATAACAAGAAGATGAAACCACATTTCATATTTATATTTGATGAGTCTTATCATTGAGTAATTATATGGGCCTTAATTGGCCTTAATTCACCTCCTAGCTTAGTCAAACCAACTATTCTCACAACCTATTGCATACATTTGATTATATTTTGCTTATGAGATGAGTTAGAGTTGGATATTTTGCTTTGTCGTATAGTGTGCATGTAATGTAGGAATAAAGGATAAAGGAAAAGGAAATGCAGGGATAAAAGGTAAAAGCAAGGAACTATGGTAAAAGACCTTGGTAAAAAGTCGGATGAGAAAAGGGAGAGGAATTATAGGAGGTAAATCCTCCTCATTTACTGCCCATCCATTCAAATATCCCTCCATCAGCTGAAAGTACAAATAGCCAAATCTGAAGTACTAAAAGATAGCCAAGCAAGTGGAAGTACAAGCAGCCTCCCTACTAGAAGGCAACTGAGCTAGTGAAAATGAAAGGACAAGTTACCATTAAGTTAGGAGTTGTACCTACCTAATTTTGAGGGAAGTCATTGAGACTTTAGATGTATAAATATAGAGGCTTAGGACCTCAATTTGTTTAGCCAATCAGTTAGTTACCAGTCAGCTACATAGTTAGTCAGTCAGTGAGCAAGGATTCGAACTTCTACTTTGTAACAATTTTGATGTAATACAATTTTTGATAATGAAGATGAGTTTTGATTTGAGCAAGCATTGAGTTAACTCAGAGGGTTGAAGCTCTTGGCTTAGGGACCAACCCTAGCAGCCAAAGCTCCTCTTTTTTATATTGTATTCTAGCATAGCTTCCTGCTTTCTATTCACTTGCTTAATCAAATGCATTCTCATTACAGCAACAATATAGGTTCATGCTTTCTGTTCATTCACTTAATTAGTTCATTTCCATTAAAAAACTAGTATAGACGCATGGTTTGATTATTCATTCGCTCAAGTAGATGCATTTTCATTGCAGTGGTTCAACACAGATTTCTGGTTTCCTACTCATTGACTTAAGTATTTTCTCGTTTCTTGTTCATTTGCTTGAATAGTTGTAGTCCATTACAACAGGGTAGAACAAAGTAGTTGTGTTTCAGTTTGTTCCATTTATGATTTCATTCAATCAGTAGGTTGGTAAAGAAAAGATCCATCAGGATGCTCACAGGTGTCTCGGCCTCACCTCCTCTCTCTGGGACTATGGTGTGAGGAAGAAACCCTACAGCAACCCCAAAAACACAGGGTTTTGAATTTCATGGAGTTTTGTCGCTTAATACAGTCACCGGGGTCATTTCATAGTGCTCTACCCCTTTTATGGTCATCAACTTGTTCGCTGTCCTTCTATCCCAGGCCGCACTCACATTCCCATGTCTTTCTATTTTAGCCTGAAATGCTTGCGTAGGAGCTGATAATCCATGTTTAAACGGCTTTTAATCATCAAATGCCTTTCACACGACAAATCGTCCAATCATCGCTCAAATCCATTTTTCACGTTTCACCCCTTAAATCCCCACCGTTGATTTGTCTTGTCGGATCCGATGTTTGTCACGTGCCCACTCACCAACCTACTCGGTCACATCTCCATCATAGATCTTCCTTGCCAGATTCGATGGCCCTTGCACCATATTGTGTGGATTTCCTTTAGACTATTATCGGGTTGAGAGTGTGTGATATGGTCGGTTTCCCCGTGCTATGTATCGGCCGAGGAGGCTAGTCATGTAAATTATCAAAATACCATTTACGGTTTTCAGGGCGCGCGAGATATAACCTACCGCCCTCCGAACCCTCTCATCCTCTTCGCACGTTTCTTTTTATGCTCCAACTTCCACCGTCGATCTGGCCTACCAGATCTGACAGCTATTGCATCACCCGATCGATTTAAAACGTTGAACTCTCCACCATCGATCCGTCTTTTGATTTGAGGGTCATCGCTTCACCCGATCGCCACTTGGCTTGGTCAAGCTTCGTCATTCATCTGTCGATCATCTCCACGATATAATCCCAAGTGCCCATCCTGTTAGTCCTCCATGTCCACCCATTTTCCTACGTACCCTCCTGCAATCTGATCTCATCCATTCATTTGCCTTGCACCTGCCTAATCCAATGGTCCTCATGCTTTGTTACCCATTATGTCCTCTTTTGACCATTTTGACCTATGACCATTTCTTCCGCTTCAACCCAGACATAGCCTAGTTCCATTTCTGACCCCTTAGCCTAGTTTTGGTGCTTTTTGCTTCTACAACATAGATAGCAGTAGTAGGTTAGTGTTAATTTCCAATTCTGTTTAGGCATAGCTATCTTCATGATCAATTAGGTTATGGTGACTTAGGTTTACATGTTGTTTTCTTCATTTCTGCAGTAGATTAGCTCTCCCCTAGACTAGGTTTGCCATCCTTCCATCAAAATAAAGCTTCTTCTTACCCTATAGAAGTTTGGCTTGGAACCCCTGGGGTCTCTTGCCAGATGAGCAGTGACAACATGTAATACTTTCACTTCTACTTGTGTATATATCATAGTCACCTCCAAGTTAGTACGAACCCCGAGTTGATAAGTAAAGCCAGTAACCCTGGGAGTTGCAACATTCTTGCTGCAATACCTAGGTTCATCACTTGGGGAGGTGTCAGAGTAGGATGTGAACTATTATCTTATTCTATATTTTAGTTTTCTAACTTTCTTCCATTAGTTTATTTATGCAAAAGCAATCTATTTTCTTTCTTTCATTTTTTCATTTATCTGCATTCATTTCCATTCTTCAAGTTAATCCAGTTTCCTTTCTTGCAAATAGAATTTCAATTCGGTAAGTAGTTCTCTTTCTGTCAGTAGTCTTTCATTCAGCAATTTCAATTTAGCAAGTAGTTTCCTTTTGTTAGTGGTTTTCATTCAATTCAAAATTTTCATTCTGCAAGTAGTTTTCATTCTGCTAAGTTGTCTTTCAATTAATCCACGTTTTCCTTTCTGCAATTACTTCCAAGGTTTCAAGAAAAATCTCACAAAAAACCAAAAAAAAATCCTTTCATGCCTCGTAGGACTAGGGATACTTCACGAAAATTCTTGCCAAACACCCCCACCTCATCCAACAGTCAACCTCCTTTCTTCTTCACTGATGGTGAATTGGTGTTGAGAATGCAACAAGATGATGGAGCTTAGTGGAAAGGAGTCACCTTCACTAAGTGGGCCTGCAGGCAAATTATGGCGCAAAGTCTATTTTTAGACTATGTCTATTTTTAGACATATGGATCATGGTCTATGAGTTGCAGGATGTTGTTTATGGATGATTGATCATGTTGGGAAAAATAGATGGACTTATATTTTTGGTTCATAGCAGGAGTGATCAAAGTCTATTTTTAGACTGCCAGGTTAAAAATAGAAAAGTCAAATATTATTGTCTCATAATAATATTTAGACTATAAACTTTATCTTATCCTCTTGGAGCACTTCAGTTTGAGCTATAGATGTGGCACATGTAGCTGTCAGAAGGAAATACGTTTTTCTTATGATTCAGTTGAGCTATTGCATGCATGACATCAGTTAGAACTCATGCATGTGAATTCTGTGGAGTTGGATGTGGAGTTGATGGAGTTGTGTTCAGTTTGACTTAGTTAAACTAGTTGTAATTAGCCTAACTGCAAATACACTAGTAATGAGTGATGTGAATTAATTGATTAAATTAATTCACTAATTATTAACTCATAATGCAACTGAAGAATACATCAGTTAACTCAGTGCATGTACAGTTCAGTGGAGACAGGTGTTAGAGGTTGAGATTGCTATCAGTTGTGACTATAGTTGTGCATGAGATCTTGCACAAGCAATGTATTGAGTATGCCCATGATAATTTCCCAATATATGCCCAGTAGAATAGCCTATGCTCACGTGATTTTTAGTGTGAGTGATTCTCAGCAGGTATTGTGTAATAGAGGCAGGCAAAGCAGCGGAGGAGATTAGAACTTGTGACTTGTTTGGATTTGAGCTAGTTTTGTGTGTAACAGGTGGAGATAGTGCTGGATACTTATGAGGAGTAGTGTACTATGTAATGTTACATGTTCTCAATCATTAATATACAAATAGTGTGGGGTTTTCAGCTGTAAGCTTTCCCCGGGTTACATACTGTGTTAATGTGTGCATGCGATTGATGTTTCATTGTTTTTTATGCTGCTCAATTAATGATCAATGTAGAGGAGGTTATGTATTATGCATGTATTCCGAAATAGTGTATAATCAGGGTAATCTCTGTTGAATACGTGTTTATTATTCAAAATTTCTATATGGTATCAAAGCAGTAGATCATTAGATCTACTATTCAGGAAGTGTTTACATTCTATTTCTTTAGGCAGAGTCTATAATCGGGCCAGGTAGCCTTTGGATTCATCCTTCCTTTGGAAGGTGAAATATCCAGTAAAATCCCATACAGTCAATCTCTATATGAGAAATACTTTGTTCTCACGAATTCTAGATCAGAGGCGGTTGAGTTTGGAGCTGGTGGAATTCGAATTTGCAGCAGTGTTTTCTTGGTATCAATGTGGCAATGTCTTTCAACGGATTGCGATTGGAGTATTCTCTTGAGGGCAGCTCAAACTATATTGCATGGAAGGACAGGATGGAGGTAGTGTTGGATGATAATGGGCTGAAGGATTTCATATAGGCTGATGTCCCAAAGCCTATTGATGCTGTGCAGGTTGATGCTTGGCAAAAGAATACAACAAAGTGTCGAAGGATTCTGTTGGAGGGCGTGAAGGATCACATTGTGTCCAGCCTGCATGGTAAGTCTTCTCCATACTTGATGTGGAAAGCTTTGATAGATCTATTCCAAAGCAAGAGCGATCAGAGGAAGCTAGCACTCAAGGATAAACTCAGAAACATCAAATGTGAGAAGGGAGATAGTATGCCCAAGTATCTCACGAAGTTCACCCAATGCAGGGATGAGCTGGGTAGTGTGGGGGTGACTGTCGATGATGAGGACTTGGTGAGCTTGGCTCTCCTTGGTCTTCCAAAGAGTTGGAATTCCTATCAGGACTCTGTCAATGGTCAGGAGAAATTGCTAGGATGGGAGAGACTTTGGTCAGATCTTATGCAGGAGGAGATCAGGTGGAATACCAGGGACGGATCTTCATCAAAGGGACCTGATGAAGAAAATTGCGCTTTGGCTGCCAAAGAAAAGAAGGGGAAGAACAAGAAAGCTTCTCAGTTTGGTGTGAAAGAAAAGAAGCAGGACATGTCCAAGGTGAAGTGTTTTCACTATCAACAGCACAGACATTATGCCACTAATTGTCCGCAGAAGAAGAAGAACAACAAAGCTGTTGGATCTATAGCAGGAGAGGCTCTAGCCTCGCAGTTTGAGCTTGATTTTTCATTGATCACATGCTTGGTTTCAAGTGTGATGGGATAGGTGTGGTTCTTGGACAGTGATGCATATTTTCACATGACAGGAGATCGAGATTTGTTTTCTGATCTGGAGGACAAAGATCTTGGAGTGCACATCGAGATGGGCGATGATGGTAGATACAGTGCGACCGGTATCGGTACCATTTCCTTTCAGAGGGAGTCTAGTAAACCCTTCGTATTGAAGGAAGTGTTGCATGTTCTAGGATTGAAGAAGATTATTATCTCTGTGGCGATGTTAGAAGACAAGGGATATGATGTTGTTTTCAGCGAGGGAAAGGCTTTCCTGCGCAGCACAACAACTAGAGAAACCCGGAAGATAGGGGTTCGAGTGAGGAACCTTTATCAGTTGCATGTAGATGGATGCATAACAATGGCATGCAAGGTAGAATGATTGGTGAGCTGGGATGATGGCGAGCTATGGCACAGGAGATTGGGTCACCTTCACCATGGAGCCTTGAAGATACTGCAGCAGATCACTACAGGGCTTCCTAAAGGCACTCTTTTGCAGTCAGATCAGTACAAGGGGTGTACTTTGGGAAAGTTTGTGAAAGCCACCTTTCACGAGAAGGATAGTTGCGCCACGATGATCCTTGAGAGAATTCACACAGACGTGTGTGGACCTTTCTCAGTAGCTTCGATAGCAAGACATAGGTATTATGTGATTTTTGTTGATGATTTCTCTCGTAAGTGTTGGATCTTCTTCATGCAGAAGAAGAGCGAGACATACTCAAAGTTCTATGAGTTCAAAACACTAGTCGAGAAGGAGTCGGGGAAGAAGGTGAAGGCTCTTAGGAGCAATAATGGTGGTGAATACATCTCTGGCGAGTTCAAGGATTTCTGCAGTGCAGAAGGGATTTGAAGAGATCTCATAGCTCCCCATAACCCACAGCAGAACGGGGTTGCTGAGCGGAAGAACAGAACGATCGTGGGTGCTGCACAGGCGATGTTGCATGATCAGGGCCTACTCGTTCACTTGTGGGCGGAAGCATGCAATATGGCAGTTTATGTGCAGAACCGTTGTCCTCACAGGATAATTGGCATGAGTACACCCGAGGAGGCTTATTTTGGTAAGAAGCCTGATCTTTCTCATTTGAGGATTTTTTGTGCTAATGTTTACATGCATGTGACGAAGGATGCCAGGAAGAAGTTGGAGCCAACCACAGAGGTTGGTATATTTGTGGGCTACACTGATATGCCCCACAACTATCGTGTGTATTTGCCAAATAGTGGTAAGACTGTTGTGAGACGGGATATAAAATTTCAGGAGGAGAAAGCCATGAAGTGTTCGCTTGAGAGGGAGCTACACGTGCATGCAGATGAGGAGCTATTACTTCCTAAGGATGAGCTTCAGGACGTGGATCAGCGACAGGATGAGGTTCATGGAGTGGAAGAGACCACTCATGCAGCGCCAACCATCAGAGGGCGAAAGCACTTGACAGAAGCTGAGCGACTGGCTCAAGATGCAGAGAAAGTTGTAGGACCACCTACAACCCAACGAGGGCAGAGACAATCACCTGATCGGTACACTGGATACATGTCTCTTGTGAGCAAATGTGTTGTGACTAAGCCATCCTCTTTCGAGGAAGTTGTGGAGGATCCTGCATGGGTAGACACCATGGTGGAAGAGTATGATTCGATTGTCAGAAACAGTGCATGGGAGATTGTTCCTAGACTGGAAGGGAAATCAATGGTGGGTTCGAGATGGATCTATAAAGTTAAGCAGGCAGCTAAAAGGAGAGTGGAGAAGTATAAGACAAGATTTGTTGCCCGAGGCTTTTCACAGATAGAGGGGATCGATTATGAGGAGACCTTTGCACCCATCGCAAGGTATTCTTCCATACGGACGATTCTTGCTCTCTCAGTGCAGATGGGATGGCACATTCATCAGGTGGATGTGAAGATTGCATTCCTCAATGGAGTCATTGAGGAGGAGGTGTACATTGAGCAGCCCGAAGGTTTTGAGATCTTCAACAGCGAGTCGCATGTGTACAGGCTCAAGAGAGCGCTGTATGGGTTGAAACAAGCACCACATGCTTGGTACACACGGATAGACAACTATTTCACTGGACTTGGATTCTCCAAGAGTGAGGTGGATCCTAACCTATACCAGATTGTGGTGGAGGGTAAGTTGCCTATCATTGTACTTTATGTAGATGATTTGATTCTAACAGGTGATGAGATGTTGATACTTTCATGCAAGGATGATCTTGCTAAGGAGTTTGAGATGAAGGACTTGGGCCTCCTTCATTATTTCTTGGGATTGGAAATTTGGCAGCGCATTGATGGACTATTTGTTTCTCAGGGTAAGTATGCTCGGGAGATACTCGAGAAGTTCAACATGCATGGCTGCAAGCCTGTTGACACTACTCTTCCTGGAGGTTGGAGGAAGGAGGATGCCACTGTTTATTGACAGTTGGTGGGGTCTCTTATGTGTCTGGTCAATACATGACCCGATATATGCTATGCTATTAACCAGCTTTCACAAGCTATGGTTAAGCCAACCAAGCTCTTCTGGAAGGTAGGAAAGCATGTATTGCATTATTTGAGAGGCACATCGGGATATGGATCTTGGTATAGACAGGAGGATGCAGATTGGGGAGGGAGCTCAAGAGGCCAAGTATATTGCAGCAAGGACATCAGGTACCATCATATCAGAGATTGTGTGCAGCGGAGAATCATGTTACTTTCATACATTCCAACGGAGGATCAGGATGCTGATATCTTGACGAAGGCGCTCACCAAGAGCAAATTCGAATACCACTGAGGCAGGATAGGGGTTGCTGATAATACATATCTTGTTGAGAGGGAGTGTTGAGAATGCAACAAGATGATGGAGCTTCGTGGAAAGGATTCGCCTTCACTAAGTGGGCCCACAAGCAAATTATGGTGCAAAGTCTATTTTTAGACATATGGGTCATGGTCTATGAGTTGCAGGATGTTGTTTATGGATGATTGGTCATGTTGGGAAAAATAGATGGACTTCTAATTCTGGTTCACAGCAGGAGTGATCAAAGTCTATTTTTAGACTACCAGGTTAAAAATAGAAAAGTCAAATATTATTGTCTCATAATAATATTTAGACTATAAACTTTATCTTATCCTCTTGGAGCACTTCAGTTTGAGCTACAGATGTGGCACATGCAGCTATTAGAAGGAAATACGTTTTCTTATGAGTCAATTGAGCTATTGCATGCATGACATCAGTTAGAACTCATGCATGTGAGTTCTGTGGAGTTGGATGTGGAGTTGATGGAGTTGTCTTCAGTTTGACTTGGTTAAACTAGTTGTAATTAGTCTAACTACAAATAGACTAGTGATGAGTGATGTGAATTAATTGATTAAATTAATTCACTAATTATATACTCATAATTCAACTAAACAATACATCAGTTAACTCAGTGCATGTACAGTTCAGTGGAGACAGGTGTTAGAGGTTGAGATTGCTATCAGTTGTGACTATAGTTGTGCATGAGATCTTGCACAAGCAATGTATTGAGTATGCCCATGACAATTGCCCAATATATGCCCAATAGAATAGCCTGTGCTCACATGATTTTCAGTGTGAGTGATTCTCAGCAGGTATTGTGCAATAGAGGCAGGCAAAGCAACAGAGGAGATTAGAACTTATGACTTGTTCAGATCTAAGCTAGTTTTGTGTGTAACAGGTGGAGATAGTGCTGGATACTTGTGAGGAGTATTGTACTATGTAATGTTACATGTTCTCAATCATTAATATACAGATAGTGTGGGGTTTTCAGTTGTAAGCTTTCCCCGGATTACATACTGTGTTAATATGTGCATGCGATTGATGTTTCATTGTTTTTGATGTTTCTCAATTGATGATAAACGTAGAGGACGTTATGTATTATGCATTTATTCCGCAATAGTGTATAATCACGATAATCTCTGTTGAATATGTGTTTATTATTCAAAATTTCTACAATTGGAAGCCCCTTTGGTTGAGAAAACTGACATATTTGAAGAACCTATAGGGGAATAAGAAGAGGAAGAACCCATTCCTACTGAATCAATGGCTGAAAACTTAAATGATAGAGCAGATAGAGGGAGAATTGCGAGTGCCTTCCCCATTAGGGAAACCAATGGGGACACTAAAATGAACAATATAACCCACTCTTCTCTACCTCATTTCCATGGCTTGACCAGAGAGGACCCTGACACTTTCCTATTTGATTTTGTTGTTGTCTATCGAACCTATGACTATACAGATGATGAGAAAAAGTTGAAACTGTCTTCATCTACCCTCAAGGATGCAGCATTGCGCTGGTTCATGGGTTTAACTAGAGATAGCATAACAACTTGGGCTCAGATGCAACAGGCCTTTAACAACAAATATAGGGACTACTGTAGGTCAAAGGACACTAAAGATGAAACTTTCAGGATGACCATAGGCCATGATTAATCCATAGAAGACTACAAAGAAAGATTCAAGCTCAGCTACAAAAGGGCTAGGTGCACACTTGACCCTGAGTCACTAAAGTTGGTCCTACTTAGAGGAGTAAGGGAGGATATCCTATACACCTTACATATGTTATCAGGAGGAGATATCTACCAACTACCCTATGAGGACATCAAGACTTTCTTTAGAAACCATTCTAGGGTAGCCATAAACAAGGGTAGAAGTAGTCAACCTATGACTAGTACATTGTCCTCCAACTCATCCATCAAGGGTGAAATTGGGAATATGCTGGAGGACTTCAAAAGTGAGATGCTGCAAACCCTTGCCTTACAATTAGATACCATGAATATTAGAAGAAAGCAAGAGGAAGCCAAGAGAGCCCTGGTCATCTCTTTCCTAGATGCACTAGAAGGAATCCTAGGAATGAATGCCCATTAAACTATGTTTTGATTTGCTGAGTCTGTGAAGAAAACCACTCCACAGACAAGTGCCCTTCCTTGCCTAGACTTAATGTTGTATATCAAGGAGTTGAATGGGTCACTGAGCAACTTTTCTATATTAACCAAAGGAGACCTCCTGGGCCTAGACCATACCAGTAAGGTATGCAAGGATCATCCCATGCATATTACAGACCCAACCAAAACACAACTACACTTTCTTGGGGACCCCCTTCCATTCCTTCCTGGTCTACACCCCCTCCTTAGTCCTATGCATCTCAATATCATTCACAGCCACCCAACCAGTCATTTCAACCTTACAATCAGCCACAACATCAGTGGAATACCCCACCCAAGGGTGGACGCCCCAATTTAACAATGTTCCAGCTCTATTTCATCTATCACCTACCCAACCACAACTCCTGCACTCTGCTCCACCTAGGCAACCCCAGATGCCTACCCATCCAAATCCAAACCCAAACAATAGGCAAGCCCAACAACCATATGATGGAGAGACATCATATCCAGCTTATGCTGTTGAAATTCAAGAGATCAACCTGAGATCTAGCAGAATTCTTCCAGATAACCAACCTCCCTCCCCACAAAAGGAGGTTGAGGAAAAAAGAGAGGAAAGCAACCTTAAAGCAAATCCACCCTTTCCTGAAAGATTAACCCAACCACACCAACCTACCTTAGAAGAAACTGAACTTCTGGGAGAAATGGAAAACCTATGTGTAAAGATTCCCCTTCTGCAAGCAATCAAAGATGTGCTTATTTACAATAAACTAATTGAGGAGAAGTGTTTTAAGCATCCAGGAAGAAGAAGAAGGGATGCCCCCACAATTAATGTCATTGGGCAGTTATCTGACTTAAGGTTGGGGTAGGAAATACATCCAAAATACTTAGACCCTAGAAGCCCTATAGTCGATGTCCACATCAATGGCACCATTGTCCCATTGAACTTGGTGCTGTCATTAATGTGATGACCAAGGATACCATGCTCAAGCTTAACCTCCAAGGGTCATTGAGGAAGACCACAACAGTGCTACAACTTGTAGACTGTTCCACAGTCACCCCTGAGAGAATTGTGGAGGATGTGATGGTCTCCATTGATTCCTGGGAGTACCCAGTAGATTTCCCAGTTCTCCAACCTAAGGCTAAGCTAACTTGTTACCCTCTCATCCTTGGGAGGCCATGGCTAGCCACAATTGACGCCTACATTAGCTACAGAGCTGGGAATATGACCATCAAGAATGGGCACATGTCCAAACAATTAGTCCTATACCCTCCTGATCAACCCTCCCTAGAACATGACTTACCTTTATGGTTGGAGGAGGAGGAAGACGATGAGCTTTATTCTACAGAACTGTATACTTTGGAAGCCATCATAGGAGGAGGACAACAAGATGAGGAAAATTTAATTGAACACTTGCTCCAACATCCAACTCCTAGTTCATTACCCCTAGAAGAAGAAGTAAAAGAAACACTAAACAATCATCCATTTGACTTATGCATTACTGATTCCAACCCAATTTGAGTCAAAACCATAGAATTTGGCCCAGAAAGAACCTTGAAGATTAATCCATCTCTTTCTACTTTAGAGGAGGAACATCTATGCAACTTGTTGAGGGAGAATCTAGAAGACTTTTCTTGGAACTATAAGGAAATGAAGGGAGTACACCCCTCGGTGTGGACTCACCACATATACATCAATGAAGGTTGCAAGCCAGTTAGGCAACCATAAAGGAGAATGAATCCAACCCTCAAAGACATAGTCAAAGAAGAACTGCAGAAACTGTTAGATGCAAGGTTCGTTTACCCAATATTTGACATTGAGTGGGTCTCTCCTTTAGTATTAGTGCCCAAGAAAAATGGGAAGTAGAGGATCTATAGTAATTGTAGAGAATTTAATAAGGCCACAAAGAAGGATCACTTTCCCTTACCCTTCATTGACCAAGTACTAGATGGCATGGCAGGGAAGAAGTTCTTTTCTTTCCTAGATGGATTCAGTGGGTACAACCAAATCCAAATCTTCCCAGAAGACCAAGATAAGACCACTTTCACTTGTCCATGGGGTACGTTTCCCTATAGAGTCCTTCCTTTCGGCATGTTCAATGCTGCTGCCACTTTCCAGAGAGCAGTCCTAAGTATTTTTGCTAAATTAGTTCATGACGCTGTGGAGATATACATGGATGATTTTACACCTTATGGCTATGATTTCCAAGAGGCCCTAACTAACTTAGGCAAAGTATTATGCAAATGATTGAGATGAACCTATCCCTTAGTCCAGAAAAATGTGAATTCTTAATGACTGCAAGGACTGTGCTAGGTCAACTCAATATCTCATCAAGGACTGCAAGTGGACCCAAACAAAGTAGCAATCGTTCAAAGGGTCCCTCCTCCACAAAAGTAGAGAGATGTTAAGAGTTTCTTAGGGCTAGCTAGATATTACAGAAGATTCATAAAAGACTTCAGCAAGCTAGACTCTCCTTTGTTTGGATTATTGGCCAAAGATTATGGATTTATATGGTCAAAGAGTTGTCAAGAGGCCTTGGACATTTTAAAGGATAAGGTAACCACTGCACCAATCCTTAGAGGCCCAAACTGGGCCCTCCCTTTTCACATTCATGGTGATGCCTCACATAAATCCATAGGAGCAGCCTTGGGACAGGTAAAAGAGAAATTGCCTTATGTCATCTATTCTATCAGTAAAAACCCATCGAAGGCCGAGCTACACTATGCTATGACAGAAAAAGATCTCCTTGCCGTTGTGCCTTGATTGAACAAGTTTAGGAATTACGTTATAGGCTATCAGACATTTGTGCATACTGATCATGCTGTAATTAAATATTTAATGAACAAACCAGATGTAAATGCTAGAATCATAAGATGGGTACTTTTATTATAGTAGTTTGATTTAACTATTGTTGATAAGCCTGGTAAAGAAAACCTTGTTGCTGACTTTTTGTCTAGAATGAATCTGCCTGTAGGTGAAGAAGGAATGGTGGATGATCAGTTCCCAGATGAGCATTTTTTTCTATTTCAGTGCTTTCCCCATGGTTTGCTGATATAGCAAACTACTTAGTGTCGGTACAGTTCCCACCAAACCTGCCCTCCAGAGAAAAAAAAAGATAATCAGGAAAAGTACCCCCTTCACTTGGATTGGGGGAAATCTATTCAAACTTGGTCTAGATCAATCTTGAGAAGATGTGTAAGGGAAGGGGAGGTCTTTGACATCCTTCTGACCTGTCATGATGGGCCTTGTGGAGGTCACTTTTCAGCAAATAGGACAACATTCAAGGTGTTGCAAGCACACTATTATTGGATTACTCTTCATCAGAATGTGAAGAAGTATGTTAGTCAGTGTGATCAGTGCCAGAGGATGGGAAAGCCTACTCCAAGGGATGAAATGCTCCTATAGCCTCAAGTGACTTTCAAGCCATTTGACAAGTGGGGCATTGACTTCATTGAGCCTATCAACCCTCCTTCCAAGCAAAAACAACACATCATTGTGTGCACTGATTATCTGACTAAGTGGGCAGAAACCAAGGCAATCAAGGCAGAAACATAAGAAAAGGTGGCTGAGTTCCTAAGGGAGAACATATTCTACAAATTTGGATACCCTAGAGAACTAGTCACAGACCAAGGCAGCCAGTTCACCTCCAGCATGATTGAAGAATTGCTCATGCATCACAAGATCAAACATAGGACCTCCACTTCTTATCATCCAGAAGCTAATGGGCAAGTGGAGGTGACCAACAGAGCACTGGAGGACATCCTAACCAAGGTAGTGAACAACAACAGAAAGGACTAGGCTGAGAGACTAGTTGAGGCCACTTGGGCCTATAATACAACATGGAAGACCACCACTGGATTCACACCCTATGAGCTGGTCTATGGAAAAAAGGCTTTGTTTTCCATTGAATTTGAATATAACACATTGAATATGTCAGCTCAACTAGGTTTAAATCTCAGTCATGCACAAAAAGAAAGGTTGTTCCATTTGAATGGCCTAGATGAATTCAGAATGCATGTCCTCCTCCATAACTAACTGACATGCATGCAAGCATTAACTAACTGAACTTACATTAATTCAACAAATTGTTTGAATTAATCTAACTGGACTTGACTCAGTTAACTGAGCCAACTAATTACAACTCAATATTACAACTCATCCTTATCTCTTTAACTGATGGATAAATTCCTCAATTAATGGAGAAATTGTTGAATGTCCCTACATAGACTTCATGTTTGATTTTCCTTAACTAATTAGCTGAAGATAAATTAATTAATTATTTTACAAATAGTTGCAAAGATCAAATTCGAATTTTAGTTCACTATTTTAGTTTAGGGATTGACTAAAATAGGAAGGTATCCCAAAATGCTATTAATAGAATGCTATTTTTAGCACTTCCATTTTTCATTCCTTATTGCTATGTTCAACACTGGCTAAACTGTTATTTATAGCGGTGTTATTTTTAGAATTTCTTGTTGCTATTTTCAACACTCCCTCTCAACAAGAAAGGGATTATCAATAACCCCAATCCTGTCTCTGTGGAACTCGAACTTTCATTTTGACAATGCCTTCGTCAAAATATCTACATCCTATTCCTCGGTTGAAACATACAGCAACAACATGATCCTCTTGACCACACAGTCTCAAAGATGGTGATACCGAATATTAATGTGCTTGGACCTGTCATGAAAAACTAGATTCTCAAAGAGTTTAATACAACTCTGGTTATCGCAGTATATCACTGTAGGATCCATCCTTTGACTAAACAATCCCACTGGAATCTTCCGCATCCAAATGGCCTCACATGCAGCCTGACTAGCAGCCACGTATTCAACCTCTGCTGAGCTAAGTGCAATTGATCTCTATTTCCTACTGTACCAAGAAATTGCAGCTGAACCAAGGTTGAAGATTCCTCCAGAAGTTCTCTTCCGGTCTGATGGAATCCCTACCCAAGTCACATCTATGAATCCTTGAAGCTTCACTCCCTCTATTCGTTTGTACCAAAATTTGAACTGAGATGTACCTTTGAGGTATCTCAGCACATGCTTCGTTGCCTTCCAAAGTAGCTTGGTAGGCTGAATCATAGTTTGACTCAGTTGGTTCACCACAAAGCATAAGTTGGGTCATGTGTTCACCAGATACATAGGTGAACCCACCAGCTGCCAATAAATAGTAGCAGTTGCTACCTCACCTGAAGTAGCATCCTCCTTCCTCAAGTTCCCAGCTAGAGGAGTCTGCATGGGCTTGCGCTTCTCCATGTGAAATCACCTGAGTATCACTTGCCTTGAGACACAAATACTTCACCATATTTCTGCCATAGCTCCATGCTTAGAAAGTAGTGCATTAGGTCCATTTACTTCATCTCGAACTCTCTTGCAAGGTCCTCCTTGCATGAATGTATCAGTTAATCATCACCTGTCAAAATCAAATCATCGACATAAAGAACAATGACCAATGGTTTACCTTCTACCATGATGTGGTAAAGGTTCGCATTTGCTTCACTCTTGGTGAAGCCCAAACCAGTGAAATAGTTGTTGATCCTGGTGTACCAAGCACAGGGTGCTTGTTTCAGCCCATACAAAGCCCTCTTAATTCAACACACATGTGACTCACGATCGAAGGTCTCGAAACCTTCTGGTTGCTCAATGTACACCTCCTCCCCAATCTTCTCATTGAGGAATGTTGTCTTCACATCCATATGGTGGATCTTCCACCTCATCTGAGCTGATAGTGACAACATCAATCTAATCGATGAGTACCTTTCTACGGGAGCAAAAGTCTCATCATAGTCGATCCCTTCGACCTGTGAGAAACCCCGAGCAACAAACCTTGCCTTATGTTTCTCAACACTGCCATCAGCTGCCTACTTTACCTTGTAAAGCCATCTAGAACTCACCACTAACTTGCCCTGAGGCCTTGGGACAACATCCCACACACTATTCCGAATGATAGAGTCGTAATCCTCTACCATTGCATCAACCTAGACTGGTTGCTGCATTACCTCCTCAAATGAAGAAGGTTCGGTATCTACACACTCCCCAACCAGGGCCATGAACCCACTGTACCGCTTGGGTGACCTCCTGTGTCTATGCTAAGAAGATGGTTGTCCCACATTCTCCTGCACATCCAACATCAACCTGTCAACTTCCCTTGAGCGTTTCCGCCCATCTCTGGAAGTATCAACATGAGTGGATGTCTCCACTCCTAGATCCTCTGCATGTGGCTACTCTGCATAAATCTGAGGCTCCTCCTCCTTAGGAACTGAAAGTTCCTCATCTGAATGCAACTTGAGCTCCCTCTCAAGTGACACTTGCATGGCTTTCTGCTCATCGAACTTCAGATCCCTCTGTACCACAGTCCTCTGAGTGGAAGGTAGGTACACCCGATAGTTGTGGGGTGTATTTGTGTACCCCACAAGTATTCCCAACTCAGCTATTGGGTCTAGCTTCTTCCTGGCATCTTTGGTCACATGAAAATAAACTAATGATCCAAAGATTCAGAAGTGACTTACATCAGGTCGCTTCCCGGAATAGGCCTCCATAGGTGTCTTCATTCCCAGTATACGGTGCGGGCTTCTATTCTACAAGTATACTATTGTATTGCATGCCTCAGCTTACAAATGCAGTGGTAGGCTTTGGTCATGCAACATCGCTCGAGCTACTCCCACAATCGATTTGTTCTTCCTTTCGGCCACCCCATTCTGTTGTGGGTTATGTGGTGCTATCAATTCTCATTTAATACCTTCTGTAGCATAGAAGTCTTTAAAATTTTGGGAGACGTACTCTCAACCATTGTCGCTATGCAAGGCTTTTATTTTCTTTCCAGATTCTTTCTCTACCAAGGCTTTAAACTCACAAAAAATTTAGAAGGTCTGATCCTTCTTTTGCATAAAGTAGATCCAGCATCTACGAGAAAAATCATCAATAAATATAACATAGTACCTTTGTTTAGTGGTGGAGGCTGTAGAGAAGGGTCCACAAACATCTGAGTGAACTCACTCTAGGATTGCTCTAGCTCTACTGTCTCGATCCGGAAAGGAAGATTTAACAAACTTACCCTAGGTACAACGTTTGCATGTAGTCATCTGCTCAAGTTTTCCCTTGGGTAATTCAGTAGAAATCTGCTGCATGATCTTTAGGGCTCCATGGTGCAAGTGGCCCAGTATTATATGCCATAGCTCACCAACATCTTGGTTCTGCACCATCTCAACTTTGGAATTCAAAGCAGCACAGTCGTTTACCTCTAGCTTGTAGAGATTCTTAACTCGAATCCCTATTCTCTTTGTCTGTCCAGTACCGATATGCCTTAGGAATACCTTTCCTTTACTAAAGACTACATCATAGCCTTTATCTTCTAGCACAATGAGAGACACAAGATTATTCTTCAAACCTGGTACATACTTTACATCAGTCAGGGTGAGGGTAGCTCCATGATCCCTCTGAAACACAACCGTACCTTCACCTAAAAAACAGTACTTTCCATCATCGCCCATCTTGATCCACATCTGGAGATCCTTCTCCTCCAAGGTACTGAAAAGATTCTTGTCACCTGACATGTGGAATGAAGCTCCACTTTCTAGGTACCACACACATCCTACCATGGATGAAACCATGCATGCAATAAGCAAGAAATCTAGCTCTAACTGTGAGGTCAGTGCCTCACGATCAGATGCCTTCGAGGAACCCTTCTTGAATTTCTTCTGTGGACAATTCGTAGCATAATGGCCCACTTGATGACAATGAAAGCATCGCACTTTTGATTTGTCAATCTTCTTCCCACCATGGGAAGAACTCGATTTGGGATGGGACACCTTCCCTTTCCCTTTCCTCGCCTTACTCACTAAGGCTATATTTTCCTCATCATCTTTCTTCGATGAGGATCCATCTTTGGTGCTTCTTCTTATTTCCTCCTGCATTAGATCCGACCAAAGTCGTTCCTAATTTGGCAGTTTTTCTCTTCCATTAACTAAGTCTTGGTAGCTATGTGAGCTCTTAGGAAGACTGAGGAGTACAAGACTCACCATGTTGTCATCAACGGTCATGATCCCTACACTTCCAAGCTCATCCTTGCAGGTGGTGAGCTTGTTCAAATATGTAGAGATCATGTTACCCTTTTCACACTTGATCTTATGAAGCTTGTATTTCAACGCTAGCTTCCTCTGATTGCTGATGTTTTGATATAGATCTTTCAATGTTTTCCACATTGAACATGGTATCTCCTTCCCATGGAGGCTTAAGACAATGTGGTCTCGAACTCCCTCCAGGAGGATTCTCCTTGTTCTAGCCACACATTTCTTCCATTCCGCTAGTTGAGTAGCATCAGTCGGCTTGGGGGCTTCTTGATCAATGAAGTCCTTTAGACCGCTATCCTCTAATACTACCTCCATGCGATCCTTCTAGGCCATATAATTCGAGTTGCCACAAAGGGCATACTCGAGTCTTAAACCACTGAACACCATCGGTGAAATTCAGATGTGATAAGAGCTCGATTTCTATATTCAGGAACCACAAACTTCGAACTTCTCCTTCTTGTATACTCTTTTTCCCCTTGATAACCTTTGCTCTGATACCATGTAGAAGTTCCCATTGTAGATCAACATATTATGCAATATACTAAAACACAATACAAGATCTACTTCTACAACACTTTGCGGAAGCTTAATCGAATTGAGCAAGATCAAAAGAACACATATAACTGAGAATGAGAAATCAATCAAACGTAACACAAAATAAATAACCCGAGGAAAGCCTCAGCCTAAAACCCCAATCTTTGTATTATCATACAACTGGAAATCTTGTTCAAGTTACAAAAAGAATCAGCTCTCAAGCTATCCTGCTCCCTTTGCAATCAAACAATACATCTCACAAACTAAATAGACATAGTATATGTCCTCCTCAAGCCCTCCAAGCCTCTTATTTCCTTGCGTAGTTTTTCTTGGGGTCCAATGAAGCCACATGTGTGAATTGGCCTCATCACACTCACAAAACCTAAAGAAGTAACTGTGCAATCCTCAAGGAAAGAATTACTTATGCATGAAAGGAATATTCACAATGGAATATTCTAGCAACTGATAGTACACTGCCCCTCCATCTGATCTCAAATAGGTCTTTGTCTAAACTGACATGCATGAGTTATCTATGAGAGAATATTTAGTTATCTAAAGTGCAGCAGTTACATGCATGCAAGCATTAACTAACTGAACTTACATTAATTCAACAAACTGTTTGAATTAATATAATTGGACTTGACTCAGTTAACTGAGCCAACTAATTACAACTCAATATTACAACTCATCCTTATCTCTTTAACTGATGGATAAATTCCTCGATTAATGGAGAAACTGTTGCATCTCCCCACATAGAATGCATGTTTTTATTTTCCTTAACTAATTAACTCAAGATGAATAAATTAATTATTTTACAAACAACTGCTGAGATCAAATTCGAATTTTACTTCACTATTTTAGTTTAGGGACTGACTAAAATAGGAAGGTATCTTGAAATGCTATTTATAGAATGCTATTTTTAGCACTTCCATTTTTCATTCCTTGTTTCTATGTTCAACACTGGCTGAACTGCTATTTATAGCAGTGCTATTTTTAACATTTTTTGTTGCTATTTTCAACATAATTCACCTCCTAGCTTAGTCAAAACAACTATTCTCACAACCTATTGCATACTTTTGATTATATTTTTCTTATGAGATGAGTTAGAGTTGGATATTTTTCTTTGTGGTCTAATGTGCATGTAATGCAGGAATAAAGGATAAAAGCAAAGGAAATGCAGGGATAAAAGGTAAAAGAAAGGAACTATGGTAAAACCCCTTGGTAAAAACTCGGATGAGACAAGGGAGAGGAATTACAGGGGGTAAATCCTCCTCATTTATTGTCTATCCATTCAAATATCCCTCCATCAGCTGAAAGTACAAATAGCCAAACCTGAAGTACTAAAAGACATCCAAGCAAGTGGAAGTACAAGCAACCTCCCTACTAGAAGGTAGGCAAGCTAGTGAAAGTGAAAGACAAGTTACCATTAAGTTGTGAGCTGTACCTCCCTAATTTTGAGGGAAGTTGTTGAGACTTCAGATGTATAAATAAAGAGGTTTAGGACCTTAGTTTTTTTAGCCAGTCAATTAGTTACTAGTCAGCTAGATAGTCAGTCAGTCAGTGAGCAAGGATTGGAACTTCTACTTTGTAATAGGTTTGATGTAATACAGTTTTTGATAATGAAGATGACTTTTGATTTGAGCCAGCACTAAGTTAAATCAGAGGGTTGAAGCTCTTGGGTTAGGGCCCAACCCTAGTAGCCAAAGCTCCTCTTTCTTGTATTGTATTATAGCATAGCTTCCTTCTTTCTGTTCATTTGCTTAATCAAATTCATTCTCATTACACCAACAGTATAGATTCATGCTTTCTGTTCATTCACTTAAGAAGTTAATTTCCATTACAACACTAGTATAGATGCATGGTTTGATTATTCATTTGGTCTAGTAGACATATTTTCATTACGATGGTTCAACACAGATTTCTAGTTTCCTGCTTATTGACTTAAGTAGTTTCCTATTTCCTATTCATTTGCTTGAATAGTTGCAGTCCATTACAGCAGGGTAGAATAGAGTATTTGTGTTTCAGTTTGTTCCATTTATGCTTTCATTTAATCAGTAGGTTGGTAAAGAAAATATCCATCAGAATGCTCACAGGTGTCTCGGCCTCACCTCCTCCCTCTGGGACTATGGTGTGAGGAAGAAACCCTGCAGCAACCCCAAAAACACAGGGTTTAGATTTTCATGGAGTTTTGTTGCTTAATACAGTCACTGAGGTCATTTCATAGCTCTGTACCCCTTTTATGGTCATCATATTATTCGCTCTCCTTCTGTCCCAGGACTCACTCATATTCCCATGTCTTTCTCTTTCAGCCTGAAATGCTTATGCAGGAGCTGATAATACATGTTTAAATGGATTTTAACCATCAAACACCTTTCACAAGCCAAATCATCCAATCACTACTTAAATCCATTTTTCGCGTTTGACTTTTCACCCTTTAAATCCCCACCATCAGTCTGCCTTGTCAGATTCGACAGCTTTCACATGCCCTCTCACCAACCTGCTCAGTCACATCTCCACTATAGATCTACATTGCCAGATCCGACGGCCCTCGTGCCATATCGCGTGGATTTCCTTCCGATCGTTATCGGGTTGAGAGTGCGTGATATGGGCAATTTCCCCGTGCTATGTGTCGGCCGAGGAGGCTAGTCACGTGAATTCTCAAAATACCATTTATGGTTTTGACGGCGCACGAGATACAACTTACCGCCCTACAAACCCGCTCATCCTTTCCGCACATTTCTTTTTGTGCTCCAACCTCCACTGTCGATCTGCCCTACCAGATTTGATGGTTGTCACATCACTCGATTGATTTAATGCCTTGAACTCTCCACCATCGATCCATATTTTGATCCAATGATCGTTGCTTCACTCGATTGCCACTTGGCTTGGTTTATCTTCGTCATTCATCTGCCGATCACCTCATCGATATAATCCCATTCGTTCATCCTGTTAGTCCTCCATGTCTGCCCATTTGCCTACGTGCCCTCTTGCAATCCAATCTCATCCATTCGTTTGCCTTTCACCCGCTTGATCCAATGGTCCTCATGCGATGTTACCCATTACTTCCTCTTTGACCACTTCTTCCGCTTCAACCCAAACTTAGCCTAGTTCCATCTCTGACCCCTTAGCCTAGTTTTGTTGCTTTTTGCTTCTGCAACCTAGATAGCAGTAGTAGGTTAGTGTTAATTTCCAATTATGTTCAAGCATAGTTGTCTTCATGATCAATTAGGTTATGGTGATTTAGGTTTTCATGTTGTTTTCTTCATTTCTATAGTAGATTAGCTCTCCCCCAGACTAGTTTTTCCCTCCTTCCATCAAAATCAAGCTTCTCCTGACCCTATAGAAGTCTGGCTTGGAACCCCTAGGGTCTCTTTCTAGATGAGCAGTGACAACAGAAAGTACTTTCACTTCTACTTGTGTATATAGCACAATCACCTCCAATTTTGTACGAACCTCGGGTTGATAAGTAAAGCTAGTAGCCCTAGGATTTGCAGCATTCTTGCTGCAATACCTAGGCTCATCAATATTATGAAAACCTAAGAAGCAAAAAAACCTAAAATTCAAGAATCATAACCTTTAAATGACCAAGGATAAGAGGGAATGTTGAGTTGGACAAGTATGAGTTGTCTAAAAAAGGGGAAACCTTTTTAAGATCATAATTTTTTGCTTAATGTTATGGTTTGGGTCTTATTTAGCTTGTTTGAGAGGATATTAATAGATCGAGTTAGATCCTTGGTTGTTTGGTGCAAATGCTATATAAATTCCTAGTAGATTCAAACTGCTTATGTAATTTTATAAAACAAAAGACTTGAATTTACTCTACTCATTAGAGGAAACAATTATTCAATTAAGAAATCAAGAAGCAAACAAGAGAAATCATTCAATAAAAACATTACATAATGATTTCCCAGGGAAAGCTGCAACTAAAAACCCCTGGTATATGTATATTTCATTAGTCAGAAAATATGAGAAGATTACAATACTTTTCTCAAGCGCGAGCAACCTCTGCACTATCTCTATCTGTCTCACAGCTTGCTAGACAAGCCTTGGCCAATACTTAACCAATTTTAGCTTGCCCAAGTCCTTATTTCCTTGCATTGTTTCCTTAGGAATTAGCTCCTATTAATTAGGGAAATTTCTCAATTGGAATTGTACAATCCTCATAGGCCTTTCTTTGAGTGCATGCACAACATGTACAATTTGGATGATTATACAGCTGATAGTACACTACCCTTGACCTCCAATCTCAAGTGGGTAAATCTCAGATCTGACTTGCATGAGTTATTTATGAGTAAATCATTAGTTAACTCGTTGAACACATGGAGAAACACCTCACTGTATGACCTCCTGCTATTTCCTCCATCAGTTGGAACTCGTTTAACTGACTTTAACTTAGTTAAACTGAATTAATTAATTACAACTCAAAATAAACTCAACCAAGGCTCCTATAAAGTAGGAGACAATCTACATGACTCAAGTTAGACCCTAAATCGAATTAACTAAGCCAATTTAACATAGTTAACTCGTACAAGTTGTCTTGTAATGTGGAATTACAATTTTTCTCCTAGTTTAATTCAAGGGAAAATAAATTAGGATTTTTCTTATTGCATTTTCAACATTCCCTCTCAACAAGAAAGGGATTATCAGATACCCCAATCTTGCCTCAATGGAAATCAAATTTGCGTATTTTTCGTGCCTTAGTCAAGATGTCTACACCATGTTCCTCTGTAGGAATGTACTCCAGCAACATGATTCTCCTCTACACACAATATATGAGATAGTGATACAAGATGTCGATACGCTTGGACCGGTCAAGAAAAACTGGAATCTGAGAGAGTTTGATACAACTCTGATTGTCACAGTAAACCACTGTAGTATCCATCTGCTAATAAAATAACCAAAAAAGGATCTTCATCATCTATATAGCCTCACAAGCTGCTTGAATAGCATCCATGTACTCTTCTTCTGCTGAACTAAGTGCAACTGATATATGATTCTTGTTGTACCAAGAAACTGTTGTTGACCCAATACTGAAGATTCCCCTTTATGTTCTCTTCCTACATGATGGACTCCTTTCCCAATCTACATCTTTGAAGCCTTGTAACTTCACCCCTTCTGTCCCTCTGTACCAAATACCAAATTGATTGGTACCTCTGAGGTATCTCAACACATGTTTAGTTGTCATCCAATAGCATTTGGTTGGCTTAACCATTACTTAACTAAGTTGGTTAACTACAAAACACCTGTTCAGTCATGTGTTCACCAAATACATAATTGAACCCACAAGATACCTATAAATAGTAGCGTCCACTACTTGACCTGAAGTAGCATCTTCCTTTCTCTAATTCCCTACTAGAGCAGTCTCCATGAGTTTGTTGCTCTCCATGTGTAACTTCTTCAGTATCTCATTGGCATACTTGCCTTAAGAGACAAACAGTTCCCCATCTCCTTGCCATACTTTCATACCAAGGAAATAATGCATGAGCCCTAGGTCCTTCATCTCGAATTCTCTTGCAAGATCCGCTTTGAAATATTTGAACAACCTCTAATCACCTGTTAGAATTAAATCATCGACATATAATACAATAATCAATAATTTACCTTCAACCACAATATGGTAAAGGTTTGTATCTGATTCACTTTTAGTGAAGCCCAACCTGGTGAAATAGTTGTCGATCTTGGTGTATCAAGTAGAGGGTGCTTGTCTCAATCTACACATCGCTCGCTTGAGTCTGCAAATGCGACTCTCTGTTGAAGGTCTCAAATCTTTTTGGCTACACAACGTATGCCTCTTCCTCAATCACTTTGTTGAGTAAGGATGTCTTCATATCCATCTGATGTATATTCCATCCCATCTATGCTGAAAGTGTTAGAATAGATCTGATTGAAGAGTACCTTGCTACTAAAGCAAAGGCCTCCTCGTAATCAATTCTATCCACTTGAGAGAACCCCTTGGCCAAAAATTTAGCCTTGTGTTTCTCGAGACTCCAATATTCTACTTGCTTCACCTTGTAGATCCACCTAGAACCTATCACTGACTTGTCCTCTAGCCTTGGGGAAACTGCCCAAGCATTTTTCTTGATAATATAGTCATACTCCTCTACCATGGCATCAACCCATACTAGTTGATGCACTGCTTCCTCGAATCAGGATGGCTCAGTTTCTACACTCTCGCTCATGAGAGTGATATAACAAGTGTATCAATTAGGTGGCCTCCTCTACCTACACTATGATGTGGGTGCTCCCACATTCTCTCTAGCATCATGCATCAATCTGTCAACTTCTTTAGTGCACTTCCTTCCATCTTTGGAAGTATCTGCGTGAGTGGGTGCTTCCACACTCTGCTCCTCTGCATGTGGTTGCTCCACATCATCCTGATGTTCTTCCTTTAAAGCTAAAATATCCTCATCTTCATGTAACTAAATATCCCTCTCAATGGAACATCTCATGGCGTTTTCTTCAATGACCTTCAGATCTCTATGAACAACTGTCATCCTGTGAGATCAAAGGTGCACCAGATAGTTGCGAGGTGTATCAATGTACCCCACAAATATTCCCAACTCAACTGTCAGCTCTAGATTTTTCCTTGCATCTTGGTAACATGATAGTAAACTGATGAACTAAAGATCCTAAAGTGTGACACATCTGGTTTCTTCCCTGAAAAGGCTTCTTCTGGTGTACTCATCCCAAGAATCCAATGAGGATTCCTATTTTGCACATATACAATTGTGTTGCATGCTTCAACCCACAAGTGCAATGGTATGCCATGATCATGTAACATTTCCCATGTAGCTCCCACAATAATTATGTTCTTCCTTCAACCACCCTATTTTGATGTGGGTTATGGGGTGTTATTAACTCCCATTGAATGCCTTCTGATGCACAAAAGTTACTTGAATTCATTCTACACATATTCTTCATCATTATCACTCCTGAGAGCCTTCAATTTCCTATTCTTGGTTGTGGAGGCTGTTGAGAATAGTACACACACATCTGAATGAAATATTTCAAGGATCGCTTACACTCAGTTGTCCTTATCATGACAAGTAGCTTTGGTGTACTTCCCCAATATGCACCCTTTGCATGTACCTCACTACTTTAGTGCACCCTTGGGAAGTCTTGTAGAAATATGATGCATGATCTTCAAGGCTCCATGGTGCAAATGGCCAAGTCTCCTCTGCTATAATTCACCGATTTCTGGGCTTTGCACGTTCTCTACTTTCATGCTCAAAGTAGCACAGTTTTCTACATCCAATTTGTAGAGGTTCTTCACCCGAACCTTGATCTACTTCACTTGTCCTGTGGCTATGTGACGAAGGAAATCCTTTCCTTTTCTAAATGTCACATCGTAGCCATGGCCTTTCAACATAGCAACTGAAACTAATTTTTTCTTCAGACCGATAACATACATGACATCTTTTAATGTGAGAGGCGAACTAGACTCCCTCTTAAAAGTAATAGTACCAATGTCGGTCACGCTATACCTTCCATCATCTCCCATCTTGATGTGCATCTAGAGGTCATTCTCCTCCAAGTCACTGAAAAATTATTTATTGTTAGTCATATGGAATGAGGATCCATTATCTAGATACCACACACTACCCATCATCAATTTCAATGTGCATGCAATGATCATGAAATCCAACTCGAATTATGTAGAAAGAGCTTCACTTGCTACTTCTAAGCGATTCTTTTCAGTCTTATTGTGCGAATACTTTGTGGCATTATGTCCTCGCTGATGACAGTGAAAACATTTAATCTTTGACAAGTACTTCTTCTTGTTGCCCTGACTGAAGTCCCATTTGGATTGGGATTTCTTAGCTTTCCCTTTCTTGGCCTTTCCATCTAAGACATGGTTCTCCTCATCATCATGCTTGGATGAGGTTCCATATCTGGTGTTCCACCTTATTTCTTCTTGCACCAAGTTGGACCATAAACACTCCCACTTTGGTAGATGCTCCCTCCCATTTATCAAATCCTGGTAGTTGTGCCAACTCTTGGGAAGGCCTAGAAGTGTTATGCTGACCAGATCATCTTCAACAACTGTAATACCAACACTCCCAAGTTCATCCCGACATTGGGAGTACCTTCTCAAGTAATTTGGTATTATGCCACCCTTCTCCATATTGATCTTCTGAAGCTTGTCCTTCAGTGCCAGAATCCTATGGCCACTACTATTTTGAAACAAGTCGATCAAGGCTTGCCACATTTCATATGGTGTATCCTTCCTATGGAGGTTTGAGACAATATGATCTCGAACTCCTCCTAGTATGACCCTCCTTGCCTTTGGCACACATTTCTTCCACTCTGTCAAATCTTGAGCATCCGTTGTTGGTGATTCGAACTTACACAGGAACACAAAAAACTACGCATATACACATAAACACAAAGATGCAGCAGAAATAAAACTTAATTTCATTAATATCAAAGAATTGAAATATGCTTACATACAGAAATGGAAATAAACTAGCTCAAGTGATGGTAGCTTATCTCTGAGAAGATATGTGGCTGCTACATGCTTCTGAACTATGTTACAATGAGGCTCAAGGGCCTTTCTATTATTGAACAACATGGTAAAATCCTAAACAACCAAAACTCTAACCCTTGGAGATGGAACACGAAGAGTTTATCGGCCCCGTTGGGGTTAGTTGGGCAGTCAACTTCCTGGGTTGTAGCTTGGTCAAATTATCTTTGTTTGGCGCATAAAATACCTCATTGGAAATATCTCTCTGAGTACTATAGGACTTGTTGTAGATCCTTGCTTGTGGAAATGACTATGTTGTGGACCTTAAGAAAACATAATTTAGGTGGTCAAAATTGATCTGGAAGTTCAGGACCCAAAAAATTGCTAAAAATAGTAAATGCTACTATAAAAACAGAAAGTGATGAAACTAGCTGGAGATCTAGGAGGAATAGGTGGGTGACCATCAATATGCACTTGGATCAATCCTCCTCCTTGGGTAGAAATGGTCCGCATTGTGTGCAGAGCCTCCATGAGGTGAGGAAATTTCTGTTGAACTCAGTCCATGGTGCATTAGGGGAATTTTGAGGTCTAAAATGGGGCTCCTAAGGAAATTCTAAAATAATAGTGGAAATAATAAAATAATATTAGATTACATCATCAAATTTTAGCAGGAAAAAAAAATAAAAACTATTTTTTCAACTCGTATTTTCAACATATCTCCTTATGGGTTTACTCAAATATAGAGCAACAATAATTGTTGGATGAAGAATTTGATTCCTTATCCATGAAGTACCCACGTTGCATACTTTTGATGAACATTGCTACATGAAAAATGAAAAATACATGCAAAACATGATTCCAATCATGATTTTTCATGTATTTCTCATTTTTTATGTAGGAGGGTCCATCGAAAGTATGCAACATGGGTACTCCTTGGATGAGGAATCAAATTTTACGTCCAAGGAGTACTCCCACTCGAAATTTGAGTAAAACCTTAGGGAGATAAGTTGAAAATATGAGTTGAAAAAGTAGTTTTATTATTTTATTAGTTTTTAAACTTTTTATTTTTTTACTCCAAAAATGGTGAATCATTCCCCATGCTTGACATCATCATCTTGAATCATGTTGGTTCTTATAAAGCTTATTTTGGTTGTACATTTTTCTTAGGAGGCCCATTTTAGACCTTAAAATTCCCCTAATGACCAACTTGCCCTAGTGAAGGAGTTGGCCCTCTTTGACAGCTCAATATAGTTGGATCCTCTATTGATGAGTGTTCTTGATTTATGTGTCCATGATTCGATCAATTGTGGCATGTTCCATGCATTATGGTTTTAACTCTGTTGGCGTGAGTTGTTCTACAATATTGCATGTGTCCAACAATGGTGGAAAGTATGGTCGAAGGCAATCTACATTGAATATTAGGTGTAGGCCAAGGAATGGTGGAATGATGAGCTCGAAGGAATTGTCCCCTATAGCCTTGGTGATGGTGTATGGTCCATATCAGAGTGGTTGAGGCTTGTGGTGGGGCCCAACGAGGCATTCCTACTATAGATGTGGCCAAACTTTGTCGCCCACCTGGAACTTGTCTCGCACTCGATGTTGATAATGTTGCTACTTGTACTTACCATTTCCTTTGTCGAATATGTCATGGGCCTATTGGTGGATGTGTTGAATGCACTCAATGAAGTTGTTAGCCTTGTCAGATTCAGACTAGACATGAGTCGAATCTTCCGGAGTAGCTTCAAATAGTATGGACACATCAATGGGATATAGTGGTTGGAACCCCAATCCCACCTGAAAGGGGATTTGGCCAGTTGATCTATGGAGAGCTCTAGCGTAGCTATGTTGGACATAGTAGAGGATTCCATTCCATGTGTGTGGATGCTTCGTTGTACATGCGCAATTTTTTTACGATCATCCAGTTGACAATCTCTGTTTGGCCATTAGTTTGAGGGTGGAAAGCCATGGAATTAGTGAGCTTGCTATCAAACATCGATAAGATACTTGACCAAAATGTACTTAGGAACCTTTTGTATCAATCTGAGATAATGGAATTTGGGATACTAGAGTGTACCCACACTCGTTCAAAGAAGAGCATAGCAATGGATTCTACTGTGATACTCCTATTGCAAGTTGCCATAATGGCCATCTTAGAGAATCTGTCAATGACCAAAAAAAAGTTGTTATTGCCATGCTTAGTGGAAGGAAGGACCAATATATAATCCATGGAAATGGATTCTCAAGGTTGAATAGGATTAGGAAGCAGAGTATATAGGCCTTTCTTCTTGATGGTCGATTTCACAATGGCGTAGGCAATGCAGGATCTGATGTACTTCCCAACATCTTGTCGAAGATTCAAGCAATATAAATACTTCTACAATGCTGCCACTATTTTCTCTACTCCAAAATGTCCAGCAAACCAAATATAGTGCACCTTCAAAATCATCTTGGCATGCTCACTTAAAGGAGCACAAAGGTGTCCTAGGGAGCATAATAGTGCATCATGGAGGTGAAAATTTGGAACTTTCTTGCCTTCCAAAAGTGTCTGGTATGTGTTGTTGAATTTTGGATCACTCTTGTAAATATATGACCACCCCGCAGTTTCATGCCCACAACAGTCGAGCATAGTGGTCAGCACCATGATTGATGGTCGATTGAGGTACTTTACAACATTTTTGTTGCTACCCTTCTTGCACTTAATGTTCAAGTGAATTTTTGCAAGTATGTGGACCATTTCTGATGGCAATCGTTTTGTAACTTATCTTGTGTTTGTATGAATTGCAGGGGTTGGTGGTCTGCGTAAATGATCGTTTTCTTCCCTATAATGTAATTCTTCCATTATCAGTAGGCCTACATAATGGGATACATCTCTTTGTCATAGGTGGGATACTTTATAACTGTGTCTGAAAGTGTCTCACTGTGATATGCCACTCGATGCCCCTGCAGAGTAAGACCTACACTAATAGCATAGGTGAAGGCATCTATCTCAATCTTAAATGGTTGTTGCATGTTTGGTAACGTGAGCACTGGTGAAAAGTAGAGGCGATGCTTCAACTCAAAAAATGCCTTTTGTTGGGATTCGTACCAAAGAACTTTAGTTTCACTCCTCCCTTGGTGACTTGACTCAAAGGCCAAGTGATATGAGATATCCCCACACACCTGCCGCAGAAGTTGGCAAGACCCAGAAAACTGTAGAGATCTATTAGAGTGGTTTTGGATGGATAATCCCAAAGTAATTATGTCTTATATGGGTCCACATGAACACCTCACTCATCAATGATGTGCCCCAAATATTGAACATGGGTATACTAAAATTGCATTTCTCCAAATTGGCACATAACTTGTGTTTCCGCAGGGTTTGGAGGACTTGTCGAATATGGTTGTTATCAGGAAATCTAGTGTCTATGTAGAGCTGCTAGTCCCACTAAGACTGGTAGCTATCTTAGAAACAAACAAACTAAAACTACTTTCGTTTTCCTTTATGAGAAGTAGATAAGAGGGGAACAAAGGAGACCAACCTTTGTCGTGCGCTTAGTTCCTTGCTTGATTCCTCTCCCTTCTGATAGATCTTTGCCACTCACTTCCTCATCTACCCAGCTTCAAATAGCACCTGTAGAATCAAAACAGCATAACACTATCCAAGAACAGAGATCTACTATCATAAACAATATAGGACTAGATATATATTCACCACACAAATGCATATATCATCAATCATACAAGAATGTGGAGGAAAACTTGAATAGCTTTATTAATATCAAGAATAGCAAAGAGGATTACAACCAATTTTTCTGACCTAGCATCATCCTCTCAGCAAGAAAGCCCTTCTTCACCTCATGAAAAGCTTAGATTACCCAACACTGTGATGTTACACCAAGAAACCAGCAACACTTCCTTACAAGATACAAAATTCCAGCCTCTGGATCTCTGGGATGAGGGATCCATATATAGATGATTACATGGAGGTGAGTCAGCTTCTGAGATTTGATTAGTGTCCTCTCTTTGATAGTTCTTGATTCCACTTGGAGATTGATGATCTCTTACTCATCCCTGGACGAATGCAGAGAGGCAAGTGTCACAGGAGAAGTTTCTGGAAGATTCCATGATCCTCCACCTCGCAAATTGACTCTACCATTTGTCCACTCTCACCCATCGCACCCCATAGAAGGGCTTTTCAGTATGCATCGCACCTCCCGTGTGCATTTAGGTGGGATGCAGTGCACTTTGACCATGGAGCAGGTGAGATGGTCCAACTTTGACCAGTTTTGAGTAGTTTTTCATGGAGAACTTCTAGGAGATGATGTAATCCGTTGACCTTGTTCTTTTAGGGGTTGGAACAATACTTTTAGGGACTTAGGAGCCCTTGGTTTATGGACATATATGATTAGGGTTGGAGTGCCCAAAAATTTCTATAACAGTTGCCTCCTAAAGCATGAGGTCATTAATCTTTTGATGTCGGGTGAAATGATTTATCATGAGGATCCGAAGTTTTTTCAAGCTGGAAGGTGACCTGTAATAAGATACAATACAATACATTATCTTCATAATATTTTCATGATCTAGCTGAGGCGGGCATTCCCATGCTCAGCTTTATAAATTCATTTTCATGTACATAAGACAGACAATCGTCTGTGTGCAGACTGATGATTATGGTAGAGCCATCATCCCTTAGGTTGGATGATTATCTGTGCAGCAATGATGTACATTTGATGTCTTTATTTTCCTGAATATATATCGCAGCTCGAATGGATGAAACTAGATCCGAGGTCTTCAATCTCGTTCGATCTTCACTCAAAGTACAAGTCGATCCATGTGAGAGATGTTCTGGAGTCAAACATGGAAAGACATCGCCTAATTACCAGCCAATGATGTAAGCTGTTAACAGGCGTGAGAGGAATCACCGATAATGATGATGACCCTCAAGGTACTACAGTACAATTCACGTGGTGTGAATAAGGGACTTGGCGTCGAACACCACACAAAATCTTTCGGTTGAAGGCCATTGATGTAAACCTATCGTCGCAAGTGAGAAACTTGCCATTGAGGCATGCAAGCTTCAAAGTATTGAAAGGGTTGTCCCTAAGTCGACTTCTTGGATAATAAGCTGATGTCGACAAGAAGCGACCCGCCATACAAGGGCCTTAATGAATCCCACATCTATGGCACGGAATGGAGTAAATGATTTTGGAGGTGAAAATGATCTGATGATACAGGGTTCAGGGTGGCAGTCATGAAAGAATGGAGCGTGAATGTTTGCATGGATGAGACACAGGTGAATTCTCTGAGCGACTTCTCTTGAACATATCGACAACACTGACATGATGGATTGGTAGCGTTTACCCCAAATGTGGATGGTGTGATGGACCAATGGTGATATGACCAGTGAAAGGAACAACCCAACCCGACTTGGATGCAGAGTGAAAGTGTCATGTTCAAGAGCGACTTGCTACCAATAAAGTTTCTTCAAGTTTTCTTCCCAAATTTTCCCCAGTGATTGCTGACCAGTACTCCTTTATTTTTGTCAAGCTTGAGGAGGATAACATATGCTTGTTCTATAATTTGCCCTTCGGGCAAACCCATCGCTATGTTTTAACGAGCCTAGTGATAGTGAAACTCGTTCTTGTCGGTATGGACAAGTTTGTCGCTATTCGGTTTTAACGAGTTTAATGACAAAGATAACTCAGTCCTTTTCAATTTTAGAGAGTCTGAAAGGGACGTAAAGAAAACTCCAACAATCCTTTTTCATCATATAATCCCTTAAGTCCGAAAAAGTATAAAATAATACAAAAGGGATGAATTTTCGGTAATTTTAATGAGCCGAACAAAACAAGCGCTCGATATTTTTGTGTAATAATCCCTCAGGTTCAAAAAGATTAAAATCTAAAGGAGGGATAGCACTTCCGGTCACTTTAACGAGTTGGAGAGGCCAATTAATTAGCAATCTTTTCATATTTTACGAGTCAGATGAAAAGAGCTTAAAGGAGACTCGTTTTTCGAGGAACGAGTGATAAATTCGGGTAGCAGCTAATTCCAGGTAAGGTTTGGAATTTTCCAATCACATCAGAGTCACAAGGATGGCTAACAAGATCACTCTTCGCAGCTATTCCTCAAAAAGGGTAAAAAATTAAATGGAGGTGAATGATCAACCAATACAGAGTGGAGGTGATGATGAGAACACGACCAAGGCTTCAAAGGCTGATGATAATTCATTCACGATGGTTATCTACCAGAAATTGGTTCATTTTTTAATGAATGAGCTTAAACTCTGGGGGAAACATTTGCTCACTGCTTGCGTTTATTTTTTAACGAGCTTGAACTCCACATAAAAACTGCTCGATATAATGGTCATTGATTACCTTGATTTTACCATTGAAAACTTTGTTCCTTCAAAGGTTGTACTGCCTACTCAATTGCTTCATCAAACTAGTTAGAAACGAACAATATATGTTTGAAAAATGAGTCAAAACACTAATATTTTACTTGAATTATGTGAAAAGTAATTTAAAAGTGGTTTTTACCTCTCATTTTACCATTTCATTTAAACTTTGGTTTGTTGGAGCTTTGGAGGTGCCTTCCCCCTTGATTTTCACCAACTGATTCCAGGAGATTCTGTGGATGATTCTTGGCACCGTCTGGACCAGGTAAGAGCTAAACCTGAGCTCTTCAGTTTCATTCTTTCCTTTTTGAATTCTGAGCATGTTTCCTGGTTTTTCTGAGTCCCTTGGGTTTGAAGAATTCGCCCTGGCTCCATCGCACCTTTCCTATATCAAAAGGTGCGATGCATGCTGGCTTGGCCATTGGCCAGTCAACATGCATCCCACCTAGTACACTACTGGGGGTGCGATGGGCGCAAGGAGGGAAACTTGTGCACAGTTTTTCATGGAAATTGTTTCCTGTTTTTCACCAAATCAGGATCCTGACTCTTCTCTTGTTTGTTTTCAAAGATTCATTGGAGAAAAATGCCTGTTACATGGCGACAACGTGAGCATGAAGAAGAGGACATGCTTGCTTTACAGGATCTGGTTACGGTAAATGCACTGCGAAACTGTGGCTTGTTCAAGTTTTTTTGCATCTCTAGCATGAGGCAACAAATCAACTTGTTGCAATACTTTCTCGATGCATGGGATCCTACCAACCAGTTGTTCTAGATTAGGGGCAAATCTATCCCTTTGACTGTCGTGGACATCTATTTTTTGACCGACTTTTCGAGGCATGGTGCCCCTATCTCATTATCAGGTTCGACCTGTGGGGGTCAATCCGTGAGAGATTATATTCTTCGGTACTGCAGAGAGGGATATCAGTCGAGTAAGGATGGCAAGATCAATATCCGAGACGTCACTGACAGGTCTTTGAGGACCATTCTATTCACTTTTGCTAGACTGGCTGGTAGTGCGGCTCTTCATGTGGCCAACAGGTCTTATATGCAGTATGCCTTGGAATGCCTTGAACCAAAGGTGTTCAACTGGTGTGATGCAGTACTCTCTGTGATGAAAGAACAATTGACCAAGGTTAAAAATGGAAGATTGAAGAACTTTGGATATGGTTCTATTTTGACCGCTTTTGCCTTGGAAAAGATCCTGCTAATGCAGCCGCAGTATGTTTCACTTAGTTTACCTCCACTGACTGAGCCACAGATGCAGAGATGGGTCGACCTTATGGCCATACATGCTGCTCAGTCCAAGGTTTCCTTTTCTGATACCTTCTTCGAGTGGTTCAATCGTTAGGAGATGGTTTTTTCCAAGTATCCATATGCTGGTATGGATTTTCGGGGTGACCCGGATTTGGTGCTGCTGGCTGGCGAGCAGTGGGGTGCCATCAGTAATTTCTCTGACCATATCTTTGTTTATCATTTCTTTTTATAATGTTCTTGTGATTTCTTCTATCAGCACTAATCAAAACTCATGTGCTCATGCAGATGTTGGACCAGTTCAGCCAGTAGTACGCTTGAGAGTGCCAGCTGCTGCTCCAGCAGGAGAGGCTGTGGGAAGGGCTATCCTTCATGACCTTGATGTGGCTGAGACTCTTTCAGCATTGCAGGATCAGGTCGAAGGCCTCACTCTTGGTATTTAGGAAGTGAGGACTGACGAGCTGCCTCTGAGGTTGCAGCGACATACTACCGGTGTGCCGATGTTGGGTCCCTATAATACTAGTTATTACCCTATTACTATTGTAGTTATACCCCTTATTTATATTGTTATGCCCCTATTACCCCCATATTGTTATTTCTATGCCCCATAGAATCCCTCTATTGTTATTTTTATGGCTTTATATTATTATTGTTAGGTCGGCTCGATTATATTGTGACTCCTTAGACTCCTATATATAGAAAGGAGGTTTTGTCATTTGTATCATCCAAGAATTGTTCATTTATGTAATGTAAAGGAGGTTTCCCCCTCGAAGAGGCTGAATTCTAAGGCGTTGATCTATCTTTTCTATCTTTTCTTGAGCTGGTTTCATAACATTTGGTATCAGAGCTTTGGATTCTAGGGTTTCGCTTCTCCAAACAGGTCATCGTGGAATTTTCGCTATAACTTTGTTTCTGTGACGTTTCAGAAGTCGCAAAAAAAACCCATTTGAGAAGAATTGGCGCTGAACCTTGGGTCCGAATTTCAGAGCTTTTTTCATGATATTTGCAGAGATATGATCTGAGGAAGTTGGTCTTTTTGCAGACTCCTGAATTACAATAAAAAAAAGGTGACCTAGGGAAAATTGTCATAACTTTCTCTTTGAGGATCGGATTGAAATTTCATAAAAAGGTACAGAAAGAGGACGGACTGTAGTTTCTTGTGTGTGTGTTTCAGATTCAAAGGTTGAAACAGTGACTCGTGGCACGTCGTACAAGTTCGCTCTACTGAACCAGTCTAAAAGCAAGTCACTGTGGGAGATTTCACATAACTCTTCGTTGGAGAATCCAATTTGGCTTAGAATTGTGGCATTGGAAAGAGGATGCAGAAGGCTACTACAGGTAGAAATTTTAGAACTGGATGATCCGAAATTACAGAGATACATCAGATTCAATATCAGGCTTCTATAAAGTGAAAAAAGGTGTTTAGTTTTTTTTTAAATTTTTGTGTAAGCTTGGTTTAACGGAATTCAAAGGGCATAGTAAAGCATTATTATCGGTAACTGATGCCCCAAGGAAAGAAAATGCAAACACCTAGTAAGGAACCTGAAAGCTCTAGCATGACTCATGAAGAAGAAGAAGAAATGCTACATGATATATCAAAATTACAAGAACAAGTGCAACAAATGTCACGCTCACAAAAGCTAACAGAAGCTAAGATAAGTGGCGTGGAATCTAAGATAAAGGGCATGGAAGCTAAGATGGATGATTCGAAGACAGATTTGAAGAGAGACATGGCAGATTTGAAGATAGATTTGAAGACAGATATGGAAGAATTGAAGAAGTTGCTACAAGAAAGGGTCACTAATGGTGAAAAGGTAGTAAAGGAAACTCATGATGAGAACAAAAGAAATGTTAATCATGATACCATAGATGCTAATGTTGGATCGAAGAATCACCATATTCCAAAAATAGATATGAGGAAGTTTGATGGCAAGGATCCCGCTACATGGATATTACAGATGGAGCAATTCTTCGATCTCAATAATGTGCAAAATGCACAAAAGGTACGTATGGCAACTGTATATTTGGAACCAAATCAGTTTGTATGGTATCAATGACTTTGCTCTCGTAAACAATTTATCACTTGGGAAATTTTTACGGAAGAATTGATAGCACATTATGAAGATACAAAAAGCAACACTTTTTTTAGCCAATTGATAAGTCTCAAACAAAAGGGTTCAGTAATGGAGCACATTGAGGAGTTCCAAAAATTGAACATAAGGGTAAAAGATATTCCAGAGGAGCATAGGATTGATGTGTTCATAGGGTCTTTAAAGGATAATATCCAACATGATGTTCGCCTTTGGGAACCTGATTCATTAGAGAAGGCATTCAGGTTAGCAAGAAAAATGGAAAGCAAAATTATGGTAACCAGGAAGCATACCACTCACAACTATAAAGACGGAAGTGTTGTTGCCCCTAGTCTTTCACAACCTATAAGGTTGACACCACAACAATTGGAAGAAGAAGAAGAAAAGGAGCAAGAAAGGTCAAAAGAAGAAGATATACTCCAGGAACAAAGCCTAGATGAAGAACAAATAAATCCGACCATATCTTGTAATGCATTGGCGGGAATTACCACTCCTCAAACCATCAAGATAGAAGGACAAATCAAGAAGAAAAAGGTAATAGTGTTGATTGATTCAGGAAGCACCCACAATTTTATTCATTGTAAGGTAGCAAAAGAATTGAATTGCTTCCTATATCCAGCACCAGAGTGTCAAGTGATGATTGCAAATGGAGGAACAATAAATTGCTCTGGAAAGTGCCATAATATCAAGCTATCCATGGGAGAATATGTATTGACTATTCCAATGCTTTCCATTCCAATGGGAGGTGTGGATGTTGTACTAGGAGTCCAATGGCTACAATCCTTGGGTACAATAGCTTTTAATTTTCAAGAACTTTTCATCAAATTTTCTACGGAAGGAAAGGAAGTTGAATTAAGGGGTATTGCAGGGAAACCAGGAAAGATAATCAGCTCTCATGGTATGACAAAGCTTCTAAAAAAGGAGCAAAGAGGTGTAATTGCACAATTATGCTCGCTAGATGTTTCCACATTGGAATCATCTATTTCTCCAGATCTCCAAAAAGTCTTGGACAATCATTCCAAGGTATTTGAGACTCCCAAGGGTCTCCCACCTATGCGTGATCATGATCATGCTATTCATCTGATTCCAGGAAGTGTTCCTCCAAACATCAGGCCGTACAGATATCCCTATGTCCAAAAAAGTGAAATTGAACGTATGGTTGCAGAAATGCTAGAGGCTGGTATAATTCAACCGAGTCAAAGTTCTTTCTCAGCTCCAGTAGTATTGGTGCACAAGAAGGATGGATCATGGCGCATGTGTCCAGATTATAGGGAGCTCAACAAGCTCACTATTAAAGATAAGTTCCCCATTCCTGTTATTGATGAATTACTGGATGAATTGCATGGATCAATTTACTTCACCAAGTTGGATCTTCGTTCGGGATATCATCAAATCAGAATGAAGATTGAAGACATTCTGAAAACGGCATTTAGAACTCATGAGGGTCATTATGAATTTTTGGTCATGCCTTTTGGCCTTACCAATGCACCTTCAACATTTCAAGGTTTGATGAATTCAATTTTCAAACCATTCCTTAGAAAATTTGTGTTAGTATTTTTTGATGATATACTAATCTACAACAAGTCTTGGAAGGATCATGTTGAACATGTTGACAGGGTGCTACAACTATTGGAGGAGAAACAATTATATGCAAAAAGATCCAAATGTTTCTTTGGAGTCCAGGAGGTGGAATATTTGGGTCATATTGTATCTCATGAAGGAGTTAAGGTAGACCCTAGCAAAATTAAAGCCATTAAGGAATGGAAAATCCCCACATCCATAAAGCATCTGCGAGGATTTCTTGGGTTGACAGGGTATTATCGCAAGTTTGTTAAGAATTATGGGAGAATAGCAGCACCATTAACAACATTATTGAAGAAAGATTCATTTTCATGGACTCTGGAAGCAACAAAGGCCTTTGAACATCTTAAAGAGGCAATGTGCCAAGCACCGGTCTTAGCTACACCGGACTTCACAAAAACCTTTATTGTGGAATGTGATGCTTCAGGAAATGGAATTGGTGCTGTTCTAATGCAAGATGAAAGACCCATTGCTTTTGAAAGTCGTCCAATCAAGGGAAAGTTTTTAAGCAAAGCTATTTATGAGAAGGAAATGTTGGCAATACTCCATGCACTTAAGAAATGGCGACCCTACCTAATGGGAAGACACTTCAAGGTAAAAACGGATCATGATAGCCTTAAATACTTTTTAGAACAAAGATTATCCTCTGAAGAGCAACAAAAGTGGGTCACAAAGATGTTGGGTTATGACTTTGAAATCATCTACAAAAAAGGGAAGCAAAATGTGGTGGCAGATGCACTCTCAAGAAAGGATGAGGATGTGGAAGCATTGTTGTGTGCCATTTCTATTATCCAACCAGATTGGATAAACGAAGCAAGGGAGGAATGCAAGAATGACGAAGAAGTGTGGGCACTTATTCGAAAGCTACAACAAGATTCCAGTACTTCTGATACATTTAGCTGGAAAAATGATTCGTTATGGTACAAAGATCGCTTATACCTCTGTAAGAATTCCTAGCTAAAACAAAAGATTCTTATGGAATTGCACACTTCTCCCTTAGGAGGGCACTCAGGATTTTTAAAAACTTACCACAGGGTTAAGAAGGAATTTTTTTGGGATGGCCTTAAATCAGATATTCAAAATTTTGTGGCGGAATGTTTGGTTTGCCAGCAAAATAAAGTTGAAACAATTAAGACACCGTGTCTATTACAACCTTTATCCATTCCAAGCCAACGTTGGGAGGAGGTTTCAATGGATTTTATCACAGGTTTACCCAAGTCTGAGGGAAAGAGTGTCATCATGGTGGTAGTTGACAGACTTACCAAGTATGCACACTTTTGTGCATTATCACATCCATTTAAAGCCAGTACAGTTTCTACTGCATTTATGGAAACAATTCAAAAGCTACATGGAAACCCAAAGATTATTGTAAGTGACAGAGATCCCATTTTCACTGGAAATTTTTGGACAGAATTATTTTCTTGTCTTGGTACTCAGTTAGCTCATAGCTCATGTTATCATCCTCAATCTGATGGGCAAACTGAGATAGTAAACAAATGTTTGGAAGGATATCTTCGTTGCTTTGTATCTGATAAACAGACACAATGGGTCAAATGGTTGCCTCTGGCTGAATGGTGGTATAACACTTCCTTCCATACAGCAACAAAAATGACCCCATTTATGGCACTTTATGGGTGTCAACCACCATCCATCACATCATATTTAAGAGAAAATTCTAAGGTTCAGGCAGTGGAACATCACATCGAACATCAACAACAAGTCCTCCAACTCGTAAAGGATAACCTCGTGTTGGCACAAAATAGAATGAAACAACAGGCAGATCAACATCGCAGTGAAAGAAGTTTTGATGTAGGTGATTGGGTATTCCTACGGCTACAACCATATAAGCAAATGTCCCTAAAGCAAGCTAAGAAGGATAATAAATTATCACCAAAGTATTATGGTCCATACAAGGTGTTGCAAACGATTGGTACTATGTCATACAAATTGGAGCTTCCTACAGCTTCTTGATTGCACCCAGTCTTCCATGTTTCATGTTTAAAGAAGGTTATAGGTGACAAGCTCCCAATTCAAACAATATTGCCAGAACTTGACGAGGAAGGAAAAATTATATTGGAACCGGAAGCAGTCACAGAAACAAGAACTCGACAGCTACGAAATCGATCAATTTCAGAGTATCTTATCAAGTGGAAGAACTTATCCGCTGAAGATTCCACATGGGAGGATGAGAATTTTATGTAGAAGTATCCAGAACTACTCAAGCGTTGAGGACAACACTTTTTTGAAGGAGAGGGGCATGTTGGGTCCCTATAATACTAGTGATTACCCCATTACTATTGTAGTTATACCCCTTATTTATATTGTTATGCCCCTATTACCCCCATATTGTTATTTCTGTGCCCCATAGAATCCCTCTATTGTTATTTTTATGGCTTTATATTATTATTGTTAGGTCGGCTGGATTATATTGTGACTCCTTAGACTCCTATATATAGAAAGGAGGTTTTGTCATTTGTATCATCCAAGAATTGTTCATTTATGTAATGTAAAGGAGGTTGCCCCCTCGAAGAGGCTAAATTCTAAGGCGTTGATCTATCTTTTCTATCTTTTCTTGAGCTGGTTTCATAACAGCCGAGTCGATGGACTAGGCTTTTACGCATGATTGCATAGGCAGTGACTTGTTATCACCAGCATCATTAGACTAGGGTGCCCCCTAGCGTTTTGAGTTTTGGGCCATCTGACCAATTTTGTCTTGGTTACAGAACATTATGTGTAAACCATAAACAGTTATATATATATATTTGATTTTCTGAGTTTTTATTTTGGTTAAGTTATAGATCCTGATGCAAATATTGATGAAATGCTTCTTTTTATAATGTTGCAAATGTCTATCTAACACATAATTTTCCAATGAGTCTGTTAATGTGTTTAAGTTTCTGGAAATATGCTGATATTGAATAAAATCAAATTGCCTTTCCAAAATCTTGACCCTTAGGAACATGCGATAGATAGCTGGATTTCAGACGGAGTAGATACCAGTGAGTTGTAGGATGACGAGTTGTGAGTCTAGCCTGATGACAAGTCGGTGTATGCCATGTGTGATGGCATCAGAGAGAAGTTCTATGAATGTGCTATATTCAGCAATGTTATTTGTTGACCGACCAATACATACCCCTCTCAAACTTACTAACTCACCGCTTGGATAAAAAATGGCCCAGGCCACAGAAGATAGGTTCCGCGAACTACGACTCGCTCTGTCGGCATATCCAACAAATGATTCCAATAGGTTCAACATATGCAACAAATGTAAAAAGTGGATTACTTGACCAAAACAATTACCCTTAGCGAAAACAAAAATGTAACAAAAGCATAGGGGTTACTACACTGAATCATGTGTAGTAACGCTTAAGGTATAACCCGTTACAGGGTTGCGCCAGTGGAATCTCGTCATAATCCACTAACTCGTAGGCCCCTTTTGCTAATACACATTTAACAATATAGGGGCCCATCCACAAAGACTTGAATTTACCTGCTCCCAATTTATCGGATTCCTGGTCGTAAAGTAAGACCAAGTCACCTTCTGAGAAAACACGGGGTTTGACATTCTTGTCGAACTGTGCCTTGACTCATTTCTTATGGGCTTCGTTAGCCAAAGCGACATCACGATGGGTTTCATCCAACTGGATTAGTTCCATGAAATGAGCCTCCTCTTCTGAAGTTCTGGGGAGAAGGTTGACTGCGAGTTTGAGGGACGAGATCCCACACTGAACTGGTAAGATTGCTTCTAGGCCATACACCAGTTGAAAGGGTGTAAATCCGATTACATTCCTTACCGATGTTTGGTATGCCCACAAGGCTGAGTACAGGATCAGGTGCCAACTCCTTTTATGGACTCCAATCATCCTTTGCAGCATCCGCTTCAGGACTTTGTTGATTGCTTCAACTTGTCCATTGGCCTGCGGGTAATATGGAGTAGAGCTGTCGTGGGACAACCCAAATTTGGGAGCCAATTCAACCATCATGTGATTGTGAAAATGCGATCCATGATCTGTGACTATGGCCTGTGAAACGCTGAATCTGGCGACTACATGATTGAAAACGAAAAGGGCAGCTGTTTCGGCGGTGTTGTTTAATGTAGGCATCACCTCGGACCATTTGGTAAAATAGTCTACCGCGACTATGATATACCCATGCCCCCCGGTCGAGGTGGGGTTACATGTCATGAAATCTATGCCCCATTTGGCGAATGGCCCAACAAAAACTATTGGTTGCAGGGGTGTTGGTGGTCTTCTGGTTTTACTATCGAAAATTTGACATGCATGGCAACTTCTGACTGCGGTTATGCAATCTTTGAACATTGTTGGCCAGAAGTATCCTGCTCGTAAATTTTTTTGCGCCGTAGCATAACCAGATTGATGCCCCCACACGTGCCTGAATGGCAATCATTCAGGACTTTTTCGACCTCCTCATGGGTGAGGCACCTCCTCAAAACTGTATCAAAACCACGACGGTAAAGCGTATCACCGACGATCATGTAGTCTTTTGATTGGTATCGAATCCGTTTTTATTCTGAGCGAGAGGTATTAGACCTATATTTTTGGGTTTGGAGATAGATGATTATATCTCCATACCACGTATTGCTTGAAGATATCAGAAACAAAGATTCATCCACGATGGTTTCTTCGGATGTTTCATCGTTGGACGACGATGGGAGATCGCATAGTAATTCCGTGAAAACCAGGGATTTCTTCGATTTGGATCTTACAAATTCCAGATCAAACTCTTGAAGAATTGCTATCCATTTTGAATATTTTCCGCCCAGCAACTGTCGCGACAATAGATAAGTCATGGGGTTGCAATTTGACAAAATGGTAGTTTTTCGAAAGAGGACATAATGTCGAAATCTCTGTATCACTTGAAAATCTACGAGAGCCAGCTTTTCAACATAGGAATACTTGCTTTCTGTATCATTTAAGTTTCTACTCAAGTAATATATGGGATTTTCAATTCCATTGTCTTCTTGAACTAAAACCATTGCTATGGTTGTATCCGCTGCAGCCAGATATAGGTTAAAGTCTTTTTGATAATCAGGAGCATACATTAATGATGCTTTCATTAGGGATTCTTTAAAGCATCAAAGGAAGCTTGCGCGACCTGATCCCAGATGAAGGGTACTTCTTTTTTCAATAAACGTGTATAACCTTTAGCAAGTTCGGCGTAATTTGGAATGAACCTCCTTAGAAAGTTTGCTTTCCTTTGGAGTTTCTAAATCTGAAGAAAATTTGAAGGTGGAGGCAAATTTTTGATTGCCTGAACCTTACATGGGTCGAGACGAATCCTGTCCTTTGAGACTACAAAGCCAAGCAAACGACCAGAACTGACACAGAACACACATTTGTGCGGATTGAGTCGTATCTTGTAGTGTCGGCAACGTAGAAATATCGCTCTCAAATGCTGCAGATGATCGGTCTGCTTTCGTAAATGAGCTGGAAGGTCGTCGAGATATGGTTGAACGATGTATTTGATGTCATGGAAGGCATAATTCATTTCCCTCTGAAATGTTTCCCCTACTTTCTTTAAACCAAAGGGTAACTTGCGATATGCAAATGTGCCCCACGGACAAATAAATGTAGTCTTTTATTGGTCCTGTGGGAGGATATTTATTTGATTATACCCGGAGAATCCATCCATAAATGAAAAGATTTCACATCTGGCGCATTCATCAATTATCTGGTCAATAAAGGGTGTAGGGTAGTTGTCTTTTGGACAAGCTTGATTTACATCCCTATAATTGATGCACACTCTAATCGTTCCTTGTTTTTTCATTATAGGAACAATGTTTGATACCCAATCGGTTAGAGGAACCAGGTAAATAAAACCAGCATGGAGAAGTTTTTCAACCTCTGCCTTGATGGCACCGACTTTCTTGGGGTGCACCTGCTGTAGCCGTTGTCGTACTGGTTTGACATCTGGATACATCTTTATTTCATGTTCAATGATACTCGAGTCAATGCCTGGCATTTCATCAGATTACCAAGCAAAGACATCTCTAAATTCATGGAAAAGAAATTTGTATATTTCCAGTTTTGAAGGAGAACAACATTTGCCAACATAAATATTCTCTACAACATCTGTTTTGGATGAGATATTTATGGCGATAGTCTCTTCGATATTGGACAAGTTTCGCTCAGAATCCACCGTGTTTACAGTATTTGATAGGAAATAAAAAACTGAAGGATGATGAAGGTCATCAGGAGTATCTTCTTGACAATCCGGAAGATGGGAACGATGGTGGTAATCTTCCCATGGTGCCCCGTCAATTATCATTGACTGAACAATTCCTTCGTCGGTGGAATGCACTTGTGACCAAGGATCTAAAGGGGTGTCATATTCGTTAGACCTATCTATCCAAACGCTTAATGAGCATTGATTTGGGTTTGCCTCCCATGCCAAAAAAATTGATTGCTACAATATTTCTAGTGGTCTTGGAGGCAATACCTGCAGATGATCCATGCTAATATCGTTTTCTGAGATCTTTTGAATAGAAGATATCATATTGTAGGTTCCTACCGTTGCCACTTCCACCAGATTGATTGGAGGTGGGAGGGCAAAAGTCCCCATTAATATAGGGTCTTTTAGTAGGCCTACTCCAATATTTTGAAGCGAATGGGGGCTTCCATGGATCATCGGAATGCTTCCCGTAACTTGGGAACTATTGGGGAGAAATGTTTATTGGTCGATGATTATAATTCCCCCTTGAAAGGGAAATGAAATCTTCCTGAAGTAGGTCGACACAACCGCAGCCATAGCATATATCCAGGGTCTTCCCAGTAGGATGTTGTAATCGAAGTTTTCGTCGATTACTTCAACATATATTTCTACTGTTTCCCCCCCCAGTTCAACTTGCAAGTTACTTAAAATCCCATATGGGGTATATGTTCATCCATCAAATGCTTTTAATGTCGTCGAAGATCGCGACAAGGTTGGAGATCCTAAAGTTTTCCAGCAACTCATCGACATAATACATGTAAATGCCCCCTCATCAATAATTGTTCGATGAACAGTTTTGTTGAGGGCTTTCACTTGAATGAGGGAAGCTAGTTGAGCTGGTAACTGAGAATCATATCCTTTGTGATTAAAGGACACAAGATTAGAATCCTTTGGGTCAATCCCACCTATTGCTGATAATAAAGCCTACTTTTGGGAGGGGCAATTTTGCAGTACCTCAAGTGTCGACATAGCGGATGGCGATTAGACTAGATCTTCCACTATATTATAATGTTGTGCTACTCTGGCACGAGGATTAAATGTCAACTTGTGTACTACTTCCTTTGGAGGTTTTATTGTTAGCTCTGGAATGATGGGCGGCGCAACTTCTGTCGAAGTTGTTGTCGAACTACTATGTTGATCTTTATCCTTGTTGTTTGACAGCTGTGGATTCCCGTAATATTTATTCCTTGTCGTTATCAAAGCATCATTTTTTTGTTTCGAAACCGAAAACATCGGCATTTGGGACGGGGAAGCATTATCACTGGCAACCAGACTTGTTCCTAGATTTGGAAACGGATCAGTTAATACTTTCGAGGTTTTCAAATTCTTGAAGAATCTTTTAAGTTTGGCTTTATATGGACAATCTTGTACCCAATGATCCTCATCACATATAAGACATGGACGATTTGTTTTCTTATCTCTAGAAGGGTTTGCAGAAGATTTTTCAGGTGATGATTCCTCTTATTTCTTCTTCCCTTTGTTTTTCTTCTTGCCTCCTGGTTGCTCGGTTTCTTTGCCTTTGTCAGTTGAGACGACATTTACTTCCGAGGCGAGAAGTTCTTCTTTTGCATTTTGACTAGAAATCTTACAGGCCTTTTTAGATGTAGCCTTTTTTGATTTCGTGTCTGTCGTACCAATCACGCCATCGTCGGCATGAGAGTCATTGTTCAATTTAGGAGGAGGAGGAATGGAAAATTCCAGTCTGGGAGCGTCAGGGATTTTATCTTAGAGTGTGCCAGACTGAGTATAAATCAAGTTTAAATATTGTGCACGAGCAATAAAAGCTGATCAGGAACGTACGTTTTTACCATTCTACGACGACGTCGCCACTCATGAATATGATCGGATATGTGAGTGGTTGTCGTTTGCTTGAAATTGGTAAGAAGTTTTGTTCCCGTTTCGTACCTTATGGGTAACTGAAAATGGGTTAAAAAGGTTGTGGCTAGGGTACTGAAGTTATCAAAAGAAGCTCTAGGTAATTCGATATACCACTTTAATGCCAGACCAGTTAATGTTCTCTGAAAAAAGTGAAGCCTAATCGAATCATCGTTTAGAGTGTTTGATGAACACCACAGATGAAAGGTCATCACATGATTCGAAGGGTCTTCACCCGGATTTCCATTAAATTTAGGAATATCTGAAGGAAGTTTATGCGGAATCGCTGGCCACCAAGGGGTGTAAGCAATTGGATCGTTCATTAGCCGATTTAGATCCGGTAACTCTAAAGTTGCCACGAAGGGTAACTGTTGATTCAGGTTTGGCGAAGCATACCCAAGATAAGATGGAATCGCCTTGGTAGTTGGTCTTTGGATACCAGCATAATTCATTTGATGCTGGTAACTTTGGTAAGGTTGATGGGCATAACCATTATAGAATGGTTGATTTTGACAGTTCTGAATATACGACTGCCCATTATTTGCAAAGATTTGTTGCTCAGATCCTTGGTAAACTTGTTGGAATTGCGGTTGTTGATATTGCACCAGCCATGGTTGTGAAGCCATGTGTTGTTGTCCAATACTGTCTGTTTGACCAAGATGAGGGGTAATTGTACCCATTTGGGCCTATGTCATTCCACTAGTTGGCGATTGTGGTTGAGTCGTAGGGATAAGAGGTTGTTGCATTACGACCTGAGAAACCTGAGGTTGACATACAACAGGCAACTTTTGTACTTGAGACACCGTCACAATAGCTGATGTAGTTGGTATATTTGACATAGGTAAACATTGTTGCATCGAGTATACAACTCTTGGTTGTTGAGGCAGTATTGGCACCCAACCACTAGATGTAATTCCAGAATAACCTGAATTTTGTTGTGAACTCTCGTATGGTTTTCCTCCCGGAGGAGACAATGAAAGGGTATATTGCTCCCCATACGACGGTAATTCGGTACTTAAAGGAATGATTTGCCCTTGAGGACCGGATTACCCAAATTGACACCGTGAAGGATCAATTTGCTGAGACTCAACATAAGAGTTCCCGGATATTATTCCGGATGAACCAACGGGAATGGACCATACTGTCGAAATAGCCCCTAATTGGGCCCCATCTAGCGATTGAGAGCTAGTTGGGACAGATGGTATGTCGGCGAACATTGTTGGAGTGACAACAGGAAGTTCTGCCATCGCTGTGTCAGATGATAGAGTCCTAGATGTTGACGGTTGTTCAGACATTTCTAGTCTATCCAAAAGATTTCCTAGCAATTCTACAGGAGCTTCCGATAATGGTAGACTAATTTCTGATGAAGAAGGATATAGGGTGATCCCGACTCCAAATTGCGATGGAGTACTAGATGGAGGATCTTCCATAATCTCTTCAATAGCAATCAGACCAGGTGGAAGAGGTAGACCGTCAGGTCCGTAAAAGATTTTCAGTGTCGAAGAAGGTATAGATTCTGCAGCGACAGATGTTTGGGGAATAACACCTTCTAAATCAGTTGTAGATGGAGCTGGTTCAGTAATAAAAGTGTTTACCTTCACACTAGGATCAACTCTACTGTCCTTTGGTGGCTGCAGAACTTCTTCTATAGAGGTAGGGTGTCCAGAAATGTTTGGAGTAACCAGAGTCTCTGATGGTGTTGGAACACTTGTTCTAACTTTACCAGGGGATTTTGAACCGGTTAAACGAGTTCGCTTCATCCGTAATAGTTTTGATTCTGGAGACAAAGACAGTTGACTCGTAAGCCTCCGCAAACGACGGGGTTTCAATTGACTTTCTTCCATGATTGCAGATTACTCGATCAACTAAAAATCAAGGGGAAATATTTTTCCGAATTAAGTGAATTTTAGACGCTTAAAAACAACTTGTTTTTTCAATTTTTAAGAGTCGAGAAAAAAAAAAGATGACTATAGTTGCCTTCGATTTTTAATGAGCTTGAAGTGACAAGTGCACAAATGGACCTTTTCTTTTAAGGAGTCTGAAAAGGAACGAAAGAGACTACTCTGGAAATCTAGATAGAGGGATTACCAAACCAATCGCAAAACTGTAGAATACTTTTTACGGTACGGCAGTCAATCTTCCCGAATGCTGTGTTCAGTGCATTGCGATCGATAGGGCGACAGACACGGCTTCCTATGGATAAAGGATATAGCCTATTGTGGTCTCCCAATATATACTCGACGGTACATGGGAGCACAAGTCTGTACTGGCACTTATCATCTCAAAGTGGAGGAATCACCCAACCAGCAATGAAAACAACAGTTACCAGGCTTTACGACGCCGGAATACGTCTCTAGCCTAGACTTCTAAATGTTGTGCATTAGGTTCCAAAGCGTTTTTAGATTCATTAAATTTATTTTATAGTTGATCTTGTTTAAGAAATTTTCCTTTCAAGTTCACCGCGTGATTTAGATATACAATTCCTAAAATGCAATCTAAGATGATAAACAATCGTTTAATCTTCTTTTTGCAATGAAAATCCTAGCTACTAAAGAAAGAGAGATGATATTCTTTCAACATAGAGCAGAGAGCACACACTATATGCACTATCCTAAATCAAACCAACAAATAGTCTAAATGCAAATGCACATGCATGTATTTTTTTTCAGCCTTCTTAATGTGTGAATGATAAAAAGAAAGCTAAGCGCAAATCTGAATTATTTTTCAAAGAGACATTACTAACAAGCTTCTTTTCAAGACAAAATGAAGACAATGACGACACTTTGTGATTCGGAATTGAAAACTTGCTTTCGACACTTGAAAAACTAATAATTCAAATCAAATACAAGAGTAACAGTGTAATCAACTATCAAGAACAATCGTATTCTCTTCTATGACTGAAAACGACACTTGCGACACTTCCAAATCAAGAAACGACAGTTCAATTACGCTACTTCTTTGTAAAAGAGAACTAAAAATGGCTCACAATACATAAAAACATTTATAGTTCTTTGCACAATGGAGGCAGAATAATGGCAAGAAAGGGGTTTCCAATAGAGGTATACTGACTACAGACAACAAAACCCTTGAATAGAGCTAAAAAGAGTGAAGAAAAACCAAAGTCTGGAGGCAAAATTAGTCTTTTCTGATCAACGCACCTGTTACACAGGGATTCCAGTATGCATCCCACCTACAGCACATGGGAAGTGTGATGCATACTGATATCCTTGAAGAGAGGGTGTGGTGGTACAGTGCGAGACTTTTGATCCAGTTCTTGATCACAGTTTGCAGCACAGTTCAGGGATTTAGGCCGAGCAAGTGATAATCAGTAAATAAATCACAGGGGTAGATCTAAGGAGGTTACTAGAGCCACCACAAGGGCAATTAGAGAGTTTGTAAATCAACTTTTCAGTTCACAAACAAAACCCGGAGATAGACTAAAGCAGAATTGATCTACTTTGCACTTGCATAGCAAATGAAGTTCGAAGGCTAGCTGGCTTGACTTCAGGCTCCGTCTGTAAGTTTATAAAGCAAAGAAATATAGACAAGCAAACAATCTATTCGCTCCCCAGTGGAGCCGCCATTTTGTTATCGGGAAATCTAGTGTCTATGCAGAGCTGCTAGTCCCACTAAGACTGGTAGCTATCTTAGAAACAAACAAACTAAAACTACTTTCGTTTTCCTTTATGAGAAGTAGATAAGAAGGGAACAAAGGAGACTAACCTCTGTCTTGCGCTTGGTTCCTTGCTTGATTCCTCTCCCTTCTGGTAGATATTTGCCACCCGCTTCCTCGTCTACCCAGCTTCAAAGAGCACCTGTAGAATCAAAGCAGCATAACACTATCCAAGAACATAGATCTACTATCATAAACAATATAGGACTAGATATATATTCACCACACAAATGCATATATGATCAATCATACAAGAATGTGGAGGAAAACTTGAATAGCTTTATTAATATCAAGAATAGTAAAGAGGATTACAACTAATTGTTTTGACCCAGCGTCATCCTCTCAGCAAGAAATCCCTTCTTCACCTCATGAAAAGCTTAGATTACCCAACACTGTGATGTTACACTAAGAAACCAGCAACACTTCCTTACAAGATACAAAATTCCAGCCTCTGGATCTCTGGGATGAGGGATCCATATATAGATGATTGCAGGGAGGTGAGTCAGCTTCTGAGATTTGATTAGTGTCCTCTCTCTGATAGTTCTTGATTCCACTTGGAGATTGATGATCTCTTACTCATCCCTGGGCGAATGCAGAGAGGCAAGTGTCACAGGAGAAGTTTCTGGAAGATTCCATGATCCTCCACCTCGCAAATTGACTCTGCCATTTGTCCACTCTCACCCATCGCACCCCAAAGAAGGGCTTTTCAGTATGCATCGCATCTCCCGTGTGCATTTAGGTGGGATGTAGTGCACTTTGACCATGGAGCAGGTGAGATGGTCCAAATTTGACCAGTTCTGAGTTGTTTTTCATGGAGAACTTCTGGGAGATGATGTAATTAGTTGACCTTGTTCTTTTAGGGGTTGGAACAACACTTTTAGGGACTTAGGAGCCCTTGGTTTATGGACATATATGATTGGGGTTGCAGTGCCCAAAAATGTCTATAACAATGGTGGAGGTGCTCTTCCCAAATTTGGTTGAAGATCATAATTTCATCTAAATACACCACCACAAATAAGTTGGTGAAGGGTCAGAAGATGTCATCCATTAGCCTCATGAAGGTTTTAAGGGAATTCATCAACACGAAAGGCATGGCCAGCCATTCGAAAAGGCCCTCCTTGGATTTAAAGGTACTCTTCCACACATTCGAGGGTTTGATTAGTACCTGGTGATAACAGGACTTCAAGTCAATCTTACTGAAATATTTGGCCCCATTGAGATGGTCCAGAAATCTGTGGGATTGGATACCTATTCTGGAGAATGATCTTTTTCAGCACCCAATAGTCAATACAGAGTCTCCAGGTCTCCTCCTTCTTTTGTATCAACATGATAGGAATCCCACAGGGTGTTGAAGTTGGCCTGAAGTCCCCTTTCTACAACAAATCCTGAATCAGCCTCTTGATTTCATCGTTGCTATAGGATTTTATGCTCAGTTAGATGAACAGAAAACCCTCTTAGGTTATCCCAGAAACCTAGGGCAGACCGAGTAAGGGAAAGGTCGTTCAAGGTTTTATCCTTTTAGTGATGAAAGGAGTAAGGAAGAGATTGATAAGAGAAGTGAAAGAGAAGTCTGTGAGTCCTTTCATGCAAGCATGCTGGAGTTTTCAGTGTAGCTGGGAATAGCTTCTAGTTAGCTCCAAAGCTTTGGTCCTGCACATAAGAAAGAACAAACAAACTATTCATGACATAATAATATTATCAATCAAAACCATGAAAAACAACTAAACATAACTAAAGGAATAAATATAAACCAAACTTCCATACATTCATTAGTTATACGTAAAAAGTAAACAATGAATAACATCATATGGAAGGAAGAACAACCGATCTATATTGACGGAGCTGTAGGAAATTTACAACCATAAGATGAAGTTGCAGCAACACCTACCCCAACTCCTAGCTCTAAAAATATCCCTCTCAAGATAGATATCAGCAGCATTACAATATAAGAATTCCCATCCATTTCTCAATAGCCAAGCCTCCAATATATAGGCAAGGGAAGGCTATGAAGATTTCCCAAATTCCTCTTTAGTTCAATTTGGGAAAAAACGTTTGGGTGAATAATGTTTCCTCATATAAAAATGGATTTTTCTTCTTTGTAGATGCTTTTGTGCTTAGGAAAAAGCTTCCCCATGCTTTGTGTCTCTTTCCCACTTTTGTATGCTTTTATTATTTAGGAAAAAGGTAAAGATGAGGATAAAGAGATCACATTCCACCATATGAGTTTCAGAAAGTGAACAGGAGTGTCAAAGTCTATTTAACTCGAGCTTTTTACCTCGTGACTAAGTGAGAATTTTGGTAACACAATTTAGATGAAGGGGGCAACTTGTTATGGACTAGGATAATGTGGTCCTCATGGTACATAACTTGTATTATAGTCTTATATAGGCTTGTAAAAATAGGTATTTCAACCAACAACTTAGTGTTCTCCTCTGAGCTAATGAGGAGGTTTTTTTCATGTACAACAAATGCCCCCTAAAGTGTGAGGTCAAAGAATAAGGTGATCGCTAAAATACATTATAAATAAACCCATGAGAGAGAGCTTAAAAGAATTAGAATGGAAGGAGGCCTGCAAACAACATCAAACCTATGCCACAAATATAAATCATGTTCTGAGTTGGGAATTCCCATGCTTAGTAGCTATAACAATACAATGTGGATCCATATAAAAGATGAGAGATCATGTCCATCAGCAAGTACAATGTGGAACTTTGTCGCAGTGTAGTCAGACTGAGATAATTTGTCTCCAAAAACAAAATACACAGCTTGGGAGAGGAAACAAGACTGAGGGATATAAGCCTCTACCCAAGGTCCTCGTCACTGTCACAAAATAGCATAATTATACACATTTGAATAAATGAGTTGATGTCGAACATGCGAGAATTCCTTTGATTACCAATCAATGATGAAAACCATTAACAGACATGAGGACGACCATCGATAAGGATGATGGTCTCCAATATGCTTAGTACAATCTAGCGAGTGTGAATAAATGAGTTGAAGTCGAACACTCGTAGAATCATTCAATCAGGAGCCAATAATGAAAACCCCTGATCAAACACATGGAAACCTACCACTGAGGACTGCAAGCTCCAGGGTACTGTGGTGTTTCTCAACCCACTTCCTAGATAATTTGTTGAAGTCGATAGGAAGGGATTTATCGAAGGTGGGAAATAAGGAGTCCCACATCAATCGACACAAAACGGTAATAAAGTGATTGATTTTGCAGTGATCTGGAACAACAAGGCGAACAAACTCAGGTCAAATGGACACATGATATAGTGGTTGATAAGGTCAACATATAGTAGACAATCCTTTGAACAATAGAAGGCATGACACCAAAGAGACTAGGCAGCTTGGACTCAAGAATGCCAAAGGTTGTTAGGATACAAGGATGTTGGGACATCAGGGTATCAAGGCTAAAATCATAGGATGGTAAGGTTCAAAGAGAAGCTGACAAAAGAGGAATATGATGGATAAGTGCCATGTTTAGGGGATGGATAGTAGATTGCTGCCATAAAACTTATGAGAAATATAGATAGGAACGATTGTTCTTTCTTCCAATTTTTTCTTCATTTGATTAAGTTTAATGAGTCTAGATGGGTAAACTCAGTGGTCTTTTCATATTTAGAGAGTCTGAAAATATCATAAAGAGCAACTCCAGGGGGGTCCCTTTGTCATGGTTGATAACTAGGTGCGAGAAAGGTTTAATAGTATACTTGACACAGTTTGTTTTCCGTAAGTTAGTCTATTGAGTCAGGATGAAGTGATAAACCTATACTCAATAGATGTCTTCCTCATTTTTTTACGAGTACGAGGGACAGAGTAAACTTGATATTCTTCGTGAAATTTTAATGAGTCAGATAAAGAAAAATTCAATATATATTCATAAAATTTTAACGATTTAGATGAAGAAAACTCGATATATCTTCATACAATTTTAACGAGTCAGATGACGAAAACTTGATGTCTTTTTTCAGTTTAGGGAGTGAGAAAAAAGAGATAAAATAACTACTCATCTCTTCTTCATAGGAGTTTTACAGTTCAAGGAAGGAAACTCAGGTATTTTTTTAGTTTAAAGGCAAGAAAAGGCCCCAAAAAAGAAAGTGCTCATATCTTCGTTGTAGGAGTTTTACAAGCCTGAAGAAGGTAACTCGGGGGATTTTTTCAGTTTAAGATCGAGAAAAGGTCCCAAAAAGAAAGTGCCCATATATTCTTCATAATATTTGAACGAGCCTAAAGAAGTAACTTAGGGTTTTTTCAATTTTAGGAGCGAGAAAAAGTGCCTCAAAAGAATGCTCGAAGCTTCTTTGTGTAATTTTAATGAGCCTGAAGAAGTAAACTTGAGGTTTTTTGGATTAATGAGGAAGAGAAATACCATAAAAATAATGCTCATACTATCTTTTTTAGTTTAATAAGCTAGAAAAAGATAGAAATATACTTGCGCATATCTTCTTCATAATATTTTAATGAGGCTGGAGAAGTAACTTAGGGTTTTTTCCATTTCACGAGCGAGAAAAAGTGCCTAAAAAGAATGCTCGAAGCTTCTTTGTGTAAGTTTAATGAGCCTGAAGAATTAAACTTGAGGTTTTTTGGATTAATGAGCAAGAAAAATAGCATAAAAATAATGCTCATACTATCTTTTTCAATTTAATGAGATAGAAAAAAGAGAGAAAAAGAGTTTCTCGTATCATCTTCATAAGATTTTAATGAGCCCGAAGAAGTAACTCGGGGTTTTTTCAATTTTAAAAGCAAGAAAAATTCCCTGAAAATAATTATCGGAGCTTCTTGATAAGATTTTAATGAGTCTGAAGAAGCAACTCAGGGTAATTTCAATTTTACGAGCGAGAAAAACTCCCTAAAAATAATGCTCAACTTTCTGCTTCCCTTCAAACTTAGGAATGTCTGCAAAATTTTTTCAAGAGGTTAGAGGCCAAAGAAAGTTATGGTTGATGGGATCATTTGTCAACTTGTATAGATCCGAGATGTCCAATGTATCCAAGAAAGGAAATGGAGTAGGTGCAGCCAAATCAGACCAAGGAAGAGCATAATGACTAGAGGGACCAAGATGTCCTCCCATCAATAGGTTTCTGATAGGGTACATAGATTATGATGGATAGTAGTTTGCATGATATAGTGGGGGGTCATGTAAAGTGACAGGTCATAAGGAATGCCCCTAGCCTAAGGAAGGCTACCAACTAATGGGTTTCCCCCAGGATAGAGGTTGCCCCAAACAGATGCAGATGGTTGAGTTGGGAGGCCCCAAGGAGATGTAGCAGGTCCAGGGAATGGAACACCACTAGCCACATAAGACAGGTTAGGTACCAGACCACCACCAATGGGGTAGCCACCAATAGGAAAAGAATCAATCAGATATGGACCCTGTTGTACCATAGATTGCATGGGTGTAGGAATGCCCCCAGTGGGTGGATAAGTACTAGAAACATTTCCCCCACTCTACAGTGGTGGGGGAGATAAACCAAGCAATGGATTCCAACCAAACAAATTGTTGGAGGTTATCAGACATGGGACACTAGGAGCTAACATGAAAGAATTAGGGGTAGTGGAGGCAACAAAATGCTGAGCACCACCCTAAGTGGGTGTAGCTGAGGTTCCTGGATGAACCATATGTTGTACAATAGGATAACCCACAACAGGTGTGGAACTTGAGATAGGTTCTTGAAAATGGTAGTGGAGAAACGATGTCCAAAAATACCAGGAATTACCTATAGATATTGGGATGTTCAAAGGGGAAACTAGCAAAGACACTAAAGGTAAGGGTGCTTCCTAAATCAAGATAGGCCCAAGAGGATCTGCAAGTAGAGGATTACAAGGAGGTACTAGACCTTCAGTAGAAGGGTCCTCAGACATAACAGACTCAAGGTTGATATGGATGTGATTTATGGTTTGAAACTGGAGATTGACTCCCTTGAGCAGTGAGGGAATCTGATTCACTCAAAAATTCCAACACAAAAAGTGGAGGAAGGCCTTGTAGGTGTCAAGATAGACAACGAGAACCTGGGGTAGCCACGATGAATATATTTTACAAAATTTTAAGTTAAATGATGTACATATAAGTCTTAGTAACAAAACAACACACACCTAAAAATCAAAAGACTCTAAAGGAAATCAGCAAGCAGCCAGGGAACATAACTCTGTCTGATAGCCACAACTAGCTGGTGATGAAACCCAATATTGAAGGGGCTAAAAGAGAGAGCTAAAATAATGTACAGTTACAATTACTCCTGAGCTTTGCTCGAACCTTAGATTAAGGGGAAATGTACTCTCATGAAGACGAGCACCCTACCAAAAACCAAAGATGTAGTATGTTCATTTGTTTAGGTACAAGGGAAGCATGTTGCAGTCACCTTATGTTCATCCGTAAAAATTTTGGCCAGTAAGGTTACCTCAAATGACAAACACCATTGGGGAGGTCATGGTCATAGATAGTACGATGTGTGGGAAGGATACCTGAGTCCCCGACTCAGCTCCGATATCCCTGAAGGGATCCCCAACACACAAAATACCCAATGGAGATGAAATCGAAGTCAGTCTACCTTCTCTCACATTCCAATGTTGTCTCGTATTTAACTCCTTTATGAGGGGAGTGGTCCCGGATGATGTGAGTGAAACATGATTTTACTCTCTTTAATGACATTAGTCTCATTTTTGTAGTCTTGGGTATTTTACTCACATAGCTTATCCCAAGACTCTATCTTTAACTAATATGTGTGTATTCTAAAAAAGAGTTGCTGATTGCTTTTATTACGAGATTTATTTAAAAGAACTTTATTAATGTCTTTGGAAGGGGTATTTACGTGTAGAATTTTATGAGACTCTGACTCAAACCATGCAGAAAATATGATTTTAAATTTCAATTCGATAAAGAAGTCTTTCTACATCGAGAGAGTAACCACACGCCTTTTCCAAAATGAAAAAACAAAATACAAGTTCCAATACACCTAAAAAAAATGCAAACAATGATACTCCAATGTCCATGAACACTAATGTACAAAATATCAAGCAGATTAAGCAGATAATGATATTTTTTCTTTTTTCTTTTAAGATGTAAGAAAATGCAAGCTAAACTAAATTCCAAAAGAAACAATGAATGCAACCATGATAATCATAGTCTAAGACACCAAAGACTTTAAGACACAAACCAACAAAACACAAGCAGTGGAAATCACTAGAAAAGTGAAAAATCAAAGGCTATAAGTACTAACACAGGCTAACAGACCAACACAGTGTGTTACAAGCAGTGTTAATTATCTATGTATAAGGTCTAGACAACGTTTATAATGCTCTTCTATCCACTACAAACAATGTTATACAGGTTTAACTCAAAACAAGAGGGTCCGGGTTTAAGATAAGTGTTCAGATCAATTTAGATTATTAAGCCTGCAAACAATGGATGGGAACTCAAGTAAATACAAGATCATAGAGAGGGAATTTAGGAGAGGGAAAACAAAACTAGGAATTAGAATTCTCCCCAGCGGAGTCGCCAATTCTTCTATAGGATTTTATGCTCAGTAAGATGAACATAAAACCCTCTCAGGTTATCCCGAAAACCTAGGGTAAACCAAGTAAGGGAAAGGTTATTCAAAGCTTGATCCTTTCAGTGATGCAAGAAGTAAGAAATATATTGATAAGAGAAGTGAAAGAGAATCTTGTGAGTCCTCGCATGCAGGCTTGTTGGAGTTTTCATTGTAGCTAAGAAGCGCTCCTATCTAGCTCCAAATATTTGGTCCTGCACATAAGAAAGAACAAACAAACTATTCACAACATAATAATATTATCAATCAAAACCATTATAAATAACTAAACATAAGTAAATGAATAAATATAAACCAAACTACCATATATTCATTAGTTATAGATAAGAAGTAAACAATGAATACAAGCATATGGAAGGAAGAACAACTGATCTATATTAATGGAGTTGGATAAAATTTACAACCATAAGATGAAGTTGTAGCAGCACGTCCCCCAGCTTGTAGCTCCAAAACTCTCCCTCTCAAGATAAATATCATCAGTGTTACAATATAAGAATTCCCATCCTTTTCTCAATAGCCAAACCTCCAATATATAGGCAAGTGAAGGCTATGGAGATTTCCCAAATTCCTCTTTGGTTCAATTTTGGCAAAATCGTTTGGGTGAATAATGTTTCCTCATATAAAAATGGTTTTTTCCACTTTGTAGATGTTTTTGTGTTTAGGAAAAATCTTCCTCATGCTATATGGATCTTCTCGATTTTGTATGCTTTTCTTGTTTAGGAAAAATCTAAATATGAGGTTAAAGATATCACATTCCACCATATGAGTTTTCAAAAGTGAACAAGAGTGCCAAAGTCTAGCTAACTCGAGCTTTTTGCCTCATGACTGAGTGAGAATTTTGGTAACGCAAGTTAGATGATGGGGACAACTTGTTATAGAGTAGGATAACATGGTCCTCATGGTAAATATTTTGTATTATAGTCTTATATAGGTTAGGAAAAGGGAGTATTTCAACCAAAAACTTAGTATTCTCCTCTGAGATGTTGAGGAGGTATTTTCATGTATAACAATCTTTCTCCAGAATAGAGCTAGATTGGTCCATTGGGTAGCAGTGTGCCTGGGGTCAGATCAATGGAATGCTTGACTTGACAGTGTAGAGGTACCCTTGTGGGTGAGGTGAAAATGTCCCTATACTCCTTTACAACCTTGTCCATCTGCTACTTCCATGCAGAGGAGACCTATCTGGAGGTTGTGGCCACAATCTTCTTCTTTCCCTGAAGATGAATCATAAGGAAAAAAATTTCCTAGTCTCAGAAATGATCTTACTACATTGCTTCGAACTGATCTAAGAAATGGCGGTAGGTAGTGTTACACCTGGTATCCTGTACAACTTATTACCTAAAGTAATAATAACAATGTGAGGCCTAGACTCATACACAACATGTTGCTTCCACAAGTATGGTTCGCCTAATAAAACATCACAAACTTCAAGAGGAGAAACATCACACAATACCTCATCTATGAAGGGCTTAATGTTGTAGGGAAGGTGACATTGTTGGCTGACGTGGAGAGCTCACCTTTGGTGAAGCCACCTGATGGTGTATGACTACAGGTGTGGTGTGGTCGATAGGCCCAATCACTTCATGACCTCTATTGAAATGAGGTTCTTTTGGCTCCCATTGTTGACAATGAACTGTAGTGGAGGACCCTTCACCCACATCTGTGAGTGGAAGAGCTACTCCCCTTTCTCTGGATCTTCGAGCTCATCCTTATGGATATTGGTAGTGGAAATGGTGGCATTAGGCTCCGCGTCGATAATTTTCTTCCCTTTGTCATTCCCCATGTCATTTTCTGACTTAGATTTGGAACATGCATATGATTCAAAAGGCTTCATCTCGGTCACCAGTGACTGCATGGCTCGACATTCACTTGTGTTGTGAGTGGGGCTCTTATGGAAATCACAACATTTCCTTGTGTCCTTATTTTTCCTAGTGGTGTTTTTCTTCTATTGCAGCTTCAGGGGATTTGTCCTATCGAAAATATTGGGGGGGGGGGGGGGGGGGGCTAAATCATTATTCCTTTTCAATTGTTACTTTTACCAGTTAAATCAATTATATTTAGAACACAAAATAAGAAATAAGAATAAATGCTTTTATTAATATTATTTTTATAATGAATCAAGTACAATATATAGGGCTCCAACCCTTGATGAAGACAATGATCTTTAATTCCCCAAGCTCCAGCCTGTTGCCAAGAACCAACTTGGTCTTTTGTGAGGCTCCAACCTCTACGGAACCAACCCTATCTTCTCAAGGCACTAACCTTGCGTTTAGAGGCTCCAACCCCTAGGGAACCAACCCTTCTCTAGTACAAGCTCTGACTTGGTTTCTTGAGTACACCGATCCTCTAAGGCTCCAACCCTTTCCTTCAAGACACCTACCTTGTTTGTTCAAGGTTCCAAACTTCAGGGCATCAACCTTCTGGTCTCCAAACCACTCCTATACTTTGTCTAGATATGTTTTATAGTAATTCATAGCTCCCAAAATCTTCTTCACTGAGTTCCTGTCAATCTACAACTTCATGGTAGTCTCCATGCTACTTCATCAATGACAACCTGTCTTCATATGAAGGAGTCTTCACAATTATTCATATTTCCCAATAGAGTCTACAAAGTTTACCTCATGATGATTTCAACAATGCATCACGATCTTCAAGATTTGTTGATGCTTATCAACAAGATATATGTGCTAAGTATCAATGTATTTTTAGAAACAAATCTTTGTTTCGACCCTCTATTCTTACTATCATGGTAATTTCTTTGGGAGTAACTACGTCAGGAGTGACTTCTTCAGAGGAGTGACTGTTGTGGTTTCATATTGTGCATTCAATTAAAAACAACCCTGTTCATATTCAGATAATATTCTTAGATCCCCAGAGCGTCCTTCTTCTTTTTGATGGATGCCCGAGATCAATACTTGAGGTGAAGTTCTTAACTTGTATATATACGAGTCTCATCAATACCAAAAGGACATGATTATTGGAGGGGAGACTGACTTATGAGCTCGAATATTAAAATTATATCGGAGAGGCCCTTTTTTCAATAATCATCCAATAGACATATTATTTACAGAAATCACATAAGAGAGGCTATAACCACATCTAGGTCCCACATCCATGTCATCACCTTAATCACAATCGCAACTTCATGAAAATTGGAGGTTTTACAATTCGTGCTCATGCTCTGTTTTTCGATATAGATGATGCCATTACTACCGACAAAGTGGAAGCGATATGATATTAAACTGTTTTTGGTAACTCCGTCAGATCCACAATTCTATCGCAATCAGCGGTTTGTCAGGTCCATAACTCTATCACAATTGGTGGCTATCAGATCCATAACTCTATTGCAATCATCGGTCTGCCATCATGACAGCCCTTAGAAATTTGTGATTCAATGGATGCGATATCATATTGAGTTATGTTATAATTGTGCATCAGGTCCACATTATTATCGCAATCGAAGGTTTTACCATGACAACTCTTTATGATTTGTGATATGTAACTTCCGATAAGCGGATGCGATATTTCATTAAGGTGTATTATAATGGTCCAGTGGGTCCACAATACTCATATCGCAATAAATACGTAGATATAATTCCTCTGATAACACTGTTAACTCCTTCATTGTGGCTCTTCTTCCATTTATCTCTTTCTCCGCTGATGTGTTCCTCTGATCTCTTTGTTCTTCTTGTGACTTATGATAACCTACATTCGATGAACTCTTCTGATAGCTCCTTTAACTACTCTTGTTCTTAACTTCCAATGGCTTCCATTTTCCTTCCAATGGCTTTCCTTCTTGGCTTCTTGCTCTTGTTACTTCACGAATCTTCTTCTCCTTGGCTTCACATTAATATTTAGTATCCTAGAATATTTCCATATTGACATCAATGAAAATCTAGATCAACAATCTCCCACTTTGTCATTGATGGAAATATTTTTCTTCTATCCCCCTTTGACATCAATGGAAAAGGAGTGCACAAGGACTCCCCCTGTCGAGCTTCTCCCCTTGTCATGGTGCTACTGCTCTTTTTTTTTTTTTTTTACTGGAGATAGAGAGATTGTTGCCTTATCATCAGCAAGCACATTCTCTGTTCTTCATGTCTCAAAAGAACTACTTTATTATAGCTTCAACAATGATGCTCTAACAATGTCCCAAATAAACCTTTAAAATTTGCTTTTAACCATGCTCAAGTGTGGGTAACAATGTGTTAAAGATGCTCCATTTTAGTGTTTCCAAACAGACTCCAAATAGCTACACACCAAATGTCCAAGTCCGACTTTTTATGCTTCTGCAATCTGAATTATGTTGTCTCCATAGTCAGAGTGAAGAGGTCTTCATATTCTGAATCAAGAGAAAATTCCACTATTTTTTTTCTCACTATCTCTCTTCAGATCCGAGTTCCTCTGTATCTCTGTTCTTCTCCTTAATTCATTGCCATCCAATATTTCAACATCATTTCATTTGGATGAAATGGTGAGAGGTTGTGCTTTACTGTTGCTATTTTTCTAAATGACCAGCATCAACCTCAGCTATATTTGACTGCACAACATTCTTCTTTCTATAGACCTTTTGATGAGCCATCTTTTCCTTGTGTTCTTTGCAAGTTATCTCCATTAGCAGATTTTGATATCAATCTGTGACTATATTTTAAATTCTTTCTACAGACTAACAACTTTTTGAAATGCTTCAATTATGTTAAATGTTGCCAACTATTCTTTCTTGTGTAGTGAACAAAAGATTCAAGCTCCATTTCCAAATGTATCTATTTGTTTAAAGGTTGCATCTATTTGTGTCCATAATGTACCTGTTCTCACATCATATCCCTGAGTTGAGACATTCAACTTCTGTATTAAAAACAACATAGTTATTTTCCTTCTTAGCATTAGATGGCCTTCTTTGCTGCTCCAATTTATGCTTAGTGATCAAGTGAAAAAACATCTTCAACAAAATTCCATTGGGTAGTTAATAGATCATGTTCTTTCAAAGGAGTGTTCCTGAGAAAAAATCCATCAAAGAATGATTGTCAATATAGCTTAGCAAGGATTACATAAGGCCCATTCACAAATGGCTTCTATAAGAATGTTTAATCATCATAAGCTCCCCCTAACTATATGCATGATATTCCTTTTGGCAGAGTCTCCCCATCAAATTCTTAGATTGTCTAAGATCGGGTCAACAACATGTGTTGTTGGTTGGAGAGTTCAGGAGACTTTCGGATCCAATTTTCTTATTTCTCCATACTTGTGTAACTTTCTTCTCTGGCATGGTTCTAGTTTGTGTAGGAGCCCAATTCAAGTTACAATCATGTGCCATATGACCAATGTTATGACACTTGAAGAATTATATGTTGTTCATGAATAAGAATTCACAATTTCTTGCAAAATTGCTTCTTGGAGATTATCAGGAACCATAATATTTATCTTTGTGATATGCCCTACAATCTTTTTCCATGTGTCCAAAGTTTGTACAAGCATAACAATAAATAAGAAATAAAATTTGGTACCTGGGAGATGGAGACTTCCTAGATGTACTTGTGAAGTCTTTCTACTTTGAGATCCTTTGATGATAACCATTTCTTCTTGCATCCTTGACACCATTTGAATTTCATCTTGGAACAATACTTCCATCATTTTTTCCTTGACTCTTATCCTTGCCTTTGCTGGAATTGTGAGCATCAAAATTTCTTCCTGGCTTCCTCACATCCTTTTTGTTTGAAGAATTATCATTCTTGCTTGAGGATTCACCTTCATAGCCAAGACCTGATTTATCAAATGGAGATCTTTGATGGTTGATCACATCATCTAAGGCTTGAGATATCTTCAATATTTGGTCCATTCTTTCAACCTTTTTCCTATGGAAGACAGTCTCTTCTTCCAATCTTTCATAATCATTATTGTTCTTAACAAGTTTCTTCTCAATTTCTTCCTTGATACAAGTTTATTCATTTGCTTCTGTTTTAAGGGAGATGATATCTAATTTCATTCTGAAAAATTCTTCATTTTCCTTAGCTAGACTGCTCTCCATTTCTTCCATGATCCTTGTAGCTTTACATGTTTTGGCCTTGAGAAGGTCGATGTCAGATTTTAGTTTGAATATTTCTTCATCCCTTACTTTTAGTTGACATATCATAGTGTTTCTTTCCTTTTCTGCTCCATCAATCTGTCCTTCTATGATTGCCAATGCTTCCATTGTCTTCTCATCTCCTTGTACTAGCTTTCTTGCTTCTTCTAGTTGAGATTTAAGAGAGGAGACCTCTTCCTTGTATTGAACAATCTCTGCTTCAAGTTTTTTCAAGATTTTATGACTTTGTTCAAGGTGGCTTGCCAAGATATCTTCCCGTTTCTTTGCCTTATCCAATTGATTTGTCATGGATATGACTTCTTCATGATGTTTTCTTTTGTTTTGATGAAATTCCTCCTTAAGCTTGGCAATCTCTTCATTCCTTTCTTGCACTTGAAGCTTGACAAGGTCAACCTCCTTCCCTGTTTGGTCTTGGTCACCATCTAGTTCTTTGTTAGGACCCTACATTGTCCCTTTTTGACCATATATTTTGCTATCATGTCATCCCTTTTCAAACTATATCTAAAGTCCATATTATGACTTTAATCCATTTTTCCTAAGGTATACAATATTTCTTCTCATTACTATATGTTTAATTTATTTTACATATAATTACATTACCTTCATAGTTAATCGATAGTTGTTGAAACAGTTATCATTGCAGTCTATGTTGCTGAAACAACCTAGAGACTGCAGGGTTATCATTACAGGTTATGTTGCTGTAACAATTAGAACAATGCGCAAATCCCGTTGCTGAAAAATCCATGATTTGCATTCTATATTCGACATCAACAGAAGAATATCATCAAAGGAGCTGCTACATTGGCTGTAACGATCACATTCCAAAGTCATCATTATCATAACCATTGTAACAACATTTTGTTAATGGGAAAACCGATTACCCTATTTTGGTATATTGGGTTAAAGATAGGACTTACAATGTAATCAATTGTAATAGATGTATCCTCTTTAAAAAGAGGAGACATCTACATTAGAGGGGGAGGGACAGACTGCTGGAAGCTTTTAAGCTAAAGAAAAAGAACTACATCTTTTTGTAACATGACATATTGATGGATGAATAGAATACTGTTCTGAGCATTTTTTTCTAGTTCTTGTTCCCTGGGGAATCTTGTGAGAAGGACAGGGCCCACCTTCATCACAAGATTCACCCATTACATTTCTGCAGTGTGTTAAGTGTGTTTTTTATCTATACCTTGTTAAAGTTCTGTTTACTGAATGTTGCTCATGTGTTATTGCTGAACTCTGTTTTTCCAATTGATTGCTGCATTACTTTCTTGAACTCATTTACAGTTTATCCGTGAGTGTTTTATTGGCAATTAAGTTTACAGAGTGAGTTGATAAGCATGGTAATCAGAAACAAGTGCTGAAGGTTCCTGCTTGGGGAATAGGGTCCTGTTCTTTGTTACAGCTAGCGCTTTTTTTTGAAGAATGACTCCTTTTATTAGATTTATCTTTTTAATGAAATCAATCATTCTTTGATAAATAGATTGTTTTTGTTGTAACTCAGAGTAGAGCTTCAGTTTGCTTAGAACAAGGTGTGACTAGTATACTTATTACTACAACTTTTACTGCTTTTGAGATTGAGTACATATAGTGCGTAGTTGCCTTTGAAATAACAGACTTCCCTGGGTTGACAATTTATGTAGCACTTAGTTGTTTGAATTAATCAACAATTAAAGTGACCAACATTTTGGCACCGTTGCCAGGGAAGGCAATTGTAGATTTCAAAAGCATTAACATTTTTCTTTTAGGTATGTAGAATGCATGAGAGGACGCAAGAAAAACAACCATACAGGTGGCAAGGGTAAAGGAGGAGGAAGAAATACCTTTATTGATGATATTATATTAAAGGTTGAAACTTCTTAGAGGCTGAGCTCTCGGAATCCCAAGCCTCAGCTCTCCCTCTAAACAAACTACGAAACAGAGGAAGTTGTGGGTCCTGAAAAAGTTGAGGAAATAGTAGAAGAAATTGAAAAACCAATAGAAGATTTTAAGGAGCCGATTGAGGACATTGAGGAACTAGTTGAAGACAATGAGGAACCAGTTGAAGACAATGAGGAATCAACTGAGGACATTGAGGAATCAATTAAGGACGTTGAGGAGCTAACAGAAAAAATTGAAGACATAGCAAGTGCAGCAAGAGAACAACCAATGGAAGAGAATAATGAAGGATTCTATAATGGAAGACAGGAAGGAAGAGGGGAGAATTCTCTCTCTACCTTGGGATTTCCTATTGGGGATCTTCCTAGGGGGGCAACTCCCATGAAGAATATCCCACTCTCAGCCTTACCTAACTTCCATGGTTTATCTTCTGTAGATCCTGATGAGTTTCTTTTTGAGTTTGATATATTGTGTAAGTTATGACTACGACACTAATGCTCAGAAATTGAAGCTATTTCCAACAACATTAAAAGGAAATGCACTAAGATGGTTCATGAGTCTGGGAGGCCATGTAATCACGACATGGGAACAAATGAAAGAGAAGTTCTTGACTAAACAGCAAGACTGCTGCCAGACAAGAGAAAAAAGGGAGGAATTATTTAATATGGTGCAAAAGGAGGATGAGAATCTGGAGGACTTTGTGGAAAGGCTGCAATATAACTTGCAAAGATCCAATCACCCCGATGTAAGTAAAGATATTCTTAAAAGAATATTATTGAAAGGGGTGAGGGATGATTGTCTAGACATGTTAAACATGCTTGGTAAAGGGGACATATCTAAAGAATCATATGATTAAATTGTTAACATTTGCAAAATATGTTCAATGGAGCTGCAAGGAACAGATCAAATAGCAAGGATAATACATATTCAAGAGTTCAGAAATCAGCCAGTGGAGGAGCAACAAGAGCTAAAATAAGTAATTTACTTGAGGGATTTAAAACTAAAATGTTAAGTTCTTTTGCTTCATAGATGACACCTTGCAGGCTAAGAAGAAACAGGCAGAAGTAGAAGCTGCTTTAGACATCTTCTGTTCTAAATGTAGAGAAAAACATCCACTAAGGGAATGCCCGTTGGATAAAGTAACAATTTGTACCATTTGTGAGAGGGATCATGAAACACAACAATGCCCTTCTTTGCGGGGAATAAAGGTAGCATTGCAACCAACTGAAGAAGAAGCTGAAGTAGTTTATTTGCTGACACAGAGAAGGCAATGGCAACCACGAGGACAAGGTATGAACTCTAATATGCCGTTTTCTAATCATTGGAATAGTTACCCTTCTTTTAGTCAAGAAAATTACCCTCCCTTTAACCAATTGCAATACCCACCCTTCAATCAAGTGAGTTACCCACACATGCAACAACCAAACCCTCCCTTTGTAGATCCAGCAATGTGGACTTCTTGGCCCCCACAACAACAATCCTATTTTACACAATGGAATCCAAATTGGAGGGGTCAACAACTCCCATTTCCAAACCAATTTCCTCACTTTCAGCAACCACTCCTGCCATCAGGAGCTCCACCTAATAATCAAGCAATGAGACCCTAGCTACCGGTACAACCGAACCCTAACCCCAATAATAAAGTCGTACAAGTTATTGATATTCAGAACCAGCCTATGCAGTGCAATGATATCTACTTACGATCTGGAAAAATAGTTGAACCTATTATTGATGACATCACCTCTTCTGATTCTGATAAGGAAGAGACTGAGAAAAATAACTCTCGTAAGTAGAAACAGTCACCCTCTAACAAGGGTGCCGAAACTGCTGAACCACCATTCCCTAAGCATTTAGCTTTGACTAAAACCCCTAAACCACCTGCTTTTAACCTTTTGGGGGAATTACAGAATCTTTATGTTAAAATTCCACTTTTACAAGCATTAAGAGATGTACCAATCTATGCCAAAACTATGAGGGATATTTGTATCAAGAAGACTAGTAGGAAAGCTAAAGATCCCCTTATAGTTCATGTTATGGGTGATCTATCAGCCTTAATGACCGCAAAAGCTCCCCCTGTTAAATATGGTGACCTTGGACATCCTACTGTTACAGTTCAGATCGAAAAAACTATCATCTCACGAGTTTTGGTAGATTTAGGTGCTGCTATAAACATTATGACTCTGGAAACTGCACAACTGTTACAGCTGAAAAATGTGATCAGAGAGACACCAACCATTCTAGAATTAGCTGACCGTTCTACAATCAAACTGGAAGGATTCATTGAAGACCTAATCATTTTAGTTGAGTCCTGGAATTACCCAGCTGACTTTGGGGTGTTACAGACTAAAACAAATTTGGGGGGACACCCTCTAATTCTGGGAAGGCCCTGGTTAGCCACAGCCGATGCCTTTATCAATTGTAGATCTGGCTCAATGACAATTTCTAATGGGTGTGAAACCAAGCAACTTACTCTCTACCCTCATGCCACACCTATGATTAATAATGAAAATTTTATATGGTTAGACTATGATGATGATGCTACCCTACCTATTTTGACTATCAGGCAAGCTTTAAGTCTTAAAGACACCACTGAGGATGAAGTAATTAATAATTTTATTTGTGAACCTTCCTCGGTTACTACTGAAACACACAACCACTTCACTGCAATTTTAGAATCTGAAACCCAGGAAAATCTTAAATCAGAAGATCTACCTCAAACATCAACCACCATATCTTCTAAAAGCATAACAGTAGAAATCGAACCTGGCAAAACATTGAATATAAACCCCAATTTAACAGATGCTGAAACACAACAATTAATGAAGCTACTTCGTGAAAATAAGCATTTGCATGGGATTATATAGATATGCAGGGAATCTCTCCTTAATTATGTACTCATCGCATCTATATTAAGGAAGGTTGCCGACTAATCTGTCAACCCCAGTGACGAATGAATCCCAATTTAAGGGAAATTGTCAAAGAAGAACTTCAGAAATTACTTAATGTAGGGTTTATATATCCTATATCTGATAGTGAATGGGTTTCTCCATTGGTCATAGTACCTAAGAAAAATGGGAAATGGAGGGTATGTGTAGATTATAGAGCCTTAAACAAAGCAACTCAAAAGGATCACTTTCCCTTGCCATTCATTGATCAGGTGCTAGATATTTTGTCAGGAAAGAAATTATTCTCCTTTTTAGATGGTTTTAGTGCATACAATCAAATTAAAATTGCACCCCAAGACCAGGATAAGACCACTTTTACTAGTCCCTGGGGAACTTTTGCCTATAGAGTTCTCCCATTTGGACTATGTAACGCTCCAGCAACTTTTCAAAGAGCAGTGATAGGAATCTTTTCTGATAAGATTAATGACTCCATGGAGATATTTATGGATGATCTCACCCCTTATGGTGTGCCTTTTGAAGATGCATTACAAAACCTTGAAAAAGTATTTAAACGTTGTGTACAAGCTCATCTTTCCTTAAGCACTGAAAAATGTCATATGATGATGAATGAGGGAATTGTACTTGGACATTTCATTTCATTTCAAGGAATTTAGGTAGATCCATCCAAAATACAGGTAATTCAGAATCTTCCTATTCCTAGAACACAAACCAATGTAAGAAGTTTTTTAGGACATGCATGATACTATAGAAGATTTATTAAAAAAAATTCTAAAATAGCTTCTCCTTTGTTTGTGTTACTTATGAAAAATGTTGAATTTAAGTGGACTAATATTTTCCAGAAAGCATTTGATGAACTCAAGCATCAGCTATCCACAGCTCCTATTTTAAGAGGACCTGATTGGGCACTTCCCTTTCATATATCCTCTAATGCTTCAGATACTGCAATTGGAGCTGTCTTGGGACAAGAGGAAAATCATCTTCCTTATGCTATCTATTTTATTAGTAAGAATATGACTCCTGCTGAGCTTAATTACACAGTTACTGAAAAGGAATTCTTAGCAGTTATTTATGCTATTAACAAGTTTCGACACTACATTACTGGTTACTCTACTTTTGTCCATACTGACCACTCGGCTATTAAGTATTTAATGAACAAATCTGTCACAAATGCCCGAGTTACCAGATGGTTATTGTTATTACAAGAATTTGATATTACAATTGTAGATTGACCAGGTAAAGAAAATGTAGTTGCTGATTTCCTTTCTTGGATAAAAGCTGATGATAATACTCTAGTAGATGATTCCTTTCCTGATGAGTATTTATTTGCAGTATCTGCTCACTCACCTTGGTATGCAGACATTGCCAATTATCTGGTTGCAGGGAAGTTACCATCACACCTATCACATCGGGAGAAAAGGAATATCATTCAACAAAGTGCTAGGTATAGCTGGATAAGTGGGTGTCTTTTCCATACAGGACTTGATCATGAGATCCGAATATGCATTAGAGAAGATGAGGTTTATGATATACTGAAGGATTGTCATGATGGCCCTTGTGGAGGGCATTTTACTGATAAGAGAACAGCGCATAAAATTCTTAGAATGGGTTATTATTGGCCCTCACTGTTCAAGGATGCAAATAAATATGTTCAGGCCTGCGAAAACTGTCAGAGAATGGGTCAACCAAATCATAGAGATGAAATTCCATTGAATCCCCAGGTAATACTTGAACCCTTTGAAATATGAGCTTTAGATTTTGTAGGGCCCATTAATCCTCCATCCAATCAAAGAGTTTATATATTAGTTTGTACATACTATATGACTAAATGGGTGGAGACTAAAGCTCTCATTAGAGCTAATGAAGAATTTTCTCTAGCTTTTCTATTTGAAGAGATCTTTGTCAGATTTGGAGTACCTAGAGAGCTAGTTACAGATGGAGGACCTCTTTTCAATTCTCATGGTTTTAAAGCCACCCTCAAAAAATATCATATTCATCATAGAATGAATACACCATACCACCCCCAAGCTAATGGGGTGGAGAGTACAAACAAAGTTATAGAAGCCATTCTAACAAAAACAGTGAAAGAGAATAGGAAAGATTGGTCCTAAAGGCTCCCTAAAGCACTATGGGCTTATAGAACTACTTGGAGGAACACTACAAGATTTTCACCCTATGAATTGGTTTATGGTAAAGTGTTGCTTTTCCTGTGGAATTTGAAATTAAAACTTTAAGGACTGCTTTAGCTGTTAACCTTGATTTGATTGATGCACAGACAACAAGGTTGCAGCAACTTCAGGAGTTGGATGAAAAGAGGTTAGATGCCATTCATCAAACAACTATGATCCAACAACAAAGAACAAGGTGGCATGAAAAAACCATCAAGCATAAGCAGTTCCAAAAAGGTAATTGGGCTTTATTGTATGACTCTCGGTTTGAAAATTTTCAAGGGAAACTACGTACAAGATGGCTGGGACCTTATGAAATAGATATTGTTTTCCCCAATGGAACAGTAAGGCTCCTAACAATTGATGATTCTAGGACACCATTATTGGTGAATGGTCATCAACTTTGTCTGTACCAGTGACCCATTTCTAAAGAGGACTTTAAGGCCACTTGCATGGTAGAAACACATTATATCCTTTTGGGGGAACCTGCTGCCCCTCATTGCTATTAATTTCTGCATTATATATTTTAAGTATTAGATTAGATTTCTTAACTAATAATCCCTGTCAAGGGTTGCCATGTTACAAATGGTTATTTTGCAGATCTTAGATGTAGGAGAGGCTGATGGAAAAATAACAATCTCACTAAAATAAGATTTAAGCTTCATTTTCTGAAGCATTGTTATCTCATCCCAATTCACAAATTCATTTCCCCATTTTTCCCTTTTTCCCTTCCCTATGTCCCCCATTATTTTTCAGCAACATTTTTACATTTTTATCATCAATGAAATAAGTATTTTTCAGCAACATTTTCCCTATTTTTCCTATTTACAACAACATTTTTCCTTACTTTCTCCATTGTTGAAACACCATCCTCCGCCCATTTTCCTGTTGCTAAAACACTATCTTCCATTCATTTTCCCTGTTGCTAAAACACCAACTTTTACCCATCCTTTCTGTTGCTGAAACACCATTTCTCCTCAAGGAATTATCATAAATTACTTTCCATTGTAACAATCACCTATTGCATTTAACTCTATTCTTTCACTGCCCTCTCCTAGGTTTATACAAGCCTTTCATATAATTACCCTCATATTTCAAAACCATCTTCCATAACCAGTGATGATCTATTAGCAACGTATACTATATTTTCCAAATATCAATCAAAGGTAAACATGAGGTATGTGTTTGTTATGTGTGAATATTATTAAACTATAGAAAATGAGAAGATTATGACATTATTACCACGATCTCTGTACATTTAAAACTCATTATTACAGCTGTAGTTGGGGGGGAATATCAAAATCACATGCCATCATTTCGCAACATGCCAATCACCATTGTTTTTTTACCCATGATTACGTCCTATCACCCTGTCTCTGTCCTATTATTCCATGATCTCATCTACAAAATTTACTCTGTCCTAGGTGCGGTAATTCGGTTTGTCACTGTGCATTTTACAGAAGCTGGTAACTATGGGAGGACTTGCTATTCGACATGAGCCTGGCTCCATAGCTTTATTAGAATTACACCCAGAGGTATATCAGATTTTTCAACAGGCAGGATGGGTAGATTATTTTCGGAGGCTTTAGGGATTTGCTTCACAACAAGTCCTTGAATTTGCATGTAATCTACAGGACGGCTACTCTACTCTTCAAGTAATTCGAATTCCAATCTCAGAGTATGATATAGCACAAGTTTCAGGCCTAGTGACTGCTGGCATTCGATGGTTTAGTTGTAAACACATCATTTTGAATGCACAACAGGACTTTCTTCTACTAGGAGATCAGGTCGAGCCTAAAGGCAGAGGTGTTGCACTTCATTCATTACCACCTCCATGGCCGACGGTTGCAAAATTCGTCAAGCACTATCTCACTTGCGAAGGATGCTACCAGGTAGTCTATGAGCATGATTTTGTCTTGTTAAATCATTTGAGACATGGTCAACTGTTAAATATGTCGTATTATCTACTTAGGCGTCTAAAGAATATGTCACATTACTGTTTTCATGTAAAATACCCACTCCTTTCCCTCACCCATCATTGTCTTGTTCAGTTATTAATTCAAATGGGTTTCGCTCAACAGAATCCTCCCCTTCTTAACAATCCACCCCTAGAGCCTCAAGAAGCTGTTGAAATTCTTTAAGCAGTAGTTGAAATTCCTCAAGAAGCTGCTGAAATTCCTCATGCAGTAGCTGAAATTCCCCAAGAACCCGCTGAAACTCTTGAAATCCCTCAATCAGCTCCTGAAAGTCCCCAACAAACTCCTAGAATCTCTCAGCAAGCTGAAAATCCTTCCGAACAGCAACCAGGGAGTATTCATGATCCTCCAAAAAACCCAACAGCCGCATTAGCCAGCCCAATTGACCCTTCTACCACATCAACTCCATCCCATAATTTAGTAGAGTCATCTAGTTCCACTGTCCACATCCCTAGTGATGATTCTGAGGATAACCTTCCCATTGCTAGGCTAAAACGAAAAAGGCAAGATAAGGCTGCTTCCCTACCAAAAAGACGAACAAGGGCCTCAACCAAAGAAGCCACCATTCATGATACCCCTCCCCTCCTAAAGAGACCTACTCATAAAAGAAAATTCACTACTTTACCTACCTTTTTACCTCAAAGACGAATGAGGATGTCTACGGAAGCAGCAACTGTTACTACCATCCCAAATCCCCACATGTTAGCCTAAAACCCCATACACCACCACAGTCCCAAGTTTATGAATCTTTACCTGTCTCACCCTCGGGAACTGAAATGCAAGGCACCCAGGATTTTGTGACATCATTCCTTTCAGAAAATGTAGCTGCCACACAAGAACTAGCTACTGATTCAATAGCTGCCACATAAGAACCAGCCGCTGATTCACCAAATTTAGATACCCAAGATGATGTACAAGATGTAGCTGCCCCACAAGAACTAGCTACTGATTCAGTAGTTGCCACACAAGAACCACCTGCTAATGAACAGAAAATAGACGACCAAGATGTAGCTGCCCCACAAGAACCAGCTACTGATTCAGCAGTTGCCACACAAGAACCACTTACTGATGAACAAAAAACAAATGACCAAGATGTAGCTGCCCCACAAGAACCAGCTATTGATTCAGTAGTTTCCACACAAGAACCACTTGCTTATGAACAAGACATAGAAAACCAGGATGTTGCACAAACCGTAACTATTACACAAGAAGCATCTACTGGGTCAGTAGCTGCCACATAAGAACCATCTGCTGATATGCAAAATCTGGATGCTCACGATGCTGCAAATAATGTAGTTGTTACAGAACCAGCTGATGATTCAGCAGTTGTCACACAAGAACCACCTGCTGAGGCTACAAGAGATGTAGCTACTATGGAACAATAGGCCATTCATCAACCAAAATCATCTACTGAGACTGCGACTGCTACACAAAGCCCAGTCACTTTGGCTTCCCTTCTACAGGAAAACGAGTTTCTAAAATCAAAACTCGAATCTTAGAAATAGGAATTAATAATGGCAAGGGAAGCCTATTACAAAGAACTTAATTTGTATACTTTAGCCCATACAACATCCACAGCTGAGAAGAGTACAGAGAAAGACCAGTATAACGAATATATGTGCAGCCAATGTGGTAATATTTATCATCAAGCCAGTTATAAAATAGTTGAAATTCCACTGCCTAGAGGCACCCGTGCATCTACTTCTGCTGCAATTAAAAAGGAACGCCCTGCTGTCACACAAGAACCAGCAGGGCCTTCAAAATTTTTTGAAAAATAGGTTAAACCACAAATACCTCAACCTACTGTGATTGTTAAAACTGAAAATCCCATACGTCGGTCTACAAAAACTATGTTTACTCAGACTGAGCCTTGGCCTACAAAAACTGTCTTCACTCAGACTAGCAGCACTCAAGCACAAATGGATAAATGGAAGAAAGAATACGTTACGTTGCAAGAGAGGATCTTGCAGGAGCATAAATCATCATGGCAAAATCATATATATTCAAACTGGGAAGTTTTGGATCAGGTGTTCCAACACTCTCATGCTCAGAACAAGGAGAAAAAACAGCTAAAAACTAGACTACTTCTCATGTTTGATTTGGTTCAAAGGATCCTCCAATTACTCTCTTTTTCTTGCAGAATGCTTAGCGTTCTTCCAAATAAAAGCAATTAGAGATGGGAGACCTCATGAGATATCTGCACCTAAACAGTTTGTGAAAACTTTCACAGAGGCATCTACTAGTGAACAAAATCTACTCTGTGAATTGTATCTTCATAATGAAGCCATCCCTGAGGATAGGAAGCTCAATTTGAACCCTCTGGTGGGTGATATTCAGATCAGAGCCTTAGTCTCTTTCCTTGCCAATCAGCTCACGTGGCCGAATGCCTTCCTTTCAGTAAGGCATAATGAATATAATCGTCTTCTGTGGATTCGATCCGAGCCACAGAATGCTGCCATTTTCATTGCTGAATATCATCAGTTTCTGAAAGAACCAGGAATGTGTGAACACATCAGACAGTTACAAGTAGCAGTCCTAAAGGACTACCAACATTATGTTAAAGCTAAGGGAACTTTTGCCTTACAAGCAAACAACTTATTTTGGTAACAGTTTTCTAAGGAGAGGCAGGAGTATCATCTCTTTAGTCCTCTTAATGTCGAAGCAACAATTTCACGGCTACCTAACTATGTCTAATGCGTTCAGCAGTGTGCCGAAAAATGGATAGGATATCATTTTCACTTCCCTTTCAATTGGGGGGGATGTTAGGACCCTACATTATCCCTTTTTGGACATATATTTTGCTATTATGTCATCCTTTTTCAACCTATATATAAAGTCCATATTATGACTTTAATCCATTTTTCCTAATGCATACAATATTTCTTCTCATTACTATACGTTTAATTTATTTTACATATAATTACATTACCTTCATAGTTAATCAATAGTTGTTGAAACAGTTATCATTGCAGTCTATGTTGCTGAAACAGCCGTGATTTTCGTTCTAGATTTGACAGCAACAGAAGAAGATCACCAAAGGAGCTGCTACACTGGTTGTAATGATCACATTCCAAAGTCAGCATTATCATAACCATTGTAACAACATTTTGTTAATGGGAAAACTGATTACCCTATTTTTGTATATTGGGTTAGAGATAGGACTTACAATGTAATCAATTATAATAGATGTCTCCTCTTTAAAAAAAGGAGACATCTACATTAAAGAGGGACGGACAGACTGTTGGAAGGTTTTAAGCTGAAGAAAAAGAACTACATCTTTTTGTAACATGACATATTGATGGATGAATAGAATAATGTTCTGAGCATTTCTTTCTAGTTCTGATTCCCTGTGGAATCTTGTGAGAAGGACAAGGCCCACCTTCATCACAAGGTTCACCCATTACATTTTTGCAGTGTGTTAAGCTTCTTTCCTATTTATAACTTGTTAAAGTTCTGTTTACTGAATGTTTCTCATGCGTTATTGCTGAAATCTGTTTTTCCAATTAATTGCTGCATTACTTTCTTGAACTCATTTATAGTTTATCTGTGAGTGTTTTATTGGAAATTAAGTTTACAGAGTGAGTTGATAAGCATGGTAATCAGAAACAGGTGTTGAAGGTTCTTACTTTGGGAATAGGGTCCTGTTCTCTGTTACAGCTAGCGCTTTCTTTTGAAGAGTGAATCCTTTTATTAGATTGCTCTTTTCAATGATATCAATCATTCTTTGATAATTATATCTTTTTTTCTATAACTCAGAGTAGAGCTTCAGTTTGCTTAAAAGAAGGTGTGAGTAGTATACTTATTACTACAACTTTTACTGCTTTTGAGATTGAGTACATATAGTGCGTAGTTGCCTTTGAAATAACAGACTTCCCTAGGTTGACAATTTATGTAGCACTTAGTTGTCTGAATTAATCAACAATTAAAGTGACCAACATTCTTTCTTCTTAAGTTCCTCATTTTCCTTTTTCAAACTAATAATCTCTTCCATGACAACCATAAGTTTAGTGAGGATTTCTTCTTCAAAATCTTTTTATTCTCTTCATCTTCTAGGTCTTCTTTAGCCTTGATGTTATCACTCTTATCTTCACCTTCCTTGATGGGTTCTGGATTTCCTTCTTGTTTTCCATCATTTTCTTGACTAGAGATCATTGTCAACACTCCTTTTGAGTGAAGATCATGAAGTTTGTCCCATACACCCTTTGTTGACGAACACTTTTCTAAATTGTCCTTTATAGAATCTGGTAGCCCATTCAAGATTTCCTTCATCACTTTTGCATTGTACTCCTTGGATTCTCCATCCATCATGCTATCAACAATCACCAATTTCCAGACTTCAATGCCTTGAGTCTTTAAGAAATTCCTCATTCTTGCTTCCCATATATCAAAGTTTCCATTGAAAAATGGAGCCTTCACAAATTGATTGATTTCAACTTTGGTGGTTTAGGGAGACACATCTTTAGGAGGATTGGAGACTTTCTTCCTTGGCTTCACCATTTGTGTTCTAGGTGATCAACATTCAAGCTGTTATGCTTTGTGTGAAGGTACTGGCTCTGATACTAATTGTTGGAAATACTAAGGGGGGGGGTGAATCAATATTCCTTTTCAATTGTTACTTTTACCAGTTAAATAAATTATATTTAGAACAAAAAATAACAATTAGGAACAAATGCTTTTATTAATATAATCTTTATAATGAATCAAGTACAATATATATGGCTCCAACCCTTGATGAAGACACCGACCCTATCTTTTCAAGGCACCGACCTTGTGTGTAGAGGCTCCAACACCTAGGGCACCAACCCTTCTCTGGTACAGGCTCCGACTGGTTTTGTGAGGACACCAATCCTCTAGGGCTCCAACCCTATCCTTCAAGGCACCTACCTTGTTTTTTCGAGGCTCCAATCTTCCGGGCACCAACCCGCTGGGCTCCAAACCACTTTTATACTTTGTCTAGATATGTTTTATACTAATTCACAACCCCCAAAATCTTCTTCATTGAGTTCTTGTCAATCTACAACTTCATTGTAGTCTCCACGCTACTTCTCAATGAAAACTTGTTTTCATATGAAGGAGTCTTCACAATTCTTCATATTTCCCAACAGAGTCTGCAAATTTTACCTCATGATGATTTCAACAATGCATCATGATATTCAAGATCTGTTGATGCTTATCAACAAGATATTTGTGTTAGGCCTCACTGTCTTTTCAAAAATAGCTCTCTGTTTCGACCCTCTATTCTTACTGTCACGGTACCTACTTCAGGAGTGGAGCTTCAAGAGTAACTACTTCAGGAGTGACTTATTTAGAGGAGTGATTGTCGTGGTTTCACATTGCATGTTCAATTAAAAACAACCCTATTCATACTCAGATAATATTCTTAGATCCATAGAGCATCCTTTTGAATTGTTATCTAAATCAGTGTCAAACACAGGTTCAAGCCTTTCAATAAATAACCCAGTCAACAGAATGCTCGACCTTCATCTTCCTTCTTCCTCCATTGGACCTTCATCTTCCTTCTTTGCTCGCTCAACCTTCAACTTCCTCTTTCATTCGCTCAACCTTTGGCTTCCTTTCTTTTGCTACTTCACGTTCACGAGTTGTGAAATTTCCTTCTTCTTTGTGATGGGTGCCCGAGCTTAATACTTGAGGTGAAGTGTTTAACTTGTCTATATATGAGTCTCATCAATACCCAAAAGACACTTTTATTGGAGGGGAGGCCAACTTATGAGGTCACATATTCAAATTATATCGGAGAGGCCCTTTTTTTAATATTAATCCAATAAACTTATTATTTACAGAAATCACATAGGAGAGGCTATACCCACATGGAGGTCCCACATCCACGTCATCACATTATTTGCAATCACAAATTCATGAAAATCGAAGGTTTTACAAGTCGTGCTCATGCTCTATTTTCCGATATAGTCGATGCCTCTACAATTGACGGAGCGGATGCGATATGATATTAAATTGTTTTTGATAACTCCATCGGATCGACAATTCTATCGCAATCGGTGGTCCGTCGGGTCCATAACTCTATCACAATTAGTGATCCGTCAGATCCATAACTCTATTGCAATCATCAGTCTACCATTGTGACATCCTTAGAAACTTGCGATTCAACGGATGCGATATCATATTGAATTATGTTATAATGGTACAGCGGGTCCGCATTATTATCACAATCAGAGGTTTTACCTTGATAACTCTTTATGATTTGCGATACGTAACGTATGATAGGAAGATGTGATATTTTATGAAGGTTTATTATAATGGTCCAGCGGGTCCAAAATACTTGTATTACAATCGGGGAATTCGAGTGGTAACACATAATAAAGCCGTCGATAAATCCACCAATATAATTCCTCTGATAACACTGTTAACTACACCTTTATGGGTCTTGTTCCCTTTAACTTTTTTTCCGGTGATGTGTTCCTTCGATATCACTATTCTTCCTGTGACTTCTGATAACCTACTTCCGATGAACTCTTTCGATAGATCTTCTTTGACTATTCCTATTCTTGACTTCCAATGGCTTCCAATGACTTTCCAATGGCTTTCCTTCTTAGCATCTTTCTCTTGTTATTTCACGGATTTGCTTCTCCTTGGCTTCACATTAATATTTAGTATCCCATAATATTTCCATATTGATATCAATGACAATCTAGATCAACATGTCCTTTGTTTTGTGGTTTGGGGGCGCCATTCCCTTGCTTCGGATTCATAGATCCAAGTCTCACTTCTTCTATTAAAACTTTTGCTTGATATTGACAGAACATCGATAGGCAGTGCCAAGCAAGGAGATGTCCAGGAATTCCATCTCATCCTGGATGTACTTGTGTAGACAATCACGGTACTTGACTACCAAATGTCACTCAAAAACCTTGATACCCAGCTCTGTGCGAAGGGTATGGAAGACATTTGTTAACTCCGACACATATTGGTCCCTTCCCTACCGCAACATGGTCCACTTTATGCATTTATTTTCATATCTCCTGATAGGGTAATATTGTTCCTTGCTGGCATCTCAGAAATAATTCCAAGTGGGTGCAACTAAAAAGAGTGAGGATTCCCTCTCGTACTTTTGTTCCCAGTAGGTTTCCCACCAGTCCTTGACATGTGGGGTGACTTTGAGGAGTGAAAAAGTAATATTTTCTCAATTTGAAAAGTCATGAACTCAAAAATATCATTCTAATGGATTTAACCATCTATCTAGCCTTCAAATATGGGAATGTCAAAGTTAACCCCATAAAAGGACTGGCGCCTCCAGAGTGGCTATTGGATGAAGGTGCGTCACCTGTGGGTAGTCGCCGAACGATATGGGAAAAGTTATCCACCATTGCATTCCTTTGTTGCTCGAGGGATTCCTTGAGCAATATTTTGAAAGGATGTCCTACCCCCTCGTCTTTATTTTCTTCTGTCATGGGAGGTCGTAAGGGTTTGTGAGGCTGATCTTGCAAAGGTTCAACTAGTTCAAGCCCTAACTCCTTATACCCTGACCTCGTTGGGGACATGCAAAGAAAAATAGAGAAAAAAAAGACTGCTTTCATACCACTGATCCAAACTTATGCATGAATGCAACAAAATTTAGATATACACATAAACAAAGAGATGCAACATAAATAAAACATAATTTCATTAATATCAAAGATATAAAATATGCTTACATACATAAATGGAAATAAACTGGCTCACGTGATGGTAGCTTATCTTTGAGAAGAGGTGGCAGCTATATGCCTCTAAACTATGTTACAATGAGGCTCAAGTGCCTTTTTATTATTGAAAAACAAGGGAAAACTCTAAAAAACCAAAACCCTAACTCTAGGAGATGGAACGTCAAGATTTTGTGGGCCCCGTTGGGGTTAGTTGGCCAGCCAACTTTACAGGGTCGTAACTTGGTCATATTATCTTTGTTTTGCATGTACGATACCTTATTGGAAAGATCTCTCTAAGTAATACAGTATTTTACATAACCCCTTGCCAATCACTATGGGCCTGCTGCAGAACTTAAAAAACATTATTTATGCAGTCAAAACTGCTTCAGAAGTTTAGGACCCGAAAAATACTAAAAATAGTAAATGCTGCTATAAACAAGGAAACTGATGAAACTGAGTGGAGGTCTTGGTGGAATAGGTGGGTGGCCACCAATTTCCACTTGGACTAATTGGAGGCTTAGGAATATCATTTTTTATGAATTCCCTCAAGCCTTTGTCTTCCAACAGTGCCTCCATCCTATCCTTCTAAGTAATATAATTCAAACCACCCTCAAGGGCATATTCAAGTCTCAATTCATAGAATGACATGTTGCTTGCTTGGAAGAATAATCCTAAAAATTTGATTTCACCTAAAAAGACAAACTCATATTCTTCTCTTCTGGTGTGATTTCAGCTTCGATACGATGTAGAAATTCCTAGTAGATTCAAACTTCTTATGTAATTTTCTAAAACAAAAGACTTGAATCCACTCTACTCATTAGCGGAAACAAGTAATCGATCGAGAAATCACAAAGTATGCAAGAGAAAGAATTCAATAAACACATTACATAATGATTTCCTGGGGAAATCAATAGCTAAAATCTCCTACTATCTGTATATTTCATTAGTTAGAAAACATGAGATGATTACAATGCTTTTCTCAAGCCTGAGAAACCTCTGCACTATCTCTATATGTCTCATAACTTCCTAGACAAGCCTTGGCCAATAATTAACCAATTTTCTACTTGCCAAAGTCCCTATTTTCTTGTGTTCTTTAATTAGGGAAATTCCTCAATTGGAATTGTGTAATCCTCATAGGCCTTTCTCTAACTACATGCACCACCTGTACAATTTGGATGATTATATAATTGGTAGTACACTACCCTTGAACTCAAATATCAACTGGGTAACTCTCAAATCTGACATGCATGAGTTATTTATGAGTGAATCATCAGTGAACTAGTTGAACACATGAAACAACACCCCACAGTCTCACTGCCTTCTATTTCCTCCATTAGTTGGTACTATTTTAACTGACTTTAACTCAGTTAAACTGAATTAATTAAGTACAACTCAAAATAAACTCAACCAGGGCTCCTGTAAAGTAGGAGACACTCTACATGACTCAAGTTATACCCTAAACTCAAATTAACTGAGCCAACTAAGTAAAATTAACATAGTTAACTTGTACAAGTTGCCTTGTGATGTGGAATTACAAATTTTCTCCTAATTTAATTCAAGGGAAAATTAAATCAAGATTTTTCTTGTTGCATTTTCAACAAATGCCCCTAAAATTACATCAGAGGACCCTAAAATTAGGAGTATTAGGGTCATTTTATAAATGATTGTCAATGTTCATTTGGATCACTTAACAACATTTATATCAATGTGTTAATTCTCTCTTTCTTAAAGTTGCTGGCAAGATGAAAAATTGTTTCAAAAATCTCATCCATGTGTAGTATCTTCCTTTTTATAGCTTATTTTGGTCATACAAGTATTGCAGAGATTGATAATTAGTGTTGATGATAGTCTTCTTTTCCATTAGGCATGCATCCATCTCTTAGCATCTTGACCTAAGATATATATCACCTTGTCATATTTTTGAAGTTCAACAATGCTTCATGAAGAAATTCAAGATGATGGTAAATTAGATTTTCCCCTCGCATCAATATTTCTCCCATATTGTACATACTTCAATATGTCTCGACTTTGAAGAGAATTTGTAAACTAGAAAATTCTTAAAGTGATGCTTAATTAAACTTCCAATTTAGTTCTTTAAAATTCTTCTATTACAACTTTTCCCATTGAAAAATCTTGTTATGATTGTTATGGAATGAACTTGTGCAAACCTATGTCGCAGGGCTCATTGAATTTCAGCCTTGTGGTTCAAAATTCAGCAAACCTCTAATTTTTTTTGAAATTTATTTATATTCTCCAAACCTCAAGGTAAAATCCTCAAAGGTGAAACTAAAAAATTTTAAAATGGTTTGAATTAGAGCTTCAAACTAACTTTAAAGATGAATTTGAAGTCATTTTTTTATAGGTTTGAGGTTTAAGGTTTCATAAATTTTTGGTTTATCAAGTAAAAAATAATTTGGCCATAAACATATTCCTTCATTTTCACTACGTTGCACATAGAATTCCCATTCCCACCATGCCACATAGACTCTTTCATTATGTTACACCCTATCCAAGTTGAAGCTTGCTCTCTTATCACATTGTCATGCGCTCTCCAACTCAAACTAAGCTCATTTTGTTGTCATATCATTTCATCTTCTCTAACATGAACCCAACTAGACCGTTGGTCCTATGACCACAACCTCTCTAGTTTTAATCCTTCTAGATTGTTTTTCATTTTCTATTGATAGATATTTTAGAGTTTTGTTTATGTGTATTTTTTCTAATTTCATGGAAAAACTAAAATATGTAATTTACTAAGAAATTAATGTGATAATAATATTATTTAAAACAATAATGAATATAAATTAAAATTAAAAAAAATCATTACAGCTTATAATTTAAAGTTTGTTACATACTATAATATCAATTTATGTAAAGTTAATTGTGAAGTTTTCAATAATAGAAGATGAACTATTTTATAATGTCAATGCGCGTTTTATTGATGAGATTATATATATATATATATATATATATATATATATATATATATATATATATGTATATATATATATATATATATATTTGAATGTAATGTGTTTTTGTTTTCTTTGATAAATAAATTATTTTAAAAAATTACATGTACATGCTATGGAATTATAAACTACGACGAATCTCAACTAAACCTTATCAAAAAACTCAAATTCTACTTGAACCTAATAATTGATGAACTTGAACTCTAATTTGAACCATGTGATATAGGTGCAACCATATCTAAAAATTATGTTGTTAACATTTGAATGTACTAAGATGCTACCATAGATCAACTTACTTCAATGGCATTACCAATTTTGGCAACTTGATGATGCCTTCACTATTTAGAGGATCAATCTTGAGTTCTTCTCCATTTTTCTCATAATTAGGTACATAATTAATTTTCATGCATGCTCATATTTTTTATAGTTTACAAACAATTGATATCTTATATCCTTTAAATCTTATAGTATATGTGATACACATTCTTCCCAAGTAGAACCAAACAACAATATATCGTCCACGTACACTATTAAAAGTAAATTTATGGAAGGGCACAATACACCATTCAATAGAAATATAAATGTATATGTTGAAGGAATTACCAACCATCTATAATAATCTTTCTTCTTCTTGAGGGAATTCTTTCAATATATTCTTCTTTGAATCACACCTAGTAGTATCCCAATTTGACATCCAATTTGTTGAGATATTCAACATCATGTTGTTGGTCCAATAAGTCATTGGTACTAGGTACTATTTATTTAGAGTGATTGTGCTAATATCTTTGTGTTCAATGCACATCCTCCAAGTTCCATCCTTATTTGGAACTATGACAATGGTTGAACCACAAGGTGAAGTACTTAGGCTTATGACTCCTTTCTCCATTAGTTTTTTAGAACTACTACTTCACTTCACCTTATTATAATATGGATTTCATCTAGAGTTTTATGTTTCACAAATAAAAGTCAACAATAGTTGTATTTCATGTGTAACATACCCAGTTCCCTCAATGAATTACAAAGTTACAGGTACCCACAATTTTCTTTTATTGGAAATAATACTGAGAGGGGGGTGAATCAGTATTATCAAATAAAAAACTTCTTCATTTCCATAATCATATTTATATACACTACATCATTGAAGGGAACTCGTGTGTGCATGCAACTGTTCTTAAGGTAACCAACGTATATCCAGTGAACTTATGATTTAGTTAATTCATCATATGTTGATCTTTAATCAGTGCATAAATACTTTATTAAACATTAAACAGTAACCATGTGTAGTAATAACAGAATAAACCATCACAGATAAGAAACACACATGAACACCAAGATTTAAGGTGGAAACCCAATGTGGGTGAAAACCACCTGTTGTTGTCATCTATGTCTTCCTTCAATAACAAGAAAATCTGTTTACAATCTTGTACTGGTGCAAACTCATACCAGTACGCAGGAAACCACCTGTAGAAGGCTACAACCTTCTCTCATTCTCCAACTTCTTCTGGAAGACAGTTACAACACCCTAGTTCTTGTATTAGCCGATATGTTTACTAGTACGTAGGCTCCAACCTACAAAAGGCTACAACGTTCACTCGTTCTCTAGCTGCTACTAGAAGGAAGCTCCAACTCCCTAATCAAATCACCAGCCACTATTGATAGGAAGCTTCAACTTCCTCACTAAAGGCTCCAACCATCAGTATCCTCCAGGGACCATGTTTCATAAATTTTCACACTGGATACTCCTAGTACACAACACTACAATATGAAGGCCACGTTTCATCAAATTTTCATACTGGACCCATCAGTAACATTGAAGCTCAAAATCAATCACCACTACAATACAACCATCAAATACATCTGCATCAACCAATCACTGAAACTCAATCATCAATCTCTGATATAACTGAAACAATCAATCTTTGAAACCTCTGAACCTCTATCACAACTGAATCAAAAAATCTGAACTTTTGACACAACTGAATCAACCATTCATTCAAACTTAGTCAAATTCAACCAATCAATTGGAATAGATAGATCACTATAACTAGTACATAGATATCAACCCAGATCACTACATCAACAACCAAAACTAATTGTAACCTCAAAAGGCATGTGTTAGAATGTATACCCTCCTTCAATGAAGCCAACCTACGTGTATATGCTACTTCCATTAGCCCAACTTGTGTATACCTCTAAAGATACTGAATCATAAAACCTTTGAACCACAAATTGTACCAATCAGTGACATTCTAATGATCTATTGTCAATTTATAGAGTTCTAAACAGATAGCAGCAAGGATCACCCTTCTTACTCAATCAATAAATCAATCAAACACAAACTCTCTTTGCATTCAGTTTTACTTTCAAATATAAGAAGACTTCATTGATAGACAACAGTAAAACAACAACACTAATCTGATAGATCAGTCATCCCTGAACATTAAGCTTTTATTTTACATACACTACTTGGAAGAGCCTAACCAGTGTGTATACGCACCTTCATCAAAGCAAACCAGCGTATAGATTTGCAAATACTTACTTATAACTTCGCTACAATTCCAGACTTCATACATATCCAGATCATCACTTATAAATGATAAAAATGTGTTAGCAATCAGATATAGCCTATCCATTATAAGATCACATAATGAGAAGTCATTATGATCCTGATCCATCATTAGATTTCATCTATCATCAAACACTCAAGAGCATACTTAGTTCAGATCAGGAAAAGCATCAGAAACCCATAACATGCATATTTTCTTTTTGATCTAACACTTCATAAGATATCCATTCCTTGTGCATTTACCCCTTTGATCTTCTCCTCCTTATATAGTTTTAGGCCTTTCTCAATACCTTGGACCAAAACCACTTAGGACCAATACCTCAGACCAAATACCTCGGACCAATACCCTAGACCAATACCTTGGACCAAATACCTCGGACCAATAACTTGGACCAAATCCTTGATTTTCATCCGATATGCGCTTTTCCTTTTGTGAAAGTGCATGCATACGTATACGCTCCTTTTGTTCTATTAACCAACGTGTATATGTTGTTTTGACTAAGTGGACCTGTATATACTTCTTAAACTTCTTTACACCATATTTTTCTTTCAACTTCTTTATTCTGATCAATAGACCTTAGTCCCATATTCATCCTATTCTTTTGTACCATTACTTTGTTCCCTCTGAATAGAGCTGTTATAATGTGATTTGCCATATTACTTCTGAAATGATTCCTTTGAACTTCCCTGTGTTTTGTCACATTTGTAAACACAACTGCCATGCATTCTGTCACATCTGATATCTCTCCTATAGATTCATCTAGTTACATAGATTCATATAGTTACCATATACATGTTATTTGTTCTGCTACAAGTGGGTTTCCATCAAGTACAACACGTATCATAATGCCAACAATCTCCCCCTTTGGACTTGATGGCAACCATGTTGGTGTTGATTACTACAAGCTGTAGAAATTGTTAGAGATAACGAGAAATACCAAAATACTCTCCCCCTTTGACATCAAGGGCAAGGGTAGACCAAGATACTCTCCCCCTTTGATATCAAGGGTAAAGGGCTAACCAAAATGAAGACTTTCATATCTAAACAGCTAAATATAAAAATTGATTATGCTCCCCCTAGCACATGTTGAATTCTTTGATTAAAATCCCATTTGTACATGCCGAGATGCACTATACCATCCATGCTCCCCCTAAGCACATGCAGAGTCTGAAAAAATATTTTCCAAAAGAATAACATGACTCTATAACTCAACTATGTGAGTATGACCTTCTTATCACCAATGACTCATACATACATCAATCTCCCAACCAAGTGGGGATATACGAAATTTGACTCATCTACCCAGCCAAGTGGGGATATACAAATTGTTTATACATGACTGAAATATAGCAATTATTACATCATCCTTCCCATGCATAGTGGGGTACAAATTACATCATATGACCAAAAAGGACTCATTAAAAGACTATGACAGACAGAGACATATTATTACATCATGGGTCTTTATATGACATTTGCATCAAATGATATACATGACATTTATAACAGAGACCAAAGATCTAAACAAGACCATGATAATCATCAGCAACTATCATACACCATATATGATCTGCACCATAAGCATCTGTCAGCAACATCCAGACCAGCAACCTATATATGTCCATCATTAGTTCCCAGGATATGTAAATATCATCATCTTGTGACACAGTATGGCACATATAGAGATCAACTCATCCTCTTGATCTCATCGAGATCAACTTGCTTCATTTCCTTAGCAGAAATAGCCTTATCATAACCTTCCATGAATCAACTAAGCATGTGTCATATCTCCAAGAAGTAACACCAAATCATTCACATCATATAATATGCATGTGAAAACACCTTAGGCATCAACAACTTATGAGGGTCAAAAGCACTTCTAAATAACATCCACAGCTTGTAGTCATCAATCATCAAGACAAAAAAGATAATTGATAATTTTCTGAACCATATTAGATCATTTTTTTGAGTCTGTCCCACTGCTTCTTCATCAAACCAACATATATGTGATTGTGCAGCTTCGAACTCATGTATATACGCGACTTGTCTTCATGATAATTGCGTATGAGAATTAGAACACTGAAATTTCATACTTTTAGTTCCTCCTGAGTCTATTCTATTTGCATACTGAGCTATGCCACATATTTCTGGTTGTACTTCCTTCTTCTTCCATACCTTGGAGTGTGATGATGTTTGCTCCTTTTGGTATGTTGGCCGAAATTTGCTCCTGCATTCTTTTGCTATATGCCCAAACTTGTTACAAGAATAAAAACTGATATGTTTCATATTCCTTATATAGCAATCAATGGCTTTGTGACCAAACATATTGCAAGAAAAACAATATCCCTTAAAGTACCTCGGAGTTGATGATCTTTCTGTGTGACAGTTATTAGCTTGAATCGTTCTGCTTCTGCATCTGGCTGCAACATGTCCTAAATTATGACATATAAAACATTGAACATTGTTCAGAGGAAAGGACCGATTATCACTTCCATAGTTAGGAGTAAATGATTTTCTTTGAAATATTTCTTTCCTTGGTTGTCGATGGGGTTGACCTCTTATCTCCTTGTTGAGCATTTAAGATTTTTCATTAGGGTTCCTTGCTTCAGTTTGTGAGCTAGATTCACCTTGAACAATTTCAGGAAAACTAAGACCAGATTTGATGGCAAGAGACATTCGACTATAAGAATATCATCCAAAATCTTAGTACTATCTTGAAATTGTAATATTTCTCTTCCTTTTCAAGATACCGCTTTTTCATGATTTATTCAGCTTTTCTTCCTTCTTCCACTTGTTTCCTTAATTCAAGAAATTCATTTTCTTGTTCTTGAAATTCTTGGAGTAGTTCTTTGTTCTGTTTATTTGAATTTTTGAGATCTTCTTTTAAATAAAAAACCACATCTTCAAGACCTTCACAGTAGTTGGTTCTTTATATAATGTCCTTGGTTGTTGTGTCCTTTTCATTCACTTCATTTCTGAATGATGTCACTTCATCCTGCAACCTTTGACTTTGTTCTTCCTTTTCTTTGTACAACTTCTTTTTGTTTCCTTCCTCCAAATGGGTTTTTAACCTGGTAACTTCTTCTTTGTAGGCATATTCCCTTTTATCAATTAGATCTTTTTGATCTCTAATTGTGTTTGTGAGCTTTTTAAATTCTGCATCTATTTTATTTCTTTCTCTTTCAACCATAAGAGAAAATTTAGTTGTTTCGCTGTCACTTTCATTATCTTCAAATGAACAGAGAAATGTATCACCAGAGGACAAGAAATGCGTACTTAATAGTTCTTTTGCTTGTTAATCTTCTTTCTGAGGTGATTCTGAATCTAAAGAGTTGCTTCCACATAAAGGCCAATCATCTCTCCCACTGTCACAGTTCCTTTGAGATGTCTTCTTCTTTTGAGGTGCTTTCTTATTTAGCTTCTTTCCCATTGTTACTACAGATCTCCTTCAAGCGATCAAGCTTTTGCCAAAGGACTTGTTCTGATTCCAATTGTTGGAAATAATACTGAGAAGTGGGGGGGGGGGGGGGGGGGGGGGCGAGGGGTGAATCAGAATTATCAAATCAATAACTTTTTCATTTCCATAATCATATTTATATACGCTACTTCAGTGAAGGGAACTCGTGTGTGCACGCAATTGTTCTTAAGGTAACCAACATATATCCAGTGAACTTATGATTCAGTTAATTCATCATATGTTGATCTTTAATCAACATATCAATACTTTATTAAACACTAAACAGTAACCATGTGCAATAATAACAGAATAAACCATCACACATAAGCGACACACATGAACACCAATATTTAAGGTGGAAACCTAATGTGGGTGAAAGCCACCTGCTGCTGTCATCTTTGACTTCTTTTAATAATAAGAAAATATGTTTACAATATTGTACTGGTGCAAAGTCATACTAGTACACAACAAACCACCTGTAGAAGGCTACAACCTTCTCTCGCTCTCCAGTTTCTTCTGTAAGGGAGCTACAACCCCCTAGTTCTTGTACTAGCCGATATGTTTACTAGTACATAGGATTCGACCTAAAGAAGGCTACAATCTTGACTTGTTCTCTAGCTGCTACTAGAAGGGAGCTCCAACCCCCTGATCAAATCACCAGCCATTATTGGCAGGAAGCCTCAACTTCCTCACTGAAGGCTCCAACCCTCAGTATCCTCTAGGGACCATGTTTCATAAATTTTCACACTGGATACTCCTGGTACACAACACTACAAGATGAAGGCCACGTTTCATCAAATATTCATACTAGACCCATAAATAACATTGAAGCTCAAAATCAATCACCACTACAATACAACCATCAAATACGTCTGCATCAACCAATCATTGAAAATCAATAATCAATATCTAAGATAATTGAAACAATAAATCACTGAAACCTCTGAACCTCTGTCACTATTGAATCAAATAATCTGAACTTCTGACACAACTGAATCAATCATTCATGCAAACTTAATCAAATTGAACCAACTAACTGGAACAGATAGATCACTGTAACCAGTACACAGATCTGAACCCAGATCACTGCATCAACAACTAGAACTAACTGTAACCTCAAAAAGCATGTGTCAGAATGTATACGCTCCTTCAATGAAGCCAACCTACGTGTATACACTACTTCCATTAGCCCAACTTGAATATACCTCTAAAAATACTGAATCATAAAACCTATAAACCACAAAATGTACCAATCAGTGACATTCTGATGATCTATTGTCAATTTACCGAGTTTTAAACAAATAGCAGCAAGGATCACCCTTCTTACTCAATTAATCAATCAATCAGACACAAACTCTCTATGCATTCAATTTTACTTTCAGATCTAAGAAGACTTCATTGACAGATAACAATAAAACAATAGCACTGATATGATAGATTAGTCATCCCTAAACATCAAGCTTTTCTTTTGCATATGCTACTTGGAAGAGACTAACTAGCATGTATACACACCTTCATCAAAGCGAAGCAACATATAGATCTGCAAATACTTACTTATAACTTCGTTGCAATTCCAGACTTCATACATACCCAGATCATCACTTATCAAGGATAAAACATGTGTTAGCAATTAGATCTAGCCTATCCATTATCAAATCACATAACGAGAAGTCACTATGATCCTGATCCATCATTAGATCTCATCCATCATCAAACACTCAAGAGCATACTTAGTTCAAATCAAGCAAAGCATCAGAAACCCATAACACGCAAATTTTATTTTGATCTTACACTTCATAAGATATTCATTCCTTGTGCACTTATCCCTTTGATCTTCTCCTCCTTATATAGTTTTAGGCCTTTCTCAATACCTTGGATGAAAACCACTTATGACCAATACCTCGGACCAAATACCTCAGACCAATACCTTGGATCAAATACCTCGGATCAATACCTTGGACCAAATACCTCATACCAATACCTTGGACCAAAACCTTGATTTTCATCCCATATGTGCTTTTCCTTATGTGAAAGTACGTGCATACATATATGCTCCTTTTGTTCTGTTAACCAGCATGTATACGCTGTTTTTACTAAGTGTACATGCACATACTTCTTAAAATTATTTACACCATCCTTTTCTTTCAACTTCTTTATTCTAATCAGTAGACCTTAGTTCCATCTTCATCCTATTCTTTTCTACCATTACTTTGTTCCCTCTGAATAGTCTTGTTATAATGTGATTTCCCATGTTACTTCTGAAATGATTCCTTTGAACTACCCTGTATTTTGTCACATTTGTAAACACAACTGCCATGAATTCTGTCACATCTGATATCTCTCCTATAGATTCATCTATTTACCATATACAAGTTAGTTGTTCTGCTACAAGTGGGTTGCCATCAAGTACAACACATATCAAAATGGCAACATCTTTTTATTTTTACTAGCTTGACATACCCCTACTAAATTTATCCTAACCACACTTGCAAGAACTTGTTTTTTATCTCTCATACATTTTTCAAAAACTTTACATGTAAACCTTTCTTAAAATATTTTGTATACAACCAATTGAGTAGTATTTTTCTTGTATACATTTTTTCAAACATTTTAAATGAAATCAATTCAGAAACATTTCTCTAAATTCAACTTGTAACACGCTGATTGAAGTACACCACTCAATTCTGCAACTTTAGATTTTTTTCTTTGAGGTATTTTATCAAGTAGTTTGTATGCAAACTGTAATAAAACAAATTTAACACACTTATTCAAATTATTTGCATGCAATTAGGCACATATCAGACACAAAAATATTATCATACAACAATACTATCCCCAACCATGAGACAACATTTTCATTGGGGAATTTCATTAAACAATTTGTATGCAATGAACTATTAAACCATTTAATCATTTCTTCATACAATTTGTATGCAAATTAATGTAGAAAATTGATTGCATGCAAATCATCACAACTCAAATACAACAATACTATCCCCATCCACAAAACAACATTTTCATTGAGGAAATCCTTCAAACAATTTGTATGCAATGAATCTTTAAACCATTTAGGAATTTATTAAAATACTTTGCATGAAAAATAATATAAAAAATTCTTTGCGGCATATCTCATAAAATGATATTAGTCCAAGTTCTAAAGGCTAAACCAGATGACCAGTGGGAGTTCTCCTCACTATGATTTAATTTTCAACCTCTCGAACCTCCTAGCTGAAATTTATTGCATAAATGCTAACATGACTAGTTTTATGCATGATTTTAGGATAATTCATGAAGCTCAACTTCCTCTAATCATATCTCCTAAAATATCATGACTCAATATGTGAAACTTTGAGAGGGATTTCCCCACACTATGGTCCAAGTTTCATGTTCTGCAACCTCCCAGAAGAAAAGTTATAATAGAAATGCCAAAATGACTTGTTTAAAGAACAATTTTGGGAGCATTTAGGAAGATTGACTTACTCTAAACATATCTACTAAAATATCATAAAAAAGGATCTAAAAGTTTGATTATATAATTAGGGGAATTTCCCGTCACTATGGTCAGAGTTTTAGCTTTTGGTACCTCCCAAAGGAAAATTCACAGTAAAAATGTGAGAAATTATAATCACAGAACCCTACATCTCCATATGAAACATATTAACTTACATATACAAATCAAGATATCCTTCTTATAGTCTCAAGGTTGAATTTCAATATAATCTACAAAAAAATCAATGCATTTTGACTATTGATATCATGCAACAGTTTCCTACAGCCTTTTAATATTATCATAGAGATATATATAAAAAACTAATCATCATATTCTTAGCTCACAATTAATAAAATTTATTGAGATCTAAAAATGGATAAAATTGAAGGTGAAACTTTGATTTTCCACCCAAAAATAGACTATATACAACCTATATTTCTTGCAGCATCCACCCCCAAGTCAGATCCATAATCCAAGGGGATTTTTCAAGCAAACTTAGATGGAAATCATGCTCAAAAGTTTGGCTCCTTGCCCAAAAGTCCAATTATGTACTTGAATTTCTTTCATTCAAATAAAATCCAACCACCTCTTGTTATTCAAATACCTTTTTATCCTTTTCTTGTGTGTCTCTTCATGTTCCTCGTGGAACATTCTTCAAGATCTTTCTTGCTAGCCACACATTTAATTAAGCAGTGGTACCAACTAACACCACTTAGGTTCTTCTCCCTTTCTCCCCTCAAATTGTGGATTTATGGTCGCACTATTTAGGCCATTCAAATAAATTTATAATAATTTATGATTAGAGTATAATTACATTACAAAAACCGGGGGGGGGTTTACCAAGGGTGTTAAATGATGTTGCACTTACACATTAGGTGAAATCCCATAAAGGTATTTGATTGATTCACCTCAATGTTTGAAATAATGTCTCTAATTGGTGTCCCCAATCTTTTGTAAATCCATCCAAAGATGACTTTATTATTCCTAAATAATCTTCATTTTTAATATATCTCAGGAAGTGCATTATAAACTTCGTATTTGAGATAATATATTTTCTAGATTGGAATGCACTTGATAAAGACATATTGGTTTTAGCTCCACATGAAGATAACATCCCTTAGGTATTTTGTAAGGTCCCTTTTTAATTCCGTTATATGTATATATATGATTGACACTAAAGGATATAACATCCTAGACAAATCCCGAGATAAGCTTCTTTAAGGGAAAACTATGAGGGAATTGGGAAAATACATATCCTTGCCAAATTTAATTGTGATTTTTTTTCTTGATTTTGTAGTTGGGATCTCAATTTCCAATAGTTATGAGAAATGGAGAAGAGGGTACAAGACTGCCCAAGGTATTTTCTATGTATTATAGTGACAATCCTTTCTGATAAAATAACCCATTGTAAATGATAATATTGTAATGAAACTGTAAATGAGATGGGACTAGCTAAGAATTGGGATAGGGGCTTAGAGCTATGGAGGAGGATATTGCTTTGGAATTGGGGAGATTCCTGACTTAATAGCAGCATGATTGGTCGATATATTTCATGGTTGTGAATACATATAAAAATGAAATCGATTAAAAAAAAAGCAATAGGCTAGCTTGAGTCATGGGGACTAATGAGCCCGCTGGCGAGAGGAAGTTGTGATTGGAGGAAACAAGCATGACAATGCACCATCATGATAATAGTTATGACCATGATGAAGAGGAATGTGGTGCAAATATTCCTCAAGGGAGAGGATCCCATGACATGGATGAAGGAAAAGGGGGACATAGAAAAAAGAGGTGATTTGAAGAGAGGACTCAGTGCAAGGTAATGAGAGGCTGCAAGCATGACCTGAGACGAGTGGAGTAACAACAATAAAACAACAACTTGAGGAAGACCATATCACTAGTATTTTAGAAAGGAACAATATTTTTTGGCTATGGGCACTAGAAGAATAGGGTCAACATCTCTTAGGTGAAGGGAAGAGGTTCTCTAGATTCTAAGTTTGGGTGGAGACCCTATTCCTTTGGATTCGAGGTTATAGAGTGACCATGGTGTCTTATTTTTCTTGGTTGTAGGATTAAAAATTATTTTAGTGAGATTTGGACTCTCTATTCAAGGTGGAGCCACTAAAAGTATTATCACCTAGTTATTCTTAGTGAGCTCTAGCCTCTTAGTTTAGGGTGGAGCCACTTAGGGAACTATTATAAGGGTAGAGGTGGTGCAACCTCTAGATTCATTGCATTAACTAGTGGGTGGATATGGTATGATCTATATATTTCCTATATTAACCAGATGGTGGAGATGATATAATCTATGGATTCCCTATATTAACTGGTGGGTGGAGATGGTATAAACTTTGGATTCCCTATATTAACCGAAGAGTGGATATTGTATAATATTTAGATTCCTTGTATTAGTTGGTGGGTGGATATGGTGTAATATTTGGATTCCTTGTTTCAGCTACCAATGTTGGTTAATTCCTTTGAGTACTCCTCCTCAAGCTCTAAATCTGGCTTGGGGAGATTTGCTGTAAGAAATCCTACAATGCATTTAATCGAAGGTTGGGTGGAGATTTGAAGTCCTAATCTCAATCAGTAGGCTCATCTATAATACAAGATAATTGTTTTTTCTTATGATGTTGTGAATGTCATTCATTGTTATGTTATGTTGTTGTTATATGGCATGTGTTGTTAATGTAAATGCTCTTATTCAATGTATAAATCATATGAATTGTTAAATGATAAACATGCATATGTGGGAGGCTTGATTCTAGGATGGGTATGACTACATCCCACCATTAGTTAATTGGTGGTTGAATGCCCAGGGTGCAAGCAGGTTGGACGATCGTTGAGGATCTAAGTCCACACTTGAGCTAGTAAATTCATTTCAAAAGTGAGCAAAGGAAGGAAGAGAAATTTCTTGTGAATGAGAGAGCATTCAATCCTTCTCTACTATCTTGAAATCTTAGGAAAGATATTCATAAATCTCTAAGTGTCACGTGGAACTTGATAGAGCAGTGAAATATTCCAAGCATTGAGAAAAAATAATGTCAAATATTACAATAGAGTGCAGTCTAAAAAATATCAAGAAATTTTAAATGGGAAAAAAATTACAAAACAACAAGGCGGGGCCTAGTGCTTTGAGAGTTCAGGTTTCAAGGCCAAAAAGGAGAAGAATTGGTGAAAACATCACTAAGACCAAATTTCCAAGGGTTCAAATATTGAGTGGGGCTTAGTATAGTTCAGCAAAAGTATTCATACTTTGCGTCTGAAGTCTATTCCACAATGGCAAGACATGGGGCACAGTTTGGGGGCCTAGCTCAAATGAACTAGGGTTTTGGTGTTTGACACTATGTAAAACACTATTGTATAAGACAGAGTCTGATGGTTGAATCCCATTGTAAGAGGGAATGGCTACAAATCATGTAGAGGGTCTATTCAATGGAACCCCTATTTTAGGGGCGATGTGGTGTGTGCCACTCCCACTTTTGATTTGACACATGCAAAGGTGGTGACATGGACCATCTTGGTGAGGCGGGTTTGCCATGTAGGCACTATGTGAGTGCCACACGGTGATGCCTTTCTAACATGGCAAGAGTTTAGTGAAAAAACTGTAAATGGCCATAAATTTTGATTTGGGTCAAATGTCAACAAAATTTGTATTGTTGGAAAGATTTTGATGAGTTGGATGCAATGGTGGTATTGGTTTTCAATTTTAAATAAGTTAAAAATTGAGGAGTTTTGCGACCCCATTTCGATGACAGGATTATGGAGGTCGAGTTAACATAAAGTAGCATCTTTTGTTTCCATTAAGATGGTCTAGAGGATGGATGGGGATGCTCCCACCTATGATAGGAAACATGGAAAGGTTGTGACGTGGACCACCTTAGTGAGGTGGGGTTTCCATGTGAGTACCACGTGGGTATCATGTGGGTTCCACATTGTAGTGCCTTGGTGACATGGTGAGGGTTTAGTGGCAAAACTTTAAATGGCCATAACTTTTGATCCAGGTGTCATATTTTGAGAAAATTTATATCATTGAAAAGCTCTTGATGATTCAGACACAATGGCGACATTGGTTTTTTTTAGCTTTAAAACGGTTGAAAAAATGAGGATTTTTGTGACCCCCTTTCCATGAAAATATTATAGAGGTCGCATAAAGTAATGCCTTTTGTTGCCCTTAGGATGGTCTATGGAATGGATGGGGGTGTTACAAAGTGTTATCAAAGCGAAAGGTTCAAAAATAGACCTTTAAAGAAAAGCTAGAGGCTCTAGCCCAGTGTCATGATGTGTTAGGACTTATTGTATAGTGTATTAACTAGTCATGAATATTGTTATGTGATATTTGAACTATGGATTCAATGTTGACGGTAACATTGTTTTAATAAGTTATTCTGATAGATGTACTAACTTGGAATTTTATGTTTCAGATAGCCGCATAGCCATCTATTTATGACAAGATTCCCAAGGGAATGATGACAATATGTTAATGATGTTATTAATTGGCTAATAGTTATGTGTGTGACAACACATAAGAAGACACTAAGGAATAAAAATCGAGCTAAATGGAATGAGTATCAGAATCGTAGAATATAACAATGACATGTATCAACATGGGCATGAAGAGGTCAATTGAGAAGAGTAGAGAGGAAGGTTCCCTGATTGGATGGATACTCTTAGAATTCTAAGCATTGAGTTAAAAATTTGCAAGGCTGATAATAAGAGGATTGTCGGAGCTCAAGAAAGGAAGGCTAATAAAAATGTAGTTATAATGCAAAACCTATCAGACTAGAAGAGACAAAAGAAGCATGCAGTAGTAGTCAATTACAAGTGCAAGAAAATCTCTTTAGCGAAAGGAAAAAAATAGATGAGAAGTGATGATTCAAAAGGAAACAAATCTAGGAAGAGATATAGATAGCCCAATAAAGATATAGTTGGAGGAGGTGCTCCATTGAGTACTCCCGAAAGGAGGCCAAATAACCATGGGAAGAAATATGACACTACCACTAAAAGGCACCATCACAGGTGTTGTTCCTGAGAGACAATTCCTAGTTGTGAGGAAACCAGTGTCCGAGACATCTCAAGGTTGATGAAAATTTGTTAAAATTAGTGGTCGAAGGGTTAGGCCATGAATTCTGTAATGAATTACCTAATTCATGAAATCGAGCCTTTGAACCAGATGGCCATAAACAATGAGTGTTGCAGAGGCCTTAAATTAAAAATGTGGTGTAGAAGAAAGTAATGAGACAAGGTTTCATCTTTGGCAATTAAGAATATGGATCTTAACCATGTAGAGAGAATTGAGAATAGAAAAGGAAATTGTGAATGAATTTTTGGAATGTGTAGCACTCATGAAGGGCTTCAAAATTAAAGCAAATGAGTACAAAATGTAAATTAATGAGATTAAATTGGAACATCCTGCTGCATCATACACCATTCCAAAGAGGTAAAAACAAAAATGAAATAACACACATAAAAAAGAAAACAATGGTTGCAACGATATTCACTCCTAGAATCTGCATCATACACCATTCTAAAGAGGCAAAAACAAAAATGAAATCTCATCGAGCATTAATCGTGCAAACTATGCCTTAGCTTACTATGACTTTGTGGCAAGAAAATGTTGGCGTGAGATTTCTTTATGACCTTAGATAGAAAAAAATTGGTGTTGGATGAAGAGTTAGATAACATTATGAGAAAGGACATATGAATTTTTTTAAGGAAGCCCTTTGGGGAAGACTTCGCGATTTTGTGTAGTATCAATAGTATCGATGAAACCCCATAGTTTTACTCGACCTAGTGATTATATATTCCAAGGTTTTGACAACTTCATCGATGGATTTCAATGACCTCCCATGAAAAAATATCTTTTCTTTTTCATTTCAACATAATATATGGAAAGATTTTTCCCTCACCAAAGTGACAAGTGGCCACGTCACTATAAAAAACCATAGATGTCACCATTACGATTCCTCTCTTCATCGTGGACAACCTTTGAATTTTGGGTGGAGAACCTCAATTGAGGATGACAACGTTATGAGTACAACACTATTATTCTCATTCTAGGCCGAAATTGAGGGTTCTCTTGAGTATTGGCTCTTGCAAATTAACTACATTCACTTTGCAAGTTTTGTAGCTAACATAGTGCTTTTATAAAATAAATGACTTTGGAGATTGAATATTTAATTATGTAGATTTTCCTTCTTCATTGACCAACCCTTATTTTATCTAGCAAATAAGTACTCCCATTTTCCTTTTGTTTTTTTTTTAAATTCCTTTTCTTCTTTTTGTTTTAGCATATTCTTTTTTATTTTTTGTATTGTGGTATTAGTACCACATGCAATGGATAAGTTTCAACCGTTGGTGTTTCTATACATCGTTCCCCCTCCCTGTGGGCTCCTCCCATGGAACCTTGTGTGAGCGCTGGTTTTGATTCAATTTCCTAGTGATGCACTAGATTTAATTGGCTATATAACACAAAATTTGGCTTTAGGCCTGCTATTTTTAAACAAAAATACCTACCCGCGCACAAAGTCCGAGAGCATAATAATTCCTATAAAAGGATAAATTTATTCATAAATAAAATCCTCCTTTCTTTTTTATTATAAGCACGAAGCTTCAAAAATTAAGAAAATGATAGCTTGTCTAAACCAGATCCACAACATCAACAAAACAACTTTCGTCGAAATAGCTCTCCTTTAATTTTAATTGCTGGCACAAATTCACTTCCAAGAATTTTAAATATTAGTTATGCATAATCTAGCTACACCAATAGGAGAAGCAAAGAAAGATACCAAATGCTAGAATACTTGAAGAAGACAAAAATTCCTACATTTTATGGTGAGCTAAAGAAAGTAAAGGATTAAGAAGCAAGGATGCTTAGTATGAAGATTTTTTTTAGAATCTATAAATGTTATGAAAACATGAAAGCCAGAGTGGACACCTTCATCTTGAAGGGAAAGGCTTATATTTGGTGGGAGGATTTAAATATTGTTAAAGGCATCAGGGAGGAAGAATTGCCTTGGAAATAATTTGAAAATTACTTCAGGGGAAAGTACCTATCTGAGAGGTATTGTGATGGAAAATCTAAGGATTTTTATGAACTCAATATGGGGTAGCTATTAGATGAAGAATATATTACAAAAGTTATCAAATTATTGAGGTATGTGCCTTACCTTAGGATGAAAATGAAAAAATTCAAAGATTTATCAGTGGGCTACCACAAACATTCAAGGTCATAATCAAGTTTGACAAGCCACAAATTCTTAAGGACACAATGAGAAAACCAAAGCATTGTTACAAGAAATCTAAGTGTAGGCCATAGTACAGGGTTGAGTGGAAATCCAAGGGTATCCTCAAATTTGAAGGAAAGGGCCATAAGAATGTGAAATAAAAGAGTACATAAAAAAGAAGGAGCACAATTAGGGATAATCAAGATGAACCTCAACAAAGGTTCAACACTATTAACAAAGGTTGATTTACCTAGGCCACAAAAGAAGGAAACAAGGGCCACATAGGAGAATCCTTAAAGTGCTAGATTTGTGGATAAAATCACAAGGAAAAGGGATTATTCTCAATGCAAGTATGTTGGCCCAAGGTTGTATATCGTGCAAGAAAATCATATAGAAATGTACATGGCTTAGAATGTTCCTAATATTTGCATCACCATGGACAATAGATAGGTCGATCATTAGGAATCAATTATCAAGATGGAAGTTGTGATTTATCCAATATATATCTATTTGGATTGATCCATGGCCAAAATTTAGTTACATTAGCCCAAGAATCAGTGAACAATGTAATCTTTGGATATTGAATATTTAATTATGAATATTTCCTTCTTCATTGACCAATTCTTATTTTATCCAGCAAATAATTACTCCCATTTTCCTTTTTATTTTTTTAAATTCCTTTTCTTCTTTTTGTTTTAGCATCTTCTTTTTTATTTTTTGTATTGTGGTATTAGTACCACATGAAATGGAGAAGTTTCAATTGTTGGTGTTTTTATACATCGTTCCCCCTCCCTGTGGGTTCCTCCCTTGGAACCTTGTGTGAGCATTGGTTTTGATTCAATTTCCCAGTGATACACTAGATTTAATTGAAGATATAACACAAAATTTGGCTTCAAGCCTGCTAATTTTAAACAAAATTACCTACCTGCGCACAAAATATGAGAGCATAATAATGCCTATAAAAGGCCAAATTTATTCATAAATAAAATCCTACTTTCTTTTCTATTATAAGCATGAAGCTTTAGAAATTAAGAAAAGGATAGCTTGTGTAAACTAGATCCACAACATCATCAAAACAACTTTTGTCAAAATAGCCCTCCTTTAATTTTGATTGCTGGCACAAATTCAATTCCACAAATTTTAAATATTAGTTGTGCACAATCTAGCTACAACAACAGGAGAAGGAAAGAAAGATACCAAATGCTAGAAGACTTGAAGAAGAAAAAAATTCATACATTTTATGGTGAGCTAAAGAAAGTAAAGGATGAAGAAGTAGGAATCCTTGGTATGAATATTTTTTTCAGAATCTATAAATGTTCCGAAAACATGAAAGCTAGAGTGGCCACCTTCTGCTTGAAGTGAAAGGCTTATATTTGGTGGGAGGATTTAAATATTATGAAAGGCATTAGGGATGAAGAACTGCCTTGGAAATAATTCGAAAATTTATTAAGGGGAAAGTACCTATCTGAGAGGCATTGTGATTGAAAATCCAAGGATTTTTATGAACTCAATATGGGGTATCTATTAGATGAAGAATAAATTACAAAAATTATCAAATTATTGAGGTATGTGCCTTCCCTTAGGATGAAAATAAAAAAATTCAAAGATTTATCCGTGGGCTTCCACAAACATTCAGGGTCATAATCAAGTTTGACAAGCCACAAATTCTTAAGGATACAATGAGAAAACTAAAGCACTGTTACGAGAAATCTAAGTGCAGGCTATAGTACAGGGTTGAGTGGAAATCCAAGGGTATCCTTAGATTTTAAGGAAAGGGCCATAAGAATGTGAAATAAAAGAGTACAGAAAAAATAAAGAGCACAATTAGGGATAATCACGATGAACCTCAACAAAGGTTCAACACTATTAACAAAGGTTGATTTACCTAGGCCGCAAGAGAAGGAAACAAGGGCCACAGAGGAGAATCCTTAAAGTGCTAGATTTGTGGATAAAATCACCAGGAAAAGGGATTGTTCCCAATGCAAGTATGTTGTCCCAAGGTTGTATATCGTGTAGGAAGATCACATAGAAGGGTACATGGCTTAGAATGTGCCCAATATTTGCGTCGCCATGGACAATAGATAGGTCGATCATTAGGAATCAATTATCAAGATGGAAGTTGTGATTTATAACAATAATATATCTATTTTGATTGATCCATGGTCAAAATTTAGTTACATTAGCCCAACAATCAATGAACAGTGTGATCTTTGGAGATTGAATATTTAATTATGAAGATTTCCTTCTTCATTGACCAATTCTTATTTTATCCAACAAATAATTACTCCCATTTTCCTTTTTTTTTTAAATTCCTTTTCTTCTTTTTGTTTTAGCATATTCTTTTTTATTTTTTATATTGTGGTATTAGTACCACATGCAATGGAGAAGTTTGAATTGTTGGTGTTTTTATACATTGTTCCACCTCCCTGTGGGCTCCTCCCTTGGAACCTTGTGTGAGCGTTGGTTTTGATTCAATTTCCCAGTGATGCACTAGATTTAATTGGAAATATAACACAAAATTTGGCTTCAGGCCTGCTAATTTTAAACAAAAATACCTACCTGTGCACAAAATCTGAGAGCATAATAATGCCTATACAAGGATAAATTTATTCATAAATAAAATCCTCCTTTCTTTGTTATTATAAGCATGAAGCTTCAGAAATTAAGAAAAGGATATCTTGTGTAAACTAGATCCACAACATCATCAAAACAAATTTCGTCAAAATAGCCCTCCTTTAATTTTGATTACTGGCACAAAATCAATTCCACGAATTTTAAATATTAGTTGTGCACAATCTAGCTACAAAAACAGGATAAGGAAAGAAAGATGCCAAATGCTAGAGGACTTGAGGAAGAAAAAAATTCATACATTTTATGGTGAGCTAAAGAAAGTAAAGGATGAAGAAGCAAGAATGCTTGGTATGAATATTTTTTTTAGAATCTATAAATGTTCTAAAAACATGAAAGCTAGAGTGGCCACCTTCTGCTTGAAGTGAAAGGATTATATTTGGTGGGAGGATTTAAATATTATGAAAGGCATCAAGGATGAAGAACTACCTTGGAAATAATTTGAAAAATACTTAAGGGGAAAGTACCTATCTAAGAGGCATTGTGATAGAAAATCCAAGGATTTTTATGAACTCAATATGGGGTAGCTATTAGATGAAGAATACATTACAAAATTTATCAAATTATTGAGGTATTTGCCTTACCTTAGGATGAAAATGAAAAAATTCAAAGATTTATCAGTGGGTTGCCATAAACATTCAAGGTCATAATCAAGTTTGACAAGCCACAAATTCTTAAGGACACAATGAGAAAACTAAAGCACTGTTACAAGAAATCTAAGTGCAGGCCATAGTACAGGGTCAAGTGGAAATCCAAGGGTATCCTCAAATTTGAAGGAAAGGGCCACAAGAATGTGAAATAGAAGAGTACATAAAAAAGAAAGAGCAAAATTAGGGATAATCAAGATGAACCTCAAAAAAGGTTGATTTACCTAGGCCTCAAGAGAAGGAAACAAGGGCCACAGAGGAGAATCCATAAAGTGCTAGATTTGTGGATAAAATCACCAAAAAATGGATTATTCCCGATGAAAGGATTTTGGTCCAAGGTTGTATAGCGTGCAGGAAGATCATATAGAAAGGTACATGGCTCAGAATGTGCCCAATATTTTCATCACCATGGATAATAGATAGGTCGATCATTAGAAATCAATTATCAACATGGAAGGCGTGACTTATAACACTAATATATCTATGTTGATTGATCCATGGTCAAAATTTAGTTACATTATCCCAACAATCAGTGAACAATGTAATCTTGCCAAAGAAGCACATAAGGATTTGTGGCTAGTTTTGTTAGCACAAAGAACATAAAGAAGAATGGAATATTTGGTTAAATCATGCTCCTTTGCATTAAGTGGCATTCCTACAACAACTAATTTTAATTTTCTATAGTTAGGAACCTATGACACATTGTTGGGACACGGTATTGGTTGGCCCTTCATTGAACCAAGGTTGTATGTGTTAGGTACCAATACTACTAGTATAACCCCTTATTGTTATTAGTTAAACCTCCTTATTTTATTATTGTTCCAATATAGTACCCATGTTGTTATTATTGTGTCCCATAGAAGCCCCCTATTGTTATTGTTGTGCCCCTACAATATTATTGTTATGTAGGCTCTGAATGTATTCAGACCCCTTAGTCTCCGATATATAGAAAGGAGGTCTTGTCGTTTGTATTATACAAGAATTTTTCATTCATGTAATGTAAAGGAGGTTTCCCCCTCGAATAGGATGATTTTGAAGTCATTGATCTACCTTTTCTTCTATTTTGTGAGCTGGTTGCATAATATTTGGTATCAGAGCTTTGGATTCTAGGGTTTCGCTACTCCAAACATGCCATCATGGAATTTTCGTTATAACCTTTTTTCTACAATGTTTCAGAAGCAAATATTAAAACCCATTTGACTCAACATCTTGATGAACCTCTGTTCCGAATTTTGTATTTGTTTTTGCTATATTTTCGGAGATATGGTCCAAGGAAGTTATTTTTTTGCAGGCTCTCGAATTATATCTCAAACAGGTTACCTAGGGAAATCGTCATAACTTTCTCTCTAAGCATCAAATTGAAATTTCATAAAATGTATTAGAAATCACATGGATTTTGGTTTTCTGTGTATCATTTCTAGGTCCAAAGGTCGAAACAGTGATACGTGGAACTTTGTACAAGTTCTCTCTACTTAACCAATCTATAATCAGGCCATCATGGGATATTTTGGAATAACTCTTTCTTGGAGAATCCAATATTGATCAGACTTGTGGGGTTGGAAATAGGACTCAAAAGGCTACTGCAAGACAAAATTTTAAACATTGGCAATCCGAAATTACAATGATACAAAATATTCAATATCGAGCTCCTACAAAGTGAAAAACGATGTGTAATCTTCTTAAGAGTTTGCATAAGTTTGGTTTGGAAAATCAGTTTGAAGTAATTCAAAGGGAATATTGAAGCATAATTATCATTATTTTATGCCCCAAAGAAAGAAAAGGGAAACACCTAGTAAGCAACCTGAAATCTCTACCATGATCATGAAGAAGAGGAAGAAATGCAACATGATATATCAAAATTATGATATCAAGTGCAACGAATTTCACTCTCACAAAAAGTAAAAGAAGCTAAGATGGATGGTTTAAATAAATATATGGAAGCTAAGATGAATGGTGTGGAAGCAAATATTGATGGCGTGGAATCTAAGATGGATGTATTAGAGGTAAAAATTGAATATTTGAAGACATGGAAGGTTTGAAAGGAGGTTTGGCAAAGTTTCTTCAATAAATTTTTCCTAATGGCGAAAAGGTAGTAAAAGAAACTCATGATGAGAACAAAAGAAATGTTAATGATGATTCCATAGAATATAATGTTGGATTGAAGACCCACCATGTTCCAAAGATCAATATGAGGAAGTTTGATGACAAGGATCCCGTAACATGGATACTACAGATGGAGCAATATTTTGACCTCCATAATGTGAAAAACACACAAAAGGTATGCATTGCAACTTTATATTTAGAACCCAATTAGTTTGTATGGTATTGATGGATTTTATCTCATAAACAAATTGTCACTTGGTCCATTTTTATGGAGGAAATGAATGCACATTATGAGGATACAAAAAGGAACACCTTATTTAGCCAATTGATAAATCTCAAACAAAAGGGTTCAATGGTGGAGCACATTGAGGAAATCCAAAAATTGAATATAAGGGTAAAATATATTCTAGAGGAACATAGAATTGATGTGTTCATAGGGACTTTAAAGGATAGCATCCAACATGAGGTTTGCCTTTGGGAACCTAATTCATTGGAGAAGGCATTCAGGCTGGCAAGAAAAATTGAGAGAAAAATTATGGCAATAGGAAAGCCTACCACTCACAACTATAAAGATGGAAGTGTTGCTTCCCCTAGCCTTCCATAACCTACAAGGTTGAAAGCACAAAAATTGGAAGAAAAACGAGAAAAAGGGCTTTGCTACGGTTGTGATAGAAAATACACTAAAGGTCATAAGTTTACTGAGAAGAAATTATTTTACATAGATTGTGAAGAGGAGGAAGAAAATGAATAAGAAACGTCAAAAAAAGAGGATATACACCAGAAACCAACCCTGCAGAAAGAAGAAATGAATCTGACCATATCTTGTAATGCATTGGCAAGAATTACCACTCCTTAAACTCTCAAGGTAGAAGGACATATCAGGTATAAAAAGGTAATAGTGTTGATTGATTCAGGTAGTACACATAATTTTATTCATTGTAAGATAGCCAAGGAATTGAATTGCTTCCTATATCCAGCATCAGAGTGTCAAATTATGGTTGCAAATGGAGGAACCATAAATTTCTCTAGAAAGTGCCATAATATCAAGCTATCCATGGGATTATATGTAATTAATAGTTCAATGCTTTCCATTCTAATGGGTGGTGTTGATGTTGTACTAGGATTCCAATGGCTAAAATCTTTGGGTATGATAGCTTTCAATTTTCAATAACTTTTGCTGAATTTTTTTGGGGAGGAAAGGAAGTTGAATTAAGGGGTATCGCTAGGAAACTAAGAAATATAATCATATCTAACATCATGACAAAGCTTCAAAAGCAAGAACAATGGGGCGTAATTACACAAATGTTCACTAGAGGTTCCCACATCGAAATCATCTATTTCTCCAGACCCCCAAAAAGTTTTGGACAATCATTCTGAGGTATTTGAGACTCCCAAAGGCCTCCCACCTATTCATGATCATGCTATTCATTTGATTCCAGGGAGTTTTCCCCCAAACATCAGGTCTTACAAATATCCATATTCCCAAAAGAATGAAATTGAACATATGGTTGCGAAAATGGCAAAGGTTGGTATAATTCAACCTAGTCAAAGTTCTTTCTCTGCTCCAGTGGTATTGGTACATAAGAAGGATGGATCATGGCACATGTTTTTGGATTATAGGGAACTCACAAGCTTACTATTAAAGATAAATTTCCCATTCTAGGCATTGATGCATTATTGGATGAATTACATGGACCAAATCACTTCACCAAGTTGGTTCTTCATTCAGGATATCATCAAATTAGAATTAACACTGAAGACATTCCAAAAACAACATTTAGAACCCATGAGGGTCATTATGAATTTTTGTTCATGTCTTTTGGCCTTACCAATGCACCTTCTACACTTCAAGGTTTGAGGAACTCCATTTTCAAACCCTTCCTTAGAAAATTTGTGTTAATATTTTTTTATGATATACTAATCTACAACAAGTCTTGGAAGGATCATGTTCACATTAGGAAGGAAAAATAAAAAAATATTTCCAGATCCCAATTCAAACGATATTGCCAGAACTTGACGAGGAAGGAAAAATCATATTGGAACCTGAAGCATTCATAGAAACAAGAAATCGACAGCTACGAAATCGATCATTTCAGAGCATCTCATCAAGTGGAAGAACTTACCTGCTGAAGATTCCACATGGGAGGATGAGAATTTTATATAGAAGCATCCAAAACTACTCAAGTGTTGACGAAAACAATTTTTGAAGAAGAGAAGCGTGTTAGGTCCCTATACTACTAGTGTAACCCCTTATTGTTATTAGTGCAACCCCCTTATTGTATTATTGTGCCCATATAGTCCCCATGTTGTTATTATTGTGCCCGATAGAAGCCCACTATTGTTATTGTTGTGCCCCTACAATATTATTGTTATGTAGGCTCTGATTGTATTGGGACCCCTTATAATCCTATGTATAGAAAGGAGGTCTTGTCATTTTTATCATCCAAGAATTGTTTATTTGTGTAATGTAAAGGAGGTTTCCCCCTCGAAGAGGCTGATTTTGAAGTCGTTGATCTATATTTTCTTCTATTTTGTGAGTTGGTTGCATAACAGTCTAATATGAAAATTGATTGAGTGCCTTGATGAGGCAGAGGAAAGAAGGGTGTTGCAAGGGAAGCCACAATCCACATCAGCGAGGCTGATTACATCAATGCAGGCCAAAAGGAGTTGATGAAGGGGTGAAATATGTTTGTTGTTGAAGTTAACAATAGTGTTGAGTTTGATAGCATCAAAAATTTGTTGGAGCACCCAATATTGAAGTAATTTCAAGATGTGTTTCTGGAGGAGATTCATGGTTTACCTCCATATAGAGAAGTAGATTTTTCCATTGATATTTTACTCGAGACAACACCTACATCCAAAGCTCCTTATAGGATGAGCACTCCAGAATTGGTAGAGCTAAAGGTACAACCCAGAGATATGGTGGATAAAATTGATTATTTCACCCTGGGGAACACTAATCTTGTTTTTGAAAAATAAGGATGGCACACTCAGGTTTTTCAAACTATAGGTATCTTAATAAAGCCACCATCATGAATATATACCCTTTTCCATGAATTGATTATTTATTTGATCAATTGTGGGGAGAAACAATATTTTCAAAGATTGATTTGAGGTTTGGTTATAACCAGGTGTGCATTAAGGAAAAAGACATTTATAGCACAACATTTAGGACAAGGTATGACCACTACGAATTTGTGGTTGCGCCCTTTGGGCTTACTAATGCACCAACTATCTTCATGTTCCTGATGAATGATGCATTAAATCCTTACATGAAAAATGTTTTGTTGGTATTTGTTGATGACATCTTGGTTTACTCAAAAACCAATGAGGATCATGAAGAATACTTAGTTGTAGTGCTACAACTATTGAGGGAGAATACATTGTATGCAAAACTCAGCAAGTGCGAGTTCTTTCAACCTCAAATTTAGTATTTCAAACATGTAGTCTCAAAGGAGGGCATGGAAGTTGACCTAGAAAAGGTTCAGGAAATTATGGAATGGCCAACGCCAAGAAATGTGACTAAAATTAGATCATTCACGGGGCTAGTAGGTTACTACATGATATTTATCAAAACTTTCTCCAAGATGGGTTACTCAATCACATCATTGCAAAATAAAGGGCACAAATTTGAGTGGATAGTGGAAAGTAATACAAGCTTTGAGTAGCTAAAGCATTTGTTAACTCATACAACATTGATGAGAATAGAAGAACCAAATTAAGGCTTTGTAGTTTTCACATATGTTTGTAAGGAAGGAATTGGAGGAGCCTTGATGCATGATGGCCAAGTGCTATGCTATGAGTCAAGGAAATTAAATGAACATGAGAAAAATTATGTGAATCGTGATTTAAAATTGGCAACAATCATTCATGCATTGAAGATATGGATACATTATCTCCTTGGAAGGAAATTCACCTTGATAACTGATCATGGAGTGATCCATAAAATGGCATAGATATTCCACTGGACAATTCATCACAACAGATCTAATAAAATTATTTTTAAAATATGAAACTCTACACTATTACAATTTTATTAGATTTATGGATTTGTAGCTTTACTGTTAATAGTGCATGCATGCAAATTTAAAATTATGCAGAAAATAGAGAATAATGAAATATAATATGACACAAACATTTGACACATGATATAAGCTGCAAAACCCTTTTGGAAGAAAAAGCTAGCTGGAAGGTGAGGCCGCTCCTCTCTCTTTCTCTAAATCGAAATACGGTTGCGAGTAAAAATAAGTATGGCTTATGGGTTGATATAGTTCACAAATCCTCTATGTATGCTCTACCTCCTATCCCTCTTGACTATTTTTGCTCAGTTATGGAACAAATGCACTTTATAGAATGGGATCCATTTTCCTCCTAGTGGCCTAGTTATAACATAACTTCATAACCTACTAGTGGTCAGGTTTGACTACCTCAACTCTTAACTAGAGTTACAATACCGAATCCTTTAGATTCTTATACATCATAATCACGTGTCTAGCCAATTTTTCATGAATAATAGGGGCTGACTTGGCATCCTCTCAAATTATAGTGGTGAAAACAGGAAGGTCAACTACTGAGTGGGATAACTTTCCCATACATACTTGGATTGACGTGACTCTTGCACCATTGGAAACTTCTATGTCTGTAGAATAGGAAAATGAAGGTGTTACACTAAAGTGGAAAATGTATACCCCAAACGTTATTTGATGCCTAAAAATGCTCCTGGAAGGTTTGGGACCCTGTTTTTACCAAACTGGGACCTGCCAATAAAAATGGCACTGAGAGCTAATTCCTCCACTTTTCCACTTTGAAATAATTAATATGGATGAAAACAATATAATGATATAATTCATATCACATATCCCCATTTTGGTAGTATTTGATCCCAAAAAGCATCTACTAAATGAGGTGAGGAAATATTTCCTACACCTTCTCGTTGGTGTACCATTTAAATTTCCTTGGAAGTTGTCCTTTCAACCAAATTTGCCAAAGGTCATGTTGTCCATGTATTATAGTTCTGGACCTCTTCTACAAAACTATATCTTTAGTCAACTCTTCTTGACCATCTGGTGCTAAATCCTCCATAGAAGGTATGACTTGTTCCTCTTTTTGATCTATCATGGAAGGCTCATAGGGTTTCAAACTCTCCACATTCATAATCAAGTAAATATGTGTATATGGTGGTAAACAGAGTTGATATGCATTATCACCCACATTTTCTAGTATCTCAAAGGGTCCATGCCTTAGAGCCTTGATTTTCTTACCAAGACTTTGCAACCTCTCTTTGTTCAACTATAGCCATACTCTGTCTCTCACATTGAAAATTTTTTTTGTTCTATGTTGATCATGCCTGGCCTTATATTTCTCTTGTCATTTTGGAAGTGTCTCTTGTACCTATATATGGACATGTTTGATATTTTCTACAAACTTGTCATCCCTTAAGGCATCTCTTGTAAGATATTCCCTCACTCCTCCTTGCTTCCAACACGCAACTTCTAATGGTTAAGGTGATAAATATCTAAATCAAGTTTCAAATGGGGACATTCTTGTAGATGTGTAGATTGTTTTGTTGTAAGAATGTTGTATATATACCAAATTTTCATCATAGGTCTTAAAATGGTTTTGGTTGTATCTCCTTAAAGTTGCACTAAAGTCCTGTTGATTACTTTTGTCTGTGGGTGGAAGGTTGTAGATATCTTCAACTTCATGTCCACATCCTCTCATAATGTAGTCCACAATGCACTAAGAAATCTTTTATCCCTATCTAAAACGACGCTCCTTAGTATTTGAAAATGTATCTAGACATGTATAAAGAATAAGTTCGCTACTTCTTTCCCACATATGGTCTTTTTATAGGGCATCAAAACACACACCTTGCTGAACCTATCAACTACCATGAATAGGCAGTAATGTTCCTTCCTAGTTGTTGGTAAGCCTCCAATGAAGTCCATGGAAATGCTTTCCCAAGGATGAGTGGATATAGGTAAGGGATGATATAGACCTTATTTCTTGTTTCTAGGATTGTTGGTACAACAAAGCATGCATCCTCTTATTAACCTATCTACCTGGTCTTGCATCTTGGGCCAATACACATACCTCTACAAGTTAGCCATGATCTTCCCTACACCAAAATGCCCTGCAACCTTGAAGGTGTGAGCCTCTCTAATTAGATAAAATAACTCACCTTTAGGAATACATAGCTTATCTAACCTATAGATTAACCCATCCTGGAGATGGTATTCAATGGTGTTGTCACCATTGTGCACATGACTCTGACTCAAACTAATGAAACATCTCATTAAAGCCCTTATCTTCTGAATATGCCTCTCTCTATGCATCATGGTTAAATGGATCCATGTGCATAAGAGTCCCCAAAGTTGTGATCTTTGATGTGGGTGGCTTTCAAAGCATGTCATCCAACTTGTTTGTGATGCCCTTTTTGTACTTGATCACCAAATGAAACTACTATAGAAACCTTATCCACATGTAATGCTTAGTTGTTGTATCTTACTCTGGGCCTGCAAGTACTATAGTGGTTGGTTATCTGTGTGGAATATTGTCTCCTTTCCCATAAGATAGTGCTTCCACTTCTTCACAACTTGCACTAGGGTATAAATCTCCTTAGCATATCTAGGGTAGTTAGGAATCGCCCCATGAAATACTTCAGAATGGTAGAATATAGGCCTTCCTCCCTATAGCAAGATCACTCGCATGGCATTCCTACTCGTATCTATCTCCACTTCAAAGTCCATTATAATTTTGGTAATGCCACAACTAGTGCTTAACTAATTTTTTTCTTTAGTTCCTTGAAATCCCTTTGCTGACCCTTTCCCCACTGGAAACTCTTTCAACTTATTATTATTGTATGGAGTGGTGTTTCTACCAGTGAAAATGAGGTTATGAATTTCCTTAGGTACTATGTTTCCCTAATGAAAATCTTGACCTCGAAAACATTAGTAGGCACTGACCATTTCATAATGGCCTTCATCTTAGTAGGATTTGTCTTCAGCTCTCCTCCACCTATCACATACCCTAGATACACCATATACTGTTGTGAAAACTCACACTTCTTCATATTTTCTAGCAGTTGATGCTTCTTTAATGTCTCCAGCAGCTGCGTCAAATGAGAGATGTTCTCCTCCCAGGTAGTACTGTAAACCAATATATCATCTAAATAGATAATAAAAAATTATTCTATAAAAGGGCATAGTACATCATTCATTAATCTCATAAATGTAGTTGGTGCATTACTAGGACAAATGGCATGACTAAACACTCATACAAACCTCTCCTAGTTATGAAAGTGGTCTTCCAAGTGTCTTCTTCTAACTCCAACACGGTGATATCCATACTTTAAGTCCAACTTGGTGAAGTAATTTTCTTGTTGCAACCAATTTAGTATATCATCTATCCTGGGAAAGAGGTACCTATTCTTGAGCATGATTTTTCTCAATTCCTTGTAATATATACACATCTACCAAGTCTCATCCTTCTTTGGCACAATGACACTGGGTGGCCCACATAGTCATGTACTTGGTCAAATGACACCCTATTCTAGTAGCTGCTACAATTGTTTCTTCACCTCACTTTTTGGCATAACAAACTTCCTATACAACCTAATGTTTGACAATGGAGAGACCAGAAATGGTTGGATGTTGTGCTCCACTACCCTCTTAGGTGGTAACCCTTTAGTCTCCTAGAACACATCCATGTATGCATGTAGAAACACTTCCAGTTATTGTTTTTGCTTCTTAGTACACCCCTCTAGGGATTCCTTACCTCTTACTGACTCTTCTATAGACTAATTTTCTCTCAAAAATAATAAACATACTACTTGCTGGAACTGATCAATTTCTTTGCTTAGTTGGCACTTCCTAGTGAGTTTTTTTACTTTCCTTTGTGTGTGTTGATGATGAATGATTTTCCATACTTGACAAGATGGTACCAGTTGGGTCTCTTCATGAATATTGCATCTTGCATGTACATGTAGGGAATCACAAACACGACTCCACATGCATCAAGGGGAACCACATCTAGTTCTACTTCATTAATAAAATCAGCACTGAGAGAAAATCTACTTTTTAACTATTTTGTTACCTTCAGCTCTGCATCCTTATTTAACCATCCTAGTGGATATGGGTTTGATGATCATGAAATTCCAATCCTAGTTTCTTGGCCAACTCTGTTGCAATGAGATTCACTTACAATCTTGAGTAAAAAAGCATCAATCTTGGTCTTCTTGACTTGTATCTTTATATGGAAGAGTTTTGTCATTTCTTTATCTTCGTGTTGCTAAAGGATACTCAAATTCACCTCCTTTAGCACTAATGTAAAAATGATATTCTCATCCATGTCTGAGCTACTTTCAAAACAATTCTTGAGTACATGTCGATGAGATTCTTCCTCTTATTATTTTTCTTTTGATTTTCGAGCTAAGATCTAGCTGCAACTTCCAACACTTCTCCTTTGTATGGTTGTCAATGTTGCATTGGTTGTAGTGGTTGTTGGTATCTTTTCATGGGTGTGTTGTGGATGCCATATTTTTATCTTTCCCCCCTTTCTGCTTCTTCTTCCCCTCCTCAGAAGTGTTTTCTTGCTCCTTCTACTTCGGTCTACTTGACTATGCTTTCTTGAATAGTGTTTTCTCCAGGTATTGTGCCTATACATAAGTCTCATCCACTAATTTGGGCTTGAAAAACATCACTTTCTCTCATATATGGTGGTGTAGACCCCCAAATACTTGAAAAGTACATCTATATTCTTTGGGGAGATACCCAACATTATGACCATCTTTCTAAACTTTGTGGTATATTCCTACACACTTTTCCCCGACTTTTGGCTATAACAGTGCCACCAAATCCACTAGTCATATACATACCAAATAGGGTAAAAATATGACTTAATGAGGGTTTTGAATTCATCCCACTTAGTCACTAGAGGTTTTCCCTCCAACCTTTAGGTCTTCGTGTGGTTTTCCCACCAAGTTAGGGCATGTCCCTCTAATTTCAACTATGCAAATGAAATATTTTGTTGTTCCTCAATTTGATGGATAGTGAAATACACTTCTATTTGCTGCAACCAATTATTTAGATTCAAAACATCAATCATGTTCTGGTATGGCTTAATATCAACCATTTCTTCCATTTTAAATAGGGGTTGTGATTAATTCACAAAACTTGAACTAGGTTAATCTTTTTCAGGTTCTTTCTTTGGTTTTTTCTTCATTTCTTCCCGATATCTTGATCCCCCTTTTGATTTAGCCTCTGGATTTGAACCCCCATCTTCTTTAAATATTTTGAGCTTATTACTCAGGGATTCCATGAGGAGATTTACATTATATATGTGTCTAATTGTTCCAGTCATGAAAACCTCCCCTTTGTAGGATTAAGAGGGTTATTCATAGATTTGTCCGCCATGATTAGGGTTTTATGACTTTTGTCCTAGCTGATCTAGATCCTCCACAAATCTCTACAATATATGATACCAATATGATCCGTAAACTATCGTGGATATTCCACTTGAAAATTAATCACAACAGATCTCATTAAATTATATTTAAAATATGAAATTGTACTATATTTTATTTTATTAGATTTCTGGATCTATAGTTTTATTGTTAAGAGTGCATGCATGAAAATTTAAAATTATGCAGAAAATAGAGAACAATGAAATGAAATATAACACACACATTTGACACACAATATGAACTAAGAAACCCTTTCAGGAGAAATACCCAACTAGAAGATGAGGTTGTTGTTCTCTCTTTCTCTTAACGAAAATATGGCCGCGAGTATAAATAAGTATGCCTTGTGACCCATGGGATGCTATAGTGCACAAATCCTATCTCTGTGTTATAACTCCTATCCCTATTGGATATTTTTGCGCAGTTATGGAACAAATGAACCCAAAATAATGGAACCGCTTTTTCCTACTAACGGCCTGGTTATAAGAAATCTTGATAGGCTACTAGTGGTTAGGTTTGACTACCTCAATTCTCAAAGTTACACTATAGAATATTCTAGAGTCTTCTACGTCATAAGCATGTGACTATCCCCTTTTCATGAATAATTGGGGTTGACATGGCATCCTCTTAAATTATGGTGGTGTTTTTGCTACTACAATACCCTCCAAAATTTCATTACATTTGAATTTGAGAGCCTACCTCATTGTTGTATCAAGTATTTCCTTGGTCGTTAAGTGTCGTTTTGTGTTGATTCATATGTTTTTAGTGTTCTTGAGTGTTCTTAAGTGTTTCCGCATTGATTTGAATATCCTTATATGCATTTCATGGTCTCAACACCCTTCTTGTTGTAAAATGACACTTTTGGGTTGCATTCACACACACTTCATTGTTTATAGTTGGGGAATGTGCATAAAGTTATGTTTTCATGTATATTCATTATTGGTTAAGTTTTTCTAAGTTTTATTGATGAAAGAGTACGTGTCACATGTGTTTTTGTGTTCATAATGCATCTTGGCCACCCCTCTATTAATCATCCAAGCTTAGATAATTTTTGGTTCCAAATGAGCCCATTAAGGCCAAGAGCACATGTGTGCACTCTAAAGCCTTGATGGGTGATCCTTCACTATTCAGTAATGCACCTTGCACCTTCCTTGAGAGTTGGGTGCACTCCAAAATCATGAATCCTCTTCCCTGTCCAAAATGACACCCTCAAATTACCAAGTCTTCCTTGAGCACACTCCTTCGCTCAAAGAAGTGAGTCCTATTTCAGTGCATTAGTGCATCTTGAAGACTTGAAGCTTAGCCCTTTAGCCTTCCATTATGCACCCTACACCCTCCTGACCTAACTTGAGCACACTATCACACCCTGGAGGCATGAAGTCTTCCCTTCAAATTTCAAGAGTGTGTCCTACGCCCTTCCTAAGGCCTCCTAGGCACATGAGTGCACCCGGAAGGTATGAAGCCTCAACCTTTAGCCTTCGAGGTTGTACCCCACACCCTCCCTCTCTCCCTTGGGCACATAGTGCAGTTGGGAAGCCCAAAGCCTTCCCATTTTCCCTTAGGACTTGCAACATGTGCCCTTCCTCGATTGCCTTCTTCTTTACGGTTCATGAGTGCATTCCAAAGCCTTGAAGCTCCTCCTCCTCCATCCTTCATTCATTCAGGGTGCGCCATTGTGCCCTAAAGCTCCATTCACCATTTTATGGACATCGAAAGGGCATGAACAATAAAATATACATGAAACATGGTAGAGTAGGATATTTCAAACTAATAGTTTCTCATCATGAGGGATTGTAGAAATAGGTACTCCAGGAACCTCATGGAAAGCACATTCAAGGAAGATCAAACAAAGAGGATCAACAAAGGAAGCATAAGAATTGTCAAGGACACACCTAAAACTTGATGATAAAATCACCATGAAGACTCCAAAGCTTTAAGATCTTTGGGAGGGTGGATGCACCATGAGCAAATGATGATGAAAAAACACATGCATTGGCATCCATGTCACCATTGAAGCAGATCCATGTCATCAGTCATTGTCATTCTCTAGTCATCCATAATAGTGACATGTCTAATTTCATATTATGATGATGTGGAAGAAAAAGATAATCATTGTAAATAATTGTATAAGAAAAATGAGTAGAATTCAAGAGTCATATGTGAACTCAAGAGTCACAAAATTACAAAGGACATGTAATACCAAAAGTATGGTGTAATTTCAAAATTCATTTGGAACCTCAAAGGTTGTAGAAGTCCTAAGGTCACTAGAAGTTAGAAATTTAAGAGTCATGATGACATGATAGGTCAATCCTCAAGTTATAAATAGATCTTCATTTCTCATGTAAAGGACTTTTAACCTTGTATTCTCCATAAGGCATAAGAGAGATAAGTTAGTACTTTTGGGGAGCAAGTAACGGCTCCAATGCTCCACTATTGGAGCAAGTGATGTTCATTGTATTCATGCATCTTGGTACTTTTAATTAATATTTGAAGGCTTGATGGATGCCACATTTTCATACATGGATTATGGATGTTTGTAAGACTATTTTGTGAATGTTCATGGTTCATGTTGGTTTTCACCAGTACTAAGGTAGTTGAACTATTCGGTTATTTTAGTGCTTATTATTTTGAGAATGTGTTGTAATGGCTATAATGTTTGTCACATTCATGTGGAACATTCTGATGGATGTTAGACAAATCATTCATGTGTATGTGTATCTTTATTATGGTGTTACTGTTACCTCTCTCCTAGAGGCTCACTTTCTTTCCCCCTTATGATAGAAGAACCTTGATGCACTTGCAACTAAACATTCACTAGGCATACTTACTTGATTTTCAAAGGTGCATGCATGATTCTCTATCTTGCTGAAAACTAATATTTAAGTAAATGGAAGTAGGGTTGTATTTCAGATGGGGTTCCTATCACAAATGGTGTGAGGTCTAGTTGGGACCGCATATCGAGGAGACCCCTTAAATGTTGGCAGGTCCAACACTGCCAACATTTCTGGTGCTAGAAGGAGGGCAACCAGATTTTTATAGTTGATAAATCCACCCACATAGATCATACTTCCTCAGGACAAGGAAAAAATATTCCCAACACTTCTCCAACTCATATTCCTGAAATAGGCGGATCTTCTCATCCCGACCCTGAACAAAGTTGCAAAATTTCTTATGAGCACATCTAGGAAATTTGACCCATAACCTATAAATTTGCGAAGTCTATTAGATTGATTCCTGGAGCACATAATATTCCTTATTTTCCAGAGAAGAATACAAGCACTCCCACCAGGATAGTGGTTTTCTACAGTAGAATATCTGGTTTTTTCTACTCTCTAAAGTTGGCATAATCCACAAAAAAAAATAAAAAAATCCAGAGCAACCTCCATCTTTTAACAGGGGTGACATAGATAATGTTGCACCTTCAGCCAATACTTTCCATGGGTTAGGAAGACATGAAAAAGAGTAAGAATATACCTCATATTATGATTAAGAGTAGGAGGATACAGATGAATTCATGGTAGACCAAGGTCTGAATTGGATAACTCAAGGTCCACTTACCTAGGTATTGTAAGATGCCCAAACACCTAGAAACATTGTTAACAAAATATGACCCCGATAAAGCATTCAAAGTGGAAGACCATTTGGATAATTTCTACCTACACTTGTAGATGCTCGAGGTATGTTATGATGATTTTGCATGTAGACTCTTTCCTTGTACCTTAAATGGTAGAGTGGTGACTTGGTATCATAGTCTTCGTGTGAATTCAATTCAGAATTGGAGGGGGTTTAGGAAGGTGTTCTTGGAAAAGTTTGTCGATGAAAAAACTCCAGTTATGTTATTAAAAGATTTAGGGAACCTAAAAAGGTGGAAAAAATTAATGTGAAGGACTTTAACCAAAGGTTCAATAAGATATTGAACCAATTGATTACTATAATTTTTCCTTGCTAATAAGAATTTCAAAATTTGTAAAGAGAACAATGATAGAAACTTTGGCTCAGAATTTTGAAGAAGCCATTGTTGTTGAGAAGGACTTGCAAGAAATTAGAATCATTGTTCATAACAAACCATTAAAATACTCCAAGGACACAGGTAAAAGGTCTCAGGCCTATTTAAATAAGGCCAAACATAAAGAGGCTATTGATTTAGAAAGTTTGACCCACACTATAAATAATTTTTCCAATGAATTGGAAAAACTAAAGCAAAGGACAAGCAAGGCCATTGTCAACAACAAGACCTCGAATTTTAATTTCCTTAAGAATTTCAATAACAACAGTGACAAAAATATTCAGTGGGCTAAGTTTGTATAAAGATCGAATGTCATGTTGATTGTCGAGAGGATGGGCATGGACCAATATTGTTCTTTGCATCAAGTTCAGAAAAGACATGCCCATAATGGAATCACAACATGAATGCCATGGTTGCACATATCATTGAATATATACTTTCATGGAGCGCTGAAATATTTATTTGATCATCCTAAAATAAGTGTGAAGTAGGCTAAATGTTTAGCCACAATTAGTGAATTTGACTTTGAGATAAAGTACATTAAAGGCAAGGAAAACAAGGTTTTTGATGCACTTAGAAAGAGGTTGCATCAGGGAAAATTTTAAGAACCCCCCTAAATTTATATATATAATAAATGGGCGAATCCCCATGAGACATAGGAAAAATGGAAGGCAATTTTATCAATAATATAATATGTATATATAATTTTTTTGGCATCTCTCACCAAATTATATTATCTTGTAAAATCATGGAGAATCTTTCATTGGATTATAAAATCTTGTAAGGTCTTGGCGAATATTTCACTGAATAATAAAGTCTTTGTAAAGGGCTAACAAAGTTCATAATGAGTATTTCTTGTAATGGATTGAAGCCTTGCTAATCAATCCATCAAGAACCAAAACAAGTATATTCCTTATATGGAATATAAAGATATTTCTCATGGAAAGTCAATTAGGTTTATCACAGGTGGTAGGGAGAAATCATACATGTGATAATGTGTTGGACTCATAATGAGTATTTCTTGTAATGACTATGAGCCTTGTTTTCTAAGTAATCCCTCGAGGATTGAAATATGTATATTACTCCTATGGAATATAAATATATTTCTCATGTATTGGAATATACATATATGAGTGAGGAGTGGGAAATGAGCCACAATAAGTCCTTAGAAAATTGATCTGAAGAAGATAAGTGCAAAAAATAAAAAAGGTGAAAATGGAAAAATTGAGAAGAAATACAAGGGAAAAATGGTGAAACAACAAATTAATAATCCATGGGAGGAACAATGATTAAAGATAGTGAGGGAAGATGTTCCCTCAACCTAGGGGTAACAAAGGTAGACATTAGAAATCTCACTTATGCAAGTGTAGCTAAACAAACATTAAGCTCTATGCCAGTCATGAGAGGGAGGAAATCTGGGAAAGAAATGTGAGAACAAGAATTTAAATGGAACAAAGCATTGGGATTTCAATCCTTGCTCGTTGAGTTTGTGTACTTCCTTTGAGGCCTATTGAAAAATTAGGAATGATCTATCTATGTATCTTGTTATATAATTAATTTGTAAAATAGTTGCCAAGTAGCTATGTTAGAGCATGGATTTTGTGAAATGTTTTTTACTCATCCTACCTATCTTTAGATGGAGATGAACAAATATGAGTATTGGAGATAGAATTCTCCCATTTTTTTGTTGTAACAAATTGTACAGGTATAGCCATGTCCATCATTAAGTATGCCCCAACTGTATCGACAATATTCCCAAACCAAAAACTTTTTAGTACTAAAAAGCATAAAAAATCCAACATTACATACTAAAAGAACATATTAATAAAATCTGCATGGTGAAAATTAGCACGAAAGGTTATAGTGCATAAAGGTTTGCAATAGAAATCAGCCTTAAAACTCCTGCGGCCAAGCAAAACAATGATAATAAGCCCACGTCTCCCTTGGAATTTTATGTATCAAGATGAAACCCCAAAACGCAAAGCCCTAGCTGAAAATAAGTGAGAACCCCTCACAGCAATCAAAGAAGAGGTTTTTTCCCTACAAAAATGCTCAACATTTCAAAGCGACATCCTTAAAATGTAGAGCCCTACATATATTCACAAGAGCTAAGAAGGAAGATGAGATTTTATTATTTGCAAGCAGGTAAATAGCCTTATCATGATTTAAATAATGTTTTGTTAAATTTCGAGGGTTGCAGCTTGCAATTCAACTCAAAAAAGTTACAATGTAATTAACTTATTTATTCTTTATCTTACAATATATTTTGAATTGCTATTTTTTACATCTTAGTATCATCCTCCCAACAATCTGAGCACAAAGAAGCCTATCATGTGGCAAGGAATCTTTTTTCTACTAGGGTTGTGGATTTTTGACCATCATTGGAAAACTTGGCTCGGTGTGAATAAAAATAAGTCTTAAATATTTAGTTTTTAATTATGTACTAATTAAAAAATATTTTATATAACATTTGAAACTGAGAGATTTAGTTTTCAGTTTTGAATATTTATTTTTTAAATGTATATTAATTACAAAAGTCTAGGGAGAGATGTAGTTTGAGAGAGATTAGTAGATAAGAGTTGTTATGATTTTGCTTAGTGAATTTCAGTTTTAAAATTGTCTACATGACAAAAATTATTACAAAATATTTAAATTTTAAAATGAATATACATGGTCACCTTAGGTACTATGATTGTTTCCTTAACATGATAAAAAATGAACTAGCTAGAATCTAAAAAAACTTTAGGATAGCTCTAAGGACACATATAAAATAATAATTATAGTTATCATATTAAAATAATAATTTATGTTTTAATTTAATGGAGTCAACATAATATTATATTGCATGATGGTTAATTTTCATATATATATATATATATATATATATATATATATACAAACCCTTGTAACTTGAAATGACCTCTTTAGTTTTGGAATTAAATAATATATATATTTTTTATTATGTTTTGTGAGTGACCTCCTTGTGGAAAAATATCATGTTTGAGTGATGATTATATAAATAAACCATTACAAATTTAATTATATCTCAATTCAGAAATTGAAAGTGAAGATAATCATTCACTCACAAATTTGGACAACTTGTAATTATAATTATCAAATCACTTTCCCTTTATATAATATTGTCTCATCAATAATTTTTATATCAAGTTAATTAATTATAATTTAAATGAATTTAAAAAAATAACCATTAAGATAGAAAGTGATTAAGTCGTTAATATACCATATTTTACTGTACACAAACTATAAAATATAAAGCAACGAAAAAAAACATTTTTCTCATGATATTAGAAAACTTGAAATCTCCCAACAACTAATAGTGCTTCTAGCTTTTTTCAGCCCTATAATTGATATTTTTCATATTATTGATTTTTATTTTAATTTAAATTGAAAAAAAAGATTAATTAAGTGGATAGATGTCATTGTTTTGGAATAGGGTTTCACAATAATGATCAACCTATGCAAACCTCCCAAGTGATATGTAGAATATGGGAACTTAATAGGCAAGGGTCATAGATGCTTCACCTGATCAAAACCATAATCAAAAGTAAACCATATCCCTATATAAAAAAACCTTACATTTTTCAAATCCAATAAACTATATGCCTATGTAAAAAAACCTTACATTTTGCAAATCAGAGTATACTACTTTAAGAATTCACAATATACCTCTCTTTTGATACACACCAACCTAGATCCATCCTTAGTTAAGGTGAATGGGAAATGAGAATCAAAACCGAGGGTTTTGAGGGATACCCAGAGGAAGAGGGAGAAGATGGATCTAGGCTAGTTTATGAGAATCAAAACCTAACGAGTGGGAAATGAGAACAAAACTGATGGTTTCTGTTAGCTACCTATACCAAAAGGTTTCATATTTCATGATTGGCAAGGGAAGGTCCAAATATGCTCTGCTTTGATCATGCAAAGATCACATATTTCCAAGGAAGTACAAGGTGTGTAAATAGATTAATGCATCCCAATTTTGATGGATGGTCCAACAGTCTAATCTGGATCATGCCATGTTTTGAATTTCCAGTTGTAGATTAGAGAAAGGAGTCTGTCCAAATTGTTTAATCTTGGCAGACAAGTAGTTCAGGTAGAGAAATTAAGGTTCCCAACAGTTTAATCTGGGACCTTGGAAGAGATAAGGGTAGAAGTAGATAGAAAAAACAAAGAAAAAGCCAAAGAAAAGAAAAGGCAAGTAAGGGTTTGCAAGTCCAAGTGCACCCTCCAAGGAGAAATAAAAAATGCTAGGTAAGTAGCTGGGTAAGTAGTTGGGGTTGCAGAAAGGTTATCTTTACCATTGCACATATGTTAACTGTGTTTACCAGAGTAAAGTCAATTAATTGACAAGGTGTTCACCTCCATCAAGTTACAGCAAGGAGCATGACTAACCTCCCTCCTTCCCCCTTCCATTTCATTACTAACATCCCCTCATCAGCTGAGATTCATGGAAGAAGATCATGGTTTCATGGTGGTTCTTGTTCATTCAAAAGCCACATTTCTTGTCTAAAAATCTTTTCATTTTGATCTACTCTCTAAACTAAGTAAGTTTCAAATAAGCTTAGTGGTTTCCCCTCCATTTACCCCTTCATCCATATTAACTCTAACACTACTATGTAAATCCCCTACATTACCTTTTCCCCTACTAGTATCTAACACCATGGTGTATAAACCCCAAATTTTGTATAAATATCCCTCCCCTTGGTATTATAGCCAATAAGTTCTGTGTCAGGGATCAAATGGCATCTAGTCACTTTGATGAACCTAACCCTAAACCCCTCCCCTCTTCTGAAGTCATTTAGCCCCTTGGAAAGCTTCATTTGCCAAAAGAAGCCCCATAAATAACCTTGTTTTACCTATACCCCCTTCATTTGCAAAGATAACCCCTAAATACCCACTTTGTTCTTATCCAAACTATCGGGCCTGCATTATTGCGCATTGAAAACCTTTATAAATCCCCTTTACCCATAAACTCCTTTCAAAACACGAAAAGACCCAAAAAACCCACTTCTAACCGCCTAAACCAAAGTTGGCGCATGCATTTGGTTTATTTTTTGAAATGCATTGAAAACATTGTAAAAACCCATATCTGAAGGTCTCCGCCCGCATGCATATCCCCCGAACATATCATTCCCCCGTCCACCGTCGGATCAGATCCAAGAGATCCGACGGTCCGTATCAATATCGGAGCAGCCCCCGCGGCGGACGTTTAGCGCCCGAGAAAATGACGTTGCGTCACGTCAGGGCGCGGCCACACGTCGCCCGTTCAGGACTCTCGGAGCGCCTTCTGACAAGATCTGCTCCGTACCCTAACCGCCCCGAGAAACCGTGGCGGCTATCCTTAACCGTAACCGCTACGGCCCTAACCGCCAAGCTGCTATCCCACGTCATGCACACGTCACCTCCACCCTGCCACCGCATCACACTTTTGTCCGCATCTGTGCCAACGTGCCCGCCACCTCATTACCCCGTGGACCAATGGCAGCCCGCCACCTCACCCGATGACGTTATGCTGACGTCATCCAAGGCTGACCCCACCCTATGACGTCATGCTGACGTCATCACAGAAAAAGCGCCAAATTGCAAAAGTCCATATTTAGCCAAAAAACACGTTTTTTTTGTACTTTTCGCTCATTTGCTACTGTTTCCTTTGCATGCCGTTTTTACGTTCTGAACTGCGCCACCTGCGGGAAACGTCCGGAAGACCTCCAGAGCACCAATTCCACCCACAACTACGACCTCTGTTCGCAGTTAGCCAGGTATTTCTCATAGTTCGTCCTCCATACGCCTGAAATTCACTGTAAATTGCTCAGAACGCTTAAGGGATACTGAAACTCACTATTTCACCGATAGCTTTCCTCTGCAAGCACTTTTAATTACAAATGCAACCTTGAGACCACCAGCAGAGCCTTCATTTCCCGAGTTTTGGGTCAAAAAACTGTAAACTGCTCGCGCAAACGTGAGACAGTTGGTCAAGTTACTTAAAACCTGCCATAGAAGACAGAGGGAGACCAGGCATTGGTCTTATTTATAATTCGAGCAGTATTTCAATTGCTGCGTGTCCACTCCACCCTCTGCTCCCCATAATTCACAGTTGCATTGCAAAAACTCACCTTTGTGCTGTACTGCTCACTTGAAACTAATTCACCTGCAAGACAGAAACTGAATAGACCATGGAGACTCCAATTGCACTGAACATCAAGCCTCTCAATGCCCCTCACCAGGAATTAGAATGGAAAGCCCTGGGAGATATGGATTATCAAATGCTAGACTGGTTTCCATTGGGCTCCAAATATAATATTCAGATGCTGAATGAGTTGAAAGCCCAGCACCTTAGTGGAGTAGACATCTTAGGGATTTGGGACTCAAACTTGCCCATCTACAACCTCCCCCAGGTAAATCCTATGCCAGAGTTGATCTACAGATGCCAGGAGTGCTATGACCCAGGCCAAAGAGCTGTCATCAGCCCTACAGGCTCAGTCCTGTTCCATATCACCCCAGAGAGTATAAATGAGATGATGCACTTCCATACTGCAAAGCTATTGACCCCCCTCCACATGCAGAACTTGATAAAGAAGGGGAGCAAGTTGTCAAATGACCAACTCATCAAAATCAACCAGCTGTTTGTAAAACCAGGCTCTGAAGCCATCAGAACTCCTCCTATTGGATATCAATACTTGAATGAATTGGGCAGGATGTTAGTGGATTTGATCAGCTATGTCCTAGGGTTCAAGGGACTGGAGGATGTGGATGAAATCATAATGGCAATGCTGTCTCTATTCTCTCCTGGTAAGCCCCCAGCTGTACATTATGATTATGCTACATACATTGCAGATAAGATCCATGACCAGTTCATGAATTTGAAGAGGGAAAGACTGTTCAGGTATACCTCATACATATACCACCTATTCTTGTTTTATCAGCCAGCCAGCTTCTCTATTCCCTTGAAACAAGTCAATGCCCAGGGAAATCCAAGGTCAGTTGTGTTTTGGACCTCTGTCTTTCATAGTGCCTCTGTATCACCTTATACATACTCCGAGTTCATTGACTTATTCATTCATCCAGCCATGACAGTATTGCATGGTGTTCCTCCTCCAAGGTTAACTGATGACATGAGGAGAATTCTCCACCTGAACAAAACCTACAGCATTGGTAATTGGTACCTCTACCAAAACCACACAGTCATCAGAATATATGGCTGTGAGTTGAAGCCTTTTAGGTTGCCAAGGTATGTCCCCATGAGGCTTTTCGCCTTAGAATATTTCAGGCAGTTTGGGAATGCTGACTACCTCCACTTTCAAAGCAAGAACAAGAAGTCACAGTTAAAGGTAAGGAGCCAGCTGGGCCCTTTCCTATACAACAGAAAAGAGGAGGGATGGAAAGAGGCAAACAGTATCCTAGAGGCCCTCAAACTGCAAACTAGCTTTGAATGGATACCCTATGACCCCAATCACTTTGTCTCCATCAGGAGGATAAAATACAAATTGGGCAGCTATTCACACGTAAGGCAGCCTGAGATTGAGCAGTATGCCAATGCATTAAGCTGGGAAGAAGGTACCCTAGAAGAGGAAATTACTAGTGAAGAGCTGCTAGAGAGAGAGGCTAGAAATATTCAAAAGGAAGCTGACTTAGAAACTTGTGGACAGGTTCCCCTCTCATACAAAAAACAACTTGGAGCAGCTACTTCATCATCAACAACACATCAGCAAGCTGCCGGGAATACTGCAGAGACAGCCAGCAAAGGCAAAGAAAAGCAGGTGGAACAGCCACCTCCTTTGACAGAAGAGCAAGTGGAAACATTGCTGCAGCAACAAGAAGAGATGGAGCAGCAGGGAGAAGGGCAGCGGCAAGAAGGAGACCAACATGACAGACAGCAGCCCCTGCGGCAAGAAAGAGTAGTTGATACTCCAAGCTCCACTGAGCAACAGGCTCAAAATATAGTGCCTCCTAGGCCAGAGACTATCTTTGATGCCTCGGTCCTCCAAACTCCTCAAAAGGAGGATACATTTGTTTTTAGGAAAAGGGATAAAGAAACTCCCCTGACATCACCTGTAAACCAGGGAGAGAAAAGGCAGAGGTTGAATGACTCTTCTGAGAATGACATAGCAACAAGGCAAGCATTGGGCATGGGCCCACCCAGCAGAGAAGTTTCAGCCAGTTCCTTCCAGCAGGAACAGGACAGAGCTATAGGAGGAGAGGTCAGCTCCTCCAACCAGCAAAAAGAAGGACAAGTAAGCATCAAACAGCAATTTATAGACATCAAAAGGAGGAGTGATCCTATCAAAATACAGCTGTACAATCATCTGCTAAACTTGGCTCCCACCAATCAACAAAGACTCATGTCTGCCTTCGATGTAAGTGAAGGCAAAATGATCATGAGTCACTTTATGCCCACAGCTCTGCATCCCCAATCTGCCTCAGATTACCTCAGGACCAACATGGAGGTCCTGGCCAAAGACATACACCCAATGGACAAAATCGAACTGCACAAACAGACTGGTGAGATGGTGTATGCCTCCTTGGCAGATGAAACATTAGAAAATTACAAACTAAAAAGCAGCCTTGATAATACAGCCTCTCAGCTAGAATTGGAGAGAGCATCATCACAAGCTAAGGACAACAGAATCAGGTCCTTGGAAGATATAATTATAGAGATGGGACATGATCCCAAGGATGTTAAGGGTATCCAAGAAATATTGAAGTTGAGGGATGCAGACATGGCGGCCTTAAGGAGGAAAATCAAACTCCCAGCCACAATCCACCCTCAAACAGATGATGTTGCCCAACAAAGACTTGAAAAAGATGCCACATATCTAATGATATCTCTGTACAAGGAGCTGATCCGGACTCAAGACAAACTAGGAGAATCAGAGGCTGCAAAGGCAGCACTACAGGCAGCATTGAAGCAAAGAGGAGAGGGTCAAACCTCCCAGCCTCCTCCTGAAATAATCAATCTTGAGGAAGCTCCTCCAACAACTGCCCCTCCTCCTCAGCAGACAGGGCCTACAACACCAACTACATCAACAACTGCACCAACAACAGAGCAGACTCATAGTCTGGATATGCAGAAGCTCCGAAATGAAATTCAAGTCCTGGAAGCTCAAATGTTGGAGCTCAATTCAGCCAAAGAATCTTTGGCTAAAGTAAATGAGAGATATGATAAGAGCAAACAGAATGAAGCTGTAAAGGAACGAGAAATAAAAGCTCTAAAGAAGAGGATAACTGAGCTTGAGAAGGAGCTCACACTAGAAAAGGTGACAGCAGAGCTAAAAGCAGTCCTCTGGGGTAATATTGGCCGGTCTATCACCAATCAGTGGCAGTATATTGAGACTATGGATGAACAATCAGTACTCATTGCAAAGGCAAACAGGGAAATACACAGAGCTAGAGAAAGCCTTGGCAACATGCCTGATGCTGCCACCAGAATGATCAATATTTTAAATAACAAGACAAGCTCTCAACTGGCCACCATGGGAATTGCTCACAGGACTGAGACAATCTCAATGGTTAAAAGGGTCCTGACACTACGAAACCTGGTCGGAACATTGGAAAGAAGAACCCAGGATATGCAGACTGAAATCAACAAGTTCATGGACAGATTTCAGGTATTATAGAACAGAGGCCTCCCCAGCATATTAAGAAGTGTAGGAAGACTGCTTACCCTTGAAAACTACACTAAGAGGGTTGATGCCTATGCTGCAGAACAAATTGCAAGACAGCCCAGCACTTCAGCAGAATCAGGGCCAGCATCAGGGCAAACTTTATACAATAGGGTGGACAACCTATTTTTTATTATGAATGAGATCAATCATCTGTTTGATGTGCCTCCAAATTTCTTTAAGTATACAGAAGCAGATGAAACCATAGAGGCAATTGTGAAGCACCAATTGCCCACACAGGAAGTCTGGAAGAATTTGACACAGATAATATTATCAAGCCAGAACCTGTAAGTGATAATTTTTCCAGTTTATAAAGTAATTCATACACAGGTAGAATTTTGGTAGATAAGCATACAAAGGAAAGATAAAGGCTGAGCCAACTCAGCAGGGCTATTCGGTCACCACAGCAGCAATCACGGTCACAGATGGCAAACCTGAGAAAATACAGCGCAGCAGACATAAAGACGCGTTCGCCAGCATTAAAGCAGAGCGGCTCAACCGACTCAATGATCTCCAAAGGTCAAATTATCCTCTGACAGACCTAAAGGGCATTTATGCTGCATTTAAAGTTGTAATAACTTCTTCTCTACTTTCTGAACAAATTTTTGAAGATATTTTCTCTCTCAGATGACTCAATGCCTGAGATATTTTGTATACGCATTCCTATAAAGCCCCCTTCGCATGAGCTTGCAAGGGTTGTTGTTGATTTCTCCAAAAGAAATTCTTATGCTGTAATCCTTTCAGAAGTTTAATAAAGAAAGCGATGGAATTTCTTGGATTTCTGAAGTGTTGGATGCGTTCTGGTGTCTGTTGATAACTGCTGGATTCCTGTGTATTTCACCATACAATAAGTCTCTGTAACTCTCTCTGTCAATTAGTTGTTTTGTTAAAATCCATATATGTTGTCTGATTTTCAATACTAAGCAACAATGAAAAAGAATAACTTTTCAGGATTTATTCACTGAGTACCCTGAGTTCAATCTGCGTTGTTTATGAATGTTTTCTTCAGCTGTAATCTAGATAAGTGTAATTCTTAATTGCTGCACTTTCAGAATACACCTTTCACAGTGGCCTTTGTCACAGGAATTCAAGTTTTGCTCCTGTGCAGTGTGTTCACCTTCACCTCACCAACTTAATAGAAAATTCTTAATTGCTTTCTGTTGGTTGACATACATCACCATTTAAGCTAATTTTGTTTGTCTAAAATACACAATAGGCCCTGCAGTTTGAACACCACCAATCCAGCGTATCAAATCATTTCACAACTCCAGACTCCATTGCCCAATGGTATTTCACTATCTAAACACTATATCATAAGACCTGAAAGAAATCCTTCAACCAAAACATAAACCAAAACCTGAGCATAATAGCTAGCCTAAAAACATCATCATAACAGAGACAAATCATAAAGAGAGAGCCCTCTCTGATCACAGTTTGGCTAGAAGCTGTGATCCAAAGATTGGTTAGTGGTTACCCCGGCCGTATTCCCTTGGGAGTCATAGGGAACAACCTGGGTGTTAACATAATTGGCGACTCCGCTGGGGAACTTTTTAGGATTCGTTAAATTGCTATTTATCTTCCATAGCTACCATCAAGCCTGAAATCAGCCAAGAGGCCTTAAAACTGTTTCTGCTATCACAGTGACAGCTTTAGGGAAGAGCTTATTTAGGGAATCTTCATCTTAGCTTTGAAATATACATAACCATTCCAAAATCTTCATCCAGTCCTTCCAGATAATAAAATTTCCTACAAAACCCTAAAAAACAATTAGAAGCTGGCTCCTAAGAAAAATCCACGGCATACTAGGGCAAATCCTGACCCTAATCCACCCATCATTGTTGATAATCCAAATACCATCCCAAGAAACATTAGGAGGCAGCAAAGGCAGGAGCAGCCTGCTGACTTAACCCCTCGTACAGTTCATCCCAACCCCATTTCTACTCCAATAAAAGTCCTTTTTAGGTCTACCCCTAGTTCCCCTAGTTCACCATCCACATCTCAAAGTCCCCCTCTCACATCTTCATCCACTGCACATATCCCCTTGAACCACACTTTAGGTTCAGCTTCACCTGTTACCCCTGTGGTACCCACTGTTCCTATTATCCCAGCAGCACTTATTAATACACCCAACCCTCCAAATATGGCTAACAGATATGCACCCTTGCGAATACCAGCTAATGCTGCAGCTCTACCTCAAGACTACCAAACCAAAATCTCATATTTTGACTCCAATGGCCCTCTGACAGCTGTCCAGCATGCGAAGAAGATGCAAGACCATTTTGAGACCTATGAAATAGATGATGACAGTGTCAGAATGAGGATGTTTGTTCAAAGCCTAATTGGGGATGTAAGAACCTAGTTTAGATCCCTGAATGCAAACTCCATTGCAACTCCTGATGATCTGTATCAAGCCTTTACCACCAGATGGGAGAAGAAGAAAGATCCCCTGCACATACTTGCTGAATATGAAACAATCAAGAGAGGTCCGCAAGAGACCGTTCTGGAGTATTGTGCTAGATTCAACAACGTGTACAATGCAATACCACAAAACCTCAGACCTCCTCCTGATTTGGCCTTGTACAAATTCCCTGATGGATTTGATCCTGACATGGCATATCAGTTGAAGGAAAGAGAACCTGAAACCCTTGAAGACGCCCAGAAGGCTGCTGTCACAGTAGAAGCAAACCTGATTGCCAAAAGAAACAGGGCAAGGTTAGAAAAGAGAAGCATATACAAAGAAGAAACTACAGCCTTTGATCAAAAACTTGATGCAATACTTAATGGTATGAAGAGGTTGGGTGATAGGGTAGAATCAGTGGAGAGAAAAGCATCATGGGAAGCACCACAAAATAATCCTCCTAGGAATCCAAATTTTAGGAGAAATCCAAACCCAAACATTGGCAAGACCAGTGCTGACCAGGACATAAGACCCCCTTTCCAGGAAAATTATGCAGAAACTTCCACATCAGCTGAGCCCAATGAAGATCCTGAGATTAATTTAATGGGTCTAGATGGTGAAAGTCAAGTTTTCTTAACACAAGAAGATCATGAAGATGATGAAATCAAACTATTCCAAACTAAATCAGGTGAATCCTTTGACTTCAAACAAGGCTATGACACTGCTGTTTACGAAGTCCATAAACAATACAAGCTGAGGAGCAGAACTGTGAATGTTAACCAGCCTGAAAAGAAAAAGGATAATCAACAGCCTGAAAGAGTTATAGTCACACAACCTAGTGACAAAATACATTCACCTACAGAAGAAGTGATTGTTGAAGAAATCACTGAGCCACTGTCCTTAAGACAGCAGTCTCTGGACTCTTCATCTTCTCATTCTAATTTAAATGCTACTCCTCAAGAGATGAGTAAAAAGGATAAATCTCAAAGTCAAGATAAAAATCTAGAAGGAGACTTAATGAACAAGGAAAGAACTGTCACCTATAACCCCAAGACCCAAGCTGAGAAACCTTTTGACCTTGAAACAGAAATTGGAAAAATAAAAATAGCTATTCCTCTCTTAGAACTTGCCAAGCATGACAGCTATAAATTGCAAATCAAAAGGTCCCTTCAACTCACTAGCAACAAAGATGATGTCAATGTATTGGATGACACCCCAGAACTCCTGTTTGGCCCAGAAGTGGATGGAAAAGCAGTAGTCACAGGGGTACTGCCTTTTTATGTCAGTTTACATATTCATGACAAAATACTACATAATGCAATGTTTGACTCAGGTGCCTCTCACAACCTTATGCCAAAAGCAGTCATGGAAAGATTGAATTTGGACATAACAAGACCATACAAGGATCTGTTTTCCTTTGACTCCAGCCAAGTCAAGTGTCTAGGTCTCATAAAAGACTTATGTGTCTCTCTAGTTCAATACCCAAACAAGACAATCCTAATGGATGTGGTAGTTGCTGATATCCCACCTAAGTATGGAATGCTGTTATCAAGATCATGGGGAGCCAAACTCCAAGGTTCCCTACAATTAGACATGTCATATGCCACCATCTCTGTGTTTGGGCAACCAAAAAGACTGTATAGAGAAACACTAATGAAGTACATGGTCAGCAGCGAAGAAAAACCTCAAAATTTTCCTATATATGCTGTCCATTCAGACATAGACTCATACATTCTCTTCAATGATACAACTACTCCCTCAAAAGGTGAAGTTGAAACCAAGATATTCATACAGGAGGAAGATGCAAATGAGAGTAGTATCACTCATGAAACAACAGTCAATCAAACACTTGATAGTGCTGCTGCCTTAAATGTCAAGAACATCCAATCAAATGATGAGACTGTCCTAGAAGACAAGTCAGAGAAAAAACCACAATTGCTACTCACATTACCAGCTCATGAACATATCATCAAATCTCCTTCCCAACAGGACATTCTATGGTTCCTTGAATTTGATGGTGCAGTTAACAAATTAGGAGTAGGGGCTAGAGTTTGGGTACACAATAAAGAAAATAGCTATGCAGAAGGCAGAGCCTATAGATTGAGTTTCAGATGCACTAATAACATGGCAGAATATGAAGCTCTTTTACTAGGCCTCAAGTTAGTAAAGTTCTTAAAAGCTGCTAGGGTTTCAATCATGGGTGATTCAGATTTAGTTATTCAACAAGTGAAAGGAAACTTTGTCACCAATGACAAAAGACTAAGGACTTATAGATCTGCTGTTGCTGAGGTACTAAATTCCTTCTTTGAATTCCAAATCACCAAGATTTCTAGGACCCACAATCTACATGCTCATAGTTTAGCCACCTTTGCAAGTACCTGCAAGCTGCCTTTTGAGCCCCATCATTGTTTTACAACTGAGATAAAACACAGACCCTCCATCCCAAACAATGTTAAAGATTGGCAAGTATTTGAGGATGACAAGCAAATAAACAATTTTTTGACTTTGCAGCAAGAATTTTCAGGACTAAATATTGACAATGAGACAGCAAGTCAATCACAAATACTTAATGGAGCAAGTCCATCACAAATACAGTTTCAACAGACTGCTCAGCCAATATCACCTAGGACTGCAAAGCAAATGCTGAATCCAACTATTTTCAATACAGAAAACATCCAGCAAATTCAACAAGTTGACTGGGAAGAGGGAGTGTCCAATGCTGAAACTGAAATCATTGAGCTAAAAGACAATTTTCTACCAACAGGCCTAACCCCACTAGAGGACATCTTTGACTCAAATGATATTCCCAGAAAACCAAAAATGCAGCCCCTGAATGCAGCCATTGAAGAGTGCAACATAGGTACAACTGACAAACCCAAGATAATTAAATTATCTGCTTCCTTACCTCCTGACCAAAAGCCAAAATACATTGACCTCTTCAAAGAGTTCCAGGATGTTTTTGCATGGAGTTATGAGGACCTAAAGTCCTATGACACCTCTGTAATCCAACACACCATCCCTCTCAAACCTGATCAAAAGCCCTTTAAACAGAAACTGAGGAGAATCAATCCTATGCTTCTCCCAGCAATGGAACAAGAGGTACATAAAATGTTCAAAGCAGGCATCATAGCACCAATCAGATTCTCTGAATGGATTTCCAACTTAGTCCCTACAAGAAAGAAGACAGGTGAGATCAGGCTGTGTGTGGACTTAAGGAATCTAAACCAAGTATCCTTAAAGGACAACTACCCCTTACCTAAGATGGATCACATTCTTCAAAGGGTGGTGGGGGCCTCAAGGATCTCATTACTGGATGGATTTTCAGGTTTTAACCAGATTTTAGTTCACCCTGATGATCAGGACAAAACAACATTTACAACCCCATGGGGAACTTTCAAATATGTAAAGATGCCTTTTGGATTGAAGAATGCAGGGGCAACATTTCAAAGAGCAATGGATATTGCCTTTGCCAAGGAAATTCATGACTTTTTAGTCATTTATCTAGATGACCTAACGCCTTTCTCAAAATCAGACCAAGAACACATAAAACATTTGAGACAGATCTTCCTAAAATGCAGAAAATATGGAATCTCCTTGAATCCGAAGAAGTCCCTCTTTGGTTTAGAAGAAGGCAAGCTCTTAGGACACATCATCTCAAAAGATGGCATTAGAATTGACCCAGATAGGATACAAGCTATCCTGCAAATGCCTCACCCGAGGAATGTCAAAGAATTACAAGGATTCTTGGGAAAAATCAATTTCCTGAGAAGGTTCATCCCAAACCTAGCAGAGCTAACCAGATTATTAAATAACATGCTGAAAAAGGACTCAAAAGTGAAGTGGACTGTTGAAGCCAATCAAGCATTTGAAAGTATAAAATTGGCCCTTACCCAAACCCCAGTCTTGACCAATCCTCAGTTTGACAGAGAGTTTATTATTTTCTCTTTCGCCTCCCAGCATACTATTGCTGCTGTTTTATTACAAAAAGATGACCAAGGAAATGAGAAGCCAATTGCTTTCTTTAGCAAAGCTCTCAAAGATGCACCTCTGAAGTATCAAATAATGGAAAAGCAAGCTTATGCTTTGGTCAAAGCAATCAAGGACTTTAGGTTTTATATCCTTTATTCCCATGTCATAGCATATGTGCCAAGTCCTATTGTTAAAGACATTCTCACCCAAGAAAATTTAGAGGGCAGAAGAGGAAAATGGATTGCTAACATACTAGAGTTTGACATTGAAATAAAACCTACAAAGCTAATAAAAGGGCTAGGTCTGGCCAAATTAATGACAGAAGCAAATTTCCAAGCCCTAGACATCAATCAGCTGGACAGTGAAACAGAGCTGGCGACTCCAAAGATCAATGTAGCCTTTGAACAATCCCCCTGGTACTCTGATATCTGTTATGTGTTACAAAACCTGTGTGCTCCCCCAGGACTGTCCAAAACTAAGTGTAGGTTCTTAAAAATGAAAACATCAAGATTTTGCGTAATGGATGGCAATTTGCTTTGGAAAAACCATGAAGGTATATTGCTGCACTGTTTAATGGAAAATGAAACTAACAATATCATGCGAGAGTTTCATGCAGGAGACTGTGGTGGACATTTGTACTGGAAGTCCACTGTGGACAAAATACTGAGGGCTGGTTATTACTGGCCCACCATGTTCTCTGATGTCAAGAAATTCACAACTTCATGTCACAAATGCCAAGTGTTTGAGGGCAAAAGACAGTTGCTGCCACTCCCCTTAAGACCCATTGCAACAGAGAGACCTTTTCAACAATGGGGCTTGGACTTCATTGGGGAAATTCATCCCTCATCTTCAGGCCAACATAGATGGATTTTGACAGCCACAGACTACTTCACCAAGTGGATTGAAGCTGCCCCATGCAGACAAGCAAATGATTCAATAATCATTCAGTTTTTGGAGAACAACATACTGGCTAGATTTGGCTGTCCTGACAAAATAATAACAGACAATGCTGCAGCTTTCAGATCCAAGAAAATGGTGAACTTTTGCCATAAATTTCATATTACTTTGGGCCATTCTACTGCATACTATCCCCAAGGAAATGGCCTTGCTGAATCATCAAACAAAAGCCTTGTAAACATTATAAAGAAGGTACTTGAAGAGAACAAAAAGAACTGGCACAAGAAACTAGTCAATGCCTTATGGGCAGATAGACTAACAAAAAAAAGATCGATTGGGACCAGCCCATATGAGTTGGTTTATGGACTAGAAGCCAAATTTCCCTCTTCACTAGGAGTACCTGTTATGAAGCTTCTTCAAGAAAGCCAAGCAGAACCAAATAATATGCAAAGAAGGATAAATCAAATCATATGTCTGCAGCAAACCAGAGATCAAGTTTTCGGCAGAGCTCAGGTATTACAAGAAAAACTAAAGAAGGCCTTTGACAGAAGAACCAAAGCGGAAAATTTTAATGTTGGTGACAAAGTCCTCAAGTGGGATGCAAGGAGAGAAGACAAAGGAAAACATGGAAAATTTGACTCCCTTTGGAGAGGACCATTTGCTGTCCAAGCAGTACAAGGTAATAATACCTATTTCCTCAAAAGTCTAACTGAAGCTGACTTGGATGAAGGTCCTGTCAATGGCAGGATGCTGAAGCACTATTTTGACTATTTCCCATGAATGCAACCTGAGGTTCCCTTGTATATATGCAGATGTACATATTATTTTCTGTTTAGATTGTAAAAATGCAGTTTTCCAAGTTTATTGACTGACCAGCAAAAGGTAAATAGAATCAGAGGTCTACCAAGAAGAGAAGCACACAATTTGGGCACTTCAAAGCAGCAAACTTCAAAGATTGGCAAGAGCAGTCAAGAAACAAGGCAATCTGACCTGCTGTTCTTGGTCTTTCAAATGAAACACCATCCCCATGTGGAGCCACTGTTAGCTACCTATACCAAAAGGTTTCATATTTCATGATTGGCAAGGGAAGGTCCAAATATGCTCTGCTTTGATCATGCAAAGATCACATATTTCCAAGGAAGTACAAGGTGTGTAAATAGATTAATGCATCCCAATTTTGATGGATGGTCCAACAGTCTAATCTGGATCATGCCATGTTTTGAATTTCCAGTTGTAGATTAGAGAAAAGAGTCTGTCCAAACTGTTTAATCTTGGCAGACAAGTAGTTCAGGTAGAGAAATTAAGGTTCCCAACAGTTTAATCTGGGACCTTGGAAGAGATAAGGGTAGAAGTAGATAGAAAAAACAAAGAAAAAGCCAAAGAAAAGAAAAGGCAAGTAAGGGTTTGCAATTCCAAGTGCACCCTCCAAGGAGAAATAAAAAATGCTAGGTAAGTAGCTGGGTAAGTAGTTGGGGTTGCAGAAAGGTTATCTTTACCATTGCACATATGTTAACTGTGTTTACCAGAGTAAAGTCAATTAATTGACAAGGTGTTCACCTCCATCAAGTTACAGCAAGGAGCATGACTAACCTCCCTCCTTCCCCCTTCCATTTCATTACTAACATCCCCTCATCAGCTGAGATTCATGGAAGAAGATCATGGTTTCATGGTGGTTCTTGTTCATTCAAAAGCCACATTTCTTGTCTAAAAATCTTTTCATTTTGATCTACTCTCTAAACTAAGTAAGTTTCAAATAAGCTTAGTGGTTTCCCCTCCATTTACCCCTTCATCCATATTAACTCTAACACTACTATGTAAATCCCCTACATTACCTTTTCCCCTACTAGTATCTAACACCATGGTGTATAAACCCCAAATTTTGTATAAATATCCCTCCCCTTGGTATTATAGCCAATAAGTTCTGTGTCAGGGATCAAATGGCATCTGGTCACTTTGATGAACCTAACCCTAAACCCCTCCCCTCTTCTGAAGTCATTTAGCCCCTTGGAAAGCTTCATTTGCCAAAAGAAGCCCCATAAATAACCTTGTTTTACCTATACCCCCTTCATTTGCAAAGATAACCCCTAAATACCCACTTTGTTCTTATCCAAACTATCGGGCCTGCATTATTGCGCATTGAAAACCTTTATAAATCCCCTTTACCCATAAACTCCTTTCAAAACACGAAAAGACCCAAAAAACCCACTTCTAACCGCCTAAACCAAAGTTGGCGCATGCATTTGGTTTATTTTTTGAAATGCATTGAAAACATTGTAAAAACCCATATCCGAAGGTCTCCGCCCGCATGCATATCCCCCGAACATATCATTCCCCCGTCCACCGTCGGATCAGATCCAAGAGATCCGACGGTCCGTATCAATATCGGAGCAGCCCCCGCGGCGGACGTTTAGCGCCCGAGAAAATGACGTTGCGTCACGTCAGGGCGCGGCCACGCGTCGCCCGTTCAGGACTCTCGGAGCGCCTTCTGACAAGATCTGCTCTGTACCCTAACCGCCCCGAGAAACCGTGGCGGTTATCCTTAACCGTAACCGCTACGGCCCTAACCGCCAAGCTGCTATCCCACGTCATGCACACGTCACCTCCACCCTGCCACCGCATCACACTTTTGTCCGCATCTGTGCCAACGTGCCCGCCACCTCATTACCCCGTGGACCAATGGCAGCCCGCCACCTCACCCGATGACGTTATGCTGACGTCATCCAAGGCTGACCCCACCCTATGACGTCATGCTGACGTCATCACAGAAAAAGCGCCAAATTGCAAAAGTCCATATTTAGCCAAAAAACGCGTTTTTTTTGTACTTTTCGCTCATTTGCTACTGTTTCCTTTGCATGTTGTTTTTACGTTCTGAACTGCGCCACCTGCGGGAAACGTCCGGAAGACCTCCAGAGCACCAATTCCACCCACAGCTACGACCTCTGTTCGCAGTTAGCCAGGTATTTCTCATAGTTCGTCCTCCATACGCCTGAAATTCACTATAAATTGCTCAGAACGCTTAAGGGATACTGAAACTCACTATTTCACCGATAGCTTTCCTCTGCAAGCACTTTTAATTACAAATGCAACCTTGAGACCACCAGCAGAGCCTTCATTTCCCGAGTTTTGGGTCAAAAAACTGTAAACTGCTCGCGCAAACGTGAGACAGTTGGTCAAGTTACTTAAAACCTGCCATAGAAGACAGAGGGAGACCAGGCATTGGTCTTATTTATAATTCGAGCAGTATTTCAATTGCTGCGTGTCCACTCCACCCTCTGCTCCCCATAATTCACAGTTGCATTGCAAAAACTCACCTTTGTGCTGTACTGCTCACTTGAAACTAATTCACCTGCAAGACAGAAACTGAATAGACCATGGAGACTCCAATTGCACTGAACATCAAGCCTCTCAATGCCCCTCACCAGGAATTAGAATTGAAAGCCCTGGGAGATATGGATTATCAAATGCTAGACTGGTTTCCATTGGGCTCCAAATATAATATTCAGATGCTGAATGAGTTGAAAGCCCAGCACCTTAGTGGAGCAGACATCTTAGGGATTTGGGACTCAAACTTGCCCATCTACAACCTCCCCCAGGTAAATCCTATGCCAGAGTTGATCTACAGATGCCAGGAGTGATATGACCCAGGCCAAAGAGCTGTCATCAGCCCTACAGGCTCAGTCCTGTTCCATATCACCCCAGAGAGTATAAATGAGATGCTGCACTTCCATACTGCAAAGCTATTGACCCCCCTCCACATGCAGAACTTGATAAAGAAGGGGAGCAAGTTGTCAAATGACCAACTCATCAAAATCAACCAGCTGTTTGTAAAACCAGGCTCTGAAGCCATCAGAACTCCTCCTATTGGATATCAGTACTTGAATGAATTGGGCAGGATGTTAGTGGATTTGATCAGCTATGTCCTAGGGTTCAAGGGACTGGAGGATGTGGATGAAATCATAATGGCAATGCTGTCTCTATTCTCTCCTGGTAAGCCCCCAGCTGTACATTATGATTATGTTACATACATTGCAGATAAGATCCATGACCAGTTCATGAATTTGAAGAGGGAAAGACTGTTCAGGTATACCTCATACATATACCACCTATTCTTGTTTTATCAGCCAGCCAGCTTCTCTATTCCCTTGAAACAAGTCAATGCCCAGGGAAATCCAAGGTCAGTTGTGTTTTGGACCTCTGTCTTTCATAGTGCCTCTGTATCACCTTATACATACTCCGAGTTCATTGACTTATTCATTCATCCAGCCATGACAGTATTGCATGGTGTTCCTCCTCCAAGGTTAACTGATGACATGAGGAGAATTCTCCACCTGAACAAAACCTACAGCATTGGTAATTGGTACCTCTACCAAAACCACACAGTCATCAGAATATATGGCTGTGAGTTGAAGCCTTTTAGGTTGCCAAGGTATGTCCCCATGAGGCTTTTCGCCTTAGAATATTTCAGGCAGTTTGGGAATGCTGACTACCTCCACTTTCAAAGCAAGAACAAGAAGTCACAGTTAAAGGTAAGGAGCCAGCTGGGCCCTTTCCTATACAATAGAAAAGAGGAGGGATGGAAAGAGGCAAACAGTATCCTAGAGGCCCTCAAACTGCAAACTAGCTTTGAATGGATACCCTATGACCCCAATCACTTTGTCTCCCTCAGGAGGATAAAATACAAATTGGGCAGCTATTCACACGTAAGGCAGCCTGAGATTGAGCAGTATGCCAATGCATTAAGCTGGGAAGAAGGTACCCTAGAAGAGGAAATTACTAGTGAAGAGCTGCTAGAGAGAGAGGCTAGAAATATTCAAAAGGAAGCTGACTTAAAAACTTGTGGACAGGTTCCCCTCTCATACAAAAAACAACTTGGAGCAGCTACTTCATCATCAACAACACATCAGCAAGCTGCCGGGAATACTGCAGAGACAGCCAGCAAAGGCAAAGAAAAGCAGGTGGAACAGCCACCTCCTTTGACAGAAGAGCAAGTGGAAACATTGCTGCAGCAACAAGAAGAGATGGAGCAGCAGGGAGAAGGGCAGCGGCAAGAAGGAGACCAACATGACAGACAGCAGCCCCTGCGGCAAGAAAGAGTAGTTGATACTCCAAGCTCCACTGAGCAACAGGCTCAAAATATAGTGCCTCCTAGGCCAGAGACTATCTTCGATGCCTCGGTCCTCCAAACTCCTCAAAAGGAGGATACATTTGTTTTTAGGAAAAGGGATAGAGAAACTCCCCTGACATCACCTGTAAACCAGGGAGAGAAAAGGCAGAGGTTGAATGACTCTTCTGAGGATGACATAGCAACAAGGCAAGCATTGGGCATGGGCCCACCCAGCAGAGAAGTTTCAGCCAGTTCCTTCCAGCAGGAACAGGACAGAGCTATAGGAGGAGAGGTCAGCTCCTCCAGCCAGCAAAAAGAAGGACAAGTAAGCATCAAACAGCAATTTATAGACATCAAAAGGAGGAGTGATCCTATCAAAATACATCTGTACAATCATCTGCTAAACTTGGCTCCCACCAATCAGCAAAGACTCATGTCTGCCTTCGATGTAAGTGAAGGAAAAATGATCATGAGTCACTTTATGCCCACAGCTCTGCATCCCCAATCTGCCTCAGATTACCTCAGGACCAACATGGAGGTCCTGGCCAAAGACATACACCCAATGGACAAAATCGAACTGCACAAACAGACTGGTGAGATGGTGTATGCCTCCTTGGCAGATGAAACATTAGAAAATTACAAACTAAAAAGCAGCCTTGATAATACAGCCTCTCAGCTAGAATTGGAGAGAGCATCATCACAAGCTAAGGACAACAGAATCAGGTCCTTGGAAGATATAATTATAGAGATGGGACATGATCCCAAGGATGTTAAGGGTATCCAAGAAATATTGAAGTTGAGGGATGCAGACATGGCGGCCTTAAGGAGGAAAATCAAACTCCCAGCCACAATCCACCCTCAAACAGATGATGTTGCCCAACAAAGACTTGAAAAAGATGCCACAGATCTAATGATATCTATGTACAAGGAGCTGATCCGGACTCAAGACAAACTAGGAGAATCAGAGGCTGCAAAGGCAGCACTACAGGCAGCATTGAAGCAAAGAGAAGAGGGTCAAACCTCCCAGCCTCCTCCTGAAATAATCAATCTTGAGGAAGCTCCTCCAACAACTGCCCCTCCTCCTCAGCAGACAGGGCCTACAGCACCAACTACATCAACAACTGCACCAACAACAGAGCAGACTCATAGTCTGGATATGCAGAAGCTCCGAAATGAAATTCAAGTCCTGGAAGCTCAAATGTTGGAGCTCAATTCAGCCAAAGAATCTTTGGCTAAAGTAAATGAGAGATATGATAAGAGCAAACAGAATGAAGCTGTAAAGGAACGAGAAATAAAAGCTCTAAAGAAGAGGATAACTGAGCTTGAGAAGGAGCTCACACTAGAAAAGGTGACAGCAGAGCTAAAAGCAGTCCTCTGGGGTAATATTGGCCGGTCTATCACCAATCAGTGGCAGTATATTGAGACTATGGATGAACAATCAGTACTCATTGCAAAGGCAAACAGGGAAATACACAGAGCTAGAGCAAGCCTTGGCAACATGCCTGATGCTGCCACCAGAATGATCAATATTTTAAATAACAGGACAAGCTCTCAACTGGCCACCATGGGAATTGCTCACAGGACTGAGACAATCTCAATGGTTAAAAGGGTCCTGACACTACGAAACCTGGTCGGAACATTGGAAAGAAGAACCCAGGATATGCAGACTGAAATCAACAAGTTCATGGACAGATTTCAGGTATTACAGAACAGAGGCCTCCCCAGCATATTAAGCAGTGTAGGAAGACTGCTTACCCTTGAAAACTACACTAAGAGGGTTGATGCCTATGCTGCAGAACAAATTGCAAGACAGCCCAGCACTTCAGCAGAATCAGGGCCAGCATCAGGGCAAACTTTATACAATAGGGTGGACAACCTATTTTTTATTATGAATGAGATCAATCATCTGTTTGATGTGCCTCCAAATTTCTTTAAGTATACAGAAGCAGATGAAACCATAGAGGCAATTGTGAAGCACCAATTGCCCACACAGGAAGTCTGGAAGAATTTGACACAGATAATATTATCAAGCCAGAACCTGTAAGTGATAATTTTTCCAGTTTATAAAGTAATTCATACACAGGTAGAATTTTGGTAGATAAGCATACAAAGGAAAGATAAAGGCTGAGCCAACTCAGCAGGGCTATTCGGTCACCACAGCAGCAATCACGATCACAGATGGCAAACCTGAGAAAATACAGCGCAGCAGACATAAAGACGCGTTCGCCAGCATTAAAGCAGAGCGGCTCAACCGACTCAATGATCTCCAAAGGTCAAATTATCCTCTGACAGACCTAAAGGGCATTTATGCTGCATTTAAAGTTGTAATAACTTCTTCTCTACTTTCTGAACAAATTTTTGAAGATATTTTCTCTCTCAGTTGACTCAATGCCTGAGATATTTTGTATACGCATTCCTATAAAGCCCCCTTCGCATGAGCTTGCAAGGGTTGTTGTTGATTTCTCCAAAAGAAATTCTTATGCTGTAATCCTTTCAGAAGTTTAATAAAGAAAGCGATGGAATTTCTTGGATTTCTGAAGTGTTGGATGCGTTCTGGTGTCTGTTGATAACTGCTGGATTCCTGTGTATTTCACCATACAATAAGTCTCTGTAACTCTCTCTGTCAATTAGTTGTTTTGTTAAAATCCATATATGTTGTCTGATTTTCAATACTAAGCAACAATGAAAAAGAATAACTTTTCAGGATTTATTCACTGAGTACCCTGAGTTCAATCTTCGTTGTTTATGAATGTTTTCTTCAGCTGTAATCTAGATAAGTGTAATTCTTAATTGCTGCACTTTCAGAATACACCTTTCACAGTGGCCTTTGTCACAGGAATTCAAGTTTTGCTCCTGTGCAGTGTGTTCACCTTCACCTCACCAACTTAATAGAAAATTCTTAATTGCTTTCTGTTGGTTGACATACATCACCATTTAAGCTAATTTTGTTTGTCTAAAATACACAATAGGCCCTGCAGTTTGAACACCACCAATCCAGCGTATCAAATCATTTCACAACTCCAGACTCCATTTCCCAATGGTATTTCACTATCTAAACACTATATCATAAGACCTGAAAGAAATCCTTCAACCAAAACATAAACCAAAACCTGAGCATAATAGCTAGCCTAAAAACATCATCATAACAGAGACAAATCATAAAGAGAGAGCCCTCTCTGATCACAGTTTGGCTAGAAGCTGTGATCCAAAGATTGGTTAGTGGTTACCCCGGCCGTATTCCCTTGGGAGTCATAGGGAACAACCTGGGTGTTAACAGTTTCAACGCATAGGAAGATGAAGAGGGAGAAGATGGATCTAGGCTAGTTTAATTCCCCCTTTAAAAAGACTATATTCCACTTGAATATCATGGGAAATACCATGGTTCTCATAAAACCTGGAGCTCAAAAACCACTGGTAACTTCACAGAACAAGACAACATCCTTGGATGCATTAAAAAAAACCTCCCAAATGATAGCTAGAATATGGGCACTTAATAGACAAGGGTCATAGACGCTTCACCTGATCAAAACTAGAATATAGACACTTAATAGGAAAGAATATAGACACTTAATAGGAAAGGGTCATACACGTTGCACCTGATCAAAACCATAATCAAAACTCATCAAAACTAGAATATGGGCACTTAATAGGCAAGACCATAATAAAAAATAAACAATATCCCTGTGTAAAAAAAATATTACATTTTGAAAATCCAAGTATACTACTTTAAGATATCCCTATGTAAAAAAAATCTTACATTTTGAAAATCCAAATATTCTACTTTAAGAATTCATAGCATACCTCTCTTTCGATATACACGAGCCAAGATCCATCCCTCTCTAGGCTTGAGAGATCGACACTTAAGGCTAATGCAAAATGTGAATCAAAACTGAGGGAGAGAGAGAGAATGAGAAGATGGATTTAGGATGGTATAATTCTCCCCTTTAAATAGACTATATTCCACATGAATACCATGGGTTCTTATAAACCATGAGCTCAAAAACCAGTAATGGACAAAACAATATCTCTTGATATAATAATAAAAAAAAATAATGTAGAATTTTCATTTTTACATAGAGTTATTTTTATTTTTATTTCAAATTTACCTTTACTCAACAAAAATTGATTAAAAAAATAATAACCTAAAATTTTTACATAAAATAATAACATAGACTTTTCATTTTAACATAGCGTTATTAATTATCAAATCTCTAGATAGATCCAAAGTTAAAATGGATCTAGGTTTTTTTAATTATTAATTATTATAATTATTAATTTATTTTTTTAATGTAATTTCTATTTTTATGTAATTTCATTGAGTCAAAATATTTTAATTTTTAATTAATTAATTAGTCATTTTTTTTTTTTTTAATTTGATTGAGTCATAATGTTTTTGTAACATAACATGACATAACATGACATTACAATATCTTTCCATACCAAAAATTTAATAAAATTAAATTTAAGAAAAAAAACGATAAAATATCTTGATTGTAAAATGAGAGATGGCTTTTGGGCATGTGGTATTGATAAGTCATGATATTGGCCCATGGTATTGTAACAAAGCATGTTCACAACTTAATAATGTCTATGGTAAAATGGGGGTGAATATCCATGGTTAAAAAAATGTTATATTACAAGTATTAAATTTTTATGTGCTTATTAATAAAGTTTAAATATGGTTACAAAATTATTAGACTAACTTATATGGTAAAATGGATCTTAATTTATAACTATTATTTATATCTCATATATTTGAATGTGATAAGGGATTTAGATATATCTTAAAATTAATTATAATATTTTTTCTTTTAGATTTAATTAAAAAAATGTTATAAAATTAAATTCAAATAAAATATTTATAAATATTTTGAATGTGAAATGAGAGATGGTTTTTGGGCATGTGGTATTGGCCCATGGTATTAAAAAAAATTGCGCCCAATGTAAGGTATTAAATCATTTTAATCTCCCAAACTAGGGGCAAATATCAAAATTCGATGATTTTAAGGGAATATGATTTCCCAAAACCAGCGAATTAGGCCAAATGAAGGTTCGGTTAGTTTATCCACCCATTTTTTATTTTGGGCTAAAATCAAAAAATTAATTATTTTTTAAATAAAATTGGGGCTAACTATATGAAGAGGGTTTTCAATAAAAAAGTCGCCCTCTTAAAATGTAAAAACCCTCAAATTTCACCTTTGGGCTATAATTCGCTCCTAAAATTTACCATGGGTTGCATCCATGTCATATATCATGTTCCTATGGGACTAATCTCCAAGAGATAATAAAAACATCCAGGTAAAAATATATTAAATATCAACAATTAAAAGAAGAGATGCAGTGATAACCATATGAAGTGAGGAATAGAAATTTTACTCTCTCTGGAGATGGGCTAATAATATTTAAAAACTATATATATGTTCCAAGCGAGGGTGACTTGAAGAATCTCATACTGAACGAGTTTCACAAAATTCCATAGTTCAATCACCCAGGTTACCAAAATCTACCAACATCCATTAAGAAATCTTATTATTGGCCTAGAATGAAGAACAAGGTGGTTGATTTTATCTCTAAATGAATAGGATACGAGAAAGTAAATGATAAATGTAGACATCCATTGGGATTACTACATGCAATCTCCATTCTAAAATGGAAATGGGAAGTAATTTCAATGGATTTTACTATAGGATTCCCAAGGACACTAAGAAAAAAAATTCCATCGTGGTAGTGGTTGAAAAATTGAGCAAGGAAACTCACTTTGTGGTTATAAAATAAACTTATGTAGCAAGTGATGTAGCTCAAGGTTTCATAAAATAGGTTGTGAGGTTGCACAGAGTACCGAAGAAAATTATCTTAGAACGGGATGCAAAGTTTACTTCAATGTTCTGGAAGGAATTGTTTTTTGGCCTAGGGACAAAATTGGCATTTAGCACTGCACACCATCTACAAAATGATGGGAATACAGTGAGGATAAATAGGGTACTAGAAGACATGTTTAAAATGTATGTCATGCACCAGTTGAGGAAGTGGGAGAAGTTTGTTCCACTAGTGGAGTTTTCTTACAATAATAGTTATTAAGAATCCTTAAGGATGAGTCCATTTGAGTATCTTTATGGGAGAAGATGAAATACTCATATTAGTTGGAGTGATCCAATGAATAGAGTCCTTATTTGGCCTGATATTCTCAATGCAATGGAACACGAGATGGTAACCATAAAGTAGAATTTAAAGGTGGCCCAAGATAGGCAGAAGAGGTATGTAGACTAACATGGAGTGCATAATTAATTTAAAGAAGGGGAGCATGTTTATTTAATAGTTATATCTAAGAAATATCTTTGAAAATAAGGTCTTTTGCAAAGCTTGCACCACAATTTTGTGGGCCATTTTAAATTCTTGAAAGAATAGGGCCAATGGTGTGGACTATTCTGTTGTATGTTAGACAAAAACATTCTTGTGTATGTGTGTCTTTATTATGGTGGTATTGTTACCTCTCTCCTAGAGGATCACTTTCTCCCCCCCCTGCAGTAAAAGAACCTTGATGCACTTGCAACTGGACATTCACTAGGAATACTTAATTTCTTTTCAAAGGCGCATGTGTGATTCTCTATCTTACTGGCAACTAAAGCCAAGGAAAATATTTAAGTAAATGGCAGCCAAATCGTATTTCATATGGGGCTCCTATCCCAAATGGTGTGAGGTCTAGTTGGGACTGCATATCGGGGAGACCCCTTAAATGTTGGTAGGTCCAATACTGCCAACATTTATGGTGCTAGAAGGAGGGTAGCTAGATTTTTATGGTTGATAACTCTACCCACATACATCATACTTCCTTGGGAAAAGGAAACAATATTCCCAACACTTCTCCGACTCATATTACTGAAATAGACAGATCTTCTCGTCCCAACCCTGAACAAAGTTGCAAAATTTCTTATGAGCACATCTAGGAAATTTGACCCATAACCTATAAGTTTGCAAAGGTTATCAAATTGATTCATGGAGCACATAATATTCCTTATTTTCTGAAGAAGAATACAAGCACTCCCACCAGGATAGTGGTTTCTACAATAGAATATTTTGTTTTTGCTACTCTAAAGAGTTGGAAAAATCTGCAAAAAATACAAAAAAACCAAAGCAGCCTCCATCTTTTAATGGGGGTGATAGAGACAATGTTGTACTTTCAGAAGATACTTTCCATGGGTTAGGCAGGCATGAAGATGAGGAAGAATATCCCTCAGATTCTGATTAAGAGGAGGAGGATACAATGAAGTCATGGCAGACCAAGGTCTGGATTAGATGACTAAGGGTCCACTTACCCAGGTATTTTACATAAGATGTCCAAACAACCAGAAAAGTTGTTAACAAAATATGACCCTGACAAAGTGTTCAAAGTGGAATACCATTTGGATAATTTCTACCTACACCTGTAGATGATCTAGGTATGTTATGATGATATGTAGACTCTTTCCTTGTACCTTAAATGGTAGAGTGTCGACTTGGTATCATAGTCATCCTGTGAATTCAATTCAGAATTGGAGGGGCTTTAGGAACTTGTTCTTGGAAAAGTTCATCGATGACAAAATGCCAGTCATGTTATTAAAAGAGTTAGGGAACCTGAAAAGAGGAAAAAATATAATGTGAAGGAATTTAACCAAAAGTTCAATTCGATACTCAACCAATTTCCTCCATATATGGCATCTCATGCCTCCATCACAATTGATTACTATATTTTTTCCTTGCCAATAAAAATTTCACAATTTGTAAAGAGAACAACGAAAGAAACTTTGGCTCAAAATTTTGAAGATGTCATTGTTGTTGAGAAGGACTTGAATGAAATTAGAGTCATTGTTGATAATTAATCATTCAAATACTCCAAGGACACAGGTAAAAGGTCTTAGACCTCTTTAAACAAGGCCAAAGATAAAGAGGCTACTGATTTAGAAAGTTTGACCCACACTATCAAGAATTTGTCCAATGAATTGGCAGTGCTAAGGAAAAGGACAAACAATACCATTGTCAGCAGCAATCCCTTGAATTGTAACTTCCTTATGAATTTCAATAACAATAGTGACAAAAGTAGTCAGTCGGCTAAGTCTACACAAATCTCAAATGTTGTGTTGATTTTCAAGAGCATAGGCATGGAAAAATATTGTTATTTTCATCAAGAATGTCATTCGGAAAAGACATGCCCACAATGGAATCACAACATGAATGCTATGGATGCACATATCATTGACTCTATACTTTCATGGAGGGCTGAAGTATTTATTTGATCATCCTAAACAAAGTCTCAAGTAGGTTAAATGTTTAGCCATAATTAGTGAATTTGGCTTTGATATAAAGTACATTAAAGGCAAGGAAAAAAAAGGTTTTTGATGCACTTAGAAAGAGGTTGCAGCAATGCCATATATCATCCATAATTTCCTATGGGACTAATCTCCAAGATATAATTAAAACATCCAGGTAAAAATATATTAAATATCAACAATTAAAAGAAGAGATGCAGTGATAACCATATGGAGTGAGGAATAGAAATTTTACTCTCTCTAAATATGGGATGATAATATTAAAAAACTATATATATGTGCCAAGAGAGGGTGATTTGAAGAATCTCATATTGAATGAGTTTCACAAAAATCCATAGTTCAGTCACCCAGGTTACTAAAAGATGGCAACATCCATTAAGAAATATTATTATTAGTCTGGAATGAAGAACGAGGTGGCTGATTTTATCTCTAAATGAATAGGATGCGAGACAGTAAAGGATAAATGTAGACACCCATTGGGCTTACTACATGCAATCCCCATTCTGAAATGGAAATGGGAAGTAATTTCAATGGATTTTATTATAGGCTTTCCAAGGACACTAAGCAAAAATATTCCATCATGGTAGTGGTTGAAAAATTGAGCAAGGAAACTCACCTTGTAGTTGTAAAATAAACTTATGTAGTAAGTGATGTAGCTCAATTTTTCATAAAATAGGTTTTAAGGTTGCATGGAGTACCGAAGAAAATTATCTTATAACGGGATGCAAAGTTTACTTCAATGTTTTGGATGGAATTGTTTGTTGGCCTAGGGACAAAATTGGAATATAGCACTGCGCACAATCTACAAAATGATGGGAAAACAGAGAGGATAAATAGGGTACTAGAAGATATTCTTAGAATGTATGTCATGCACCAGTTGAGGAAGTGGGAGAAGTTTCTTCCACTAGTGGAGTTTTATTATAATAATAGTTATTAAGAATCCTTAAGGATGAGTCCATTTGAGTATCTTTATGCGAGAAGATGAAATTCTCCTATTAGTTGTAGTGATCCAATGAATAGAATCCTTATTTGGCCTAATATTCTCAATGAAACGGAACAAGAGACGATAACCATCAAGTAGAATTTAAAGGTGGCCCAAGATAGGCAGAAAAGGTATGTGGACTAACATGGAGTGCATAATTAATTTAAGGAAGGGGAGCATGTTTATTTAAGAGTCATATCTAAGAAATCTCTCTGAAAATAAGGTCTTGTTGTTACCAGGAAAACTAGTGTCTATTCAGAACTGCTAGTCCCACTAAGACGGGTAGCTATCTTAGAAATAAACAAACTAAAGTTACTTGTATTTCCCTTTACGAGAGATAGATGAGAAAGAAGCAGAGAGTACCAACCTCAGTCTTTCGCTTGGCTCCTTGCTTGCTTCCTTTCCCCTTTGACAGAATCTCGCCACTGCTTCCTTACTTGTCCCGCTTCAAAGAGCACCTGTAGAATCACAGCAGCATAATACCATCAAAGCATAGAGATCTATCACTATAAATAATATAGGATCAAATATATATTGACCATACAAATGCATATATCAACACAATATTTAGAGATACACAAGAATATGGAGGGAAACTCAAATAGCTTTATTGATAAAAGTAGTAGAAGAGAGGATTACAACCACTTGGTCTGACCCAGCACCATCCTCCCGGCTTGAAATCCCTCTTCACCTCATACAAAGCAAGATCACCCAACAATGTCTTCAAAGAGAAACCAACAGCACTTCTTTGCAAATTACCAAATTCCAAACCCCGGATCTCTGGGATGAGAGATCCATATAGATATTTGTAGGGGGGTGAGTCAGCTTCTGGGATTTTGATTAGTGCCATCCTCTAATAGTTCTTGGTTCCACTTGGAGATTTCATGATCTATTACTCATCCTTGGGTGAATTCATGGAGGCAAGTGTCAAATGAGCAGCTTCTAGAAGATTCTCAGGGTCTCCACCTAGCAAACTTCTTGTGCCATTTGTCTGCTCTCACTCATCGCACCCTACAGAAGGGCTTTCTAGTATGCATTGGACTTTTTTCATGTGGCAGGTGAGATGCATTGCACCCTTAGCACTCGGCAGTCTGTATGGTCTTGCTTTGACCAGTTCTGAGTAGTTTTTCATGGAGAACTTCTGGGAGATGATGTAATAAGCTGACCTTTCTCCTTTAGGGTATGAAACAACACTTTTAGGCACTTAGAAGCCCTTGGTTTATGGACATATGTGATTGGGGTTGCAGTGCCCAAATATGTCTATAACAGTTGCCCCCTAAAGCACGAGGTTGTAATTCTTTTGATGTCAGGTGAAATGCTTTATAATGAGGATCCGAGGTTTTTCGAACTGGAAAGTGACCTGTAATAAGATACAATACAATACATTATCTTCATAATATTTTCATGATCTAGTTGAGGTAGGCATTCCCATGCTTAGCTTGATAAATTCATTTTCATGTACATAGGATAGACAACCGTCTGTGTGCAGACTGACGATTATGGTAGAGCCATCATCCCTTAGTTTGGATGATTATCTATGTAGCAATGATGTACATTTGGTGTGCTTATTTTAATGAATATTTCGCAGCCCAGATGGATGAAACTAGATCCGGGGTCTTCAAAACTCGTTCAATCTTCGCTTGAAAGTACAAGTTAATCCATGTGAAAAGATGTTCTGACGTCGAACATGGAAGGACATCGCTTGATTACCAGCCAATGATGTAAGTTGTTAACAGGCGCAAGAGGAATCATTGATGATGATGATGACCCTCAAGATACTGCGGTACAATTCACATGGTGTGAATACATGAGTCAATGTCGAACACCACGCAAAATCTTTCGGTCGAAGGCTATTAATGTAAACCTGTTGCCGGAAGTGAGAAACTTGCCATTGAGGTATGCAAGCTTCAAAGTACTGAAAGGGTTGTTCCTAGGTCGGCTTCTTGGATAATGAGCTGATGTCGACAAGAAGTGACCCATCATAGGAGGGCATTGATGGATCCCACATCTACGACACAAAATGGAGCAAATGATTTTGTAGAGGTGAAAACGATCTGATGATACAAGGTTCAGGGTGGCAATCATGAAAGAATGAAGCATGAAGGTATTGCAGCAAATGAGACACAAGCTGGGTAGGTGAATTCTCTGAGCGACTTCTCTTGAACATATCGGCGACACTGAAATGGATTGGTAGCATTAACCCCAAAAGCGGATGGTACGATGGACCAATGGTGATGTGACTGGTGAACGGAATAACCCAACCCGACTCAATCATGGTGATGGAGTGAAAGTGTCATGTTCAAGAGCGACTTGCTACTAATAAAGTTTCTTCAAGTTTTCTTCCCAATTTTCCCCAGTAATTTCTAGCCAGTACCTCTTTATTTTTTTCAAGCTTAAGGATGATAACATATGCTTGTTCTATAATTTTCCCTTCGGGAAAACCTGTCGCTATGTTTTAATGAGCCTAGCCACAGTGAAACTCGCTCTTGTCTGAATGGAAAGTTTGTCACTATTGTTTTAACGAGTTTAACGACAAGGATAACTCGGTCCTTTTCAATTTTGGAGAGTCTAAAAAGAGATAGAAAGGAAACACTAATATTCCTTTTTCATAGTATAATCCCTTAAGTCCAAAAAAATATAAAACAATGTGAAAGGATGACTTTTTGATATTTTTAACGAGTCGAACAAGACAAATGCTCAATCTTTTTGTATAATAATCCCTCAGGTCCAAAAATATTAAAATCTAGAGGAGGGATGGCACTTCCAATCGCTTTAACTAGCTGGAGATGCCAATTGCTCGGCAATCTTTTCATATTTTACGAGTCAGATGAAAAGAGCTTAAAGGAGACTTGTTTTTGAGGAACGAGTGATATTTTCGGGTAGCAGCTAGTTCCAGGTGAGGGTTGGAACTTTCCAATCACGGCAGTGTTAAGAAGATGGCTAACAAAATCACTCATCGCAATTGTTCCTCAAAAGGGGTAAACAATCAAATGGAGGCATATGATCAGCTAAAACAAAGTGGAGGTGATAGTAAGAACACGACCAAGGCTCAAAAGCGGATGATAATGCGTTCACCATGGTTATTTACTGGAGGTGGGTTCATTTTTTAATGAGCTTAAACTCTGGTGGAACATATACTCCTTGCTAGGTTTAATTTTTAACGAGCTTGAACTTTGCGTAAAACTACTCGTGCCAGTCATATAATAAGGATGTCTCATCGATAGGTTCATTTTTTAGGGAGCTTGCACCATTCGAAATTATGCTCTGACTCCTTTTATTATGTAAGCTAGGAACAACCAATGCTACGAGTTTAAAGGTTTAAGAACCTACAAACTAAGAAAATAAATGGTCTCTTTTCACTTTCACGCAAAAAGGTTTGCATGCCCCCAGGTATAGTGAAGTAGAGTTTCCCAGGTTACCCTTCAATTTGCAGACAAAACATTTGTTCTGTCAGGAAAGGCATACCTTCTGACAGAGGTATCTTATTCCGGTATAATCCCATTTTCCTAAACGGACGGGTGTGTCAGACTAGTCATATATCCTCCGTGGAAACCTACCCTATACTTGAAGTTTTTTTGCCGAAACAAACCAGGGTGCATGCCCCCTGGGTTTCAGTCACAACCACCGAATCACTCACTTTCATCAGGTGGATAGACTGGAGATTATGAGAAATTCCTTGCACAAAAAGACCTGTTAGGGATGGCATTTGACTATTAGCTATGTGTGAACCAGGGAATGAAATCTGGTCTACGAGCTGGACCACTCTTCCTTCATGCGGAAAACACATCACTCGAAAGAGTGAAGAAACAATAGCTCCCATGCTATAAAGGTAGTCACGCCCAAGGAGTAGATTGTAATCTAAAGGTCCTTGGACTACCATTACGTTTAGATAAATGGATTTCCTTCTCAAAGTTATAAGCAAATTTGGAAGGATCCCTAATGGCCGACTAGTTCCTTTGTTGAAGCCTGTCAGATTTCGCATCTCAGGCAAAAGCGATGGCGAGCCAAGCGCTTTCCAAGCAGTTGAGGAAAGGATACTCACAGAAGCCCCTTCATCTATGATGGTACCAACCATGACCATTCTGTAAGTTTGCACTATGATTCAGAATGGTACATTAGATGGTAAACGGGGTCTGCCTAATAGATTCCAATCGAAGGAGACAACTAGGTTGCTTGGAGGTGGGACCGAATAAATGGCCGGATACATCTCTGATGAACTTCCTTCCTGTGGTGAAGGAACCGGTAAATTGCCCCCATGTTCATCGGAGTCTATGTTTATGAAAAGAATTTGAATGGTGTCATTCTCATTCTCTTTGGTGACTGTATCATCTGAAGGTAAATCCTCTAAAGACAAGATGGCGTCGATTTCCGTCTTGACCTATTGACTTTGATCCGATGTGGACTCAGAGGGCTCATCTTCAATGATAGGTGCTTATATCGACAATAAAGGTGAATCAGTTGGATTTTCAACTAGCAATGGACTCGGCAAGAGTTTCTTGTATCTAGGAGGGAGTCGCTGCGGTGACGCAGGACGGTTATCCAAGACTCTTTTAGCTTCATCCAGGAAAGCACAACGGTGGAGGGCATGATCGCCTTCACACAGTCTGCAAGGAAATTTAGATTTTCCTTTCTGTCTAGTGACTTCGTTTTCGCTAGTTGACAGTGTACTCTCAACATGATCGTCAGAGCTTGACGACACCGGATTGTGCAAGCGAGGAGACCAGTCCCTTAAGATCCGTGGGATGCAAGGACAATCTCGATGATTGTGGTCCCCTTTGCTGTTGACTCATGGAGATTTAGGTTTGGATGATGCAGTGTGTGGATTTTCGCTAGACGAGGTACGGTTGCCCCCTTTTTTCCATTGGCTCCTTCTTCTTCTTCTCCTTCCCTTTCTTCTTATTCTCAGTTACTTGGTTTTTAGTTTTACTATCTTCACCAAGCGAAGAGGAAGAAGGAGAGGGAGAAAAAAATGAGGTAGAAGGTTGGGGCGTAACTCTAGTATCATCTAGTTGTTGATTTGATTGCTCAGGAATCACGGTGCTTTGAACGACACAGGTCGAGAAAAGGCAAACCAGCAGGCTAATTGTCAGTCCTAGAAGGGACAATGTGGCCTTATGAGGTGCACCAACATCCCCCCAAGAGGAGAAAGGACTAGGATTTCCCCCAAGGGGAAATCCTTGGTTGGTGGACTCCATTTTCTCAGCTTAAGATCAATGAGGGAATAGTGATGTTATTCCGATTAAAATAAATTTTAGATGCTTTGATACAACTTGCTTTTTCAATTTTTAAGAGTCGAGAAAAAGATAAAGATGACTCTAGTCACCTTCAATTTTTAATGAGCCTGAAGTGACAAGTGCTCAGATGGAACTTTTCCTGTAAGGAGTCTAAAAAGGAATGAAAGAGACTACTCTAGAAATCTAGACAGAGGGATTACCAAACCAATCGCAAAATTGCAGAATACTTTTTACGGTACGGCAGTCAATCTTCCCGAATGTTGTGTTCAGTGCATTGCGATCAATAGGGCGGTAGACACGACTTCCAAAGGATAAAGGATATAGACTATTGTGGTCTCCCAATATATACTCGACGGTACGTTGGAGCACAAGTCTGTACTGGCACTTGTCATCTCAAGGAGGAGGAATCACCCAACCTACGATGAAAGCGACAGTTACCAGGCTTTACGACGCCAGAATACATCTCTAGCCTAGACTTCTAGATGTTGTGCGTTAGGTTCCAAAGCGTTTTTATGTTCATTGAATTTATTTTACAGTTGATCTTTCTCAAGAAGTTTGCCTTTAAAGTTCACTGAGTGATGTAGATATACAACTCCTAAATATGCAATCTAAGATGATAAATAGTCGTTTACTCTTATTTTTGCAATGAAAATCCTAGCTACTACGGAAAGAGAAACGAAATCCTTTCAACATAGAGCAGAAAGCACACACTAGATGCAATGTCCTAAATCAAAATCAATAAGCAGTCTAAATGCAAATTCACATGCATGTATTTGTTTTCTGCTTTTTTAATGTGTGAATGACAAAAAGAATGCTGGGTACAAATCTGAATTATATCTTCTTTCAAAGCGATAGTATTAATGATTTTCTTTTCAAAAAATGAAAGGGAGAAAAGATGACACTTTGCGAATTTGAATTGAAAACCACTTTCGACACTTGAAATACTATTAATTCAGATCAAATACAAGAGTAACAGTGTAATCGACTATCAAAAAGAGAAGGATTCTTTTCTTTGACTGAAACAACACTTGCGACACTTTCAAATCAAAAGACGACAGTCCTATTAAGCTACCATTTTGTAAATGGGAACTGTGAATGGCGAAAAATACATAAAAAAACACACATATCTTTCTACAATGGAGGCTGGATGATGCAAAGGAAGGGGGTTTCAACAGTGGTCTACTGATCACAGACAACAAAACTCCTTAATAAAGCTGAAGAGAGTGAAGAAAAAACCAAAATCTGGAGGCAGAAACAGTCTTATCTGATCATCGCACCTATAACACAAGGACACAGGGATGCATCTAACCTACTGCACACGAGAGGTGCTATGCATCCAGGTTGCCAAGAGTAGAAGGTGCGATGGTCCAAGGACGAGACTTCAACTTGGTTTTTGGTCACAGTTTGCAGTTTAGTTCAGGGATTTAGGTCAAGCTAATGATAGTTAGTAAACACAAAGTATAGGGGCTGATCTAATGAGGTTACTTGAGCTACCTCTAGGGCACTTAGGATGTTTGCAAGTCAATTGTTCAGTTCGTAAACAAACCCGGAGATTGACTGAAGCAGTGTTGATCTACTTTGCACTTGCATAGCAAATGTAGTTCGAAGGCTAGCTGGATTAACTTCGGGCTCCATCTGTGGTTTATGAATCAAACAAATAAAGACAAGCAATCAAACTAATCGCTCCCCAGTGGAGTCGCCATTTTGTTACCAGGAAAACTAGTGTCTATTCAGAACTTCTAGTCCCACTAAGACGGGTAGCTATCTTAGAAACAAACAAACTAAAGTTACTTGTATTTTCCTTTACGAGAGATAGATGAGAAAGAAGCAGAGAGTACCAACCTCAGTCTTTCGCTTGGCTCCTTGCTTGTTTCCTTTCCCCTTTGACAGAATCTCGCCACTGCTTCCTTACTTGTCCCGCTTCAAAGAGCACCTGTAGAATCACAGCAACATAATACCATCAAAGCATAGAGATCTATCACTGTAAACAATATAGGATTAGATATATATTGACCATACAAATGCATATATCAACACAATATTCAAAGATACACAAGAATATGGAGGAAAACTCAAATAGATTTATTGATAAAAGTAGTAGAAGAGAGGATTACAACCACTTGGTCTGACATAGCGCCATCCTCCCAGCTTGAAAGCCCTCTTCACCTCATACAAAGCAAGATCACCCAACAATGTCTTCAAAGAGAAACCAACAACACTTCTTTGCAAATTACAAAATTCCAACCCCCGGATCTCTTGGATGAGGGATCCATATATAGATATTTGCAGGGGAGTGAATCAGCTTCTGGGATTTTGATTAGTGTCATCTCTCTGATAGTTCTTGGTTCCACTTGGAGATTTCATGATCTCTTACTCATCCTTGGGTGAATTCAGGGAGGCAAGTGTCAAATGAGAAACCTCTAGAAGATTCTCAGGGTCTCCACCTAGCAAACTGCTTGTGCCATTTGTCTGCTCTCACTCATCGCACCCTACAGAAGGGCTTTCCAATATGCATCAGACTTTTTGCATGTGGCAGGTGAGATGCATTGCACCCTTAGCATTAGGCAGTCTGTATGGTCCTGCTTTGACTAGTTCTGAGTAGTTTTTGATGGAGAACTTCTGGGAGATTATGTAATTAGTTGACCTTGCTCCTTTAGGGTATGAAACAACACTTTTAGGGACTTAGAAGCCCTTGGTTTATGGACATATGTGATTGGGGTTGCAGTGCCCAAATATGTCTATAACACTTGTGAAAAGCTTGCACCATGGTTTTGTGGGCCATTTCAAGTGCTTGAAAGAATAGGGCCAATGGTGTATAGGTTGGCCTTTGCATCAATAGTAAAAGTTCATAATGTTTTTCATGTTTCTTTACTCTAAAAGTATGTATAGGATGATAATCATTTGATTGATTTTTTGATGTTATATGTATAAATAAAGGAAGAATTCTAGCTAGAGTCTCTATGCATTCTATATTAGAGGCAACACATGCTCCAGAATTGAGTAATAGAGCAAGTTAAAGTGTAGTCGAGGCACTTTGGGTCTGAGGAATCCACGTGGGAGATTGCTGATCAAATGTGAGAAACATATCCATTTTTTTTTTCGGTTGAGCAAATGTAAATAATTATGTAATTATTGTATAGAGTTATATACATAAATCTCACAGTTTGTGTTTGGTTTAAGCGTTTTTTGTAATTGTGTTTGGGTAAAGAACATCAAGGATGGTGTTCCTACAAGAGGGTAAGGTTGCAACATCCCCTTTTAATAAAACTACCCATTGTAAATGATAATCTTGTAACAAATTGTAAATGAAATGGGACTAGCTGAGAATTGGGACACAGGTTTAGAGTTGTGGAGGAGGAGATTGCTTGGGAAATGGGGAGAGTGCTCAAATAATGGTAGTATTAATGATTGATAGATTTCATGGTTGTAAATTTAAATAAAAAGGAAAATGATTGAAAACAAAAGGTAGTAGGTTGACCTTAGTCATATGAAAAACCTGTTAGCCAGAGGGAGTTGCGATTAGAGGAAAAAAGCATGACAACATGCCACCACGATAATAGTTGCGAACATGATGAAGAGGAAGGTGGCACCACGATTACTCAGGGAGGAGAATCCCATGACATGGTTGAAGGAAAAGGGGGATATAGAAAAAATAGGGGATTCAAAGACAGAAGGGATTAGCACAAGTCAAAAGGAGGTAGCGAGAAGGACCTAGGATAAGTGGAATAACAACATTCAAACAATAGTTTGAGAAAGACCAAAGGTACCACTATTGGATAGAGGGAAAAGAGGAATAAAAATTCATTAATAGATCAACAAGGAGTTGTATGTTTTGGTTATGAGAACTAGAAGAATAGTGGACATCTCTTAGGTGAAGGGAAGAGGTTATCTGGACTCCCGGTTTGGGTGGAGACCCTATTCCTTTAGATTGTTTGTTAAAACTTGTCTAGGGTGTCTTCTTGTGCTTGGTTGTAGGATTAACAATCATTTTAGTGAGCTGTGGATTCCAAGTTCAAGGTGGAGCCACTAAAAGTATTATTTCCTAGTTATTCTCATTAATCTCTAATCTCCAGGTTTAGGGTGGAGCCACTTACAATATTATTATAAGAGTGGAGGTGGTGTAGCTTGGATATTCCCTATATTAATAGGTGGTTGGAGATGGCGTGCTCTTCAGATTTCATATATTAATTGGTGGGCAGAGATGGTATAATATTTGGAGTCCCTATATTAACTAGAGGGTGGATATGGTATAATATATGGATTCCTTATATCAATTTGTGGATGGAGATAGTATAATATATGGATTTCGTATATCAATCGAGTGATGGAGATCATATAATCTCTAGATTCCTTATTTTAGCTGGTGGGTGGAGATGGTGTAATCTATAAATTCCCTATTTCAACTGGAAGTGTTGGTTAATTCCTTTGAGAACTCCTCCTCGAGCTCTAAATTTAGCTCAGGGGTGATTGATTGCAAGAAATCCTACAATGTAGTCAATCTAAGGTTGGGTGGAGAGTTGAAGTCCCAATCTCATTTTCCAAGCACATCCCTAATACAAGATAAGTGGTTTTTCTTATGTTGTTGTGGATTCCCTTTCACTGCTATTTTATGTTGTTTCTATATGGCATGTGTTGCTAATGGAAATTATCTTATTCATTATGTAGATCATATGAATGGTTCAATGATAAACATGCCTATGTGGGAGGCTTTATGCTCCCTATAATCTCTATCATGATTATGTTAAATGATAATGATTTACTGAGGGGTTCTTATGATTTCATATAATGACTGTGTTAATTATAGGATGGGTTTCCTAAGTGCCATTATTAATAATTGGTGGCTAGATGCTCATGGTGTAGGAAAGATAGGATGATCATTGAGGCTCTAAGTTCACAATTGGGTTGGTAATTATATTTCAACAATGAGAAAAGGAAGGTAAAACAACTTCTTGTGCATGAGAGATCCATTGAGCCTTCTCTATTATATTGAAAGCTCGAGACAGATATCCATAAATATCTAAGTGTCAAGAGGAAATTGATAAAGGATAAAAATATTCCATGTTTTGAGACAAAGAAATGTTAAATATCAGGAGAGAGTGTAGCCTAAAAAATCCCAAGAAACTATTAAATGAGAAAAAAATTAAAAAATTGCAGGGTGAGGCCCAGTGCTTTGAGAGTTTGGGGTTTGGGGCCGAAATTGCAAAGAATTGGTGGAAACATAATAAAGGTCGAAATATCAAAGGCATGAATACTTAGGTGGGTCCTAATATAGTTCAACGGAAGTATTGATACTCCGTGCCCGAAGTCCTAAACAACCCATTCAAGGCTAGTTTAGTGGGCTTTAAGTAAGGTTATGTGGAAGATGCCACAATGAAAATCCATGGGGCACAGTTTGGGGGATAGACCCGAATGACCTGAGTGTTCGGTGTTTTTCACTGTGTGTAGCGCTATTGCATAAGAAAGGGCCCAGGGGATGAATCCCCTTTTAACATGGAATAGTTGCAAATCATGTAGAAGGTAAGCTCGATGTAACTCCTAGTTTGGGGGTGATGTGGTGTGTGCCACTCCCACTTATGACATGACACGTGGAAAGGTTGTGATGTGGATCACCTTGGTGATTTGGGGTTGCCACATGGGCACCACATGGAAGTACCTTGCTAACATGGCAAGGGTTTAGTGGATAAATTTTAAATGGCCATAACTTTTGATCCCATTGTCATATTTTGAAAAAATTTATATCACTAGAAAGCTCTCGAAGAGGTATACACAATGGTATTATTATTTTTTTAGTTTTAAATAAGTTTTAAAATGAGGACTTTTGTGACCCTGTTTCCATGACAACACTATGGAGGCCAGGTTAGCATAAAGTAATTGCTTACGTTTCCCTTCAGATGCTCTATGGGATGAATGGGTGTGTTGCAACCACTATGGAGAGAGAGAGAGAGAGAGAGAGAGAGAGAGAGAGAGAGAGAGAGAGAGTCTATGGGATGAATGGGGGTGTTACAACCACTATGGAGAGAGAGAGAGAGAGAGAGAGAGAGAGAGTCTATGGGATGAATGGGGGTGTTACAACCACTATGGAGAGAGAGAGAGAGAGAGAGAGAGAGAGAGAGAGAGAGAGTTGCATAAAAAGGGAGAGCGAACAATGGAGAGATTACATTCTTAATAGATCTTGAAAACCATTAGAGAGAGAGAGAGAGTAGTATAGACAAGGGAGAGGGAACAATGGAGAGAGTACATGCTTGAGAGGTCTTTAAAACCATCAATTATGTGCAAGGGATGTGACTCTAAATAGGAGGTCAGGTTAGCATAAAGTAATTGCTTACGTTTCCCTTCAGATGCTCTATGGGATGAATGGGGGTGTTGCAACCACTATGGAGAGAGAGAGAGAGAGAGAGAGAGAGAGTCTATGGGATGAATGGGGGTGTTACAACCACTATGGAGAGAGAGAGAGAGAGAGAGAGAGAGAGAGTCTATGGGATGAATGGGGGTGTTACAACCACTATGGAGAGAGAGAGAGAGAGAGAGAGAGAGAGATGTAGAAATTTTGAATAATTTAACACATATTCAACAGAGATTATCCTGATCATGTACTATTGCGCAATACATACACAATACATAAGCTCCTCTACGTTGATCATCAATATAGCAGCATCAATAACAATAAAACATCAAGAGCATTCACACATTAACACAGTATGTAACCCGGGGAAAGCATCTCGCTAAAAACCCCACACTATCTGTATATTAATGATTGAGACCATGTAACATTACAAAGTACAATTCTTATCACAAGCAATCCAATACCAGCTCCACTTGTTACACACAATACAGCTAAGATCTGATCTCCAAATCTATTCCACTGCTTGCCTGCCTCCACTGCTCAATACCTGCTCAAGAATGAATGAGAATGGTCTACCAAACTCGTATTTCACCTCCAAAGAATCACTCACAATGTGTAAGACGTGAGCAGAAGCTACAAACTGGGCAAATACATGAGCAAACTCATTGGCATACTCAATCCCTTGATTGTGCAAGATCTGATGCACAACTATAGTCACAACTGATAGCAATCTGATTCTCTAACACCTGTCCCTGCTGAACTGAACATGCACTGACATGCAACTGAGTTAACTGATGTATTCTATAGTTGTATTATGAGTTAATAATTAGTTTAAAAACTCATCATTAGTCTATTTGCAGTTAGACTAACTACACCTAGTTTAACCAAGTCAAACTGAACACAACTCCATCAACTCCACAATCAACTCCACCAAACTCAACTGATTGAGTTCTAACTAAAGTCATGCATGCAACAACTCAACTGACTCATAAGAAAAGTGTACTTCCTTCTGATAACTGCATGGGCCACATCTGTAGCTCAAACTGAAGTGCTCCAAGAGAATAAGATCAAGTTTATAGTCCAAATATTATTATGAGACAATAATATTTGACTTTTCTATTTTTGACAGCCAGTCTAAAAATAGACTTTGATCACCCACACTGTAGTCACCCACACTTTGGTCACCCACATTGTGATCACTCACACTTTGGTCACCCACACTGTGGTCAAAAATAGAACTTGCGCCATAATTTGCCTGCGGGCCCACTTAGTGAAGGCGACTCTTTTCACTAAGCTCCATCATCTTGTTGCAATATCAACACTCCCTCTCGACAAGATATGGATTATCAGCAACCCCTATCCTGCCTCGGTGGTACTCGAATTTGCTCCTGGTGAGAGCCTTCGTCAGAACATCAGCATCCTGATCCTCCTTTGGAATATATGAAAGCAACATGATCCTCCGCTGCACACAATCTCTGATATGATGGTACCTGATGTCAATATGCTTAGATCTATCATGAAATACAGGATTAGCCGAGAGTTTAATGCAACTCTGGTTATCACAGTAAATCACAATAGGATCCAAATGAGAACCAAACAAACCAACCAGGATCTTCCTCATCCATATAGCCTCGCATGCAGCCAAATTTGCTGCCATATACTCGGCCTCCGCTGAACTGAGTGCCACGGATCTCTGCTTCCTGCTGTACCAAGAAACTGCTCTCGATCTAATACTGAAGACCCCTCCTGATGTGCTCTTTCTGTCCGTTGGGCTCCCTGCCCAATCTGCATCCGTGAAGCCACATAGCTTCACCTCATCCTCCTGTCTGTACCACAAACCATATCCCGATGTGCCTCTCAAGTAGCGTAATACATGCTTGCCCGCCTTCCAGAAGAGCTTGGTAGGCTTAACCATAGCTTGTGAAAGCTGGTTAACTGCATAGCATATATCAGGTCGTGTATTGACCAAATACATCAGCGACCCCACCAACTATCGATAAACAGTGGCATCCACTTCTTCTCCCGAAGTGGCATCCTCCTTCCTCCAACCTCCAGGAAGAGGAGTATCAACAGGCTTGCAGCCATGCATGTTGAACTTCTCCAGTATCTCCCGAGCATACTTGCCCTGAGAAACAAACAGTCCACCACTGCGCTGCCATATTTTCAATCCTAGGAAATAGTGAAGGAGGCCCAAGTCCTTCATCTCAAACTCTGTAGCAAGATCCTTCTTGCATGACAGTATCAACAGCTCATCACCCGTTAGAATCAAATCATCAACATACAGTACAATGATAAGAAACTTACCCTCCACCACAATCTGGTATCTGGCTAACTAAAGTTGAGTATGATGACTATAGGCCATCTCCCCATTTGTATTCTAAGAGATTTTTTACTAGAAGCAACATCCTTGAATGACATTTATAGGATAGTGAAGAGGGTTTTGAACCTTTAGAGTCTTTTTGGGAAAACCTCTACCCTATGGAAGTTTGATCTAGTCCTCTAGAATAGGCCCAAATGTCCTTTTTGAGGTATCAAGCCCTCGTTATTAGATGTCCTCAGCCATAACACCTTGACATGGATAAGTCTGATATATTGGTGGTTGGGAATTCCTTGAAGGTTGGGGTTGATCCCCTTAACAATTGAGAACAACTTAGTGGAATATTTATTCTCTGAAGTATTGGATGCCAGAGCATCAGGATATTGGTAACTTGGGAGGCTAACCTATCATACATCGAGTACCTCACTAAAACATCCATGCTCAAGTCCATGATAGTAACAATTCGAACATGTCTATCAATGTACATGAATCTATTTGGGATTTGTAGCATATTGTGCCATCAGGTTCCCAACAATTGATTATAAGAGAAGACAAGACTCTTTATTATCCCTTGGGATTCTCAAGAGAATATCTTTTGATTTGGAGGCATTATAGTGGTTGGAAAGCATTGTGACAAATATCTAGTACTTAAGAAATTATCATGATACTGGGTGTTAGGATGTTGAGTGATAATTTTGTTGGGTGTTAGGTTGAATCCACCTATTGCAAAATTACACCCCATTGACGACACCAAAACCTAGTAAGGAGTATGAGATGGAAGAAGTTTCCATGATCATGACATGTCAGCTATATGGCATAGATGTGTCATCCAAGTAGCACAAAAATGGTGTTGATGTCGTGCCTACACAACACCAATTTTTTGTTGACATGGTGTGAGGATCATTTCCAGGTGGCAGCCGTTGCAACAATGAAATGGCCTATTGGGCCATCAAGCCATTATAAAATCAAGTATCACGTGGTTGACCTATTGGCCATCAACCCATCAAAAAATCATGCATCAAGTTGTCAACCTATTAGGATGTCGAATATCAGTTATTTCCATATAGAACTTTTGATATGCATAGGAAGGTATTAGTGAGATGATAGACAAACCACAATTGATGAAGCTAGGAAAAGTCAGATATGGTACATTATCGAGCCAAGAAAAACAAGTAGGCAAGTTTCTCATGAAAGTTTTGGCCTAGTGATGAGCCTCAGTATTGCAACAAGAATGTTGCAACTCCCAAGGCTACTGACATTAATTATCAACCAGGGGTTCGTACAAACTTAAGAGGTATCAACACTATATGTGTAGCATACAATGTGTCCTTCCTTTTTTGTCATGATGTAATGGAGTGTGTGTACTGAAATCAAATCCTAAACTAATTGCAGAAAATGAGCTACTCGAAATTGAAACCCTAACCTATTGCAAGAAACAAAGTACAAGGAAAGAAACATATTCTAATTGCATAAAGATCATGAACTAAATGTAAAGAAACCTAACTTAACCCTATTTATCACATGTGATGATTTAAACTAACTGAACATGGAATCTAATCTGGGGAGTATTAACTATTGCATGCATGTGCTAATTAAGAAATAAAAAGAACTATTTTTCTTTATATTTTCATTTTATAAATGCAAATGCTAATATTTCCTTGTCCTTTGGCATGGGAGACAAGTGTGGAGGAAGAGGGGTACAATGTTTTTCATGGCTTGGAGGTCAAGTAGAGGCCTAATCCCATCTTCAAAGATGATTTTTCTCAATTCGATCTCAAAACAGGATGTACTAGTTCCTATAGGATCCCCTGTTTTATTACAAAAATAGGCCGAAAGCTTAGGAAGTGGTCTAGAAGGTGGAATGGAGCTTGGGAAAGGTGGATAATGGAATAATAAGGCATGGAGGTGGTGGACACTACCCAGAACTCAAGCAAGGGTTCCAATATGAGTATATTTTCTCAATGGAAATGGAAATGTTTTATTCTAAAACAAGAATTCAGATTGAGATTTTAGTGGATTTTGGAAACATGTGTGGATGAGGCCTAGATGAGGCAAACGAGATGAGGTCTCCCTGAAATGTAGAATATCCTACAACAACACACATTACTGTATGCATCTATCCACAAATTCATCTATACATGGGAAAGATTTATTAAATAACAGAAAATTACTAGTCTAAAATCTAGAAGTTCAAGAATTAGTGAGCTAGTAAATCTATCAAATGCCTAACCTAATCAAGTGAAAATGAAATAGGGTAAATTTTTTATTAAATATAATGTTTTTGTGATCTAATTAAAGTGGAACCAACTCGATTGAATCTCATTAGCATGCTCTAAAAAATAGCAGAAATTTATTGTTCTTTGCCACAAAGGAGTTCCAGAAATCTAGATTTGGGAATAAGAAAAATAATCCAAGTAGCTCAATGATTACTTGACCTTCCAAATATTTTCCAAGGATTAAATTATGCTTGTGATCCTTTAAAATAACTTACGTTAACCATTTAACCCAACCCTACAATAAAACCATTAATACTAAATGCAGAAATAGAAAGAAACAAGAACAAGAGATGCATGTGAATAAGAAGTGAAAAAGAATAAAAAGAAATTATACAGAAGGGCTTTGAGGCTCCCGGGATGGCCAAGTCCAAGGAAAATCAGAGACATATGGAGGAGAACAAGATTTAGAAGTTGAACATGACACCAATCTTCATTATTTTAATCAATACAATTACATCCTTGCAAGAAAATACAATGGAGCTGCAAAATACGAGTTCTCTCCACAAGAAGACTAATAAAAATATCCCCCTAGAGGAAAATTAGACTTGGTACTTATACAAAATTATTAGGAATCATTCCCCATTAAATAATGAATCTTTCCCCACCAAAATCCCTTGATTAGTGGATCTGGTTCCCAATACTAGGAATTTGCATTAAATGACAGGGAACACATTCCTAGATTTTCTCAATCATTGGAGTTCAAAAATTTGTGCCATAATTCCATAATATCTTTTTGATTTATTATTTAATATTGATCCTCCTATAGTAGGGAGCAAGTCCCTAAATTATATCCTCCTCCACATCTTCATAATCTTCCCAATATTCTCATAATATTCCACAAAAATAAATAATATTAGGCACAAATATGAAATTATTCATAAAACTTCCTATGAACATATTAAAGTTAAAAATACATTATCTGATGCAAAAAGGGAGGTTTAATATGTTGAAGGATGGTTAGATGGGCCTTAATTTATGTCTAATTTAGAGGTCCATCGCCTAGGGGACCCAATAGTTGATATGATAAGTTGGCTAGGCTTCCATGTGGTCTAGTAAGGTGGGGCCACGTGGAAATATGGAGAATGGGGTGGCTTGAAGGGGAAATATTTTGGTTGATTTATCTAACCCATATCTAATTATGTAATGCAGTAGAAACAAAATTTAAATGTCCAACAAGTAAGATCATTGTTAGTGCAAGCAAGATAATATTATATGTGTTTTAAATATAATTACTATTGAAACTAATATATGTGTTTGTTTAAAGAGATTAGAAGACCATCAAATAGTATTAAAAGCAAGAAATGTTTAATTAAATGGTACAATTAATCCTCGGTAAGACCTAACACATTAGGGAAGATGGACCTAATGTAAGAAAGGCAATAGAAGCTCCTCTAGATTGGATGGAAACACTAAGAATTTTGAGGCTTGAGCTAAGAAGTTGTAAGGGAATATAATGAGAGAATAAGTAAGGCCCAAGAAAAATAAGAAGAGGTGAATGTTATAGTGCTACAAATTTTGTGAGACTTGCAAAGGAAAATACAACACGAACCAACTATGAACAATATGGATAGGTTTAGTCCTAAGTAGGTTCTCAATCCAACTAAATTTCATAATGATGCACCAAAAATTGGAAAGTCGAAAGGAAACATGTCTAGGAAGATAGATAGGAGCGCAAAGGAAGTTAAAACTAGTGAGGTCACATCAATAAACACCTCTAAAGGTGGAATAAACAATTCTAATCATTTTCCTAGTACAACAATCAAATCAGGATTTCACAAGAAAAGGAAGAGAAGGTCTCTGTGATTTTATTTCTTAACGAATTCAGGAAAGAAAAGCCTTCTACCTTCAACGGGGAAATTATAAAAAGTGAAGAGATTAAAATATGGCTATTGGGAATGAATAGGTACTTGAGAGTGCATAACTACTTTGAGAACATGAAGGAATGTGTTTCTATATTTAATTTGAGGGCTAAAGCTAATATATGGTGGGAGGACCTCAAGAATGTAAATGGAAAATAAGAAAATAATTTGACTTGGAACAAATTTAAGAAATATTTTAGGGAGAAATTACCTATTTGAAAGGTATTATGATTCAAAATTAAGGAGTTACATGTACATAAATTTGGATATCTCACTATGGAGGCCTACATCAACTAATTTATAGAAGTTCTAAGATACATTCCCTACATGAGAGATGGAAAGGTGAAGACACGACTTTTCCTTAATGGGATATCATAGTCCTATCATGATATAATAGATTTCAATGAACCTATGACTCTAGAAGACACCATTAGAAAAGTAAAATATTGTTATGATAAGTCTAAGCACAAGAATGAATTATATATAGAATGGAAAGGGAAGGAAAATTCCAGCTTCAAGAATAAAGGGGAAAAATCCTCATGCTACAAACAACCTAGGAGGATAATTAAGTTTAAGATGCCAACTGAAAGTGAGTTCTAGTATAATTTCTAACCTCTAAGTGGTGATAAATCAACTATATCAACAAAATAAGGGGAAAAGAAACTAAACAAAAAGGCATTGAAGTGCTGGGGTTATGGAGAAGAACACCCACTGAGGAAATACCCACAAAGATAGAAAGATAACATAGGGTGTAATACATCTAGGAAACCACTACTATCAATAATGTAGCCAAAAGTACACCCTATATTTATTTGGTACTAGAAAATAGGAAAGCATACCACCAAGATTCAATGTTATAGATGGAAGGTATAATTTTCAAATCCCCTATTTCAATTTTAATTGACCCTAATTCTAACATTAGTTATATTACACCTCAAATTGTCAAAGCATATATATTATAAAGAAAAGAACATGCCAAGTTGTGTCTAGTCAAACTAGCTACCAGAACCAAAAGGGAAATAACATATTCCATTGAATCATGCCAGATTGAGATAAACAACCTACTATCTCAAGCCATATTAAATGTGTTACGATTGTGGTTGTACAAATTACTAATTTTTATGGATTTCATGGAAGTGCACAAGGGAATATTATATTGTTATAATAAAACCTTGGAGTGCATGAATGCCAATGGAGAACAAATATTAATGAATGGGGTAATCAAGCCTATGTATATAGGGAATATTTTAGATATGTAATTAAAGTAATGTTGCAAAAATGGATGTCCAATATATTCCATATAGATGAAAATTTTAGATGAGGAGAAGTAGCTGAAGGAAGAGGATAATCCCATTTTACTGGAATACAAAAATGTTTTTATGGAGGATATTCCTAGACTATAACCTAACAGGGGCATTTATTTCTCCATAGAACTCATGCCTGGGGCTATGCCTATGTCCGGAGCATTGTATATGTTGAGTATGCCTGAATTTGTATATTTGAAGATCTAGTTGAAGGAAATGTTGGATAAACAATATATTAGATCCAATGTGTCACCTTTGGGAGACCAATGCTATTTGTAAATAAGAAATATGGTACTCTTAGGTTATGTATTGATTACAAAGAATTGAACAAGATGAATTAATGATATTTTTTATCAATTGTGGGAAGCCATAGTGAAGTCTCAATCAAAGGATGAAGACATGCACAAGTATATCGAATTTAGAACCTAACATGGGTACTATGAATTCATGGTGGTACCATTTGGGTTAAAAAATGAACCAACCACCTTCATGTTCCCAATGAACAACATTATTAGTAGGTATTTGGATAAATTTGTAGAAATATGGTGTAGAATTGGAACTACTCAAGAAATTTTAATATAAATCAAGAGACACAATTCTATTCTACTACTCTGCAGAATTCAATTCAAAATTTAGAATAAAAATCTCATACATGCAATAAGAAACCACACACATGCACAATATTTTTCTAGGGGAAAGAAACTATTAAAAGCCCCTTAAGCCTTCTTGTATTAATCAAATGAATAGAGACTGTCTTACAATTTCTAGCTCAATCTAAGCTCAACCTGCAAGTGAATAACCTATCTCTCTACTTAATGAGAAGATATGACCCCAACTTAGTTAATTTATGCCTCTGCTTGAATTCCTATTTCCTTGCGCAAATCTTAAGGAATTAGGCCCTATTCTATAGGAATTTTCCTACAATTGATTGTGTAATTCCCAAGGTTGGATCATTGATTGTATACAACACTTGTACACTCAAGACTAGTATACAACTAGTGTTATACTACCTTAGAACCTCCACCACATTTGAGGAACTCAAATTCCTTGTGTGCACTAGCTATTTTGAGTTGATTGATCAATTAACTGGATGATATCTAAGTTAGAATGTCGTCCCACTGCACAACTGACCTCCAACTAGTTCTATCAACAATTAGAACTAGTTTCACTGAATACAAATGGAAATAACTGATATTGATTGCTACAAATTAGCAATCACGCATGCTTAAATGAACTCCAAGCCCTCTAACTCAAATTTACTGAGCTAACTGAGTGACAAGAGCCATGTCACATAATTTAACTACCTCCAAGTTGTCTACTAATGTGGAAATTTGAATTTTCTTAATTTTACGAAGGCAAAGTCAAATTGATACTTTCTTGCTACACTTCTCAACACTCCCTCTTACTAAAAAATGGATTTTCCACCACTCCTATCCTGCTCCCATGGAATGTACTATAACAACACCTCTCACTGAACTACAACTGAGAAGCAAAAAAAAAATTGAATCAACTGTGTCTGCAACTATCTACTAGGAAAAATACAATGTTTTTGACTCTGCTACTGAGCCTCATACTCTATTGCAAACACTCCTCTACACTCCTCAGTATATGATTGATGTTGATCCTCCTGCTACTGAATATTCTGGGCCAATGTAGCAAGGTAATGATCCATGAGGAGAACACCCCATGGATCCTGCCCAAATTTCAGCAACTATCAAACTAAGGATCTACATCACCCCACCTCACTCCTAGAGGTATAGCTACATTCATGGAAAAATCTACATCTATCTTGTAGAGGCTTCTCACTGTTACTTCAATCTACTTCTCATTCCTAGTAGTTATGTGTCTAAGAAAATATTTCCCCTTACTCAAGATCACATCATAGCCTTGGTATTCCAAAACTACTAGAGAGATGAGGTTCTCCTTCAATCTTGGTACAAACATAACATATTTGAGGCAAAGAAGGAAGCATGAATCCCTCTTAAAGGTTACTATACCAATATTGGTAGCATTGTACCCTCCGTTGTCCCTAAATTAAATATGCATATGGAGATCTTTCTCCTCCAGGTCACTAAAAAACTCTCTACACCATGTCATGTGGAACAAGGCACCTGAGTCCAAGTACCACACACTCCCCATCATAGTGTTGGCCATGCATGCAATCAGGGTTAAGTCTAACTTGAACTGTTAAGCCAATGCTTCACCTATTGCTCCTATTGGAGGCTCCTTATTGCTAGAACTCTTGTGTGGACACTGTAGCATAGTGCATGTATTCTAGACAATTGAAGAATTTTATTTTTGACAAGTACTTCTTCTTGCTCCCTTGTTTGGATTCGGCCTATCGTTGGGACTTCTTTCCCTTGGCCTTTAATCCATTTCCAACTAGAAATAATTTCTCTTCCACTTCTATGTTTGTTATTCCATCTCTAGTATTTCTCTTGATTTCTTATTGTACCAAATTAGACCACAACCTTTCCCAATTCAATAAATTTTCCCTTCCATTCATAGAGTCCCGGTAATTATGCTAAGATTTTGGAAGGCCTAGAAGAGCTAGCCTCACTAGGTCATCTTCTGCAACAGTCACACCAACCCCTCCAAGCTCATCACAAACTTTTCTAAATCTATCGAGATACTACAACAGTGTCATTCTTATGCATATTGATATTTCAAAGTTTGTCTTTGAGGGCAGATTTTCTATGGTCACTGTTATTCTTGAATAGCTCTATCAATTCCTTCCACATTGAAAAAGGAGTTTCTTTCCCATGGATATTTGATATAATGTGGTCTCACACTCCCTCCAAGATAATTCTCCTCAGCTTGGCTACATCTTTCTACCATTGGGCTAGGTTTTGTGCATTAGTTGATCCTGGTTTTGCAATTTTGTCTTGAAATATTCCAACAATCCATTTTCATCAAGCGCTTCCTCCATGTGATCCTTCCATGCAATGAAATTCGAATTTCCTTCCAAGGCGTACTCTAACCTTATCCCATTGAAGGTCATATTCCTAACTCTAAAGAGATCCTACTACACTGAAGCTACAAATTCAAACCTCCTAAGGAACAACTTCGAAATTCTTATTCTAATGTGAGTCCATCTCTAATACCATGTAGAAATATGGTTTAGAATTACAACTTCTCAAAAAATTTTTATCTAAATCAAGAGACACAATTATTCTCTACTGCTCTATGGAATTCAATACACAATTTAGAACAACAATCTCAGACATGCAATAAGAAGTCAAACACATGCAAAATATTTTTTTAGGGGAAAGAAACTTCTAAAAACCCCTTAAGCATGCTTGCATTAAACAAATGAATATGGACTATATTACAATTGCTAGCTCAATATTAGATCACCCTTCCAGTAAATAACCTATATCTCTACTCAATGAGAATCTCCAACCCAAACTTAGTCAATTTCTGCCTCTACTTGAGCCCCTATTTCCTTGCACAAATCCTAAGGAATTAGGCCCTATTCTATAGGAATTTTCCTAAAATTGATTATGCAATTTCCATGGTTGGATCATTGATTACATGCAACACCTGTACACTCAAGACTAGTCTATAATTGATGTTATAGTGCCTTGGAATCCCCACCACAATTGAGGAACTCGAATTCGTTACATGAACTAGCTACTTTGACTTGATTGAGTAGTCAACTGGATGATCTCTAAGTTATATTGTTATCCCACTGCACAGCTGACCTCCAACTAGTTCTACGAATAGTTAGATCTACTTTAATTGAATACAACTAGAAATAACTGACCTTGATTGCTACAAATTAGCAATCAAACATGCTTAACTGAAATCCAAGCCCTCTAACTCGAATTTACTGAGCTAACTGAGTGACAAGAGCCATGCCACACAAGTTAACTACCTCCATGTTGTCTGCTGATGTGGAAATTCAATTTTTCTCAATTTGACAAAGGCAAAGTCAAAGTGAGACTTTCTTGCTACACTTCTAAAAAAAATGTGTGCTAGTTTTCATAGATGATATTCTAATATACTCAATAGCCAAGAAAGAGCATGTGGAGTACCTCAAAATCTTGTTGCAAGTGTTGCGGTAACATAAATTGTACACTAAACTTAGAAGGCGTGATTTCTTTAAAGAACAAGTGTATTATTTGTTCCATGTCATATCAGAAGGAGTGACAAAAAATATTTAAAAGGTAAAGGCAATCATGGAGTGGCCTACTCCTTATAATTTAGTAGAAATCAAGTTATTTATGGACTAGCTAGATACTACTGAATATCCATAGAAGCATATTCAAATATTGTACATCTAATTACAATGCTACATAAGAAGGAGTCAAGTTTAATTAGACATGAGAGTGCAAAGGGAGCTTCAAACAACTGAAGCACATTTTAACCAATGCCCCCATCCCAAATATTTCCAACTATGATAAATATTTCTTGGTATGCATAGATGCTTGGTTGGAAGGCATTAATGGAATCCTCATGAGAGATGGGAATATAATTTTTATGAATTTAAAAAGCTAAATGGTATGAGCATACGTATGTTACACATGATATGGAGTTGGAAACAATCATTCAATTGTTAAATATGTGGATACATTATCTACTTGAAAGGAAATATACCTTTATAACACACCGAAGTGAGCTAAAATATTTGTTTGATTAGCCCAAACTTAATGCTAGACAAGTGAGATGGTGAGATATGGTTATTGAATTTAATTTTGAAACCAAGAATATCAAAGGTAAAGAGAATTATGTGGTGTTTCACTCAATATGAGTGTGAAAACAATACACATAGTAGCCATCAACACCTGTGAGACCAACTTAAAAGAAAAAATTATGGAAGTGTTGCAAGGAGATGATCATTTTTAGTAAATAAGTGAATTCCTGAAGCAAGGGCTTAAGGGGAAAACATAATGAATTATTAGCTAACGAAATATGATTTATTAATGAAGAGGAGAAGAATATACACACCTAATGTAATTGAAATGAAGAAACTCAAAATGGATGAGATTCATAAATGACCTTATACATGTTCTCTATGTTACCAAAAGATGTTTCTAATTTCTAGGAGATGTATTATTGGCCAAGGATGAAAGGGGAAATTTTTGAATATGATGCCAAAAGTCTAAAATTCTCATAAGTCAAGGTGGAGCACAAGCACTTAGGAGGATTATTACAACCAATACCAGTGTCAGAAAGGAATCTAGAAGTAATTGTTATGGATTTCATCATTGGATTATCAAAACCCTCAAACAACATAATGTAGTCGTGGTGGTGGTAGAAAAGTTGAGAAAGGAAGCCTAGTTCATTCTTTTTAAATCCACTTATAAGGAAATTGACATTTCCCATATCTTTAGGAATTTTTTTAGGTTGCATGGAATTCCCAAAAAGATTTTTTCAAATTAGGATTCCAAGTTTACTTCAATTTTTTGGAAGTATTTATTTGCAAATTTTGGGATAGAATTGACACTCAACAAAACCTACCACTCTCACACAAATGGGAATATAAAAAGGATAAAATAGGTGTTGGAAGACATGCTAAGAATATATGTTATGAACTAGGTAGAGAGATGGGAAAAATATCTACCTCTGGTGGAGTTCTCTTACAATAATGGGTATCAAATATCCGTAGAGATGAGCTCCCTTGAAGCATTTATGGTACAAAATGAAAAACTCAATCATGCCTGTTCATGAAATGTTAAAGGAAATGGAATAGGAGATGATCAAAATAAATAAATAAAATTGAAAGTGGCTCAAGAATGGCAAAAAAGATATGTAGATCAGGGAAAAATTCACAAGGAATTTCAAGTGGGGGAATTTGTGTATATTTGAGTTATACCTAAGAGAATTTAATTAAAAGTGAGGTCATGTGCTAAGCTGGAAACATTTTATTTTGGACCCTTTGAGATTTTGGAAAGAGTGGGGCTAATAGCATACATACTTTTCCTACCTACCATAGTAGAAACACATGGTATATTCCATATATCCTTGCTTAAGTATGCACATAATTCTAATCATGTAACTGATTAATATTTGATACATGTGGAACTAGAAAAAGAATTACGGTCAAAACCTTAGTGCATAATCGATAGGAAGGAGACTATGATTTGAAATCAAGCCATCATGTAGGTAAAAGTGCAACAGAATCACTTCTAAATAGTTGAACCCATATGGAAGCTAGAGGATGCCATGAAAGAATGCATATTCATTTTTCTTTTCTATGTAAAAATTATTTTTATGAATGCTAGATCAACAATGATGGTGTTCCTTTAAGGGTGATGGGATTGTATCATTTAACTCCATGATTTTGTAAATGTAATTAAGAATATAATGATGGATAATCAACATGGATGTTATAGCTAAATTTATCATGATGTAAATATTATTTTAAGTATATATATATATATATATATATATATATATATATATATATATATATATATATATATATATATATATATATATATATATATATATATATATATATATATGTTGAAATTGGAGGAGACAATAACCTATATTGATCTTGATGCCTGGGAAAGAAGATTCACTAAGGGAAAGCTATGAGGGATTAGGAAATATCATATCCTTGTTGAATTTAATCAAGCCTTGTTTTTTCACATTTGGTAGTTGGTCTCTCAGCTTCCAACAATTATGAGCAATAGAGAAGAGGGTACCAGAATGCCCAAGGTATGGGATACATGCTACTCTATAGTCTTCCATATGTTGATTTGCAACCCAAGGAGATATCAAAACTCTAATGCTAGCAATAAAAATTTTGTGGGTAAGAATACAGGGGAAGAAAAAGAGAAAAAAAATAAGAGAGTAATGTAAAGAAGGTTAAGGGAACACAAATAATGTGCATGCCTTACAGAGATTGAAAACCATGAATTGTGTGAATAGAGTAGACCCACACATATGTATAGGAGACATGAATCTAAATAATATATGCTTGGAAGTATTTGAGTCACAACCACTCAGTGTGGAGGTGAGTTCTGAAGTGAGCTAGGCAAGGAATTAGTGACAATCCTTCCCCTAAGTTTTGGGACCTCGAGGAATTTCTAAACAATTGTTTGAATATTGTATGTGAGGAACTAGAGAAGAGAAGCGATAAGGTACTATTATATCAGTGAAAGGATACCTTTTGTGATATTATATCCTTGGATGGCCATATTTGTTATGTTAAGAGGCTCAAATCAACCACTTAAGTGCAATTCTTGAATGTTACAAGGGAAGGAAAGTGGATTTCATATTTACTACTTGAGTTTGATTTGTGAGTTACCCTAAGTGAATATTTCTGTAAAGTATCAAATTTGGATTGGGGGTGGACACTATAAGAAAGAATACAACATAGCTAAGCCTAAGATTGGGTGGTTTCTAGTGACTTAAGTGGACCACATAAGTCTATTTACCTCTCATGAATGAAATGCCATCTTTGTTCCAGGTTCATGAGTATTGTGTTGCTAGTTACTATACTACTAGTAATAATGGATTGATTTTTGTTGTGAACATATGATAAATGTGTATGAAATGATGGTTATTTTTATTATTTATTAAATATGACTATGTTAATCTATTGGGTATGTTGTAACAATGACATGATAAAATGGGTAATGTGCTTGATCTCTAGTTTTAAATTCCTCTCATGTGAATAAATTTTGCGTATGGCGAAACACTTTGAGGTATGTTGTCCATAATAAATATGAACTTATGATTGTGAAATGTGATGCAAGGTTTATTGGAGCCTAGGTCTCTTCTTTTGGTTTTTTAGTCATTGGTATTACCTATATTAGGCTTGAGATGGAATGATTTTGGATCTGTCCCTATTAAGAGTGAGAGGAATTGAAGGTCCTTCTCTATCTAAGGAACTTATTTCCTTCAGGAGATAATCTAGAATACTTGGATCCTACATGAGAGAGAGAGAGAGAGTTTTGAAGTATGAAGTCTCATTCTAAAATGGAGTAAGAATAATTCCATCTAACTGAGTAAAGTTGAGTATGATGGCCATATACCATCTCTCTATTTTTCTTCTCAAGCATGTCTGACTGTAATAAACATCCTTGAATTCCTTTTTTAGATTGGTGAATATTTTTCTAATACTTCGTAGTGTTTTTGGGAAAGCCTCTATTTTGTTGAAGTTAGATTTAGTCCTTTAGAATAGGCTTGGATTCCCTTTTAGAGTATCAAACCCCTGGTATCCATTTTCCTTAGCAAAAATCATTTAAGAACCCCCTAACATTGACAAATAAAACATATCGGTGGTTGGGAAGTCCATGAGGCTTGGGGTTGATACCTTTAATAATTGGGAATGGCTTAGTAAAAGAGTTATACTCTCATTGGATGTTGGAGTATCACTAATATCAATAATTCAATAGGTCAGCCTATCGAGGTTTTGGAACTTCATAAAAACACCCATGTAGAAGTCCCTCATACCAACAATCCCAAGAAATATGTCAATGTATGGAAATCAAATTGGGATTCGTGGCATATAGGGACAACAATATCTCCAAATTAGATTATCAAAGAAGGTCAGATCCTTTATTGGCCTTCGGGAGGGTTGGGAATCTGTTTCCTGAGTTGGAAGTGTTGGAGTGGTTCATTAAATCAATTGGTCAAATGGTTAATTGATAAAGTGCTCAAAATTAGCCTCAAAAATAAAAGTGTATGAATCTTGATAAACTTAGCTTCAGGTCAAAGAGCTCATCATTTTGATTCCAATGGTGTGAACGAAACTCAAATCCGAGCTTGTATGAAAAAGTTATAGCAAGTCAAAATTCATGTTTGACATAATCGCATGGCAAAATTGGATGATGTGGCAAGGTACTTCATTAAATGAGGAGGTGCCAAGTGGCAAGCTCTTACAGATTAATTTTTCACCGATGCCACATTCCCTGATCCTGGACACTACTGCTCTGTGTTATTGACATCTGCCTTGTGTCATGTTGCAAATTATGTGTCAATGTCTTCCTTGTCATCTTAGGAAGAATACCTCAGTTCACTACTCTTGGAGCATACCCTTTTTACCTATGTTTTTGGGTCATCGCGAGACAACAGTTGTTCCACCCGCGAAGATGGCCAAGATTTCACTAGCCCTAGTGAATTCTTCGCTCTGTCTCTGTGTTGCACTCACGATGACCTACTTTTGGCAAGATTTTTAAACAAATCGTCTAAGCTTCGAAGTGTAACAGCTTCATTAGCAGTCCTCGGGTTCGTTGTTGGATCAAATGAGCTCACTTATTTCCTTTGGGATGGTTGTTCCACCTTTTTTGCAACCTCTCAAAGGGATAATCTCTTTCTCCCATCTCTTATGGAAGCTCCTCCTCCTATAAATACTTCCTCCATGACTGAGATCAACTAGGTTCATAGTTCAACAGTTTAATAGTAAAAGTAGAGAGTTTTGCTAGAGTGTGGAAGTAGCCTCTTACATAAATTAGCTCAGGATGGTATTGAGTGGAGTTGGCTTGATTGCAAGAGTGTTCTAGCATTAGCCTTTTGGGTAGGAGAGGGAGTTATTCATCTTTTTGGAGATAGTTCATGAGTGGATTCTTGTGGAGACATGCTGACAGGAGCCTTCAAGGAGACTTACTACGTCAAGGCTTGGTTGTAAGTTTTACTTCAATTTACATTAATAAAAATCAATAGCTTATTTCCTATATCTTATGTCAAATTGCGTATTAATATCTTGAAGCCCCTTGACTCTTTAAGTAGATCATTTTTTTCGTACTCTATTAATTTCATGGTTGCGCTCTTTATGTTGTTTTTATGTACAAGTGATTAGAAGAACGAGAGCTAGAGAAACACAATAGGGACTTCATCGAATGACGATTTGAAGGTAGGCCTTCATGGAATCAACTTTCTAAGGAAATTTGCTTTGGTATTGTCTTTGCTGTAACTAGACCCACTTTAGGGCTAGAGGGGTTGCCTTTGTCCACATAGGTAACTTTCCTGTGTTAGAAGTTGGCGACCATACTGGGGAACTTTTTCTTTTGTCTCTTGATTTGATTTTGTTTTTCTTATTTATTGTCTCATTTACTTTCGGGATGAATTCTTCATGTTATGGGTTGTTTTACTACTCCTGGTAGTCTTCCCTCTGTCATAAGTGATAGGTCTAGCCTTCCCTCAGCTAGATTTTGAATTTTTTCCTTTAATCTAGGGTCGTCACAGTTTATTTTATGACAATCGCGAAGATAGTGGCGCCTACACTATCTGATTAGCTGCACCTTCTACTGTTTGGTGCAATTAAATCGCCTCACAGTCGCGAAGAGCTCTGAAATGAGCTTGACGCTATTAACTGGTGTACTTCAGCGATGATGTCACAGAGTGACTAGTTAGGGAGGTGTGGCGTTTCATTGTCTATGTGTGTTGTCAATTTTACACCTACGAAGATTCCTGTAGGTTTTAATTTTGCAGTTTTGTTTGTTGATTGGCTAGTGTGTTCTATCCTTTTGAGCTTGTCTTCCGCCTCTTTATTGTGGGTCAAATTGTTGATTGTTAGAATATTTGACTCTAGGTTTCATTCCCTTGAAACTTCTCCTTCTCAATTGTGTGACCTGTCCACCTTAGGGTTTCTTGAAACATTAGCTTTTCTTGGGTTACTTATTCGTTTGGACCTTTGAGCTATGTTTGGAGAAATCCCTTGCTTTGTTTGAGGCTTTTGCTTATTAATTGTTTTTTCATCTTCCTGATTGGTATGTGACATTTGGTTACCAAAACTTTCAAGTCTTGTTTTTTTGGTTTCCCTCCTTCACTTGGCATAGATCACATTGCTTCCTGGTCAGTGAGAAAGCTTTCCAAGTTTTGCAAAAAGAAACATCTTCTTTGTTTGGATTCTTTGATTAGTTTATGAGTGGAATGTTTCTCTTTATGTATTGAATGATTTCATTTGGAAAGGACTTTAAACTAGCATCGTTTTGAGTTTTTCATTTGGTTTCTTGTCATCTATTCGAAAGAACAATCTCTTGCATTCATTTTTCATTAGGAAATGAGAACAATCTTTTGCATTAGTAAATTCTTGACATTTAGAAGTTGAAAAGTGAAGGATGTATTTTTCATTTTCTTAATTAGATTGCTTGCAAGTTAGTGAAAGATAGTAGCATAACTCTTTCCTCTTGATTGGTTTGCTTGCGAGATAACGAAAAGTACCATTCTTGCATTTTATTTCTTGTTGCTTTGCTTGATTTGAAATTAACTTCTCACTTTTCTTTAGTTAGTTGTTCATTGAAAAGGAATGGTTTCTTTTCTCATTTAGTTGCATTTTAGGAGTTTTTTAAGATACATTCAGTAGAGCCTTGGAACTGAAATTTAATTCAAGATCAATTGTTAAAATTTATTAAATTAACCTAAGGAAGCATTGAAACTTAATGCTCATATCTAGAGGTATAGGCTAGAGACGTGTTTTGGCGTCTTTAAACCTAGTGGTTGTTGTTTTCACTAAGGTTGGGTTATTCCTCCTTTTACGATTCAATAAGTACTAGTACAGACTTGTGCTCCCTGTACCATTGTGTATATGATGGGAGACCCCACTAGGTTGCAATCTTGTTCTCCATAGGAAACTCAGTTGGCCGTCTTGCAGACATGATACACCGAACACAACATTCAGGGAGATTTCCTGCTCGTGCTTCTTGGTTCGCCAAGAGCTATTATGCAGTTCACGCTTGCCTAGTAAACCTTTTGCCTAGAGTTCTAGAGTAGTCACTTTCCTTCCCTTTTGACTCTCTAATAGTAAAAGGATCATCCGAGCACTTGTGCTTTCGAGCTCGTTTCCAACCAAAAGTGATAGAGTCACCTTTCGTCCTTTTCTCGACTCTTAAAACATGAAAAGGCAAAGGTTTGTTTTAGTGTTCCAAAATTAACTTCCCATGAAATATTCCTAGTAAAAATTATCTTCCTTAGTAATTTTTTAGGGCCAATTCCAATGGAAACATTTCCATAGTCTACCGGTCAAGGATTCCCCTTGGAAGGGAATCCTGGTCCTTTTCCTTCTTTTGGAAATGCTGGTGCTCCTTATATGGCAACATTGTACCTTCCTGGGTTAACCATTGGTTTACTTATCTAGTTATTTTTGACCTCAGTAATCTCGAGTGCCTCAACTCCTGACCCACCATCTCCTTCATTCGAATCACGGCATGATGATTCTAAGGTTGACCCCTCGCCTTCCTCCCCTATTTCTTCACCTTCCGCTTCTACTTTGCCTGGTGAAAGTTTCAAATCTAGTAACCAGGAGGCTAAGAAGAAGAAGAAGAAGTCAGCTAAGCAAGAAGCCAATCATGCAGCTATTACTCCAAATGCACCTCCCGCAGACAAACCTTTTGATCCTCCACGGAAGGTCAAATTCCCTTGCAGGTTGTGTAAGGGTTATCATCTCCCCCGAGACTATCTTGGCATTCTCAGAGTCTTAGAGGTATGGTCTCAAAGTCTGGATCAGCCATCCCCATCGACCTCTAGAGATCATGTCGATGCTATGCTCTTGGCTAGAGATGGTAAGAAGAAAGGGAAGATTAGATTTCCCTGTAGGTTATGTGAAGGAGAGCATCTTCTTCACCTTTTCCCTCTTATGGATAAAGCTTCCAAAGTTTTGGAAAACCTTACAGCCTCTAAACCCCAACTTCCTATTGGTTATCAGAGGATTTCTTCTAACCCTCCCCCGATTGGTAAAGAGATTGACTTGGATTCATCTCTTGCCCATATTGCTCTTCCTCAACCTGACTCTCTTGTGTCTATTCCTGACCAGCCATTGGTCGAAGAGAATGCCGACTTGGTTTCACCACTAGTTGCTAACTCTGTTTTAGAAGAGAGTGGTGATCATACTACTCACGCTCTTCTTGTCTCCTCAGATTCTATTGAATCGAAGAGCGATCCCCCCATCTCGGTTGTTCATGGGAGCCTTTCTTCTATTCTTTCCGAGCATTGGGGCAATCATATCATTCCTCCACCAAGTAGTTCTGTCGTTTCTTTCGATTGGAGTCACTTGACTACTTTTCGCCTCCCGTCTTATATGCCTTTTCAGGTTATAGTACAAGCCTATAATATGGTAGTACCTGGCACTATATTAGATGAAGGTGTGTCTGTGAGCATGATGTCTTCCACTACTTGGCAAGCTTTGGGCTCCCCACAGCTTGTGCCTATCACCCAGAATCTGTTGGCTTTGAACGGAGGAACCAGTCAACCATTAGGGATCCTTCTTCTGTTCCCTATTACTTTGGGAGGAAAGACCATCTATATAGATGTGATGGTAGTCCAAGGTCCGTTAGATTTCAATCTCCTCCTTGGATGCAACTATGTTTATGTCATGGGAGCTCTTGTTTCTTCACTTTTCTGTGTGGTTTGTTTTTCACACAAAGTGAGAATAATGACCATTGATAAACTGTCATTCATTGGTCACCAGGCGCCTCCTTTGCAACCATCATCCCCTATCAGCTCTTGTTTACAAGTAGTACCTTCCCCACCACAGGTTAATTATGTGGCTACATGTTCTGTCTCCACATCTACTGATGATCACACATATGGTATAGTACATTATGTACTTGGGGCATTGGAACCAAATCTGTCTTTGGTACCAAATGACATGTATTCCTCCCAAAGCGTGGTTCTTCCATCTAGTGAGGATCTCTTGGGAGCCATGTTCTCGTATGGTCCATGAACAGATGTGAAGAGGATGGTTCCTTGTCTTGTGTCAACCTCGTTAAAAAATGAATCAAGATGTCTGAGGATAGTTTGTTATTGTGTCAACCTCATTAAAAAATGAAACAACTCCCTTTTCCAAATCAAGTCTTTGATTAAAATCTCGTAAAATTCCAGTCGAGTCTTTCCAAGATCTCACAAGTGAACCTTCATTCCATCCTCCATCCACCTAGTTGAATGAAATGAAGCTTGGGGGGCATGTACCTCGATTTGAGTCATTATGCTGGGGGCATGCGAACTTATAGAAAGCATATTTTTTCATTTCAAGCTTGTGTAAACATGAAACCGAATCCAAGAAGAGTTATCCATGTTTCAAGCTTGTGTAAAAATGAACCCACACCTGATTTACACCTCGTAATCACCATTTTTATCAGCTTGTTTATGCTAGATGATCCTTGGTTGTTCATTCCATCGCCACCATCTCTTTGGATGATCATATGCTTTCACTTGGTTGTTTCTCATTTCCTAAGGAACCTTAGCAATGAGTGGTTTTGTTAGCCAGCCTCTTGGCCATTATGTGTTTTGAGCAGTTCCTCCATTATTGGAACCAATTGCTACCCTTTATACCACTCATTCCTCTAGGACGAGTCACCATTAAGCTATTTTCTGACTCATAAAAGATGAAAAGTTTGCCAAGTATTTTTTCCCTTTTTGACTCGTAAAAGAGAATAAAAATGGGGGGTCTGCTTTGAGCTCTTTTTCGACCCTTTAAAAACAAAAATATGGCCGAGCCATTGTCGTTTCAAACTCATTAACGGATGCGAAATTTCATGCTCCCAGTATAAGTTTACCGCTTTTTTAGGCTGGGAAGCACTATTTATGAAAAAGGTACTCCTTGACTGAAATGGTCAAGCAGTTCCCTTGGGTATTGTTTTCTAACTTTTCGGATCTGGGGGACAAATTTACAAAAAGGGACCTTTGGAGTTTTCTTTTCCGTGTCTTTTTCAAACTCTCTAAATATGAAAAAGACTCTGAGTTTTACCTATTTCAGAATCGTTAAACCCTGACGACATTGGACTTGTCATCATGACGAGACCGAGCTTCTCCTTCCTAGGGCTTGTTAAAAATTACTAGGTCGGATTTGTCCGAAGGACAAATTTACATTACAAGCATATGTTATCCCCTTCAAGTTTGTGTTTCAAAAATAATTGGGGTACTTGCCAGAAATGGTGGGGGGGAATTTGGAAGTATTCCATTGGTTGTATTAATTCTTACAGCAGCTTGTCGCTCTTGAACATCAACACTCTTTCTGCTTCGTGTCGGGTTGGGATATCCTCACTTTATCGTTTGCCTTCCAAGTTTTGGTTTATCCATTTTTCCTCATTCCATCTGATCCTTGTTGCATCATCATGACCTTTCATCCCTTGGTACCAAGATGTTGCCAAACTCCGAAGTCGTGTCATCGATATATTCAAGAGCTTAATCCTTCTGCAGTTTGTATCCTTACATACCTTCCTCAAATTCTCTGTCTCATCTACATTCATCTTGCTTCTTTGTCTTGCATCGATGATATGGGAAACATTATGACCCTCCTTCGACCAATCACTTCCTATCGACTTCATCTCATTATCCAAGAAGTTTATCTAGAGACTCCTTTCTGATACCTTACGGCTTGCATGCCTTAATGGAAAGTTCTTTGCATTCAATGACAGGCTTTCATTATTGGCCTTCTATCAGGTGATTTTGCGGGTGTTTGAATTCAGATCATTCTTCACACTTCGTGAATTGTACTAGCGGTACCTTGAGAACCATTGAAATTACTAGTGGTCTCCCTCGCACTTGTTAGCAGTTTACATCATTGACCGGTAATCAAGAAATTTTCTAGTATGCTCGAATTCAACACATCTATTCGCATATTAGAATTTGTACCATGATCGGGTTGGGATTCAAAACCCTGGGCTCAGATTACACAAGTCCAAGTTGATGGATTGGTTCATGATTGAATACATGACTCTTTTGATTGGATGGCTGCAACCATACCTGAGTCTTTTATATGGTCCTTCTGACTGGATGGCTTCGTCCATACCATAGATCATTTATGTTTGTCTTCTGGATGGCCGCACCCATGCCTCATACAAATGTATTTCCTTTCACTATGCACTCATGTATCAAAGATATCAGTTGTACTTGCATTTGCAGGTTCTCCACGATGGTGTTATGTTTCAGTTATGGATTTGTAAAGCATTTCACCCCTCCCACTCTCTTAGCCTTCATGCTTTAGGGGGAATTTGTTACACAATAATTTTTCACTAACGCCACATTCCATGGTCCCGGACACTACTGGTCCATGTTATTGACATCTACCTTGTGTCATGTTGCAAATTATGTTTCAATGTCTTCCTTGTCATCTCAGGAAGAATACTTCAGTTCACTACTCCTGGAGCAGACCCTTTTTACCTATGTTTTTGGGTTGTAGCGAGACAACAGTGGTTCCACCTGCGAATATGGCCAAGATAGTAGCCCTAGCGAATTCTTTTCTCTGTCTCTGTTTTGCACTTGCGATGACCTACTTTTGGCAATTTTTTTAAACAAATTGTCGAAGCTTCGAAGTGTAACAGCATCATGGGCAGTCCTAGGGTTGGTTGTTGGATTAGATGAGCTCGCCTCTTTCCTTTGGGATGGTTGTTCCACCTTTTGTACAACCTCTCAAATGGATAAGCTCTTTCTCCCATCTCTTATGGAAGCTCCTCTTCCTATAAATACTTCCTCCATGACTGAGATCAGCTAGCTTCAAACTTCAAGAGTTTAATAGTAAAAGTAGAGAGTTTTGCTAAAGTGTGGAAGTAGCCTCTTACATAACTTAGCTTGGCATGGTTTTGAGTGGAGTTGGCTTGATTGCAAGAGTGTTCTAGCATTAGCGTTTTGGGTAGGAGAGAGAGTTATTCATCTTTTGGGAGATAGTTCATGAGTGGATGCTTGTGGAGACATGCTCACAGGACCCTTCAAGGAGACTTACGACGTCGAGGCTTGGTTGTAAGTTTTACTTCAATTTACATTAATACGAATCAATAGCTTATTTCCTATATCTTATATTGAATACTCTATTATGTTCGTGGTTACACTCTGTATGTTGTTTTCAGGTGCATGTGATTAGAAGAACGAGAGCTGGAGCAACACAACAAGGACTTCATCGAACAACGATTTGAAGGTAGGCCTTCATGGCATCAAATTTCTAAGGAAATTTGCTTTGGTATTGTCTTTGATGTGACTAGACCCACTTTAGGGCTAGAAGGGTTGCCTTTGTCCACATAGGGAACTTGCCTGCATCACACAAGCCGCCATTGGCCTTGCATGTCGCAAATTGCAATCGAAGGTAGGTCAGTGTTAAAAATCGCACCTTGAGCAGGGAAGGGTTACGACGCAATAAGGCAGGTGGGAAGTATTTCAAGAGTCGGCTGGAGGCATGATGTGATAGATCACAATCGAACATTGGAGAAGGGAAGGAATTAAAAAAAATCGACCCCAATAGGTTTGGGTTGCGATGTGATATCGCAATCTTAAATCACAACATGGTTCAAAGTCCCGCTTTATGATTGTCGTCGATTCTCCATTGATGGCGAAATGCGATAGGTTCCTTGGATGCAATGAAACTATAGGTTGCAATTTAATGGTTCGTCGGGTCCATCATATCGTAATTGCACATTGCCTTGTTCACAGACTATAAGCCCATAAGACTCCACCGATTGCGATTTTCAATGGACAGTTGGTGCCGATGTATTATGGCCCATCGCATGGAAAAATTCTCACTCGGTTAGTGGATTTTTGGAGTGATATTGTGGGTTCCTATCGGATGTGGTGCAATTTGTGGAACGAATAGTGGGATAACTAGGAGAATTCATAACTTCTTCTGTTTTCCAATAAATTGGATGAAAAAAGAGGCTAGATAGCCATTTTTGGACATTCTGAACTAAATGGAGTGGCTTGCATAAGCATTTGAGCATTGTAAACACAGATTTTTGCACTTTTGAGTATAATAGAGAGGCCCAAGCCATTGGAAGTTGGACCATGGAGACGTAGCCTAGGAGGGGTGAACTCCTTTATCATGTTCTTGTTGTAATGTGTTTTTGATGATGTTCTATACATGTTTATGATGTTGTTTAGTTTCTGGTTTATGTTAAATTGCTCATAAAATTAACATAAAAACTCTTCATTTCACTTGCAAAAATTGATGAATCCTTAAGCACAATGAAAGCATTTTTTTTATAATTTGAGGAAGATCTTAGCACTGCAAACTAATATTCTAGATCAGATCAATTTGGTATCAGGGCACTAGGTTTTCTTTGTGAAAGAAGGATCTAATTGTTTGCAAGTTTATGGCATGCTTACAAGGTTAAAACTTAAAAGAGGTGATGGAAATCTTGTCGAACACCCTAAAGTTGGGTCAAGGGGAAGAAGAGAAAGGTTCCCACAACCTCCAACACCATTTCAGCCTCAAGTTGCAGTTGAGACTCTAGAGATCATGTCTCATGAAGGAGAATCTACAAACATGATAGAAGATGAGAAGACCTTCAGAAAGGATTTCTTTGATATGAAAGTGATGGTGAAGGTCCTCTATGAAGATAGGAATAATAGTTTGCAAGGAGAAAGTTACAAACCTCCCAATGGAGAAGGATCTTCAGGAGGAGGTAATGGAAAAGAAGGTATTGTGAATGGAGACAAACCTCCACACTCTCCACCATCTTCTTCATCTTCTACTTCACAAACATCTTCACACTCTTCCACTAATACAAACCTTACTCATACTCATCATCATTCTTCAAAAGGAACTGGTAAATCACCTTTTTTTAAACTTGATGTTAAATTCAAGTTGCCCATGTATAATGGTGAAGTGAATGCAGAGAAGCTTGATAATTGGATTCGTCATTTGGAGGTATATTACAAGATTTAAAACCTTCAAGAGGATGACATAAAGATTCAATTAGCTTCCTTGAGAATGGAGGGTGCAACACTAGTATGGTGGGAATCAAAGACCTAAGAGGAGATAAAAGAACATGGCAAGGTCTCAATTTCTTGGAATGGTTTCATTGCTACAATTAAAAGAAAATTATACCCTATAGATTATATGCAGAAATCCATTATGAAATGGCAGAACTTTAGACAGCTTAAAGGTCAAAATGTGCAAGATTACACCTAAGAATTCAGAAAAAGGTCTCTAATGTTAGGTGTAGATTTGCAGTCATAGGACACTTTGCTAAAGTACAGAGAGGGTTTACACAGTTACCTTAGGCATAATATCTTAATGTTTAATCTCAATAATCTATATGATGTGTGTGTGCAAGCCACTCATCTTGAGGCAAGAGAGAAAAACACCCCAGAAGAAGGCATTAAAATTCCATTTAAGAGTAAGGGAAAAGAAAAGGCTTTCAAAGGGAAGGAAAAGAAAAGTACATCTATCAAAAAAGAAGGAGAGAAAATTACATGCAAACATTGTTCTAGAGAGGGTCACAAGGAAGCTCATTGTTGGAAGCTTCATCCGGAAATGAAACCAAAAAGAAACAATAACAAGGGAAAATAGAAGACAACTACAACCACTCAACAAGATTTGGGATTCGATTCGAGTGATGAAACTAAATTCACGGCCATGGGGTTAAAAAGAAAATAATCCATTTCCAACACTAGTTCTTCAGACTCGCAAAATGAAACTCTGAATGAAAAGAGGAGAATAGAAATGTTTCACACGAGAGTGATCTCAAAAGATAACAAGATTGATACATTGTTCGATAGCGGCTCTCTAGCCAATCTTATCTCAAAAAACATTGTCAAGAGTTTAAATCTAGAAACTGTTCCACATCATAAACCGTATCCACTTGGATGGGTATGTGACAATGTGTAATTGTAGGTTACGAGAAAATGTAAACTGAAATTTACTATCACTACAAAATTCATAGATGAAGTGGATCTTGACGTTGTGCTGTTAGATATTTGTGGAATAGTTCTGGGAAGCCCGTACCTTTATGACAAAAAAGCTATCTTCCATTGACATGAAAATAAATATCATTTATTTAAAAATGGAGAAGAATATATTGTGAGAGCTCATAGCAAGAAAACAAATTTTTCACTTGTTAATGTAGGGAAGATGAAAAGATTGGTGAAATCGAGCAAGAATTTTTCGCTTCTTATTATCAAACCAAAAAATGATGTTGATAATGAAGCTTACAAAGGTTGTGATTCGAATTTGAAATCAGAATTGGTTGACGTAGTTAACCAATATGATGAAATGTTTCAGGAACCAAAGGGATTACCTCCCAAGAGGGGAATCCAACATGAGATATAGTTGCAGCAAGATTTTCCTCTTCCTAACATTGGCATGTACAGGATGTCAGTGACGGAAAGCCCAGAAATTAAGACAGAAATCCAAGAGTTGTTGAATAAAGGGATCATCAAACCATCTTCCTCACCTTGTGGTTCACCTATTGTCTTGATGCCAAAGAAGGATGGAACATGGCGCATGTGTGTGGACTTTCATTCATTGAAAAAAATTATGGTAAAGAACTGTTACCCACTGCCTCAAATAGATGATTTACTAGATCAGTTGAAAGATGAAAAGCTTTTTACTAAGCTGGACTTAAGAAGTGGCTACCATCAAATTAGAATAATTGAAGAAGACATTTGGAAGACAGTGTTCAAAACAAAACTTGGTTTGTTTGAATCGCTAGTTATGTCGTTTGGTTTATGTAATGCTCTTGCTACATTCATGTGTGTGATGAATGATGTGTTAAGGCCATTTCTTGATGAATTTGTCATAGTATACTTAGATGACATCTTAATTTTTAGTAAATATTGTGGTGAACATGTCATGCATGTAACAAAAGTAATTGATGTCTTAAAAAAAGAATAATTGTATTTGAAGATGTCAAAGTGTGAGTTTGGGAAGACTTCTTTCATTTACTTGGGTCATATTGTTGGAGGAGGTGAGTTGAAAATATATCCCTCCAAGGTTGATATCATTGTAAATTGGCCAAGGCCCAAGACAGTTACAGAAGTAAGAAGTTTTCTAGGAGCAGCCCAATATTGGAGGAAATTCATTGCTAATTTCTCTCTTATAGAAACTCATTTGCATGCGTTGACAAGCGTGAAAAAGGTTTTTCAGTGGGGAGGAAAACAAAAAAATGCCTTTGATGCATTGAAGGAAAAGATCAGTACAAATCCAGTACTCGCACTTCCAGACTTGAGACAATCATTTGAGATTTAGACAGATGCTAGTGACTACGTTATGGGTGCAGTCCTCATGCAACATGGTAAGCCTATTTATTTTCATTTGGAAACTTTTAATGGTGTAGTGATTAACTATCCTACATATGACAAGGAATTGTATGCATTGGTGCAAAGTGTGAAAAAATGGAAACACTACCTAATGGGTAAGGAAACAATCATTCACATTGATCATCAACCATTGCAATACTTGCAATCTCAATCAAAGTTGCAACAATCAAGGAACTTCTAATGGATGGGTTTCCTTCAGCAATTCCATTTGGTAATTAGGTATAAGAAAGGTATCTACAATAAAGTTGTTGATATGCTTTCTAGGCCAATTGTTAGTGCATATAATTTACTCAAGCATAATCCTATTTTACATGAAATTTATTTTGAGAAATATGCATTAGATAATGACTTTCAAGATGTTTATGCAAGCTTGAGTCAAGGTAACCAAGTAGAGGAATTGGATTATCATTTTCATGATAACTTGTTGTACCATCATGGCAAGCTTTGTATTCTGCACGGAGAAAGAGTTAACATCTTAAGAGAGGAACATACTTCTCTTATTGTTGGTCATTTCAGTGTAAGTAAGATGATGACATATCTATAGAGGTATTGTTATTGGCCTCGTATGCTTGAAAGTGTGTCTTGTTTTATTAAGGGATGTTCATTATGTGCAATCAGTAAGCCTAGTAATAGGAGGTTAGTGTTTCTAGGAAAACTAGTGTCTTTTCAATCGACTAGCCCTCTAGGTTCGGTAGCTACCCTAGCAAAAAACAATTTAAAGAAATTTGTGATTTCTTCTATGTATGATAGATAAGAGAGAAGCAAAGGAACCAACCTGGATCTTCTGCTAGACTCCTTGCTTGATCTCTCTCCCCTTTAACATAGCTTGTAACTCCTCTCTGTACTTATCCCACTTGAAGAGTACTTGTAGAGACACAGTAACAAAGAACCGTCAAAGCATCTTGATATATTATATCATAAGCATTGCAGAATCGGAAATACAATGAAAATACAATAGCATTTACAAATAATAAAATTCACAATAGCACAATTGTATGGAAGAAAACTCGAAGAACTTTATTAAATAAGAGGGAGAATTACAACCTAGCTGTCTAATCCAGCATCATCCTTCCAGCATCAAAGCCCTCTTCACCTCATGAAAAGCAAGATCAGACCAACAATACAATGCTCCTTCTCAGATACAAACTATCAGCACTTCCTTACAGATTACAAAATTCCAGCCTCCAAATCTCTCTGCTGAGGGATCCATTTATAGATGTGTGCAAGGGTGTGAGTCATCTCTACGTTTTTTATTAGTGTCATTCCACTTGTTGCATTTGGTTCCACTTAGAGAATTCTTGGATCTCTTACTCATCCCTAGGTGAATTCAGAGAGGCAAGTGTCATAGGAAAAGTTTCTAGAAGATTCCATGAGCATTCACTTAGCAAACTGTCTCGGACATTTGTCCATCCTCGCTCATCGCACCCTACAAAAGGACTCATCAGTATGCATCACACCTGGCTAGTGTAGAAGTCAGTAAGCATCGCACCTTGACAGTGGAGCAATCAGTATGGTCCAGTTTAGGCCAATTCTGGATGGTTATTTAGTGGAACTTTTTGGGAATGATGTAATCAGTTGACCATGATCTTTTAGGGTATGAAACAACTCTTTTAGGGGTTAAAGAGCCCTAGTTTATCGACATATAATATTGGGGTTGAAGTGCCCAAATATGTCTATAACAGTTAGGATTGTACACACCACTTCCATTTCCTTCACGATCGTGGGAGAGTGCTTCTATGGATTTTGTAGGAGGTCTTCCATTGTCAAAAAGAGGTCATGATTATTTGTATGTAGTTGTGGATAGGTTCAACAAAATGTGTATTTTGATGCCATGTAAAAAGCAAGTTACAACTGAACAAACTGCTCACTTTTTCTTTTAGAATGTTTAAGTGCATTTTGGATTTCCCACATCCATTATTAGTGATCGATATTCTCACTTTGTGGGGAATTTTTGGTCAAAATTGTGGGGATTCATGGACCCAAAATTGAAAAAGAATACAACCTTTCATCCACAAATAGATGGTCAAACAAAGGTAGTGAACATAACATTGATACATCTTCTGCGTGGGTATTGCAACAAGCATCCTAATTTGTGGGATGAACAATTGGACTATATTCAGCATGCTTACAACCGAGCCAAGCACTCTTCCACTCAAACTTCACCATTTGATGCATGCATGGGATACTTGCCCAAATCTCCTTTGGATTTTATTTTTGGAAAATATGTCACTATTGAAGGTCATAGCGACATAAACAAAGCAATAAAGTTCATTGAACAAGTACAATTAGTACACTAAAAGGTTCAAGAACAACTTGAGAAAAGTCAAGGCAAGTACAAAGAAAGGCATGACAAGCATCGTCAAGATCACAAGTTCCAAGTTGGTGATGAATTTTGGCTTCACATTAAAAAATAGAGGCTCCAAGGAGAAGGTAAAAATCTCAAACCAATTAGATATGGTCCATTAAGAATTTTGGAAAATATTGGTAACAATGTCTTCAGGTTGGATTTGCCTTCATATGTGAAAATTTATGTTGTTGTTAATGTTGAGAATTTAAGGTTGTATGAGCCTCCTTTTATTGAAGATCAAGGAGAGAATATTCGAATTCCATCTATTGAAGACTTTTCTCCAAAATTCCTTGATGTGCTTATGCAAGACATTATACTTGATAGAAGAACAAGGACAAAAAAAGGGGAAGTATCGATTGTCTTCGAGTGCGGCTCAAGGGTACAATTCCTTCAAAAGCCAAATGGATAGAGGTTGGAAAAGTGAGGAAATTGTACCCTCACTTGTTGAACAATTGAAATTGGTCCTTTTAGGGTCCAAAAGGCTTCCAGTGGGGAGGAGTAATTAGGTGCTCAAAATTAGGCTAAAAAATCAAAGTGTCTGAATCTTGATAAAAATAGCTTCAGATCCAAGAGATCTTCATTCTGATTCCAATGGTGTGAACGACACTCAAATCTCACCTCGTATGCAGAAGTTATAGCAAGTCAAAGTTCAGGTTTGACTTGCTCACATGGAAGGATTGGATGATGTGGCAAGGTCCTTCAGCGAATGAGGAGGTGCTAAGTAGCAAGCCTCCATTTGCCCCCGCATGTCGCAGATCGCAATTGGAGGTAGTTCAACGTTAAAAATTGCCCCCCTAGGAGGGAAGGGTTGCGATGCGATAAGGTGGATGGGAAGGCTTTCATGAATCGGTCGAAGGCACGATGCAATAGATTGCAATCACACATCGGCGAAGGGAAGGAATTACGAAAAATTGACCCCGACAGGTTTTAGTTGTGATGCGATATCCCAATTGCAAATTGCAACACGGTGCAGAGTCTCGCTTTATGATTGTCGCCGGTTCTCCACCGATGGTGAAATGTGACAGGTTCCTCGGATGCGATGCGACTATAGGTTGTATTTTAATGGTTCGTCGTGTCCGCCATATCGCAATTGCACATTGCCCGCCTCGTTCACAGAACATAATCCCAAAGGGCTTTGCCAATTGCGATTTGCGATGGACCTTCAGTGCCAACAGATTATGGCCCGCCACGTGAAAAAAGTCTCACTCGGTTAGCAGATTCTTGGAGTGAAATTGTGGGTTCCGTTCAGATGTGGAGCAATTTGTGGAACGAATAGTGGGGGAACTAGGAGAAGTCATAAATTATTCAGTTTTCCACCAAATTGGATGCAAAAAGAGGCTAGATATCCCTTTTGGACACTCTGAACTAAATGGAGCATCTTTCAGAAGCATTTGAGCATTGTAAACATACATTTTTACAATTTTGAGCATAATAGAGAGGCCCAAGCCACTGGAATATGGACCAAGGAGACACATCCCAAGAGGGGTGAACTCCTTTATCATGTGCTTGTTGTAATGTGTTTTTGATGATGTTCTATACATGTTTATGTTGTTGTTCAATTTCTGGTTTATGTTAAATTGCTCATAAAATTAAAATAAAAACTCTTCATTTCACTTGCAAAAATTGATGAATCCTTAAGCACAATGAAAGCATTTTGTTTATAATATGAGGAAGATCTTAGCACTACAAACTAATATTCTAAATTAGATCACTAATAGGAACTGTGACTAGGATCAGATCCTTAAGATCCTATTAGGATCCCATGCATTAGAATGTTGGGTGATAAACGTGTCAAGTGTCAGGATAAATACACCTTTTGCAAAAATTCTCCTCCTTCACATCACTTGAAACCAATAAAGAGTATGATGTGGCAGGCACTGATGAGGTCATGATGTGTTAGCCGCATGGTGAAAATGTGTAGTGTAGGTGGTGTGAACATGCTATTGACATGGTGCTAATGTGATGTCAATGTGGCATTGACATGGTGCGAGGGTGGTTTTAAAGTGGAAACCATTTTGTTAGTGATGTGGATTTAGCATCGGGTGGTTGGCTTGTCATCCATTAATCCACAAATAGACTAGCCATCATGCGGTTAGTCTATCTGGCCATCGACCACCTACTGTTTTCATCTAACACTTCGTCTATGCCCAATGAGGGATTGATGAAACAATAGAAGAATAATAGTTGATGAAGTCGAGAAATATCATATTAGGGGTCTATTTCCAAATATAGACAAACATGTAACTATATTACTTGTGAAAGGTTTTGGCGTGAGGGACATGATAGCCATTATGCTAAGTTGGCTAGGTTACCATGTGGTCCATTGAGGTGGGGCCATGTGGACGTATAAAGATTGAGGTGGCCTAGAGGGAAACCCTTTTAAGGGGAATAAAGTGTCATCCATAATTCATATTTTATGAGGTTTATATCATTGGAAATCTCTAGACCTTACCTCAAAGGTTAAATTATGGACATGGGGTTAGCAAAATTCCTCTTTCTCCAATCTCCCGAAAACTTGATTCCACTACTACCATCATAAGCAGTTAGGTACCTTACATATTATTGGCTCAAAATATAGACTAAGGTCCATGATGGTGACAAACAAACTGGTTGTAGACTAGTATTGATATATCAATCCCTGAAACTAAGGTCTCAATCAAAGTATGTTTCTTAGACGATTGTCATGTGGGGTAAATAGCATGGTGAGGACGTATATAGGTATTCATATCAAACTTACTCATCATTTGCAACTTTACCATTATAAAAAGAGTTCATTCACTATGAGACACCACTAAATATGCATGAATTAAACATTATCCACATAAATAACAAGTTGGAAGTAGATGAAATGGGGGGCATGCTTATATTAAACCCACTAACCAACAATGATAACATGTCAATCATATGATAGTCCTATTCATGGAATAAAATCTATATAATCATAATAATGATCTTATCCAACTAACATAGTCTCAACTAACTAACCAACCAACCCTTCTATCAATATTTTCATGTGGATTTATAATTAAAAAAATCCTAAGTCAAGAGGAATCAATTAAATCCATAAAATAACTAGTTATGGCTACTTGGAATTAATTTGCATTAATTGGTTTTAACTTCTTAAGGCATCTACATGCGATCATCCAGCCCCATTATATTCTTAAATTTGGAGATCATGCTCCCAAAAATGCATTGCTTGATGTGTCCATGCACATTTGTCAATTTATCTTCATTTGCTAATTGTTACATGTTCTAAATTTAGTGGAGAGACCTTGAATTTGTGCTTACTAAGCCAAGTCCTCCTCATTTTTCCCATTAAAAATGGATGGACCGAAAGGATCATGGTGGCCATCCATGAAGATCTAAAAAATGGTTGTGATAGTCATAGTTTCCAAGTTATGATTTTCCAACACATTTTTATGCTCTTCACAATGCATTTTTAGGGAAAGATATATCAAACAATCAATATCCAATTCAACACCATATGTTATTCCAATGTTATGAAGAAGACCCAAAATGGATGATCAACTTAAATTTTTTAATTTCCTCAAGGTTACCCTTTTTTTAATAACTTAAATTTGTCCATTTCAAGTGCCTTTCTCAACCCTTATGATGATAGGGTTTGGATTCCTGAATTTAAGTGTTTTTACTTCTTAGGTTTTTATTGGCATTAATATAAAATGTATCTTTAGCCTCTTATTATGGTACTTCTGAAAATTAGAAAAAAAAAATCACATCTCTACTTAGAGATCAAATATGACCATTTTAGTTACTTTGTATTGCTATATATATTGCATTGCTTTTTCACCATTTGTTTCAGTAATATAATTTGGTTTTCACTACATACTATACTTTTAATACTATGTTTTTGGTTTCTATAGACTATTGTATGTTCCTTCATTTAATTCTCAATTATTGAGATCACAAGAAACCTCAACCACACTGGTTGAATCACTCTTGGTCACACCCCAAAACAAAAAGGCATACTCCAGTACTACCTCTAATTCCTTACCCCAAAATTGCAAAAATATTTATCTCTTGAAACCATTTAACCAAAAATATATTCACCTTAATTAAAAAATATTGAATTGATTTTTCCAACTAACCAAGATTATGTTCTAACATTGTTTTTTATTTTGCATTTCCAGAAACAAATCACTGTTACAACTCCATACATATTAATTAGGTCACTAATCTAAACTCTCACAAGGTGAGATTAGCTTTTAAAAAAAATAAAAAACATTATTAAGTTATATAATTCTTCATCGTTGGATTTTATTAAATTTAGCTATCCGTTAAGCCAATAACACAATAATATGATTCTTAATAGCGACCCTAGTGATTATGGCAAAATTTCCTCGAGTCTTTAGAAACACCCATCCATTCAAACATTGTCGTGTATATTGTCCTACTCTCCTTTGTTGTAGCATGAAGTTGTGTCCTGTAATTATTCACCTTATCCGTTGGCATCTTTAACCTGTACTACGGACTACACAAAGGTTTACACATGGGACAAAAGATGGACACATGCATTTTGGATCCTTTTCGTATGTGGACAAACCACAATAAAATGTAGATAAATTCAGGCATGGGAGAACTATTTAGGCCAAATGAGAGAAATAGAGTAAATGAAGCTCAATAATCATTACAGATGTGATATCGATTCAACAAATATAAAAAATATCGATTAATTAAAAAGATTTGAAGTATCTTTTTATTTTATTAACGAGTGTAAAGGAAAAAACTAACATTATTAAAATAAAAATAAATTTGTGTAAGTTTCATAATGAAATATAAAGTAGTGGGTAATTTCTTAAACACTATGGGTTAGGAAAAAATGATCTTTTATGATTGTAAGAAGGTTAGGAAAAAAATGATCTTTTATGATTGTAAGAAGGTTAAGGACAATATTTTTTATTTTTCTTAAAATGTGTTGTGTATACCTATATTAAATCTTAATTTTAAAATATTTTCCATATTGTTAATCTTTATAATATTTTAACTCATCAAAACCATGATAATTTAAAAATGTTTTTTTTGAATTATTAAAATAATATTTTAAAATAAATTGAATAATTTCTTACATTTAATCTATTAATAATAATTTTATTATAATGTCATTATCTTATCAGTTTATGGGTTAGTTTTTCTTTTAACTTTTTTGTTTGCGAGAGCGATGAGGGTTTCTAAGTGATTTGAGGGTTTTTTGGTTCGATGGTAGGAGGTTTGTGTTCAGTCTTTTGATTATTGCAAGGATTTCAAGTTATAGTTAGTTCTGAGAGGTGGTAGGATTTTGGGATGAGTGGTCAGGTAGGAGGCAATGGCCACCCCTCCTTTTGAAATTCCATTTTAGGCAAATCTAAACATGCTACAAATAGAATGGACAAACTTGGAGGCAATGATAAATCAGATGATCTTCCTATTCTAGGGGCACAATGACAGGCTAATTTGAGTGGTAAATACTTATCAAAAGTGGCTAAAAACCCTAAGTTTGTAATCCCACCAAAGTGTTTGGAAGAACATTGCAGAAAGATGAAAGATCATGCTTTCATCTGCATGTTTGTGGGGGTTTGGTATACTATGAAATAATTAAAGTCATGGATACAACAAAAGTGGCAACCTAAAGGCTATATCAATTTGAGATTGGGTCCAAAAGGGTTCTTCACTATATTTTTTTCAAACCTTGAAAATAAGATTAGGGTTTTCGAAGGTGGTCCTTATTTCTTCAATAATGCAAGTCTTTACATGAGACATTGGGAAGAGTGTTTTAATCTCGACAAAGAAGAGTTTTTGACTTCCTTTATTTGGGTAAGGCTCTACTCCTTGCCTGTATATTTTTTTATTCCATAAGCCTTGGAGGGTATTGGTAATGCACTAGGCATATTTGTCATTGTATCTGAGGTCACTAAGAGAGGTAGAAACATGACTTATGCCCGTCTTTGCGTATGCATGAACATTTTTCAACATTTGCCGGAGTCAATCGATTTGGAGTATCAATGGAAAATTTGGACTCGAACCCTCGATTGTGAACATGTGCCCTTTCAATATTTGCACCATCATGAGAATGGCCATTTATTTCACGATTTTTCAGTGCAAAAGAAATAACATGAGACTGTTGGTTCGATGGATTGAGGGTTTTATGAAAGTTGTTTATAGAAAATGAAATAATCGAGTAAGTAATGTCCAGCCTATGAAGAAATTGGAGGAGAGGAACTCCTTTGTTGTTCTAGAAGAGATGGTTGAAGAGGTTAGTGTTCCAAAGGATGTCTTAATGATGGAGTTCTCTACAGAGTCTGTGGTGGAGAAGAAATTACAAAAATAGAAGGCCCCCGATGTGGAGATGGAGGAGGGAGCGACAAAGTATTTCTTTGATATGTTGGGGATTAGAGAGATCCTTCCATTGATGAACGAAAACCATGACACATTTTCAGAGAAAGAGCGAAACTTAGTGAATCTCTTAAATGTTTTAGCAATGAACGAATTAATGGAGTTACCTAAAGAACAAAAGGATTTGTATGAAAAAGCATACATCGATTGGAAGACTAAAAAGCGCCAAAATATTTTGGATGCAAATGTAATTAGAACAGTGAATGAGTTGAAGGAGAAAGGTAAGGAATTGTTGGTCAAAGATATTGTTAGGGACACCAAAAGGAAGGGGTGAAGACATCGCAAAATTGCTTCGAGACACAAGAGAGGAGTTAATTTACTCAAGACAAACAACTACAATATCTGAACTTTTTTCCCTGTCTCAGAAATCATTACAAACAATATTATCGCTTGGAATATGCGGGGTTTGAATAGTAAATAAAAACATTGTTATTTGTAGGATAGGACAACGATAAAGAAGCCAACGGTGGTAATTTTACATGAAATCAAGGTTTCCATGAATAAATTGTTGGAATTAGTGCTTGATGTTGGTGGGGTTGCGAAACCATGGCTATTGATGCTAGAGGCCATGCAGGAGGTATTTCGGTTTTGTGGAATCTAGAAGAAATTGTTTTTAAGGATGGGTGGCTAGTTCTTGAGTTTTGACAGGTAGATTTTGATATTTGGGATCAAAATATATGGTGGCTTTATCTGCGTTTTATGGTTCGTCGGTTTTGGGCAAAAAATTACAATTTTTAGAGATTATTCGAAGTCATAAATGACTTATCTTTGACTCTCTCTGGATTATTGGAGGTGATTTTAATCTCATTCACTCTCTGGATGAAAAAAAGGTAGACTACACAAATTGGATCCTAAATCAACATCATTTGATGAGTTTATTGAGGGCTTATGATTAGTATATATACGAACCATCAATGGAATTTGCAATTGGAATAATCGTCAAGGAAGTAAGCATCAAGTTGCAAGTTGCAAGTTATTTGGATAGATTTTTGGTTTTGGAAGAAGTTTTGGACAGAGAAATTTTTATTGAAGCTTCTATACTCCCATGTCTTAGATCAGATCATTGGTCAGTGTGGTTAGAGATAGACCTCAAAGAAGCCCCTAGGGAAATACATTTCCTCTTCAAGAGTTTTTAGCTTCAAGTAATGGATTTTATTGAGAAATCAAGAGGATAATGGGAGGAAATATCTGTTAAAGGAAGAATAAAATGCATACTTTTCAGTTGGAATTAAAGGTGTTGAAATCGAAAATAAAATTATGGAACATGAAGGATTTTTGTAACATTTTCGAGGAGAAACTCAAAGTTGAAGTCCAAATGCAAGCATTGCAGCAATGTACGATTATGGAAGGTAGGACTATGGATTTAATTTTAGAAGAGGGAAATACCTTAGATCAATTGGAATTAAGGAGGCAACAGGAGGAAATATTACAGAGACAAAAATCTTACATCCAATGGTTGAAAGAGGGAGAGAGAAACTCAAAATTCTTTCATAAGCCCATGTTTCAACGTCATCACTTTGATAGGGTATTCTCCATCATCGGGCAGTATGGGGAATGGAAGTTTTCACATTTGGAAATCGAAGAGGAAATGGTTGCTCATTTCAGGAATGTCCCCACGGAGTCCTCGTTTGCGAGACAATTAGTTAGTAACTCGATTTTGAAATATGTCCCCAAGCTCATTAGTAAAGAGAAAAATATTGCGTTGACGCTTCTGATTTCGTTTTAGGAAGTAGAGGTTGTAGTCGTGTACATGTTGTAAAATAAAGTGCCTGGTCCTCATGGTTTTAGCTCTAATTTTTATAAGGCTCGTTAGGGTTTTATTAGATAGGAAGTTTATGAGGTGGTGGAGGAATCTTGACAATTGAAATCATTGTGTGGTGGTCTTAATGCAACACTTCTGACCTTGGTGCCAAAACATGGGAAATAGAAGGATCTAGTTGGTTTTAGACATATTGCATTTTGTAATGTTATCTACAAGGTGTTATCAACTATGATGATAAATCGTTTGAAACCATACTTCCTGAGCTTATTTCTATTGATCAAGCGGGTTTTATTGAAGGGAAACAAATATCTGACAACATCATAACAACTCAAGAAATTATTCATTTGTTAAAGAAATCAAAGAAGCCAAGTATGGTTGTCAAACTTAACATGTCAAAGGCCTATGATCGTATTTATTGGGATTATTTCATTCAAGTTATTGATGATTTTGTTTTTACCTAACACTGGATTTATTGGATTCATTCCCTCATATCTTCCATTTTTTCTCTATTTTGATAAATGGGTCTCCTTCTAGAATTTTTGTGTCTTCAGTGGTATACATCAAGATGATCCACTATTCCCTTTTATGTTCATATTGGCTATGGAGGGTTTAGGTATTTTTTTTAGTAGTGCATTTTCTCAATGGAGTATCAAAGGTTTAAGATTTTTGGGGAGGATCTTCCTATAACCCATAAAAAAAAAATTTGATATGTCTGCCTCTTTGGCACCCCCACCCTCAGAGAAGCTAAGGCAGTTTTCTCCTTATTGTTGACTTTTATGGCTTCTTCTGGTACCCTATTTAATAATGAAAAAATAATATCTTCTTTTTTAACTATAAGGAGATAATTCAATGTCATCTAGCTCATGTTATGGAATTTTGCAAAGCTAATATTCCATCTAAGTATCTAGGGGTTCCACTGGTATTAAATCCTAATAGGGTTCTTATTAGAAAGATTTAATTCATAAGTTATCTAAGAAATTAGATAGTTGGAACTTTTGGTCTTTGAACTTTGCTAGAAGATTTATTTTAACCAAGTCTATTCTGTAGTCCATTCTAATCTACCAAATGTTAGTCATGTCAATTTCTAAAATTGTATGTGTTACACTCAAATATATTTGGTGCGACTTCCTTTGAAGGGGTTCCAATAAGATGAAGAGATGGTTCTTAGTGGCCTGGGATACACTGTTGAAGCCTAAATTATCTAGCGGTCTAGGTCTCCAAGATCTAGAGATACTTAGTACGACATTTTAGGTAAAGCTATGGTTGAGATGGGTGATATGTGGGAATGAGTTATGGAAGAGGATCTGGAGGAGGAAGTGTGCATCATTGCAATCACAAGAGGATCATCTCAGATATGATTTTTCCCTAGTAGAATCAAGCTTATGGAAGTGGGCAATAGAAAACAAGGAAGTTATAAGGAAATATGCTTTCAAGGAGATAAAGGATGAGGCCTTTACTTTATTCTAGGATGAAGCTTGGCAACAACTGCCTCGCTTAAGGGAGAACAAGCATCTTTGTGATCTACAAAATTTTACAATTGATATGGTAGCAATATGTGTTAGATATTTTTGGAAATTAGAAATGGCTCCTAAGGCTTGGAGGCACTAGAAGGATAAATAAGACTAGCCAAGGCCATCACACGAATTTGATTAGGATGTTCTTCGACAGATATTGTGGGAGAGAAAGATTCACTTATCCCAAGAGAAGGATATACTTTAGTGGGGGATGAGACATGTTTATTTTCCTTGAAATAAGCTTATGAAGTAATCGCAAGGTATGGGGGGATGGCTAGGGAATATATCTAGTGGAAATTATGGTATGGATTCCACTGGCCAAACATTACTCTTTTTCTTTCATTACTTGGTAGACGTCAACTACACCTTGGGAACATATTTGTAGGAAAGGATACAAAGGCCCATCACTTTTTTTTCTTTGATGTAAGTAGGAGGAAAATATGGATCATCTCTTCCTCTCTTGTGTGTAGGCTAAAGAGGTTTGGTTGATTATTCATTCTATTTTTTGAAGTGATATTCCTCAACATGAGAATGTCAGTATTGTTGATTTGTGGAGCTTGGGAAGTACTCCAACCCCTAGGGTTCAGGGTTTGGAGAGCAAAGCACCACAAGGGCAGCTTGTGAGTTTGGAACCCAAGTGTGGGGTTTTGTACCCATCGTGATTTGCGAAAAAAACATGATGGAGGTACTACATGTGATGGATGAGGATGATAGTGCTTAACAATATGATTCCAACGCATCGAGAATCATCTAAATCCAAGTTGTCATTAGAGAGAAATGAATTTTTGAAGTTGACAAGGTAATTATTGGTTACCAAGTCATGTTTGCTTGGTGTAAGACGACTCCAATAGTTGCATCTCTTCAAGATTCATTGGAGCCCCTTATATGTCTATAAATTAAGGGTGATTTGGAATCATTTAGGCATCCAAGTGTGACAATACATCACCAAGAAGAGCTCTAAAATTGCATGGAGGAAGCCACAACAAAAAGAGCCAAAAGGACAATGTGAGGAGGCCTAGTACAATGTGCATATATTCTGTAACAAAGCCTCATTGTTGTAGGTTCCAATGTGGCATATTCTAGGGTTGTTTGGGTGTGATTAGGGCTGCTCTTGGGTATGTTTGCAGGGAAGAAAAAGCCGTAGTAAATAGGAGCAAGGGGCTATTGTTTAAAGGGTAGATTGTGACACTGTTTGAGGGGACCAAAGTTACAGTCCATTTCTAGGCTAGGCCACAGGCCATAGGCAGTAGTTGGATGCCTTTAAGAGCTGTGTTTAGGCTGGATACAAATCCTATAAGGAAACATATGCCTATAGGAGTCTCCCTAGGGTGAAACGCAGTCAATTGGAGGTTGTCTTGCTGAGTTGCAATGAGGAGAAGGGTTGTAGCTGATGCCCTAACCAGTCATGCAACAACGCAACAAGTTAAAATAATCATGTTGGAGAAGTGTATTGGGTCAATTTTGTGGAGCAGTTTTGGATTAGTCTATCTAGCAGCCTGTTGGAGCCAATTGGAAGACATTTCAAGGAGGGAAGGTGTCTTCATAGGAGTAGATTCAACAGTGAATTATTGGGTGTCATAGAGTTGGTTGGAGGGCAGTGTGTTGATAGCCCAAAGTAGCCCTAGAAGAGCTATCTTGAAGAACGAAGAGTAGCTGAAGGTTGGGTGAAGATAAGTGCCGAAGTGCAACACTTTGATGAACAAAAGTTGTTGCTAATGTGGCAGATTGAAGCTCGAGAATTAGGCCTACCTAGAGAGCAGTTGATGAGCCCATGTTCATTATAGCAGATGTGACTTGCAGTAGTGATAGGAGGCAACCCTCTTGGAGTCTCGATGTGTAGATGCCTTGATGGACTAAGGTACCACTAGTGAGCAATACAGAAGCGAAGGACTGATAGGACAAGATACGGCATCGAAGTTGTGCAACAAAGTTTGTCATTGTATCTTGTATACCATAGACTATTGTATTATTCAGATTTGGTTTAATTGTACATATTGTACAATTTTGTTTAAGATTGTGTATATTGTACATATATGTGATTTACTGCTTTATATTTTTTATGTACAAAGTAGTTTACAGTTGAGATTCTTGGTTTGGTAGCATTAGTGATTTTAAGACTCTAATCTAGACCCTAGGTTGTGGAAAATTGAAGATGGTATTAGAGCATATCTGAACTACTTTGGAAGTAAGTAAATTAGAGTTGTGCACATCGAAGTACAATGTGAGAGGGAGTTGGTAACATTGTAAGTGAATGGCTCACTAAAATGTCGAAGTTGCAGGCAGGTATCCAATATGAGGACATGTTGGAGGGGTTATCAAACTATAGTCCATGGAAGTAAAGGATCAAGTTGATCTTGCAAGTCAAAAGGCTCTAGGAGTTCGCTGAGAAAGAGATCAAGAAGCCAACTGACCTTAAAGAGATGGAAATATATGAAGATTTGGATGTGAGGATGAGATTGATTATCCTAGATGGTGTGAGGGATTCCCTAATACCTCATTTGTCTAGGAAGAACAATGCACATGAGATGTGGATAACTCTTCATAATTTGTTCTAGAATAAGAACGAGAACCAGGTATTGGTATTGGAGGACAAGTTGAAATCCACTAAGCTGATAAAGGGTGAAAGTGTGACCTCGTATCTAACGAGGTTGTCTCAGGTCAAGGATGATATTTCTACCATTGGTGTGTCTACCTCAGATGGAGATATGGTAAGGATTGCCTTGAAAGGGTTCACCGAGGAATGCAAGACCTTCATCAAAGGGATTGTTACTAGGGAGAAGCTGCCAGATTGGGATAGATTGTGGGATGACTTCATTTAGGAAGAATTGCGAGACGAGGACCTTCATCCGAAGAAGAAGGCTTCAGATGATGACGTGGAACTTGCATCATGAATGAAGGGTAAGCAACAGAAGGAGTTGAGTAAAGTCAAGTGTTTCAACTGTGGTGAGATGGACCATTTTTCGTCGAGATGTCCGATGGAGAAGAAGAAAGGAAAGTAGGTCATCAGTGTTTCCACTTCAGCAGAGATGGTGATCAACAATGTAAACTTTGAAACATGAACTATAAACTCAAAATGGGAACTCTAGCCAAAAATCCCCAAAAAACATGAAAAACAGTGCTAAAAATGAAAAGTGTTGATGCTGGAATAACAATTTTTTTCTAGGGTAATTTTTCAACATGTTTTAAAAATGGCAGTAAAAACCAATTTTTTGTGCAAAAAACACCCTGAAAACGAAAAGTGTTGATGTTGGAATAACATTTTTTATTTTCTAGGGTAAATTTTCAACATGTGTTGATGTTGAAATAAGGCCTTTTTTTTTACGATAAATTTTCAACATTTTGAAATAATAGCATAAAAGATTTTATCATGACTCCGAAAAACATTAAAATTTCAAAAGAATAATGAAAACATCAATTTAAAAATAAAAACAAAAATAAAAACAATAAAAAAAAAAGTTTAAAAAAATAACAAAACGTAAATAAAAATATGTATTAAAAACAAAACATAAAATTAAAAAGAGACAGAAAAAAAAACAAATATATAAAAAAGACAAAAAAAATACCAAACATAAAAAAAATAAAAATAAAAAAAATTTAACAAAATCAAAAAATCAAAATTAAAAGAAAGACAAAAAAACAAATATATAAAAAAGGACAAAAAAAATTTTCCAAACATAAAAAATAAAAAAAAAATTAACAAAATAAAAAAGCAATCATAAAAATGTTAAAAACCAAAAACAAAATTAACCTAAGAATTAAAAAACTTAAAAAAAAATTAAAGAAATATAAAGAAATAAATAAAAACAAAAACATATTCTAAAAGAAACATAAAAAATGTAAAAAAATAAAATAAAATTTAATAAAACTATAAAGTTAAGTAAATAAAAATAATAATAATAATAAATTAAAAAACCATTAACAAAATGCTAAAAATAAAAAAGAAAATTAAAAACAAACTTGATTTCAAAAAAAAAAAATTAACAAAATAAAAACCAAAAAAATAAAACGTTTTAAATAATTAAAAAAAAAAAAATTACTAAAATTAAATTAAAAACATCTTAAAAAACAAAAAAATTATAATAAATCTAAAAAAACAAAAATCAAATTAAAAAAAAAAAAAACAAAAAACAAACAATACCATTAAAAATATATATATATTTTCAAACTCAAAAATAAAATTAAAAAATGTGCCTAATGTTTGTTTTTTTAAGTTTATTATAATTTTTTTATTTTTTAAAAATGTTTTTAATTTAATTCTAGTAGTTTTTTAATTTTTTAATTATTATTATTATTATTATTTTTAAATTATTCAAAACATTTTAATTTTTTTCATTTTTTTTGTTAAGTTTTAGTTTTTTGTTTTTTTGTTTTTTTTTAATCAAATTTGTTTTTTATTATTTTTTTTATTTTTTTAAGTAGTTTTTTAAAATTTTTGTATTTTAATTTTTTTTTTTTTATTTTGTTTTTATTTATTTATATATTTGTTATGGTTTACAAGATAATTTTTTTTTTTTTACATTTTTTATGCTTTTTTTTTGTCTTTTTATATATATATATTTTTATATTTGTTTTTTTAAGTAATCAATATTTAAAAAAAGATAAATAAGACAACTAGAAAATTTGTTAAGTAATCATGATTTAAAAAACAATTGGACATAAAAAAATTTAAAGTGTTAAAAAATGTAACATTTAAAAAAATATCCACACTTAATACATTAGAAAATTTAAAGTGTAAGAAATAAGCCCTAAAAAAATGGTTGATGCTACATCAACACGTTTCAAAATCAGCATGAAAATCACTAACATTTAAAAACAAATATTTATATTTGATACATAAGAAAGTTTAAAGTGTCAAAAATATGCTCCGAAAAAAAAAGTGTTTTTGCATCACCACTTTTCAAAATTGGTTGACCTTTTTGCTACCTCAATGAAATGGGCAATCGTATCAGTTCCCATTTCAAAGTTTACATTGTTGATCTCTCCAAGAGATCGAAAGAGGAGGAATTTGCTATGCTTTCTCATTTCTTGCAGAGTACTATCACGGAGGATGGATGATACGTGGACAGCGGTGCGACGAAGCATATGACAAGGTCACAGGAGGTTTTCGAGACTCTAGTTGGATGGGACTTGAAGTTGCACATTGTGTTGGGCGAAAAGAGTCAGCTGGAGATCTGAGGATCGGTTGTTGTGCCATTCAAGATGGAGACAAGATGTATGATGCGAGTCCAGGATGTACTGTTTGTACTAGGACTCAAATATAGTGTGATTTATGTCTCGATGATCGAGAGGAAAGGGTTTGAGGTCTTCTTCTAGGATGGGAAGGCAAGACTCAGGCTCAGAGGTTCTAAGTCTGATGGGATTGTACTTGGAGTTAGAGAGCATGGTGTCTACATCTTGACGGGCAAGCCTGTGGATCATGGAAAGAAGTAGGTAGAGCAGGTGCAGATTCCAAAGAAGTAGGTGCAGGTGCAGGGTTCAAAAGAGTAGGTACAGGTTCCTGCAAAGAAGGTACACTTTCCTAAGAAGGTCCAGGTTCCAGAGACTCGAAGGAAGTCTAGTTCGAGAGGGAGCTTCCAGATTCAGAGGGAGGCTCTACAACCCAAGAAGAGTGCATGGTCAGTGGCGAGCAAGGGTGCTCCTACAACTTCCAAGAAGGAATCATGGAAAGAGTTTAAGACGTTACAGGAGAAGAGGAAGAAGCAGGTTGCTTATAGGAGTGACAATGACACTTCCGAGGAGGGCATAGTTCAATGTACAGGGATTGCTGCGATTGTGAGCACCAGGAGTTGGGAAAGTGTTGCGAGAACTGATGATGATGATGAGATACTTCCTAGTCTTAGAAGTACCTCCCTCGCTAAGAGGGGATGTTGATTTGTGTAGCTTGGGAGGTACTCCAAGCCCTAGCATTTAGAGTTTGGAGAGAAAAGCACCATAAGGGTAGCTTGTGGGATTGGAACCCAAGTGTGGGGTTTTGCACCCATCATGATTTGGGCCAAAACCTTGATCGAGGTACACCATGTGATGAATGAGGATGATAGTGCTCGACGATACGATTCCAACGCATCAAGAATCATCTGAATCCAAGTTGTCGTTAGAGAGAAATGAATTTTTGAAGTTGACAAGGTAATTATTGGTTACCAAGTCATGTAGGATTGGTGTAAGACGACTCCAATAGTTGTGTCTCTTCAAGATTCATTGGAGCCCCTTATATATCTATAAATTAAGGGCGACTTGGAGTCATTTAGGCATCCAAGTGTGACAATACATCACCAAGAAGAGCTTTGAAATTTCGTGGAGGAAGCCGCCGAAAAAAGAGCCAAAAGGAGAGTGTGAGGAGGCCTAGTACAACATGCGTATATTCTATGATAAAGCCACATTGTTGTAGGTTCCAGTGTGGCATATTCTAGGGTTGTTTGGCCGTGATTAGGGTTGTGGGTATGTATTCAGGGCAGAAAAAGCTGCAGTAAATAGGAGCAAGGGACTGTTGTTTAAAGGGAAAATTGTGGCATTGTTTGAGGGGACCGAAGTTACAGTCCACTGCTGGGCTAGGCTGTAGGCCATATCCAGCAATTGGAGTCCTTTAGGAGATGCGTTCAGGGTGGATAGCAACCCTATAAGGCATCGTATGCCCGAAGGAGTCTCCCTAGGGTGAACCGCAGTCAATTGGAGGTTGTCTTTTCGAGTTCTGTGGAGGAGAAGGGTTGTAGGTGATGCCCTAACCAGTCATGCAACAGTGCAACAAGGTAAAACAATAGTGTTGGAGAAGTGTATTGGGTCAATTTTGTGCACCAGTTTTGGATCAGTTTATCTAGAAGCCTAGTGGAGCCAATTGGAAGACATGTCGGGGAGGGGAGGTGTCTTTCGAGGAGCAGATTCAACAGTGAAGTATTGGGTTTCATAGAGCTAGTAGGAGGGAAGTGTGTTGACAGCCCAAAGTAGCCCTAGATGAGCTATCTTGAAGGATGAAGAGCAGCTGAAGGTTGGGTGAAGATAGGTGCCGAAGTGCAAAACTTTGATGGACGAAAGTTGTTGCTAGTGTGGCACATTGGAGCTCAGGAATTAGGCCTACCTAGAGAGCAGTTGATGAGCCCGTGTTCATTGTAGCAGATGTGACTTGCAGCAGTGATAGGAGGCAACCCTCTTGGAGTCTCGATGTGTAGATTCCTTGATGGACTAAGGCACTACTAGTGAGCAGTATGGAAGCGAAGGACCGACAGGATAAGATATGACATTGAAGTTGCAGAACGAAGTTTGTCATTGTATCTTGTATACCATAGACTGATGTATTATTCAGATTTGGTTTAATATAATGAAGATTGGGATTGTACATATTCTACAATTTTGTTTAAAACTGTGTATATTGTGCATATGTGATTTACTGCTTTATATTTTTTCTATGCAAATTAGTTTATGGTTGAGATTCTTGGTTTAGTAGTGCCAGTGATTTTAATACTCTAACCTAGACCTAAGGTCATGGAAAATCAATAAGCATTATGATAGAGTAATGGAATTATTTGAAGTTTAAGAACCCCATAGTTAATAGGGCCTGAATTTTAACGAAATGATTTATTTATGGAATTTGTGGAGAGAAATAAATAACAAGATATTCAAAGATAAGTGTCAAAATTGTACAATTATAAGATAATCGATTTTGGAAAATATTTGACAATATCTTCTTGTAATCTCCTAGTCCAGTGAAGATTGGCAGATTGACAATATTGAAGTTGAGATTTTGCAGAAACTAGCTCTGGATCAATGTATGGTCTCACTCAAAGATAAATAAATTCCGGATTCAAGCCTCTCCTCAAAAGAGTCCTTTTCCCCTCGTCCGTGACACTTCATTAAACTAAACTTTAACAAAGCTTTAAAGGGTAACCTTGGAATTGTGGGATTCAAAGGGATTTTTTGTGATTGTCACTATTCTCCCATAAGGATATTTGCTTAGAGTTGTGGGGTTGCAAGAAATAATATGGATGAATTCTTGGCACTAGAGGATGGCATCCAAATTTCTATTAGGGAAGGTCTTCTCTTATTATAGATAGAGGGAGATTCAATGATTGTCATTCAGTGTGTTCATAAAATTTTAAATGGGCAGCCACCAAGTAAGATAGTTAAAAGTTGCATGTTGGAGGGGATTGTGGTAAACATTGAAGCGTTTCTTGATAAATTGGAGTATTTTTTTTCCCAATATATTAGGCGATCTAGCAATAAGGTAGCCAACATTTTGGCTAAATTACATTGTCTCCTTAAGGATTTTCCTTTGGATGAAAAATGGCCCAAGGCTGCCTTGGATGGTGATCTAGTCTCACTTAAATATTTGTTGGATTTGGATCAGTCAATCCCAGATGGGGGTGGTATTAGGACATCGAAGGGAGAGCTTAATGAAAACTTGGTTCATTCTCAAGGGAGGGTACAAAATGGTAGTTAATGCTCATACCTTTGATAGTGTGTTGAGAGGGGACATGAGGTGTATTAATGTTTCTATTAAAAAAAATGGGATGCCATAGATTGTTCGAGAGGGAAAGCGAATAAACATCCTCATCCTCCACTATTTTTTGCATTATTCATGTTTGGAGGTTGCTTCTTTTGTATAGTATCTTTATTTTGGTGCTTGAAAGTTGGGGTGGTGTTTAATTTGTTGTGTGTGATCTAAGGTTATTGTTTTCATTGGTTAAAGGTGTGAATTATTTTTCACAACTCTTGGGTTGGTGGCAGTTGATATTTTTGGTGGTACTTGCTATGGTCTTTAGGCTTTGGTATTGGGTGATTTTTCTAGTACATTCCATGTCATGATGGATATAGAGGTTATTACTCTCTATTTTTAAGAGTTTGGGTCTATATTTCTGATTATGCTCCTAGTTTTGTGGGACAATATATGCTTGCTTGTTATTTTTTTGGTCTCTAGTATTCTCTATGCACTGGGTCTAGTTAATTGATTACATTTGGGTCTGTTCCTATATGGGTTTGGGAGTTATTGCTTTAGGGTATGTAGTTTCTTTTGTTTTGATTGTGTATAAACTCCTTATTTAATTGGAAGAGGGTCTTCTCTTGGTAGTTGATTCTCGATGGTTTCCTTTGTTTTTTTTGGGAACCTCTGAGTCCAATTTATGTTGTATTTGTCTCCTCTTCAGTTTGGGTGACATAAAGGTGGGTCGGTTCTCATTGTGGGTTATGAGGCTCATTTTTGGAGAATTGGACAATCTTCTAGGTGTTGGACCTCTTGTTTGGTCTGTAGGTAATTACCTTCTTGTTTTTCTACCTGGATTAAAAGGATTTCCATTCCATTCCTCGTATACTTTCATTGGGCGTGACTATCAAGTCGGTGTCCCATGTGTTTATTTTCTTCAGTGCTCATGCCTCTAAGACAAAGGATCAATAGCCGGAGGCGAGGTTTCATTAATTATGTGCACAATTGGGTTCACTCTTTTGTTTATGATATTGTGGCCTCTAATTTTGATGCAATCCCACTGGAAGTATGACGAGAGATTCTCATCCTTGAGAACAAGGAAGTAGGAGATCTTCCTTATTATTCGCATTCCAAATTGGTGAATAAGGATGATAAATGGCTGCCAGTTCCTAGAATATTTTAGAGAAGAAGGTGGAAGTTCCTTGGCACTTAACCAACAACTAACAACTATGTTGTGTCTTATCTTCAATGATAAATAGGTCAATAATTACAATGATTTCTCTGTGTTGGAAGATATGAAGTGAATGATTTGTAATATGCAATTTTGCTTGGATAATGTTGATTATCATCTGGAAAATATGGAAGGTTTTTTTCTTAGTGATACTACTTATGGATATTTGTCTAGCCCTCCAATGAATGATGGCCTTCAGACTTCTATTATGCTCTGCTCAAACCATGAGGAGTAAGACACTCTTGGTTTTTTTGGTCCTTTGGTATTTTGGGAAGCACTATAGTTCTATGGTTTAGGAATTGTATTTTGGAGAATTCTCTTATGCATGATGATTGGATTCTATGGTTCTAGGCACTCAATGAGGTTACCAGACTGCTACTTTTGGTTAGAAATGGTGCTGGAATGTTGTCAAGTTGAGGCTTTTGGTACATGTTTTTAATGGACATCATGGTTGTCGTTTTCTTCTGATTACTGCATTACCCTTAACATATGTGTTGTTGGCTGTTGGATTGTACTGTGTGACTTTGGTTCTTATTTCATATCTTGTAATGTTACGATTTTGATTCTCAATGTGTCGGTATTATGCTTAGATGTTGGAGTTTTTCTTCATTTATGTGGGTGAAATTTATTGTTAACTAGGAGTGGAACTTTTTTATCATGTTAATTCCGGTGTGGATGTGTTTTATCTATTCCTATTTGGTAATTGGGGATTTCTACCTAACTCAATTTCATTTGGATTTTACACTAAGATACTTATGTAATTCTCATATTTTCAAATGAAATATAAAGTTCCTTTATTCACAAAAATATATAATAATACTAATTTTATCAAATTTGAATAGTTGTTGTCATTATGATTATATGATTAATTATTCATTAACAATAATTTATTTTTATTTTTATTTTTATTTATTTATTTATTTCTTCTGAGTTTAGACTTCTGTGATCCATAATGTTTATATGAGAACTTTTTCAGAGAGATCACATCGAATATTTTCTTGGAGCCAACGTTTCGAACCCTCCACTGTGGTTCATCATCAGGGCAAAGGTGGAGTACTTGATCTAACATTAACAATATATATAGGTGGAGATGCTTCAGAGAAAACAAGGAAAAACAAATTGATCCATTAGAAAGTCAAAAAATAAAATTAAAATTAAAATTAAAAAAAATTGAAACATTAAAAAGTCAAAGTAAAATGAAAATAAAATTAATAACTACATGATAATTCAAATGTTCAAAGACATCCTCATAAATCGAAATAAAATTGGAAAGTAAGGAATATATAAAAATATAAAGATGAAACACTAAAATTATGGAATAAATAAAGGAAGTCAAAAACAAAATTAATGAGTAATACAAATTTAACAATATCTAACA